>BSBM01000997.1:20265925-21625531 GCA_027924585.1 Larix kaempferi
AAGAACGAAAGAAAAGGGAATGGTTATCAAAATTGATATGGACAATGCCTTTGATTGTGTCAAGCATGCTTTCTTATACAAGGTAATGGAAAATTTTGGATTTGATCCCAAATTTATAGTTTGGATTAAGGCTTGTATTTGCATCCCATGGATTGCCCCATTAGTAAATGGTCGTCCAACCAAGTTATTCTAGTTGAGTCGTGGGCTTCACCAAGGTTTCCTGCTCTCCCCATTCCTATATATAATCCTTGCAGTTGTTCTAAGCATAAATATTGAGGCAGAAAGACAGAAAGGAAACATCTCGGGCATAAGTATGGCAACAGGGTTCAAGGCTATAAACCATTCCCAATTCACTGATGACACTCTCTTAATGGGGGAGCATCACAAATGATGGCGCAAAGGTTTGAAAAAATTCTATCCTCATTTTGAAAACTTTCTAGAGGAATGATTAACAAGATGAAGAGTCGTACTTGGAATGTGTCAAAGGACCTAGCAGTCGTGATATCAAGAAGTATTGGAATTCCAGTTTCATCATAATGAAAGGAATTTAAATATATGGGCCCCCTAATCTTCTTCTCTTCCCCATCATCTAATGCTTGGAATCCCCTTATTGAAAAAAATAAAAGGAAAACTACATAACTATGGAACAAGATGGCTCAACCCCGTGGGCAAGACTATTATCATCAAGGCAGTCCTTTCCAACCTACCCATTTTCCAGAGTGCAATATATGTCACCCCTAAAGGAGTGTTATGCCAAATAAATAAATTGTTAAGAAGGTGCATGTGGTGAGGGGGGGGAAACAATGAGAAAAATTTCCATTTGGTAAGATAGAAAATCGTTAAACAACCTTGGAAAGCAAGGGAGATCCAGATCAGATATCCAATCATGTCAAATCTTGCTCTCGGAGCTAAGTTACTCTGACGAATTCTATAAAATATAAATGGATGGGTTCAACAAGTGTAAAAAATCGTGGTCTACATTGTTTGGATAAGCATTGGAGAGAGAATCCATGTACCCACACTTGGAAACTCTGGAAGGTTGCCTGGAACTCCTTTAAAGAAGAGATTTATTAGATCCTGGGAAATGGAAAACATATTTGGGTTTGGAAAGATAGGATTCTGAACAAAGATCCTCTCAATTCTTACCTGGAGATTTCCCAACTTAAAATTGGATGGAAGCAAGAGGGATAAAAAACATTTAAGGGATATCAACAAGTGAGATGGTGAAAGTGGAAACTAGATTGGATGGAAATATATTGAATTCCCAACTGAGCTTTAGGAGAAATATGGTAAGCTAAAACAAAAGCTAACAAGAGTTGCACTAATGCACAAAAGGGAGGAAGACCGAAGGGGATGGGGTTGTACAGGAATCTATTCGGTTGACCAAGGATATGCAATGCTAGCATTTAGGGAAGGAACTCCTCCTGGGGAAAAAATGTGGAAAAATCTATGGAAGTCTGTCAACCCCCCCAAAATTTCCTTCTTCTACTGGCTATTTGCGCATGACAAAATCCTCGCCGAGGAAAACCTCAAAAAACATGGGTTCCAAGGACCTTCTATATGCTCCCTCTGTAAAGAAGTTGAAGAAACTATAGATCACCTCCTCCTCAATTGCAGCTTTTCTCAGGAGGTATGGAAACTTGTTCTGGGAAACCTTGGGTCAAGGGGTGAAATCCCCACCTTAGTTAAAGGAGATTTTACCTCATGGTTCACTACGGCTCGAAACAATACCTCTCCAAACCATTTATGCATCAAGCATGGTTGACTCTTACAAAAATTATCTTCTAGAGAATATGGCTGGAAACAAACAAACAAACTTTCCAGACCTCCCCGAGCTCTCCTCTCAACTCAGCCTCTCAGGAAAAAAGCCTCCTAAAATAATGCCTCTCAATTTATTCCCTCCCCAGGGATGGCAATCTCACAAAAGAAGAAATGGAAGGGTTGGATGAATCTCTCCCCTCATTTCATCCCATAGCCTTCGGGACAAGGCCAAAAAGGAATCCATTTTGGCATCTTTGAATTCCTAAAGAGGAACTGGACATGTGGAGAAGGAAACAAGGGATGTTCAGATTAGATTTCGATGGAGATTCGAAAGGAAACCCAGGGGTGGCAGGTGCAGGGGGGGTTAATATTTAGCCCCAAAGGACAACAAATCATGTGTTATGTTAGGGGGTTGGGTAACAAATCAAACAATCAAGCTGAAGTCCTAGCTCTTTGGAAACGATGCAATATTATCAACAAAGATGGAATAGGCTATGTAAACATTATTGGTGAATCTTCTCTAATAATTGGCTACATGACCAATGATTTCATATCTAAATATATATATGTCCAACACATAATTGAGCACATAAAACAGGAACTAAAAGCAATGGAGCAGGTGAAATGTTACCACATTTTGAAAAATTTAAACGAAGAGGCGAACTCATCATCCCGTCTCAATGAATCTATCCTCAACATTAATCAATCTGAGGATTCATGGGATCCCATCCCATAATAGTTGCATAAGAAATGTATGACGTGTGTAGAGTTCACATTGCCCGTGACCTCTTGCACATATGGAATTAGACAACCAAGTGTTGTGCATATTATAAAATCATTCTCCAAACAAGGTAATAAATTCAGTATTAACTATTGCAAGGATGGCATGATCGAGGAGATCAAGAGGAATAATTTCCAAGCATCTTGGGACAAGACTACAGTTCAAGGGAGGTACAGAGCTAATGTCTCAGCTATTATGAAAATGGATGGTGGTGGTGGTTTATATATCGCGCATAAGCAATAAATCAACCTGGTCTCTAATCTAAATGTTTTGTATTACAAGGCTACATTCCGAGTGAATAAGGATCAAGAGTTGTCCTTGGTTGCAAGAATAGCCCGAAGGGAAGAGCACAGAGAAGATGATGTTTTTATATACCGCAACCTAGTACATATGGAAGCAGAAAAATCTAGACTAAAGCGTGAGCTGAGACGGCATTGTAGAGAATGTGAATGGGAATTTGAAGCTCTATGCCATCAATTAGAGTAGGAAGAGGAAGTTAATGAGCAGTAAATTGAGATTTCCCAATAGAGGGAGCAGGCCTTGCTATTTGAGTTAGAAATGGAAAAAGAGAAAAATGAAGTTCTAGAGAGAAGAATTTACTTATTGTAGACCCGATTTGTTGACCTCCAACTCTGTGTTTGCAATATTAAAATGGGAGGTGTTGTCATTGATTTTGGCTTCGACTACTCTGTCAGGCCCTTATTGGACACAAGATTATGTCTTGACCCCCGGTGCTAGTCCCGACGAAGATGAAATTTGAAGGGCCAAAGACTCGGTTGCAGGTTCTCTAAGTTTTGTCGTTGATAAATATATGTAGAATGGAAGTAGTTTCTAGGGTCATGAATGCATAGTATAATATCTCCCCTCTTTTTGTAGTGTCAAGCAGTTTTAGTTAAAGACATTGTCCAAGAAGGACCCTTTTGGGTTCAATTTTGTTTTAAGATGAACCTGTAACTATGATTAAGCAGTATCAAGCTCTAAAGCCAAACTTATACCTCTTCTGCTTGGGTTTTTCCAGCAACTTTTAATATAATTTTTTACTCATTTTTGTTAAAAAAAGTATGGATAGTGTATTTACAAATCATGAAAATGCATTCATATTGAAACATTTGTATGTACATCGATATAACTCAACCTACCATCGATGGTATAATTTCAATTAAATAAATGGAGTCGAATATAAATAAATGGTGTATAATATGTCAACAAATTTAAAAATATATATTGATTTGAAGTGTTGTGCCCATGTTTAGAACTAGCAAATATAAATTCTCATATTTTTGTATAGACACGAGGTTAATGTTTCTACCAACGCACCTTCAATACTTAGAGTTCAGGTCTAAATTTGTATATGATGCGGATGATAACTTACTATACCTTCCCTCCTAATTTCATCATAAAATATGGAATTTAACACGTACACCAAAGCCAAACATAGAGTACAACCAGAAACCAAAATTACATTTTACATATCCTTTTTTTCAAATCAACTTTGAATATTCAAACAACAAAACTTGATTATATATAAAATTTCATATCTCCTATCATCCTTATTTTCTTTTGAATCCTCACCCTTTCTTTCTTAATTTACTTTAGTTCCATTATTTCATTTTTATTGTATAATTATGTTTTAAACCTTTATTTCATTTTTCAAGTTATCATTTCCATCGTATCAATTTGTATGCTTTAATATTTGTGACACCGTCATTCTTCTTGCTATATATTTGGAAGATGGATGAATATTCACCCACAAAGTGTTCATATGAAATATTTATAATGTCTCGTATTTTATACATCTTTTATTAGTCCATGATGTTAGGCTAGAAGGGACTCTAGTAATCAGAATGTCGGTTTTCCTATTTCCTTGCACACAAACCATTGCTTTTAGCCTAAGTTCCACTCTCTTATATATTATTTTATATTATTTTGACCAATAAAATGATTTGAGGTCTTATTTGGCCTCATATAGAGGACAATTAATTTTCATAGTGTATTAAACCTATGGTTTGGATATACAAATTGGTCGATTGTCAATCAAATATGGCAAGTTCAACTAATGTCATTTGAACCTTAGCATTAGTTTATTTTTCTATAACAGTTTATTTTATGATCCCTTTTCCGAGTTACAAGATCTTAGTGTACCACCTTGCAAGCGGTGAGGACTATGCGTTATAGTTGTTTCTATGTGTGATAGTTGTATTTCCACATTACTCCCAAGATACCATGCATGTCTAAACAAGCTACCACACATGTCTACACAAGATACCACATATGTTCATAAGCTACCACACATGTATACACTGCTCACATGTTTCCCTTACCTTGGGTGTTTTTCTATCCTCAGTATCACTAAGTGATTCCATCCTCAATATCACATAGAGATTTTGTTGATCATGATTTCGGTGGTCATGGATACCCATCACCAAAAAATCTACAAGCAAACTGAATATAGCTTTACACGGGCTTTCATAGGTGGATTGGCCTCACCCACAAATGACTTCTATGTCTTTGCCTCCTTTACATCTACCTACAAGAGAGTTGAGTGAGTCACAAGAAATTATAACATAAGTATGCATCCTTATCAATTGTCTTATTTACATTGTTTTCACGTATTTCATGTTTAAGGGGTAGTGGATACAACATTCATTTGATGTGTTAATTCAATTGGAAAGGATTATTTAGAAGTAAGTAGCATATCTACTCAAAAGCTATTTCATTCTAGCATTGGAGAAAATCTATTGCAATATAGCATTGGTTCCTAGTGACTTTATTGCTTTATAGGTGGGGAGCCTTAATGCCATTGGCTAGTCTCGATAGCTCATGTGCTCACTACCTTCTATGAATCTCAATATGGGGTTTACAATGGATGCTTTCTTCCTTCTTTGCATCTTCAACTAAAAGATGTAGGATTTTCTCTAGTTCCTAGCCTTACATATACTATCCAAAATAATCGTTGGAGCAATTACATTCTTTTTGTTTCCCTCTCACACTACCTTCAACTGGGTAGCATTTCGATTAGCAACATTTGTGTTTCCATGTATTGGTTGAGTTGAGGCCTTCTCCTTTGAAGCTAATACATTTCTCATCATAACTCATTGTCCTCATCTTTCTGACCTTTAATATCGACTGTCACTACCTTTGTGATGTTGCATGGGAGGGTAGGGCCACGGGGAGCGCTAGATCGAAAGAACCTTACCTATAAATCCCAATAAAGGAAGGATTGGTTCCCTCCTAACTCAATTGGTTAGGTTCATTTCATCTAGATCATGTTCAATAGAATTATACCATACCAACCTATTTGGATTTCCAAGCACTAGCTTCGTGGTAATAGACCAAGGTTAGGATGAGCATATCTCAGTGATGAGTTGTGGGAGTATGTAGAGTAGAATTTGTTCCTCTCACCTTATGGGTTGGGTACCATAGAAGACACCAAGCTCTTCTTAGCTGCCTACAAGAATGGATTTCAAAGCTCGAGCTATGAAGTAGCACCAACAACATTATTGGACTAGCATCCATCTACTTACAACTTTATACCTTATTAGTCATCTTCATATCAATGGGTGACCTATTTGTGTGTGGCCATGGATCATTTGTTGGATATGCCTACCCTTAGCCTTATATATATAGTAATAAGAAAGAAAAAATCTAGACTTATGGCCCAAAATACTAAAGACAAGATGCAAGCAACCACAACAGGTCTAAGTCGCAGGTAATTTGGTGTTTGTTTCTATGTAGATTTATTTCCATGTTTATATTTTTGGAAATTGTGGACTATGTGATGCAGTGTTGTTTATTTGGGTTGACAAGCGCACCCCCACTAATGTACAAGTGCAAGGCACTACATGCAAAAACACTATTCAGAGGCCTTGGACATGCTATGTGAAACTAGAAGCTACCTTCAACATATCTCCAAGAATCAATGAATGTTTTGTGCTTGGGGAAATCAATGAATTCTCTATGCTTGGAGCACATTCCACATATAGGAGTAGATCATTGGAATGCGCTACATGAGAACCAAAGATGATGAATCAAGAATCATGTGATTACCTTTCATCGCAAGGTCCTGTTAATAATTAGAGCATCAACCATTAAAAAATCACACAAATATTGTGCAAACCTCACATTTTATTGATCTAGATTTATCTCTTCACAATAGAGTTCAATGAGGTCCCTTATGTAAGAATGGTAACAATAAAAAAAACATGCTATAATAGGATTTCTTGTTTAGCCAGATGCATAACTATCTCCCACAATATCTCTCCTTAAATATCTAAGTGATCTTCATGAGATCCTTATCCTTAAATTATCTCTTTGTCCTCATCTTTGAATCATACATAAACTTTGTGCATTATATGCACTATTATGTATTATAGTGTTCCATTAAATATCACAAGTATGAATTAATCCTTCATGGTCACTATCACGATGCTAGGGAGTCTAACTCAAAAACCAAGGGTTCCCACTCTTCTCCCTATCATGTGACACTACCCAAGAACCACTCCCAGTAGTGAGACCAACCCAAGATAGAACCTGGCAAACTACACATCACGTCTTATACTTATGTTTTTCTTAGTTCAACCATATCAGAGTTAACCTACAGATAATTAATCAAAATGGAAACCACAACAAAGAAAACAAGAATGATGGTCACGCCTCAATATAGGGCGCACAAATATCATATAATACAATCAGACTTGTTATGACATGTAGAGAATGCCACAGCTTGACAACTCATCTGAGAGAATGCCCTCAATGACAGAATCTCAAGTTGCATCCAAGACAATGTCTCCCTAACTATGTTGCATCTATAGGTCTGCCTCAATGCAGCACCCATGCCAAGTCTCTCCGGCTAGAATTAATGCACCACAACCTTGTCGATTCTATCCATGCTCAACTCCCTTATCCAACTATGCCCAAGAGAGAAGTGCATGGTGAAAGTATGCCTCCAGGAAATCCTCACATCCTGCCTTCCTAATCTCACTATGCCTGTCACACTAGTCTTCCCAATTAAACCTCCCATCACACCAAAATTCCTGACAAAGTGTCGTCCCTAGAGTCTCCTTCCAAGACTCCTCAAGACGCGTGCCTCACTAAGTCTTCCCAAATGTGTGCCTCACCAAGTCTTCCTAGAAGCATGTCTCTCTTGACTCCTCAAAATTCCGTCACTTCAACCTCATACCTGCGCCCGCCCTCCAATGCACCTCCTAGAGGAGGTGTGATTCTCCTTGTGAAGGCTAGCGAGCTTGAAACTTATTTCCTATGCCAAGACAAGTGCACCCATCCTTCTAGGCTCCTCCCAAAGGGAGTGCGCTCCTCCTTGAAGTGTAGACCATAAACTTGTCTAATTCCTCCTTTGAGGCTCCACACCTCCCATATATATGTGTGTCTTTTAAGGCATGCCAAACATTGCACCCACTTCTAAAGTGAGCCAACTCACAATTCGTGTGGGCTTCTCTTGCCTAAGCCCCCAAATCGCCCAAGTTTGGCTGCACACCCCCATAATCCGAACTTCCAACCCAAGCTAGCTTCCAACCATTTCTACGCATGGGATTATTTCCTGATCCGCACAACACACTTGTGCCAAAAGTGCTCACGGTCATGGGTACACTTTTCCAACGCCAAGCAAGGTTCCCACTCATCCACACTGCCCAACCTCACGATGGTCCTATCAATGAGGTAAAGCGCCCACTCCTGCATCCATCACCGATCGCATCATAAACCAATGTGATTCTCAAAGTGGTCACGAGGAACCCCAAGGTTCTGCTAATCTAAGAGTGTGACATCCTTCCCCACTCCAAGTTGTTGTCGTCCTCGACAACGTCTCCACGAACACTCCATTATCCATGAAGCACTCTACCACTGCCATCATAGCTAACTGTTGGTGTAACTCAATATTCTAAAGAAGTCTCCAAAACTGTCTAGTCGTCGCACCTATCCAACCTACTACTACCTCAGTATTGTGTCATCTCCTACCATGCCTCTATACATTTTCAACCTCCATGTGCTTAACTAGTAGAGTAGCTAATCCAACCTCCATGTTCACCCTGCAAGAATGCACTCCTCATGTCCAAGATATCCAAATTCCCTTTGCATTTCAATCATCTGTGCACTCAAAGCACATGGAGGTAGGCCTGAGTAAGGGGAGGTGTGACCCATTGGGTGCACCCTTTAAAATGACTTGGGGGCCTATATAGGCGAGAAGGTGTTGGAGCTTAGAGGTAGATTCAGAGAAGTGTGAATCCATAACACACCAAGAGAATGTTACAAATGCTAATTTTAAAATATTAAGCTAGGTTAATTTTAGTAAATTAATGTAATTAAACTAAGAGGTGACTTGAAAAGTCACCTCTCTTCCCCATTTAGGGTATAAATTACCCAGGGCATGATTGTTGTAATAATCTTCTACATTTTTTTATCAAATATACATTACACATTACGTTTTCTTTCTGCCTTCACCCACTTTTCTCTCTCCATTGGTATCAGAGCCACCGTCCCTGCACCACCACCACCACCACCTCCGCTGCACACACCCCACTCCATTCCCGCTCCATTGGTATCATAGCTTCCGATGGAGCTCCCACCAAACAGGAAGATTGAACACATAATTGAGATTGAACCAAGGTCAAAACCTGTCAATAGCAAACCATACAGATATCCACATCACCATAAAACAAAGATTGAAAGGCTAACTCAAGATCTTCTAAAATGTGGTGTCATTTCAAAAAGCAGAAGCCCATATGCAGCCCTAGTAGTGTTAGTACAAAAGAAGGATGGTTCGTTCAGATTATGCATAGATTATAGAGGACTAAACAAAATAACTATCAAAAATAAATTTATGATTCCATTCATTGATGAGATGTTGGATGAACTTCATGGGGCCAAGTATTTCTCAAAATTGGAACTCCGATCTGGCTATTATCAAAACAAAGTTAGAGTGGAAGACATAGCAAAAACTGCTTTTTGCACTCATGAAGGCCATTATGAGTTCAAAGTAATGCCCTTCGGTTTGACTAACGCTCCAGCTACGTTTCAAGCCGCAATGAACGAATTGTTCCAGCCATTTTTAAGAAAATTCGTACTAGTATTTTTTGATGACATCCTCATATATAGCAAAACATGGAAGGAGCATCTGGAACACTTAAGTCAAGTACTTACCATTTTGGAAGAAAACCAATTCTATGCAAAGAGGTCTAAGTGCACCTTTGGAAAAGAAGAAGTTGACTACCTGGGCCATAAGATATCGAAGGAAGGAGTTAAAGTTGATCCAAGCAAAATCAAGGCAATCGTGGAATGGCCCAAACCCAATAACATATCAAAACTAAGGGGATTCCTAGGCCTAACAGGATACTATCGAATATTTGTAAAAAATTACGCCCATAAAACGCCCCTCTCACAAATTTATTGAAGAAGAATTCCTTCCAATGGAATAGTGAAGCAGAAAAATGTTTTGAAACATTAAAATGCATGATGTTGTCAACACCTGTATTAGCCACGCCTGACTTCACAAAACCCTTCGTAGTCGAATGCGACGCCTCAGGGTTCGGACTAGGAGCAGTTTTGATGCAAGAAGGTCACCCAATAGCATTCAAAAGTAGAAAGCTCAATAAGAGAGAAAGTTTGAGGTCCACTTACGATAAAGAGATGTTGGCCATTATACATGCCTTAACAAAATGGCGACAATACCTTCTAGGGAGCAAAATAATGATAAGAACAGACCATAACAGTCTTCATTATCTCCTTCAACAAAAGACATTGCCAACAGAAGTGGATAGAAAAAATTGCTACTTTTGATCTGGAGATATTACATAAAAAAGGGAAAGACAATATAGTCGTTGATGGTCTATCTAGGAAGGATGAAGCCCATACATATGCAATTTCAATCATTATTCCGGAGTGGTTGGACGAAATACGAAAAGAATATCCTAAAGACCCAAACACTTGCGCCTTATCGAATATCCGAATAGAGGTCCAAAATTCGAGTGGCGAAACAACATCTTGTGGTACAAAGGAAGGATCTATTTAAACCCAACATCAAGGTTTAAAACTAAGGTGATGATAGAAGCTCACGATTCACCCGCAGCAGGACATGTAGGATTTTTGAAGACATATTACAATGCCATACAATCATTCTATTGGAAAGGAATGCATAAAGACATTCAAAAATATGTAACCAAACGCGACACATGTCAAAGGAATAAAAACGAAAACGTCATGACTCCAGGGCTACTCCACCCACTAAACATTCCGAAGCAAAAGTGGGAGGAAATCTCTATGGATTTTATTGAAGGGTTACCCCTATTTGATAGTAAGGACAAAATCTTTGTGGTAGTGGACCGATTAACGAAATATGCACATTTTATGGGTATAAAAAAAACTGACTCCGCTAAACAGATCGCTGAAGTATTTTGTAAAAATATTTACAAATTACATGGATTCCCAAGAATTATCGTTAGCGACAGAGATGCCAAATTCACAAGCAATTTTTGGAAGGAATTCTGCAAACAAATTGGGATCACTCTTAACATGAGTTCAGCTTATCATCCACAGATAGATGGGCAAACAAAAGTTGTCAACAAATGTCTGGAAGCATATCTTCGTAGTTTCGTCACTGACAAACAGAACAAATGGTTACAATGGTTACACCTTGCCAAATGGTGGTATAACACTACCTATCACATGTCAGCTAAGATGACACCCTTTCAAGCACTGTATAGTTATGAGCCGCCCAGATGGAAGGAATTCGTTCAAGGTAATGCAAAAGTACCCGCGGTAAAAAGACAACTTGAAGAAAATCAGCGAGTAATGCAAGTACTGAAGGATAATTTATCTATGGCACAAAATCGTATGAAGCAACAAGCAGATCAACATAGAACAAAAAGAGAGTTCGAATTAGCAGATTGGGTATTTGTAAGGCTTCAACCATACAAACAATTGTCACCAAAGCAACAAGGAAAAAACAAATTGGCACCCAAGTTCTATGGACCCTATCAAATTGTCAGAATGATTAGCCCGGTAGCATACGAATTGAAGTTACCTGATTCGAGTCGAATTCACAATGTCTTCCATGTCTCAAATTTAAAAAAAGTGTTGGGTCAACATCAATCCGTTCAAACAACACTTCCTAATCTGGACGAAGAAGGGAAACTTATCTTAGAACCAGAAGCTATCATCAACATCAGAGAATGGAAATTACGCACTAGAAGGATCAAGGAATACCTCATTAAATGGAAGAATTGCCCAAAAGAAGACGCGTCATGGGAAACCGAGAAATTCGTTCAGCAATATCTGTCATTACCCTGCTTTGAGGACAAAGCATTTTAAAAAGAAGAAGGCAATGTTACAAATGCTAATTTTAAAATATTAAGCTAGGTTAATTTTAGTAAATTAATGTAATTAAACTAAGAGGTGACTTGAAAAGTCACCTCTCTTCCCCATTTAGGGTATAAATTACCTGGGGCACGATTGTTGTAATCATCTTCTACATTTTTTATCAAATATACATTACACATTACGTTTTCTTTCTGCCTTCGCCCATTTTTCTCTCTCCAGAGAAAAGGACACACCAAGCATAGGAACCTCGTGCAGGTTAGGGCAGAGGCAGATTGGGCACATTTCGAGTGCATGGTGATCTAGTGCGATTACAACATAGGTGTCATAGGAGGAAAACCTGCAGAAGCTATAGGGGAGCCGCTGATAGGAGTTCATCACCAAGAAGTGGTGAGAGTAAATTCTCGGGGTTCCTTGTGTAAAGGAAGTTGTAGCCATTTTGGGCGCACTCCCAAAGAAGCAACTTGTGGGCGCTCTCCCGACTTTGTACTCACTCTTATATATTTATATTGATATATTAGGCACGCTCAATTGAGGTGTAAGGCACATATGCTGTTCTTTTGTATGAATTATTTTTGGCTAAGTGTTAAGTATAATCAATGGAAAAGGATAACAAATCATAACAAGATAAATTGTTAAGGTATGTGGGTTAGGCGTAGTCTGGTGGGTGCACTTATGGGTTGCTTTAGCCACCAGGGATTATGTCTGAGCAATGCCACATGCCTGAGGAAGGGAACATGACCTTGGCCTTGGGTCGAATCCTTGGCGACGTGACACTCCCCTTAATGAATACTTGTGATTCAATATGGATGTTTGAGTTTCCTTCATCTTCATTATTGTGTATTCTGCATCACCCTTAATCTTCTTCATCTTCATCTGTCATTTCATTCTTGTGATGTGCATGAGTTGCACCATTCTTTGATAAGTTTGGATCTTGATTCAATCATCTAGAGTGCTTCAGATTCATATCAAAGGTTTCTTTTGCTGACCCTCAACCATCTCATGGGTTTTCTTTGGCTTATCCTCAACCAATACATCATATTCGAGGTTTTCCTTGGCTTACCCATAACCATTACAACATATCTAGGGTTTATTTGGCTTAGCCTTAACCATCACACGTGGTTTTTGGATTGCCACGAACCATTACAAGTAAATGACTCATAATTTGATTTACTCAAAGAAATAACCAAAGTAGAATAGGTTGGCAACTCTTTCCTAAACATGAAAAAATGACATGTGACTCTTTGGACTTGTCCTTAATAACAACTCGACTTTTGAATACCAACTGACTCAAGGACCTTTTTATGTAAGATATGTTGTTGTACATTAGAAAATTTCAACTTGTAGAATCCTTTCAACATATAAGAACTTTCTACCATTCATACACATCTATCCAACCACAATGTACCTGTATATGAGGCTTTGATATTTCCCTATTCTGACATATTTGATGATCATGATATGTAAAACCACAAATACTACAAGGATGCAAGTTCCAAAATTTTGCATGTGCATGTCTTGTTCTTCCACAGTGACTATAATATTGATTTTGGTTCATTGCATTGTTACCTGTAGATAATTCACTCTCTATTGTTGTTTTTTCTTTTACAAATTTGTTGTCACCATTGCTTGTGTGACCTTCAAATCAAAGCCTCCATTTCTTGGCCTTATACATACCTCTATGGGATTTTGTGTGCCTTACCCATTATTTCCTAAACTTTTTCCATCAAAACCAATTTTATTCATGAGTTCAGAACCAATTCTCTTTGTATGCCTTTCATAACAACCAATTTCATCATCTTGATTATGAAGGTCACCTTCAGAAATATCACTAGATCATTATGTTGAGTCCCATAGCATGA
Organism: Larix kaempferi; assembly: GCA_027924585.1. NCBI lineage: Eukaryota > Viridiplantae > Streptophyta > Pinopsida > Pinales > Pinaceae > Larix > Larix kaempferi. The sequence goes on from BSBM01000997.1 coordinate 20,279,657, forward strand.
GAGAGACACATGTACATTATCACTATTAGCATCAATCAAATTACTACCATGACATGAACTATCAAGATTTTGAAGCAAATCACTTGTATCACAAATTGCATCACATTACTTTTTTCTTATTCAAACTTTTCACTTCACTTTCCAATGCCAACAACACATTTTCCTTTGTGAATAACTCTTGTTGTATTGATTCTATCATTTCATCTTTCTTATCATGAATTTTTAAAACATCATTTACCCATTGATCTAGTGATGCCAACCTTTCTGCTAATTCACTTATGTTTTTTCTAGTGCAATAAACAAAGTATTCACATAATTTCCCCTTATTGAATTATTTTGTTCATGTAACCTATCAATTAACTAGAGAGCATAAGTAAGATTTTGTTGAAGTAATCCAACTTCATTATTATCATTTTGTAGTCCCTCCTTTACCAATTTCAAAGTTCCAAATAGTCACACTCACTTGTCAAAGAATCAACACGACAAACATAGGGTGTCAGGTGCAATCAATCATGCACCCATATTTTAAGTACAACAAGTGTGAGAGCATCGAATACCACCGAACATGTACCCCTATTGTTCCACCATTTCAACACTTGAAATCTTTGGCTTGAAATAAGGACTCAACTACCACCAAAAGTTTTATTAATTTGAACAAATTCTCTCAAACAAGACTCTTAAGTTTGACTTGCTTTGAATCTCGACTCCTTACAAATGGGCTTTACATCAATAATTTTGCTTTCCACTTTTGCATATTGCAACTTTTTATGTTAACGGATTTAGTTATTTAATGCCCATAAATACCACCTTTCCCATTTTTTATTATAAGTTAGTTGATTCATACTTGTATTACTGGATAATGTAAATAATATGCAAAATTGTCTCGTGGGTGGCCTGTTCTTTGTGAAACCAGGCCAACCCTCAGAAGAATAATCAATTTGGTAAAAGGTTCTAAATCCATAAAAAAAGAAAAATTAAGTTTGAGGGAGGGACTTGCCTTGAATACATGGGAAACCAGGGTCTCCCCCCTTGTACTTACTAGTTTTGTCATCCAAACATTTAGACGTTTCCTTCTTACTCAAACTTAAAATTGACATGCAGTAACCAAAAAAGCTAAAGACTCTGATAGATTCATAGATTATCATTAATTAACAGGTAAATAGGATCAAATACCGTGCCCATATTATGCTTCTCTATCTGGCGTGGGGTGTCTGTCAGCTCAACTAGGAGGTGACTAGGAGCTCCATCTTGGTTTGAAGGTTCTGCATGTCGTCCCTCATCTTTTGCATCAAGAGTTGTATTCCTTTTTGAAATTGGTCCCTTTCCATAAGTGCCCTTCCCAATAGAGTTTTGATGAGCCAATATGGGTTCATGGTCTAGTTGGTATTTTGGTCTTCCAATCCTAGCCCACCATATGACCCTCCACCTCCTCTATTTCCATATGAATATGATAAGGGATGTCCTTTCTAAAGGGATCCTTCGAGAAGGTGTTTCTCCTATTGCCACCCTACTGCTCCCACCTCTTCTACACCAAGCTCTCTGTCTCGGAGCCATTGCTACAGAGCTTACCATAACATCTTGACCAATTTTTTTACTAGTGCTCTTTGATTTAGGACACAACAAATGTGCCTCAAACCTTCAACCTTTTCCTTTTTACTAGAGACCCAACAAAATCACCATATAGCTATGCCAAGACTAAAGCTTTCTATCCTCCTGTGGATATCCACAAACAATAGTGGTGAGTCGCATTGCTTGGAAATTAAGTTGTGACCCCAGAATGAATGACATGTACTTCTCATCAACCTATGACCAAAGGGCCATAACTTTGCCTGCTTCCAAACAATTGTGTTCACTTGAGCCAGAGTATCGAGGGGACACCTTGAGGCACCCCTCTTTAATCACCTTGATAGCTTGCATGCGAAGACGAATCGGGTGACACCTCCTTCGTGCCCAGCCCTCCCTTCGTAATGCCAGTTACCTTCCCATTCATGTGGAGGTGTGAGATGATGTCACCCGCATCAAGGATTTTCCCAATTATATTTATTATCATAAGAGGAAAATTTATTTTCTTTATATGAATACAAAGATTATTACTCTCTTTCGTCAATGTATGATAATATATTGAAAATAAGGTTTCAAAATACCCCCAATCTTTGCATGCTGCACGTCTTTAATTTTGGTAGTTGACACTTCTTAGGATTGGGATGCCTTTTTCCCTAGAAACGAGCATGCCTTCCTTCCTCGTCAAGATGCCAAATTTCTTCAACTTCTTACATAAATAATCTCTTGTACAATTATTTGACATGGAGTACATTCTTTTTACACCACAATACCTTTGTTTACCTAGTCTTGATTGTTGCTTCGTTACAAAATTTAACTTCACTTTTGAAGTAATACAAATGAAACAATTGGACCAACACTTTCTTACTCAATCAATTGGATTATTCTTTGAAGTTTGACATATCTCTGGCATCCATATCACTTTTTAAATCTATAGGCACAACCTTCATATCAATAAATAATACCATCAATAAGTAATTTTCACTAGCATCATCCACATCTGGTTGCTATTGTAATACATGTACATCAAATAACAAAATGAATCATTCTAAATCCAATAACACACTCATTTGTCTATGACAACTAGGTTCCTTTGACTTTTAGATGAACTACTAATTTCAGGATCATAAACACATCTCTCTTTATTCATTCATTCTAACAGTTGATTTTTCAGATCTATTCAGATTCATGAATCAGATCCATATTCAAACCATATGGCTTATATTGTTTTCATTTATGTGTTTTTTACGTGGGCAGATTGTGTGTAGACCCCACTACAAATGCTCTGTGCATTACAATGTACAACCCCCTTCATGCATCTTGTTTGTCCTACTATTTCCATCTTCTCCAACACAAAATATCACATACCTAGTGACCTCACCATGCCTTTGGGGCCACAAGGTACTAAAATAACTTACAAAATTCACCATCGGATACCCAAATTTGTTTTTCATAATTTTATTATCAAATTTACAACGGAAATTAAATGTATGGATGCCCAAACTAAACATATGCATATACTAAAACATATAAGCAAATTCTAGCATGAATGCACTCATACCATGACATGGAATCCATGCAATTAGATATTCGCATAATAGTAACATAAAACTAAATTAAGCAATATGCATAACATAGATATATACATGGCATTCCATACACAATTAAAAACTTATCTTAAAATATCCTCCAACTAGCTGCAGACTCAGGACGTTCCTCCCAGCCGTAGGCACTCTATTATACCAATTCTCTCTATAGTAGAGGCCACCCTTGATCTAGTTCTATCAATCCACAAGAGTGAAAACTAGGCTCAATACCTCAACAAACTCATAGATGTCGAACCCCCTCCGTAGTTGTCTCAATTTTCTAGTACTCATCCCCCGTCAACCTGTACAATCCAAGGAACAAGGTTACCTTCTCTAAGTTAGCGGTCCCTCGGGCGATCCCCAATTCCATTCCATGGCTCCAACACATTCCAGAACTCCATGGAACTCAGTTGCGAGACAGGTTCTCTCACAAGGAAACTCAATTCCCCCAACACCAGTATCCCAGGGTAAAAATGCATTTACAACCCTATAATTATGATTGTCCTCTGGTACAATTTTCGGGCTCTATGCAGAATGATGGGTTGAAGGATTTATAGGATGATTGAATGAACGAGTTTCTCAATAATTTGTATGCATGTTGAGAACTAGCCAATTGGTATGCATCGATGATGAGAACTAGACAAGTGGCATACATGGGAAGTTCACTTTTCCCCTTCTAATCCCAAGATTAGGATAATTAAATCAAAGTTATGGCTAATGTACTTTAATAAAGAGGGATTTATAAAAATTATTTAGGATAAAATGAATAATAAGGATAATGACTTAAACTTATAAGTCACTAGGGTCATCTCCCCCTAAACCCCTTTTCACTTTCCCCTCTTATGGACTCATAGCTCCCTATCTCTTCTTCATCCTTCTTTATTTACAGTAGTCGTGTTTTTTATATTAAACATAAATTTACATAATTACATCATCTTGGTCATACTAGACCATTTATGTTCGAATTCTATCTATTTCGTCATTGTATATATATTTACATCATTACATGCAGGGGTAAAAAGTGGGGTGTTACACAAAAACTATTATTTTTACTAATATTCGCTATGGCATTCACAAAGCCCATTGCTAAAATAAATAAATAAAAAACTTAAGAGTTTTAAGGTACATATTTGTGAGCTAGATATTTTTTGGCGAAAGATTTGAAGGCCAACAAATTCTCTATAGATGATGCATGTAACTTTGCAAAAGAACAAGTTTTACAAGTTAAAATTTCCAAAACCTATCTTGATCCGCATAATGTCGAGTTCTTTCGAAGCTTCATTCACCTCAATATAAGCTCACATATACTCTTGATCGCTCCAAAGGTCCCTCTCACTGACCCTCCTCTAGCAAATATGTCTTTTGTAGCACATACAACCCCCTGGCCTGACTCCTCATATTCGTTGGTAGCACAACCTCACACGCCATCTCATGGCTAGTGCTCTAATACAAAAATTTGGGAATTATAGCAGTAACCATTAAACAATCACATAAAATAAGAACACAAATATGCTACAAACCTCACATTCTTTTGATCTATATTTATATCTTCATAATGGAGTACAATGAGGTCCCTTATATAAGAATAGGTAACCATACCAAACATTCCATAATAATATTTATTGTTCAACCATATGTATAACTATCTCTCAAAACATCTCTCCTCAAATATCTCAAGTGATCTTCATGAGGTCATCATCCCTAACTTATCTCTTTGTCATCATCTTTGAATCATACATAGACTTTGTGCATTATATGCACTATTATATATTATAATGTTCCATTAAATATCATAAGTATGCATTATTCCTTCAAGTCAATCGTTCGATTGAGAATTCCTAAGTAAGTCGTCTGCAACTCTTGTAAACACATCTAATATTAGCCATACTGGCAAGCTGCTCAATAGAAAACACAAAGCCAATTTTTTTCCCTTGTCGGAAACCACACGACAACAACAACTCACACTTCGCAGAAAACTCATGTTGAATACACCAAATGAGATTTAGCAACCTTTGTGCTTCTAAATTGGCTTCCAAACATTTCACATGGAGGGCTCTAAATACTAGATTCATTGTTTGTGATCAAGGCTTAGGTCCTAGGATCTTTGAGCAAGTCTAAGTAACCCAATCCTTACCAACATAGAGGCTCCAGTTGTTGATTGGGTGTCTCCACAATGTCAAGCTTAGGAAGCTAAGAATAGTTGACACGACACCCTTCCCATCTTCCATTATTGCAATGAATGGCTACTCAAACAACTATGGTTTTCATCAGAGACCTTGAACTAGTATCATGAAAGCACAGGCCTCTAAAGGAAAGCACAGGCATGTATAACGAGTGTAAGTGTGCAATTGGGTAGTAGTTCAAAGCTCCAACATGTTCAATCCAGATTACCTTTGCTATTGAAAATGTGGTTTAGCCATGCTTTCTTATTGTACGTTAATTGAACTGAATTTTGAAGCTCTAGCATTCAAAGTTGATATTGTTTTTGTGCTTTCCACAAGACCGCCATTGAAGAATCCAACATATATTTACTTGTGGTAGCAAGTCCTAAAGTAAGGGAAAGGACTTGTTGCCAGCTTGAAACTCACTTGTTATTCAAGTTTTATGTGTTGGATGTGAATAATAATCTATTGTTGAATACTACACTGTCCTCTAATGAGATGGTATATACAATGGTGACTTATCATCCCTTTCGCTTAGTGAAGGGGATGACCGTGGTAATTACAATGTTGACCTCTAATGCCTTGGAGATGGTATATACAATGGTAGATATCTCATAAATTTAGTAGTTCCTCCCAACACCTTATAATACAAGCTAAATTTTCCCTATTTATGGGTATCTATTTATGTAGAAAATATGAAGTGTTCAACCAATTTTAGATATAATATCTATATTTTTTAAAGAAATAATTTCTAAAAAATATAAATAAGTCTTGAGATATTATCTATATCATTATCAACATGTCTTCAATTTTATTTTTTCCCCATATAATTATCTCGAAACAAACATTTGGGCACTTCCCCTAATTTTGAAGATGGTACTCAAGGTAAAACCTAGGTTCTTCAAAGAACAAGGAAAAGTCAATATGGTGTCCAACTCTTCTTCCATTCATTCGGCCATTCTTCTAATATGGTGTCTAACTCTTCTTCAGTCAACTTATAATGTGTAGTCAACCATTGCTTCTATGTATCTGCGCGTGCTTGCAGGAAGATTGCTCGCGGCCCCACAACAATCCTCTCAATTCGTCGATGCTTTCTTGTCGCGACCTCTATCAAGCGCGGTATTTTTACTGCTTGCATACGCATCTCTTCTAGGTAGATGTAAAATTGGATATTGTTGTCGTGTTGCCTTTCCTTGTTATTTAGTGCCCACAAGTTCTGATATCGTGCCCCTCGTCACACTTTAGCTTCCTCCGTCTCCATGCCTTGATATTGCAGTGGCTCCATCCATGCGACCAGAGTGATTAACAGCAAGAGCCATGAGTAAGTGAAGGGCTTACCCTTATCTTGTGTTGCAACTGCATCCTCCATCAATTCATTCAACAGAAAGAGTGACCAGTTCATCTAAACTCCAACCGCACATTGCTCTGTTGATACGATTACCCTTGATGTGCACCAGTTGGGGCTGTTCTTCCGCGCTATTTTAATAGCCAACAATTTTGTTGCGAGCCTAACAGCTCGGTCATTGATTGTGTTGATTAGATACCCCCGGGTTTTTTTCTCCACTCCATACTTAGCTTTCATATTTGCAGCCAACTTTTTGTCGTTGTATTTTCCTTGGAAGTACTGCGATGGATCTACCCCCATCTTGGGAAATCCAGTAATTCATGCAATAAGATCCACGTCAATGGGGATCTTTCTGTCAAGCCATAAATAACCACCATGGAAGCATGCAATCAATTTCTTGATGCATGCGTTCACCTCTGCTAAGCGCCCAAAGTGCGGCATGTGGATGATTGACAGTAATCCTGATCGATGTAATCCCAATGCCCATTGCATTGGTTCCCTAGTGATTGGGCCTCCATATTTGTGGACTTTGTCGATAAATGTCCGTTGGGTGCACTCCAAATACGCTAGAATGTTGTGGTCATTGTATTGCAGCATATGCAGCCACTGAAACACTCCTCCGGTTATGTAGACACCTTATGGGGCCGCTGGTTCTACTATGGTGTACTTGGCATTATTCCCAAGTCTTAGTCTTAGAAACATAGCCCTTTCTCTCCTTGATGGCACATATCCTAGAATGTCCGCTGAGGTCGGACCGTGTTGCTTCCTGGACCTTCCTCTTGCTGTTGTTGTGTCTTCTCATGCGGCACCGGAATTGCCCGCTTCTCCTCCTGCGGCTGTCGCTCGTGTCGAGCTACGGGTTGTCTTTGCTCTTCTTTATGTGTCTACCAATTGGTTGGCACTTCTTTTCTTCTGGAATATCCGAGCCAGTGCGGATGGAAACTCTGATTCTTCTTCCACGATTGGTGCCATCGCCCTGGGTGGCTCCTACGTACTAGTGTTGGATATCACGTGGGCCATTGTAGCTCTTCGACTGGAATCCACTTAGCTTCGCCCTCTAGTTTCTGCAATTCTCTTCACCTTCAATTATTCACAATGCACAATGGGTCAGAATGTTTCCCTGCACGTCCTTTTATAATCCATCGAATCGATTTGGATAATGATTACCCAAATCTATCGTTGATTTACCCAATCCTCCGTCGATTTTCCCAATCCGACGCAATGATGTGGAATTAAATGCATCTCCATCCACTTGTGTCGTCGTCCACTGCATCTTAACTACTTCATTTATTTCCCGATATGACCATTTCTCACTTCGTCGGTGTTGATAGGTCCCAAACCTTGTCATTGTTTCATCGCCATGAATATGGATTCCAACTTTGTCGCAGTTCCCTTGACAGACGTATGAAATCAAACCTTGTTGCAGTGCTGTTGACGGACTCCCGAATTGCGCGGTGTACCTGTTGCATTTTTTTTTCATGTCAACTTGTTAGCTTTCTCAGTCGAGGTGCGTCGGGCTATCCCGATAGGGATTGAGCCGACTCCCATTCACTAAGTTCGTCAAAATTGTTCCATCGAACTTTTGCAATTGAACTGCGCCCCCATCAGTAATAAAATTTATGACATATGGACCAAGCCAACGCATTTGGAGCTTACCTGGGTGTTTTGCAAACTTACTGTTGTACAAGAGCACCATGTCTCCACGTTAAAAGTGATTCTACTTTACATGGCGATCATGCCATGCCTTCTGTCAATATTTTTCCACATGCTGCTAAAATCCCGCAATGAAGCGATCTTCTTCCAGTTGTAGCAACTGCACCAATCTTTCTTCCATCGCTCATGCATGTCGCTACTACTATGCACAAACCGGGGACAAAGTACTCCATAGGCATTACTGCTTCTTGTCCATATACCATCTTGAATGGGGTTTGTCCTATCAATATTTTGCACGTTGTTCTATAGGCTCATAATCCCGCAGGAATCTTCAAGTGCCAATCGTCACGGTTTGTATTGCACACCTTACTGAGTGCATGCTCCAGAATTTGTTCAGTGCTTCAACTGCCCCATTCGCTTGTGGGTGGTATGGGGTACTTCTTTTATGTTGAATCTGAAACTCCTTAGTCATTACTTTGATGGTCTGATTTACAAAATGCGTACCTTGGTCGCTCATCAAGATTTTTGGACACCCAAACCTAGTGACCACATTGTCGAAAAGAAATCTTGTTGCTATCGCAGCTGTGCAATCTTTCACTGGTGTTGCTTCGGCCCATCTTGTTAGGCAGTCTGTCATAGTAATGATATACCTCGCTCTTGTCCTCTTTCTTGGTGGGCTAATGGGTCCCACAATGTCTACTTCCCATTTGTCAAAAGATTGTAATGTCAACTGGGGCACCAATGGCATCTCATACCGTCGTGATGGTTTCCACTATAATCCAGCTCTAAGTATATTTCTAGCGGTTTCACGTCCTCCATAATGCCCTCCTGTGATCCCACCATGAGCCTCATCCAACACTCTTTCTTTCTCATGCGGAAGGACATATCGACGCAGAATTTCATCTGGTCCCATCTTGTATAATTGTCCAGCGATCAATTGGAAGTCAGCAGCTCTGACGACTAATTGTTTCTTCTGATTAGTGGTGAACTCTTCAGGTGCTCTTCCCGTGGCCAAAAACTGAACAATTTTTTCATAGTGGTCATCAACTATTTCAATGCAGAATAATTGGGCGTCGGGCAGACCTTCTTTGATGCTACTTGGTTCTTCGCCTGATTCAATCCTTGACAGATTGTCAGGTCCTGCGTTCAATCATCCAGTTCACAATTATTTCAAAGTCAAACTCCTGAAACAGCAGCAACCACCGAAGGATCTTTCCCCCCAACATAGGATTGTTGACCAGGTACTTCAGTGCTGAGTGGTCAATAGACATCTTGAAGTGTCCTCCCAACAGATAGTGTCGGAACTTTTGCAATGCATATACCATCGCCAAGCCTTCTCTTTCTGTCATTGTATAATTTTTCTCTACGGTCGACAAATTTCGGCTAGGAAACATGATAGGATGGTCGATCGACCCTTCTCCAGGCTAGGCCAATATTACCCCCAATGCGACTGACGAAGCATCTACGTGGACATGGAATTCTTTCTTCCAATTGGGAAAGGCTAAAATTGGTGCTACAACCATCTTTTCCTTCAATATGTCAAGGCTCTTTTGACATTCACCATTCCATCCAAACTCCGCATCTTTCTTCAACAGCTTCTCCATGGGAACAGTAATCGTTGCATACCCTTTTATGAACTTTCCATAATATCCTATATGGACCAATGTGACCCTCAGTTGCTTTATTGTTGTAGGCGCTGGTAAGTTGACAATGATCGCGATCTTGGTTGGGTCAACCAACATACCTTCCTTGCAGACAATATGTCCCAACAAGATACCAAATGGCGTTGAAAAGATACATTTCCTCAAATTCAAAGAGATATGATGCTATCAACATCTTTTAGCATCATCCTGAGGCTCTCGACATGGTCTTTATCAAATCCATACACAGTCCATTCATCCATATACACCGCCAAGAACTTGTGAATAAAATCATTGAAAGCAGTGACAATTGATCTTGAGAAAATTGCAGGGGCATTCTTGAGACCGAATGGCATGTATTGATAGCAGCCCCATGAGACCGAATGGCATGTACTGATACCAACCCCATGAGACCGAATGGCATGTACTGATAGCAGCCCCACTCTGTTACAAAGGTGGTTTTGTGCCGATCTTCTTTTGCAATATTGATCTAGTGATATCCTGAGAACCCATCTGTGAATGAATATACATCTTGTCCTCCGACACCTTCAAGTACTTCGTCAGTAAATGGCATGGGGAATGGATCATGAAGGCATGCATCGTTCAACTTCCTTAAGTCGACGCAGATCCAGATTTTGCCAGTCTTTTTGTCCTAGACGACCATCGGCCTAATCCATTCTGACTCTTCGACAGGTTCAATGATCCCTGCATCCAACATCTGCTCTAACTCATCCTTCACTCGTTCTTTGTATCTGGGATTCAATCTATACATTCATTGCTTCAATGGATTAGCATTGGGTTTAAGGGGGATCTTCATCTCACCCAAGTCCCCGGAAATACCCTTCATCTCTGAAAACTTCGTCAGGAACAAATCTTGAAATTCATTCAATAATTCGGTGACCTTCCTGATTGTTGTGTCATCCCAATAGTCTCCAATACTGGAAAACTTTGGATCCCCCAATGATCCAATATTGACTTTCCTAATTTTCAACAGTTGCTTGAATATGTCGAATGGCATATGCGGTGCTTCAACGTCGTGGCTTCCTTCTGACTCTGGGACATAAACAGATCTAGGATCTTCGTCATCATCAGGTCCTCCTGAAACATTGTAACACTCCATAATCATCTTTGGTGTCGCGGTCCATTGCGGTCCCATTCCTCTTTTGGTCAGAACTGTTTAAAATATATTTTTGTTGATTACCTGCAACGCGCCATCAATTAGAGGATTCTCATTGGCGAAACTGAATGTGCGACTGAAACTAATGGTTAGATCCTCCCACATGGTTGTTCCTCATCTCAACTCTATTGAGACGTACCAGATTTGCGGTAATTCGTCTAACGTGTGGATGAATGCATGGACCCATTCTTGCTTTTGCCTCTCTCCCCATGTAGACTGAAATTTTCCGAGATGATTCCTTGGATCCATCCTTTCATCGTACTTATTTCCTTGGTAGCAGTCATTTTCCCCAAATCTTACTTCCATTAGTCATCAATATTGTTTCCAGTTTGTTATTGTCGTCTTGTGCGAACCCCACCACCTCGATGGAGTGGCCTTCAATGCTTCATCTAATGCTAGCAGGCGTTTTGGTTCTAATACTTTGTCTTCAAACTCATTGATGAAGCTTGCCAAGTTAGGAATTCCTTCGTATGTCGATAGATCACATAGTTCTGTTGCAACCCATCTTAGTGATTGAGTGATTCGCGCGCACTTCCTGAATTATACATCATGCAACCTATTTTTCCAATTCTCTAGAGCCTCATTGGAGTCTGATGACACCGAACTGATACTTCGCCACCCCAATTATCCCTCAACGGTGGGATTTACGTAATATTATGAGATAATATAGATGTTTTCCCATCGTCCAGTGAGCTCATCTCGCATTGGTTCAACATATCTCTGTCCTTCAAGTGGATCAAGTGGATCAATGACCCTCATGTCACGGTTTTCTCAAAAGACATCGTCCTTTTCTTGAAATTGATAACTTCCTGGTTTTCCATCGCCCAATATATCCCCAACAGCACAAGATATGGACTGGTGCTATCAATGATTTCTATGACGTCAAAATATGCATATATCTTCAATCCTTCTACCTCGACTGGTAGATGAGGAAACCTACTGATTGGTGTAACTTTGATCTGGTTTGCTAAACGGAGTTGCACAAGGGACCATACCAGTTGTGGTTTCCCATCTCTTCCCATGTTTTCTTGGTTAGGATATTCACGTCAGATCATAGATCTAGAATGATGGAATCGATATCATAGATCTGGGCATTCATCCTCATCTCCCTTATTTTTTTCTTCTGATACAGACAGTTGACTACATGATCTTGTCGCCCCTCTTCCTTTCGATACAAGAAGTGAGCTATATCTGCTAATGCTTCCTGATCCTTTGCTAATGTTAGACAACTTTCTAGAAAACTTTTCAAAGTATTGATCTTTCCTGGTGACTTTTGTGTCATTGTTGGGTCAAAAATCTGCAACATCCCATAGACAGGTTCTTTGCGGACTACAAGTGTCTATTGAACATTATTATTTATCAGTGCATCTCGTGCTTCCCAAAAAGTTTCTTTCTCTGCTTCGACATCAAATCGTACTTGTTTCTGGATCGCGGGTTGGACATTTGGTAGTAGCCTATCTTCCCCTGTCGCAGCTGCTCCTCTGGTTACTACTGTGACATTTACTGGTTGACTTCTTACCTTCGCTGAGATCTTATGCACGTTCTGAGATGGATTCGGGTTCGGGTTCGCTTATGGTTGTGGTACATTCTTAGTCTGCCTCTTTGTGATTAACTAAGGACAATCTTTGGCAGTGTGATCACTTGTGCTGCAATAGGTACACTGTGGGGTTAGATTTGGGAAAATCCCTTTGATAATGTCCAATATGCCCATAATTATAGCATGTGATTAGTCCTTGACCTCGACCAAAGGTTCCTCCGAGACCAAAACCTCTGCCACAACCACCGCGATATTCTCCTCTCAACCCTCCTCATTGTGGGTTGAAATGTGACTAATTGTACTACAGTGGATTGCACTATGGCTGATTATATTGCGGTTGATCATACTGCGGCTGACTATACTGCGGTTGTGTTTGAGTCTCCCTTCATGAGGTAAGTATCAGCAATCCTTTCTTGAAGCAAGTCATATGCTTGACACTCTTTCTCATCATGGCCGATAGATCGACAGAAGTTACAATATAGATTATCCAGCTTTGAAACAAACTTCTGCAAATACATGCATTGCTTTGAGCGATGTCCTTTTGTCTGGAAAACTCAGCACCGATGCATTCCTCCTTGACTGAACGGATTGGGTGCACCAGACTATAGATATTCGTGGAATTCAGGACATTGATCTTTATGATGCCCTTCAGAGTTGCATCGACTACACCATACCTACTCGCGAACTTCCTTCCCTTTTTTAATCTCTTGTAGCTGAATAGTTAATTTTGCTAGCTGTGACTGGATCTGGTTCATGCCAATCCCTGTTTCACCGATCGGCGAAGCTTCGAGCTTCATCGCGATTTCCAACGCTTCCTCCTGAGATAGGATCTTTTGCTGCATCAGCAACATCTGGATGTGCAGTATCAACCTTGCAATAAACCATTCCTTATGTTGTACGTCGCTCATCCCAAAACTAACTTTAGACATCATAGTTTTGAACCTCTAATCAAACTCCCACACTGACTCATTAGGGAATTGCTTTATCTCCTTCAATTCCATGATGTACTGCGATTATGATTTAGGCTTCTTCAACTCGTCGATCAGCCCAGCTCTGATTTCTGTCAGAGTCTTCTGCTGAAGCCTTGCATGTACTTGTATAAATTTCATGTACCAATCCAGCGCACGACCTCTGAAGGTCGTTGCCATTTGTCCCTTCTTGATAGCTTCATACTGTACTTGTTTTATTGTCCACACTGCTTCGCACAAGAACCAATACTGCTCGAGATCCTCTATCCCATTTTCCAGAAAGAGAGGCAACTTCACGTCATCACCCGCCATCCTTGGTTTTCTATCGGTGTTTGTAGATCCGCTATTGTTACTGCTATTGTGGCATGCAGGACAACCCTGCGAAGAGCTTGTGTTTCTTCCTCCAAAGTTTGGCATAGTGCACGGGTTTGTGGGTACTTTGTAGCTTTGGGCCTGTCCTTCCTCAGGTTCATGGTTATCCTATTCGTCCTCTTCATTGTTGTAAGGTCGCTTAGTCCCTTGTGGCCCCGCTTCACAGTCCTCTGTTCCGGTCGCACTAAGACTCTCTCTCTCTGTCTCATCCCTCCTCTTCTTCTCCAGAGGAACCTCGCCCCACTTCTCAAGCGGCCACAATATTCCACAGCTTCCCTCACAATTTCATCGTAGTTCATTTCCATCTACCCCACATCATTCTATCAAATGCTCATCTACGCAATACCCACAGCCTCCACACACCAGAGTTTACTCGTCGGAGTTCATCTTCAATATTCCCTTTTCAGAAATGAGCATTTTAATCCGCAATGGTAACGCCAATAGGTACCTTCTTATGGGTCCTTTAAAGAATTTCCTTTCCGTGTCACTATACGACCTAACTGTGTCGATAGAAAACTCAGTAATGTACCCTTCCAAAATGCTATCTACCCAGACGTCAACAGCCCTTGAAGCTTTATTGTTAACACGACTCAATTGTTGGATCAATTCTGGGGTCCAATGCTCTGGCTCACCTCCTTGGAAATTTTTATTCTGAAAATTTAGGTTAGGCAACCATTCATACAGCAGTATAGGAAACTCACAAAAAATACCTCGTGGATATCATTATAGATGTACGTTTTTAACCAATGTTTCATCAACCATCCAGGTTTATGATTTTCTTCCTCAGCAAACTCTCGCGTCTTTTTGTCAAACCACTCCTCTATATTTGGATTTGTCATATGCCACAGCATGTCCTCTCTCTTTTTCACTAGGGTCTCGGCAACGGAACCATTTGTAGACAAAAATCTATTGATAGGGGTTCACTTCGCACGATGTCCACAAAGCTCGACACAAACTCCCATAGATATCGGCTCGGAAAGGGTTTATCCTTTCCAGCAACACTCGCAGAGCGAGTGAGGTCTCACCTGAGATACCTAAGGGGGATGCAAGAACCAAGCTTCCGTAGGTATAAGAGGATATGCATCATTCACATTTAATCACAGTATAACCGGGAGATCGACATAATTATCATTCACATCATTGCATACCAAGACATATTAATTAGATCTACTCATTAACACATCATAGTGTTAGCACCAGTTTTGGTTTGAATGGTTGGAAGGGTTTAGAGCCCTAAAAATATTGAGTAAGGTGCTAGGTTTCTGAGTCATATGACCAAGAGGAACACTAAGTGAGACCCTTGCATGTTCATGCTTTGAGTTGGGATGGAAAGGATTAAACTCCTTGAGTTTCGACTTTGCAAATGAGGAAAAAATGTAAAAATCCGCTCAAAGTTATATGAGGGAACCAATGAGCGGAGCAGATCTACGACGATGGAGATCGACGGCTAAAAGGAGGCTTCACAGAAGTAAGATGGGCTGGTTTAAGTTTGGGTGGAGTGTTGCTATCTCGCAGGTAAATCGGAGGTCGGATCAACGGACGGGAGGACAGATCTACGGTCCTCAAGTACTTCGTTGATTTGACATGCACGGAGAAATGAACTTTTCGAAATTGCGAATTGGCGGTAGGCTCTACATCATGCGACAGTGTAGATCTGGCGGAGAAAGGCATCGACGGTGGATTTTTAGTTCGCAGATTGAACATGTGTTGATTATCGACACTTTCCAATTCTGTGAACCTTGGTAGGTGCCGCACCTTTGGGCGGTTGGGATGCGGATAGGATCTGGATTGACAGTTGACAACGGCTACATGGATCTGAAGTGCAAGGAAGGAAACACTTGAAATATTGAAGACTGCGGAGGATTGTAGAGTTAAGCAGGGAAAATATCAACGGCGCAGGATTGATCATGCAAATGAATGGCTAAACAAGCTTCGTCACTGCGACAGATGCAGGAATGATAGGAGAGGAAAATAATATAAAAATACTTCTGCACGGGGATCTAGATATTGTTTTTATGGTTGCATTGGAAAGCGAAAGACAATGAACGTGCTGCACGCAGACAACTGAGCCAGGATCTCGGACCAGCTATCAGTAACCAGGTAGGCCTCCTGTCTTCTTACAAAACTATTTAAATGGCTAAGCTTAGAGAAGTAGAACCCCTGGGTTTTGAACACTAGAAGATAGAAGATTTGTTAGAAGACAGGGATGTTGAGGTCTATGACACAGTGTTGACTAATGGACCCATTGAAACAGTAAAGGATAGACTGAAGCTGATTAGGAACCAGGGTATAGATGTACACAAGGTATACAGGTCATTTCCAGTTTTTTGCAGTTGACCAAACCCTAAACTGTCCCAAGTTCATCGACTGGTGCGCCACCAATTACTCCTCCTCTAAGAGGGTGATTATGGACGCATCTGGTTCAAATATCTTGTGTCCTGTAAACCCTGTTGTTATAAGAAAATCCTTGTCAATTCCTAATGAATTCAGTGTGAAGTCCAAAGAATACAAGGAGGAATCCCTAATTCAGTATTTTAGACAGTCTACAGTTGAGTTAAAGCAAAGTTTCTATAGGGTTTTCCTAAAACCTAGTGTCCAATTGCAAGACCATGCTTTCCCAGTCGAAGTCCATCTATTTACTGAATAATCTAAGTGTGCCATAACCATGCTAACCAATTCTTAGGATTAGACACAAATATGTATGTCACTAAACCTTTGATGAGTCTATTGTTCGTCCTTAGCACCTACCCTTTAGAGTTTGAAGAGTCTGACCCGTCAGTCCAGTGTGTTTGCCTTAAATTTGATGAGTCCCTAGCTGAGAATATCCATTCTCAGCTAGTGGATTTCCACAAGACCAGAAGCTTTAGGTTCCAATCATTTTTATTTTATTTTTGTAACTAGGGGAATCAGCAACTGGGAAGGGGCTGGTACTCGCGTGGCATGGGTCCAGGGATCCAATCCCTTCTTCTACCATTATACACCTAGGTTCACCCACACAGCCCGCAAGCATGGGGCACGGGTAAGCTGGGGTGATTTGAACTCGTGACCTCCATTTACAACATTTCCTTCGTATCAAGCGAATCGTCGGTTGAGCTACACCCCTGCGGGTGGTTCCAATCATATTTGTTGAGGATGTTCCTATCATTTAATGAAGAAAACTTGCAGCTTCCTAAGATGATGCTCAAAAAGGAAATGCTCGCAGACTATAGCAAATTCATGAACAACCTCATGTCTGAGGTTTACAATGTTTTCTTTCAGAAGAGATTGCCCAGGGTGTTAGCAGAGATGAAGGAGATGTTGCAACCTTCTCCTGAGAAGAAGATAGGTGACTGGTTTCTCTCGGAACACAGCACAACAATCAGAGTTTATGGGTTTTCTCATTCACCCTATGTACTGCCAGCATTCTTAACTCCTAGAATGTTTGCTCTGGAATTCATCAGGAAGAATCTAAGAGTAGAAACTGAACATTTTTTGGATCATAAGAAAGCCTCAGATATTGCATTCCCATGGGTTGTAGGCCCATTCATCGTCAAGAGAAAGGATTCCATTTCAACCATTGAATATGTGTTAAGATAGATGGGATTCCGATCAAAGGTTGCCATCAACTATGATCCCCACCACATCATCTCCAACAGAAGGAAAGAAATTAACAGAAAGGGCTTTGTGCATTTTGAGATTGCAGGTATGGCAGAGACTGCCAACTGGTTGGAATATCCCAGCAAAGGGCAGATGGATGTAGATGTACAGGATGACTCCACCTCAAGGGTGAAGACAACCATATCCCCACTGCCTGGCTCCTCTAGCTTGGTGCCAGTAGTTGGAGCAATTATACCCCTTGCCAGTGGCTCTGGAGGATCCAGCAATTGGAAGTCATTAATTCCATGGATGTAGAAGATGAGGACACAGAGAGAGCTTCAGAGAGACAGAAAGTACTTAGAGTTATAGGTTAAATATGATGAATTAATAAAACAGGCCACAAGTCAAACTTCACTGCAGGAAGCAAAGCAAGTAATCTGGGATGATGTTATAGCTGAGGCAGACAAATTAAGGCCCTACCTTGACTTTTTTTTAGACAAGGAGAATGTAATTAAGTTGGCCAAGCAAATTGTAACAATAGCAAAGGAAAAATTGAATAAGAAGCCTATTGAATGCGCTGAAAATGCCATATAGTTTTTGAATGGCTTAACTGAGGATGAAGTGAAAGCAGCAGGCATAAAGGACAGGTTATCCACCATCATTTGGGCCAGGAAGGTGATAAACAAACATCAACAGTTAGCTACAGTCCAAGCCAAAATAGATATTATGGCACACTAATTGAAGCTCTTCAAAGATATGTTTGATCCATTGTTTGAGAAAGGGATTCCACTCTTTTGGGAAGAAGATGGTACCATGCTGACACAGAAAGAGTATCAAGACAGGTTGATGGGATGCAATTTGGATTATACAGACTTTGTTGGCATGACCTAATCACTGTCTGGAAAAACAATGGTGGATAAGTTGACAAGAGAGTTTGAATTGGTCCTGGTTTTCAAAGAGGCTTGTGCACACCTTCAGAGCTATTCGTATAGAGATCATACAGAATTACTGGTATTGTTAAAGGAGGTGACCACATCATATTTTCTAGCTGCCGACCAGTGGAAGCTTGTGGAAAAGTATGGAAAGGCCAAGCTAATGCTGCATGCATGAAGATTGTCAAAGATTGTGGGGATTTGCAGCTTGAAGAATTAGTTACTTAGGATTTTTGCTTATTTACTAGGGTCTGTTACCAACTAGTAAATGTCTATTGACACTTGTAAAAGGCAGTTAAGCCTATTTTGTCAGCACTTGTATTTATGCTGTAACTAATTCTCGAGGATGATAGACCTGTCTGTATAGGTGTCATATCTCTTGTAATAGCTTTCTGTTTTGGAGATTAGGTCAGAATATTTCAAGCTGGAGGGTGTCAAGCACTCTATATGTAGATAAATTGTTACCAAACACACAGAGCATATGAAATTTATTGTCAACCCGAGAAAGTCTTTTTATTTCAAAGGATAAGTGCACAATATATGCTTAAACACCAAACCATTAGAAGTGAATACTTTTATCTTCTATCATCCATGTTCATCCCAAGAATCTATGCAATCCCAATTGTCTTCTAACTACTATACTTCAATTCTTCTCTATCATGCATCAATAAGAAATGGTATCAGATCTAATCAACAATTGCAGAAAAGAAATCTCATTCGTATTCTAGAACAATCACTTGTCTGATCTAATCAATCTGGAAATCATAAAACATAAACTGAACATTAATCTAGAAATCCAATTGCGAAAGATTGAGTCAATTGTTCTAAGAAATTGAATTGCAGAATGGAGATCAAGCAACACACAACAGGAAAGAGAAATATAATCTTTTACTGAAAAATACACACAATAAATATTGTTGCTGCGTACAAAGGAAAGAACAAAGCATCACACAACAAGAAAGATAAAATCCTATTTTAACTCAGCAATCTCTGTGGAAGACGGGCCCAGTCTTCACACAGAGACGCTGGTTGAACAACACAACTCTTTAGCTCAGAAGTAACCCCTTATATTAACAGAAGAATGAGTACACAGTTTTGCTCGGCTGCTAATACAATGAATTAATTGTTTGTTGTTCAACCCCTGGGTCGAGGCAACTCCCCATATTTATACATACAAATCGTAACATCTAATCCTATAATTGGGCAGCCATGAAGATCTCTGATCTTCAGGCGCCCTAAATAACTAGCTGTTACAATGCGTGGCAGAACAGAAACATCCAAATATGAGAGAGTTATTAATTGACCCAAGAGTGGCGGTCCTTCCAGCTCACAGCTAGACTCGAGCAGCAACATACTTAAAATAGCGAATTCTGTTACAGCTGCCCTGTCACGGGCTTTGATTGATGATTCGAGCCCCAAGGATCCTTCTACAAGCAACGAACATCCCTTTCTTCATGACTTGTTCAGCCCCGATCTTCCTGCAATCCATTTGTCTCAACTACCTTCATAAATCGCAACATGTTAGCACAATTTGAGAGATGCACAGCTTTAATTATCACAATCATAAGCATTAATAAAATAAAACAATGATCAGCCATACCTTGGTAATTTGGGGAATAAGGTAAGGACAATAGGTCTAATTGCCATGATAAATGGTGTAGGAGAGGGGCAGGAAAGATGATTAATGATGATTAAAAAGGGCCAATTCTGGGCTCAACAGAGGGTTGATGTATCATCTCCTATATATTCATATGTAATAGAAGGAAGAAGGGGTGAAACCCGTGAGACTTGAGTTTTGTTTTTTAGATCTATCCTTAATAAAATTACAGATCCGGGGTTGGCATTTTGCAGAGATTCCTGTGTTATTTGCTTTACAGTCTGTATCTTCTTTCCTTAGGTGAATATGTTTCTCGTTATCTATTCCATTTTGTTATCTTTTTCATGTCTGAAATGAGTGTTTAATAGTGCATAATTCATACATATGTGCTTTGTCTATTGATTTCAGATATTCACCAAATCTTTCTACTAAAGTTAGCATTGGATTCATCCTTGTTAGATGCCCATGTTAATGGACTGTTCTTCATTTCTTCTTTATCACTAGACAACAACATTTTGATTGTAAATGAGTAACTACCTTGCCTTTGTTATAAATTTCCATGCCACGACATTGTTAATTGACATATGTGTTATATTTTGACTCCATTTCCCAATGAATGCTTGATTTGTTTCAACCAAACAACAACCTGTTATTCATATATATGGCCTTGTTAAACAATCAGTGAGAGATCCCTCTCTAGAAAGAAAGAAAGAAGCCAGCTCTCTTTCCTAAAGCTTGGTTTTGTGTGTTACCTCGAAGAGACCTTTCCCACAACCTGAGGGTCAATTTGAGTGCTAGGATAATTGGCGTCGTTGCCGGGGAGCGAAAGTTGCATTGTCCCTGGGAAAAACGACAATGTTTCAGATCTGATTACTGACGGTGGACAACAGTCAGACATCAAGAAGGTTGTGTACTATTCACCCGGTGACTCCACTCATGGTTCAACCAAATTTGCAGGCTCCACTAGAGAACGAGCCCAGTTAACAGAAACATGGAAGAACTAAGGTCCAGGTATCAAAGTACAAGTTTCTTCAAAGAGATCTTGTTCTTTTGCATTGACTTCTTTTTATCTTTATGTGTATATATCAAGGAGTTTTTGTTTTGCTGCAAATTCTTAATTCATGAGAGGAATTCCTTTGTATATCCTTCATTATATCTTGTAGATATACCTTCTTCTTTCTTTCCTAGGGCTGATTCGGTTCCTTCTTTTGAATCATGTAAGATCCATAATCAGTCTTGCAAACCCCATGAGATTGAGGCTGATGACATTCCTCCTGTACATACTCCTTTACCTTCTAGATCTTATCAGGGACACAGTCCTTTAAATCTACCCCTTGTTCTTCACGAATATCCTCCAAAATACCATAGATACCTCCCTTTTTTTATGGGGAAGATGGAAATCTTACAACTGAGAAACATCTTCAAGGTTTTGAGCATTTTCTTGACCTTTTTGAAATAGAGCATGATGATGTTTGTATGAGGGCTTTTGCCCAATCTTTCAAAGGAGATGTTAAGGAATTGTTTAAGCACTTGTAGCCCGAATCCATTGATACATGGGAAGCGTTTTCTGATATGTTTTTGAAGTTTTGGGGTAAGAGGAAGTCTTGGGATCATTTCCTTTCAGAGTTTTATGCAATGAAGAAAATTCAAGATGAAACTGTTTCAAGTTTCAATAGGAGATTTGCTAGTTTCTATTATAAAATGCCTAAAGAAATTCAGCCACCTGAAGGTTTTGCCAAGTTGCAGTATGCCCAAGCTTTCCATCCATATCTCTCTTATATTTTCTTGGAGAGAATGTCTTCCAACTTACAACAAATGTTTAATGATGCCCAGGAGGTTGAGGACAATCTCAGGATTTCTGGAAAAGTTTCAGAACAAGACAGTGGTGACGAAATGGAAAACAAATTAGAGTTGGTTGAGAAATATGAACAAAAAGAACTCTCCCTGCCTTCCAATTTTGTTTTTTGTGAGCAAAAAGATGATCAGCCTAGTGATGTGCAAGAAGAGTGTTGTAAGGATTTGTTTTCTGAAGATTGCAATCAGCTTGTCATAAATTTTGTTAGTGATGGTTTTAAAGAATTTTTCAGCCTACCTATATATGATGAATATGAGGATGAATACTTGGATAATGCCACCTAAACAACCAGCAAAAAAATTTGCAAATTTTGGGACAGTTAGTGAAGAAAATATGATTGCAATTCATGATCAAAAGTCTAAAAATAGGGTGGATAGTGAGTGTGTTGAAAGTGACTGTTTTCCTTTGTGTTATTCTTCATTTGAATTGTTGAGACAAAGGTCAAGAGTCTCTAATCAAAAACAGAAAATTGAGGATATGAATAATGTCATGGCATTTTTAGAAATAAGTAATGAAAAGGATGAACCGTCATGCAATCAATCTCAGCATGTGGAAAAACCAGCAATTTATGATGAGGTATTGAATCATAAAGAAGAAGATAAGGATTCTCAAATGGATGTTTCTTTTTGTTTTTCAAATTCAGAAATTTCATGTCAAGAAGGATTTTGTTCACTTGATTTCTTTGAAGAACGAAAGGATAAATATTTTGAAATGCATGGAAAGAATGAAGTTGTTAAATCTGAATTTTTGAATGAAGTAGTGGATGTCCCGGTTGAAAGTTGTCATGAATATTCCTTGCACGGTTCTTTTGAAGATCAGTTTGATAGTATGCAAGAAAAGTTACCGTTTGAACAACCTTGTCATGACAAACAAATGACAGAAAAGTTTAAAGGCTTTCATGCTTTTTATGACCCAGTGGTTGAATACATGGATAGAGTTTTCAGTCAGAATGGTTGGTTATGTGTTTGCAACAAAGGTCAAAACTTTTATCATTGTTTTTTGACATTATGCTTTTTATGTCTTGATTTCACTCAAGCATTATGAGAAAGTTTACTTATTGGATCAGTTGCTTGATTGGTTACATTGGCACTTTTGTTTCACCTGATATTGCAGTCATTTTAGAAGCGTAGGGTAGGGTCATTTGTATATGAATAAGCTCGACATGGCGAGCATCTTTTCCAGCTTTTTCAGTTGTAGTAGGGTAGTACAGTTTCAGTCTGGTTTCAATATGAATTTTTATTCTCAGCTTGAAGTTTTGAGAGCAGATTTGTAGTTTATATTTGGTTCCAGTCTTCAGATGAAGGGTTACAGGTTACAGTTTTGTGGTGGGATCATCCCAATGGATCAGGAACTTGGTCTACGTGGTTCTTTGCTACCTCGCAAGTAGGATAGCATCCCCAATTGGGGCCAGTTGTTAGCACCGTATAATTTTTGGAAAAAATTGCAACTATGGATAAAGGAATTTAATTTGTTGCAAAAGGCAAAAAAATCCCGAAGGCTTAGCTCCAGCTCCCCCCGACCTGCGGCCACAACACACAAGTCAATCCAAATACCAAATCGATGCTCAACACTAGCTAAGAGCACATGAGACAAGGACTTGCGCTCAATTTCAAAGCGAAGCCAAGATCCACGCACCTACAAACACATGAGACCACAGGTTAGCAATGACCTACAACCCATCATTCAAGCATGTGCTCAGCATCTGACATCTTTCCAAACAGATCAATGGTTGCAAGTGATTTTGCAAAGGTAAGATGCTCGGTATTAATGATTTTTTGATATTGGCGCAGTGGTGTTAACGTCTGGATAAAATCAACCGTCGGATCTGGAGAAGAAAGTAATCTACGGTTGCAAATCACTTCGCAGATTAAAGATGCAAGAATAATTAAACTTTTCAAATCTGCGAAGTTGGGGTAGGCTCCACAAATTTCGACGGCTCAGATCAGCAGATGAAGGAGATCCACAGTCGCAATAAATTTCACAATTTCAACATGCAAGGAGAAACCAAATTTCGAAATTGGCAAAACTTACATGCTCGTGCAGCTGGGAAAATTCTATGAAAATGACTGTTTTAGTCATCGAGTTCAAAGAGCTTTTTCCGCTAAATGGGAAGGAATTTTCAGAAACTGAGAGAGATTTCTCTTCAGCACGGACCAATATTCAAAAAAATCCCTCAGTTTTTACACAGGTATCACGGTTTGGGAGAATCGAAAGGATCTTTACAGGGAAATTTTCCAGAATTTCAATTTACTATCTAAGTCATCAGCTTCAAAAGCATATTCTGAGGAGTTGGAAGGGAATCTTGAAAAATGAAGACATGGGTTTTGTTGGGAACACTCCCAATTACAAAAAAACCTCTCTCAAATTTCACACTATTGTCACCATTTGAGATATGCAAGTGGGGATTTAAAGCCTATTTTTCAGCAGTTTGCATCCTGAAATGAAGAAAATTAGTTTTAACTGATTCTCAACGATGATGGACCTTTTCGTCTGTATAGGTGTCATCACTGTTGTAACAGCTTTCGGTTTTGGAGGCTAGGTTAGAATATTTCGAGATGGAAGGCCGAGGTTATCTTCTTCTATATATTTATATGTAATAGAGGTCAAAAGGGTTCAATTTTCAGTGGGGGGAATTCTCAAGAGCAGATAGGCTCTTCATTGTAATAGGGTTTGATTTTCCAGAGATGGAATACCGAGAGGTTTCCATGGCAGATATTCTTGTGCCATCACTTTCTTCAGTAAGTGATATTCTATGTGGCTGTTTTTCCCAGTTTAACACTCCATTCTATGTTTCTTTTCATGTTTGAACAGTAGTTTTATGGGCTAGAAGTCATCTTCCATGATCTAGGTTCATTGTTCAAGCATTTTCAAAACATTTTCTTCTAAAGTCTTGCAGAACTCACCCAAGCTAGGTGTTGTGTTTGATGGGTTGTCTTCCTTGTCTCCCAATCAACCTGCAAAAGCCTCAATACTAAAGAAATGGTGCCTACCTTGCCTCTGTCCATGATCCTTTCAAACCCCTACCTCCTGAAAGCTAACTTAGATTTGATTATTGACTCCATTGCCCAATGGTTTCTCTCATGATTGTCTTACCAAAACTTTAAAAACAAATTGTCCTACCAGAATCTGACCTTCTGAGTGTTTTGATTGAAAATATCGAGTAAGAAGGCTTTGTAAATAGTGAGAGGTCCCTCTTCGATTGTATTAGGTCATAAATACAGTCTAACGTGGTTTTGTGGTTGCCTTGAAGTGACTTTTTTCCACAACCTTAAGTGTCATTTTGAGTGCTAACATATAGAAACACATATCATCGACACATATCAAATCTATCCATACTGCGACAAAATACATCATACTATGGTACAACACATAAGCGACAAAGTCATAAAAAAACATTCCTTCTCATTATACATCAATCTGTCTTACAAATCAGGAATACAAATCCGCAAAACCCATCTCAACAGCTCAGGTTAAATACAAAATGTTATCCAACGCGAAAGATAGATCAAAATTCCACAGATGCAAAGATACTTTCATCGACCAAAAGATCAAATCAAAGATAAATATCGGATAAGATAAGAGGCCCGAAGGCTTACAATGCTCCTCTTATTTATAGGCTCACTAGTCGATACAAAATTGGTCCACTTCACAACGTGACCAATTAATTAGCCAACTAATTAACTAATGACTCTGCTTTGTTCACTTTACATCTGCTTTGTCCATGTTACTTCCACTTTGTTGCGCTCCGCGACTGGTCCTTGACCCTTGTCGCTAACCCCTTTGTTGCTGGTTGTACCAAAAATTCTGCTACTTAGCCCCATGCCAACACTTGTAAACACATCTAATATTAGCCATACTAGCAAGTTGCTCAATAGAAAACACAAAGACAATTTTTTGGCCTCATCGAAAACCACACGACAACAACAACTCTTTTGCCTCATCGAAAACCACACGACAACAACAAGTCACACTTCACAGAAAAACTCATGTTGAATACACCAAATGAGATTTAGCAACCTTTGTGCTTCTAAATTAGCTTCCCAACATTTCACAAGGAGGGATCTAAATACTAGATTCATTATTTGTGATCAAGGCTTAGGTCCTAGGATCTTTAACCATGTCTAAGTAACCCAAGCCTTACCAACATCGAGGCTCCAATTGTTGATCGGGTGTCTCCACAGTGTCAAGCTTAGGAAGCTAAGAATAGTTGACACGACACCCTTTCCATCTTCCATTATTGCAATGAATGGATACTCAAACAACTATGGTTTTCATTGGAGACCTTGAACTAGTAGTGCACGTGTAATAAAAGACAAGTATACAATAATAGCTTTGTTTTCCTTCGCTTGTGAGTTAATAAAGGAAAGCACGGGCATGTATCTCGAGTGTAAGTGTGAAATTGGGTAGTAGTTCAAAGATGCAATGTGTTCAATCCAGATTACCTTTGCTATTGAACAATGTGCTTTAGCCATGCTTTCTTATTGTACGTTAATCGAACTGGATTTTGAAGCTCGAGCATTCAAAGTTGATATTGTTGTTGTGCTTCCCACAAGACCACCATTGAAGAATCCAACATATATTTACTTATGGTAGAAAGTCCTAATGTAAGGGCAAGGACTTGTTGCCAGCGTGCAACTCACTTGTTATTCAAGTTTTATGTGTTGGATGTGAATAATAATCTAATGTTGAATACTACACTGACCTCTAATGAGATGGTATATACAATGGTGACTTATCATCCCTTTCTCTTAGTGAAGGGGATGACCATGCTAATTACAATGGTGACCTCTAATTCCTTGGAGATGGTATATACAATGGTAGAGATCTCATAAATTTAGTAATTCCTCCCGACGCCTTATAATACAAGCTAAATTTCCCCTATTTATGAAGAAAATATGAAGTGTTCAACCAATTTTAGATATAATATCTAGATTTTTTAAAGAAATAATTTCTAAAAAATATAAATAAGTCTTGAGATATTATCTATATCATTATCAACATGTCTTCATTTTTTTCCCATATAATTATCTCGAAACAAACCTTTGGGCACTTCCCCTAATTTCGAAGATGGTACTCAAGGTAAACCTTATATTCTTCAAAGCACAAGGAAAAGTCAATAACATGATTCAACATTGTTACAATCATATACTCATTGTGAGCTCAACATGTCACTTACGGGGATAGTGCTTGGGTGGGGAGAATAACACTATATCTCACAACCACTCAAACTAGACCTAATTGATAACATGCCTTCAGTTTAACAAACACTAAAATATATTAAAAAATGTTGAAATTATGTCCACATCCTAATACATAAAGCTTGATATAAATAATAAAATATGTAACAAACACAACATTTATAAATATTCCATATCAACACTTTTGGGGTGAATACCTCATCCATATTCCAAACATGTAGTGAGAAGAATAATAGTAAATGCACAAGTATTAAAGTATGGAAATGGATATGATGGATAAAGAGTTTTGATAAACCTATGTAAGAAAGCAGTACCAAACATAATCCAAAATAGAGATTTTCCTAGAAACCCAAAATTGAAAAAACCGACCTACATGCGAGTTTCTCCACTCTCTATCTCATTGCATTATATTTTATGTTTACAATACAATATTATAACATCCAAATCCCTAATCCATTAACCAAAATTAGTTTTCAATTAGCCAAAAAAGGCTAAAAATTGACCAAAGAAGGACCTAAAAAATTATTTTAGGGATATTGGCCCCCCATGCCCCCCAATTGAGGGATTGGCCCCATGGACCCCTTTTGCTGGGAACCTATAAAGAGTACAACATTTTCTAACATTTCCCAACTTGTTGTATTCTATGAAACAATGGGGCAAAGGGGAAGCATTCATGGAATCAACTACTAGGGGCAGCAATGCCCATTGATTCTCTATACCAAAATAACTTTTAGATACTAATAGACATTTTCAATGAATATGCAACATTCTTCAAGGTATCAACATTGTCGAACAATAATTTGTTATATTCAACCATGTCTCTAACAAAATGGTATTGTACATCAATATGCTTTGTCTTGGAATGATAAGCAAGGTTCTTTGCTAGAAATATTACACTTGAGCTATCACAACCTATTCTCGTAAATTTTTGAACAAAACCAATGCCTGAACACAATCTTTGCAACCATATTCCCTCCTTACTTCCATGAGTGGTTGCCATGTTTTCAACTTCTATAGTTGACAATGCAACTAGACCATGCCTCTTACTCGTCCAACTGATTGCTCCACTAAATAAGTTAAAAACAAAACCACTTGTAGATCTTATGTGGTCAATATCACTAGCCCGGTCTACATCAACAAATACTTGTATATCTATCTCCCTATGAGGTCCAAGTCTTCCTTGGTAGCAGATTGCATAATTTGAAGTGCCACGCAAATACTTGAAGACACTCTTTATTGCTTTCAAATGTTCCTTCTCTAGTTTTGACATATCCCTACTAAAAAATCCCATTGCATGGGAAACGTCTGATCTAGTACAAACCATAGCATACATCAAAATTCCAATGACACTAGCATAGGGAACTCAAGGAATGCCTTATATCTATTCTTGAGTCTTAGGACATTTATATGTAGATGACTTTGCACCTATGGGAATAGGGACCTTTACCAGTTTACACTCTTGCATATTAAACCTCTACAATATTTCTTCCGATGGCTCAATCTCTTTTAATTTCCATGCCCAAAATAAAATTTGTAGCACCAATATCTTTCATATTAAACATATAAGACAATTTATCTTTGACATCCTTGATGATTTCCTCGTTGCTTGCAATCACAACACACCATCAACATACAAGACCATGTAAATAAAATGATCACCAACCTAATTGGAATACACACAGTGATCAACTTTTCTCATTGAGAAACCAAGTCCTAATACATAAGCATCAAACATTTGATACCACATTCTTAATGGTTGTTTTAATCCATACAAGGACTTATTCAACTTGCAAACCAACTCCTTCTTTCCCTTCACTACAAAACTTTTTGGTTGTTTCATGTAGATTTCTTCTTCAAGATCACCATGCATAAATGTTGTCTTCATTTCCATTTCCCTACTTCGAGATCAAAAGTAACAACAATAGACAACATATATCTAATAGAAGTTAATTTAGTAACAAGAGAAAAAATCTCACCAAAATCAATTCCCTCCACTTGGGAATATCTCTTAGCTACTAAGTTAGATTTGTACTTCTCCACTTTACCTTTTGCATTGCAATTATTATTAAATACCCATTTTCTACCAATAGGTTTTCATCCAAGCATCGTCTCAACTATATCACAAGTCTCATTTTTATCCAAGGTATCCATTTCTTCAACCATTACCTTCTTTCAAAGTTTATTATCCTCTAAATCCAATGCCTCCCTAACAGTTCTAGGATCATCAACAGTAATAGATAAAGAAAAATTAGAGTGGAAATTAGGTAGGGTATACCTTTATATCTGCCTTCTTTAATGAATCGATCTCCTCAATGCTATAATTTGAGGCTCTTCCTCTTATGGTTCATCTTCTTGTGTTGAGTTAGATTCTTCACCCTCCAACTCAAACTCTATTGTCTTTGGTTCTCCTTCCTTTGGTTGGACTTTCTATTGTGGAGTAACTTTAACCTCTCTAAGTACAACATCTTGACTATAAACAATCTTCTTAGTTACTCAATTCCAAAGATACATTTTTCATATTTACTATCCAACTCATTCCTAATTTCCTTTGGAACATGCACATAAGCATTACAACCAACAATTGAGATGTTTAAGAGAGGGAGTTTTACCAGTCCATGCCTCATGAGTACTTTTTTCAACCAATGTTGATGTAGGTGATCGATTTACCAAGTAACGTGAAGTATCCTCTACCAATTCCCATAATTATTGTGACAACTATGCACCATTGAGCATACTTTTCCCTTCTCTATCAACATTCTATTCATTCTCCATTCAACTCCATACTATTGAGGTGTGTATGGAGTAGTCTTTTGCCTTGTTATTCCACACTCCTCACATAATTCCTTGAACTCATTATGCATAAATCTCCACCATTGTCTGTCCTTGACATATTTATTTTCTTCTATGTCTAGTTTCCTACAAGAGCCTTGAACTCTTTAAATTTACCAAAAACCTTAGATTTATTATGGAGCAAATATACCCATTTGTTTCTTAAGAAATTATCGATGAATGAGACATAATACTTAGTTGGTTACCTAGTGATGGAACATGAACAAGTCCAAACACATCACTATGTATTAACTACAAGATTATTTTGTTTGAGTAGCACCTGATGGGAATCTCACCCAATTTTGTTTACCATATATACAATATCAACATAAATCAAAATATAATGATCAATCAAACATACCTTCAACCATACCTTTACCATGTAATTCTTGAAGGCCTCTCTCTCCAATATGTCCCAGTCTTTGATACCATGGCATTGTCTTTTCTATATGGACAATAGGGATCTACATTGCTATCCTCGAGAAAAACATAACTATTACACCCATCATTGAGAGTGCTTCACAACAACATGTATAGATCTCCAATCTAAATGCCTTTCATCAACACCATTACTCCTCAAACCATCTTGCACATGTCCTTTTCAAATATAGTATGCACACCTGCATCGGTCATCTTACTTATAGATATTAGGTTTCTAGCGAGATCTGGAATGTTCAAAACCCCAGAAAGAGTTCTAATAATTCCATCTTTGAGTAATATTTTGACCCTTCCATGTCCTATGGATTTGGTTGTTTGAGTCATCTCCCATGAAACATCACCTCCATTATACTTCTCATGTTCACAAAACCACTCCCTATGAGGAGTCATATGAAATGAAGCACCCGAGTCGATCAACCATACATTATGATATGCATATGCACCTAAAGATGTCAACTAAACATCGCCTCCTTCTTCTGTGGAGGTTTTCATTTATGTGGAATGGGCATCATTAAATCTCGTACCTTTATCAGCATTCTCAAATCTACAATCTTTCTTATAATTCCAAAATTAATCGCCTTTCCAACATTTCTTTCCAAATTGTCATGGAGATTTATATCTACCTCTAAACTTAAATTTACCCCTGTAAGTCTTATTCTTCCTCTCTTGGGAGTGACCTCTCAAAGATAAAGTATCCTTGGTCACACCGTCCATGGATTTCTCCTCATTTCCTCTAATAACAAGGATGCAAATACATCCTCTATCTTTAATGTGGATTGAGTGGCACTACCAATCGCTACAACTAGATTACCCGAAAAGTCTGGTAAACAACATAATAGGGAAATAAAATTATCTTCTTTTTCCATCTTAATATCAACAAAGACAAGTTGACTTACCAGAGTATTAAAGGGATTTAGAGGATCTTCCATGTAGTCACCATCCTCCATCCTAATATGATACAACTTATTTTGAAGAAATAACTTATTTACTAGGGACTTTAACTGATATAAATTCCCCAACTTATCCCACAATTTATTTCTGTTGCATTTTCTAACGACATTCAACAACATTGAATATAAGAGGCAACGTCAAATCATGCTTCTTGTTTTTCTTTCCAAATTTTTCCAATATTCTTTCGACATACTAGTGGGCTATATCTAGATCCAAAGCAATCTATTGTTCTATATCTACAAGAATACCTTCCATCTCTAGCTTCCATAACTCAAAGCTCTAGTTGTTAAAATTCTTTATTTCTACTCTTGAATTGCTTGCCACTTTCTTTACACTTAAAGATTCACTGTGTAAAGTTCCCACTCCAACACATGTTTATCATAGACTCAAGATACCCTTTCTCTTCATAAGATGAGTTGAACCCTAGTAACAAAGGTGTCCCCCCAAATCCAATAACCTCGCTCTGATACCAGATGAACATTTTTGATAAACCTATGGTAAAAAACAATACCAAACATAATCTAAAACACAAGAATTAATAATGGCTCACACACACAATACATAGAGGTTTACCCTGGAAACTCAAAACTACGAAAACTAACCTATCTAAGAGTTTCTCCACTCTCTTATCTTATTGTATTATCTTTTATGTTTACAATACAATATTATAGCATCCAATAGATTACAACCCTAATTCCTTGATTAGAATTAGTTTACAATGGGTCGAAAAAACATTGGTTGGAAAATGTCGAAAACATACAAAAAATGGACACAACATTTTATTTCAAAGGAATTGCCCCGAAACACCCCCCTAGTTGGAAGGGTTGGTTACTACTTAGACCCCTTGGAACCCCTTTGCTTGGGGAACCTACAAATATTACAACACATGTCCAATAATAATCTACTTGAACACCAAAAGGGCTTGCATGAGATGGGTCACAACCAACTATAGAGTTAGATGCTTTAAAACATAGCCTAGCTGTTATGGAATCCCATGAAGGGGATGAAGGGTTTGATAAACTTGTGTAAGAAAATAAATACCAACAATGGAACACACACAATACATAAAGAATTACCTTGGAAACCATTAACTGAGAAAACTAACCTAACTGAGAGTTGCTCCTCTCTCTATCTCATTATATTATCTTCATTGTTTACAATACAATATTATAGCATCGAAAACACTAATCCATTAACCCATATTAACTTACAAGCATAATTCATTAATCATTGTTGGAAATCTAATCCTCCGGGATTATGATTTCAACTATATTGTACATAATGTAAATATTTAGTCAGTTATGGAAGATGAGGAGTCTTGGAGACTCCAACAGATATCTTGGCATCCAAAGCCCAAGAGACACCTAGCCAGTGTATAAATAAAAAGTTTTATGAATGAAAAAAATGAATCTGGGAGTTATACCCGTCAAGGGTATAAGAGCAGGTTGCTTCCATAACTCATGCCTGGTGTGTAACGTTCTACTTTGCATAGTCTGTTAGACTGCCCATTCTGTGCCCACGCCCTTCCTAAGGCTCTCAAGCCTGCCTTCTCAAAGATTATTTTCCTCATTAATGTTATGTCCTACCATCTGTGTCCTTCTACGTTTCTCTTCAGAGTGACATTCTATCCATTGCATCTCCATTCTACCAACTTGATCTTGAATGCAACGACATCCATCGTAAATGCTCCCTTGTGTGGATGTTTTCTAGTTTACTTTCTCTTCTCCACTATGTTTTGATCAGAGAACTATTACATCGCAATTATGTAGGAAACCCTGATTTATTTTGGTGGTCGAGTATTGTTATAATAGACCTGCATCTTCCCTACCTTTCAGTTAACCCATTCATAAGATATGTGCGTGTATTCATTCTTGGAGCTGCTACATAAAATTTTGAAGAGTTACGATGTAATACCCCCATTTTGACCCTTTGGATGTATTGGCTTGTAATGTAAATATTGTATATATGTCATGTATGATTCCTAGCGTTGAGCTCAAGGCTAAGGCCTCACTAGTAAATGCTCAGCTTTAAGAGGCAAGTATTTGATATTGTGTTATCCATGTGCTAGTAAGCCATGGAAATTGTAAAAATGATGTAAATGACTATAGTGCAAATAAAAATACCAAGGGGTTGGATATGGATGCAACTAAATGAGGGGGACTGTGTATCCACTAGGGAGAGGTGAGGGGGTTGTGGGATTAAACCCTAGGCTTCCATATGTCACCTTGAGAACCCACCTTCGACTGCCATAGATGCCATTTATCTCTATTGTAAGGAAGTGGTTGGGGAAATCAGCTCATGAGAGTGATGGAGGATGGGAAGCCCTTAAATCCTTAAGGAAGGGCATGGACTCGGTTTTGGCTTGTCCCATAATTCACCCTACCTCATGGGGGACATTTTCCCTCATCCTGGGGGAGGATGGTAGGAAGGAGGCATTAGTTGGACGGAGGGATGGATCCAACAGAGACGGGAAAACCAATAATGGTGATTATGAGCGAGTCTGCGTTTGGGAGTGCCAAGATTGCCCTAGGAATCAGATGGACAATGGAATTCGATGGGGAAATATCCAAACTATTATTCGAAGGAGGCTAGGAATTCCCAGCGGAGGAAGATTCGAAAATCGCGATCTGGAAGGAAGTCGTGATTTGCAGAGCCAAAAATGTCCAGGAAATCTATGTGGACAAAGGAATCCGATGGGAAATCCATAGACCCGAACCGGGGGCGAATATGAGAGGGTTAGATGCCCATAAATTTATAGGGAAATCTGGTTTTGGAATTCCGAAAGGGCAGCAGCGGAACAGATCCATTCGGCTGCAACTATGCCCAGAAATCCATGAGAAAACCCAGATTTGATAGCCTGAAATCCCAGTTGCGGGGCAAAGCCTTTCGACTGCAACATGGGGAAGATCCAAGAGGGATCGCAGTGGGAGAGAGACCAGGGGGTTCAAACTTCACGGTAGAGCTAGTGAAGGCTCCTCTGTCCATGGTTTAGCAGTTGGGACCAACCATACCTTCCCAAGTCAGTGTCGAGGGAAGGGGTTCCCAAGGGACTATGCAACATAGAAGGGGACCTTACTTAGGCTAAGAGTGGAGGTGATGGGGGTGCCTGGGCTGTCTGAAGCCCAATGGGATATACATGTAGCTCTGTGGTTGAGCTCATTGACATAGAAAAACCCTTTCCCTGTCTCCCCACTTGCTTGACAGAGCCAGCTATGTGTTGGATGACCTTGAATGATTGTGAAACCAAGGGTGTGAGTGGACTTGAGTAGTTCCTCCTTAGTGGATACATAACCACAGCTCGGGGGTGGTATATGAGTGCTGAAATAATACCGGTTGGACAGAGACCTATGGTTGGGTTGGAACGTTGCATTCCATAACCAGTTGCTTGGATATTTCAATAAAAGGATAAGTTTTCTTTTTTATTTATATCATGTTCATTCTGTGTTCTGAATGTTTAATTGTTCATGTTTCATTCAGTTGTGTTTATTTGAGTATGCATATGCATCCATGTGTTTTTATGAAATTGTTCATTGATGAATAGGGTTAAGTCTTGTAAAGGTTTAGTCATGGATTTGGGGGAGAAATAGACACCCCCTGTTGTGTTCATGTTCCCTCTGTGGGTCAGATGAGGGGAGGAGACATGGCAGAGTAGTATAAGAGCCCCTTATAGAGTGGTAAAGAGGCCTTGATGAATTTTGGGGCCACATTTTGGGATGGAATAAGGACAATATCAGAGTTCTCGGGTGTGGAAAAGGATCATACAATTACATGGGGCTCGTCAAGAGCTTTCCAATGGTACCAAGTTTGTCAAAAACAGACTTAGGATGAGAAAGTTATCAGCCTGAGAAGTTGCCAGTAACAGGGGTGTATGGCCGACTTGCGACTTTCCGAACCCACATTGCGGAGTGCGGATTGCGGAAGTCGGAGGCATAAATTTCCTAGATTTGTATGTCATGGTTTTGATTTTCCGACTCCCGCACTGCGGAATGCGGAATTCGGAGGCGTAATTCTCCCGAATTTGTGAATTTGGAGTTTTGACTCCCGCATAGCGGATTGCGGAAGTCGAAGGGGTAATTTCCCTAGAGCTGTGAATTTGGAGTTCCGACTTTTGAATCCTGCATCGCAAATTGCGGATTGCGGAAGTCGAAGGCACATTTCTTCGACGCCGTGTATTTGGCGTTTCGACCTTCCAAATCCCGCACTGTGGATTGTAGAATGTGGAAGTCGGAGGCGTATTTCTTCGACGCCGTGTATTTGGCGTTCTAACTTTCCGACTCTCGCACTGCGGATTGCAGAATGCGGAAGTCGGAGGCGTAATTTCTTCGACGTTGTGTATTTGGTATTCCGACCTTCCGAATCTCGAACTGTGGATTACGGAAGTCGTAGGTGCAATTCTTGAAGTGGTGCATTGGGGTGTTGACTTTCCGAACCCAACTTGCAGATTGCAGATTGTGGACCGAAGTTATTGCGGCTGTGAGAAAGTGCATAGTTTGAAGAAGAAAAAATAGTAGGTTGTTCTGAGGAGCTCCTCCATCACCTCTAAAGGTCACCGAGGACGTTACAGATGGTATCAGAGCCCAAGGTTGCAGCACTAAGGCTGCTTGGGCCAAATTAAGAGCTTACAGGCTTGATAGAGCTGAGGAACGAATAAAGACCAAGAAGGATCGACGGTCGTGTAGCATTTCTCTGGGTGAAGGGCACGAGGGTTAGTGGAAAATTGGTCTGTGAAATCCTAAAGGTGATCGTCCCTCATTGATCACAGATCCACGGACGAGGAAGACCACCAAGGTAATCAACGACTCTTACAACATTTTGCCCGTGTAAGTGCAGGAGGTTAACAAAACAAGCGGACGGGAAATTCCACTGGAAAAGGATTGATACCTTTGGAATCCTCCTTTAGTGAGTGAGACCCAACAGCCAACATGGACTATCTAATCAGCACAAAAAGGCTGATTCGGATCCAGCTAGACATCTAGCCCTGCACCTAGCATCAATATTGAACAATTGCAGTTCCCATAAGTGCAAGGAAGTTCAAGGAAGGCCAAGTTGGACTTGACCATAATTTCTGAAAGCAATGTGCAGCAAGGCATGTGAACCTAGTGCAATGTGAGCTATTTTGGTGATCAAGGAAAGCTACAAAGGGCTGACAAGATGGTTGCAGCTTAAAATTGGAGAATGATCTCTAAGGTAAATGTTGATAAAACGGGAAATTACTCACCTTAAACTATTTCTGTGTATAGCATAATAATTGCATGCTTGGAAAGTAGCAAGTAGGAATTTCATGCATGTGTATATGTCTTTAATTACTACCTGGTGTGCTTGCTAGAGATGCCATGAATTGGACCAGCTAAGATGTGGAAGAGGAATTCCATGCAATGATGAGGGATTGGAAAGGGAGAATTCCTTAATTCTTCTCTTGCTGATAAGATTACATTCTCAAGTTTTATGTACAGAAAATTATGGCATAGGAATGCTGAAAATGCAATAGATTAGGTAGTTGAAATGCAAATGCACTAGTGGGCATATTAAGAGATAATGCATAATGCATGTGAACTTTCTTGTGCATGAATATAATATTGCATATTGATAAACATAGTGAGGTTTTACATATGCAATAAGCCACTTTTAATAATTATTGTGGTTGATAATAATTAATGTTGTTGGTATTGGTTGTAAGGACAAAGACAACAGAAGCATGGTTGAAGATGTTGAAGATGATATTGCATATGACTAGTAGCCTTGTGAAGAAAGGCTGGAGCACAAATCTATGATCAAAAGATCGGTGGAATGACTAGGTAGCCCTTGGTAAGAGGCCAACTGATCAGGTAACATCATATATGTTGATGGCAGCCATGTAGGTAATGTTTATTTATGCTAATTGTATAAATGTTGAAAGAGGATGGGTAAGAATCCCTTCTACCATATTTTTAATCATCATAAAATGGTATGCATGTAAGGTTGAACGCATTTATGTGGATGCCATACCGCCATGGTATGGTGAGGTATGGGGTAGTAAGGGAAAGGAGCCTCATACCATGTGATTGTTTAAAATTTAGACTGCATTCATATGAAAATGTATCATTCCATGTGTATATGTCGGTTATGATTTAATAACCAAATCAAGTGAGGAATTATGGTCCTATTGTGGTAGTGCATGCCATATGATATAGTCTCGGTTAAGGTCGTAATGTGGTTGGAATTGTGATGCTATAGTACTACGCAAGTATCCCATGAACTCCCTATTGGTGTTAATTTGGGATGAAACCTCTTTGCCAACAACCAAGGAGTGAGAAAACTCCTGATGTGTTGTTCGAGTGGAGAAGGAAGACACCAAATAGTTAACCAAGTGATTGGGGAGATGGATGGGTATGGTGTTGAAGCATTGGCTAGGATGTCCAACTTACCATGATAAGAAACCTATGTAGGCATAAGAATGTTTAGATCAATGTTGTAGTGCATTGGGTACATTAAGTAAATGTACATTAAAAGATTATGTAAATGTTGTGAAGGTGCATGCATATGTGTGGGTGCACATGTTGAAATGCACTGTGTGAATGCATGGTTGTGATATATATGTTTCATTGCAATTAGATAATAGATGAAATGAGGAACTATTGTCAATTATGAGATCATTTCATGAGCTGCTATGGATGCATGAAAATGGTAGTCATGTTTGATGGGCTACCGGGATGCTCTGTTGGGAGGACGGAGTTGCATGAAATGATATGATTTTGTAATCATGAATAGTGAAATATTTATTTGACATCATATAGATAATGTGATTGTATATTGCATTTTATTGTGATAATGATGCATATAAAATGATCGTATTTCATTGAATTTGAAATATTAACAGCTAATAGTGTTTCAATTATAGTATGTTGTAATCCTGAGATCACTTCAGTGATTGTTGTGAATGTTGCAATGAAAATATATGCGTGGGTAGTCACAACTTGTTTGGCTGATTGAAGAATTCAGATTGCAGGTAGAATTGTCTTGAACATGGCAATGTATGTAAGTCCATAACAAATGATGGAATGTGTCATGCGCAAGAGCCAAATATTGTGAGGATGATCTCATTGTTGTGAAATATGATTTTTGTATGAAACAAATTTGTGAATTTTCTGAATTAAATTTATGAGAAAGATCTCAGGTTTGCGAAATGTGATTTATATAGAGAATGAATTTGTAAGTTTCAGATTTGAAATTTTGTTAATAATTTCAAATGGTTGTTTGGCTAATTTAGAATTGTGTCAAGAGAACATGTTGTAGGTGGATGTCCAGGTTATGGCAGCAAGTGTAAAACCATAATGGACAGAGTGATACCACTTACAAGAGACAAACAATATTAGGACAACCTCATGGTTAAATAAATATAAATTTTGTAGGATACATAATTGTAATTTCATATTTGAGCTTGATTATTAATATTATTGACTAGTTGGTTGTTTGTGAAGTGTGTCAAAAGGATGCATTGCAGGAAGATCATGCGCTATGGCCTACAAGAGCCAAATACCATGAGAAGAACCTCATGTTTGCAAAATATGGTTTCCATACAAAAACAGAATTGAGAATTTCCAAGTGAATTTCTTATGATAAGTATCTCACGGCAATGAGATGGAACATGTATTGCTTCAGATTTAAATTTTGCTTGAAATTATTATGATAACATCTCATGTGAACTGCTTGTTGGTAAACAACGCGAGTGATATGGTGAAGTTATGCCAATAGGGCATAGGTTGTTTATGAAATGAGAAATGGATTGGGGTAACAATCCCGATGGACTGTTAACTCAGAGAAGGGAACCCCATTTCTCACGAAAGGAAGAGAAAATACATCTGCAAACCGATAAGTATTTTGTAACCCTTGCTAAGAATATGCATGTCAAATTATTAGAATTAATATACAGAGCATGTTTTTATTTTAGATTGCTTGAGTGTGATTAGGGCTCACATGGCTTACATCGGAAAGGGGTGCACACCATTCGGGTGTTATGTTGTGTTATGATTGTCAACATTGACTACACCCTAAGGGAATGGACACATTCTCGATGTTTCAATATTAGAGAGTGAATTTTTATGAAATATGTTACAATTTTATATCATGCCATTTTGTGTTGCATACTAAGAAGCAAAGTGAAGAAGGGGTACCATCCCTATGTGTGTGGATGGTTGTTGTATGCTTGATAAACCCAGTTGGAGAACTGGCTTAGCATACTGGTTTTTGTATGCTTGATAAACCCAGTTGGAGAACTGGCTTAGCATACTGGTTAATGGAATGCCTGATAAACCTAGTCGACGTACTGGCTTGGCATTGGTTATTTGAATAATGTGGTGCAGCCGGTGTGCTGGCATAACATTTGTTTTATACATATCCACAGGTGATCTGAGGCTTGCCGAAACTTGGTTACCTTCCTATGCACACTCTTAAGAGCACTAGAAGGGGTGGGTACGCTTGAGGGACTATGTAGCAGAGAAGAGGTACCATCCTTGTGTTGGGTGGGGTAGGTCTTGTGGGTGCCATAGTTGTCTGAAGTTAATGCAAGATACCTACGGAGCCAAAGGAAGATGCTCATGCAGATAAGTATTTGGTTTATTATGGCATATTCTTGCTTATTTAATACGAATATACGTGTGTATATGATTTGGCTATGATTTGTAAACTCTTGTTTAGAGATAAATCCTATGAAAATGAACTTTACATGTGAATTGACTCAATGTTTGAGTGTAGGTATTGCTGGAAGCAAGAACCTGGAAGGCATCCTAAGGATGAATTTGGACATGTGACTGTCCTAGAAAGCTCAGTATGAGTATCAATGGAAAATGGTGCTAGTGGACTTGTGTGGGTCCTAACAGCCAAGGGTTCTGTAGGAAAATAGTGGGGAAGGGTTCCCTGATTGAGAATCCTTGGACAGACCTTAGACACCAAGTGTCATTTTCGAAACAAGGAAAAGGCGAGTCAAGCATTCACATTTGAAGTCAAAGAGACCAAGGGGCATGGAACCATAGTTGTGGTGGGGCTTCAGATTGGAACAAGATTAAGACGGGGAACTCTTTTTCTTATCTTTCCTTTTTGATTGATGCATTTTAGAAACAAAAAATTGTTGAATGCATGTCATGTCTGAAAGTTTATTGTGTTTATTTTGCTTGAAATAAATTGACAATGTTGAAGTAGTTAATTTCTTGGGAAATGATGAACATGAATGAGTTCATTTGTATGTTGGACAAGCATGAGATGTGTGGAAGTCTTGTGGATAAAGAAAGAACTTTCCATGTCAATTGGGCAAGTAATTGACTGATCTTAATGCTTATGTTATGCTTGGCCTAACCAGATTTGCAATGATGAACTTCATAGGTGGAAATTTTGCAGTTGTTACAGGACAAGTGTTGCTAGTAAGCAAAGTGTGTGTGCAGCTGTGCATGTTGACCATGGCAGTAGACCAAAATCTATCAGCAGGGGGGTGGCTGCGACGGTGGTGTCCATGGAATGCTCGTTCCTGCTTGAGGAGCGAGTGGAAATTGAAGTGATGGGTTCCATGGAGTTGTAGCAGCTGAAGGGTAAGGGAATCCAGAATTCAAGTTGGGGGGAATCTGAGATTGCCCTCCAGCTTGGTTCCAGTTTCCAAAAAGTGAGTACCCCCCACTCTGTGGGATTTGAGGGTCCCAAGAAGGAAGCATATCTGACGGGGGAGGTTGAGAATGAGGTCCGGTTGGAACACCGGAATAAGGTTGCCTGCTGCCAGGTGTGTTGTACATGCCATACTGAGCAGATGCTGCTGGTTGGGAGAGTTGTTGGATGGAACCAATGGATTGTCTGCCAGCAGATGGGTTGGATGGCCCTATAAGAGGAGGCTGTTGACTAGGAACGGGGTTCCCAACAAAAGGTTGTCCTCCAACTAGTTGGGTTGATGACCCTATAGGAGGAGGTTGCTGACTAACAATAGGGTTCCCAACAAAAGGTTGTACCCTAGCTGGTTGGGTTGATGGCCCACCAGGGGGGTTTTGCACGTTGGAGTTAGGGACCATTGCAGTCGGTTGTCCACCTCCTGAGATAGTGTAAATGGTGGCTGAAGGTGATCCTCCGGTCAAAATGGAAGATCCAGCAGTATGACTAGGTGTTCTTCCGCCGCTAGCCAAATATGATAGTGTGGATTGGCCAACGGCGCCAAAAGTATCGATTTGTGGAGGGGGTCGTCCATATCTGACAGGCGAGGACGGAGAAAAAACTGGGTTATCCCTCATAGAATGTGTGCCAAAAATGGGTGATGGCAGCAAATGTGGGGAATTTAGCCCAGGGGTATCGACGTCGTCCATAACGTGTTCAATGATAGGAGGACCATCGAAAACTGGGTCCGAGTTCATGTCCTGAAAAGGGTTTTGGGGATCCGGCGGGAACCTAGGTATAGTAAAGTCCAAAGGTCCTGAGCCGTCTGCAAAGGAGTGACGAAACGCTGTGCTAGATGGGATGTTGGGATCCCTATAGTCAGAAGGACGAGT
This sequence comes from Larix kaempferi, assembly GCA_027924585.1. Taxonomy (NCBI): domain Eukaryota; kingdom Viridiplantae; phylum Streptophyta; class Pinopsida; order Pinales; family Pinaceae; genus Larix; species Larix kaempferi. The sequence goes on from BSBM01000997.1 coordinate 20,321,529, forward strand.
AACGGGGGGATATCTAGACGCTGTCGAGAGCATTTGCTCTATGTTGTGTCTAAACCGTGCCGATGCTAACGGGGAGTTCGCTAGACTAACCATACTAGACTGGATGGAAGCCATGATTTCATGTCCCGGAGGGAGGTTGGGAAGAAATATAATACGAGGTACGTTGGTAGAAGAACTTGTTTCCTGTGGATGAACACTGGGTGACGTAGTGATAATAGGCGGAAGTTCCGCCTGGGAAGTAATGAAGCCATAATCAGGTTCAAAAGGTGTGTCAGGAAGTCGAGTATCTTCAACGATTTCAACGTACCCGCCTGGGACTGAAATCAAGCCAGGTATGTCCTGGTCGGACCCTTCAGTGGTGCCAACAGATCCGTCTGTGTCATTGTGAAAAGTGTCTGATGGACGGCAAGTGTTGACGTCAGGTAGAAGGATGACCTCTGGTCTAGTACTTTGGGCTGTACTAGGTTCAGTCGTTGTAATGGTGTCCACTGTGACAGATAAATCTGGAATGACAGTGGGTGAAGTGACAGTAGAAGTCTCAGATATACTAGTGGTTGCAGAAGCTGCAATAGATTCTGAGACTGTGCTGTGAGTGGCAGTTACAGGCGGAACTGAAGATGTTGTACGTATCGGCGGTGGAATGTTCCCTCGACCAGCACCGCGGCCAGGAGGAGCGGGAATGCGTGATGCAGGCGGACCGGAAGTCCGTGGCGGTGGTGGTGGTGGAGGGCTTTGGCCCTGTATTCTTCGTGATCTTCGTGGTTGTTCTGACATGACGACAGGAAAATAAAAATCGGGGGCAGTGTCGTAAACAAAGAACTCAAAAACTCTAATGCAATCGAGTGTGCAAAAGAGGAGCTAGAAAAAGCAAGGCTTGCAGGCCAAAAAGGTAAGCTCTAAAATCTATACTGAGACCGGTGTCTCAATAAGCGAGCTGATACAAAAAATGGCCAGAATGCCAACAAGCAGTCCCTATAAAGAAAAATGACCCTCTACAAAGATGAGATAACAAGCAAACTCCTAACTAGAGCTGGAGACCTCAACAAGCTGTATCCTTCGCAAGGTGATGAAATCCAAGTCGAACAATACAACATGAGAGATCGATATAAGAAGGATATCCCTCTACCGAAAGGGATCCTGGGTAAAAGAGCCCTAGTAGAATAGATGCTAAGATACCTCGTTCATGACACGTTGGAAAAGGTTTTGGGCACTTCAGCCTTCCGAAGAAGACAGCGATCGATGTTGCCTTAGGGCTAAGTGGAGTGCGGCATTCCATAGAGTCTGTCCGGTTCTCAATCTCACGGTCGTTTAACCCCTGAAAGTTAGAAACAGTCAGGAGGCCCCTCCACAAACTGGCTATGACCGTGTCAATAAATACTAGAGGATTTTAGTTCCCTAAAGACAATGACTATGTCTCAGATGAAAATGACAAGGGGGAATTATTTTGATGCCTATCCCCGGTGTCCTACCTAACTACCAAATTCTTTTGATTTCCTCAAGTGAGATTAATGTTGGTTTAATTAGGGAGATTAATTTTAGAGGCTGTCTTACTCAATCAGGTGATGGACGTGAAACTTGATGGTGTTATGACGACTCAAACCATGCAAATGAGAATGAATCAAAAATAAGCCTTTGTCTTCGATGAAGTCTAGCTAAGGAAAAGAGAGAGTTCTTCGATCAAACATGCATGAAATTTTTCACAAGCAATCAAAAACCAAAGTAAAAGATTTTTCTTTTCTTTTTGTAAACAAAGCCAAATTGAAATGAACACTCTTTTTAATGCACTGATTTTACAACTAAGATGCTTCAAATATAAGAATTTATGTGGCAAATTCAATGGTTCATTTCCTAATGCAAAATAATGCTACTAGACTTTTTCAATTCAAACAACAGAATTGCTCTCAAATGATAATTTTTTAATTACTGGAAATGATGAACATAATGTGACTGTAAAAGCTACAGGTTTCAGTAAAAGAGAACAATGGTGTTGAGTTGGTTGTGGTGAAAAAATCAAGCCAATGCAATCGATAATGGAAAAATGACCCAATATGTCAAAAATGCCACTAATTCAAACAAATCAAGCTTACACCAAGGAAATAATCACACCACACAGACTGTAAAATGACCAGGATGCTAACAGGCAACAGCAAACACTACCTAAGGCAGAGAAAGACTCAGGAAACCAAGCAAGTATAAAAAATTTGAAAAATTGCAGACACTACCGCGTGTCAGGGTCAGATTGGAGCGCGGCACTGTAACAGTACCGCTCTGGTACTAATTCAGAGAACGCGGTACTACCGTGCTGTAAGCAGTTCTGAGGGCGCGGTACTGTGGCAAGGTAAGGAAAAAGCGCAACTTGAGAAAAGAAAATGAAGTTTTCAGGGTTGTTGCTAACTCAGGGGACTCAATGATCAGACAGGGAGAAAAAATACAACGAGGAGGGGTGAATAAAGGTCAAAAAAGACCAAGATTCAAAACTGGTTTGAAGTGCAATAAAAAATCACAATCAAAAGATAGATGACAGTGAACTGAATCAATCAAGCAGAAATCAAACCCAGCGGAGTCGCCATTCTTGTTTGTTAGAATTTTTCCCTATGGATAAGTCAAAATCCTCTTAACTTTAAAGCAGACTTTCAACTAACTCTAAAGCAAGAAACAAGACAAAACAAATGCTACCTTGAAATTCCTAAACTAACTTTCACAACAATATTAAATGTATTCAAAAATAATGAGAGATATGACACACCTTTCAATCTGACGTTTGTCCCGCTTTTAGCTCTTGATCCAAAGCTCCAATGTAGAACCTGTTAAGATCAACTAAAGAACAAACATGCAAGCTTCCAAATACCCTGAATGTAAAGATTAGATTCAAATCTAGATTAGATACATTCCATGCTAAGAACTTATGCTATACACATGAAATGGGAAAGACAAGACAAGTTATCTTTATTACAACTTGAAGAATGCTTACAAAGGTTGCTTGATGTCCAAGCCAATCTTCTAGCTCCAAGTGCTTCCTCCTCTAGCTATCTCCACAATGCTGCAAGATCATAAGTTTGGTACTTCAAGAGTCCTCCCTTTTTCCCATGGAATACCTCTCCTTTATAGTGTATGGTAGGGTTAACCAACAAGAGAGATGGGTGGATCTAGGGAGAGATAAGTGGATCAAGGTTTCTAATCACAGAAAATGAGTTGGGATCAAATCAGGGACCCCAATCTTCCACTATCTTCGAAAATCCAAAATCCCACAAGCCATAAAAAAAAGACTATAAAAATATTACCGTGCCCTGTTGTCTGAGCATAATGCAGTAGTACCGCGTCGCAGGAACAAATCATAGCGCGGTAGTGTGGACTACCGCGCGCCTATAACTGAGCAAGACGCGGTAGTGTGGGTAAATAAAGTCTCAGCTGGGTTAAATCTTAACAGGGTGGATTTACCTTCAAGGATTACTCATCTTCTGGGTGGTTCAAATAGTAGGGGAAGTGTCGCCAACTCTGTTTGTGGTGGAGATGCGACACTGTGGAATATAGAGGTATAACAGACAGCAAGAAGAATTGTAGCCACAAAATTTCCAGACTTGTGGATCAGCTGGAAGGTAAAGAAAAGGAAAGGATTGTTGTGGAGCAAGGCCCACGTGTGGAGCTAGAAGGTCAAATCCAGCTGGGGCGGCTTATAGAATCCAAGGGACTTGGTCTTGAAAACCCAAAGTAAAAGATGAAATGCAGGACAGACCTGCTACATTTTATGAATTTGGGACATGTGCAAGTATTCTTGAGTATTGGAACACTGAGGACGGTGTTATTCTAAGGGGGAGGGAATTATAATAACCCCATTTTCACCCTTCGGATGTATTGGCTTGTAATGTAAACATTGTAAACATTGTATATATGTGATGTATGATTCCTAGTGTGGAGCTCAAGGCCAAGGCCCCGCTAGTGAATGCTCAACTTTAAGAGGCAAGTATTTGATATTGTGTTATCCATGTGCTAGTAAGCCATGGAAATTGTAAAAATGATGTAAATGATTATAGTGCAAATAAAAATACCAAGGGGATGGCTATGGATGAAACTAAATGAGGGGATTGTGTATCCACTAGGGAGAGGTGAGGGGGTTGTGGGATTGAACCCTATGCTACCATACATCACCTTGAGAACCCACCTTTGATTGTCCTAGCTGCCATTTATCTATATTGTAAGGAAGTGGTTGGGGAAATCAGATCATGAGAGTGATGGAGGATGAGCAGCCCTGAAATCCGTAAGGCAGGGTATCGACTCAGTTTTGGGTTGTCCCACAAGTCACCCTACCTCGTGGTGGACGTTTTCCCTCATGCCTGTGGAGGATGGTAGGAGGGAGGCATCAGTTGTACGGAGGGACGGATCCAACAGAGAGGGGAAAACCAGTAATGGAGATTATGAGTGAGGTCGTGTTTGGGTGTGCCAAGATTGCCCTAGGAATCGGACGGACAATGGAATTCGACGGGGAAATATCCAGACTGCTATTCGAAGGAGGCTAGGAATTCCCAGCAGGGGAAGAACCGAAAATAGCGACCTAGAAGGAAGTCGTGATTTGCAGAGCCAAAAACGTCCAAGAAATCTGTGTGGACAAAGGAATCCGATGGGAAATCCATAGACCTGAACCGTGGGTGAATCTGAGAGGGTTAGATGCCCATAACTTCATAGGGAAACCCGGTTTTGGAAGCCTGAAATGGAAGCAATAGGAAAAATCCATTCGACTACAATTATGCCCATAAATCCATGAGAAAACTTAGAATTGATAGCCTGAAATCCCAGTTGTGGGGCAGAGCCTTTCGGCCGTAACGCTGAGGAAGATCCAAGAGCGGATCGCAGTGGGAGAGAGACCAGGGGGTTCAGAATTCATGATAGAGCCAGTGAAGGCTCATTTATCCATGGTGTAGTAGTCAAGACCAACCATACCTTCCCAGGTAAGCGCTGAGGGAAGGGGCACCCGAGGGACTGTGCAACAGAGAAGGGGACCTTACTTAGGTTGAGAGTGGAGGTGATGGGGGGTCCTAGGCTAGTTGAATCCAAATGGGATATACCTGTACCTATGTGGTTGAGATCATTGACTTATAAAACCCCTTTCCCTGTCTCCCCACTTGCTTGATAGAGCCAGCTGTGTGTTGGATGACCCTGAATGATTGTGAAACCAAGGCTGTGAGTGGACTTGAGTAGTTCCTCCTTAGTGGATACATAGCCCCAGCTCGGGGGTAGTCTCTGAGTGTTGAAATAATACAGGCTAGGCAGAGACCTATGGTTGGGTTTGAACGTTGCAGTCCATAGCCAATTGCTTGGAGATTTCAATAAAAGGATAAGTGTTCTCTGTGATTTATATCATGTTCATTCAGTGTTATGAATGTTTAATTATTCATGTTTCATTCAGCTGTGTTTATTTGAGTATGCATATGCATCCATGTGTTTTTATGAAATTGTTCAATGATGAATAGGGCTAAGTCTTGTAAAGGCTCAATCATGGCTTTGGGGGAGAAATAGACACCCCCTGTTGTGTTTATGTTCCCTCTGTGGGTCAGATGAGGGGAGGAGACATGGCAGAGTAGTATAAGAGCCCCTTACAGAGTGGTAAAGAGGCCTTGATGAATATTGGGGCCACATTTTGGGTTGGAAGAAGAGCATGATCAGAGTTCTCATGTGTGGCAAAGGATCATACAGTTGCATGGGGATCGCTGAGATCTTTCTAACGGTACCAAGTTTTCCAAAAACGGACTTAGGATGAGAAAGTTATCATCCTGAGAAGTTGGCAGTAGCAGGGGTGTATGGCCGACTTCCGACTTTCTGAACCCACATTGCGGAGTGCGGATTGCGAAAGTCGAAGGCATAAATTTCTCGAAGTTGCACGCAGTGGTTCTGACTTTCCTACTCCTACACTGCGGATTGCGGAATGCAGAAGTTGGATGCGTAATTCTCCCGGAGTTGTGAATTTGGAGTTCCGACTTCCAACTCCCACATCGTGGATTGCGGATTGCGGAAGTCAGAGGGGTAATTTTCCCGAAGCTATGGATTTGGAATTATGACTTACGACTCCTGCATCACGGATTGTGGATTAGGGAAGTCAACGGCGTGATTCGGTGGATCAAAGAATATGGGTGTTCCGACTTTTTGATTCCCGCATCGTGGATTGTGGAATGCGGAAGTCAGAGGCGCATTTCTTTGACGCTGTGTATTTGGCGTTCCAACCTTCCGACTACTGCACTACGGATAGCAGAATGCGGAATTCATAGGCATATTTCTTCGACGCCGTGTTTTTGGCGTTCTAACTTTCCGACTCCCTCATTGTGGATTGCGGAATGCGGAAGTCGGAGGCATATTTTCTTCGACGTTGTGTATTTGGTGTTCCGGTCTTCTGACTCTCGCACTGTGGATTATAGAAGTCGGAGGTGCAATTCTTGAAGTGGTGCATTGGGGTGCCGAATTTCCAAACCCAACTTGTAGATTGTGGATTGCGGACCGAAGTTTGGACCGGGGACGTTACATGCGACCAGTTGATTGGAGTTGATACCAGTTACTGCATGGGATATGTCGTGGATTAGAGTTGATACCAATTACTACATTTTATTTGAAGCCTGAAGAGAATTGTGTCTCATCCAAGTCATTGTGATTTCTTCAAGGACCGAAGGAGCTACAAACCCACACTTCTTGCGCCCTCGTTTATCAATCCATGGAGGTAAATGTTTTGCTGCAATTTTTGTGAACGTTGGGTACAAAACCCCTATTTTTTCCCTAGAAAATATGCGTGGAGTAAGAGCTTCATCTTCATGAAGCAGGTCCTATTCTCAATCAACTGAATTGTTGTGTTCTCTTTCTCTCAACCGGAGCTGCAAACATCATTGTGTTGGGAGACTGCTTGAGCTCGTCAAGCTAACTCCAAGCTACAATATTATTCTGCTACTACGTTTTTTAAGTAGTGCAATTCGTGATGCATGGAGTAACTGCAAAGAGACATGATCTCATCGCTGCAAAGGGACACGATCTTGTAGCCTTACATTTTTCATGGAAAGTAAGCATGAGATGTAGACTTTGAGCCTGGAGACTGCTCGTGAAGGTAACAACCAATTCTGCTGTAATTTCTTGTGCATGATGCAAACCCTAATTTTAGTCCAATGTCTGCGTGGAGAAATTTTGAATGAGAATAAGGTGATATATGGGTTGTTTCTCTTCTAAAGCGTGCTGCGATTGGGTGTGGAGAGACTTGACCTCCATGTTGCACCTTTGACTTTGAACTCGATGATCCCAACTAGTTTCTGAAGCTGCAAATTATTTTTGTGAAGATTGCGACAAGACTGCTTTCAAGTCTGAAGTTGTGCACTTGCTTGATATGCTAGATTTGAGTGGTACTTTGTTATTGTATTTTTCTTGTATCTCATCTAGTGCATATAGTAAATGTAATTTCTTTATGAGCTATGAAATATAATATCACTACATAATAGTGCTACAAAGTGAATGTAATAGTGCAACACAATCAAATAGTGCTACAAAATTGTGTTTAATAGCATTCTAGGGAGCATTGAGGAATTATGTATATAATGTTGCATAATTAATTTGTAATAAGAAGCACTTTGTAAAGGAGGGAGCAAGAATTTAAACATGCACCTTTATATTTTCCCTTCCTAGATACTTTGTCTAAAGTTGCAGGTTGAAGATCAAACTGTAGAAGATGCATTCACTGGCATCAATAGTTGTTGTTGTCCTCACTGGAAATGACACTTGTCTAAAATGGTCAAGGAAGATTAAGGCTACGTTCGTCTACAATGATCTGTGGGATCACATCTATGAAGGAAAAACTATTCTCGCCGATGAAGGAACAACCATAAGTTTTGATCCAAAACCTCCAACATCAGAGAAAGAACTTTCTATCTGGAAGACCAGAGACAAGAAAGCTTTGGCCATGAGTCTGCTAGTGTCAGTGAAGAGGTGAGCCCACATATATTGCCTACAAAATATTGTTTTAAAGCTTTAAAGACATTAAAAGACTTGTATGACTCACACTTTGAAATGGAAGTGATTAAGCTAATGTTAAAGCTATTCAATTTGTATGTAAAGGATAATGATCCTATGATGTTTGCATCTGAGATCAGAGCAATCATGCACAAGATTCAAGCCTATGAAATGAAACCAGACCTTCCACTTGCATCATTTGTAAAGTCCCTTTATCCTACACACTCCAACTATCTTGAGTCTCTACAAGCAAGTGACAAGTTCAAATACCTCACCTTTGACAACCTGGTAGAGAAGATTGCAAACATAGAGAAAGCATTTAGAAAGAAGACAAGTGAGCATACTGGATAATCTCTTTGCTTTGCTCATAAAGCAAAGAGAAAGCCCAAATACCCTTCCAAGGGAGAAAGCAGCAAAAGAGGAAGAAGAAGATTTAGAGGTAGAGGAGGCAGAAACAACTCAAGTAAAAGATCAAATCTGAAGTGCAAGCGTTGTGGGAAGACTGGACATGAAGGAGATCATTGTTGGGCTTCTTGGGACTCCATCAAAGGAAGACATAACCAAAACAGAGTAGACGAGAATGAAATCCAAGAGGCTGGTAAAGTCCCTGATTATGCTCATTGTATTGTTGCACATTGTAATCCTGGAATTAATGAAATAACTTCTCTTTCATCTTACAAAGATTGTTGGTTGCTTGATACTGGTGCAACATATCATATGACTTTTAAAAAAGATTGTTTTGAAGAACCAAGTGGCATTGTAGATGGAATAGTGTAATTTGTAGACAAATCTAGCCTCAAACCACAGGGAATTGGCTCAATTGGACTTAAGATGCCTAGATTTCCTGATTTTGTGTTAAATAATGTTCTCTATCTTCTAAAGTTGAAAAGAAGCTTGTTGTCCTTAGTGTAGATTAGATAACAAGGCCATTCCATCCACATGTTCGATGGAATTATAGAGATAATAAAGTCCTTTGATAACAAGGTCATCATGACTGGTTATGAAGATGGACAGTTGTTGAAGTTGAGGGGCTCTTCTGCAAGAGTTCAAAACTTGGCCTACCTCTCTTAGCATGAAGAAGGTAATATGTCATCCAATTTGTTATGGCATGCTATATTTGGTCATCTGAATCATAACAGTCTTCGTTTGTTAAGAAAGAATGGTGTATTTGGTTTTCCCACCATTCCTAAGCAAAAGAACAAATGTGATGCATGCATACAAAGCAAACATAGTAAGCAACCATTTCAAGAGTCTAAATTCAAACCATTTAGAAAGTTAGAGTAGGTGCACTCTGACTTATGTGGCCCCATGACAATTCCTTCTGCAAATGGTAATAAGTGCATCATGACCTTTGTTGATGACTATAGTAGAATGTGTTGGGTATACATGTTGAAGTCAAAATATGAAGCATTTCAAACTTTCAAGAACTTCCATGCATGGATAGAAAATCAAGCACAAGCACATATTGGTACATTTAGGTATGGTAGTGGTAAAGAATATATTTCTAATGATTTTGAAGACTATGTTTGCAAACATGGGATTACACATCAAACTTCAGTTCCCTACAATCCTCAACAAAATGGTGTAGTAGAAAGAATGAATAGAACTAATGAATACAACATGTTCATTGATGTTTTTTAAGAATGTGAAGTTGATGTTTTGAGGTGATGCAGTAATGTGTGCAGCATACTTGAGAAATAGAAGTCCATCTCATGCCCATGAAGATAAGACTCCACATGAAATGTGGTTTAGCCACCTTCCTTCGATTAGGCATATTAGGGTTTTTGGTTCCACATGCTTTGCCTTAATACCAAAGGAGCAAAGAAAAATTCTTGGTGCTAGAAGTAGAAGATGCATTTTCTTGGGGTACTCAAAAACCTCCAAGGCATATCATCTTTATGATGAGGTAAACAAGAAGTTTGTTGTTTCCAGAGATTTCATTTTTCTTGAAACTAATAAAAATGACCAGTCTATTGAAAGACAACTTGATCGTCTGGAGACGTTTTCCCATCTAAAGACATATGATGAATTTGATAATGAAATTCCACATCTTGAAGGGGGGATCCCCATCCTGGATCAATTTATGAAATTTCCTTTTGAAGCAACACCAATACCCCCCATGAAGAAAATCATGAAGAAGAAGTTCCTGCCACTTCACTTGAACATGAGACTCAAATGGATGATGTGATTGAGAGAACTGGACCATCAAGGAAGATTTTGAAATGGGTTATAAATACACTTGAAATTTTCCATTCAGATGAGGTTGGAAAGACGAGAATGAGAATCCAAACTAGACAAGAAGATGGAGGAAATGCAGATAACTCAGGTGATGACATGGATGTCTCATTTGATTGTGAATTGAATTTTTCTGCTAACTTTGAACCAACTTCATTTGAAGAGGCTGCTACTCGTGATGAGTGGAAAGAAGCCATGCAGATTGAGTATGATGCACTCATGAAGAATGGAACTTGGAAGTTGGTTGACCCTCCAATTGAAACCAAACCAATTGGAAGCAAGTGGGTATACAAGAAAAAATACAAATCAGATGGCTCACTTGACAAGCACAAAGCAAGGCTCATGGTGAAAGGCTATGCACATAAAGAAGGAATTTACTATGAAGAAACATTCTCCCCCACAACAAAATGGGGCACCATCCACACTATACTCTCCTTGGCTACACAAAATGGATGGAATGGATGTAAAAATAACATTCTTGAATGGAGAGTTGAAAGAAAATGTCTTCATGTCTCAACCATAAGGTTTTGTTTTGAAGGGACAAGAACACAAGGTATGCAAACTTGTTAAGTCCTTGTATGGCCTGAAACAAGCATCTCAAGTGTGATTTGAAAAACTAACCGAGCATCTTCTAAAGCTGAATTTCAAACATTATAGTCTTGATTGTTTGTAAAGAAAGTTGGAAGATCTATTGTGTTTCTTGTAGTGTATGTAGATGATCTTTGATGACAGGGAGCAATGAAAATTATATAGCATCCATAAAGATATATTTAAAGAAAGCATTTGAAATGATTGATCTGGGACATCTTCACTACTACTTAGGAATTGAAGTGACTCAACATCCTAAGCACATATTCATCTCTCAGAAGAAGTATATTGGAGAATTTCTTAACATATTTGGCATGACAGATTGCAACCCGCACTCAACTCCAATGGAACAAAAGCTAAAGTTCACATCAAGTGAAGGAAAAGAATTCGAGGATGCGACCAAGTACCAACAATTTGTAGGAAGCCTTATCTACCTTACCACCACCATACCAGATATTTCTTACATTGTTGGCATCCTTTCACGGTTCATGCACAAACCTTGTGAAGGACATCAGTATGCTGCAAAAAGAGTTCTAATATACTTGAAAGGGACTCAAGTACTCTAAGGTGGAAGAATTCAAACTCATTGGGTACTCTAATTCAGACTTCGATGGTGACAAATAAACATGAGTGTCCACTTCTGGATACACAATGAGTCTTGGATCAATAGTTTTCTACTAGATATCATGCAAACCATTAGTTCCAGTAGATTCAACAACAGAAGCAGAATACGTGGCTGCTGCAGAAGCAACAAAAGAGATTGCATGGCTCAGGAAGATACTTGAATATTTGTAGGAGAAATAAGAAAACTCCACTCCACTTTTGATTGAAAACACTTCTGCAATCAAGTTGGCCAAGAACCCCAGATTCCATGATCAAACCAAGTACATCAACATGAAGTATCATTTGATTCAACATCATGTAGAGGCCAAGACAGTTCATTTACATCATTGTTCCACAAATGAGAAAATTGCAGACATCTTCACCAAAGCACTTGGATGAGAAAAGTTTGAAAGGTTTAGAACCATGCTCGGACTTACAAACATCCCTTCGGATTAAGGGGGGGAATATTGGAAATCTAATCCTCTAGGGTTATGATTTCAACTATATTGTACATAATGTAAATATTTAGTCAGTTATGGAAGATGAGGAGTCTTGGAGACTCCAATGGATATCTTAGAATCCAAAGCCCAAGAGACACCTAGCCAATATATAAATAATTTTTTTTATGAATGAAATAAATGAATCTGGGATTTATACCTGTCAATCATAATTAGCTTACAATGGGTTGAAAAACCGTTGGCTAAAAGAGCATAAAACAAACAAAAATTGGACCCAAAATTTTCTTTTAAGGACTCTACCCTTGCACCCCCTTGGACCCCCTTTGCTCTGGGAATCTACAAAGAGTACAACACATGTCCCTTGCTCTATGACTTGTTCTATTCTTTGAAACTAGGGGGCAAAGGGAAAGCATTCATACAATCAACTATTAAGGGAAATAATGCCCATTGATTCTCTACACCAAGAGAAATTTTTAGTACTAACAAACTTTGTCAATGAATATGCAATATTCTTCATGGTATCAACCTTCGCCAACAATACATTGTTATATTCAGCCATGTCTCTAACAAAATTGTTTTGTACATCAATATGCTTTGTCTTGGAATGATAAGCAGGGTTCTTTGTCAATAAATTTTCATTTGAGCTATCACAACCTATTCTCATTGCTTTCTGAACAAAACCATACCTGAACAAAATCTTTGTAATTATATACCTTTCTTACTTCCACGAGTGGTTTCCATGTACTCAACTTCTATGGTCGACAACACAACTACAACATACTACCTCTTGCTCATCCAATTGATTGCTCCACCAAAAAGGTTAAATACATAACTACTTATGGATCTTCCGTGGTCAATATATCCAACCAAGTTTGCATCAACAAAGCCATGTATATCTATCTTCCTATGAGATCTAGGTCTTCCTTAGTAGTACATTGCATAATATGAAGTGCCACTCAAATTTCCTCTTTATAGTTGTCTAATGTTCCTTCCCTAGTTTTGACATATACTTGCTCAAAACTCCCATTGCATGGGCAGTGTTTGGTCTAGTACATACATAAGACTTTCAACAACACTAGCGTAGGGAACATGGGACATGCCTTTTACCTCTTCTTGGTTATTCAGGCATATTTCTTGGTTGTTCAGACATTGATATGCAAATAACTTTGCACTTACAAGAATAGGGACCTTTATCGGTTTACATTCCTACATATCAAAGCTCTGCAATGTTGTCTCGATACATTTCCTCTAATTCAATAAGAGTTTCTTGTTTACTTGATCTCTTTTAATTTCCATGCCAAAATAAAATTTGCAGCACTGACATCTTTCATATCAAACTTAGAAGAAAATTGAACTTTGAAATCCTTAATGATTTCCTTATTTCCAATCAACAACTTATCATCAACATACATTAACACATAAAAAAAAAGGTCACCGACTTGGTCAGAATATACACAGTGATCAACTTCACTTCTTGAGAAACCAAGTCCTAATATATAAATATTAAACTTTTGACACCACTTTCTTGGTGTTTGTTTTAATCCATATAGGGACTTCTTCATCTTGCAAACCAACTCCTTATTTCCCTTCATTCCAAACCTTCTGGTTGTTTCATGTAGATGTCTTCTTAAAGATCACCATGCATAAATGTTGTCTTCACATCCATATGCTCCACTTTAAGATGAAAAGCAATGGTAACATAAATAATAAATCTAATATAAGTTAATTTAGCAAAATGAGAAAAAATATCACCAAAATCAATTCCCTTCACCTGGGAATATTCATTTGCAACTAAACGAGATTTGTACTTCTCTACCTTACCTTATGCATTCAACATATTCTTAAACACCCATTTGCTACCAATAGGTTTTCTTCCAACCGACGACTCAATTAGATCCCAAGTCTGTTTTTTATCCAAGGCATCTGTTTCTTCAACCATGGCCTTCTTCCAAAGTTTGTTATCCTTTGAATCTACTGCCTCCCTAATAGTTATAGGATCATCATTAATAATAGATATAACAACACTAGAATGAAAATCAGGTGGAGTATACCTTTATACTTTCCTTTTTTCTCAAACCGATATCCTCAAGACTATAGTCATAGGTTCTTCCTCTTTTGGTTCATCTCCTTCAATTGAGTCACATTCTTCACCCTCTAAATATAACTATATTATCTCTGGTTTTTCATCCCTTGGTTGGACTTCCTGTTTGGGAAAAAAATTAACTTCTCTAAATACAAGATCCTGATTGTAAACATTCTTCTTAGTTATAGGGTTCCACAATTTATAACCTTTTATACCATCGTTATAACGATTAAAGATACAATTTTCAACTTTATTACCCTACTTACTCCTATTTTCCTTTGGAACATGCACATAAGCATCACAATTAAAAACTCTAAGATGTTTAAGAGAGTTTTTTTTTTACCAGTTCATGTCTCATGTAGAGTTTTGTCAACCAATGTTGATGTAGGTGATCGATTTACCAAGTAATAATTAGAGTCAACTGCCTATGCCCATAATTTTTGTGATAACCTCGCACCACTGAACATACTTCTTTCATCTTCCATCAATGTCTAGTTCATTCTTTGTACAACAACATTATGTTAACGTGTGTACGGGGTAGTCTTTTTCCTTGTTCTTCCACACTTCTTATAGAATTCCTTGAACTCATTTACACATAAATCTCCACCATTACTTGTCCTCAACACCTTTATTTTCTTCTTTGTTTGGTTTTCCACAACAACCTTAAACTCTTTAAATTCAGTGAAAACATTAGATTTCTTACTAATGAAATAGACCCACGTGTTCCTCGAGAAATCATCAATGAATGAAACATAATACACAGATTTAACTAGTGATGGAACATGAACATGTCCAAATACATCACTGCGTATTAACTCCAAGATTCCTTTTTCTCTTGTAGCACCAAATCGAGATCTCTCCTTATTCTGTTTACAATATATAGAATGTTGACATAAATCAAAATCTAATGAGAAACCAAACATGCCTTCAACAATAGGTTTACTATGTAATGCTAGAAGGCCCTTCACTCCAATATGTCCCAATCTTTGATGACATAAAATTGTACTCTAACTAAGGAGAGTAGGGGTCTTGTCTTCTTCATTGCTATTCTTAGGAACAATATTACTGTTACACCCATCGTTAAAAGTGCTTTACAATAGCTTATACAAAATTCCAATATGAACTCCCCTCTTCAACACCATTACTCCTCTAATCATCTTACATGTGTCCTTTTCAAATATAATACACACACCTGCATCACCTATCTTACTTACAGATATTAGGTTTTTGGATAGATTTGGTATGTACAAAACCCCGAGAAGAGTTCTAATCCTTCTATCTTTCAGTAGCAGCTCGACCCTTCCACATCCTATGATTTTGGCTATTGAGTTGTCTCCCATGAAAACACCACCTCCATTATACTTTTCATATTCACAAAACCACTGTCAGTAAGAAGTAATATGAAATGAAGCACCCGAGTTGATCAACCATACATCATGATAATGCACATATACTTGTAGATGGCAGGTAAACATTACATCTTTCTTTTGTGGAGGTTTTCATTTATGTTAAAGTGAACCATCATGTTGGCTGCTTTTTGGACAGACCCGGGTTTTAATGAAGCGCAGCAACAAAAGCCCTTGGCGCACTGGCCCTCTCGGCAACGAGCTGCGTGGCAGCTCGAGGTCTCACCCGAAGTGGCTATGGGGGGCTAAGGAATCAGATTTCCTTAACCGGGCGATGCGGAGACTGTTCTTTCCCCCTTGGCGATTCCTCAAAGGTGGATGTCTGAACCCTCCAGACTTATGAGCGCAACAGCGCTCAAGCTCCTGCTCAGCCGCTGAACTGCGCGGTACTCCCACTCCTGCGCTAGGACCAATTATCCTCTGCGCCGATATTCTAAGCGTTGCTTTACTAGCGCACCCGTCGCAGCAACACGTTCTCCTGTCGCTACGGCAACAGGTGTTACCGATTCCTTCGACCCTTAACGATTATAATTCCCAAGGAAGCTTTAAGAACTTACTCAACACATTCATAAAGATAATGCACATTCCTGTATATACTGTTAAGAAACTAAAACAGGCAATTACTTCAATCACAACATCACACACGAGTAATATGAAGTCCACCTCCACGGGGAAATCCACGCCCACGGGAGTATCTTATATTAACCAGAAAATGATATATTTATACAATATGCTCCGCACACAGCTGCAGCCTTAGATCTTTCCAGGAAACTCCACGCACACAGCTGGGAGCCCTTCTCTCGATCTAGTCTCTTCCTCTCCAGAGATTACACTAGTTCAGACGTCGCCTCGGACTGTCTGCAACTCAAGGATTAGCTTCACTGCTAACCAGCTCTAACTCCTGTTTTCTAGCAACACGGTAGAAAACAATCACAAGATCGTAACAGAGGATAATCCACTCGATCAATCCTTCTTACACCTAGCATCAATTACCTTAGCTAGCTCACTCAGAGGCTTAGCTAACTGACTCACTAATTAACCAATTCACAGACTAGCAAGTTATCTAACCAACTAACATCTACCCTTCTCAATTATACATATATATAGGTGGCCATGACGGTCGCACCTTTACAAAACTGTGGGCCTTTCCCAGCAGTAATCCCCAAAAACCCTAACCACGCACATGGCTAGGTGTACTGTAGGCGCCGCTTGCAGTCATGTCGCCGCTTCCTGCAGGCTCCATGAATTCCGGTGCAGCCTACGGGTATGGGTGCCTTGTCCTTCGCCTTCAATGCTTTGGTCCGTTGCTCCTCCTTGATCCGAGCAACCATAACTTCTGCACTTAGCCTTAATGAGGGTAGCTGAGCCCTCTACTCCATTGCTTCATTGATTGTGGTAGCTGGGCTTTCCACTTGGCTACCTTCATTCTCTTCTGACATGCGCGCAAGCTCCGTGATTTCCGGTCCGTAATCTGCGCTGAGATTATCCATCTGGCACCGTACTGCGCACCATCTTCTTCTGTCCCAAAATTGGCGCTTTATTCAAAACTTAGCACTTTCTCTTCCATACTTGTGCTTTTTCCTCAAAATTCGCAGCTTTTACCATAGCTGCGGCCTTAGCTCCAACAGGCCCCTAACACTTACTTGTGGCTCGCCCTCGATCCACTCGCACTAGCGTGTGGTCGCCTTACTTGCGCATCTGCTCTTGCTTGGGTTTCCGTGAATGTTTTCTTCCACTGCGCAATAGCGGAGTCCAATTCATCAACACACTCCACAGCTGTCTGCACCGTTTCTGCGGTGGCTTCCTCCTTAGTTATGGCATCAATCACCTCTTGAGATTCAGCAATCTCTTTGATTTTTGCCTCGACTTGGCCAACGATATCAGCATACTCATCCATAAATGGCTGAATGCTGTTGGTGAGCTTTTCATCTTCAGTTCTGAGCTTGTGCAGTTGCTGTTGCATTCTGCGCACTTCACTCATTTTCTTCATTTTTGGTAAGCCTGTTAAGGCCTTAGCTTCTTCAGTCAGAACAGTTAGGGACTGTTCTGCGGCTTGCACCTGTTCCAAAAGACCAACTTTAAAAGGGAGCTTCTCAAGCTCCGTCCAAGCTTCCATAGCTTGGCTCATCAGGTTCTCAGCTTCCTGTATTCTGTCTTTCATCTGTGTGGAAGCTCTACTCAGCGCTTCGAATTGTTCCTGCGCATCATCTGTAAACTGCGCAGCAACACGAGCTTCCAGCTCGGCGATTTGGGTTCTATGGTCCTCAGCCATAGCAACTATTTCATGCTCCAGGGTTTTCACCCTTCCTCCAATAATTTGAACTTTCGCAACCAGAGGGAGGTCTGGTTGAATCTCGCAAGCCGGCAATTCTTGGGCAATCTCATCCACTGCGTTTCTTATGCCAATGTCTTATGCCTCATAAAGTGCAAGTTTCTCGGAGATATTCTTGTGGCTTGCCTTCAGCTCGATCTCCTGCGATTGCAGTCGTTGATTTTCCTGGAATGTAGAGAGCTCCCTAGCTCTCAACTCAAGAGAAACTTTCTCATGTACTAGCTGTAGAGTCTCTATAGGAATTAAAGACAAATTTATTTCGACGGGCCCAACTGCGCTTACCTGTAGTGCAGCTAGCGGATCTGGAAGTGTCATGCTTGTAGGCGGAATGTGCACGACAGTATGCCTTTCTACGAGTTCTTCAACTCGCTCGGTACTTGGACTTACTTGTGGCGCCTGCAAAGTAGATGCTGGCGCATGAGTCTGCGCAATCCTTCCTGCGAGACCCTTTATTTCCACAAACTGCAGGTCTAGAGCACTTCTGATGTGAGCATGCGTGTTTCGCATCTCGCGAAATTGCTCTTTCAAATATTGGTCGATCCCCGAGGGAATGGCCTCAGAGGGATGCGACACCTTTTGTTTCTTGGTTGCTGGCTCTGTCGAGCCTTCATCACTTCTTTGCTCGGGGGCTTCCTTGCCCTTATGCTTTTCTTGCGCAGCGGCGGGTGGTATCGCGGATGCGATGTCGGCGGCTTCTCTCCATTCGTCCGACCAAGACTTGATTGTTTCTTCGATGTCTTCGGTGGTCATCCTGTAAAGGCCTACGGCCCATTCCTCTTGAATGCCGCAGGGACGGAGGTAAAGTTGATGTAAGTCGGCAGTAAAGGCCAACTTTCCGCCATAGATTTTCGCTGTCTCCTCACTCAGCCTTGGCATTTCCTGAATGGTATCTCTGAGGAGATAGTAGTATTCGCAAAATACAGCGCGATTCATCTTGTGCTTTGCGGGATTAGGAGATTCCCAAAGGTTAACATAGCGAATTCCGGCAGGTTCTCCTGCGCGGCGCGGAAGGAACTGAGTGTTCGGGGGCTCCTTCCACCCGACGAGAGCACACAAAATTAAAAGCCAAGAGAAATGGAACAACTGACCGGGGTTATCTTGGACGTTCCGGCAGTCTTCCAAGAAAGAATTGAGGAGGAAGAGGGACCAGTTGTACTGTTCTCCCTCCGTAGCTGCGATGGCAAGTTCCACGACAGCTCCAGTAACTTCCTTCGGTCTGCACTTTGTGAGAAGTCTGCCTGCGAGCAGACTTCCTGTAAATCTGAGTGCTTCGTCTTCTACTATGGTGAGGTCATAAGCCCGACCTCCTCTTGTAAGGTTGTATTTCTGCACCAGCCGTGCAGCCAATTTTCTATCCTTCTCTTTTCCCATAAAATGAATATTGGGATCCTTACCAACCTTAGATAGGCCGGTAATACGGTGAATCAAATCGACATTAAAATCGATTGGCCTCCCCAGCCAAAGGTAACCTCCATGAACGCAGGATAGTAGTGTCTTAACAACTGCGTTCACTTCATTGCTATGCCCGAAATGCGGTAGCTTTAACAGGTTCAGGAGTCCAGGTCGCTCAAGATTTGCTGCAAATCCCTTCGGGATGAATTCGTCAACCTATCTGGTGGGATTATGCACTACCTTCAGATATCGGTCTAGCGCGAACTGAGGATATGTCTTATAGTCTCCCAGGTTGAAATCAGAGAACTTGACCAGTGGAAGGTGTCCGAGCAGGGACCCTTCTATTCACACGCCAGTCGGTAATGGAGGTAACGGAAGTGGATACTTTGCATTCTTCGGAATATGCACCTCTGGTGCATCGTCTGGACGCGGCGGAATATAATTCACCATAGTGGCCAACGGCTCTGGAACGGGCTCTTCTGGCTGTGGCTGGGACGCTCTCGTGGCCGGAGATTGTCTGGGATCCTGAGAACCAGGGTGTACATAAGTCGAAGCGGTCACAGGGGTAGTCATGCCGAAATCTAGGCCTCGTCGCAGAAATTGACGAACAAATTCTTCAGTCGACAGGTTCTCCGTCGTGAACGGGTATAGGTAACAAGAACGTGGACAGAAACAGCGGAACAACGTGGGATATGGACGCTGACTACAAGGAAGCACTCTGCACAACTCGGCTCTGAAAACAATGGTGTAGATTCTCAAACAAGACTATGCAGCTCGAGAAAAGTAACCCGAAATTATACAAGTGTTGGGTATTTATAGCCAAAGGTGATAGTAAATGCAGACAAGTGGGGCTACTAGCTATAGGCGGCTATGCATGAGTTGACAACCCTTCTATCCCCCTCGCCTCTGCGGTGCATTTATTGTGATGGACGGGTTCTGACAGCCTTCCGGGAGAAGCTAAAGCTTTCGGCCCGTGGGTTAAATGCAAATCTTACGGAGATCAATTCGAATCTGTCAGAGCGGCTACACTTAAATGGCGGGTTTATCCTTCATTTATTTCTCAGACGCGGCTACATAACTACTGTAATTCAAAATTTTCGGTGGGTCATTTCAACTTAGGGAACTGTGCCTATAGGGGTCCACAACAAGAATTCTTCAAGCGGCAAATTGACACAGGGAACTTCGCAAGAGCGATGGTTTGACCATCCGGAAAACTTCGCAAGAGCGCAATTAGGTTTGCTCCAACCAAACTTTATAGACATGCGCGGATGTTTCAAAGAACTGCGCGGGAAGCCAGAGACTGAGGTTCTCGCGACTTCCGTGTAGACTGAATGCGATGCCTCTTTCAACTACACTGGGCATCTGCATCTCTGATCAGCTATTTAAGTCGTCAGGGCGGAGTGGCCGTCGCGGTAAAGCTTAAGCCGACTCCCGTTGATCTTTGTAGGCAGTACTTCTCCATTCAGCTTCGCAAGCTGAACTGCTCCTCCTTCTGTTATCTTTATTACCTGAAAAGGGCCTAACCAGTGTACACGAAACTTGCCTGGAAACTTGGTGAATTTACTATCATAGAGGAGTACCAAGTCTCGTTCCTGAAAGACTTTATTCTTAATATGCCTGTCATGCCAAGCTTTCTGTCTTGCCTTCTGTACCTGTTGATGGAATCCAGCTAAGAGTCTGTCTTCCTCTAAGGCAAGCAATTGTGAAAGTCTTTCACTCATAGTATCCGTATCTGTCATTTCTGTAATTTGCGCAATTCTGAGACTGGGAATAATGTATTCCATAGGCATAACTGCTTCTTGTCCATACACCAAACTGAAAGGTGTGTGGCTTGTTAATTTCTTGTAGGTGGTTCTGTAAGCCCATAATACAGCTGTGACTCTAAGGTCCCAATCATCTCTTTGTTGATTACAGATCTTTGTCAGGGCATTCTCAAGAATTTTATTGAATGCCTCCACCGTGCCATTAGCTTGAGGGTGGTAGGGTGTACTCTTATGGTGACTAATTTGGAATTCTTCAGTAAGGGCTTCTATAGTCTCATTGAGGAAATGTGTACCCTGATCACTCATTAGAATCAGTGGACATCCAAATCTAGTGATAATATTCTCAAAAATGAACTGCGCGGCCGTAGCAGCGTCGCAGTTCTTTACTGGCTTAGCCTCAGCCCATCTGGTGAGGTATTCAGTAGCTGTAATGATGTATCTTGCGCCGGTTCTCTTTCCTGGTGGGTTGATAGGACCTACAAAATCAATGGCCCATTTATCAAAAGCGCGCAGTGTTATCTGAGGTCTTAGCGGCATCTCATCTCTTCTTGAAGGTTTTCCTATTCGCTGGCACACATCGCAACATTTGCAAAATTCCTTAGTATCCTTATGCAATGTCGGCCACCAAAGACCTGCTGCTAAGATCTTCTGAGCAGTTGGCTTTCCTGCGAAATGGCCACCTGCGGTACCTGAGTGCGCTTCTGCGATGATAGAGTTCTTTTCATGCGGTAGAATACATCTGCGCAAGACTTCATCGGGGCCCAACTTATAAAGCTGGCCTGCTATCAAAGTGAAGTCTGCGGCTTTGACGACAAGTTGTTTCTTCTGCTGGATTGTAAACTCAACTGGCGCTTGTCCGGTAGTGAGAAACTCAAGGATATCATCATAATATTCATCTGCTGCTTGAACAAAAAATAGCTGTGCATCAGGCAGATTGTCCTCCAGATTTGTAGGTTCTTCTCCTGACTCAATCCTAGATAAGTGGTCAGGTCCTACATTCAATCTACCTGGCTTTACAATAACCTCAAAATCATATTCTTGAAAGAGCAGTAGCCATCTGCAAATTCTTCCCCCTAACACTGGCTTATTGACCAAGTATTTCAAAGCAGAATGGTCAGTATACATTTTAAACTGTGCGCCCAGTAAGTAGTGTCTGAACTTCTGTAAGGCGTACACCATAGCTAGTCCTTCTCTCTCTGTAGTAGTGTAGTTCTTCTCGGCTGTGGACAGGTTCCGGCTAGAGTAAGCAATGGGGTGATCGATCCCTCCTTCTCCTGGTTGTGTAAGTACGACCCCCAATTCTATGGAAGAAGCATCGACATGAACATGAAAGGGTTTATTCCAGTCTGGAAAAACTAGAATTGGCGCACTGATCATCTTGTCTTTAAGGGTGTCCAAACTCTGTTGGCATTCTTCTGTCCATTGGAATTTCGAATCCTTTTTCAGCAATCTTTCCATAGGTGCTGTGATCTTTGCATAACCTTTGATAAATTTTCTGTAGTATCCAGTATGTCCCAATGTAGTGCGCAATTGTTTGACTGAGTTGGGCACAGGTAAGTTAGCAATGATGGCAACCTTCGCAGGATCCATCAGGAGTCCTTGTCTGCATACAATATGACCCAACAAAATACCAAAAGGAGCACAGAAGATACATTTTTTCAAGTTAAGGGAAATTTGATCCTGTCTACATTTTTCTAACATCATTCGCAGGTTCGCTATATGATTCTTTAGTAAACCAAATACAGTCCAGTCATCAAAATAGACTTCTAGGAACTTGTGAATAAATTCTTTAAAAACAGCAACAACGACTCTAGAGAAGATAGCAGGAGCGTTTTTAAGACCAAAGGGCATTACCGTATACTGGAATGATCCCCATTCAGTCGCAAAAGTAGTCTTATGGCGGTCGTCTGGATGGATTCTGATCTGATGGTATCCCGAAAATCCATCAGTGAAGGAATAAGCCTCTTGTCCTCCAACATTATCAAGCACTTCATCTGTAAAGGGGGTAGGAAATGGATCATGCGCTGATGCGTCATTGAGTTTGCGCAAGTCCACGCAAATTCTTATTTCCCCTTTTGTCTTCTTCTCTTGTACAACCATAGGGCTAATCCAATCACTTTCTTCTACTGGCTCAATAATACCTGCTGCTAGCATCTTGTCAATTTCTTCTTTGACTTTTTCTTTATAGCGCGGGTTCAACCTGTATGGGCGCTGCTTTACTGGCTTGGCATCTGGTTTCAGAGGTATGCGCATCACTCCTAAGTCTCCTAGGATGCCTTTCATTTCTGTGAACTTGGTAGGAAAGATATCCTGGTAGTCACGTAATAAATCGGAAATATGTCCAACAGTTTCATCATCCCAATAGTCTCCTATAGAAGCAAACTTGGGTTCGGCTTCTGTACCAATGTTAACCTTTTTGAGCTTGATGTGTTCTGTAATGGCAGGGATATCAAGCTGAGGACCTTCAATATTGCGTGTCCCTTCTGATTCTGGGATGTTGATGTTGCGAGGATCATCCTCCTCTTCTTCAGTGGTGAAATTATAGCATTCCAGGGCATGTTCTATCTGAACAGCCCAATCTGGTTGGGAATATTCTGGTAATAGACATGGTTCAAATACCTTCTTTTTAATACACTTCAGAGCCTGGTCAATACTTGGATGCTCTGACTCAAAGCTGAAGGTAAGTTGAAAACTTTCTATCATAAGAGGCCAAGTAAGAGTGCCTCTGCGCAATTCTGTTTCAGTGTACCAGTTCCTTGGAACTGTGTCCAATGTGTGGATGAATAGGTGAACCCACTCATCGTCCGGAATATCCGACCATTGCTGAATGCATGCTTCAATGTGTGACCTGGGGTCACTCTGTCCCTCATATTTGCGCAACACTTCTGGTGTAGTGTCCTGGAATCTGCGCAGTATCAATCTGCGACAGTCTTGCCATGTATGAATATTCTCTTTATGCGCACCCCACCATCTTGCGGGTGTAGCGCGCAGTGATACATCTAATGCCTGTATGCGCTGCTATTCTGGAAGCTGTTGTTCATATGCCTGTATGAATTCGCTTACTTCAGTTAAACCATCAAAAATTGGAGTGTCAGTCAATTCCGTGCCAATCCATCGAATGGATTTAGTCATCATGGCGCAACGTCTTGTAGAAACCTCATGTAAGCGATTCTGCCAGTTTTCCAATCCTACCTCTGAGTCTGATGTGCACGAACTATCACATCGCCAGCTGATATGGCCATCTGCTGTGGGATTGACATAGTCACTCTGACTAGCAGTCATCTGATACAAACTTTCCATTTGGCGCGCTTCTTCTTCTGCCTGAATGGGTTCTATATACCTTGGTCCTTGAATAGGATCAAGCGGTGCAATGACCCTAATCTGGTCATCCTCGAAGGTCATCTGTCTTTTCTTCAAATTGATGACAGCCAAATTATCAAATGCCCAGTCTATACCTAAAAGTGCTGGGTAAGGTCTACTATCATCTAGAATTTTGATTACTTCAAAGTCTGCAGAACTTCTTACTCCCTCAATATCAATAGGTACATTGGGTAATCTGCCCAATGGAGAGACTCGTTGCTGGTTCGCGAGTCTTAGTTGGATGGGGGATCTGGTAAGTTGAGGACTTCCCATCTGTTCCCATGTCTGCATGGTGAGAACATTGACTTCTGAGCCCAAATCTAAAATGACTTCGTCCATCTCAAATGCTCCAATCTGCGCCGTGAGCCTCATCTCTTTTCCAGTTCTAGTGTGACTCCCAATTTGGTGAATAGCACGCTGCGGCGTGTTCGTCGAAGCAGATTGTTGACATTTATCCAATAGGTGTTGAAGTTCCATAGTTGCTTTTTCATTGCGCAACAACTTTAAGCAGTTCCTTAGAAAATTATGGACAGTACCTAGTGTATCCTGTTCATCGGGCCTTCCGGATGTAGTGGCCTGTTCTTGTACGAGGTTATCTTGTCTTAGCACTTGCGATGTAATATCATTATGCGGGGTTGCGATAGAACTTGAAGCTCTGGGATCTGAAAAATACTCTTGGGATTGCTTGAATGCTTCTTTTTGCTTCTGCAGACTAAGTGGGGCTGGTTTAATATTAGCGCGGCGCACCCATTGCGTTGCTTGCTTTCCAGTTCCCAACTCTGGCGCACCAGTGGTTGTTCCACTGCGTGTCACGATATTAACTGTACGGTCGGGTTCCATCTTTTCTGCTCCAATCAATTGGATATTCTGGTTGACCTGTGGCGTCTTTGCTTGTATCTTAGCCATCAATTGAGGGCATTCTTCAATGATATGATCATAAGATTTACAATATCTGCAAAGGGTTGTAGGGTTTTGGCAATCTCTTGCAAAATGACCTTGCGCTCCACAATTATAACAAGTGATCTGGCCTCTTCCGCGGCCAACATTTGTTGTACGTCCGCGGCCTCTGTAATTTCCTGTTCGGCCGTCGCGAGTTTGGTCATACTGTGGACCTGCTACGGGTCCTTGTGCTTCTGATTGTACTCTATAAACATCGTGTTTCCTTTCCATCATAAGGTCATATGCTCTGCAATTATTCTCATCATGGCCTACTGATTTGCAGAAATTACAATATAGATTCTTTGGAGTTTGTACATATTTCTGAAGTAAGTGACATTCTTGTGGTCTATGACCTCTAGTTCTACAGATTTCACACCAAGGCCCCTGTGGCTGTGGTAAAGGGTTAGGTGCTCCAGTTGCAATATACTCTATGAAAACGGGACAATGGTCCTTTGAATGACCTTGTGCTTTACATTTTGTACACCATATTTCTTCCTTAACATCCTTGCCTTTCTTAATATCATGCACTTGCAGGGTTAAGTTTGCTAATTGGTTCTGCAACTGCGCAACATCGTTGCTTGTTCCAGCAATTGGTGAAGCTTCTAGTTTCATAGCCATCTCTAGAGCTTGTTCCTGAGTAGTGAGATTCTGTTGCATAAGAGGAAGTCTAATGTGTGGAAGCAACGCAGCAATGAACCATTCCTTATGCTGTTGTGGTGCAAACTCAAAGCTTACTTGATCTATCAAGGCTTTGAACTTTTGGTCAAAGTCCCATACTGACTCTGTAGGTAACTGCTTGATGTCTTTGAGCTCTGTGATACACTGTGATTCTGATTTAGGTTTCTTGAATTCTCTAATCATAGCATTTCTTACATCAGCAAGCGTTCTATTCTGTGCTGCTGAGTATTTCATGAACCAAGTTAAGGCTCTTTCTCTTAGTGTGGTTGCTAACTGGACCAGTTTAACAGCATCATCATTAATTTGCTTAATTGTCCAAATGGCTTCACATAGGAACCAGTGTTGCTCAGGGTCTTCTATCCCTGTTCCTCTAAAAGTTGGTAGTTTCATGTCATCACCCATCTTTCTTATGCTAGGTTGAGGTGGTGGTGCTGTAGCAGTTTTTCTGGGCTGGTTGAACAAAGGTGGTACAGAGGTACTAGAAGTACCGTGTGGGCTACTAGAAGGTGTTACTGCGGGATTATACTGAGCTTTGTCTGGCTTTTGCGGCGTAAAAGGGTGGTATGGGATATGAACGCTCCCTTGTCTTTCTATGTGGCTTGCTCTAGGAACTTGACTGTCTTCTGGGCTCGACTCAAAAGAATGTTGGTCAAGGCCTACTTTATACCGTTTTCCACTACGAGTGCAACCAATAACTTCAGGGTCACTATCAGAGTCTATGGACATTACTTGTCTATGCTATTCATCTGAAGCTATACATAGTTTTGCTTTTTCATACAGAAGCATTTTAATCCATAAGTTCAAAGAATTTAAGAACTTACCTCTAGGTGCTTGAAAGAAACTCCTCTCAGCTTCACTGAAACTTTTTCTTGTATCCACTGCAAACTCAGTGATGAAACCTTCCAGCAGACTATTCAACCAAAAGTCTACTGCGCGGGATACAGAATTATCTACCCGCTTTAAAATACGGACTAGCTCAGGGGTCCAAGCGACTGGTCGATCAATATGCACAGTGGGTCTAGTAGCTGCTAACTTGGCTATCCAAGCATGTAACTCAAGTGCAAATGTGACAAAGAAAATTTCGTGAAGGTCAGTATAGATATACTTCTGCAACCATTCTTCTGGCTTGAGCCTAGAGCTTCTATTTTCTTGTTCAGCGAACTCGTTAGCCTTTAAATCGAACCACTCCTGAATTTCTATAACTGTAGGATTCCAGTAACACATTTGTTAACTGAGCAAGTCTCAAGGCAACAGAACCATTTGTTGGCTTCTGCAACAATCTTCTACGTCGCAAAAATAGCAAGTCTCAGTCACGCGGCAACGGAACCATTTGTTGGCTTCTGCAACAATCTTCTACGTCGCAAAAATAGCAAGTCTCAGTCACGCGGCAACGGAACCATTTGTTGGCTGCTTTTTGGACAGACCCGGGTTTTAATGAAGCGCAGCAACAAAACCCCTTGGCGCACTGGCCCTCTCGGCAACGAGCTGCGTGGCAGCTCGAGGTCTCACCCGAAGTGGCTATGGGGGGCTAAGGAATCAGATTTCCTTAACCGGGCGACGCGGAGACTGTTCTTTCCCCCTTGGCGATTCCTCAAAGGTGGATGTCTGACCCCTCCAGACTTATGAGCGCAACAGCGCTCAAGCTCCTGCTCAGCCGCTGAATTGCGCGGTACTCCCACTCCTGCGCTAGGACCAATTATCCTCTGCGCCGATATTCTAAGCATTGCTTTACTAGCGCGCCCATCGCAGCAACACGTTCTCCTGTCGCTACGGCGACGGGTGTTACCGATTCCTTCGACCCTTAACGATTATAATTCCCAAGGAAGCTTTAAGAACTTACTCAACACATTCATAAAGATAATGCACATTCCTGTATATACTGTTAAGAAACTAAAACAGGCAATTACTTCAATCACAACATCACACACGAGTAATATGAAGTCCACCTCCACGGGGAAATCCACGCCCACGGGAGTAT
This sequence comes from Larix kaempferi, assembly GCA_027924585.1. Taxonomy (NCBI): domain Eukaryota; kingdom Viridiplantae; phylum Streptophyta; class Pinopsida; order Pinales; family Pinaceae; genus Larix; species Larix kaempferi. The sequence continues at coordinate 20,349,315 of BSBM01000997.1, forward strand.
CTTATATTAACCAGAAAATGATATATTTATACAATATGCTGCGCACACAGCTGCAGCCTTAGATCTTTCCAGGAAACTCCACGCACACAGCTGGGAGCCCTTCTCTCGATCTAGTCTCTTCCTCTCCAGAGATTACACTAGTTCAGACGTCGCCTCGGACTGTCTGCAACTCAAGGATTAGCTTCACTGCTAACCAGCTCTAACTCCTGTTTTCTAGCAACATGGTAGAAAACAATCACAAGATCGTAACAGAGGATAATCCACTCGATCAATCCTTCTTACACCTAGCATCAATTACCTTAGCTAGCTCACTCAGAGGCTTAGCTAACTGACTCACTAATTAACCAATTCACAAACTAGCAAGTTATCTAACCAACTAACATCTACCCTTCTCAATTATACATATATATAGGTGGCCATGGCGGTCGCACCTTTACAAAATTGTGGGCCTTTCCCAGCAGTAATCCCCAAAAACCCTAACCACGCACATGGCTAGGTGTACTGTAGGCGCCGCTTGCAGTCATGTCGTCGCTTCCTGCAGGCTCCATGAATTCCGGTGCAGCCTACGGGTATGGGTGCCTTGTCCTTCGCCTTCAATGCTTTGGTCCGTTGCTCCTCCTTGATCCGAGCAACCATAACTTCTGCACTTAGCCTTAATGAGGGTAGCTGAGCCCTCTACTCCATTGCTTCATTGATTGTGGTAGCTGGGCTTTCCACTTGGCTACCTTCATTCTCTTCTGACATGCGCGCGAGCTCCGTGATTTTCGGTCCGTAATCTGTGCTAAGATTATCCATCTGGCACCGTACTGCGCACCATCTTCTTCTGTCCCAAAATTGGCGCTTTATTCAAAACTTAGCACTTTCTCTTCCATACTTGTGCTTTTTCCTCAAAATTCGCAGCTTTTACCATAGCTGCGGCCTTGGCTCCAACACATCATATCTCTTACCTTTATCTACGTTTTTAGATCTGCGGTCTCTTATAATGCCCAACTTTACCACATTCTAGCATTTCCTTGTAAACTGTCCTAGAGATTTAGATCCACCTTGAGAAGACTTATTTTTCCTCTCTTGGGGATGGCCTCTCACAAATAAAACATCCTAATGTTGCTGCAACATCCCCCCAAAATTTTGTAAATATTGGGGTCCCTCCTTGTTATTTTTGCTTAGAAAGTTTACTTAGGAGCTAAAGCATTCCCTAGAAGGTATTTTTTACTTAGTTTTTATGGAGAAGTTATTTCTTTGAGTTTGTTGGTCTTTTTCTTCTAAGTCAAAACTCAACTTTTTCATCCGAAACTGCGGCTAAACTCAAACTTTTCACCCGCAACGGCGGAAGAGCTCACGAAGTTCTTCCGCAACGGGCGCCTCTTTTTGTCAAGTCTTTTGACCTTGTAGCTTTTCGGGCAAACTCATTAAGTTCATCCGAAACGACGGGCGAACTCGACGAGTCTTGCCGCAACGGTGGAACAACTCATAAGGTTTTGCCGCAACGGGCGGAAGGTTTTTAATTTCTTGCCAAGGCACGAAGCCACTTTTTCGGGCGAACTCGGCAAGTTCCGCCGCAACGTCGGGCGAACTCGCCGAGTTCCGTTGCAACGTCAGAACGACTCTTATAAGTTTGCTGCGACGGGAGGGCGCTTTATTAAAACACAAAGTCATTCCATGTTTTGCCACAATGGACGGGCGGACTTGGGAAGTTTTGCCGCAACACCGGGCAAACTCAACAACTTTCACCGAAACAACGATTAGGACTTAAGAGTTCTCGCCGCAACATCGGGCGAACTCACAATTTCTTTTCGATTTCGGCAGTTACGTTAAATGCCAAGTGTGTTGAGGTGACCCCTACCGTACACACCTTTAACGCCATTTTAAAACCCCACCAACCTATTGAATGCCCACACGTGTCAGCCTTTATATAAAGGGTTTGGGCGGTTTTGGTGTTTTCATTGGTAGAATTGTATGCTGTGCGAACTCCATTCGAAGACTGTGTTAAGCTGCTCCAGCTCAGCTCGTTTGCAGCCTAGTCAACCGCCGTCAGACCAACCATTTCTTGCCAGGTAGGTGGTTCTAATGTTGTTGTTGTTTTACTTTTCGATTACTATCAAGGCAGTCTTGGTATCACTATCATCGCACCAGTTGCATGGCCTGTGGACGTTATGTTTTTGTTGTTGTTTGGCCATTTCCAAGCATAAAACTCATAGTCGTAGGCCCTTACGACTTTCTCCTAGTCTCTCGAGCCTGCAAAACTCAACCTTCCTGGGCAGCACTAACCTACCACCTCACTCGCGCTTTCGTTAAGGACATACTGAACTTGGTCTCTTTTGAAGCTCATTTAGCGTCTTCCCCGAAACCGCTTATCATCCTAGGGAGGAGTATGGTTCTGTTTTAGCAAAATTCTTAATTCCTGCCTTTATTTTTACAACACATTGTTATTTGACATTGTTACATATTTCAACCGTATTGTTATGCTAATCCAATATTTCCGCTCTTACGTTTCGCTATATTCTATGTCTACTTATGCGTGGTTGCTGGACAGGATTAAGCCACAATGACGAAAGGTAGCAGAAAGAAAGCTAAGATGACTGAGCCAGAATTAGTAGAAACAAGAGTTGAAACTTTGTTCGAAGACACCAAGTCCATCACAGGTGTCCCTCCCGAAGTCAAGTGGGGAGATGTATACCGTATGATCAGAGACCAAGATATCCCTGGGGCACTCTTGGAGGAAGAGCATATCTACCAAAACATTAGAAGCTCTGGTATATCTAAAGCTTCCACACGGACTGAGCTCTTTCCTTGCTCAAAAGTGATCTATTGGATCCTGGGACATGCAAACCCTGAAACAAGAGTGTTGTCTGATAGCAATGGAGAAGCCTTTGCTTCGTTTCATCCAGCTTACAAGTTACCGCGTGCTCAACAGCCACTGAACGACGAATGGCTGGAGCAGATCAAGATGAACAATTTTGAAATGGCTAAGAAGCTGTTAATCGCAGGAAAACAACTAAGGAAAACGGAACCAAAACCTGAGGGCCCCTTTCCGGATGATTGCCCTTATGTTAAGCAGAATTTTTGGCATGGCTGACGGAACCATTTACAAGATACAATGGATTCCCATAATTCATTATGTGGCATTCAAGGGAATGATTTTTAATTGGGCAACTATTCTCTCTGATAGTCTATCATCCGCCATAACCGCCGCCAAAGAAGGTCTGATCCTAAAGAAGTCAAGAATTTTATATGTCGCCATATCTTATAGATTGCATTTTGGCAAAGCTTCCTTTCCCTAAGTTAGGTTGCGTTTGGGATCCGGCCAATACCCCAGTATACACAGCCTATAAAATACTTTGGGCCCAGAATTACAGGATACACTACAAGCTCATTTGTGAAGAATTCATCGTACCTTTGTATGAGCTAATGTTTAATGAAGAACCAAATTGCTTGTCAGAGAATGCCATGGAAGTTATGGAGAACTACGGTGATTTGTACTTTTCAAAGAATGGTGCTTATATCATAATGTATGGAGGTTCCAAGCCACCTTATATCCTGCCCAGGTATGCCACTGATTACATAGTCTTGAAAGAAGCAGTTAGGAAAGTTTTTCTTGATGGAGTTGGTAGATTTCTGAATAGGTTGAAGAAGGCTTCATTTCCTTCTTTGCCTTTCTATATTGGAGCCTACAAGTTTTCAGGGGTTGCATCGGCCGAAGATTTTATCCTGGAGTTAAAAGGATTTCACTTCGGGGAAATGGTCTTCCATAGGAATGATAGGCGGAACAAAGCTGCAGATCATTGCAAAGAGTTACATGCTCACTTTGATTATGCTCATTACTACGATGGAGATGAGGAGGTATATAGGGGAATCAGTAACATGACTGAATTGCAAATCTGCCGTCATAAGGGTGGAGCTAGTTTTAGCTCTACCGTTGTCCAAGATGCCGAAGAGGCCAAACTGCGGAAAGAGAAGGAAGCAGCCGAAGCTCTAGCCAATGAAGAGCAAAGGCTAAAGGAGGAAGCGGATAGGATCCAGAAAGAAGCTGCCGATAAGATGCGAAAGGAGCAAGAGGACAAGCTTCAACAGGAAGAAGCTCTTAAGCTTCAGCAGGCAGAAACTCTTAAGCTGCAAGAAGAAGAATCCCAGAGGCTTCGAAATCAAGAATTAGAGGAGACAAGATTACAACAAGCTGCTAAAGAGCAGGAAGAAAGGGAGGCGGTTGAGAACCAACTAAGGGCTGAAGAAGAAGAAAGACAACTTAAAGCCGAGGAGGAAAATAAAGCCAATGAAGACGCACAAGCTGGTGGTTCTAACACGCAGGATATGGATGTAGATTCATCCCAAGTGGTCCAAACCCCACCCACGGAAGAGAACATCCCCATAGAAAATCTTCCATTGATCCCTTTCACCCTATCAAAGGATCATACTGTGTCCAAGTGGGATAGATTTGTGTACAACAAGAATAGGAAGTCCATTGTGCTAAAGTCAGAGACAAGGTTCAAGAGACCTTTTGAGCTAGACATCATCACTCGATGGGAAACTACTGTTATGCAAAACACAAATAAGGCTCCTGTGGCTATGGCATCTGCTACTGTAGCAGCAGCTAAAGCAAGTGAAGACAACGTAATCGGAATGGTTAAGGAGTTTGAGTCAACCAAGAAAAGGGCTCGTATGCTGCAACACACCGTGGCTAATGAGCAGGCCTATAGGGATCTCGTGGTAAAGAAATACAATCGCCTTTTGTCCGATCATAAGGAGTTGTCAGATAAATATCAACATCTGGAGGAGGAAAAGGAACACGTGGCAGTCCAAATGATGGTACTTGAAGCATAAAAGAATGATTCCGAAGCTAAAGTTGTTCAATTAGAAGAGGATAAGCAGTTAATGGCTGAGCAGCTAGAACAAGCAAACAACAGAGCAATGGACATGACTCCCTTTCACGAGAAATCCTGTGACATGCTTAAGCAAATGCATGAGAAACAAGAACTGCTTATTGAAGAGATTTGCAGGCTAAAGGCCATGTTGTACAGAATGAAGGAGATCGACCCTGAAGCTATTAGGCTAAGAAATAAGTACACATGAGTAAAAGCGGATATTTTAAGACAAATGGAGTGGAGAGAAGGGAAAGTGGATTTCCCCAAGCACCTCTTGTTCAAATCTGTAGCTGATTTTAAGGAAGACGTAACCTTCGTGGAATTTTTTAGGAACTGCGGTGCAAAATTAATCACTGTGATCCAGGTAATGATGGGAAAATGCAATGGCCTCTATCAAAAGATTCAACAAGTTCATGTAAGGTGCAAAGTTGCATTTCCCCAGACTCTTGAAGAGTTTCCAAGTAAAGAACGACACCTGTCCGATTTAAAAGATGAACTGAGCGTTCAAGTGGAATATGTGAGGAGAATTGATGTGTTAACCACATATGATCTCCATCAATGCATCGCGTTGCCTTCAGTACACGCTCAGATTTTTCACGAAATCCACCAGACTGCAGTAGCAAAAATGCAAGACATTGAAGCAGAGCTTGACAGACATGTAACTTCTAAGAAAATTCTGCTCCTTGCCCCTGCCAATGTTGTTATAAGGGACACACGTGTTTGGTTCAGTTATATAGCAAAAGAAGATAAGAAAGCAGCGGCAAAGGCATCAGTCGACAAAGGCACACCATTTGGAGCAGAGGCACAAGTTCAGACAGAAGCGCCCTCTGAGATCAAAGCTCTAGCTGAAACAGAGGCACCACCCAACTGACCTGGCAGCCATAATACACTGAGTTTTTCTCTTTCTATTACTAAGTCGTGAAGCATTTGGGACAGCTGTCCTTTTTGTCTTTTGTATAAAGGGGGCCACGAATTACTCTATTTTGTAAGAGATTTTTAACAAAGAAAATTAAAAGATTTAGGGAGGAGACACGTGGCAGCCCTAAAGGCATTTTGTAAAGCTATATATAGATGTTTAGAGAATAGTACAAGGACTTTTTGCAGGTGAAAGACATTTTCTGTCTTGTACGTGAACTATTTTACTACATGTATATGAAATTCGAATTTACCTAAAGAAAGCCTGGGAGACTACATTTTTGCCTGAGAGATGTGTTAAATGCTTGCTGGATTACTCTTGTATAATCTATACACTACTGTGAGATCTTTCCTTACTGTTATGAATTATTTCTGTGTGATGAATGATTCTCCTATTTTCTGTGCAAAGATGTCTATCTTAAACGAGTAATGGAATATATTAACTGAATTAAAGCTATCTTTAATATCTTTTATATTTTGTTGTAGATGCATCTTTATGATTAAATAGCTATCTGTTTGATCTTTAGATGTTTCTTTCAGTTTATTACTCATCTTTAAAGTTTGCTCCTTGCAAGGATAGATTAGATTTGCTTACATTAGTTTAGATTAATTTTGCTCAGTTAGCTGCATTTAGTTTAGAGCACTTGCATATCTTCTTTAAAATAAAATACATAAACGGTGGATCGGGCCGCAACCAGTGCAAAGAACAAGAATCTTTAAATCTTACGGTAGCTGGAACCATTAACCGGACGGATTCCCTACACCAAACGGTGAGCGATCTAATTGGGCTTGCTTACCAGGGAGAATCCCTTGTTGATTCATGCTATGATTTTCGAGGCATCAACACATCCTTGGTCACACTCTCCATGGATTTTCTTCTCATTTTCTCTAACAACAATAATGCATCTACATCCTCAAACTTTAATGTGGATTGAGTAGTGCTACCAATTTCTACAACCAGATTATCCCAAGAGTCTGGCAAATAACATAACATGGTGATACACTTAACTTCTTCTGTAATGTACCCAGGGACCTCATATTGTCCTCCATACTATCAAAACCCTTAAGATAGGGCAATGCCAATTTTTCTCTATGGAATGAACCATTCCACGAGGCACGCTTATTATAATACAATATTCAGGTTGAACTTCCCACTTACATAATACAATGATACTCATGTGTATTTATACTTTCTCATGAGTATTCATATGCTAACTACCTCCTATTATTATATTATTTGTTTTAACTACCTAGTGGGCATATTTATTACCCACCAACTACCAAGTGGGCCTATTCATAATACACTCATTATCCCCTTGGTTACCTTCATAAGTACCCCATATTATCCTCCCTAGGTACATTACATCTTCCTCCATCTTAATATCAATGGAGACAAGTTTACATACTAGAATATTAAAGGCATTTAGATGATTCGTCATGGAGTCGCCATCTTCCATCCTAAGATGATACAACTTATTTTTAAAAAATAACTTGTTTACTAGGGACTTTAACTGATCCAAATTTCCCAACTTATCCCATCGCTTATTTGTGTTGTCTTTTGTAGAGAAATTCAACAACACTGACTCTAAGAGGAAAAGTTGAATTGTGCTTCTTGCTTTTATTTCCAACTTATCCCAATCTTCTTCCGACATACTAGTGGGTTTTGTACTTAGATCCATAGTAACTCACCGTTCTCCATCTACAAGAAGATATTTCATATTCAACTTCCATAACTTGAAGCTCTGGTCGTTAAACTTCTCTATTTCTATTCTTGATATCCTCGCTATTTTCTTTACACAAAATTCACTATGCAAACTCCCACTCAAACATAGGTTTATTGCAAACCAAAGATACCCTTGGTTTTCACGAAATGAACTAAACCCTAGTAACAAAGGCATCCCCCTAAAGCTAATAACTCACTGCGATACTAGATGAAGAGTTTGATAAACTTATGTAAGTAAAACAATTATACCAACAATGGCACACTCATAATACACATAGATTTACCTTAGAAACCCTTAATCGTGAAAACCAACCCAATTGAGAGTTGCTTCTCTTTCTAACTCATTGTATTATCTTCACTATTTAGAATACAATATTTTAGCATCCAAAGCCCTAATTTGTTAACTTGGATTATATTACAACCATAATTCCTTAATGAGAACTAATTTAAAATGGGTCGAACAATCATTGGTTGAAAGAGCACAAAATAGACAAAAAATGGAGCCAATTTTATTTTTATTTTTATTTTCCCTTATCGGGGGAATGGAGGAGTCGGTGCTTCCTCACACCATGTTGGATCTCCTTTGCTCTGGGAACCTACAAATAGTACAACACATGTCCTTAGAATCTACTTCAATACTTAAAGGGTTTATAGAAGACATGCCATAACCAACTATGGAGTTAGATGCTTTAAGAAATATCCTAGCTATTTTGGAATCCCACAAAGGGTGTGCCTCCAAAACTACGAGAGATGACCAAGTGGGGAGTTGAAAGCTAAAACAGTAGTTAACAAGGACTCTCATTAGATAGAGACGACCTTGAAACTGTGGTTGCAATGACAACTATTGGAATTGTAGAAACAAAAATGCTAGTGCCCACTTAACAAAGGGATTTAACCCACAAAACGATGTTAATTTGTTAGAGCTTAGTTTTGGGCATGAGAGGAACTTCTAGACATGAAATTGCAAGAAATGTTTTTGGTACAAGGCTCACATCGTTTGGAAACAAACCCTTGCCAACAATGATCCATTGTAAAGGAGTCATAGAAGTTTGTAATGGAGGCTTTTTGAAAAACAAACCAAACGATACGAGAGAAGTGAAGAGGCATGAAACTACAAGAAAAGCTACCAACCTAGCTCGATACATTCACTCCTCTTTGAAATGATAAATGATAACGCTTTTCCTTTTTTTCTTTCTTTCTATAATACAACTTGAGTGAGCCTAATAGTTAAGGATATGTGTCTGCTCCTTTAAGGTCACAAATTTGAATGATGAGGAAGTAGGAGATGTACACCTTTGTCGGATAAACAATCAAATCACTACATAGAGAGGATCTCTTATCCAAAAAAAATAAAAATATAATTTATCAATTTAACATCAAACTAAGCCATACCAATAAAAATAAAACACTAAGTTTTGTTTGTTTTTCCTTATCCATTTAAAATGGATGGATGCGTTATGTGGAAGACATAAATGTCTCTTTAAGAATTCACCCGCACATGCTTCTCTCTGCCATATATTGTCATATTTTATGAAAAGGATTTGCCACATCCATGCTTAGTCTAACGGCCCCAAGAAGAAAAGCTCCAAAGTATCTTTTTCTTTTAAGGGAGGTGGGTGAGCAACTTGCATGTTCTTGTTTTTTTTAAAATTTTTTTCCAAAAATAATATTGACTATGGCGTTTCTTGTGTTATGTTAAACAATTTAAGAATGGGTATGTTTATTACGATTTAAATGTTGTGACAATAAACAAGACATTTCCATGGCAAAAGTCAAAGTGCAGAACGTGATAAGTGAGGAAGAGAGTTGAAGAGTAAATGAGAGGCCAGTTAAACGACAAAAAAACCAATAGTGAGTGATAGAGACCCAACCAATAGTTATAGTTGAATTAGTTAAGGTAGATAAAACACATGACATTCATTCATTAGCTAGATTAATACCAAATCGGTATTTTTGCTCCAGATTTGCCTAACAAAATTTATAATAATAATAATAATTTGCCATTAATCGGTCTATATGATATGATCGGCTCTGCTCTGGTCGGGTCGGATAGAAGAGGAAGAAGGTAAAAGCGCGTAGGCTTTTCGGCACATGGGAAACTCTGGTTTTTTTGGGATAATATTGAAATAGAAGCCTTATTTATGGATCACATGACACGTGTACGGTTAGGCTGCTCTACGCGTTTTAGTCACTTAAATATACGCGCATAAGCGTTGCGCTCTGTGTGGGCATATACGGAGACCGTATGAGATCTCATAAGTAGAGCGAAATGCATCTTAAATGAAAGACTAAATGCAAATAAACTCAGTGGGACTGGCCAAGAGTAGAGAGTAAAACTATACCACTCCACTGCCACTGCGATTAGACCTGGCTTATCCATGGCGTAAAGACGTATTCAATTTCTCGGGACTGATGATGTTTATTTATCCTCAACAGATTTCTGGGTATGGGCTTGATTTAAGATCATTCCAGAGTCCAAGTCCCATCCACATTGTAATAATACGAGCGCCATGTAGGATGATGGGTTCGTTTCTCTGCTGATCGACGGAAGATAATGGAAGGAGTTGGCGATAACACTAGCAGCTTCACCGATCTGTTATTGCAAGGCGGAGTTCAGTCATCGAATCCTCGAAAGCAGCAGCAGCAGCAACAGCAGATGAACAATTCTCAGGCAGGAGGTAATAATGCTCAATCCCGGCCTCTTTACAGGTCCAATTCCCAGAGTAATAATAATTATGCAAAGCCTCCACCATTTCCCCCAACTTCAGTGCCTTCTTTCGCACAGATGAATAATGTATCGAACCCTAGTCAAAACCCCACGCACTCGAGGTCGATCTCGCAGCCTGCATTCCTGCAGGGGATTCCCCCCTTTGGGGAATCCAACTCCAATTTGCCTCCCTTGACTCCCGCTGCGTTTCCTTTAAAGCGAGAGACGGCAGCTTCGCCTTCGCTGTCAGACCCAGACGTGACCATGGACGAGCACCCCATCCCTTCTCCCCGCCCCCCGGTGTCACCCTTCTCGGCCGATTCTCATTCTCGCCTCGATGCGTCTCGGACTGGCGACGTGCTGCCCCCGCGAAAGGGGGGGCACCGGCGGGCACACAGTGAAATACCACGGCAACCATCGTGGGATAGGGTCGGAAAAGGCGTGAAGAAGGAAGCCGAGTGGGATCGAGATGGCGACCTGAACATGGAAGTAGGGGACGGCGAGGATCTGTTCTCCATGTACATTGATCTGGACAAGCTCAACACACTTAATACCACCTCCTCCGCTAATCCTGCGGACATCGGAGAAGGCAGCGGGGAAAGCGGGAGAAAAACGTTAAATGCCGATGAAGATAACGAGGAGGAGAAGGCAGGGCCGGATGACAGCGGCGGAGATAGTGTGAAAGAAAAGGATAATGACAGTGGCGACGATGATGCAGAGAGCGAGAGCAATGAGAAGAAGGATGGCCACAAACGAAGCTTCCCTGGGGGCGGCGACAGCACTGGGAGGTCACATGCTGCTGCTTCTCATCATCATCCTCATCATGTCCGGAGTGTTTCAATGGACAGTGTTCTCAGTAGCTTTCAAAATAGCGAGAATCCGAATCAGAAACCGGCCCCCTCTCCCACCGGTCGGAACATCAAACATTTTCACAGTAATTCCATGGATGGGAGCATCAATTTCAAACTTGAATTTGGCAATGGGGAATTCAGTGGACCTGAGCTTAATAAAATAATGTCCAATGAAAAGCTAGCAGAGATTGCTATGACCGATCCAAAGCGTGCAAAGAGGTTGGATCCCCTTGCATACTATATGATTATTTTTTAGATAACTTATGTATTTGCACAGAATTATTCCCGAGTAAGCGCATAGATAGCTTTTTCTTCTTTAAAAAAGAACAATTACCTAGCTTTTCTAGTAATGTATTTTTAGCTTTGAAGCCAAGGGACACTTTCTGTGTGCTCTTCTGTTAAATTGAAAATTGGTAAAACATAGCGTGCAACTGATTTTATCTGGTCGGTTGCAGTGCTGCTAAACTTAATTAGCATAGTAGTCCATGGGATATAGCCTCCGGGTTGTTAAAGTTGTGTTGAATGTGGGGTGCTGTGAAAGAACATGGGAGGAGACTAGTATATTGAGATTAAAGTGAGACAAATGTTTGTTTAAATGTTCATGTCAGAATATTGGCCAATCGGCAGTCAGCTGCACGCTCTAAGGAAAGAAAGATGCGCTACATCTCTGAGCTGGAACGCAAGGTGCAAACATTGCAAACTGAGGCCACCACATTGTCTGCACAACTTACCCTTTTGCAGGTATGTACATTGGATTTAACTTGAGAAAGTATTCCTGTGTCTGGCTTGGTTTTTTACTGCATGAACATGTACGTGGTTAGTTTCAGTCAGTGAATGATTAACAACTCTGCTTGAACAGAGAGATTCAATGGGGCTCACCAATGAGAATAATGAGCTTAAGCTTCGGCTGCAAGCCATGGACCAGCAAGGCCAACTTCGAGATGGTAAATTTATTAGTATGATGTTCAAAATAGTACTGTCAATTTATAGAAGTGTTGACATGTTATTGGAATTTCGCTTTTTTTAATTATATTTGTGGTTGACAATAGGATTTGTTTTGACCAATGCTCAAATTTTTGTTTTAATTATACTTGAATGGGGGGTATTAGAGCTTCATGGCATTGCCTTCTTTGCTGCTAATGAATTGCCATCAATAGATTAGCACTCTCTACAAGGTCATTGCTGTAAAAGTTGCCCTTAGCTATGCGCTTTTTGTTTTTGTTCAATTGATTGTCATTCTTGTACCTTAGTTTTGGTCATTAGTAACAAATCTTAAAATTCATTATCATCTAAATGAGGTAGTATCTATTAGTGCGGATTTGTTGATTAAGGAGGATATCGATTGATTTGAGGGCTAGGCTCCACCTCTTCTTATAATGGTTATATGTAGGTACACATGTAAAACAAACGATGGTTAACAAATAGGTGCCCATGCAAGCGTTGTGGTGGTAAACTGTGATAAGTATAATATGGGATGTCGCTAATAGGTAAGGGTCTTTTTGGACGAGGAAACTCAATCTCATTACTCAAATTAGGGACATGCGTTCCAATATCTACATCATAAAATATTGTTTAGTACATGAGTTCTGTTCTTGTGATTGTTTTTTTTTTGAGTTGATCACCTTTTAATAGATTGGTTGGCCTTACCACTGGTTAACTTGGGCTTTTCATACAGCTAGCCGGGTTTGTATTTTTAAATCAAGTGTTACCTTCATACTAGAGTTGCATGGTACACTCATAGTTCATTCATGTGTGTTTGTGCTTTGGGTATGTTGTCCGCCGAGATGCACACCAGCAGCAGAAATCTTTCGAAAGTTGTTTCCTCACCACAAGTGGGAAAGGTGTGGCCTTGGGGGCAAGCAATGAGCCAGGTACTGTAACCTGAATCCCAGTTCCTCCGTTTAGGCAAACTCCTAACGAAGCCAAGGGGGGTTGTCCCTAACAAAGAGTTGTCTAAGGCTCCGTGTTTAAAAGTTTTTTAAAGGTGCTATGATGTGGATGGGTGTTGTTTAGGAGTTTTTTTGTGTGATCACAGATTTATAATATTTGAAAATTAAACAACACAAAGATAAACTTGCAATACCACTTGAAGAAAATGCACCATTGATTGACAGCTTAAAAACTCAGATATGAAGCATCCACAAGGATACAATTAAAGCAAATGACACATGAGCTTTTGATAGATAAAATAAATGAAAAATAGAAGGACCAGTGCCTTATGGAGTCAAAACAATGCTTGGTATGCTGAGATACAAGAGTTCAGTGTTGCTTGATACAAGTCTTGGTTTGGTGCTTGAGATCGTTTTGCAAGTGTTCTTTGTAAATTTTATTATAAATTTTGAGGTGATCTTGATTATTATGGCCAAGGGGAATTTCCAATCGATACGCAAGGTACTGTAAATCTGTCCGGGAATACTCTAAATGGTTCCGTTCGAAGACACGACGGACCACCCAGTTTTCTAGCGAGGCGTTCAATAACTAACCAGCCACTAGAATCTGAACATGGCTACCCGACGCCCCCACTTGGAATTTGCCCACTTTCGAGTATTATATCAATCAAGGCCGGATTTGTTGGTTATGGGGGTGGTGAATTTTTTAATCTATATGCAAGTGCAAAATGCAACAATATGCTCTCCGACAAAGAGTGCTCTTGACTTGTCTTATGACAAGTTCAAGAGACTTTTGTGTTCCTTTTAAGATTGACAAATATAATCAAGAAGCACAACAAGATAGCTCAATATGCAAATAATAAACTCTAATCTAGCAATTAGTGTTCTAAGATGCAAAAATAAATCTAATCTAACAACTAGTATTCTATTTGCAAAAAGGAAAACTAATCTACTTGCAAAAGTAAAATCTAAGCTAAAGATGAAGTAAACAAATCAAGACACTACAAACTTCCCCAATTGGGGAAGTTGGATTGTGGGAGCTTAAAAATCCCACTAGCTCTTTTTATTAACGAGATTACAACTTTTTTGGGATTTCAACCTTTGAAGATAAAAGAAATGAAACAAATGAGAAGCCTTAATGGCTTTTACAAAAAAGGAGAGTGGTTATGATCTTCTTGGTTCAAATCTTCTTTTTGTTTTGGTTCTTCTTCTTGGTTTAGATATTTCTTCAAGTCTTTTGCTTTGTGTTCTTCTCCTATGTTTGTTCTTCTCTTCAAGCTTGGATCCTCTTCTTGGTCTTTTCTTCTCTCCAAGTACCTACAACAAAGATCAACTCAAACATCCATAATAGTTAATCAAATCAAGTAGAAAATGACAACTAATCTAAGATCTAACTAACCAAATGTAAATCTAAGACTGAATGCAAAGTTAACTTTTAAAATGCAATGCAAGTCATAGGTCCAAGATGCAAATCAGAATTCTAACTTTTATGAGATCTAATGCAAAACTTGAAAGGAAACAAGATGCAAACTAACAAAAATGAACTAAGATCTAAGTATGCAAAATAACCATGCTAATTTCTAACTAACTAAGATCTAAACTCAACCAAAGAAGGGAGCAATGGTGAGCAAACAAAGGAGAAGAAAGGATCAAAAGAAGACAAGCGAAAGGAGAGGAGAGGAATGTAGAAGGGGATGAAGATATGAGAGGAAGTTGAAAGTTGGAAGGAGAGCAACAAACAAAGAAAAGGAGCAGCAGAGAATAGTGGGACAACAAGAAAGAAAGGGAGCAACAACGAATTAAAGGGACAACAAGAAGCTAAAAATGGACTGTAATGACAAGGATGGGGCAGCAACAAAGAAAAGAGCAGCAGCGAGAAGAAGATAAGGGCAGCCAAGAGATAGAGGAAAAAGAGAGGAGTGAAAGGAATGGAGGAAGTCGAAGGGAGCAAGAGAAAAAGATCAAGGAGAAAAGGAGCCAAACAAGGCTAAGAGAGGAAGAAACCAAAATGATAGATCTCGATGGTTTAGGGCTACTTATGGAAATACAAGTAACCAAAATTGTTTTAAAATTGAAGTGTGATGGATGAGGAAGAGCCCCTGTTGGCTATGTTTCTTCACTTGGAATTGGAAGCCTTTGAAGATCCTGCAAAGTGAAAGTATTAGATGGAAAAAGTTCTTGTTTAATGAAGGAGAGATTGAGCTCCAATCTCCTCTCCACCTTTAGTGATCCCTGAAACCACAACACTCAACAAGACAAAGAAGATCAAGTGCTAGAATGTAAATCAAACAAACATCTAAAAGACACTAGTATATTCGACTACGTCCTGTCCGATCTAGATATTTGAGAAACTTAGCATAGATAATCAAATTAAAACTTTAAATGACTAACCTCACGTGCTAGATTGATAGCCTTCTAGAGCAAGCATTGAACATAATTTGAAAATGAGAGAGTAGGGTGAGAGAGATATCACCTCACACAAGATGAAACCACAACACAAAGAACCCTTGTATAGACCTCCAAAGTCGCTTTTATTCCAAGATTAAACAAATGATTACAATACAATTTTTGGCAGAGTTCTCTTGCACAAAATCTCCATCTCAAACAAGAGTAGAGAGCTCTTATTTATACAAAAATGAGAGAAGAGGAGAGCCAAATTCGAAATGCATGAGAGAGGGAGCTAGGAGGGCGCATTCACCAAACAACTCTAAGTCTCACGCATGACTGAAGGAGAGATTGCCGTGATTGGTAGCTTGGAGTTTGGAAGTAGGCGTGATTGGGGTTGGTGGGGTATGAGGTGGAGCCCCTCTCCCATTGAAACCAACGCCCCCCATATACTCGTGAGCTTGCATATGTGGAATGCCCACGTGAAGGGCCTCACGCTTAAACTTCATGCTCACGTCATACGTATATCCCATCCTTTATTTAAATCAATTCGTATATAACCAAAGTTTTGGTTTATGATATGTGCACTTAACCCTTGAGATGGTCGCCCACCATATTTGCTAACCCGTGAGCCAATCCACATGAAGAGGCCCCACGTGAGGAAAATCGTACACTCATTCTAATTCAATTTTTTGACTTTGACTTTTGGCATCATGCTCATCATTCCTTAAAGTGGGTCGTACATCTCATTAAAACAATATGTCACCCCTTCCATACTTTAAAATAATCAATTTTGACTTAGTTGATTTATTGGCCATGGTGCATTTTGTCATTTTCTGGCAATTAAATGCCAAAATGATGCATTTTTAGCCAAAACTCCCTTAAAGGTGATGTAATTGCCCATAATCTGAAGAATGAGGGTGCCAGGGTAAAGAGGACGCTCTGAGCGTCAAAACGAGCCTCCCCACGCCAAATTCCGCCTCCGAATGAGGTTTTTATCACAACTTGAAAAATTCCATTTAAACCATTAAAAAATGGTCTAAATTACGGGAAAAATTATTTTTCTCAGAATTAAACGAAACTCCTAGGGGACCTAGTACATGTTCATATGACTGAATCGAGGTGGCTAACACGTAAAAAATTCTAGACACAAGACTCTAATAACCACCTTAGGTTTTGACCACCATGGAAAATACTCTAGCTTTGGAGGTATGAGTGAAAAACTCAGGGATTATATGCCACTGATGAGTAGCGCATAATTCCTAAGGAAAAAACACTCTAGAGTATCCACCAAATGGCTAAACCTAAGGATAGCCGAGTCTTTTATAAAAGGATCCTGTTTAGACTAGCTTTTTACAAAGTCCCCATGGGGGTATGAACATGTAGTTATTACAAATGGGGCAAAATTGCCCTGAAAATGACTTCTGAACTTCTGAACACTGATGATGAACATGAATCATGTTCAATAAACTGGCGGCTCACAAGAAATTCAGCTATTGTACAAAATAGCTAGTAACATGGTATATGAGTATGGTTTGGTTTATCGGCTTTTGTAGAAGTTTATTCTTATGTACATTTCTTTTTGTAGTATTTTAAAGTCTTTCCATGGTGTGTCCATTGCTATGTTATGAGAAGTTTCCAAAACAAGTGGATGAGATTCAACAATGGTTAGGGAGATCCTCCAAAAGTTAGGCATCAACACAAGGTATGATACCTTGCAAAAGACCAAAAGAAAAAAAAGGAATTTAAAAATACATTCATAAGAATTAAAAGATTTAGCTTGTATTCTCATTGAATCCGAGATTGTTGTAAGCCAAATTTTTTTAAATTGTATTTTTTGGCTCATTAATTTGAAAGCTTTGTGCTTGATTAGTAAACCATGAGTGTCTCACTCTAGAAGAAAAGGGATTTAATAGCCTTTTGAACTTTGAAGATAGTGTTTAATACATGCTTAAGTTGAACTCAACTATCAATGGTAGGGTTGTTGGCCCACGTTTGTCGTTAAATCAAAAGGTCGACTTGTTAGTTTCCGATACAATTGCTAGAGTTAGCAGATCCATGAGAGGTTGTTAAACCATGTCAAGAGTCTTGATAGAGGTGTTGACCACCAAGTCAACAATCTTCCCCTTAGCACTGATTGAGGTACTCGACACCAATCGAGCAGACTCAAAGCCGTGACTTTTTGTCTTTGATACCAATGGTTGGCCCATGTTTGCCGCTAAACCAAAAGGTCGACTTGTGGGTTTTTGATACAACCGCCAGAGTTAACAGATCGACATGAGGTTGTTAAACCATGTCACGTCTCGGAGGAGGTGCTGACCACCAAGTCAACAAGGGTTAGAAGGGAGGCTAAAAGAAAGACTATCTTAGTAGAAGTTAATGCATTCATAAACTTGTCTTTGTCTTTCTTCTATTCTTTTCTTTCTTTCTTTGGAAGGAACATTGAATGCACAAAGTATATTATTTCATCAGTTTTTAGAATGAATGACACTCACAAAAATGGGCACAGATTATATTATTTCATCAATTTTTAGAATGAACGACATTCACAAAAATGGGCACCTATATGCATGAAAAACAATGAAAAATCATCTTTCCATTATGACAATATTCAATTCATTTTTCGATGACTTATAGGTCGGTACCCTTGATCATTGACTATTTGCCATCTATACATATTGACAACACAACATGATATATCAAAGTGACATAATGACATATTAAAAGTCTATGAAAACACACCCTCCCCAAAAAAAAATAATTTATGTTTTGCCCTTGAAGCATGTAACACACTCGTTACCCATTTTTCGAGTATGGGATGCCGAATTTGGTTCTTTCGAGGGTTCTTCATAAATATTTAGCACAACAATGGAATGAACAAATGAATTGGACAATGAATTGCTTTTAATCTTTAATCACAAAATGTTATAAGAGAATTCGTGATCTCTGCATACTACTTTGGATTCAACATGCATGAATTAAAACACAACAAACAATATTGGTGAACAATCACTCTAGTTGCATAGAAGCAAATCCACAAATCCATATAACAATAATCTCATAGATTTACATCATAGCACCATATTTATGTTGCAAAGATTAGCAACACAATTGTCGGGGACATTTTTAGCTCCCCAACTATAGGCTCTTCCTCAAGCATAACCCTGAGCTAAGGGCCAAACTGTGAAAAGGACACTCTGAAAACCACTCTACAGGTGGAAACATATGTAAGCAACATAATCTAATGTGCAACAACAAACTCAACCCTTGCTAGCCTCAATTAGATCAAGGAAAAGGGTAATCTAAGTCAAAGAACCACCTTGGGCCCAACCAAATCAAAGTAGAGAATCATGACTCAGTTTATCATCAAGTAGACATTCCTGGCCATAGTAAAGGGCACTCCTTGTTGGCGTCAATTGGATTGGAGCTATGAGTTTTATGTTACCAACCACAACTACACCTTGGTAGCCAATTGTGGCAGTGAATTCCCTCACTTCCACCCATGCCATTCATCTTCCCTTGGAATGGAATAACCTAGAGTTTGTGAATACAAGGTTTCTTGTATGCAAAAGCTATCTCTAGGTGTAATTGCAACATGTTGTCCGCCGAGATGCACACCAGCAGCAAAAATCTTTCGAAAGCTGTTCCCTCACTACAAGTGGGGAAGGTGTGGCCTTGGGGGCAAGCAATGAGCCAGGTACTGTCACCTGAATCCTAGCTCCTCTGTTTAGGCTAACTCCTAACGAAGCCAAGGGGGGTAGTCCCTACAAAGAGTTTAACTATGGCTCAATGTGTTTTTTAATGTTTTATTATATGGTGATACGGATGGGTGTTGTTTAGGAGTTTTGAATATGAAAGACACAATAACACTTTGAATAAGACACAAGATAATGCAATCCATGTTGCAAGATAAGATAAGAGATACACTGATTCACAACTACTTCAAGTCATTTTTAGATACAAGTCACTCTTATATGAAAATTAACACAAGTACTCCGGATTTATAATAAGCAAACAAAATATGTGATTCAAGGACCAGTGCCTTATGGAGTCAAAAAATACTTGATTGCTTGGGTTGCTTGATACAAGTGCTCGAGAGATATGTTCGTGAGATTGTTTTGCAATTTATCTTGGTAAATTCAAAGTTTTAATGGTCTTGATTATTAGGCTAAGAACAACAAGGTAATCAAGAAACCGGAAAAGTACACCTTTAAGTGGCTCCCCTCTGATGGTATGTCAAGACCGTCTAGATTTCAAAGGGATAGGTGTCCAATGATTTAAACCGCCCCTGATGTCTGACAACGGTATGTTTCTTGGCCCCACCAGGTTTAGGATCTTTTGCCTCCCACTTAAAAGTTTCTCGAAACAATGCCGGTACGTTGGTTGGGGTAAAGTTTTATTTAGTTATCACTTATGAGATTAACAAGTCCAACACCTTTCTGAGTACTAGCCCAACCCTTTCAGGTTGGCAGAGCATACGGGTGTTAGATGGCAACCAAAGTAAATTATTATGGGAGTGTGAGTTGGAGTATTTTAATTGTTGTTTAAGCACACAGTTCAGCTCTCCGATAGAGAGTGCTCTTGACTTTGTCTTATGACGAGGTTCAAGAGACTTATCTAATCTAATATGCCTAATGCAGGGGGAAAAGATGCAAGCTAAAATGCTCTCCGACAGAGAGTGCTCTTGACTTGGATTACAACAAGTTCAAGAGACTTTGTTTGTTTATTAGAATAGAGGCAGTCTTGCATAAAGAAAAGTGCACCTTTAGAAGTAAAACAGTTGAACAATAATGATATCAAAGCACGCTTTCTAAGGCCAAATTTAACCACTAATCTAAGAAATAAACAAGTGGGGTCAACCTCCGAACAAGGATGACCACTAGAACCACTAGTCCTTGAGAAATTCCAGCTAGCTGAGTTTCGACAAGGAGTCTAATGGGGAAAGAGAAGTAACCATAAAATTATGTGGCCCTGCCCTTGGGATGAAATCCCAAGGATACTATCTCAAGTCAAGACTTGGAAGAGAACTAATCTAAATACAAGAAACAAAAGATTAATCTATGAACTTGAAAAAATGAGATCTAAATTAAGCATGCAACAACACTCTTCCCCAAATGGGGAAGAAGAACCCAAAAAGTGGAGGACTCCTCCACTTAGCCTTTTTATTTATTTATTACAAGTGCCTTTGGGAATGAGACCCCTGAAGGACTTTTGAGAGAAGAAGACAAACTTTAAACTTGAAATGAACTCTTAAGGAGCTTTACAAAGGATAATAACAGTTTATGTATTTAATCACTCCTTATGGCATTCATTTAGTTTTTTGCTTCAAGATCTACCAAGTTTCCTTTCTCTCAAACAACCTACACAAGCTCAAAACAACTCAACAAGGCACCCATTAAATGTTAAACAAAACAAAATCAAACAACTAATCTAAGATCAAAGATTGCAAAATGAAATAAATGAAACTAATGCAACTATCAAATCAAACTAAATGCAAACTTTTTAAAAAGAGATCTAGATGCAAAGATAATAAAAGACTAAGTGTAAGATTTGAAAATGAAATACAAGCCCATCAAAATATGAGATCTATATGCAAAATACTAACACCAACACTTTTAATGTTTTTTCTTTTGATTATTTTGTGTTTGTATGAAAGGGCTTAGGGATGGACGAAGGCTAAAGAGGAGGGAGCTAAGAGGGGAGACGTGAGCAAGGATGGGAGAAATAAAACAAAGGGAAAGGCAAAGCAAAGAAGGCAAAGGAGGGGAGACGAAAGGAGTAAGGGAGGAAAAACGAAAGGAGAAAAAAGGGGAAAGGAAGAGGGAGACGAATGCTAGATGGAGGGTTAAAACGAGTAACTAGAAGGTAAGCTAGAAGATGGAAGCCTTATTTAGAACCAAGTAACCAGAGTTGTGTTTTTAATAAGGGGATGGAGCTTTGAAGAAGAAGCCCTGGAGTTCTTTTTTCTTGCTTGGAACAAGCTCGACTTGTAGATCCTGAAATGAAGATCAATGTTAGAAAAAACTTGTTGTAGTGATGGAGATGAGATCGATGTAACCGAACTCTCACCCTTCTCCAAATGGTAAGACCTGCTAGAATGACAATAAACTTTGAAGCCAAGTGAGATAAAACAAACACTAGTATGCTGTGAAAGTTAAGATCAAAATCAACACTTGATATAACCGAATACTTGTATTCATTTAGATTCATAACAAACTTCACATAAAAATCCAACTTGATAAACAAATGGAAGACCTTTCGTTTTAAAAATAAACCTCTAAAGCTAGTAGTTTGATCCACACATAAGAAACAAAATTTAAATAACAAGAAACAAATATCACCTCATACACAAGTATCCACCATTGAAGAGACAAATCCAATAGACCTCCAAAGTCGAAATGCTTTATTCACTTGAGAAAATCGATTACAAATTGTGCAGAGTTTCTATGCTCCAAAATATCCATCAGAGGAGAGCCCAAATGGCCTCTCTTTATAGCAAACTAGACACACCTAACACCTAAGTCGAATTGGCATGAAGAAGAGCCAATGGCAGTAGTCACAAATTCGAACTCCATGTCAAAATCCCAATCAATACCAAGTTAAGCCAAGTTTTTGGAGTTAACTCCACCCAACAAATCGAATCTCATTGAGTGAGATGAGGAGGTGGCCTCCACCTTGGCAAGGCGCCCCTCATCTCCACTTTGGAACCATCACCATGCGAATAGATATGTGCCATTTGTAAACTCGAGCTCCAAGAAGAGGTTGACGTGAGGATATCAAGGAATTCGAATAATCCACATAACACAAGCTTGGAGTATAGTGGGTGGAGGTAACATGAGTTATGAAAGGAGCCAATGCTTTGTGATTGCACAAATCAAGGATGGCACCTACCATATCCATTAATGCAACCAACAACCCAATAGTCATGTGCCAACACATCAAATCGAATTCTTGGTGAAGGAGGGCGAATTGCTTGGTGAAGATATGCTTGTGCTGACTGTATACTCAACTGAATGATGACTGAGATGATTGGAAACTTCATTAATGCCTTGTGCCATGTCAATTAGCCTTTTATTTTAATCCATTTGGATTATTTTGGAGAGATTTGGTTTATCCCCAAATATTCACTTTTTAATATTTTAATTAATAATTTCTATGTAACTGGGTTTTTTGAGAAATTATTAATTATGAGGCTGAATTGACATCCGAAACTTAGGATAAACTGGTTCGGGGATCATGAATGATTTTTGGCTTAAGGTTGGAGCCTTCAATCACTGAATTCGGATCCCGATGACTGACATATTACAAATTGAAATTTCTTTATTTAAACTATAGAGAAATTTATTAAAATTTAAACAATAATTAAAAAACCCAAAACCGGAGGACCCAATAAAATTTTTTTAGAAAATTTTCTGAGGGTTCTAGGGACCTAGGACATGACCAACACCTATTCTAATAGTGTCTACTAGGCTTATATACATCAGTTGGACTCTAATAACCCTCCATGGCTAAAATTTTCAAAATCGGGCATTCGAGCTTTGGAGGAAGTGGGAGAAAACCTCATCGATTATAGCTCGGCTATAGGCAAAGTATAATTGACAAGGGAAAAAACTCCCTGGAATACTTTAGTTGCTTAATCAAGTCATGGGGAATTGAGACACTCAGAATCCTACTAGCACACTTTATTACAAACCCCATGGGGCCATGGTCATGTTGACTGAAAAACAAAACTGAGTAGCCAAAATTGGCTAGGCACAAATGCTGGATCATCTGATACATTGGAGTACAAACATTCATCATGTTTGTCAAATGGCGGCTCTTTAGA
The DNA here is from genome assembly GCA_027924585.1 of Larix kaempferi. NCBI lineage: Eukaryota > Viridiplantae > Streptophyta > Pinopsida > Pinales > Pinaceae > Larix > Larix kaempferi. The sequence continues at coordinate 20,372,469 of BSBM01000997.1, forward strand.
TAATCCAACTATGGTACAAAAAGTTGGTAACACAACAAATTGTGAGAGCTCCTAAAATGCCAAAAGAGAACAATGATTGGGATGTTGAACCCTTTACCCCTTTCATATGGTTGATTTATATTGAGGTTGGCTTTTGCCACTTGTCACACATGCAAACATTATATCCTAAAGGCTAAAGTCACTTATGAAATAAATTTGCATAATGGGGCCTTCACTAATGAGCTCCTATTTTCTCAAGCACAGATACATGGCCATTTATTTACTAGAAAGTCAGAATGGGTATTACATCCCCTCCACTTTAAAAGATGCACTTGCCTTTGTGTGACCTTATTCATCAAACAAATTGCAATATTGCTCCTGCATGACATCCTCATTGCTTAATGTACCTATATTGGGCAATGGGTTGGTTCGAGAGGATGGTGGCATTCTTGTCAAGGATGTGTATGGGCTCTTTTTGGAACTCTTTGTCCATTTCCACTTGACTGATAGATCATTCAAGAATATGATCAAAATCATGTACACATTGCTTTAACCAAGAAACATGAAAGACATCATGCAACTTGATACTTGATAGTAATGCAAACCTATATGCAATTGATCTAATCCTCTAAAAAAATATTAACAACCTATTCTTCCATCTGAACAACCTATTTTTCCATATATGTGAACATATTGGACACACCAAAAGTTTTGCTAGTTGGATCATTTCAACTCAAGGGAGTGTTACATCTTCTCTTATAAAGTGCTTGAATTGGGTCATGCCAAGTGACTCATGGAAACCATTACTGTATGCAAACTCAAGATGGAGGTATGCTCCATCTTGGACGACTTGTCCATCATATACACTAGCAACATATCTTCAAGAAGTTGATTGACCTTTTTTGTTTTCCCATTGGATTGTAGATGATAAGTAATGCTAAAATTCAGCTTGGTGGCCATAGCTTTGGAACATGCTCTTTTAAAAATTGGAATTGTACTTTGTCTCTATCCTAAGCAAGGTTGTTGGGAGCAAGAGAGGGAAGCACCAATTTTCAAAATCTTTTGAGAGTGGAGCATTTCAAGAGCATTTTTAATGATATATATTTTATTATATTTTGATGCATATACATTAAAAATCGTGCAGAATGTCGAATTAGTTGCAAAAAACATGAAAACATAGATTTAACTACTGGATTAATGATGATCATTAAAACATCAACCATTTAGTACACATATAACATCAATCATCTAGCAGCTATAAATTATAACGTTATCATAAAATGCTCAACCATTACATCAACCTTCAAGTTTCAACATATAACTTTTGTTGTCAACAGATTGCAACAAATAACATCAACCAAGAGATGAAACATAACATTATATTCATTACCAAAGAGTTGTAAGATGCACAACAATTCAAAGGTAGGTTCAAAGTTCAAAGTTCATAAACAAGAAAAAGATAAATAAATCTAGTAGCTAGTAAGCTTTCCTCTTGCCACAAGAAACTTCTAATTTCTTTTTCCTTGATTTATGAATTGAAGGAGTAGGAGTAGGTAGAAGTGATTGTGGAACACAACCAGGAGCTACATGGCTCCCATGCAACATTGGAGGTTGTGGAGCTAGAGGAAAAGCTCCTGTATTTGGAAAACACAGATGGATGGGGTGACATCTTTGTGGCATGATCACCCAAAAGTTCAACGTCCAAGTGCTCTAAAACTATGGCCCCATCCTCTAAATTAGCTTCCTTTGGATTATTGTCCCAAGCCATATATGTTCTATCATTCTTCTCTGTCTCATAATAATGGGACGACAACCTTAAGTTGTAGTGCACATAAACCAAACTTTCTGCTCGGTATACATTCGAGTTGTTTCTTTTGACATTGTGGATCAAACTAACACCCTTTGTTTTAAAGTTGAATTATGCACTAGGAAAATGCACCCTTGATATTGCATAATATCCCTTTGCTAAGTATAGCCTTGGTGGCATTTTGTCCCCATGAAGCCTATTCTTAGGCGCAACATTACTGTTACACCCATCATTAAAAGTGATTTACAATAACTTATACAAAATTCCAATATGAACCCCCCTCTTCAACGCCATTACTCCTCTAATCATCTTGCATGTGTCCTTTTCAAATATAATACACACACCTGCATCACCTATCTTACTTACAAATATTAGGTTTCTGGATAGATTTGGTATGTACAAAACCCCGAGAAGAGTTCTAATCCTTCCATCTTTCAGTAGCAACTCGACTCATCCATAATTTTTTTACAAATTTTTGGTAGTAACTTGTGAGTCCTAAGAAACCATGTAAGCTTTTCAAAGTCTTGGGGTGTGGCCAATGCATAGCTTTAGTTTTCTTGGAATCCACTTGCACCATGTCCTAAAGTGACAATGCCACCTGTTATCCACTAAATTGCACTTAGTGGATTCCGAATGAACCGTCGAAGACTTGAACAATCAAATTGTTCATCATAAGTGTTCCGTGATCCATCAGGCCAATTTTTGGCCATTTTTTCAAAAACATTGCATGTCCATACCCCCATGGGGAATTGTAATAAGTTGGTCTAAGCATGATCTGTTTGTAACAGGCTTGGCCTACCTTAGGTTTAGCTATGAAGGGGATACTCTAGAGTGTTTTTTCCTTAGGAATTATGCATTGCGCTTCAGTGATGTATAATTCCTGAGTTTTTCACTCACACCTCTAACGTTGGAGTATTTATCTTGGTGGTCGAACCTTAAGAGGTTATTAAAGCCTAAGTGTTTATGTATTTTTGACATGCTAGCCATCAATAATGAGTCGTATGGACATGCACTAGGTCCCTTAGGAGTTTGAGTTCATTCTAGCATTTTTTTTTTCTTCGTAAAATTAGACCATTTTTTAAATGGTTTAATTGGAAAGTTTCAAATTTTGATAAAAGTATGATCTGGAGGCGCAATTTGGCGTGGGGATGCTCGTTTTCACACTCAAAGTGTGCTCATTACCTTAGGACCCTCTTCTCCTATGTTTCGAGTGATTAGATCATTACCCAGAGCATTTTTGCTTATTGGGGCGACAAAATGGCAGAGAGATGCTAAGTATGTGACAAAATGCACCAAAATATCAACAAAAATATAATTAAAAAAAGCTATTGGCATGTGCCAAATGAGGTGGCATGTTTGTCTCTTATGGAGGGCAAATACTTTCATTAACTAAAGCATGTGTTATAAATCAAATCATAAGAGATACGAGTAGATCTTTTTGGAGGGGCGCTTTCTATACTCATGTGGGCGACTTTATTAAGGGGCAACGAGTAAGTTGATGTGGCAGCCATCTTTTGGATGATGGTGTTTCCAAGAGGAGGGTGCGCCTACCCCATGAGAGGTGGTGCATCCCTCTTTAAACCAAATCTCTATCATATCGCGCATCCCTCTTTAAACCAAATCTCTCATATCTTACAACCGACCCTTCTCATTTTGGATGTCCGCCACATGTATAAGCTCGCCCTCCTCTCGTTGAAGTTGCCCTCTTGGGATGTTTATCTATTTAAGCAAGAGACCTCTCTTGTATTTGGCATGGTAAGAGAGGACCAAAAGGCTAGTCAAGTTTGTACTCTTCTATTGTAATATTTTTTTTGTTGGAATAAAGAAGCCTTTGGAGGCAAATCTCTTGTGTCGGGCATCATTGTGTGTGGATGAACACTGCATATGCTTATGAGGTAATCTGTATTGCTTTAGTTTTCTTGCATCTTGTGGTTGAATGTTGGCCTTTGAAGGGGAGGTTCTCTCGGTAGGTAGGATAATTTCTAGTTTGATTATTCTCTTTGTTAGTTTACTTTAGATCTCTTAGACGTGCATGTGTATTCTAGTTTGATTTCCATGCTTTCTAAGTTTCCATTGTAGGCGGCACCAATATTCGATTTAACCATTTGTATGCAAGAAGTTATGAGTTGATGCAGGTATCTAGCTCGAATGTTTGGTGGATCTAGTTTGACTCCTCCAATCCTCGGACAATTTTCACATAGTCCCTCCGCCCTCCACGTGCAGGCTCCACAGCTCAGATATTCCCACGCTTATGGCTTTTCTGCTATCTCTCTCTCCTTCACTTTAATTTAAACTTTCTCTTTGGTTACGGTTACTCTCATGCTTAAGTAAATTAGTTTCATTTGAAAATAATATTTTAAGAGGCTGATTTAATTGAGTATGCTGTTAGATCTAGGATTTTAAAGCCCTATTTTGAGTAGATCTAACTTGATTAAGTACTTGTGCATATTTCCTATCTTTCAGTACTTAATATTTTTATGCTTCTAACGCTTTATTTGGCACATTTGGTGCATTTCAGGTGGCTGGTTTCTTGTTTTTATCGCCATAACAAGAGGAGGTGATGTCGGTAAATTGGAGATCTAAGCCATCCAAGGCTTCCCGGAGCAACATTCTTTCATCTTGTATCATTTATGAAACCTTGTAAGCCTTTGGATCCAGATTCATAAGGACCAAAGGCAGCCACCTTCTAAAGTTTGTAAATTGTAATTAATAAAGGCAGGTGGGCTACCCAGTGCACAGAACCCTCCCTGGGGGGTCCGTGTCGGTTTTTTGTGTGTTTGATTTTTAGCTTAGTTCCTTTTTTCCTAGTTTTGTTAAAATAGATTAATCGCTTCATTTCCAACTTTTCTTTACTTTCTTAAACCAACACATGCACACAATCTTCCCTAATAGGGCTGCATAGTTAGTGTTATTTATTACTGCTACAATTTTGCTTTCATTCTTGTACTTTACAATTAACGAGCATCAAAAACTAAATCTGGTTGTGCATTCCCGAAGTATCGAAAGGGAAAAGAGATTCTCAGCTGTCAATAATTTTGTTGTTACAATTTTTGTACATTATTAACAATAAAATCTAAGACCGTGTATTCCCGAAGTAAACTGAAAGGGTTCATCCCTGGTAGGTGAAAAAAGATTCTCGGCCATAAAATTTTATTTTATTTGTTGTCTTAATAAAATTTACCAAGGCTTGAAATTTTGAGTATGCTCTTGACCACTGCAGCTTAGTCTGATCAGTTGGTTAATCAGAAAGGGATTTGAAGTGACTAGTTTAATAGGGCAATCCAACGTAAACTTGAGATCTAGAACTCAGGAGGTCGCGTGAAACTAACTACAGAGTCAGTGGGCTACTTTAAGAAGGTTATGCCTCGCCCAGTTGGATCCTTGGTTTAGTTGTCACTACGTTAAGTTCTAAGGCCTAAGTTGGAATTGGGCCAAACCAAGAACTAACCTATTCCTTAATTCACGCATCTAATAAAATCAATTAAAATTGACCAACAAGACTTGCAACACTTTTCACGGCACAGCAACACTCCAACAATCTCATGTGACTCCATTTGGCACTAGTCTAAGACTCTAATTTGCAACAATCAAATCAATTAAGTAAATCAATGTATCAGATGGATGTATCCTTTTTTCATGCCGTTGTTTTAAATCACAAAGTGCAGTCTTTGGTTTAGTATTAATTCACCTTCAAACTCCTAGAATCGTTTTCTTTCTTTAACTTAGCTTAAAGGCCATAGTTTATTTTCATAGGGACCACCCCCCCCTTGGCTTCGCTAGGAGTTGGCCTAGACGGAGGAGTTGAGTGTTGAGTGACAATATCTCGACTCTTTGCTTGCCCCCAAGGACGCACCCAGTGGCTAGAAGATTTCTGCCACGCTAACCCCTTTTCCCTCGAGGTGCATATCCGGCGGCAACACCACCCAAGGATATGACCTCTAGAGCATCAAAAGTACATTTGAAATGTTACCCTAAGGAGTTGCAAGGCTCTATCAACATCCTCCGCATGTGTTGTTAAAAATCAAGATATAGTCAAGAAATACTAGCACAAAATTGTGCAGAAATGGTCAAAAAATCTTATTCACGAGGCTTTGAAAGGTGGATCGAGCATTGCAAAGGCCAAAGGGCATCATTTAAAACACATAATGGCCTCCATGAGCGCGGAAGGTTGTTTTAGGAATGTTTACCTCCTTCATCCTAAATTCATTGGTATCATGAACAAAGGTCCAGTTTAGTGAAAACTTGGCACGATGAAGCTCATCCAAGAGATCATCTTTAACTGGGATGGGAAATTTGTCTTTGATGGTCAACTTATTAAAAGCATAGAAATCTGAACACATGCACCAATTTCCTTCTTCAATACCATTAGTGATGAGTAAGGGCTAGTGTTGGGATGAATAACACTTGCCTCCAACAATTCCTAGATAATATTTTCAATTTCATTCTTTTGTGCAAAGGGTGTTGGTAAAGATGCACATGGTGTGGTGGAGCATTCAACCCCATGTCCTAATAAATCAACATATTAAAACAATCATGAAACTTGTTCAATACATGAGAAAAATCAGATCTGCAATTACAAATTTAGGACAGCAAAAGTGCACTTCATATTATCACAATTAGGAAGATAAGGTACAATACCTTGAATCATCCCAAGTTGGTACAATAACTCCTTTCAACTCATCCCAAGAAAAGACTCTTCAATGCATCTTAGACCCTAGCTAGGGCATCTACAATCACAACTAACCCTAACCAACAATACAAAGGTCAAGAAAGGAATCCCACTAAGATCTACAAGCCAATCCTTGGAGCTTCTAAACAATCCAACATCACACCAATTGCCAAACTCCATGATATCCCATGTACATCACATTAGCCGTCAAGGAGATTCACACACTTGCATCCCAAAGATACAATACTCAACACTTGCATCTCATGAGCAAAGCAACCCTAGCGCTAGCATATCCCATAAGCACCAGTCCTTGTTACAAGAGTAATAGGTGATCTTCCAAGATCGTCGAAATAGCTAGCATCGCACCAACTATTGATCTCTAAAATACTAAATAGTCGAGCCTGCTTGACAAAGACTTTCTCCTCCCTTTATATAGACTAAGGTGATGGAGGCCAACGATAAAACATGGTCCGAGTCCACAATCAACCCTAAGATAGGTCAACAAACAAAGTCCCAATTGGAATGCTTCGCAAAGCAAGGCATCCACATGTCAATAGCATTAGTCCATCCCCCAAGGTGGTGTGCCCTCCAAGCTAGGTGTCCACATGTCAAGAGTTTCTCCTCTAAGATGGTTTTCCTTCCAATCAATTGTTCCTCTGCTCAAGTGTTCCTTGTCAAACTATCTAAGATGGTTAGATGCTCTTAGGGTCAAGTGCCCAACTACTAAAATGCGTAATGCCCTCCTCTGAAGTGGTTATTGCACATGTGCCAAGCTCCTAACCTCCTCTTCAAGCCGGGGCAAGTCAGAGTTAAGAGCTGTCACTCGAAATTTAACTCCTCCGTCTAGGCTTACCCCTAGAGAAGCCAAGGGGGGGTGGACCCTAATAAAGAAAAGTTGAAGGTGTTTAATCTATGAAACAAACACAATTAATCTAGGAGTTACAGAAATGATGATGAAATACTGAAAGAAAGACCTCTGCAGTTAAATTAAACAATATCATATGAATTTGAATAACATTCACGACATTTGTAGATTTACTTAACCAAATGATATTGAAATATTGACCAGTGCCGAGAAGTGAAATTGTTGCTGTGTTGTGTAGGGAAAGTATTGCAAGAGTTTTGTTGCCAGTTTTAGATTTATTAATGAGTATTAAAGGAGTGGGTTTATTGGGGGTTTGGCCCAAATGAGCCTAACTCTTCGAACTGAGCGCTTGAAGCAGCTTTACCAAGTGTCCAACGAGGCGAGGCATAGCCTTCTTAAAGTAGCCCCCTCTGTGGTAGGCACCCTTAGTGACCTCCTGAGTTCTCAAAGATAAACTTATTTGGATTTTCCTATTACACTAATGCTTACCTCCCTTTCTGGTTGACCAACTGATCAGATTGAGCTGCAGTGGTCCAGAGCATACGGGAAGATAAGCATTGGTTTATTTTATTGAACAAATTTAGGATTTTCTATTTGGTTAATCTACTCCAAGAGTCTCTTTTCCAGTCGAACTCCAGTACTTGAGCAAGCTCTTTCAATGGCCCCGTACTTTGGGAAAGCAAGGACAATATTACTCAGAAAAACAGGAAATTGTTAAAAAAATGAAAAAGTTAAGTCCTGAGTACACTTGTGGCTTGCAGTTGAAATGAAACCAACAAGGTTAATTTTAGTTTGTTTGTTTTATTAAAAGCAAAAATGAAATTTAAACTAAAAAAAAAGCAAACACAAAAATTGAGGTGACACGGATCCCCCCAGGGGGGGATGGGGTGTGCGCGTTGGGTAGCCCACTTGCTCTTGTTTAATTCTTTTTTTTTTACAATGCTTTTCAAGAACACTTGTAGTCCTTTGAAGAATAGGAGTAACAAGTTTACAAAACTGGAAAAGGAAAAGAACAAATATAGCAGAGGGTTCTCAGAATGCTCCAGATGGCTCAAATCATTGAAATTTTGCTAGCATGCTTCTCTAATTAATCACTAAAACATGCAAACCAGCATTCAAATATTAGTAACTAATTCCCAAAAACACTTTAAAAGTGTCCCGGGACTTACCAAAAAAACCCAAAAAATTCTATGTAAAATACTACGTAAAAATGCAAAAAATAACTAAGTAGGACAAGCTATGAAGCTTGCCTCCTTAGGATCTTTGCGTGCTCAAAAGAACAACAAATTTAAAGCTCTAAATCAACCAAGAAAAACCTTTAAAACCAACAAGTAATCTATCTAATCAAGCTTTAAAATATTCAAAGGGAGATAACTTGAAAGGAAAACTACCTATTTACTAGATCTAGTTTATGAGATTAAAAAATTAACACTTAGATCTAATAACAAATCAAATCTACTTATAGTATTGCAAGAAATGTAGATCTGAGATACGCAAACTAGAGTAACCAAGAAAGTTGAAGTTTTGACGACGAGAAGGGTGAAGAGGAAAATGCCTTCGAACTTGGGCAATGGGGTCCTCGAAGTAGAGATTGGAGGGACTAGTTCTCCGTAGATCTATCTGAAAGCCACTGGAAACAAGCTAGCTCCACAAACTCCTCAGAATGACAACTTGTAATCACACAAGACTCACACAAGAAGGATGAAAAGCATCTGGTGCAAACTAAGATAGATATTCAGAGACAAGCATTTAAACAAAAATGACACTGGTAATCTAACATATCTATAATAACCTGACAGAAAAGTAATGGATGCAATCACACTACTTCACCTTACTAAGATTTAGATCTCCTTCAAAAGCCAGTATTTAATCAATAATCAAGTGCAATAAAAAGTAAAGACACAGATTACCTCATGCATGCATTAGAACACGATCATCCACACACTAGAGATCCACACCATGATTTGTCTCCAAAGCCTTTATTCATTAACAAAAATTTCTCACAAAAGATGTACAAAGCTTAGGAGTAGAGGTTCCACCTTATCCCGAAGAATGGTGAAGAGACCTCTCTCTTAAATAGAGTTTACAGAGAGAGGGGGGCTCAACTCCGAAGAGAGGGCACATGGTTGATGAAGGAGTTAACTCCAAGTCTCAAAGATTTGATTGAGAGTTGATTTGAAGCCCAACCAATGAGGAATGCGCCACCTCAAGAGAGGTAGGTGCATCCTACCTTGATATTATCACGCCCAACAATTTGATGCCAAGTGGAGAAAGTCGCCCACATGAGAGATTGCGCCCTCCCTTGATTGAAGACAACTTGTCTTGATGAGATAAGATGCCAATCCTCTTGATTTGGATGCCAATCAATCAAATATTTGATTGCTTAGTTAACTGACCCACATGAGAGATTGCGCCCTCCCTTGATTGAAGACAACTTGTCTTGATGAGATAAGATGCCAATCCTCTTGATTTGGATGCCAATCAATCAAATATTTGATTGCTTAGTTAACTGACCCACATGAGAGATTGCGCCCTCCCTTGATTGAAGACAACTTGTCTTGATGAGATAAGATGCCAATCCTCTTGATTTGGATGCCAATCAATCAAATATTTGATTGCTTAGTTAACTGAGAGCTCTGAAATTGACTTCCTCCATTGAAGGGATTATGTCTTTTCTCACTTTATTATGTCTTATTTGGTCTTTTAGGCCCTTTTCGAGTAAATATCAATTTTAGAGATAAATACTTACTCGAAACTTAAGAAAAGTGGGTTTATGGGTTAAATGGGTGCTCTGGCTTAGAAAACGAGCATCCCATTGCCGAATTTTGCCCACAAACCACTTTTTTATTATATTTTCAATATTCCGAATTAAACCATTAAAAAATGGCTTGATTTTACAAGAAAATTTAATTTTTTCAAAACTTAAAAAAAACCTAGGGAACCTAGCACATGTTCAGATGACTTTATTTTAGTGTCTAGCATGTTCATATACATTGACACATGAACTTTAATAACCTCCTAAGGCCTAACCACTATGGCAGGCATTCCAACTTTGGAGGAGCAGGAGAAAAACTCAAAAATTATGCCTTGCTAAAACGTGAAACATAATTAATAAGTGAAAAAACTCCTTGGAATACCTGACTTGGTTGCTAAGTCCTAGAAGACCAAGTCCTTTACATAAAGATACCCTGCTAGCCCACTTTATTACAAATCCCGTGGGGCATGAACATGTGAAAAAAATAAAAAATAAAAGGGCCTTGAAAGGCCTGATGGACTTCAAAATGCGGGTAAAGAACATGAAACATGTTCAACTTTGGCACGCTTGTTTGAAAATCCAACTAAGTACAATTAGCTAGTAACACGACACATGTGCCGACTACTGCATTAAGAAATTCACCTCCCTAGCATTGATCCCAAGGTAAGCATACAACCAATATGAGCTTTCCAAATGTAAGTAAAAGACAAGCAAAGGGGCTAAGAGACCACAAGCCCTTCACACCCCATGAAGTGCTCTACTAGCTAGGGAAAACACTTTTGGAGCTGCCAAAAGCTAGCATTCCCAAGGAAGATTGAATGATCACTTGAGAAAAACGTCCTTGTCATGAATACACCTCTCACTTTATAGTTAGTACGTGGTAACCCTAGGGGGTATTCCTAAGAAAAACTTGAAACTTCTAACTTCAGGTTTTAGGAGTAAACAAAGCCAAATTAAATGGGTGAAGGGGCAAAAGATAAGAAGAAAGTTAGCGAGGAGATCCTAAATTGAATCTTACTACCTAAAAGAGCCATTCAATTGAGTTAGAAAGCAAAGAGAGCATTTTGCTTTGAATGAATTTTCACAATAAGATAACTTTATAAACCAATCAAACTAGCTATGCGTTAATTAGAAGACATTGGTGCATAATTCTAGTACAAATCAAGACAAGTCTACACTAAGGAATCAGGGGGGACATAGGGAATAGTCACTGTTAAAGATCTGGCTAACCTATGATGAAACCCTAGTGTAGGTTCCAGGCTCAACTTACGAGATGAGAAGAAGTCAAAGAGACTAGAAGAAGAATGAAAGATGGCAATGATGGATTACTCTTCGTGCTTCTTCTTTTATCACTAAAGATCCGATATTTTTGAGTGGTTTGATCCTCACCCAAAAGATGATAAGAATGAGAGCAAAGAATTTGGGGTCTCCTTGGATAACAATTCTCCAAAGATGAATGTATCCTCTGAAAAAGCATAGAGGCCTCTCAAAACGATGAAAATCTCTTTGTGGAAAGCATATTGACTCTCCTTACAAAAATAGCAAAAAGCTTATCCACAACACCCCTCCATCCTAGGTGCATAACATAGGCATGCCAACTAAGAAAGTACAATTTTCAGAATTAGCAAATAGTATGGGTGAAAGATACCCTCCAAACCAGCATAAAGAGAAGAGCACCTAAATCAATCATGAAAAATAAAATGGCTTATCCTGCATACACGGCAATCCTCCATCTCATACAAGGTTCTAAAATCAGAAACATCAAGCCAGATAAAGCACAATCAATAGCCAGCCAATATATTTTCCAGAAAGGTGCCCATTATGGATAACAATAGCAGGTCTTTCCTCCCAAATAAACACAGACAGTTCATGATAAGATGAGCAAGTGTGTTCTCCAAGAAAAACACCCAGTATCAATGCATGAAAACTCAAACTAGAATACTGAAAAAGTGCTTTTGTCTATTCCTTGAATCACCCCATATACTCGGTAAAAGTGTCACAGGTAGATGATAGGAGCAGGTTTGATAAATACTCCATAACATACATAATCTCCATGAAAGATAGTGCCCAAGTTAGGTGCCTAAACAGACTAGAACAGACCCTCTAAATCAATGATCAAAGCACCGAGAATAGAACAATCTAAGATCAACAAGATCAGCAGGTGTTCTCCAATGGAGAAGTGCCTATATAAGCATGCAACTACTTCTCCAACTGCTGGTATTTTCCTTGAAAATGGTTCCTTATATGCTTGGATATTCACCTTAATATCTGGTATATACACAATGGACACACCTCCATGGAAATCTCTGAGTATGGCACCTAAAATCTTCTTGCTTGGGCTTCAAAGTAAAGCACTTTTCTGCTCACCATCAGCAGGCTAAGGTACCCATTCCAAATTAGCAAAGGTCCTCTCCTGAAAATTACACATTTCATATTTTAGATCGGCATGTACAATCATTTAAAGATGCATAAGATGAGGTTTAGATACTGATTTGTCATCTCAGCTAACAGGTTCACCCAGGCTAATAAAGATTGCCATGCACAAATTGGCTTGCTCCAGTGTTACAAAGGTTGAAACTTTTCCTAGGAGAACCACCTATCCTGGTCACTAAAATCTGCATGTAATCATCCAACCAAAATCTTCATGAATCTGCTGGTCAAAGATGTTTGCATGTGGGCTCTTTAATCCTTAATAAACCTTCAAACCTCCATGTTGCAAGAACTAGAAATGAACTCATGTAAACTCTGATATATGTCTGTAGTTATGCGATAGATCACATACGCGACACAAAACTGAAATCATGCCTGTTCTTCATGTGAAACTTGCACAAATCAAATTTCAGTGTTAGCAGTGATCAGAGGTATGGATACCTTAATTTTCAATATCTTTATTTATTGAATAAGTTCAAGATGGTATATGGATTACCAATAGTATAGGGGAAGGGAGATATACGTGCAAGCTTATTTAGAATGAAAACAACATAGGAAGGCAGTTGAAGGGGAAGGCTTGAAGAGCTAAGGGTGTGTTGGATCTAGTCTATGACTCTATTGTGATATTTCAGGTCTGATCAAGTTGGTATCTGATTTTGGTGCAAGTTATTTCATAGTTTTTGTTGATGATTTCTCTACAATGACGTGGGTGTATTTTAAAAAATGAAGTCTGATGCCTATTGTTGAATTTAAAGTTTACAAGGCAACAATAGAGAATGAAGCAAGTAGGGGGTGGTTGAGAGAAGAAATATAACACCAATGATGATGACCACATGCTTGTTGTAGGCTAGGGCAGTCCCAAATAAATATTAAGCAGAAGTATTACATATTGTATTATAGTTGCTATATAAAAGTCCTAGTGCAGGATGTTACACTGGAAGAAGCTTCATTTGACAGGACACCCTAATTAGTCACTTGAGAGTTTTTGATTTTGTACCATATGTTTTGATTTCATATGTAAAGAAGAGTAAGCTAGACCCAAAATGTAAAAATGTTGTTGTTTGTTATAATTGTTATCTCCCAAACCTGCACTTCAAATGTTACAAGGTCCTTTAACAAAGTGCAACCCTACGGGCACTTAGGAAGATTGCCCAATGTCACTACAACGATGGTTCTTCTGACATTAGGCTGGTTCTTTTCTGGCACAAGGGGGAAACCAAAAAAAAATGTTCTATGAGATTTTCTTTAGAATAAAATGGATGCTGGAATTTGCCATGATCAGTGCCTATCCAAATGGGTTATGGAGTATGGAGTCAAGATGCACCTCACAACAAGTACGAAACAGCCAAGTAGTAACTTGTAACCATGAACAAGAAAGGGACAACCATGACCTTTCAATATGCATAATTTTTTTTAGAAATACTTCTTATATTTACAACAAGGCCATATTTACAATCATATCCACTCAGGGATTTGAACCCAAGTCTCCTCATTAATACAAGTCCGATCACCTCACTGCTTGCTGATAGACCACATTCTAACAACAACAATATCCATAAAATGCATAATGATTATAGTAAAAGAAAGGGAGGGTTAAATCTCTTCCCTAATATCATCTTCCTGGAGTAAAATTGTCCTTCAAAGATTACACCAGCAGTTTGTATAGGGAATTTTTGGCCATCAAATCAACCCATGAAAAGAAGAAAAAAAGTTGAAAACCTCTACTTGGACTTGTCTTTCCGTCATTCCTCCCAAAGATATTCAACTAAGTGCTTGGAGGGGAATTTCTTATCTTCCAACCATGCCTTCAGGAAATGGAGTTCTCCTCTATTTATGTGCTTCTACACTTTGTACACCCTAAGCTACTCTTTAGTCCTTTTAGGGTTTAAAGAGGAAAACTGATATTTTAATCCCTAAACTTTGTCCTCCCACCTAGGGCACACACCCCAAGGTCTTCTTCTTAGGTGTTTAGGGCCTCTTTATCCCAAGTGCACCTCTCGTAGAGCCCTCTAACCCTAGCACACCTCATGAGTGATAATTATGTTCCATTTGACATTCCTTTAGCTTATAGGTACAATATTGACTTGGACTTTTCCCCCCTTTCAATAATTTCACTTGCTACTTGTCATCTTTATATTTCTAGGTATGCATTCGTTCTTTGTTTGAGGGCTTGGACTATGTCTACAACGTTGGATGGCATCTCCTCATGCAAAGGGTTCTTCTCCAAATATGTAGAACATGCCTCGAACAAAGTGCCCTTCAAAGTTCAAATACCTCAAAGGTGAAATACACCTTGAAATATGTGGAATATGCCTTGAATAATGTGTAATGTCCCCAAGGGGCCTTTTTTGACTATACAAATGCCTCTAGCACCACATGGCACCTTTCTAAGGGGGGTGTTCCTCTGCGCTTTCTCCTTGCCATATGTCATGCTTTGGATCTCTTGCAATGTAGGGTGTTTTCTCCTTTGGGTTGTGTTTGACCCCTACAGGTTTATGATACTCCCAAATCTTGAACCAATAAAGTTGAGGTATGTACAAGGAACTTTAGAGTAAGGTATCTTCTATGGAAAAGTGGAGGATTTCTGGTTGATAGTGTTAACAAGTTCAAATTGGGTAGATTCAATTGATGATAGTAAATCCACTATAGTTAATATTTTCACTTTTGGCACATTTGCTGTTTCTTGGTTGAGTTAAAAGAAACAAACAATGACGTTCTCTCTTAAAGCAAACTATGGGGCAACAATTGTGTGGTTGTGGAGAATACTTGCTAATTTTCAAGTAGAGCACACTAGTGCAATTATACATTATTATGATGATTAAAGTGTGTTGAAGTTGACAAGAAGTCTGGTGATTTATGGTTAAACAAACCTTGTGGAGGTTCATTGTCATGATTACATTCAGCAACTTATGGAGAGTGGAGAAGTTGAAGTACACCATTGTGCAACTCATGTTTTTACCAAGCTTTTTGGTCTAGATAATTTTATAATGTTTAGAGATATGATTGGTGTGGTTTAAGTTTTTAACATATGACCATTAAGGGAGGGGGATATAGTGTATTTATGTAATGGTCATAATGTACCTTTATGTGTATAGACTAGGACTTTTGAGTTAGCATTAAATAAACATCTTTTGCCATTCATCCTCCATGAGAATGGTAGAATCGACAACTTGGAAAGACAAGGCTCCTCTTGTTTGCAAAAGCTATTTCTCTGAGTATAATAGCAACAAAGTGAGAGCTTCCCACGGGAGTGTGGTCTAGCTACAAGCAACAAGGTGATTGGACTTGTATTAATGTAAAGACCTGGGTTCAAACCCCTTGAGTGGGTGTGGATGAGGCCAAGTGCAAGTCCTGAGTGACTTTGATGGCACATATATGCCCCTCATAGTGTGACAACTTAGCCAAAGGGAGTCTATAAGCTAAGTCACCTGGTTCGAGTTCGTGTTTGAATTCGGCGACCTTGAAATTCGACAAAAATTCGGCAATGAAAAATTTGGTGATAAAATTCGACATTAAGTTCAAGGCACTATATATTTGAAAATTTTAATATATATATAAAATTCTAGGCACTCAGTAAACATTATGTAAAATGAAAATTGCATGCCAACATTAACATATATAATTATATTTCAAAAGGATGGTATCTTGTTAAAAATTTAGGAATTTAGGTTATGTTTTTTGTCTTTTTTTACCTTTTAAATTTTTTATTAAATAAATTCGACTAAATTCGCCTTGAAATTCGCTTTGAAGTTTGCCTTGAAGTTCGAATTCGACTTGAAGTTCGACATCATGTTCGACTTGAAGTTCGATTTTGAAATTCGGCTTGAAGTTCGAATTTGGTTGAAGTTCGGGAAATTCGAATTTCAAGGTTGAAATTCGCCGAATGCGGTGACTAAGTCTATAAGACACATTTCTGAAAAAAAACCAAAGTGAGCTCAAAAAATCTCAAACGAGAACAATGAATGGGAAGTTGAACTCTTTCCCATTGTCCTTGTTCCAGGAACCATTCTGCTTTTATTTTATTATTTTCTTATGGCCGTCTGCCCTAAATAAATTTAAATAATGGGGCCTTACTAATGAGCCTTTGTTTAGTAACAGCATGAACATTTATACATAACCATTTTTTATTTATCAAGGAATCAAAATGAGGTATTACAAAATGATATGTAGTGTCTTGGATCACCTCTCCCCTATTCTCCCATCATGCTTTTACAATAATGTGACAACCACTCGATTTATTTATTAGAATTTATAACTTGATTCCCTTGTGCTTTGGTGATTTTGAGTGGTTAGAGAAAACATTTTATGAATGAAACCATCAAAATACTTTTGTTCAAGTTTTTTTATGTAGCACAATATTAACTCATCCTATTATCTCTTAGAATAGGATGAGTACATGCAATGAAACACCACCTTTTCCATTAGTACTTCATTAATTCTTAGAATGAACGAGGCCTACACAAAAATGGGCACAAATATATGTGAAACACAATGAAACACCATCTTTTCCATTCTCTCAACAATATCTTTTACAACTTTTGAGGAGTTATGGGTTATCAGCTAGGACAACTGAGCATTTGTTCCCATGCATAATTATTTATCAACACACAATGATTTCACAAGATAACATATTGAAAGGACAATATATAACATATTATAACTCTCCTATAAAAAGGACTAATGAAATAGTTACTGTTATACACTGATTGGTGTTGTTTGATTTTTATTTTTGTTCTTTTTAATTTTTTTTAAATTTAATTTTTTAAATTAAATTTTGTTTTTATTTTTAATTTTTTTTGTAGTTGCCGTTTTCCCTTTTCTTCTACTTCAATGCTTATTTCTAAATCATTCTATTTTAAGTGCTGTTTATTTATTTATTTTGAAAAATGCAATTTATATTAGATAAAAAATGACCCAAGGGGCAATGAGTCTACATCCTTACTAAACATATGAACTCTAGCTTTAACGAAAATTGTGAGATTATTTTTGACTGCTCTCGATTCTCCTAGTTGTAGTTGGGAATTGTCTCCTTGAGAAGTAGTTTGACACCTTTTCCAAAGGAAAGCATTAACAGATGACACAATTGTATGCCACAACTCTTCACAACAATCCTTAACTAATTGAGTGTTGCCTAAGAGTGGATCTTACCACGTTTGGGGGGACAAGAACAAGTAATTGAATTTTTCTTGTAACCATGCCCAAAAAGTCTTGACAATTGGACACCTTCGCAACACGTCCCAATGATTCTTCTTTTAGACATCAAACACAAAATGGACAGGGGATGTGCTTTATTGAGTCTCATTTTAATTGCTAAACCCTGATGGAGCACCAACCAACTAAAATCTTTGTATTTAAACACATGCCATCTAGAGAGTTTGACACCTCTTTTTCCACCGCTTTTAGTGTCACAAATCTTTCACTTACTATTTAAACACAAAGCAATAGGGATCTTAAGTCTTGAGCTATTGTACAAGTCCTTGGTGTCATAGCTGGAGTACTTACATTGGTTCTCTTCCAATTCCTCCAATAAGGTTAATCTTGAATTTGGGGTTTAAATCAACAACTTCTGTGGAGCATTTTGCATAATTATAGAAGGATTGGTTTCAATTCCATTTAGACTTTGACCATGATTTAATCTTTCCATGTGTGCCATATTTGTTGCTCCCGAATCCAATATCTCCCCAACAAAAGAAGCATTTTTTTTTGGGTAAGTCCATCCTCATGATAACATTGTAATAAACTAATTTGACCTGATGGGGAGGGAAAACCCAAATGGGTCTTTCTTGGGACCTTGAATCCCTAACGAAGATAGTTTGTGATTAGATTGCCAAGTAACTCAAATTATTTTAAAATCATCGATTGTGAAATAATGAGCAGACCATTGGTGCCTTGAATACGTTGTGCTGAAAATACAAGATCCCTGACTAGAATTTTCCATAGGGCTTCTCCAAACATTGTCTTAATCATCTAGTCGCTTCCAAGGATTGTGCCTTGAGCTATAACATCCCTAAGGCCCATGCCCCCAATTTCTTTCAGAAGAATGCAAGTGTCCCAAGCAGCCAAGGGTAGCCTATTTACCTGCCCTTGCTTATCCGAATGAATACTTCAGTCTTCAGAACACCATCTGTAGTTGTTTGTAAATTGTAATATGTATTCCCTACTCATGAAGGGAACAAACAAGTCAAGTAATAAATATGTAATGTTGCTAGACTTTTGTCAAGTATTATGAGTTACGTTACTAGTGGAAGTTTTTGTTTATTCCATGCTTGGATGTTATTTTCCAACTTGTTCATCACCTGCCTCCATTGCTTTTGTTAGGGAGGTATCAATGTCAAAAGGAATACCCAAATACTTGATAACCTGAATTGACCTTATTATTCTCCACTTCTATTTTAAGATTTAGAATTCTATGTAGCCCATTGAGAATGCCATTAGCCATTCTAATTCTAGGTGAAAAATTGTACAAAAAGGGCAAGCACTCATTGTTTACAAGGGGGTATTCCATAGGGGATGGCTTATTGTACCTTTTGGGTTTTGGGGATGTCTTGATTGCCCCGATACATAGGATACAACCTAGGAATGCTCCCATCTGGTTGGTAACACTCCACACAACATAGCACAAGATACATGGTGTGCTTGAAAGGAAAAATATACAATAAGCACAATATCTCATGGTGAATGATACAATGTGCAGAAGGCCATATATATAATGTAAACCATTAAAGACGTGATCTTTTGATCACACTTTTTTTTAGCATTAATCAACCGTCAACTCAAGATTAATTAACACCAACATCCACTGTTAAGATTGACTTGGGGTAAGGAAAGGACATGACTATTATCCCCTTAATGACAAGCAGAGTACAGAAATTCACAATTTGGCCCCTATCAAATATTTGGGAAAGACGTTGGAAATTTGGTCCTCAATGTGATAGTGTTTTGGATGAATTGTTGTAATTTTATATCCACACGATACACAATTTTCCACTTGAAAAGAATTTGCCCTACAACTATAACAAAAACACTGAAACAACAATCAAAGCTTCAGTTCTACATAGACAAGAGCATCGAATGGAAAACTCAGAAGTGCACACATTGCATATCAAGAAATAAGATCAGCTCTGCAAAAGATAAAATCTGATATACACAAACGACATGAATGTAGTGGACAACAAGCTGAAATTTTGTAATAGGAATCTCTATCTTCTCATTAACACATTAGAATACTGCCCTCAATGTGACTACAATGGCTTCTCTCAAGTCTTCGTGTCTTCACTCTATTCATAACCTCACATGCATGAATATATAACCCTAAATAGTGCACCCTCCCTCGTTATAACTATTTAAGGAATCCATCATAAAGTTGTCATAACTGTGTGAGGAATTTGATATCACTGTCAAAATTTGTCATAACATTACACTGTCCAAAAATAGAAGATACCAACTGTCTTAAGTGCAAGGAATTTGCAATAGGCGTGTAAGGGAATCTGTCTCTAAATTTTTTCAGATCTGAAATTAGGGTTTCAACTTTGTTTAGGGGTAGGTCATTAGGGTTTTCCAACACCCTTTTTTGGGAGAACAATGAGTTTTTTAGGGTT
Source organism: Larix kaempferi (assembly GCA_027924585.1). NCBI lineage: Eukaryota > Viridiplantae > Streptophyta > Pinopsida > Pinales > Pinaceae > Larix > Larix kaempferi. The sequence goes on from BSBM01000997.1 coordinate 20,392,572, forward strand.
TTTCAGCATCATCTTCAGCAATGCACACCTACATCACCAGTTTTTCTTTTTTTTGGTGATTTTGAGGAAGTTTGCTGCAGTTTTGATCCCTCCTTAATGACAACACACTCTTTTTCCTGTTAATTCAACCACAAGTTGTTGCTGATCTACATTGGTATTATGACATCCATGGATGTAAAATGGCTTTTCTTGCCTCAATGAAGCTAACTATTATGCATGCGATATTCAGATCACAATTCCATTCTCCATTAAAGGGTTATATGGATGTATTTTGAGAAACTACTTCTTCCAACCGATGACAACTATGATCTCGTATGTCTGAAGAAGGATGCAACTCTTGGATTGATCACTTTGGATATAGAACTTGATCTTGTCAACCATACAAGCAATATAAGTGCAAAGTAGGTTTGGGATGCTTTCCACACCCTAGTTGGCATATTGAATACCAGTCAATTCAGTAGACTTGAGATGGACCTCTCCAACTTCCAAATGGCAGATTTTTCTATTGTTGAGGAGTACATTTCCAGGCTCAAGAATATGAAGGAAAACATTCTTACAAAGTGGATCTTGAATGTATCATTATTGTTCTTAATTACCTCTCTTTTGCATTTAAAATTATTGCTATAATTTGTTATTATTGTTATCAAGCCATCTTCTAAAACTTGGGTGAACTGTCTCCTTGTGAGCATGCCCATAATAAAGCTACTCGCTTCTCATGTATGCATAAGTCTCCAGGGTACACTTCCAGGTTTTCCAAAAAGAAGATGCTAATATGCTTGTATTGCCATAAGGAAGGACACTTGTTAAAAAATTGTCGCTTCCGACTTAAAAAGGATGAAGATATTGCTTGCCAAACAATTGAAAATGATGATCTCTTTGAAAACAAGGTTGTTGAGTTTGCACACTTGGCTGTGCACATTGCTTTATGGTCATCTACTTCCACTCAAGAATGGATTGCAGATTCTGGGGCTACCGGACATATGATGAAGGATCGACACCACTTCTTTGATTAGGTTGATGAGTCTTGATCAATGTAAAGGTGAGCAAGTAACTATTCATGACAACTCCACTCTCCTAGTGTCTAGTTGTGGCACTGTTCAAATTGATGATGCTCATTAAAATATGTTCTCCATGTTCCTGGAGTGGGACCTAATCTTCTCTGTATTTACCACATTGCTCACACAAATAAAAAGGTGGAAGTTTGGCTAGATAGATGGGTTGTTAAAGACATCAATGGCAACTTCCAAGTTGTTTCCTTTTTATACCGTGATGGAGTTGAATGGATGTACACAATGGGGAAGTACTCTTTGTCTCCAGCTTCAAATAAGTTCCTTGCAGTGGTGGTCAATGTAGATGATGAAAGTAAGTTATGGCACTTTCATCTCAGTCACACCAACTATGGATCCTTGATGCATATGAGTCATCTTCAGCTTGCTAAAGGCATTCCACAAATCAATCGTCTTAGTGGTGTTTGTGAGAGATGCGTGACGGGTAAGCATTATTGAGTCTTTCCAAAAGGCAACTCATGATGGTTCTGTAAACCCCTTGAGTTAATATGCAATGATATTTGTGGACCCATGGCCATTTCTTTTCTTGGGGGAGCCAAGTACTTCCTTGTGTTTATTGGTTTTTATGGGTCTTTCGTAGAAGATTTAGTGTCTCCAGTTTGATGGGGGAGGAGAATACATTGATAATGCCTTCTGTTATTTTCTTCCCTCTCATGGCATCACTTGGTAGAATGGTGTGGCTGAGTGGAAGAATAGGGTTATCATGGTAATGGCTCGTTGTATGCTTCACTCTTAGAACATAAAACTTTCCTTCTGGGGTGATGTGATTGTTTGTGAAATGTTTATCATCAACGACACACCTACTTGTGCCATCCTCAACATGACTCCTTATGAACAATTGCATGGGCAAAACCCCTCTATTTCACATGTTAGGAATATTTAGATCAGGTGCATTGTCCACTTGCCCAATGAAAGGATCACATGTCTAGTTTACTCCTTGCTAGATTATGGCTGGCTGCAACGAGTCTTTTCAGGGGGGTTATTGTCTCACTCATCGTGTGACTGAGCATCTTGAGGCTATCTTAAAGACCTTGTTTCTCATGGTCCACCAAGACCTCTTCCATCACCTTTTTTTGGTGATAATTATCAACATCTTTTTACAAAAAAAGATAGATAACAAGGAATTTAAAGAAAATATAAATAAACAAAAGCTAACTAAATATGCATGCTATGTATAGGAATTTTTACATGAATTGAATTTTCGATTTATGTAAAAATTCCTATTCATAGCATACATCTTTAGTTAGCTTTTCTTTATTTATCTTTTTCCTTAAATTATTTTTTATATAATTTTATAATTCTCTCTTAATTAATTAATAATATTATTATTTATTTTCTTCTTCTTCTTCTTATTATTTTCACACATTTCATTAATTATTATATATGTGATATGGGGCATTTCATATTTTTTAGCAGAGTTGGTTGTAGATGATTCAACTTGTTGTAGTGAACCTTAGCACATCTTCGTTGAGTCTTGGTGCACCCATGGGTACGTTTTCCAACTTTTCTTTTGGGCAGTGGCCAAGGACTTATGGGTGGCCTATTTGCTCAGCGAACTCTTCTATTGACAACGATATGCAACCTATTAACTAATGGGCCTATTTGCTCAACAAACTTCTCTTTTACTTCAAAGGCCTTTTCCAACCTTCCCTCTATTAACAAGGATATGTAGCCTAGTGATGAACCTCCTTTTGATGAGTAGTCAATGACAAGCCCTCTTCTAATGAGCAATTCAATGATGAACTCTCTCGAGATGTGTAGCGTAGTGATGGACCTTCCCTAAATATGCATCATAGTGATATCCAATTCACTGTTGATAGATTCTACTTTGAGTTGTTGATGTTGGATGATGATGGTGAGAATCACGATGCTCTTTCCACTTCATTGTTTCCATCTTTACCCAAGTTGGCCATTGTCACTCTTACCAATGCTGTTGAATTTCTCGCTCGACCTTTTCAGTAGTCAGATTCTCCGTTGTCATGATTCCTTATTTCAATTGACCCTTCCTCCTTGACCAATGTAAGTTCATGCCACTGAAGGCCCATTTTGGCATGATCAATCCCATTATTGATTAAGAAGGTTTTCTTTGTGAGTGGTATGCCTTTTGATGACCCCAATTTAGTGTTGTGAGGGTTGATATGGTGATTCTATGTGATAATCTATGGATGTAATGCCATCTTTGTGGCCCCTTGTTCATTGTAAGGGAGGTTTTAAGATATTTTGGCCAATCTTCACTTGTGGCCATGTGCTAGCCCACTTTGTGGGTAGTTGAGGCTCTTAATGGGTAGTTGCACCAGTTTTACACTTTATTTTACTTCATTGTAATTTAGTGTAAGGTCAGCCTAGCCTCCTCCTTGGGGCTAGCGTCTTAACCCTAGTAGGAGTGTTATAAATAGACCACATCCCTCATTTGTACAATCATCACATTGAAGTGTGTTTAATCATTCTTTTGCCTAAGGGCACATACACCAGTTCACTTTACGTATGTTGCACTCTTTAAAAGTCTTTTGTGGCACTGCTAATTTCAGCGTGTTGATTGGACTAGTGTTTGACAGTTTGTTAGAGAATTCAATGTAGATCTTCTACTTCATGATTTCTAACACTCCTCCTAAGAGAACAACACGAAGAAGCCAAAAAACTAACATGAATGTCACGTGATCTTTGATTAACTATCGAATACAATTATGACCAATGTTGACAATATCCCAACCATGATGAAGTTATAATAAGTTCCCTGCAAAAGTCACATCTTTAGAATTATAACTTCTTAAATACCGTCACTCAAATCTCGTAGGTTTCAGAGACAAACATGAGTTTTAAATGAATAATTCTATATTGAAACCATAGTCTCCAAAATATCTTCACACGAACCTTTTCATAATCGATGAAGGAAACGTAAGTGCAAACAAACATATAAACAAATGTTCAAAGAAATGTAATCAAGGAACAATGTTGAAGAAATGACAAATATGCTAGAAAAAGCACGCTAAAGCTAAAACGTGATTTGGTGAAGATTTTGAAAGGCAAGGTGTCGAAAATTTGTTGAGTTTTATAGCTCTGATGGTCTTCTAAGGGCTTGGTGTCTAAGCATGTAGAAGTGACCAAAAGTGACTTTCCTAGACATTAACTTTATTTTTATAAAGTGACTTTTGATTTAAAGTTAAAGTTGTGATAAACTGCAAAAATATCACAACCATTGATCTTGAGATCCCAAGATTTAATCTTGGCCATTCATTTATAAAGAGGCAAAAGGAGTTCTATGAGAGTAATAGACACAAATGAAAAGAGAGCAAGAGAACTGGAGAAGAAGAAGTGAGTTGCAGCAAGGGTGTTGATTCCAAGCAAGAGATTGAGCACAAATTCCAAGGAGAGGACAACTGCATTCAATGCAGGACCATACTGCTGGAAGAGAAGGCACATAAATTGATGTCTGTACATCTGGTTTTTGCACAGAATTCGAGGTTTGTACCACATGCATGAATTTCAAGCTACAAAATTCGAGGCAGGAATAGAGGTATGATTTTCGAGGCAGACTGCTGTGACAGTTTTATGATCTGTACAGTTCGTACAGACCTGTATGTAGGCCATACAATCTGTACTTTTCTTGCTGGGCAGGAGTGGCATGATTTTCCAGGTGCAGTTATTCCTGTATTAATTGCTGTAAAATTTTCCTAAGAATTCTCTGTGGGCTGAAATAAAAATATCTCTCTTGAACTGGTTTTCCCTGTTTTTCCAGGGGTAATTTATCCAGAAGTCTTTGCTAAACTTCATGGTTTGCTGTTGGTTATGTCTCATGTGTTTCAGTTTATAAATTTCCGATTTGAATGCATTTACAGTCTGTGCATTAATTTGGTGAATAATTTATTGGGTATTGAAACCAAAGTTGGGATTGAGTAAAACTTTAAAAGATCAACAAGAATGCTTCAAGCAAGCAATTTAAGAGAGTTGACCACAAGTTGATGGGTCAGGGATCTCAACAAATGCTCCAAACACAATATGTAATGAGATGGTCTTCCCATCATAAAGCGTACACATGTGTGGAAAGGAAGCAAGGAAGGGTGCCATCTAAACTGACAAGAAAGGATAGTTACTGAATCATCAGAAGGAGTGATGAGGATTGTACAATCAATGGAACTTGTCAATAAGATGTACTCAAACAAGAGCCTAGGTTTTTCCATGACCAATCATTAGCCCATACACAACTCACCTTGATAATGGATATTGAGACAAAACTTTGCCATCTACACCCCTTAATTGCCATTTTGCAAGGACTTTGGCAATATGAATGGTGATACTTATGTGGAGAGAAATAATGTCACTTATCATTATGATCAGGAAGTTGATATAGCTTTGATATGTATGGCGAAGCATTTGGCTTAGATTTATTAGAAGGTTAAAGATCTAGTTCTCGTAGATTCATAATAAAAGGTGTAGGTGTTAACATATCATTTAGTGATGAAATCTAAACATATCCAAGGCTTGCTATTACTAGTCTCATCTTAAGCTCAATTGGATTAACATTGTCTTCTCCATGTTTTTAAGTCCAATTGTATAGTCCATCTGATGAAGTAACTTAGAACCAATAACTTTAGTAAGTTTCTCAAAATCAAGGGAAGTCAGCTGATGAGTAGCCAAGAGTGGAGAACAAGTTGCATCAAAAGAAGACTAAGTATATTTTTGCAGTGTGTCTATTACCTTTTCCTTGTTCTTTCCAATATTTCCAAATCCACATAACTTTTGTATAAGGTTTTGATCAAGGTCGCACAAGTTTTGAATGATATTAACCATGTCGACTAATTGCTGAAGTTGAAGATCATGATCACTCTTCAAGTTTTGACACTACAAAAAATTTGGTATTAGATTCCTCCAAAAGAGAAACTTGCTCCTTAAGCTTTGTATTAACATTTTGCAACTAGACCACAATATCCTGGAATGAAGCAATTAGTTGGTTCCGATCCTCATTAGGTTTGGAGAAAATCCTCTCAAGGGTTATCTATGCAATTTTGGGAGATTCTTGGTTTTGAATAAGAAGTTGTAATTCATCTTACATGCGGTTGCCTATGAGTTTTAAACTTGTTTAGGCCCTTTTGAGTTTTTCTTATCATCTATGGGTTCTTTTTCTTCTCCATTAGTAATATGCCACGGTGTTGTGAATATGAAGTTCATTTTTCATATACATCTTCCATAAATTATAGTTTGGGTCTATAAGCATAGATTTTGAATCAGTTGATTTCATGATGAAATTTGAGAGAAGGATCACCATTTAGAAGGCAACAATTCTAGAGGGATTTGGTTTATGCCGAATTGGTTATTGAATGTCCTACTGCTTAGATACAAAATGAAATGAACATATCACCATTGTAGTAGATGAGAATATGCTATAGAGTCCATGAGGAGGATGTGGAAGGAACTATTAAGGAGTTAGAGGTAGAGCATTTCCTTGGTTATGCTTTCTTATTACAAGAGAAGGAGACAATGGGATCCTTTGGAGTTTTAGATTTTTGTGAGCGGTAATAGTCCTCGATTTAAACAAGAACAAACATTCACATATATTGTTATGATTGCATTATATCAGAAGGAAAGTTTGCATTCACAACAACCACATAGAAATTCGTATTAGGGACGAGCAAGTGGTTTGCTCAACATTGTATTGACATGTAGGTGCATGCGGATATCCTTTTTGCTTTTGTATCAGTAAGCTTTTTCTCAAATGTTAATAACTCTAGTGCAATTACTATTGTCCATGATGGCAGTGTTAGAACTTAGGACTTAGAGGGAGTATCATGCACACAAGAAGAATGGAAGGGTTCATAGCAAGATTGTCAAGGAAAGCTATTCAAGACTAGGTGTACATGCATGTGTTCACTTTTTGTGTAAAGCGGTCTATCCCACATTGTTCACTTTTTGTGTAAAGCGATCTATCCCACATTCACAAGTGGAAAAGACTCGCCCAATGTGTAACCCTATACAAGGTGGTGAACTCTAGTGTAACAGGTACTAAATTATCACATAATGTCATATTATGTCATTGTGTTTTATCTTCTTTTGTGCTTGGTTCTTTCCTCAACCCTATCTAGGGTTTCTTGATATCACTGTTCTAGATCTATTCATAACATGGTATCAGAGCAATGATATCTTGATTGCTTCATTCTGCATTCCTCCTAAGATTGATGAAGCAAGCTTGTTTGAAATGAATGTTGGGAAATTAAATGAAGCCTATCACCATGCAAGTTGCACCTTGAGGAGAGAATTGCCCATCATAATGAAAATGCTATGGTAGAGTTATTGAGGCACAATCTATTTCATTCCAAAATTGGAGAATAAGGGTATTGCCTTGGATTTGTAAATGGTTTGGAATTATACAAAGGGGTAGATTTAAACATAATTATTGTTTTGTTTTTCTATCACTTGGGTCTATAATTGTTGATTTATTTTCAACGTTTACATTTCAGTAGGATTTCATAGCCGATTTGGGTTTTCAGAGTAAGAAAAGAGTAGCTTTTAGATTTCTTTTTTAGGACTTTAAGCATGGATATATTATTTGAAAAATATTCTCGGCACAATTTCCATACCTGGAAAGTGAAAATCCAAATGCAACTGATGGACAAGAACTGGTGCGGAATAGTAAAAAGAATTGAGCAATCATCTACATATCTAAATACATTACTAGAATTGCAGAGTAGAGATGATAAAGCCAAAGCTATTAGTTGCCTTGCTCTCTTTAGATTTAGAGTTGCATCTTGCAGATCTGGAAAAATCATCCAAGGAAATTGGGAGAACTTGAATACATTGTTTGGAGATGTTGTCCGCCGAGATGCACACCAGCAGCAGAAATCTTTTGAAAGCTGTGTCCTCACTACAAGTGGGAGAAGTGTGGCCTTGGGGGCAAGCAATGAGCCAGGTACTGTCACCTGAATCCCAGCTCATCCGTTTAGGCTAACTCCTAATGAAGCCAAGGGGGGTTGTCCCTAACAAAGAGTTTTCTATGTCTCTTGTTTTTTAAGTGTTTTAAATGATGAAATGATGCGGATGGGTGTTGTTTAGGAGTTTTTAAATGATGAGAACACAATAAACATGCAATCCACGTTGCAATTTACAAGACACAGATATCAAGATGAACAATATACTTTGACTTTGAAATTTAAATAAGCATCCACAAGATAATTAAACAAATACACAAGGACTAATGGTCCAGATCAAGGTGATACATATGAGTTTTATAGACCAGTGCCAAATGGAGTCAAACACGTGCTTGTGATGCTGAAAAATAAGTCTCAATGATAATTGTTCGTGAGATCGTTTTGAAATTGTTCTTGGTAAATTTTGAAGTATTTTTGGTGTTCTTGATTATTAAGGCTTAAGAAAGCAAGGTATTGAAGTCCAACTGGAAGAAATACTTTCAGTGGCTACTCTTGATGACCTGACGGACCGTCCAGTATTCTAGGCTAGGTGTCCAAGGAACTTAACTAGCAAGCTAGAACTCTATGACAACGGTGGGTTCCGACGTCACCAGCAAGAATTGCACACTTGTGTTTTAAAAATCGGTGAAATCGTTTTGCTAACCGGCCGATTCGACGATTTATTAGCCGACCGGTTCAAACCGGTCGTTGAATCGGTTCGGGGGACCGGTTCGGTACCGAACCGGTCCGGCCCACCGATTTTCGTAAAAAATCGGCCGGTTCGATCGGTTGGGCCCGTGGGCAGTAAATTTTTTTTTTTGAGTTTTTATTTTTATTTAAAAAAAATTAAAACTAATCTAAATTCTAACCTAAAACTAAAACTAATCTACCTAACCCGTTACCCTACCTACCCATTCCTCTACGTAAAGCCGCGACCGAGAGAGACACTCACACCGGTGACCGGAGTTAGCACTGAGCAAACCGCGAGCAGTGGAGTTTGGAGTCTGGACGTGGACGTGGAGTGCACTCGGAGCAACGAGCAACGAGCACAAGTGACAACACTTCGTCAGAGAGAGACTGCGCACAGCAGTGTTGGGGGACTCGCAAGGAGCCACACCCACATCAAATTTTCATAGGTAGGTTACCCCTCTTGAGAAAATCAATAATTTTTGGAAATTTCCATCGCCCTATACTGTACATGGAATAATTTTTGGAAGAAAATAAAAAATCGGTTTGCAACTTTGCTAAAATTATTGATTTTAGGAAGAGTTATTAAGTTTAACATAAAGAATGAATAACTAAAAATTTAGTGAAAATATTCATTAGTAAGAGAATATTAACTTAAAACTTGAAATATTCATTCTTAGGCATTTGAAATATTTAAGTTTGCAAAACTTAAAACTTAAAATTCTGTGTTTGCAAATTTATGTTGCAAACACAGAATTTTAAGTTTTAAGTTTTGCAAACACACTGTTTGCAAATTTATGTTGCAAACACAGAATTTTAAGTTTTAAGTTTTGCAAACACACAGAATTTTAAGTTTTAAGTTTTGCAAACACACAGAATATTTGCAAACACATAATTTGACTTTGTGTTACACAGAATTTGCAAACACAGAATTTAAATTGTCTTTTAAATTTTAAATAGAAATTTTAGCTTACAATTATAAGTTTTAAGTTTTTAACACATAAATTTTAAATTTAACTTATAAACATAAGTTAAAAATTAATTGTTTCTTATTATGTTTCACTTTCTTATTAAAAATTCATTGTTTTTGTCTTTGCATGTCAACTTCCAGGTCATAAATTAGAATCCAGACGGTAGACCTGCACTCTATACTCATGGCCCCAAAAGCAAAAGATCTTGCATGGATCCATGCAGATGTTGTTCAGGGGGACATTTACTGCAAGTATTGCAAGAAGTTGATTAAGGGTGGGGAATTTACAGGTTTAAACAACACTTGGCTGCTATCAAAGGCCAAGTTAAGGCATGTGAAGCCCCATTGGATGTTATTGGGCAGATTAGAGCTGAGATGCAAGAACAGTTCAAGAAGTTTGAAGAGGGAAAGGCTAAGCAAAGAGAGATAGAGGAAGAAGTAGGGAAGAAGAGGAGGCTTGCTGAAATGATGGATGGGACCTATGCCCTTGGTTCAAATGAAGGCTCTTCATCTATCCCTTCTACCACTCTTAGGGATCCTTTCCAGTTTGTTCCGCCCTCCAAGACTACAGAAGATAAGGGCAAAGCCAAAAAGAGGGGTAGCATTGAAAGTTATTTCTCACCTCCCAACACTTCTGCCATTGTGAATGCTTCTCAGATGCAACATCCAACAGAAATTCAACCCACCTTAGATGAGCACTGGAAGAAGCAGTACAAAGATGTTGCCCATGAGTACATTGCAAGATGATGGTATGATGCTGATATCCCATTCAATGCTTCCCGCTCTTCTTATTACCAACCTATGTGGGATGCCGTTGTAGCTGCTGGTAAGGGCTTCAAAGGCCCTAGTATGCATGACTTGACGGGATCTCTTTTGCAAAAAGAGATCGTTTCCATAGAAGAATACCTGAAGGATTTCAAAGCTTCATGGGTAAATTCAGGATGCACTATCATGTCGGATGGATGGAAAGATAGGAGGGGGTGACACCTTATAAACTTTCTTGTATCTTGCCCACAGGGAACCATGTTTTTGAGATCATGTGATGCATCTGATGAGGTGAAAGATGCAAATCTGTTATTTCATCTTTTGGATTAGATTGTTGAGGAGGTGGGGGCAAATAATGTTGTGCAAGTCATCACTGATAATGCCTCTAACTATGTTCTTGCTAGTAGGATGTTAGAGGAAAAACATAAAACCATATTCTGGACCCCATGTGCAGCACATTGCATAGACCTCATGCTTGAGGATGTATGCAAACATGATTGGATCAAGTGCACTATGCATTGGGCCAAAAGCATCACCAAGTACATCTACAACCACGGTTGGGTATTGAGCTTGATGAGGAGACACACACGGGGCAAGGAGCTTGTTAGGCCCACAGTTACTAGATTTGCAACTAACTTCCTCACGTTGCAATCTCTCCTTTCCCAAGCACAAAACTTGGAGAAGATGTTTTCAAGTGATGAATGGAATTCATGTAGTTGGGCTCGCACACAAGATGGAAGAGACACTAAGAGGAGAATTAAAAGCTCATCATTTTGGAAAAAAGCAGCAGAGGTTGTGGCAATTATTGAGCCACTTGTTAAGGTGTTGCGGTTGGTGGATGGGGAAAAATTGGCCATGGGATACATTTATGAAACTATGGATCAGGAAAAGGAGCAAATAAGGGCAGCATACAAAAATAGAGTAGCCAAGTATGGGCCTATTTGGGAAATCATTGATAGGAGATGGAACAATCAACTCCATCGCCCTATACATGCAACTGGGTATTTCCTGAACCCGAAGTATCAATATAGAGATGACATTGATGCTGATCCGATTGGGGAGATAGCGGATGGATTGTATACTTGCCTTGAGCGCATGGTCCCAAGTGGGGCGACCCAATTGGAGATACATCGACAGATCACCTCTTTCAGAGACGCCACAGGTCTCTTCGCCAACAGTGTGGCTAAGGCTGCAGTAGAGGATGGCCAACCAGGTAAACAATTCTATTGTTTTATTAAATTATGTTGTTTAACTTTAAAGTTTAAAGTTTAAATTGTAAAATGTAAATACCTGGATTCTTAATTTCTTAGCCAAATTCACAATCTAATTTGTTGAATTAACTGCCTTGACTCTTCGCATTTGCAGCACAATGGTGGAGGTCATTTGGTAATCATTGTAAACAATTGCAAAAGTTTGCAATTCGGGTCCTGAGTCAAACCTGCAGCGCTTCTGGGTGTGAGCGCAATTGGTCTTTGTTTGAGCGGATTCACACGAAGATGAGAAACCGTTTAGAGCAGAAACGATTAAATGATCTAGTCTTCGTGCAGTACAACCTGCGACTCAGACGCAACCAGTTGATGAACAAAAGACCTGATACGGATCCCATTCTGTTAGATGATATAGATCCTACCTCAGATTGGGATGTGGAGACCATAGATCTAGACTTTGGTGATGATATAGATTCAGATCCTCTATTGTCGATGCCATCATTTCATACAAGTGTGGATCACGATATTCCAGGCACGACAGGCACTAGTGGACTAGGACCTTTTACTTATAGGCGACGATGACATAGGAGTAGGCATTCAGCCAGTACTACTACTGCAGTAGTAGATGACCGTGCGCCTGAGCCTGAGGAGCCTGAGCTCGAGCCAGATGTTGATGCCTTTGCTAATCCTTCAACTTCTAGTTCTTTTGGTTCTAGTTCGACTGCTACTCCTAGCCGTAGCAGTGGTGATGAGTTTGATCAGTTCGATTGATGTAGTTGACTATATATCATGTTATTTTTTGGACTCTACTGGCCATATAGCCTGTAGGCCTCATGGATTATGTATTTTTTACAGTTCCAGTCTCCTAGATATGTATTGCACAATACACTTTGTGCCATTTTGATATATTGACTCTTATATGGTATATACATGAGCAAACATTCGATATTTTGTTTCTAATGCTATGGAATCATGAATTAGAATCTTGAAAATGTTGTTTTTCTTAAAAAAATTAAATATTTTATGTATTTTTGAGCAAACCGATTCATTAAATTCAAATCAACCGATTTATGACCAATTTATTATTGATTCTGATTTCGATTCCGAGTTGACCCTCGACCGATTCCGAGTCCGATTTCGATTTTTCAAACTTTGTTGCACACTACCTGAGTATTTATCGAAAAACAACACTGGTTCGTTGGTTATGGGGGTGAAGATTTTATTACGGTTATCACTTGTGAGATTAATCAAATCCAATCACCGTTCTGAGTAATCCAACCCCCTTAGGGAAGGCAGAGCATACTTGGTGGTGGAAAGCAATAAAATAAATTTTAAAAGGGGGATGTGAGTTTGAAAGTATTTTATTAAGAGCACAATGAACCTCTCCGACAGAGAGTGCTCTTGACTTTGTCTTATGACAAAGTTCAAGAGTCTTTGACTAATCTATATGCTAAATGCAGTAAAAGTGGAAAACAGATGCTCTCCGATAGAGAGTGCTCTTGACTTCGTCTTATGTCAAAGTTCAAGAGTCTTGGTTCCTTTTAAAGATTTGTAAATTTTAAACCAAGGAAACACAAATTGATAGCTCAAAATAAAAGATAAAACGATGCTTCAACAGTTAATAAACTAAGTAGCATAAATAAATTAATCTAGCAATTAGTATTTCTAAATGATGCAAAAATGAAACTACACTAACCAAAACAAATCTAAGCTAGGAATCAAACCACTCAAGGGACACTACACACTTCCCCAAATAGGGGGAGTAGGGTGTGGGGGATTAAAAACCCCACTTATGAAACTTTATTAAACCAAGTACAATATTTTGGATTTTCAACCTTAGAGAAAGATTGAATAAGCTTGAAAAGACAAAATGGAACAAGCCTTAATGGCTCTTTGCAAAAGGAGAGTGATTGAAACTTTGTTTTCTTTGGTTCAAATCCCAAAGTGTTTGGATCTTTCTTGGTTTTGGTATTTGGTTTCAACTCTTCTCTTGGTTTTGCAATCTTTTCTTCTTTGATGTTCCTCTTCTCTTCTTCACTTTTTCTTCTTCCTTGGTTTGCTTTTCTTCACACAATAAAAGTCAAGCTACAAGCACCCTTTAGCATTAATCAAATCAAACCAAAAGAGACTAGATGCAACTAGGATCTAAATATTTAAAATGAGATGCAACTATGCAATGAGATATAGATGCAAAACATTCAAAGGAAACTAAAATGCAAGGCCTAGGATGAGATTTAAACTATATATAAGCTAACAAACTGAAATGTAACTAAAACGAGACTAAAGCTATAGATCACAAGTTCCTTTTAAGTTTTTTGAAAGCTTTTTGGAAGAAGTTTGGGATAGTAAGTGAAGGAAGGCAAAACGAAAGGAGGAGGGTTTGAAAGCTAGGGAGAAACGAAAGGAAGAGGGTTTGAAAGCAAGGAAGTAAGGTAGGATGAAAGGGATGAGGGAGGCCTAAAACGAAAGGGAAAGAGGAAGACTTGAAGGAGGGAGACGAAAGGAGGGAAGGGAAGGGCTTTCTTAAGGTAAGGCAAGAGCTAAAGGAGGAAGAGTAAGGCAAAACGAAAGGAGGGAGAACGTAAAAAGTCTAGGAGGAAAGGTAGGATGAAAGGAGAAGGAGGCTTTAAAGAGAAGGCAAAACGCAAGGAGGGAGGTCCAAAAAATGAAAGCAAGGGTGTTTTTTGGGTTTCCAAAGTAACCAAATAACCAAGTTTGAAATAGATTGAGAGATGGATCTTCGAACTAGTGTCTCTTGCCAAATTTTTTGAGGATTGAGATCGACTTTAGGAGGCCTTGAAATGCACACAATGTTAGAAAAATAGGTCTTTTGAAGAGATGAGAGAAGCAACCGAGCTCAAACTTCTCTTCAAACCTGGGAGATCTGCACAAGAAACCACTTACAAACACATCTTGATCAAATATAGTATGCAAAGCAAAATGGGATTAGAAGAGTATAAGTATTTCCAACTACAGTCTACTCCTTCCAAATCACATAAAACCCAACATAAATGGACAAATTGAACTCAAATGCCCACCCTATGGACTTAATAAAGCCTTCTAAGCTAGCAATTTGATCAAAATAGTGAAATACAAGTAATAAACAAGAACAAGATCACCTTGATACAGATGAAGCACTTCCCCTGACAAGAATCAACACACCATATGGACCTCCAAAGTCACTTTATTTCCAATAGCAAAAAGTTATAACACAATTACAATCTGGCAGAGTAAGTTTGCCCAAAAAATCCATGAAGAAGAGAGTGCAAAGCACCTCTACTTATACAAAATACAAGAGCTCAGATCCCAAATTCGAATTGGCTAAGGAAGGAGCGAATGGCACATGTCTAACTTGAATTCCCAATCATAATCCAATCAAATCCAAGTCTAATGGTGGCTTGGAGTTCGAATCCCATCTATAGACTTGAGTTGTAATAAAGGAGAGTGGGGAGGTGGCCTCCACCTAGGCAAGGTGCCCCCCACTCAAGCTTTGGAAGCTTCACCATACCATAATAATATACACCAAGCGAATGGCAACCATCCACCTTGCAAACACATGAGCAATTAAGGATATGCATGAGCCTCATGAGAGATCCAATCTTTAGTTATCATAAGTGCTAACTCGCCTCAAAGGTAGCCAATGCAAGTGATGTGGCCATATTTCAAGGAGGGCGCTTACCATGGAGTAAATGCACTCCCAACACACCATTAATCACTTTCCACATCAACCAAATCGACTTTTGCATGAAGGAGGGCGAATTCCCTTGAAGAGATTGACTTGGTGTGACTGGATAGTTAACTGAATGTCATTCGAGTTGATTGGAATCATCTTTAATGTCCCGTGCCATGTCATTTAGCCTTTTATTTTATTCTTTTTGGTTTATTTTGGAGAGATTTGGATTATCTCCAAAATATTTCATTTTTAATATTTTAATTAATAATTTATCTGTAAACGAGTTTTTTGAGAAATTATTAATTATGAGGTTGAATTGACATCCGAAACTTAGGATAAGCTCGTCCGGGGGTCATGTGTGATTTTTGGCTTATGATTTAAGCCTTCAAACTCTGAATTCCACCCCCGGATGCCTGGCATATTACAAATTAGATTTTTCCAATTAAATATTTGGAAAAATAATTAAAAAATAATAAAAATAGTAAAAAACTCATCCAACGCGTCTAGTAAAATTTTTTCGGACAATGTTTTTATTGGACGAGGACCCTATAAAATGACCATCTAAGACATACATGGTGTCTAGTAGGCTTATATACATCAGTTGGACTCTAATAACCCTCCAAGGCTCAAATTTTCAAAATCGGGCATTCCAGCTTTGGAGGAGGCGGGAGAAAACCTCGTCGATTATTACTCGGCTATAGGGAAAGCATAATTGACAAGGGAAAAAACTCCCTGGAATGCCTTAGTTGCATAACCAAGTCATGGGGGACTGAGCCACTCAAAAAATCCTACTAGCACACTTATTACAAACCCCATGGGGCCATGGTCATTTTGACTGAAAAATATAACTGGCTTAGCCAAAATTGGCTAATTATTGCAATTTGAACCCCTGATACTCTGGAAGTGAACACTGATGGTGTTCCATCACCTCTAGCCAAGCTTGCTACTATTTTCTCTTTGTTTCTTACTGAAGACTGATAAAATTATCATAGCTAAATATCTGGTTATTATGGGAAGACATTTGTGATTTTGTTACATGTTAAATGATCTAATTTCATCTCATTTTCAAATATAAATCATGCATCTAATATTTCATGCATGAATGTTTGAGTCCAATTTGGAACCTTCAATTATGGTAATTCCTTTGAAACTGGAGGCAAAAGAAATGCTGATAACATGCTTTATTGTCGCACAATTATCAAATAATATATTATTACCTGTGGAAATTTTGAGAATTGCCTCTTAATGTAAATTCAGAATTTTCACCTCAGCCTTGAGTTTCCCTGGATCTATTTCCTTGAACTTTCAGCCATAGGGTTGAATCTGAAATATAAATTAAAGCAGAATATATCTCACTTTCATCCCAATGAAATACACTAGGCAGCCCAAAAACATAAAACACCGAACAATTTTATTTCAAGGGGAATGTTTTTCCAGTCCTTAGGGCACAACTCCCAACATATAAAGATCTGAAAATTACTGAATCATAAGGATTTATTACAGCCAGAAATTTGCCCACTTAGCTTCTATTTGTTTTTCAAATCACTCATCAAAATCTACTAACTGTTCATGGCAAATTAGCATACCAAACAGCCCTAGAAATTACTGATTAATTCATTCACCATAAGATTACAAGCTGAAAATCAGATCTGCAATTACACAGTTTGGACAACAAAGCATACTTCATATATACATACGAATGAAGTTACAAGTAACTTACCAACAACTTATCCCAAGCTGGTACAAGATAGTCATTCAAGCTTCTCACAAGCTAGGACTCTCCAATGGTCTCCAAACCCTAGTTAGGGCATCCACCACCAATTGTAAACCCTGACCAGCAATATAAAAGCCTAGAAAGGTATCCCACCAAGCTATCTAGCCACACAAAAAACTCTACAACAAGCTAGCAGCAACACCAATAAGTCCACCTTTTATCTTTCACCATGCTTGCCTCACACAAGCTCTCCAAGCAATTACACAAGCTCTCCAAGCAAAGCACTCTAAGTCTCCTCTAGGGTTTCTTTGCTACAAACACTAGATCCTTACACAAGGATTCAAACCCTGCCACTTCAAGTTTTGTTTACAAATTGCCTCTCACAAACCCTAGAACCTTCCTCCTTTTTATAAAGACAAGTGCAGAGACTCCAGACAAGTTCATCCTCAAGATACAAATGTCCTAATAAACTCTCACATGATGATGCGAAGGTAATGAATGAAACAAAAGACTCCCTCCTCCCTTTATATAGAAGAAGCGGGAGAGGTCAACGATAGTAATCTGGACAAGGTCCACAAACATATCCCAAGCAACCTAACTAATCACTAGTTAAGCTCAATGTTTTAAAAACCGGAACCGGGAATCAAACCGGTCAGGGGTCAACTCGGACCGGAACCGGAACCGGTAATGAACCGGAGCGGTTTGATTTCAATGAACCGGACTATTAAAAAATACAAAAAAATTACAATTTTAATCATAAAAAATATATTTAACATTCCAAGCTATATTTCAATCATAGCAGGGCATTCTACAAGCTGTTCACTGTGTCAGCGTGTTTGACTAATGGTCAAGACTGTTGTGAAATGCTGGTTTTTTACAATGGCACATAAATGATATATAGTGAAAATAAGCCCACACTTTAATAGTGATATATGACTGGCATAATTGGAATACAAACTGGTAATACTTTCTGATTGAACATAATACTATTTTATGCTGATTGTGGTCTGCTGTTCGTATTCTTTATTTGCTAGTAAAAGTGTTGGATTTTTGTGCTGCTCACTGTTGTATGGTTGCATTCATCATTCAAAATTGGAAGCACTATTTGAAATTTTGAAGGCTAATATTATCTGATTATTATTGCTGTAAACTGTCTGCTACCCTATGTAAAATACTGTTATTATTGCTGTAACTGTCTGCTGATTTACAATCCTTGTTTTTTAGTTGGCCGGCCGGGTTATTATGGAACCGGCCGGTTAGGTCCGGTTCAGGACCGGTTTGGTAATGAACCGGCCGGTTCAGGACCGGTTTGGTAATGAACCGGTCGGTTCAGGACCGGTTCATTACCAAACCGGACCCCGGTCCGAGTTGACCACCGGTTTGGTGTTTCATTTCCCTTGGCCGGTCAAACCGGCCTGTTCCGGTTTGAACCGGACCGGTTTTGCTCACATGTGAAGCACTCCAACTCTAAGGCGAGTGCTCCACAAGACAAGGTCCAACACTCCCCTCCAAAGGTATCCAAAGATCCAACACTACCTCCTTATGTGATGTGCTCCTTAAAGTCCACCACACCTCCATTAGTGCTCCTCAAGTCAAGCACAAGTCTCTGTGTAAGCAAACAAGTGGCTGCATGCTACCTAGGGCTCAACGCCCTCCTCCTAAATACCCTAGTGCTCCTCCAAATAGGTTCTCTTCCCAAGTAAACAACCAAGCCATCCATGTGTGCCTCATGAAGAATGTCGCCATGCCACATAGGAAACCAGCCTCCTATGGAAATGCACCACTTAAGCATCAAGTCTAGCATTCCATGAGTAAGCTACCTCCAATGTATAATGCCCACTAGGAACAACCAAGGGAAGGCATCACACAATGCACTCCACATCACATGAAGCACCCCAAGCATGGTGTAAACATTTTTAAAATTTAGAGTAACCCCAAATGCTAACATTACTTAGAGGTAATGTGCACTAAGTGTTTGTGGTTGTAATTGTTAGTTGTTTGGAGATCACACATTGATGGGTGCATCTATGTCTATATTTGAAATTTCATCCTCTCATATCCTCTAGTAGGGAGTGTAGCTTGCCTCATTATTAATTTCATGGGGAAAAACACTATTGCTTGCTGTTGAAGATGCCTTGTGCTTTTCTGTGTTTATTTGGTGGATGGTTAAGAATTTTTTTTTATTCATGTTTTTTAAAACTGGATAGGTAGCCTTGTTGTAGGATGCCTCCCATAAGCACCAAATTTTAAATTTTCATTGGTATGCAAATTCATTAATGGCTTAGATGGACCATGGCACAAAACTTAGTCCGACCTTCCTTACATCCTTTCTGTACTTGTTTGTGAAAATCTCTGTTTATGGATCTTTGTTTTTCGATATGTATCATTGCACTTGTATAAACTTTCATCAGCTTTTCATGACTGAAATAAATTTTAGTAATGGATGTACAACGTTTTGGACTGGTTAGGTTTTTGTCTACTTATACTATATCACCCTAAGCTTTGGCTAAGGCAGGCTTTTAATCATATGTAAGGCTTTACGTGGTTATTGCTTTGGGGTGAAGAAATCTGGTTTGGGTCCTTCTTATGGTATGTGTACCCTTATTATGTTGTTTCGTGCTTTTCCTCCTATTTGTTGTCTTTGTGTTTGGCCATCAATAGTTTGGACTTTTATGTATGTTTTTTTCATTTTTAGACAATTTTTTGCTTGTTCAATTTACATGTAGAGGGCAAATGAATCTCAAATTGTTTGGCCGTGTTCTTTTTGTGTTCCTGCTTCATTATTCCTATATTAGTAAACAATTCTTGAATTTCTTCCTCATGATACTATTGTCACAGTTTTCTTTCCTTGTTTCCAATAGCAAGCACATCTTAGTTCTGGTTCATACGTCGTTTTTCATTTGAGCTTCCTCTTGTTCCCTTGAAGCTTTTGTCCATTCCTTCACAAATTTATCTTCGAGAAACATCAATAGGTTGTTGGTGGATAATAACTGTACGAAAGGAACAAGTGTTCAATGGAGATATCTTGGATTGTCAATTATTGGGCTTTGTACTTGTTACGTGGTGGTATAAGTCTTTTTGCTTTATACTTTTCATTTTAGCTTGTCTCTAGAGTCTAAACATTATCCTCTTGTGTTGCAAAGGTCCCACAAATTTGTGATGATTAGAGATGTTGTAGAGGTGACGATGACCATGAGATCTCGCCAAACTTGACATTGGTCTTTAAAACATTCTTAATATATGGCCAATTTTTGGGTTGCTTATCCCTTTTGTAGTATTGATTGCACTAATATTGCAATCAATACTCCCTCTCCACATATGCACTAATCTCCAACCGCAGCACATATGCCATCTAATACTTGGATGCGTGAAAACCCAAATCCAGTGTTGTTTCCTTAATACAATTTCACATGCTATGAAGAATATGTTACAATTGTATTCAGGAAATGATGATAAACTATCGATTCTGAATTTGATAATGCTCGTGTAGGGTTGATTTGTACTGTAACTGTATGAATAAGACTAAAGTTGTGGTTCATCTCAATCTGTGTGCCATAATTCTCAACAAAACGTTATCAACAGAAAAACAAATTGATTGTTCACAGGCATTTTGATCATATGTACAGGCGCATGTCATATAGTGAAAATGGTTAATACAAGTTTACCAAAAGAATACTGTGAACACTCCAACATGTATAATATGTAATGACATAATCATACAGTGAAATACATCAGTGTTAATAAAAAGCACCCAATTAAAGCTGGAAGACACTCAATTATTTGGCTTGCAAGCTTTGAACTATTTCTGATATTCTACTCCACTTATAGGCTCAAGCTGCAAATATAAAAGCACAACCTCATACTTTATTATTTTAAGCTGCCTTTACTATGAGCACTCATGCATATCTATCTGTGTTTTCTGATACCAAACATGATTCAGCGGAAGGCCCTCAAGCCTTGGGCTAATTATTGGGTATTTCAAGTCCTATACAAATGGTCAACCTGAACTCCATAGGTGGGTCAATCGACTTACATCCAATGCCTAGAATCAGTTTATAATATCCAAATTGTATTATGAATGGATACTCCTATCCACTTGCTTTCTATCAGGAATGGATTAATGCTATACACTCGCTTTGTCTTCATCTGTCAACAATCCAAATTGTCCAGTGCACAAGTAAATTACAGATGACTGCTTTCTATTTGGATTAAATGTCTTCTGTGTATTGTGCTACTTTAATTTTTCAGATTTATACAAACATGTTCGAGTGTTACTTGTTTAACTTTCAACTAGCACTGTCTAGGTGTCACTATGCCAGTTGTCTACCTGAAGTGTCTTGTCTATGTGAAATTTGTAGTATTCATTGTACAAATTTGTAGCATTCATTGTACAGTAACTTGCAATATATATTATAATCTAATCAATGCTTAGTTAACAGTAGACACTGTTACAACTTACAAGTTGCATATTTCTCTCGGCAGTTTGTATTTGTGTGATTTGAATCAAATTAGCCAATGTGAGCTTCATTTGGTAATTTATCCTATCTTTCTGATTAATTTGGTTTCTTTGAACGATGGATTTGCATCAAAACCCTATTCCAAATGCATTGATAAAAATGGAATCTTTGACAGCCCAGGATGATCTGTTCAGCTATTGTGTTTTTTTAAACTATTGATTGTTCTATACTATTTATTCATAGTGCCACATTTCTTTCAGTACTAACTACTATTTGGACTGGTATTGCGACAATTAGCATTAAATGAGGCTCTCAGCGAGGAGGTTCAGCGATTAAAATTAGCGACAGGACAGTCCATCCCCATGAATTCACATTTGTTTCAGCTTCAGCAGCAGGGCTCCCATGTTGCAGTTCATCAGTTACAGCAACAGCAGCAGCAACAACATCAACAACAAGTCACAAATTCACAGCAGTCTCCTGGCCGTCAAACAAACCAAAATGAAGTCCTACAGAACACCTATGGTGGTTTTCCTGGTTCACTTGGCTCTTTTCTCAAATCGGATGGTTCAAACATTCCTGCTAGCCAAGGAAGCAATTGTTCCTTTTAAACTAGATTCTTTGTTTTTTTATTTATCCTCTTTCCTTACCTTACCTTTTTATGTAATGTATAGTGCAGCCGCTTAGGGCAGGGAAGGATTGTACATACATTAGTCGATATTATATTTATGTGTTGAACTAGCAAGGAAGGTTGATAGCTTTGGACAGCGGTCTTTTTAGCATCTTCTGGCTCTAAATTTTATTTGAAGCCGTACATAATTTGAGCCAATTTCATTCAGTTACTAAGCGTAATCTGATGATGGTGCGTCTTATATGGTGTTTTCAGACCATTCTAATTCTCATGAAACCGTTGGTTCTTATGAATGTTCCTGTAATCTGGTAGTCTTTCCTGTAGGAAATAATGACTACGTTTCCATTTATTTCATTGTAACTATGAAGAAAAATGCTAGACATCTGTTGACTGGGCAACTCCAGTGTACATGGTGGGGTATTTTGGTAGGTTTGTTCAGTAACAGCTTGGGCAATGGTTTATTTTTGGATTTAACAAAAAATAGCAAAGGATAATTTTCGCAAGTAATAATGGCATAATCATGGTGGAAACTGCAGGTTCATACAGGTCATGTAAATGATACAATGAGCTAGAAATCAGAAGATCACAAATTTTCTATCCATCATTGGAGATTCTTCAGGACATCCCCCCTATTCCTCGTCATTTTTTCAAAAGGCAACTTAAAGACTCCGGCTTCTATCTTTTTTTTTTTTGTAAAGGCTGCAAGTAGAATTAAGAAAGTAAAAATACAGAATAAAATACAGTCAACGGTGGTCTTATCTAGAGGTGCCAACTGTGTCTATCCAGAGCACTGTGGAGAATTAAAACATTACAGTTCTAGGCCATAGAGTGGCAAAAAATAACCTGTGCATAGCTAGGAGTGGCAAAAAGATAGGCCAGATCAGGGCCGCAGAAAATAAACCAAAAAACATCATAGAAACCTTTTTAACCAGTTGCAGAGGGTGTCTCCTCCACGATGGGGCAGCTGTATTCGGCATTGTCCTTCCAGGCGTTAGCAGGAAACAGAGTGTTGGTTCCCTGAATGACTGCAGCTGTCCCAGTTGTCATAGTGGTATTCTTTGGATGATGAGTGTCGTGAGCTGGAAGTTTGACAGGCAAGGGAGCTAATTTCCTGGGTATGACAGGAGCAAAGCTGGCCTGCTCGTTCCGAGTTCTCTTAGCCAGGATAGGTCCCAGAGTGCTGGGTATGGGAAACGGTGCTGTTGCTTTCTCCCTGCCTGGCGTAGGATCTCCACTGTGTGTTCTAGCTGAAGAACATCCGCCTCGAAACATATCCAGTTTGATTGCCGAAGAAGTGGCTCTGGGCGTTGTGCTGCCCGAACAAGGAGCGCGAGAGAATGGCCGAGTGGGTTCATATGACTCCCAGCAGTGCGTGCTCTCCAGAGTGCCAAGCGTGGAAGACCAGTTGGGGAGAGAGGCTTACAGGGACTGTGTGGCGTCGCGTGCAGAGGCCCAGTTGACCTGCATGTCTTCCATTAACTGACCCATCATATTTTTCACAAGCCAATACGGGTCCCAATTTGGTTCCTGGTTCCCAACTTTCATGGTGTTTGCAATGATTCTTGCTTCCCAATTGTCCAGAAGTAGGCGGATAGGGATGGAGACCTCAGGGCCATAACCTGTCCTCGTGGGAATCACCTCAGGCCTGGTGTCATTCTTCTTGTTTTTCGCCTTAGGTCCCTTGGGTTTGCCCATGGTAGCCGTCGTCGAGGAATAGCAGATGCAGGGGTGAGTATGCTCGGAGTGGAGAGTCTAGAGAGCTATGAAGTTAGTGCCGTGAGCATAAACGATCGAGAGAATTAGCAGGAGAATGAGCTGCCCAGTTCCTTGAGCCATGAGCCCAAGCTTCGCACACTTCGGATATTGCATCATGGTGTACAGGGTGGCGGAGGTGACGTCGAAGGCTGGTGGTTTAAATGCCTAAGCGACTTGTCGTCGCGCTGTACTCATCAACCATGAAATGTGGCGTGATCTCGGGGCTAGGTGTCGAATGGCTACGAGCCTGTCCCATCTGTCTCGAAAGACCACCCGCATCCGGGAGGAGGAGGTCCTTGTTGGCCAAAGTGTGGCACTGGAGATGGATGCTCCTGGAGATTGTATGAGTGAGGACGTCCTCTACAAAATCCTGATTGCAACTGACTCCTTCAATGGCAATGTAGTCAGCAAGAGCATTGGCTTTTCTCTTGACATGATGAAAAGAGATGGAACTAGCCATGGCAATGGTGTCAGATAGTTCCTGAAGCTTTTGCTTTAATCTCCAGCTTGACGAGAGCTTTTCAACTCTGGCACCATTGTGAAGTTTGCTGGCCAGACTAAGAATAATTTTGGAGTCCCCTTCAATTATTAAGGGGAGCCATTCATGTCTGTGAGCACACTTGAGGCCTTCCAGAAGTCCGGAGAGTTTAGCATCATTGTTGGTGTCGTGGCCAATGTTACCCATAAAGATGAGCACAATTTTTCCTTTGTCATCTCGTATGGCTCCTCCATAGCCTGCAACTCCAGGGATACCTTTGGACGCACCATCAAAGTTGAGTTTGAAGAATCCAGTGGGGGGAAGACTCCAAGTCTCAGGGCTAGGTGTGGAAGCAGGAGAGGTGCGAGGAGAGGTGGTCGGGTGAAGGGTGAGGTTCCAGTTGGCAAGGATGGTGCATTCAAAGGGGACGATGGGTAGGTCGGAGGTGTTCCAAGGCCTGAGAGATAAGGTTTCTTGAAGATTGGTGGTGAAGATGTCCTCGGTGTCTTGAGGCTGCGATTTTTTGGTCTCAAAGATTCTATGGTTACGTTCTTTCCAAATGTTCCACACCAATAATCCAAGGATAACTTCCCAAAGCCTGTTGAGAAAAGAGCTTTGGAAGGGGGTTGAATCCCAGATGGCTATGGTTTGGATGATGTTCTCCCTGATCCTGTTGGTCCTTCTGCTAAGCTGCGCCACTTTGTCCCAGAGACCATTAGCGTAGTCACAAGAGGAGAGGAGGTGATCGATTGTTTCAAGGTGAACTTCGCACATGGGGCACCAAGAGGGTCCATGAATGCCTCGTTTTTGGATGTTATCCCAGGTTAGGATGTGTCTGTGGGCTAGGAACCATAAGAAGGAAGAGGCCTTCGGCCAGAGATGAGAATCCCAGATTTTCTTCCAAATAGGATTGTTGCGTTCACCCGGGGTGGTGGTGAGAATAGAGTAGGCCTCTTTGGCAGAGTAGGTACCCGTGGGGAGGTGTCCCCACCTGAGAATGTCAGGATCATTGCTGGTGCGGATCTGCCTGAGTTGAAGATTATGCCAAAGGGGCTCCACATTATCTGCCAATACTGGGGGAAGCCAGTGCTCATGATGCTTCCAGGCCCAGAATCTCGAGGCATTGGAGAGAATCCAATAATCCTGGACTGTGCATTGTCTGCTTTGTTCACAGTGATCCTGAAGAGCCAGGGAGAGTGTCAGCGAATGGAGCGGAGGGAGTTGTTGCCATGAGACATACCAAAATAGAGCTTGCTTTCCGCTGCGAATCTCCCAGAAACTGTGCTGCTGTATGATGGATCTCTGATAATTAGCTGCTCGCCAAATGAGAGAACCAGGAGGGTTCTGGTCAAAGCGGATTCTGAGTTGAGCCGGCCAATTTTGGGCATATTTGCTATGCCAGAGGTGACACCAGGGGGATACAGTGTCAGTAACCCATTTCCACCAAATTTTTGCAGAAAAGACATGATTGTTGATTTCCGGGTCTCTGAGTCCAAGGCTCCCTTGTCTTTTTGGGGTACAAAGGGTGTCCCACTTTACTAGGGCCCGTTTTCGGTTGTTGTGCGTGCCTCCCCATAGGAAGGATTTTTGCATTTTCCTCATTAACTTCAGGACCCATTTAGGAGCAGCCAGGACCGAGAAGAGATAATGGGGCATGGATTGAAGGATCGACTTTAGAAGGACCAATCTGTTGGGAAGATTGAGGGTTCGAAAGGTCTAGGAGGAAATTTTACATTCAAGCTTGTCCAGGAGCTCTCTCCAGGGGGAGTGTTTATGGTGGAGTCAAAGAGAGGGGCTCCCAGATATTTAGAGGGGAGGGTGGCAGTGGAGTAGCCTAAGATTCGAGAGATATTTCTTTGAGTTATGGAATCCGTGTGGAAGAAGAAGATTTGGGATTTTTCTAAGTTGACCATGGTCCCAGAGGCTTCAGAGAAGGTTTGAAGGACACGTTTAAGGGTGGCAGCTTCCTGTACTGAGGGATGGGAAAAAAGGAGGTTGTCATCTACGAATTGCTGATAAGCAGTGGGTGGGCTACCATGTAAGGAAAGATCATGTAGGGTGCGTGAGGCGATTTGAGCTTTCAGCATGCGCCCCAACCCTTCGGCCATGAGGATGAAGAGGAAGGGGGAGAGGGGGTCTCCTTGCCGAATGCCTCTGGTGGGAGAAAACGTGGAGGACAAATATCCATTGACAAGGATGGAGAAGGAGGAGGAGGTTAGGGACATGATCCAGTTGATCCAATCTTGGCAGAATCCAAAGGCCTGGAGCATCTTTTCAATGAAAGTCCAGCTGAGTTTGTCGAAGGCCTTGGAAAGATCAAGCTTGATGAGCATCTCGGGGTTTTTTTTCCGTTTTAAAGGGAATGGATGACCTCATGGGCGAGAATGATGCCATCAAGAATTTGGTGACCTTCAACATAACCAGTTTGCTTAGGGGAGATCAACAACGGTAGAAGCACTTTGAGGCGATTAGCAATGACTTTTGTGATGATTTTGTAGACCACGTTGCAGAGGGAGACGGGTCTGAATTTTCCAGGTGGAGTGGTGCCAATTTCTTTGGGTATGAGGGTAAGGTGGGTGGCATTAAGCACTGGAAGAACCCACCTTTTGGATCTTGATTCCTCAACCACTTCGAGGATTTCCTGTTTTAACATGTTCCAGCAGCTGTGAAAGAAGTTGATAGTGAAACCATCTGGTCCTGGTGCCTTGCCTTCCTCCATCTGTTTGACAGCTGCTTCTAATTCCACCATGGTTATTTCTTTCATGAGATTAGCATTGTGCTCCGGGGTGAGGATGCTGGGAATGTGTCTGGTGACCCTGCTAATGGCCTGAGAACGGTCAATAACCTCCTCAGTGAGCATATTTTTGAAGTGGCTGATGAGCTCAAGCTCGATCTGTTCATGGTCTTTTAGTAATGAGCCATCTGCAGAAATGAGAGTGTTGATCTTGTTATTCATTTTGTGTTGGATGGTAGTGCGGTGGAAGAAGGTTGTGTTTTTTTCCCCTTCTTTGAGCCATTTAATTCTTGATTTCTGCCTCCATAGAGTGTCTTCTTGTTCACAGTGTGTGTCCAGCTGCTTCAGGTAGTCTTTCTCCTTTTGTTTGAGTTCTTCAGTGTGGCCTTGTTCCATGATGTTCTTTTGAATGTGCTCCAGCTCCTTCTCGATGGCACTTTTTGCAGTGAAGATGTTGCCAAAGGTCGTTTTGTTCCATATTCTCAGCTGGGATCTGAGCTGCTTGAGTTTCTTGTGGAGGATGGCCATTTTGGATCTGCCCTCGACTTCCATTTTGAGCCACCATTCCTGGATAGTGTCCTGAAAGGAGGGGTGGGTGAGCCAAAATTTTTCAAAACAAAATGGACGGAATTTTTTCAAACCTGAATGTTGCCAGTTGAGAGATATCGACCAGTGGTAAGATCCGACAGAGGGTAGCACAACAGTTGTGAGTAGACCACCTGTGTCCATGAATTTCTCAGTGACTAGGAAGCGATCGAGTCGAGATGCAATCTGGTGGACGACTCCTCTACGATTATTCCATGTGAAAAGACCCTCAGATGGTTGAAGGTCAACAAGCTCATTGTCATTGATACAATGTTTGAAGAGAGTGTTTTCCAGAGTGAGAAAGCGACGTCCCCCTTTCTTATCATGTAGGGAGGTAATCATGTTGAAATCTCCGCCCAAGATGTACAAGGATGCCGAATACTGTTGGGTGAGCCAAGAGATGGTGCTGAGGAAGTTGAGCTTGGCAGAGGGGGCTTATGGTCCATAGACATTTGTGAGATGTCCCGAGATGTTGGTGCCAAGGATGTGGAAGGAAGCAGAAAGGGAGTGGGTAGTGGCACATAAGTCGTTCAGGGTGAGGATAGAGGGATTCCGGGCTATTGCAATCCCGCCAGAAGCCCCCTGGGCATCAATGGCCATAACCTGACAACCCTTCCAGCTTGGTAAGTAGGGTATGTACTTTCTCATGGGTACATTTGGTTTCTTGGAGAAAAAATACAGTGGGTGTGTCTTGCATGATCTTACGCTTGAGCATACGGTGTTTAGTAGGTCTGTTGAGCCCTCGTACATTCCAGGAGATTAACTGCATTGGGAACCTTGTAGAGAAGTGGGGAAGAATTCCGTTAGCTGGGCATACTGTCCCGATTCCACTAGTTTGGTTCCTAGTTGGCTGATCCTTTGGAGATCTGTTTTTCTTCCTCTTTTTTTTGCATCTCGTTGCATCTTGAGCTTTTCTTTTTGGGGAAGATTCTACACTCCAAGTTTGAGGTTCTTAACTTTGCTCAGAGCTTCTTTAAGGAGCTGGATCTGTTTGGGGGAGATGGTGTTGAAGGCTTTTTTGGTGCATGCATCCTCCAAACCCAATAGATCCAGATCTCCAATCTCCAGATCAATCATCTTATCATCCATCTGAACTTCTTGTACCTGTGTTTCAGCTAATTGTCCTGGATCAGGTGCAGGGGTAACGTGTTCTTCCATGTTCTTTTCCTCCTCAGGCAGAGGGGTTTATGCTTGGTAGTTTCAAGGGAGTTGGCATTTTGGATTTGCTCATCCGTCATTTGTGTAAGGATTGGCTCTTCCTGCTTCTGTTCTTTTGTTGTGGGATCCTCCGGTTGTCCTTCAAGAATGTCGAAACTGTTACTTGTGGAGGGATCTTTGGCTTTTTTCCCTTCAGTGGTTGCTTTGTGATGTTGTCTTCTTTTTCTTCCGAGTTGTTGGAAGCCTTCTTCATCTTTGGTGATTTCTGGGGGGTTATTGTTGTTCAAAGGGCAGTCGCGGTACAGATGTCCGTGTTCATGGCATTTTCTGCAGTGGAAGGGAACATGCTCATAGTCTAAGGGTTGGATACATTCTGTATCTTCATGGTAGAGGCAGATCGAATCCGGTAGGGATTTGGCTATATGCATGTAAACACAAATGCGGGCATAGGATGTGTACTTACTGTTCTTGGTTTGATCAGCAACTCCGACAAAGCTTCCAAGAGTGTTGCCAATGTCCATGAGTGTTTCCTCGTCCCAATATTCTTGTGGCAGAGAGTACATGCATATCCATATAGGAGCCCATGTAAAGTCTTCTTTGTCTGGGTTAAATTTCTCTGTCCAGTGCTTGAGATAAAGACTTGCTCAGTTAAAGAAGTATGGCCCTCCGTCTTCTACCCGAGCTTTATCTTCTATCCTGTGAAAGATAATTGTGAAGAAGCCTTTAGAACCTAGCTGCAGATCAAAATGTGCTTTCGGCTTCCATTTAGACATGATCCATCCGCGGAGGGCTTGTTTAGTTGGCCAGAACCCTATGAATTTGCCTATCAGAGCATGATCTTTGAGTTTTTGGGCTCTGATATTGATGCGCTCAGCTGGGAGAGAGAGCTGAGGTCTTTCAGCAGTTTTGGCGATGCAGGTGTTCGTGTTGCTGGAAGTCTTGGAGGTCTGCTGGGTCGTCTGCGCGGTGGGGGCTTCGGGGTACGTAAGCGGTACCTCGGCCAAACCAATTTGCATAGAAGCGGCTTGGATGGAGGACAATCGGATCGAGCCAGAGGGGCCCTCGGCCCCTCCTAGAGGTTTCTCCATGGGTCGTACTAGGGGGTCAGTTCAAAAAAGGGGGGGCAGGTGACAGAGAGAAGGGGGCGGAGACAGCAGATTCAAAACCCTGGGAGATGCATGCAAGGTTGTAGAGTCACATTTGGTAGGTTTTGCAAATCAAATATGAAAATATTCGATCACCAGAAGACATATCATAAATCGACTCTGGCTTCTATCTTCCTTAAGCATTCGTTATGTATTTGCCAACAACCGGATGAGCGTTTAAGAGCATGTGAAAATTGATGAATTTCTTTTGAAAGAACTATAAAATAGACAATTTAACTCTTTACAGAGCCTATAATTCAAGGTCCATCGTAAATACTGTGAAAATTCTCTGATATATCCCTTACATCTCTCAGTAAGTCGAATGAAATCAATACTCAGAGACTAGAAAGGATTATATTTAGAACTCCCAGAGAACCAGATTGTAAAGATAATGTATTGAAAAGCGACGAGGAGATCATAGAGTCTTGATCGCTTTGATTTTTAGCTACTAGAGATCCCGACATTGTTCAAGGTCCAGAAACTAGCACACAGAGACAAGAAAATCCAGGGTTCGCCTTGCCGCCATATCCTCTTCTAACTGCATCGAATTTTAATTTTTCCTGCCTGTTCGTGATACATTTCATTTAGTAATCTCTTCTCTGTGATGCTCAACAACCGCTTGATGTGATGTGTTTATGATCCTGTTAACTACTTTAAAAGTATGTTATTGAACGTGTGCACAATAGTACGTATAAATTTATATTTGCACAAGAAAAACCTCTTCATTATTTTCATATTTGCTTTTGCTTTCCCTTTGACTCTTACCTACTTCTACTTAAAATTGCGAGGAATACAAGAAGAAAAAGCTCTTCGTTATATTCATTTTTGCTTTTGGTTTCCCTGTGATCTTGAACTGATTTGACTCTTAGCCACTTGCTGCTTAGAATGTCTAGGAATACAATGATTCTCATAGACTAGCGAGTTTGTAACAGTAATAATAACTGCTGTTTGTCTTCACTAGGATTTGTTATTTTGTGGTAGCTTACGACTGTTTTGACTATTAGCCACAGGCTGCTTAACATGTCTAGGAATACAATGATTCTCATACCCAGTTATTTCCTCTCAGGCACGAGTTTGTAACATTAACAAGTAATTGATTTTTATCTAAACAAGGATTTGTTCCTTTGTGGTAGTGAGCTATCTACAATTATTGATGATGACTCTGAGGGGCAGGTTATTCACCATTCAAATTTGTTGTTCGTAATGAAGAGAGTAGATTGGGATATTTACAACTTATGTTCCGGGAAGGTGTGTGTACGCGAGTTTATGCACATGGGAAGAGTTGCGTGCATACAAGATTCGAACCAAAAAGATAGTAGAGGCTGACGAATGTTTATCTTGCGATGTAACAAAATGGATATAAGTAATGACAACAACTAATTTTAATTAATTGATATATTATACTAACATTTGTAAACCCATGGCGTATAGGGTGTTTTGCCATGTAATTTCTAGTTGTGAGGAAAATTCTGTTATATATTAACTGTCCGTAGTGCATAATTAGCAATTTGTTTGATAGAATGAGATAAAGATCTGTATTATGGGAAATAATAAAAAAAATGGGATGAGAGGCCATGATAAAATAATGATAAAGGTATTTAATGATATAATAACGATAAAGATAAAGGTATTTAATATTTGTTATTGAAAAAAAAATAATGAGATGGAAATCATGATACAGTAAAGCTCAGTGATTATAGTATGTGTGAAATAAAATATTTAAGGATATTTATTTTAAATATGGATGTTAAATTGAAATCTGCTATCTTCAATATGTTTTTCTAATAAAAAAAATAAGCATGTTTTTTCCTCGGAAAATAGAAAAGAAAAGAAAGCAAAGCAGGCATGTTACTTGCAAGTGAACTATCTATTTTATTATTGATTATCCATATACATAATCAAAGTTAGTTGGCCATCATATTTTTGTTAATGGTGTCTATTAATTTGTGTAGAACGAAGTGCTGCAGCTCTATCCATACGACCAAAATACATGCATCAATAAAATATCTTGGTCTCATGCTCAACAACAATCCCACATATCTTGAATTATTCTGGATTAAATCTCATCTTTGTATTGTCTTACTTTCTTTGCAAAAACCATGAGTATTATTTTACAAATTGTTGGCATGTCGGCATTATAGAATAAAAAAAATAAACATTCAAAATGATTTTTGTTTAAGCTAACATTATTTGTATTTTTTATTATAGAAATGTCATGTTATATAATGTTACAAAACGTTATATGTTATAACTCCCCCATGCTGGGTTGTAAGCACCTTGCTACTCTCGATGCAATCAAAAGTCCATCTATTCAAATCCAAACCACTAGACCCTAAAAACCAAGGACCATGTCTGAAAATAACACATCTGCCCTCAACAATTTCGAAATGACATAAAAATATCCTTCACGATAAAAATAAAGTGAAATCCACCTTTAGATGGTTGGTCCAAGGATTTTGATTCAAAAGTTAAAAGTTTTGTGGTCCCACTACACCTCCATGAATTTTGCAATTAGAATTTGCTATGTACACATTACTTTTTTCCATGGAGTTGAGAATGGGATCTTATCCATAGGGATACCTTCAAGGATTTTCATGAATTTGTTCAGCGGGTATGAAATCGTAGGTCTCCCCATTGATGTCGTAACCAAGTGATTAAAGGCATTAGGCTTTAAGAAACAAAGGGGATTGATTGCAATGGGAGCCATTGATCTTTAGAGAGACCATAGGAGGAAGAAACTTTGTGTGAAAAGAACAAGAAGCAATGACATCGCGAGCATATTGCAAAACCATGGCAACCAAGTTATCCTCTAGCCATTGAACTCTAGTTCGTCATGTGGCTTTAGCTTTATTATGTAGTGAAAAATTAATCATAATGACTTTTGAGTTGAGTTATTATTTATTAGGAGGGGAAGTATATAGCAATGTTCTTTTTATGAAAGGTTTTTTTTTTAATGTTCAACAGGTTTCTATATTATTGTAAAAATGATTCTTTTTTACAATTAACATTTATAATAATATTTTGTGTATTCAAAATTTTAATGTGAGAATTTTATAAATATTTAGATTCCATGTTCATTACCATGCTTCTTTTGTGGATGTTTTTTCTGATAATCTATTTAAAATAAGATACATGAATTTGGTATAAATTTTAAAATTACTTTGCAATTCTAAGCCATAAGTTAGAGTGTTCGAAGTGTTTATAAAGTTAATAAAATATTTTAATATAGCTGTTATTTTCACTGTACATTATCTTTTTCTTTACATTTACATTTAGTGTATTTATCTCTTTATGCTTTATTCAAATTTGTATTGTATGTACGCTATGTTGAAGAAGCTTTGGAGAGTTTTTTTTTTAAGTATATTTTCATTTACTAATATTTTTGAATTACTTTTTATGACTGGAGATCATATCAAAAATCATTTTTTACAAAAGTAAGAAATTGTTGGTTGTGGAGCTTGATTATCTCTTTGATTAAGAGGTTTTGTATCAGTCGTGTTTGGATCCTAGTTTTTGATGGGGAAGGGGGGAGGGGGCAGGGGGCGACAACCTTTTGGAGCCTCCTGGCGGTGGTTCAGGTGCAACGCCCCTGAAGAGATTTTTTTTGAAAAAATCTTATAAAATATTGTAATTTTGTACTCAATCTGGACTGTTTATCATTAGGTCACATATCATACGATAGAAGTCATGTTGGTTCTTTTTGCCCTAGAACACAACCCTCTTTTTATGAGGGCATGATATTATGACTGTGTAGAGTGTGAGAGATTCTGTAATAGAGTGAAGAGGAGGTTGTAGTAGATGTGTTGTAGGTTTTATCTCTTCATTTTGCTGAATAGAATAAATGAATGATTAGTTGTTTCTTCATGGATGTAGCCCATATTGGGCACATATATTGATGTCTCTTGTATTGTGCTCTTCTGTGTTTTATTTCCACATTCATTTTTGATTTTTATTGCTTCGCGATCCTATTCCTAACAACTAGTCTCAAAGCCAAAGGTTTATTTGGTTGATAAATTCACAGGAAATGAGGGTTTCTTGGTTTGAGTGGGAGCAATGGCGGAAAATACAAGTTTATGGTTGAGAGGTTTAACTACCTAAAATACCAGCTATGGAAGATGTAAATGGAGGACTATCTATATAAGAAGGATTTTTTCCTACCATGGGGTGGAAAAGCAAAGAAGTCAACGACTATGAAGGATGAAGAATGAAAGGTTCTTGATAAAAAGGCACCAAGGACAATATAGTGTTATGCCTAGAAATGTAGGTAGCTTTTAACATTTCAAAAGAAAAGACAACGAAGGATTTAATGAAGGCATTGGATAAATTTTATGAAAAACTCTCGGCCTTCAACAAATATGAAGATGCAAGGTGGGTTTGTTACCAATCATTTAAATGAGTTTAACACGATTACCAATCAAGTTATGTAGGAGTAAACTTTGATGATGAGGTTAGGGCTCTTTTGTTTTATGCTCATTGCCAGAAAACTGGAATGACTTGGTTATGTCTGAGTTATTTTGCCCCTGATTCTAATACTTTAAATTTTGATGATGTTGTTTGTGTAATCCTTAGCCAAGAAATGTGATGGAAAATCACACGTGACGCATTAGGTAATGCTTTAACTGTGGTGATCATGGGAAGACAAAGGGAGATAGGAAAGGGCCTAGGGAAACATGGGAAGTCTAGGAAGGGTAGATTCAAATTTAGAGGGAAGCTAGAGTGTTGGCATTGTAGGAAGAAATGACACCTGAAGAAATACTATTGTTCTCTAAAAGGAAAACAAGATGATGGACACCAAGGGATTAATCAAGAAGCAAATGTAGTAGGTGATGTGATGAAAGATGCTTCAATCCTTTCATTACATAATATTATTGATTCTTGGGTGTTAGACTCATGATCTTCATTTCATGCCACACCCCATTGGAAATATTTTCAAGACTATGTTTAAGGTGATTTTGGATAGGTTTATTTCGGTGATGATGAACCATGTAAAATTGTTGGAAATGGTAAGATACATTTAAAGTTAAAGAATTGAAACCAATGGTTGCTGAAAGAGGTAAGGCACATTCTTGATTTGAGAAGAAATCTAATTTCAACAGGGCAATTGGGAAGTGAAAGTTGTACATTTACATTTACAGAAAATTTGTGGGAAGTCACTAAAGGATCACGAATAAAAGCAAATTGCGAGAAGGTATTTATGTATCGATAACGTCGACTCTTTTATTTCTTTAACTTCTATAGGAGCATATACAACATTGTGACATCATAGGCTTGGGAACATGAATGAGAAGGGGATGCAAATTTTGCACTCAAGGAAGTTGTTGCTAGATTTGAAGCAAGATGATTTGGATTTTCGTGAGCACCGTGTTTATGGAAAACATGAGAGTTAGATTTCTTAGAGTTGGGAAGAAATGAAGAGACAGAAGTTAGAGCTTGTCCATACATATTTATGGAGATTGAATCAGGTGTCATCTCTTGGTGGTTCGCATTATTGTTACTTTTATTGATGACGTGACTAAGAAAACTTGGGTTTATTGCACTCAGAAGAAATATGATGTTTTTATTACTTTTAAGAAATGGAAATCTTTGATTGAGAATTAAACAAGAAATAAGTTGAAGTGTCTTAGATTAGGTAGTGGAGGCGAATACCGCAACAATGAGTTTGATATTTATTATTCATACGATGTGATTAATAGAGAGAAGACGGTTCTAGGAACACCATAAGAAAATTGTTAAAGTTATAACATCATGAGTCACTCTCCAAGTCAATCTTGTGTGTCAATATTGAGCCTCATGTGTCGAGGTAGTGCGTTATAGGAGCCTAAGTTGGACTCAGGAAACTTGGAGAATAATCTTGAGTTGGAATCAAGAATGAATAAGCCTCCTGTGTTGAGGTAAGTACTTTGTATGTCAAAGTGATGATGTTGAACAACCTTGCTTGTCAAAGACAAGGTTTTGTGTGTCAAGACAGATCCTCATGTGTTGAGGTGGTGTCTCATGTGTTGAGGCAATGATTTGCATGTCGAAGCATGATGGTGTGTGATGTACTACTAGCCATGGTCGAGCTATTAAGTCCCCTCTAGAGACTGGCCACTTCTAGAGTGAATTACTTAGCATATGACCACTTGGAATGATAGTAGACAAAATGATCACATCATTGGGAAAATATCCTTAGTATATTTGATATGATAATTAATTAAGCTGGCACATGTGGACAATGCAAATAAGAAAATAGATAAAGATAAGATGTGATAAGATAAGAGAGAATCGATTTGCTCACTTCAGTGATGATAAATACTTCAATTAAATAAAGAGAACTCAAATTGTTAAACTTTAGTGATGTTAACAAAAAAAACTTCAGTCAATTAAAGGAGAATTCGAATTGATCACTTCAATGATGTTAACAAGAAAGACTTTAGTTAAAAGAGTTAACTAAGTGATAACATAGAAGATCTAGTTAAAGAAGTGTTTGCATGATGACACTTGAGTTGCAACACTTGCATGATGACACTTGACTTAAACTAAAAGGCGCACTTGAGTTACGACACTTACATGATGACACTTAAGTTACCCACCTAACCAAGTGGTCTAGCATCCAGATGGATGTCAAGTTCATCCTGAATTCATAATATAAAAATAGAAGTCAAAGCATGAGAAGAGAATATATATATATATATGTTATACAAGATTGATGAATTTGATGTGAAGCGAATTCTATTATCTCTTTAAGGCAATGCGCTTTTCTTTGTGAAGATATTATTCTGAGTTCTATTCTTCCATTTTCTCTCTTGCTATGATATATGCACCAGGGGTGCTTGATGTGATTTTCTTATTGTTAAGCAAGTCATTCTTTGCTATCAATCAATATACAAGGAAGATTTTTCTAGGGTTTTCTCCCTCAAGTTATAAAGGGTTTCCCCAGGATAAATTTATGTGTCATATGTGAATGCTTATGCTTATGATTGTTAATTGATTTCAAGTACTATTGCATTCCGAATTAAAGATAAAAAATTAACAAACATGGTGTCAGAAAGAATGATTACACAATCATGGAGCATGCAAGGAGTATGAGATTGCATGTAGGATTGCCCTTACAGTTTTGGGCAGATGATGTGGATACTATTGTTTACTAAGTAAATAAAGGGCCTTTAAGCTCCTTAGATGGTGGCATTTTAGAGGAGGCATGGATATGTAAAAAGGTAAAGTACTTATTTATGAAGACTTTTGGTTGTGAAACATTTGTCTATATTGATAGAGAAAATAACGCAAAGCTTGAGGCAAAATCCAAGAAGTGTACTTTTATTGCATACAAAGTTAATGATATTGGTTATTGCTTATGGGATTATGAAAATCACAAAATGATTATGAGTATAAATGTGGTATTCACTGAGAAGGTCATGCACAAAGATTAGTTGCAGGAAAGAAACAAGAAAAAAAAAACACAACATACATAATGCTTGATGAAATCAAAGAAAATGAAACTTCAAAGGTGCTCGAGAATCAAAATGTACAACAACAATAACACCATGCATGTCAAACTTCTGCAAGTGTTGTTAGAAGATCTACCAAGTTAAGTAGATGTTCTGAATGATACTCTCTGTCACTGTATTATTATTGTTGATTGATTCTAGCGAACTAGAAAGTTATGAAGAAGTAATGCATGTAGAGACCAAAAAGAAGTGGGTGTAAGTTATGAAAGAGGAGATGGAATCCTTGGTACACAACCATACTTTGGAATTGGTTTGGCTATCTACAGGTAAAAGAGCATTGCAGAATAGCTGGGTTTACAGGTTGAAGGAAAAATATGGAGGTAAACATATGTGCAAGGCCAGACTTATTGTAAAACGATTTGCACAAAATGAAAACATAGTTTTTTTATGAAATATTTGATCATGTTTTAAGTTGATTTCAATTGGAACTATTTTAAGTCTAGTGGTAGTAGAATATTTGGATTGTGAACAATTAGGATGTAAATACAACATCTCTCCATATGGGTTTGGAGGAAGAGATTTATATGTAGCAGTTAGAGGGGTATGAGGTTAAAGGGAAGCATAAATTAGTATGCAGTTTGAAGAAGAGCTTGTATATCCTAAAGCAAGCTCCAAGGAAATGATATTTGAAACTTGTCAGGTTTATGAGAGAACACGGTTATAGTAGATGTCATTCTGACCATTGTGTTTATTTTAAGAGACTAAACAACTATATTATCTTGTTATTATATGTAGATGGCATGCTTGTTGCATGATATAACATGCATGATATAAATGTGCTCAAAATAAAAGTAGGTAATTCATTTGTGATTAAGGATTTGAGTGCTGTAAAACAAATCTTTGGTATGAGAATAACAAGAGATAGGAAAAATCATAAATTGACATTGTCTCAAGGTGAGTACATAGAGAGGGCACTGGAAAAATTTAGAATGCGAGATGCAAAACCAATTAGTACACCTTTGGATAGCTATATCAAACTAACTTAGGAGATGTGTCCTAAGAAACAAGAGCAGATAGACTACATGTCCAAGGTCCTGTACTCATCAACAATTGGCAACTTGATGTATGCGATGGTGTGCACAAGACCATATATTGAAAATGTAGTGGGAGTTGTGAGTATGTATATGGACAATCCAAGTAAAGAGCATTGGAAGGTAGTAGAGTGGAATCTCAAGTGTTTGAGAGGTACCACTACTTATGCATTATGTTTTGGAGGATCAAACATTGTTTTACAGGTATATGTTGATTCAGATTGACAGGTGATACAAATAGTAGGAGGAGCACCATAGTGTATGTTTTTAATGTAGGTAGAACAACAATAAGTTGAATTTTGAAACTGCAAAAGGTTCTTGCATTTTCAACAATGGAAACGTAGTATGTTGTTGCTATAGAGGTTAATAAAGAGATGATTTGGTACAAAGGTTTATGGAGGAGCTGGAAAAGAAGCAGGAGAATAGTAGGTTGTATAGTGATAATTATTGTGTCATTCATCTTGCAAAGAAATCAACCTTTCATTTTAATACTAAACATATACAACTCATGTACCATTTCATACAATTGGTTTTGGAAGATGGACAATTGAAGCTAGAAAATATACACACTAGCCTGAATCCTGTAGACTTGTTAACGAAGGTAGTAACTAGGGAGAAAATAACTTCGTGCTCAGTTTTGATTGGCCTTCGAGCATGATGGGGAAGATGATAAACTTCTCAGGTCCAAATTTGGAGCATAGTCCAGTAGGTGAAGTAGCGATGGATTTATTGTGATCAGTATCCAAGTGGGATATTGTTGGTTATGGATCTTGATTATCTTCCCGATTCAAAGGTCTTGTTTCAGCTGTGTTTGGATTGCAGTTCTTGGAGGTGGGGGGGGTACGGGGGTGTGGGGGTGTGGGGGGATTTATCACCCACTAATGTCGCTCAGGGGTCCATGGGCGGTGATGACAACCTTTTGGAGCTCTCCTTGGCCATGGTTTGGGGGCAATGCCCTGTTGGCACCGCAACAACTCCCCTTGATGTTTGTGAAAATAAAAGGCCCCCCCATGTAAATTTTGTATATACTTAGTATTTCTGTAAATATTAAGCTTTTGGTTTTCTTTCATTTTATCTTACTTGGTTTGAGAGTGTAGTTTTATGATTTCTTTCACTAGATCTTTTACCTTTTGCACTTCTATTTCTTTGGCTTGATTTTTATTTCATAAAGATTTGGTGATTTATGTCGCTTGATTCTTTTGGTTTCCTGGTTGCTCAACAATGATTGCATACTCTTATTTGAGCTAGGTTGATACATGCTTTGGTTTGACTTGACTGAATCATTTCAATATTTTGACATTCTTCTTTTCTTTTCAGCCTTCATTGCATCAACGAGTTGAAAAGACATCTTGGCCTAGCATAATAATTTGACCATACATTCAATTTCAAGTATTTCAATCCATGTTTTAGAAACTGGTATATTAAATGTTTGAGACAAGCTTATAATGTTCAATCTGAGCAAAATGTCAATTTATTAAAAAGTTTTATTTTAACATTATCTCTATTTGATTAGTCACAAATTTGATTCTTATTTTTCCTAACATGCCAAACCAGAAATGATTTTAATGAGATGTCTTATACAATAATACAAAATCCATTTCTAACTTTTATGCATAACATGATGTTATTTCTTTGTATGGTATTTTATACTATTTTAAGTTTATTTATAATTTCATCAATATTTAAATAAATAAAATACCATTACAAAGAATTTTGTAAACTCTTTCAAAGCGTAGATCGTAAAAGCCCATCATTTATATAACCTTATCACTATGCATAAATTCTTATTATGAAAAAGTTTTCATTATTTAAAAGGTGATAAACCTAAAAAATTGCCACATAGTAAAGTAGAATGGTTGACATTGGAAATTTCGTCCATACTTTAAAATTGGTAATAAGAGATGATTTACGTGAAACCTTTGATTGTTTGGTTTATATTACCAACACATGAATTACAAAGAAAATGTCTTTTCCTTCTTTAAAAAAAATTTGATTTGATTAGTTTGTGCGTTTGTCGTTATCTTTTGACTTTGATTCTTCTAACTTTTTATGACTATGCACGAAATAAAATCCTAGGAGGAATTATCCCTCAATGTGCATTAGATTGTGAAGATAAAGTCATATAAATTTATTTTTCGACATCCAAAGGTTTTAGTGTGATTACGTGGAAAACATATCATTGTATGTTGGGCTTCGACATTCGTCACCTTTATTTCATAGGATGTATGCAAACGGCAGTGGTCCAAAATCCAAAAGTTCTTCAAACTTGCCATACGTCTTGAAGTTGGCTTTACGTGTTAATTAAAATTGTATTGTCAATGTATACACCAGCAGTTTAGGCAGGTCATTTGGTTGTGAACGGAATTCATTCTCGGTCACGATGACATGGAGATTTTGGAGATCATTAGTGATAAAGCAACCAGTAGATAGATTGAGAAGCCGGCTTGCCCGATATTGAAGAGGATCACATGGAGCTTAAAACACTGTATAACATCTGAATTGTTGCGATCTCTACAACATTGCATACACGTTGGTTAATATGTCGTCATTAAATTGCCAAAAGAAAAATGAAATCTTATGTGTTATGGCAAATGGGAGTCAAGCGCGCAACCAAAGTGATTAGGAAGGGAACCCGAGGTTTTGTGTCCATGAAGCAGGTGGAATAATTCACGCGTCATCAAAAGGATCAAGCATTAACAACAACACAGTGAAAAGGAGAGGCTGCCTCGAATTCACAGTAAAAGAGGTTTGAGCTGCCAGATTGCCATGGACCGTGCTACCATATCACGAAGATTGTTTGCTCAAAGGCGCAGGTTTGGTGCCACGTTTTTGTTGTTGTTTAAAAGATGCTTATGTGTCCCCAGATTGTTTTAAATACAAATCATTATCTCAACAACATGTTAGTGTAATCCAGATTGCCAGCAAATGACAGAGGTTGGAGCTTATAGAGGAAGAAGCTCAGTCTCTATCGTTGGGAGGTTGCTATTTCTACAAAGGGATTGTCGAAGGCGACCGTGTAGGTCAAGTTAAAGGATCATAGGAGCAATTTTACTGATATTTATGATGGAATTTACTATACAGATCACTTGAAAGAAATGAATGACATTTACCTCCTCATTACCTTATAACAATGACGAGGAGAGACAACTGATCGCTATATTGTCAAATATCATCAAATTTACTGCTATGATAGCATTCAGAACTTTACACTAAAAGATCGTACAGGGTTGAAGATCAAATCAAATATACAAGTCGAGGAGGAATCCACATTTTCTTTACTGCGTGTTTAAAAGGTTAAAGTTTCATAAGATGAGACCAGTTTATATGAGCCAGCTCATCAAAGCTAATTTCGATAAATGAGGAGACCATCAATTATCTCGTGGAGATAATCGGTTACACTAAGAGGTCAGATAGCCTATAAAGCTAGAGGAATTGGACTATCAAATGGGGGAATGCTCTGTAAAGCGAAACGAAATGAAACATTTCTCTGTAATTGTAGATTGATGCAGAAGGGGGGAAGAGGTCTCTCCAGTGACTCAAGGCTTTTGCCAGACCACCATTGTAGCCTGTTTTATTCTTTTGTAACCTTTGTATTACAGAAGAGGAGATCAGGAATCTTCACCATCAAATTTAATGAAAATCGATCGAGCTCTGCAATTGTCCCTTTTTGCTGCGATCATTTCAAGAATCTAATTTTGTTTTGTAAGATTGTTCTTATTTTACTTAATTAGATGTATGCTAGATGAGTTTTTTTTTTATGCTATTCCTTGTCTGGTTGCTTTAAATGGTTGCAGAGACTTGATGCGTAAATATATTTTTAGAATCATAAACATACTGTTTCTTGATTCTGGAAGTATTGGTGGTTCAACATATTACTGTGTTGTTTCTGTCTTTGTTTCAATAGACAAGTAATACCATTATTTTTTTTGGATCAACAATTTATTTTTCAATCATGCTCCTGCGCAGGATATGGTAGAAATAGATTAGGACGAGTTAGTTTTCAAATTATATTTTTTAAGTTTTATTCTATACTGGAAAGTTACAGGTTAGCAACTTAACCTGCTAAATCTATATGTTCTAGCAACTGTTAAATCTCTGTATTTCTGGTTATTGAAATTTGCATTATGAATCAGTTAGGCATGAATAGTTTTTATTATTTTCTTTAAATTAGTGAATTTAAATATTTGTTGAGAGCAAAACCATATAGGCGGCGGGGCCTTTGTTCCCGTGGGAGTTACATATTGCAAACACATCCGGGCTGTGTTAAGTGCCTTGTGTGGGCTTTCTCTCCGTATTGGCCATAGTAAGAAAATCCGGCCAACATGCTCCCTAAGAGATTTTTTTGGAAAAAATGCCTTGTAAAATATTGTAATTTCATACTCAATCTGGACCATTACCATTCATCATTAAGTCATTGATCGAATAGTAGAAATTATCTTGGTGTCTTTTCTCTAGAAGGCAACCCTCTTTTTAGGAGGGCATGGTATTATGACTGTGTAGCGTGTGAGAGAGCGACAATGAGGTTGCAATGGATGTGTTGTAGGTTTTATCCCTTCAATTGTTGGATGAAATAAATGAAGGATTGATTGCTTCTCCATGGATGTAGCCCATATCAGGTGAACCACATATATTGGCATCTTTCTTGGATTGTTCTCTCATGTGTTTTATTTCTGCATTCATTTTTTATTTTTATTGCTCCACAATTCTATTCCTAATAGGAATGTTGTATTATAATAACATTTTGCAAAAGAGAAACCATTTATTCCATTACTCTTGTTTATATATAGCATATATCTTAAGTATCCTTCTAAACATATGTGTACCATATTTATTAGACCCATCCATTAGTGGGTGGTAAAATGAATTCATGGCTACATCCATGTTCATGTTCTCAAGACAAGTCTTCAAAGAATCACTAATAAATTAGAGATCACATTTTTTTTCCAAGGAATAACCTCGTTAAAAACCCTTTGAGTACTTCCCCATGATTTATGGAAGGAAACGACTGATGAATTCACTTTGGACTCTATGAAAGATGAGGATGAAGCTAAAAAATAGAACGAGGAGATTGCATAAGTGACAAAATATCATGGGTATACTTCAACATAATTTTCAGTGCCACTACCACAATTGGAACACATGGATGAGGATACCACTATCCATTTGGATAATTATACAACCATGACGACAATCGCTCAATTGGTGCAGGAAAAGT
Organism: Larix kaempferi; assembly: GCA_027924585.1. Taxonomy (NCBI): domain Eukaryota; kingdom Viridiplantae; phylum Streptophyta; class Pinopsida; order Pinales; family Pinaceae; genus Larix; species Larix kaempferi. Next base: position 20,436,228 of record BSBM01000997.1, read on the forward strand.
GATACACTTTGGGTTAATGCATGCATGTTTTAAAAATTTCAACATTGTGTAATACGTCACAACATATGTACAATAATGGATAAGGAATGTAACTATGTACTTGGGTGAAAACAAGGAATATGACTACAATGAATCCCACAATCATCTGAGCACATCTACGTGAATTGAAAACTATTGGCTCACATGGATCCTACAATGCCACTAAATTTTCCATCATCTAATTCTCCTGACATCAGTCAATCCCTAACAAAAAAGATCTAGTAAGACAAAATTTGATTTCCACAAATGAGATTGATCATCATATCCTTCAAACTAAAAGTGACAATGTACAGATCAAGAAAGAGAATCACCATTTGTAGGTGCAACTTGTTGATACACTAATCAAATTGAATTCTTTGCATCACAAGAATGTTTCCATGGTAGATGAGATCAAGAAAGCTAGAACCATATTAATTCATATGTGGCTTACTTTAATAGAAGAATATAAAATGCTTGGTAATTTCATGCGTCAAGGACCTTTGCTGGTCATGGAAGATAGAATAACACAAGTGGTAGTATACATTAAGGACCATAAATAGGCACTACAAAAGTAACTGGAAGTAGATAAATCCTTTGGGACCACAAGAGCACAATAAATTATGGAAGAAATGCAGTTAATTCATAAAAGGGTTTGAGGGATGAAGGAAAATATTCAAGTTGCATCTATGAAATATAAACAACATAACACATAACCAAATGAAAACAATCAAAGAAAGGGAGAAACCCATCAATGAGTTGTAACAAAAGATTATACATATCCAAATGAAAGTAAACCAACTACTAAATCTTGCACTCAAGGAGGTCAGGCTAAAGGAAATAAAGTGAGTTGAAAAATATTTAGATAAAATGTTTTAGTTATCCGAACAGGTCCAAACACAATTGCACTAGTTCAATCCCATCACAATAAAAATTTACACCACCTTAACAATTTTGTGGAGGAAGAATGGGTCATTATTCAAGAAACACATCCAAGAAAGCTAGACCACAACCAAGCAACATATTACCTGGATGAAATGAATATCTTGGTCAACAAATGGATAAATGAAATAGAGTCCTTCCTAGAATTCAAAATGAAATCACTAGAGGTGGTTTTGGAGTTGGGCCCCTCATTTGGAGAAATGAGTCATAGTTAACTCGAGGGCGAGTTAGCAAGTGTGGTTGTGGCTTGTTGGGCCACTCTTTTTACACGAGGACAAGTTGCAACTTAAGGGAAGGACATAGGAGCACAAGACAACAAACATAGAAGATATGAATAGTGCCACTTGGAATAAAAACCATTAGCAATAATAAATTATTATCATAGCAGCGAGAGATAGGAAGAAAGAGATTGAGAAGAAATTAGGCACGACTTCAAGAGATCGACGAGAGAAGTGGTGGCATACTAAAATACATGGCAAAAAATGGAGTAGAGGTAGTTTGGTTCATCATTGAAGTATATGAAGTAAGCTAATGACCAAGGGATTGTGAATGAATACCCACTCTTATAATAGTATGATAAGATATTTTTAGATGTTGAACTATTTAGTTATGTTTTAGGTTTATACTCCTATTGACTTCTTGGGATTGAGCCAATATTATGTAATTATGTATAGGATTGTGTTGGAGATGAATGGAATGAGGGCCCCTTTCAAATTTGGTTTTATTTATATTTGAATATGCTTTACTTATGTATTTTATCTTTTATGTTATAACCATATGTTCATTGCATAAGTTGATGGTTTCGTATGGCTGGGTTAATGATTCTCTTGATAGTACTAGTTGTTGGATGAATATACGTTAAAGTTCACAACTGGTTGATTAAATGAATGCCATAGTAGATAAGCGTATTCATCAGGAGGTGTAATAGTTGTTGTAGCCTTACTACTCGATCCCTATACAACATTTTATGTATCAACAAAGTGCTTTGGGTGAGACCTTCCTCTCGATTAGGATTGAAAATTCCAGTGCCTATAGTACAACATATCACTTTTGTTATAAATTGATACATACCCATGTGTTAAATTGAACCAACAATTATAAATCAACACCAATAGGAAAAGGGAAATAATATTATTTATAGCACCCAGAAAATTAGTTCAACACGTTGCATTTTTTATAACATAATGAGTATTCAACAAGGAATTGGTTCATTGGTTGAAATATTTCAATTCCTTTCCATATAACATTAACCATGAATTTTCCAAGTGGCATGAAGGTGATAATGAGGACATGGCTTTACTCACCTCTTTCAATTTGTTTTAAAACCATGAAGAAGGGATTCCTAAAAAGGAACAAGAGGAGTATTGGGAAATCTTATATACAACATATTATCTCTCTTATTTTAAGTATTAAATCATCAAGACTAATTGCAATAAAGCTATTCCATATGCTCAATTGAAAAATAATATTGGTGATAAGTTGAGGTTAATTAATGAAGAGATGGTGATGCCTTCATATGTTAAAACTATAGAAGGCAAACATACAATCTATGTAAATGGGAAGAATGCACTAAAACTTAATGAAGATATCTCATGTGATCACAAGCCTCACACAAAGGAGGGGGTGTTTCCTTTGTGATATTATGTTTCTAATATGGGGAAATAAATTTATGAAAAAGAGGATTATATTTGAGACTTGGAGATAAAATAACAAAATTTCCTTAGTTACTTTTATAAGGTATACATAAATGTGATTTGTAGGGATTTGAAATTCCGTGGGAAACAATTGATGAACAGAAGAAATTGGAACTTAAATCTTAAGAATTTCTTCTAAATTTGTTGCAATTATATTGTGAATATTTGTTCATTATAAGGAAATCATATGGATAAATATACTTGCTTGATTTAGAGTCCATAATTTCCATGAACAACCATGGATAGCAAGTCTGAAAAAATTATTTTCATAATAAGTTCCTTAATGTTTTATTACAACAACAAGATCAACTTGGGTTTGAGAAGAAAAAATTATACAACTACTATAGAGAGGAAGGATTTTAGAATTGTTCCATAACCCAAAGGTCAAATATCTCTTATTGGTGCATGAATATGATCCAAGATTTAAAATCACAGTAGCCATGGTAAGCCAAGCATTCATTGTGTTAACACATGGCTTTATAATATAGTGATCAATGGGTCATCCTCACATAGTTCATTGCTCATTTTCAATTTTCCAATACATGTTGCAACAAATACACTTTATGAGGAAGATATTAATGTCATGTTGCCATCCTTAACATTTGTCTCAAGTGTGGGAATGAGTCAATTTTTTAGCCTATTGTGTTCATGGATTCACTAGAATTTTGAGGTATTTTGTCTTGTACAATTAGGATAGTGTAGGTAGGTTTTATTTTCCTGTACAATTAGTTGTGTTTTTTGGGGTTTCCAAAATTTCTTTCTACCAAGGTTGTCCTAGTCTCAATCTCATCATGGTTGGTAGTGACTCATGTTAGAATGGAAACTTTAATAGTATCATCACATGTAATGTTGAAGCAAAAGAAAGGTGAAACAAATATTGAAATGTTTTCAACTATAGAAACCTATAAAAAAGGGAAATGCCTCAAAGGTTACCAATTCGTCCCGAATGAGGTTGTGGAGGTCATAAACAAGGAACACACTAAAACCTTGGTGTTAAACTATGGGTATTTTTATTCTTTTTCTATGTTTAATTAGAAACCATGAAGATGCCATAAGTTTTTGCAGTCGAAAAGAGGGTTACTCTACATAGTTTTCAAGCATTGGAGGGAAAGCCAAATATACTATAAAACAAGAACCCGCATGAGTTCTCGTTTTTTCGGAGTTCATATTAGTAGTTGTTTTTACCTCCCTTTCAAAAAGTGGTGCTATCTGTATCACTTTTTTTTTTCGGGGCTAAATTTACAATATTTTTGAAACCCCATCTGGTGCCCTTGCAATCAAAACCATAAATGGACCTTCAAATCTAAAAGTGGTGATACCGATAGCACCAATTTTTATTTTGAAACCATTTATTTTTTTAAAAATGTTATTCTAAAACGAAAAAAAGAGAGAGACAATTTTAACTTGAAAAAAAAAAGAACGAAAAATTATCACAATTTGTTTTTGTTTGTTGGAATATCCTTGACTTGCAGGAGTGGCCTTTGGTCTAAGAAACCGTGACCCAACAACATCTAAGCCAACGAAATCACCCGAGGATCACACCAACTCTCAACTGGTTGGATTTTGGATGTCTTCTCCCAACTAGATCACTGTAAGGGGGAATTGAACCCTGGTCGCCCTGCTGACGAGACCCACACCCTAACCGAATGAGATAATGGGAATTGAAAAAATTATCACAATTGTTTTTGCAAATATTCGAGAATTATATTATTGAAAAGGAGAGAATATACAAGTAATATCTACAGAGAAAATACAAGAACAACTAGAATGCCCATGAGCTACTAATGCTATCTGTTTGTCCATAGTTTGGAGGAGGCCTACTGTCCAAGGAATTGATAATGTCTAAGCATAAGCATTATCAACCCCCCACAAGCCGAGAATTATGGAAATTTTTTTCCAGAAGGGAACCACACAAAAAACTGATAATTTTTTTAAGATACTAATCTTCAACAACATTTTAAACTAGTCATCATCAGAAACCAAAATAACATTAGGAACATGGGTAGTCAGAGCTACAGTCTCTCTCTTGACTGGATGCGAGGATGATTTCCTGCAGGCCAACGGGAATCTCCTGTAGATAATTTGGGTAGCCTTATGTGATGCTGACAGACCCCCTCCAAAGGTTTTTCCAGTTAATTCTAGTGCAAGAGCATTCAACTTCCCATTGAGTCTATCGTCCATTATGCGCTGATTCTGTGCCATTCTACTTAGCCCGACCTTGAGCCTGTCCATACGCTCCTCTAGATTATCCCCTGCATGCTCCCGTCCCTTGTTATCAATTTCCATTTCCTCCAGGGTGAGACTGACTAAGGTTTCATATTCCACATTGAACCTAGGGTTCTAGTATAACATGTTTCACGAGTCCTGGTTGACCCCTTATTCTCCACCATGCCACCCAATTCATCAACCAACTGGTCCACATACATGTTCTGCCTCCTGTTGCTCACTCATCATTCCAAGCCAGGTACCCTTGCTTTGGTGTCTAGTCGAATCTTCATTTCGAAAGATACCTTTGCATTTTATAGCTCCTTGAAAGCCCTAGGCATATGAGTGCGCCTCAGGATTTCCTGGGTATTCTTCCTTGTTATCTTGGTCCTTGCCATTGTACCATGAGGATTTTGACAATACCAACCCAAACAGTATCTTCGCTTGATGCTTTTCGGCTCCCACCAAATTAATGAAAAACATAAATGCCACAACCTACTTGAATTGAAGACCTTGTTGTGCGAGTTGTATTCCTGGTACTCACCCCCTCTCTTCGCAATAATGGTCTTCATCATACCCTAATCAGAATCCAGGTAATGCGCAGGAGCTGCATGATTAACGATGATGGCATGCCTTCCCGCACATTTAATGAATCCAATTGCACAATAGGTTTCCATACAAACGCTGTACTAAGGCATCAAAACCAAATCATGAGAGTGTGGAGGATTTTCAAACATCATTGCCTTGAGCTGTCCCATTAATTGCATACCTTCGATCTCGCCATACCACATGTTCCTTTTATGCATGGATGTTCCACGTGGTTGGAAAGTCCGGACACCCGTTGTGGGAAATTATCACAAATTTATAAAAAGTTAACGAAAAATATTTAAAAAAACCCAAGATTAAAAGACAAATTAAAAAAAAATACAAAAATGTTAAAATATTTGTTAAAATACACATGAAACAAACTTAAAATCAAAATTAAAAAGAAAAACAAAAAAAGGTTAAAATATTAAAAAACTAATAAAAATAAAAAATAATAAAAAAATTTATTAATAAAATTTTTATTAATAGGAAGGGAAAAAGGGAGGGGAGGGCGAATGACACGATTATGAGAATCACACCTCTCATCCTCCCTCCCCTCCGCCGCGAGCTGACCACCCCCTCCCCCCTCCCCTCTACACGCCATTCCCCTTCCCCCTCACTTCACTCCCTGCTCCCCCCTCTTAACACTTCCCAAATTTTAAGAGGAGGGGAGCGGGGAGTGATGTGAGGGGGAATGGGGGATGGGGTGGGAAGGAGGGTAATAATATGGATGTTAAAAATTTTAGGTGGTGGTGGGTGTTTATAATATAACATTATATTATATTATAATGTTATATTATAACATTATATAATGTAATGTTATATTATAACATTAAAAGTGATATTATAATGTTATATTATAACATTATAACATTATAATATAATGTAATGTTATATTATAACATTATAACACTTTTGTTTTGCTTTTTTGTTTAAATGTTTACCATGTTTTTATTTTATTTTTTGGTTTTTCCCTTTTTTTTCTTCAAAATATGCATGTTTTTTAATTCATTTTTTAAAAATTTGTATAAAGTTTGATTTCTTTAAATATATATATATTTTTAAAGGAAATTATAACCCCACAAAGGAAAGGGGTGCCATTGGTAGCAACGTTTTTCGAGTCGCAGGTTGATTTTTTGCATTTTCATTGCAACGACGTCAGTTGTTAAGACGACGACATCGGAGATGTTGTAATTTTAGCCCTTGATTAGGGGATGATTGCAACGACACCATGCTACACTGCCTAGGGTCACCAAAAGGTTGTAATTTTAGCCCCCCCAAAGAGTGGTGCTACTGCATTGCTCGAGGTTATAATTTTAGCCCCCAAAAAACAAATGGTGCTACTGCACTACCCGAGGTACCAAAAAATTGTAATTTTAACCCCCCCCACCCAAAAAAAGTGGTGCTACAAGTAGCACCACTTTTCTTTTCTATTTGGGTTTTTTTTGTGTGTTTTTGATGAAAAAATATGAGTTCTTATGGCTAGAGTTCTCGTCTATTTGTATACTATGTTGACATAGAACAATGTTGATAATAGGGACTATAATGAAAAATACTTCAATAAAAATTATGACCAGGTGGTGGAAGTAGTGCAATGTCATCATTAGTTTCTTATATATAAACCATTATAAAAAATGGTTTATGTTTGAGGAAACTATGGATAATACCTAAGTTCAACCTATAATGGAGGGTGGAAATAACATAACGGTAAACCCATTACCCTTCATTATATATGCTCAATCTATATAGGAAGAAGTTCAAATCTAGGTAGGTGTCATCACATCCACAATATAGCGAGGAAGTTTTTTCCTATTCTGAAGAAAAATATAATGGAGGATGATGAAGAATTTGAAAAAGTTCTAATTTTAATATAAGAATCATTAGTGTAAAATCAAGCACAAAAGATCTATGAAACAAAGACAACAATTACTAGAGATGCATGTGGAAAATTGTGTGTCGAAACACTGGTACAAAAGGTTTGAAACAGTTCATGCATTATAATTAACTCAGAAGATGATTACAATGTGTAACAATGGCAATAAAAGCCCGACAATTCGAATCCTAGAGAGGTCATACAAAATGAATGCATGGGAGTGGCTTATAGGTCAGTTAACACCACTCGACACATCAATTAACCACTTAACTACCAAGTAATTGACTCTAACAGACTATGAAACTGTCAAACTGATTCTAGAACTCAATTGATTGCCCAAAATTAGGGGAGGGATCATTTCTGACTTCAGTTAACTGATTTTTAGGCAAAATTACCCAAAATTAGGTCAAAATGAGTAGGAGGGCGCCTTTCTGACTCCAATTAGCTAATTGTTAGGTGGAACACACCCAGTTGGACTAAGTAGGGCGCATTAATCATGCAAATCACCCCAGTTGGCTCCCTGAATGATGGAGGAGGCCCATTTAACTGAATTTGATTACCCAGTTGGCTCCTCGAATGAAGGAGGAGGCCCAGTTGACAGAAACTGATGATCTGCTGATGATGTAAGCACATATTTGAGTCAAAATGCTTAGGACAAGTGGTAATTAGGTTGTTAAGCCCAATAAATGATGTGTTGTTGGAAAATGACTCCAACACTCCCCCTTAAGCTAATATCATGTGGAGGAGTAAAATAAAATAATAAAAGCGTCCGACAACAAAGGCCATAGGTCACCCAGTACATAAATAATCCAAAAATGCTCAAAAAATCCAAGTGAGGAAAGAGGGAAAAACCCAGTGGGAAAGAAACCTTGTAGCATCCCGATAATTTCATAAAAATTTAAAATTTTTAAAACAACATTAAATGTTAAAAATTATGAATGCGGAAATAATAAATGCTTAACAAGACAACCTTGAATAATAAAGTCATTAATAAAGAAAACAAATTAATTACTGCGTCTCATAGCTAAAAACATTTTAATGACATCGGCCCGAGACACTTCTTTTAACATGCTTACGATATTAGTTCTGCTTGTGTTAACTGTAATTCGAAATACCATGCGATCAGGTTTTTCTTGACAAGGTACTGATAGTTTTGTTTTTTGGATGGTGATGAAAGGGGTCCTACGAGGTACCCTGAGGCTTACTTAACTAAAGCATTTGTACCTGTCCTTCTTACGCAGATTTACAGGTAAGAGTAATGCGACAAAAACAATATATTAGAACATTTATGTTTTACAATTAGCCGTCATTGTTTGGTAAGAATTCTAGTACTTCAGTGCTTCAGGTATTGTTTCCCTATTCAACTTCTGTATGTGATAACTTAACCAACTTGCTAGTTGCAGAAGTCATAATTACTAATGTTTATACTGGATTCAATAGTGAATTATTCAGAAGGATTATTTATGCTTATGAATTTTTAAATTATAAATAGGTACGATGTCTAAGTTCTAGTATGATACTGTCATTATCTTTCTATTTCATGAAGAATGATAATACTATAAGTTTTCGATCTATGAACGTTTCGTCTTTGGATAGAGCTTTATAATATCGAGTCACGACACAATTAACACATTTTGAGTACATGGGTAATTGGAAAGAAATATAAATACAACTATAGTATTTATATAAACATATTATTTAATCATTTTTTATTTATTTATTGGCAAAGTGGTGGAACCTCCTTGACTAGCAAGTTTGCCTTTGGCTAAGTTACCACGAACCAGGGGCATCTAAGTCGTCAAAATCAACCGGGGATCGCACCCGGCCTGGACCGCACCAACCCTTAACATGGTTGGATTTTTTTGGTATCCGCGGGATTAGAACCGGTGACCTTTCTGCTTAGGGGCATCTTAACCATACCCCGCCACCAACTGTTCTACATCTCATGGATACATATTATTTAATCATTAATCACTATCATCCTATCATTATATTTATGGTGATTGTAATGTAGGAATTACAAAACTATGGTTTTAGACCTATCAAATATAGTAGTTTATATCGTGCTAAACTATGATATATGAGCAATAATACAGTATACAAAAAATGAAGTCTGACTATACCTTACATAGGGAATGCGACTACATACAACTTAATAGATATAATGAAATGCAATATATGTGACCCATGGAAATGGTTATCCATTTTGGATAAATATGAAATGAACGTCGTAACCCTAAGTTCTTGTATGGTCTTTTAATGTTGACAGGGTATATTGTACTGGCGGATCAACGTGATAGATTTAGCATTAAAATCTTCTGCCTACCTATTACGTGGAAATCCCGGTGAATGCTCTCGTGGCTATGATTTACATAAAGTTACTTCGAAAAACTACTATGGATGCCGAGATGTACACTAACATGTTTCCAAGGTCTGTTCGGTTGGCAATATGGTAGATTTGATATTAAATAGGGCTATTAATAAGTTGAAGCCCATTTCTCAACGTACTCAGCTGGCAGTAATCTCTACCATTGATCTTGTGATCTCTCGGGCTTTGAACTGGAACCCTAATCTCCATTATGTTTATGCGTTTGTTGGTTTTTCCATTCAATGTGTTGGGAAAGGGCCTTGTGGAGAGGCCGATAGGCCGAGAAGTATCAGGGTTAGTTTAGCTGATGTTTAGGGATCCTTCCCGTGATTCGATACTGTGACCTGGTGAATGTGGTTTCTGAAACTTGTACATAGTTTAAGAATTGTGCCTCCTGCGATAGATTACAGTGATTCCAGGGAGGTTCGAATCTAGGATCTTCCTCCCTTTGTAGTTGAGGGATTAGTCTTTAGAGTTTTCTTACTGTTGAAAGGGATCAAGGGTCGAATCTTGAACAAGGAAATGGTACTGCTTACAGAACTAGAATTTCTTTGTCGAGCTCGAAAGTTGGCTTCGTCAATACTTGATGGTTTCCTATGACTCTTACTCAGGTAATGTCTTGTATCAAGTATTTACGCTCTCCTATTTCTTCGATAAAATGTAAAATCTTTGAAAAAAATATCGTTTAACCATAAGTGATTTTCGTGGTAGGTATTTACTTCAGCAAAGATTTCAGTGTTGGAGCTTGGTAGGAGGTTGCTACTCATCCACCGGTAAGCCTCGGCGGTTCCTTACCTTGTATATCCTCCTGGTTCAAATGTGGTTGACGTTTGATAAAAGACGAGGGTTTGGTACTTGGATTTTGGCACAGTGTTTCCTATTGTTTGATATATTTTTTTGTTGTTGTTGAAAACAATGAATAGTATCCCGGGGTTTAAACCCTCGGCTTGTCTTGATACTTGGTTTTTGCAGCGTTTCGTTGTAACTCTTATTTGAAAGAGTAATATGTTGAGAAGTAATGAACCCTCGAATAAATTTAAGGGATACAACAGTGAAATGTCAAATAGTTTTGAGTTCTGGGTTTGATCGTTTCTGCAAGATGTTCTAAGTAGCTAAAGAAAACGATGATAAGAGTTTTGAATCTATATTGATCGAATCTTAGAGTGATTACTGAAATGATTTCTTTGTTTATAAAAATCAATGATCGATGTAATGAATACTATGTGTTTAGTACAAAGAGGCCGAGAGCCGTAGGTTAATCATACATTTGAAAACAAAACCCTGTGCGTAAATGGTTTAAGTTAAAGTTTAAAATGCTAAAGAATCTTAGTGGATAATAATGAAACAATACTTAATGGATAATATGCTAAATAAAATAAATGTACTCAGATCTGAAATCGTCTTTCATAAAATCGCTATTGTTTTTGCAATAGTACAATAGAGTGATGTTAATATCTGTGAATGTCATGTATCCTTTCATCGTTTATGTGTAATAATTCTATAAAAGGAAAATATTTGTAGTTATAAAGTTTCTAAATTGTAAATGCTTGAAATAAAAAAAGTGTAGGACCAAATAAAATGATAGGATGTAAAGTATTAGTTTTCAAAGGTAGATAGTAATAATTCGAAGCCCTAGCCTTGTGTAGAAAAGGAATGTTTACTTTTGTCTCAAGTAAGAATGGTAATATATGTCTATTTATGATGTATTATTCTATTTTTCTGAGTTTAGACATCATTAAATGATATTTTATAAATAAAAAAAAATACTGTATAAATCTATCCATTCACTTGGCATTCTGCCCATCAATCATCTAATTAAATCCTACTTCTCTACACTAGAGTATGATGCAGAAAGCAACATGAGAAAAAATGCAGAGAAGATTTTTGAATCAATCATGAAATCATAACCAGGTCAGAAATTGAAACAGTTACATCTGCATATTATTAATGCAAACACAAAGTCTATAATTTCAGAAAAGCATATAACTGAAAATAAACAAAATTGTAGAACTTGATTACTGTAGGGGAAACAAACAACCCAAGGAGCCTGTTCCACCCAACCTACTCCCGAAGGCAACCAACTTACTTTCCTTAAGACCCACGAGCCTGTTCACTGAACCACCAGGAAGAAGATTATGTAGAAGCTTTAGGACCTCAAATTTGCAGCAGCAAAGTAGATCATCCAGTCATAAAGACTCAGCAGTCAAAGAGACCTGCACCAGCACCTCTGGTTTCCTTTTCAGAATAATTAGGAGACTCACAATGCAATACCACTTAGCCTCCCTATTCGAATCTCTCAGTGATCACCTGATACACTTGAGGAATATTTCTGCAGAAAATATTGTATAGCTGCCTGATCAATTTGAATTGCCTTATCTAGGCTGCCTAGGCCTTTTAGCGGTTACCTTGGTCATTAATGAGCTAACAACTCTCTTCCACCCACCTGGGAGATAATGCCACAAATTTAGGGGTAGTTGTCCCATAACCAACAACTAGTGGTGGAGTGCAATGGCTGCCATCTGTCCCATGCCTTCTAACAGCTTCCATTCCTCTTAGTGGGTCAGTGAACACTCATTTAACAGTTCCCTTGGGTGTTTGTCTCCTATTTTAATTTATTAAATAATAATAATAAGTCATTACAGTCATCCTTGACCAGAGTTGGTCATAATTACAAAACTTTGTAATTAAATTTTAACATAATGTATTTTGCAAATAAAATAAATATTCTCAAAATTCGGGTAGGTGACATACACCCCCCTTAAGTCTCAACATCATACTTGATGTTGTTTTATTCACTCTCTAAGTGTTTCTGAAACAGAGTTGGGTATGTTTCCTGCATACTACTTTCCAACTCCCAGGTTTCCTCTTCTTGGCTAAGGTGCTTCGATTGCACCTTTACCTGCCCAATGGTGTGATTCTGGAGTAGAGTTTCCCTCCTTTTGAGGATACAATCCGGTTCCACCCGAAAATCGTCGTCTTCTTCCACCTGTACATCATTCCAATTTACAACATGAGTAGTATCGTGCACATATTTCTTTAAAAATGAAACATGGAAAACATTATGTATTTTTAGATTTGATGGCAAAGCCAGTTGATATGCCACGGGTCCAACCCTTGACAAAATTTTGAAAGGACCACAATACTTGGGTGCCAGCTTGGCATAGCTTCCCAATTTCAATGAACTCTTTTTCGGTCTTACCTTAAGAAAAACATGCTCACCAACCTGGAACTCTTTATGAGTCCTTCTAAGGTCTACTTGACTCTTTTGCCTATCTTGGGAAACTTTAATATTTCTTTGTACCTGTTTCACAATTAGTTCCAATTCCTGCAACAATTCAGGTCCTAGAATAACTCTATTAACTGGATCACTCCAAGAAACTGGTGTATCACATTTCCTACCATAAAGAATTTCAAAAGGGCTAAGCCTGGCTGATGCATGGTAATGATTGTTATAAGCAAATTCTGCTAAATGCAAATAGTCCTCCCACTTACCAAGCTGATCCTTAACATACATTCTTAGCATGTCTTCCAATATCTGATTCACTCTTTCTGTCTGTCCATCCGTTTGTGGATGAAATGTTGTGCTGAAGTTTAAGGTTGTATTCAACCCTTTAAACAAAGATCTCCAAAATTTTCCAATAAACTTAGAATCACGGTCTGAAACTATCACTTTTGGTATTCCATGCAGTCGAAAAATCTGTTTCATGAAGATTTCTGCAATATCTGGGGCCTTATGAGTAGTTTTTATAGGTATAAAGTGTGATGCCTTGTTGAGTTTATCTACTACCACCATAATGGAATCATTCTGTTTCTGATTTTTGGGTAATCCGGTAATAAAATCTATACTTATGATTTCCCATTTCCAGCTAGGTATAGGTAATGGCTGTAATAGTCCAGCCGGATGCTGGTGTTCAACCTTCACTTTTTGACAGTTAAAACACTTAGCTATATATTCTACTACTTCATCCTTCATTCTGGGCCAATAGTACTCTTTCCGTAACATAGTAATGGTTTTTTGGTAACCTGGATGACAAGAATAATGACTTTTGTGCATCTCATCTGAAATCAGAATTTTTACCTTTGGTATGTTGGGTACATACAATCTTTTTTTGTATAGCAGCAATCCATTTTCCTTCAAATTGTAATCTGCCATAGAATTTTCAGAATTGCTTTCTACTGTCTTTTCATGTAATTTTCTGTATTCTTCATCAGTCTTTATCCCTTCAAAAATATGATTTTCTAAATCTGTTGTATATGTACTGATGGATGAAATAAAATTTATCCTTGCATTATGACTTAAAGCATCAACAACCTTATTCTCCTTACCCTTTATGTGCTGAATTTCAAAATCATATTCACTCAGAAAAGTTAGCCATCTAGCTTGTCTAGCATTCAAATTTGTCTGATCTAGTAAATGCTTCAGTCCCATGTTATCTGTCATCAAGGTAAATTTTTTGCCAATAAGATGGTGACGCCACATTTTCAAAGCATGAATCACTGGTAACAATTCTAGATCATATGTAGAACAATTTTTGTCATGTAGTTTCAGCTTTCTAGATTCGTGTGCAACCGCATGTCCTTCTTGTGTTAGGACTCCGTCGAGTCCGTCATTACATGTGTCAGTGCATACTATAAAATCCTTATTAGGATCTGCAATCCTCAGAATAGGCGCTGTAGTTAGTAGTTCCTTCAATCTTTTAAAACTGTTTGCACACTTTTGATCCCATACAAACTTCTTCCCCTTCTTCTGTAAGGAGGTTATGGGGTTTGCAATATTTGAAAAACCTTCTATGAACTTTCTGTAATAACCATTAATACCCATAAATGATCGTACATCCGAAAGATCCTTAGGAATCGGCCATTCATGAATGGATTTTATCTTATCGGGGTCAACCAATATTCCTTCCTTAGAGATTATGTGTCCTAAATACTGAATCTTATCCTTGTGAAAGTCACACTTACTAAACTTAGCATATAACTGATGATCTCTCAAAACTTGTAAAATAATACGCAGATGTTCGTCATGTTCTTCCTTACTTTTAGAATATACTAGAATGTCATCTATGAACACGATGGCGAACTTATCCAAATATTTGTGCAGCATATTGTTCATCAAACACATAAATACTGCCGGGGCGTTAGTCAACTCAAACGACATGACCACGAACTCATAATGTCCATAACGAGTTCTAAAGGCCGTTTTAAAGATATCGTCATCCTTCACACGAACCTGATGATATCCTGACCGTAAATCAATCTTTGAAAATATCATTGCCCCATGCAGCTGATCAAATAGATCATCAATGCGGGGCAGCAGATATTGATTCTTGATCGTCATCTTATTCAGTTGACGATAATCTATGCAAAGTCTTAAGGTGCCATATTTCTTCTTAAATAAAATAACCGGTTCTCCCCAAGGAGACATGCTGGGTCTTATATAGTTTTTATCAATCAGTTCCTTCAACTGTGATTTTAATTCATTTAATTCCAATATTTTCATCCTTTATGGGGCTTTAGAATTTGGTACTACACCCGGTATCAGCTCGATGGTAAAATCTAGATATCTTTTTGGAGGTAATCTGGGAATCTCTTCTGGAAAAACATCTTGGAATTCTTTTAGGATAGGTATATCTTCTAGTTTCAGTTTGTCCTCTTTAGTAATTAACTCTTCATGTACTACATTCACCATGAACATCTAACAACCTTTCCTAATTGCTCTTTTTATTTGCATGGCTGAAATATGTCTAAGTGATGTCCTTCTTGGAATACCCTTTACTTCTACTGTTTTTCCTTCATCATTTAGACAGGTAAAACTTTTTTCATAACAATTCAAAAGAACATGATGTGCTTCTAACCAGTCCATTCCAATTAAAATGTCATATGATCCTAAAGGTAAAACATTTAACTTGGTCTGCGTTTTTAACTAATTCATAGATAAAACACAGTTTTCCACAAAATCATATACTTTTCTTTTTGTTTCTGTTGCTAGTCTAACTAAGCATGATTTATTGAATTTTTCTGTTTTCAAATTAAAACTTTCTACAATATTTGGTGATATATAACTCAGGCTAGTGCCTGGATCAATCAAAATAGAGACTGTATGGTTTTGTAGCATACCTTCAATCTCTACCATAGAGACTTGACGATCAGCTTGCTTGTTATCCAGAGCTGTATTAATTCTGGGAATCTCCCTTGCCAAGTCTCCCACAGTAGCTTCAGCTTGTATGGAGTGAATATTATTGACTGTTTGCTTTCTTTTGGGACATTTCGAAGCATAATGAGGGCCTTGACATTCAAAACATTTTATAGGTGCCTTCTGGTCAATTGTTCTGGTAACACTGGGAGTATTTCTAGGGGCTGTAAAATTATGCTGCTGATTATTTCTGGGATTGTTTCCTTGGAAACTTCGATTCGGAAATTTTTTCTTTTGGAAGCCAGAATTTCCACTGAACTTGAAATTTTTCTTTTTCAGCTCAAAGATGTTGGGTTTGTGATTTTTCCAGTTAGATATCCCTTCTCTTTTCCGGTTAGTGTCATAGCAGAAAGTTGCTTTCCTCATGTCTTCTTCTAAGGTCTTTGGATTGTCATACTCTATTCTATCTTTGATATTGAAAGGTAGACAACTAAAGTATATTTGAATCTTTGGTTTCTCTTCTAGAAGGTATGACACATATCTTAGCAAATTTAGAAACTTGTTGTTCAGCTCTTTCATGTTCATAGTTCCCAGCTTTAAATCATAAAATTCCTTGGATTTTCTTCATAATACTGTTTAGATAAGAACTTATTTTTGATGTACCGTTTAAAAGTGATCCAATTCACATCCTTATCCTTGATCCCCTTCACTCTTTTGATGTCCTGCCACCAAATGTCCGCCTTCCCGATCAGGTTGTATATTTCCAGCTTTGCCTTCAATGATTCTGAATAGTCATAAATCTGGAAATACCTTTTCATGCAGGACAACCATGCTTCAACTGTCTCTCCTTTCTTAGTTTCACCATTGAATGTTGGGGCTTTGATTTTCTTGAACTCCCCAGAAATCTGTTCATACTGTTTGTGACTTTTTCTTTTGGGTTTGTAATCTCCTTCGCTGCTATCACATGAATAATTACGTTTCTTTCTGCATTTTTCATTGGCAGCTTCTAATGATGTTGAACTACTGTTCACATCATCAGTTTTCACCTTTTTACCCTTATGTCGTTGAGAGAAGTCTTCAATCTTAGAGTTATTTTCAATCCCTCTATCCGGTTCATCAGTTGGACACTGCTCGAACAGTACTTGATTCAGTTCTTCTTGTGCCTTCAGAATTCTCTCATTATCCTTTTTAACATATCTTATTTATGATTTCAACTCTTGAAAAGCACGTAACAATCCTGATGGACTGTTATTGATTTCACCATGGACTTCTTCTTCATAATGTTGTCTAGTACTATTGTTGACATGGCTGTTTGGTCG
This sequence comes from Larix kaempferi, assembly GCA_027924585.1. NCBI lineage: Eukaryota > Viridiplantae > Streptophyta > Pinopsida > Pinales > Pinaceae > Larix > Larix kaempferi. Next base: position 20,453,362 of record BSBM01000997.1, read on the forward strand.
AATTCTGTCCTCCATTTGTTCACCTGATCCTTCCATACCTGTAACTTAAAACAATTTTTTCTGTATATAAAAAATGATTTTAACTTGAATTAGTAAATATTTTTGCAGTCATAAAATTTCTATTGCGTGTTCTTTGGACCTTTTTAGGCCGAGGGTTCGAACATGAGCTCTGATACCACATGTAACATCCCAATAATTTCATAAAAATTTAAAATTTTTAAAACAACATTAAATGTTAAAAATTACGAATGCGGAAATAATAAATGCTTAACAATACAACCTTGAATAATAAAGTCATTAATACAGAAAACAAATTAATTACTGTGTCTCATAACTAAAAACATTTTAATGATAGCGGCCCGACACACTTCTTTTAACATGCTTACGACATTAGTTCTACTTGTGTTAACTGTAATTCGAAATATCATGCGATCAGGTTTTTCTTGACAAGGTACTGATAGTTTTGTTTTTTGGATGGTGATGATAGGGGTCCTACGAGGTACCCTGAGGCTTACTTAGCTATCTTAGCTAAATCATTTGTACTCGTCCTTCTTGCGCAGATTTACAGGTAAGAGTAATGTGACAAAAAAAATATATTAGAATATTTATGTTTTACAATTAGCCGTCATTGTTTGGTAACAATTCTAGTACTTCAGTGCTTCAGGTATGGTTTCCCTATTCAGCTTCTATATACGATAACTTAACCAACTTACTAGTTACAGAAGTTGTAATTACTAATGTTTATACTGGATTCAATAGTGAATTATTCAGAAGGATTATTTATGCTTATGAATTTTTAAATTATAAATAGGTACGATGTCTAAGTTCTAGTATGATACTGTCATTATCTTTCTATTTCATGAAGAATGATAATACTATAAGTTTTCGATCTGTGAACGTTTATTCTTTGGATAGAGCTTTATAATATCGAGTCACGACACAATTAGCACATTTTGAGTAGATGGGTAATTGGAAAGAAATATAATTACAACTATAGTATTTATATAAACATATTATTTAAGCATTAATCACTATCATCCTATTATTATATTTATGGTGATTCTAATGTAGGAATTACAAAACTATGGTTTTAGACCTATCAAACATATTAGTTTATATCATGCTAAACTATGATATATGAGCAATAATACAATATACAAAAAATGAAGTCTGACTATACCCTACATAGGGAATGCGACTACATACAACTTAATAGATATAATGAAATGAAATATATGTGACCCATGCAATTGGTTATCCATTTTGGATAAATATGAAACGAATGTCGTAACCCTAAGTTCTTGTATGGTCTTTTAATGTTGACAGGGTATATTGTACTGGCGGATCAACGTGATAGATTTAGAATTAAAATCTTCTGCCTACCTATTACGTGGAAATACTGGTGAATGATCTCGTGGATATGATTTACATAAAGTTACTTTGAAAAACTACTATGGATGCCGAGTTGTACACTAACATGTTTCCAAGGTCTGCTCGGATGGAAATATGGTAGATTTGATATTAAATAAGGCTATTAATAAGTTGAAGCCCATTTCTCAACATACTCAACTGGCAGTAATATCTACCGTCGATCTTGTGATCTATTGGGATTTGAATTGGAACCCTAATGTCCAATATGTTTATGTGTTTGTTGGTTTTGCCATTCAATGTGTTGGGAAAGGGCCTTGTGGAGAGGCCGACAGGCCGAGAAGTATCAGGGTTAGTTTAGCTGATGTTTAGGGATCCTTCCCGCGATTCGATACTGTGACCCGGTGAATGTGGTTTCTGAAACTTTTACATAGTTTAAGAATTGTGCCTCTTGCGATAGATTACAGCGATTCCAGGCATTAGAAGTTCGAATCTAGGGTCTTCCTCCCTTTTTAGTTGAGGGATTAGTCTTTAGAGTTTTCTTACTGTTGAAAAGGATCGAGAGTCGAATCTTGAACAAGGAAATGCTACTGCTTGTAGAACTGGAATTTCTTTGTCAAGCTCGAAAGTTGGCTTCATTAGTAAATGTTGGCTTCGTCAATGCTTGATGGATTCATATGACTCTCACTCAGGTAATGTCTCGTCTCAAGTATTTACGCTCTCCTATTTCTTCAATAAAATGTAAAATCTTTGGAAAAAATATCGTTTAACCATAAGTGATTTTCGTGGTAGGTATTTACTTCAGCAAAGATTTCAGTGTTGGAGCTTGGTAGAAGGTTTCTACTCGTCCACTGGTAAGCCTCGACGGTTCCTTACCTTGTAGATCCTCTTGGTTTGAATGTGGTCGATGTTTGATAAAAGACGAGGGTTTGGTACTTGGATTTTGGCACAGTGTTGCCTATTGTTTGATATATCTTTTTTTTTTTTGAAAACAATGAAGTGTATCTTGGGGTTTAAACCCTCGGTTTGTTTTGATACTTGGTTTTTGCAGCGTTTCGCTGTAACTCTTATTTGAAAGAGTAATATGTTGAGAAGTAATGAACCCTCGAATAAATTTAAGGGATACAACAGTGAAATGTCAAATAGTTTTGAGTTCTGGGTTTGATCGTTTCTGCAAGATGTTCTAAGTAGCTAAAGAAAACAATGATAAGAATTTTGAATCTATATTGATTGAATCTTAGAGTGATTATTGAAATGGTTTCTTTGTTTATAAAAATCAATGATCGATGTAACGAATACTATGTGTTTAGTACAAAGAGGCCGAGAGCCGTAGGTTAATCATACGTTTGAAAACGAAACCCTGTGCGTAAATGGTTTAAGTTAAAGTTTAAAATGCTGAAGAATATTAGTGGATAATAATGAATCAATACTTAATGGATAATATGCTAAATAAAATAAATGTACTCAGATATGAAATCGTCTTTCATAAAATAGCCATTGTTTTTGCAATAGTACAGTAGAGTGATGTTAATATATGTCAATGTCATGTATCCTTTCATCGTTTATGTGTAATAATTCTATAAAAGGAAAATATTTGCAGTTATAAAGTTTCTAAATTGTAAATGCTTGAAATAAAAGAAGTGTAGGACCAAATAAAATGATAGAATGTAAAGTATTAATTTTCAAAGGCAAATAGTAATACTTCGAAGCCCTGGCCCTGTGCAGAAAAGGAATGTTTACTTTTGTCTCAAGTAAGAATGGTAATATATGTCTATTTATGATGTATTATTCTATTTTTCTGAGTTTAGACATCATTAAATGATATTTCAGAAATAAAAAAATATTGTATAAATCTGTCCATTCACTTGGCATTTTTCCCATCAATCATCTAGTTAAATCCTACTTCTTTGCACTAGAGTACGATGCAGAAAATAACATGAGAAAAAATGCAGACAAGATTTTTGAATCAATCATGAAATCATAACCAGGTCAGAAATTTAAACAGTTATATCTGCATATTATTACTGCAAACACAAAGTCTATAATTTCAGAAAAGCATATAACTGAAAATAAACAAAATTGTAGAACCTGATTATTCTAGGAGAAACAAACAACCCAAGGAGCCTGTTCCACCCAACCTACTCCTGAAGGCAGCCAAATTACTTGCCTTAGGACCCCTGAGCCTGTTCATTGAACCACCAGGAAAAAGATTCTGTAGAAGCTTTAGGACCTCAAATTTGCAGCAGCAAAGTAGATCATCCAGTCATAAAGACTCAGCATTCAAAAAGACCTGCACCAGCACCTCTGGTTTCCTTCTCAAAATAATTAGCAGACTCACAATGCACTACCACTTAGCCTCCCTATTTGAATCTCTCAGTGATGACCTGATACACTTGAGGAATATTTTTGTAGAAAATATTGTAGAGCTGCATGCTCAATTCGAATTGCCTTATCTAGGCTTCCTAGTCCTTTTAGTGGTTAACTTGGTCATTAATGAGCTAACAACTCTCTTCCAACCACCTGGGGGATAATGCCACAAATTTAGGGGTAGTTGTCCCATAACCAACAGCTAGTGGTGGAGTCCAATTGCTGCCATATGCCCCATGCCTTCTAACAGCTTCCATTCCTCCTAGTGGGTTAGTGAACACTCATTTAACAGTTCCCTTGGGTGTTTGTCTCCTATTTTAATTTATTAAATAATAATAATAAATCATTACAGTGATCCTTGACCAGATTTGGTCATAATTACAAAACTTTGTAATTAAATTTTAACATAATGTATTTTGCAAATAAAATAAATATTCTCAAAATTTGGGTAGGTGACAAACTCCCCCCTCAAAATGAACACTGAAGTATCTAAGATTACCTTGCCATAGTAGAAATCACCCCCAACAATGAATGGAGTTAAGAGAAATTCTTCTCAGTGAAGCTCTCGGTGAAGATGTTTGCAATTTGCTCTTCTGTAGGGCAATATTGTAGTACAATGGTTCTATCATGCACAAGCTCTTAGATGTAGTGCATGTGGATCTCGATATGCTTGGTACTCTGTATCTGAACCAGATCTGTCGAGATCTTGATAGCACTTTGATTTTCACAAAAAATGACAGTAGAAGTGGTTCTACCAATATCAAACTTTGCTAGAATACCCTGCAACCAAACTGCCTGAAGCGACAAGCATTGACTGCTCCTCGATACTTTGCCTCTGCTGAAGATAAGGAAATGATGGCCTGATTTTTTCTTGAACAACAAATAGGACCTATTCTGATCATGAAAAAATATCTGGAAGTGGACTTCCGATCAATTCTATCACCTGCGCAATCTAAATCAGTGAATCCAACCAAGTCAAGATCATAATCTGCAGCATAGTGAATGCCAAAATGTCTCGTACCCTGCACATAATGCAAGATCCTTTTGGCTTCCTTCTAGTGACACTAAGTTTTTTTGACCCAAAAACCGATGGTGAAAAAGTCGAATTTGCTACAACCTATGGTCGACTATCCGACAATTCCAGTCTTTTTTTATCGTCGGTGGGATATCGGCTAAAATCCGACATAGTTCAAGACATCGGATATTCGACTACCATACCTCGTCGGTTAACCGACTTCCTCCAGCTTCACAGGTAGTTGGATAAGCGACATCGTTAACTTCCAATATTTGTCGGATACCATCCTTTCACCATCGATTATGCGTCGGTTTAGTCGTCGGTTAAGCAACGTGTTTTCCATAAAAAAAAGTCAGTTCCGACGTTCCGAGCCATCGGAAGTATAGCACAAGCATAGGATATCACCCTGCAATCGTCGGATAGGTCGTCGGTTAAGCGACGTGGATAACATAGCAAAAAAAATGGATCTGACGTTCCGAGCCATCGGAAGTGTTGCAAAACCGTCGAATATTACCCTACGGTCGTCGTGATTAGGTCGTCGGTTAAGCGGCTACCCAATACATTTAAAAAAAAAATAGCATTTTTCAAATAAAATTTTTCATACTACAGGAAATCAATATATTCTATCTCTATTGAGGAAATATGTAGAATAATTACATATATATATAACTGAGAACCCCATTACGCTCTTCCCATTGTATTATCAACGGAGTAGCCTAAGGGAATAGAGCCGTTGTAATAAAGCCATTGTATTAGAGTCATTGTATTAAGCGACGGAGTTAATCATTATTCAAGTGGACCTATAGGCTAGTGGGTGCCTATTAAGGTGACACAAAAGACTGTACTCTAAGTCTCAAGTGCTAGAGTCTATGGAACTTACTTTATGGACTACAGGCTTTCCATGTAGCAGAATAACAGGACTGGGAAGTTATGTAACATTGTGGCATATTCGTCACAAAGAGATGGTAGTGTGCTTCCATTGTGTTAAGGTACTCTTACCTAACTTCTCTAATTTGGTATACTGAGGAGTTTGTATATTCATGTATGAGATCATATTCTTTGAATAAGGCTCATTAGATAGTTAATGGGTAGTTACTTAATGTAAAAGACTCATTTTTATTAAATAAGAACCAGTAGGTGGTTGGTAGTCATTAATTTTGAGATTGCACATAGTTAGGGTTTTGGTATTTATTAAGAAACTATTTATAGCACTAGAAGGATGTATATTGTTTTGTCAAAGATTGATATTGTATTGAAGCTTTGCTCAAAGGAGCTCATCCTCTCCAAGAGGCCCATGAAAATTACTCTCTCTTTTTGAATTTATTAATACAAGTGTTATATTTTGCAAGTTTAATCTCTTTCTTGCATTTTCTTTTGTTCACTTATATTTATTTGAGGTTAAGCTGGATATTGATTCCAAGGAAATTAAAGAGAAGGTTAAGGATATTGATTCCAGTGCATCATTTAATCAACCTTTGAAGTTATGGAAACTCGAAATTGGTTATGAGGAGCAACCAAAAATCACAACAAGCTCCAAGAAATTGTCAAAATTTAAACAACACGCGTGTGGGTTGTAGAAAGCCAACATCGTATCCATTCATTGAGCTCCTCTCCGTTTCGAGAATAATTTCATATTTTCTACTGAACAGGGCCAACCATGTGAAGGTGGAATCTCTTATGGCCCCTCCCCCCCCTCACATCACTCTCAATTGCCCATACCCAATGCATGCACTCGAAAAAAACAAATATGTGCAAATTCATCCATATTTTATCATGAACTTTCATCCATTATTCATTCAATAAATGCTAACATTCACTAAACCATTGTTTCTGTCGATACACACATTCATTCAATAAAAGATAACATTCAATAAACCATTCATTAATCATTCAGTCAACACATTCATTCAATAAAAGCTGAAATTCAATAAAGGTAACGGTTTACTACACTAAATCATTAAAACATTAGAAAATTCATTAAACCATTCAATGAATTTCCGCCATCCAATGAGTTTCCGTAGTCTTCAATTTCAACCTGGAAATGGTTGATGATTCATGGTATTAAGTTTCCCTTTGAATGCAAATGACAAACTCATAGTTCACTATTAAGGTTTGTCTGACAAAGCTGACGGTCAAATAAATCTTGATAGTGAACTACGAGTTTGCCATATTGCAGCTTAAGGGAAACGTAAATATAGAATGAATCGTCACCATTGTCAGGTTGGAACTCAAGACCGCGGAAACACTCCTCGGACGACGGGCATGGGTCATACCGAATTGATAAACTAATAGAGGGAAAAAGCAATGAGAATCTGAGATGATTGCATAGTGAAATGCATACACAATGAATCAAGGTTGAATGTGGTAGCCCGCCATATCCCATTGTGAAATGCATGTAGAATGAATCGAGCTTGAAGGTGTTCGCCCTTGCCAGCTGCACTTCAAGCTTGAAGGTGGTAGCCTTGGGACTAGACATAGGTCGCAGGTTCGGATCTCCTCAGTTCAGTTCGTACCCTGTTATTTTTTCGATGCAAACTATATGTTTTCTTTAATTTGCTGTTGACTTTAATTCCCTATCGTAGGAGGAGCCATTATGGTCAAGTTGAATTCCTAAAAAAAAGATGAACATTCACAACAAGAAGCATGTCTCTAATTGTTGTCGGTGTATGCTAGCTTAGTTGCAAATAACATGCTTCAGAAGAAGCCAGCCTTGAATGGTAAATATACCAATTTGGAAGGGTTTAATGTGAGGTTAAGGATATTGATTCCAAGGAAATTAAAGAGAAGGTTAAGGATATTGATTCCAGTGCATCATTTACTCAAACTTTGATGTCGTGGAAACTGGAAATTGGTTATGAGGAGCAACCAAAAATCACAACAAGCTCCAAGAAATTGTCAAAATTTAGACAACACGCGAGTGGGTTGTAGAAAGCCAACATTGTAGCCATTCATTGAGATCCTCTCTGTTTCGAGAATAATTTCATATTCTCTACTGAACAGGGCCAACCATGTGAAGGTGGAAGCTCTTATGCCCCCCCTCCCCTCACATCACTCTCAATTCCCCATACCCAATGCATGTACTTGAAAAAAACAAATATGTGCAAATTCATCCATATTTCATCATGAACTTTCATCCATTATTCATTCAATAAATGCTAACATTCACTAAACCATCGTTTCAGTCGATCAACACATTCATTCAATAAAAGATAACATTCAATACACCATTCATTAATCATTCAGTCAACACATTCATTCAATAAAATTTGAAATTCAATGAAGGTAACAGTTTACTACACTGAATCATTAAAACATTAGAACATTCATTAAACCATTCATTCATTCATTAGACCAAAAATAGTGGACGATATATTGTTATCAAAAATATTTAGACGCAGTTTTTTCCGTCCTTCTTTTTATAAGTTTTTCTTCTCTTCAGTGGCATATAATCTATGAGACGACCATCTACATCATCTGGACTTTCTCTTCCAGTTCTTGGTTCTTTATCAGGCGCTTTTGGTGATGTTTGCAATATCCTAGCTGATTGTTGTTCTAGACCTGGATTTTGCGGCAAGGGGTTCGGATTTGTTGCAACGATGTGAAAATGTTACATCGTTGTATTTTGCTATTGTAATGGCAAGTTTTTCATTTAAAAAAATTCATTACGAAGGTGTTTTTTTACCAGGTGTGACCAAATCATGTTGTTGATGTTCTTGTCTAGTCTCAACCTATACAGTTTCACCCTCTACATGCTCTATAGTTGAAATACGATGAACTACAATTAATGGTCACCATTTGCAATGCTATACATAAAATTGTAGCATATGAATAAATTCATTACCGGGATTTGAAGCTTGATCATCGATTTGTTGTTGTCCCTCCTCGACACTAATGGGACCATTACTTTCCTGTTAAAAATAGAGTCAATATTTTACATCAAGTATTTGGAACAAAATTATTCCACAAGAGACAAATCTTCATTAAACTATATAGATTCTATATACCTGTGCACCGGATGGATTGGTACCACAAGACTGTGTTTTCCCAGATAAGCTTCTTCTACGTTCAACAACAGCTTCAAATCCTTCCTGGAATCCAAGCTTCATGTCTTCCTCTGTGGGTACTTCATTGAATCGATCGGCCTGCATATTTTCTTATCATCGTTAATTAACATTTTACGGTGCAATAAAACGAAAAATAATTTTCAATTTATTATTTGTATTCATTGTTGGTTTCTCGAAACTTACAAACCATGCCACCAAATTCGAATAACCACCAGGGTCAAGCTTGTGCTGACCTATTTTTTCTAGTCTTGCCTTTGTGGCCTTTGATGTGTCTGGTAGCCTATGCAAGTGTTGAAATACGTTAGATGTTCCAAGTTTGATATAGAAATCAAGGAAAATAAGGTTTAGAATTACATTGCAGAAAGTATTGCATACCTCCCCGTGCCTGGTGTTAGCTTGCCTTCTCTTCTCAGAGCCTTCTCCTTTCCATCTTCCACTAGAGCTATCCACTCCATTGTTGGAATCATTGGTGGGCGCTCATACCTATGGTTTCTTTCGAGGTGTGTCCTATATTGGTCTCGGACAACCTTCACATGTTGACAAGCCTTTTTCAAGACATTGGCATGACTGAAGGTTTTCTCCCTGAACAGGCCAACCAACCGATTAGTGAGTTCATCTTTTAAATGTTTCGGTTGTCTATCCCACCTTGTTCGGATGGTGGGCCCGAATATCTCCAAGCAAAAGTCATTCATATGTTTATAGAAAACATTGTTTCCTGCACAACGATCATGCCATGATCATAATTAGTTGATAAAAAACGTTTTATCGGTATGTTACAATGAAATTATAAACACTAATTAACATGATCAACTATGATTAATTACCTAGGATCGTCGGTATCTTTATTGGGACGAGATCTTCGTCCACCAAAATTTTTGTCTCTAGTGTTCCTGTGCTTTTGACACGGGAAGATCCTGGAAATGTAGCTTGTTCGACATCAAAATTGATAGGGGACTTGGTGTTGACCCCTTCTTGTGGACGATCCGTTGTGTGTTGGTTAGTAGCGGCTGTTGCGCTCACAGCAGGGGTCCGTGGTGTTTTGGAACGTGTTGCCGACTGTTCGGTCGACAACAATGGCAAAGGATTCAAACTACGTGGAGTTGTTTGGTAGTGATGCGAAGTCTCTCCACGAGCCTCGCTGGGGCCAACACCACCTTGAACAATATTGTGTGGTCCCTTATAATTTTGTAAATACACACCACGTCTTATACGATCAATACTATCACATAAAAGAGAACATTATAAAGATTTAAACGAATTATTATATGATTCAAGATTCCTCAACTTACTCGCAAGTTATTAGATTTATGTTCCAACAATGCAATCCTTTCTTTAATTGCACTTGTCTACGGAACCTGGATTACTAGAGAAAGGATTTCCGCAGTATATCTATTCAACAATTTCTCCGCCATCTTTAGCGGGTGTGCGGCTTCACCAATTTTTTCGCAATCGTGAAGCACCTTTGCCACTTCAGGGTCCAACGGAAAATCTTGCGATGCTGATTCATACTGCAATTCACTAGTGGGCTGCAAAAAACATATATAAAGCACTATTGAGTTCTGTATTGATAGATTCCAAATTTTATATTAACGTATATAACACATCTATCATGATAGATTCGTAAAATTACAACACCGTTTACATTATCATAACGAAACCAGTATATCACACGAAAAATACATAACAAAATTAACATTATGCTACGTATTATATTGGTACAATTGAAATGAATTATACCTGCGACCTCGAGGATCGCGATCCACTCATTGGATCAATGGTCATAGGCGACTTGCCCCGATCTGCTAATATCTGGGAGCTTCCCCTAACAACACCCTAATAAAAAAACATAGTGAAAGTCACCTAAACGATTCCAAAACTATTCATGAGAAAACACATCAAAAAAATTATTATTCATATTATATTTTTAATATTACAAAGATGTATACCCGTTGCGCGGACCCTAGTGTGGCCAACCTTACGGAACCGGCTTGCATAAAAAACATAGGCTAGAAAATTACGTAAATGAAACCAAAATGTTCATTGAAACATTAATATAATGCTAAAACATTTTGACATATTTTAATTGTACAATTCAAATCAGGTCTACTTGTTGTCCCGAGGGTGTTGTCGTATGATCAACATTTGACGGGTGTATTTCCTATTCAACGTTCTGCATCAAATATAAATTTCATTATATAAAAAAAACCAAGTTATTAATAATGGAAAAATAAAGCAAATAAAAACTCTTTTTTCTTATTATATTTGTACTATTAGAAAGATGTATACCTGCTCCATCGAGGAAGAAGTTCTCCTCCGACCATTTGTTGGCAGGGATTTATCCCGATCACTGGCCTGCGAAGTAAATATGGGAAATTTAAATGAAATAAACTAACAAAAAATCCTTATGATGTTTAATTTATTACTAAAAGGTTGGGTAAAATGTTATATAGTAACCTTGATTGTATCTACTCGGTTGATAGGGTAATTAATAAGCAACTTGTCCTCTGTAGATATTGTTTTAATAGCAACTACAAAAACACGGGGATAGTAGAAACAATAAACTGCATATAAATCTTCATGAGCTTAATAAAAAAACAGTAACCACAACTGGGGAAGCTATACCACAACTTGTTTTTTTATGACTATAAATACAAGAGTATCCTAATCATGAGCAATACATCTTTTACTTTTACATAATGAGCAATACTAATAATTTCCCCTTTAACTTGCATTGAGTACCTTGACATGAATTCCCCCAAGCTACTATATTCTAAGTGTTAAAGCTGCTACAATACTACCCTAGTCAAAGACTAAAATTGCCACAATCCAAGTCATGATGGTTTGATTGAAGTCTGAAGTATGATGATGCATGCTTACCTTTTATGAATTTACTAACCCTGATGAATGATACAATGAAATCCAATTTTAAGAAGATGAAGACTTTAAAACAAACCATAGTAGCCTGAAATACTTCCTAAACCAGAACAACAAAAATGGGTAAGCAAAATCGAAGTTCCGTTTTCCGTCGAGGTGGCTTACAAATTGATTTAAATTTGACCGCAATGGCACCAACCTCAATTTTCGGCCTATATAATTTTGTTCCTTTTATATATATACGTTTCCAATCCGTCAAATGTTTCGTTACTTTGTACCCCGGGGCCACTTTCTGGAAATTATCATCTTCAAGCAGCCTCGACGGAAACGGAACTTCGATTTTGCTTATATCATGATGCTAATGGTGTTATAGGATATATCTCACATGGTTCTAGTTCATAATGGGATGGGGCCAATTAATCTTACTTTCAAAACTCATATGGTGGCAATGATTGATACATTCTCATTCTTCACATTTTACACTGCCCAAAATTTTCTAATTGTATGAAAATTGAAGCTTTCAATTTTATCCAAACCATGTAAGGAGAAATTGACCTAATTGCAATTTTTATAATCTACATGGAAGGATATGTCAATTTATAGATAGGGCAAGTTTTAGCTGTAGTATAATTATCAACCTAATCCTTCGCATATCAGGGCAATCTAATTTATAGAGACAGGGCAATCTAAAGAGGATGATGATTTGGTTGACATCCATACCAGATTGATCTTTAATTTGTTGCTGAGTTATTTAACACGCAGACCGTATGACTTGAATCTTGGTGAGACCCAATTCTGCAACAAATTTCAAAAGATAGAAGAGCAAATTGAACTCACCCATATTGTTTTTCCTAGCCCCCAAGTAGGATTTATTTATGAAGAAATGGCTATCGGAGATATATAGAGAAAACTTGATCTTGCACTACTCTATGGAGCCTTGACAGGCCCCATGAAAAAAAACTCCAAGTCATATCTGGATTCACTGCTACTTCATTAATAACATAGGCAACCTTCAAAACTAGAATGTGGGTGGCCTTAAGTCTTGCTTTTTGCATTCACGGTTTGGTTGGTTAACTTAACATTCCTCCAATTCACAACAAATTTTTGTGGCATTCATTTAATTTGGTGGAGGCTGAGGCATTCATTTCAAAATCGGAGATGGAGGCTGCTTCCATGCCGAGACTTGAGGAAAGTTCAAAGTATGGTGATTTTAGTTTACAAAAATTACTACTTCGGGACTTTTTTGGGACTGAGGTATGCTCAGGAGAGGCTACAACTTGTTATATGAGTTGAAAATTGGGTTAGGTTATGGTTTGTAGCAGAAAATTAAAATATTTATACTTTAATGCATAAATAAATCCCTAAATCAATGCTAGAAACAAAATAGTACAGTTGTGACAAGGTAATATAAATTTAAACATAATTTTCATCTCTTTCAACTTTAACACTCCCAAAGGCCCCTGTGTTAAAGTTGAAGTAGACAAGGACAATAAATAACAACAACATTAATAAAGTAATGAACAAGTTAAACAAAACTAACAACTAGCATCAGTAATGCTGGTTTAGACCTTCCTTATAATCAGATATATTTTTCAATAAACCCTTTCTGCAATAGCTGACAGCTACCATGGATCAACAACGTATGCCCCAGCAAGGCCCATAGGCTTAGAGTAGAGGCCAAAGACAGTTTGGATAGTCCTGTTCCTATGGATACTGATTCTGAAGATAAGCATAATGACGGGGTTGGAACTAGTGGATTGTCTCTTGAAAATATGAGTAATGAACGCTTTCTAAAATTAAGCATTTCACATGCCATGGTGTTTGTGCATCTGGCAATGGAAAATACTGAAACTTGTAGAATATTTGTTGATAAAAAGGGCATTGAAGCCCTTATGAGGTTCTTGACTCTTCCAAGTATTCTGCTATCTTCAAAAGGGATGTCTGTAGCTGTGCACGTGGTTGCAGTTTGCAAAGCATTCACACAACAACACTCAGTTGCCCTTGCAAGGGTATTTTGTGCTCATCTGAAGGAACATCTCAAGACTACATTAAATGTTTTGGATCATGTTGCAGGGACTAATTTATTAGCTGCAAAAGATGGACTGAATAGGAAAGTATTTTGGTGCTTGTTTGTGATACAATTTTTTGTCTTTCTAGCTGATGATACTAAAGAGAATCGATGGTTGGTAGCATTAACGACAGAGTTTGGAAATGATAGCAAGGATGTGCTTCTTGATATTGGGATGATACATCAAGAAATACTATGGCAAGTTGCACTTACCGAGGATTCAAAGGCGCTGCTAAAGAAAGATGATGGCAATGTTTCCAGCAGTGTCACAACTGATTTGGATGCGCATGCAAATGAAATTGATGATCACTTGCCAACTTCTGTTGGACACTCTGTGGATCTTATTTTGAATCAACATAGGCAATCATCTGTTTGGAATGTTGCACATTTTAAATATAATAATTTGACCCAATTGCTGCTTCATTCATAGGGGGCCTTTAAAAAGCACGATATAGGTCTATGGGCAGCTTATTAAAAGTAGTTATTTCTAGTCTAGCTGTAGCTTCCTATGGAGGTTTAGATTCAGTCAATACAAATAGGTGTTCCCTCTCCTACCTGCCCCCCTATGAAAAGAGGAATGAGTGCAAGTTTCTGCTCGACCTATTATGATTTGCTGTTAGCTCGGATTGGTGCTTTAATGCAATAATGGAAACCTTAACTCGAGCCTGTGTGAATACAAGTACTCAGTCACAGTGAGATCTTGGTAACTCTGCTTTATCGGGGTCATTAGTAATAGCCCACGCCCCCCCCATTCATGATAAAATAAGGGATTCCATTGCAAGAACCTCAACTTTTTGATCTAATACATCTATTTCATGATATTGGTCACAGTGCTCGGCTTCAACGAAGGTTGAACATTGATTCCTCTGCCTAAGGACAACAAGCCTATGTTCGTCAACCACAATATTCTCATTCTGATGAAGGCCCTTCTAGAATCAAAATGCAAGGCAATAAGCAAAAGTCACTACATTCTTTTTGATATGAGATATTAAGGCCGTCATTTTCAGTTCACTACAAAGAGGTGAGGGTTCACCCATCAAACTAAAAACAACAGTAGATGCAATAAGATAAAAATACCCCAATGTAGATTGAATTAGCAATGAAACCCTCTTAGAAGATCGAATTAGCAATGAAACCACAGTGATTTGCTACCAAATTTTTAAAATTTTCAAATCAAAACAATTTAGGGCTTGGTACTCACGGACATGGGAGGCATTTCCGGCTCCTCTTATAGTTTATTTGCTTGGACTCCAAACCACCTCTCCCAATGCTTGCTCGTTGGGTCACTCCCACTACTTGGTCGTTGGGTCACTCCCTCTCCCCTGCCACAATCACAAACTGCCTCTCCCATAATCGAACAGTCCAATCCAAATCGATAGCAGGTCCAAATCACAGAGGTGCAAGTCCAAATCGCACAGGCACAGCTCCAAATCGAGGGTCACTCCAAATCAAGGTCACTCCAAATCGCATGTCACTCCAAATCGAGGTCACTCGAGGTCACTCCAAATCGCAAATCGCAGGTTTGTGAAATGCATATGGCCACCGACTTTTCTATTTGTTCAATATATATGTTATGTAATGTTTGTTTTTTGGTTTTTTTAATTTTTTTTTAATTAAATATATATATATATATATATATATATATATATATATATATATATATATATATAACATTATATATAACAATTAAATTTTAATTGTTATATATAATGTTATATATATATTTAATTAAAAACAAATTAAAAAACCATTGTTTTATATTTATGTTGTAATTTTATTTATTCATGTTTTAATTCTATTTATTATATATTCATTTTTAAAATTTTAATTGGTTTTTTTTGTTATATATAATGTTTTTTTTAATTGTTATATATAATGATTTTTTAATTATTATCTAATTGTTATATATATAATATTTTTTTTAATGTTTGTTACATAATCATTGCCATCATCATGATCTTGGTATATGTTGACCATTCTTAACTACCTCCTATAGCCAATTGGTTACTAGGGAAGATAAGGAAAATATGCACCCTTCCTCCTCATACTTTCAAGAAGGGACTTATAAAATATGGTTCACGCCAGGCTCTGAAAAGTGGAAGGGTCATTGCAAAGGATAAAAGGAATCACCAAAAACTCATGTTGACCTTAATGACTGTGGAAAGATATTTAGGAATATTTTCTTCATTCATGTGAATTTGGCGATAACTAGAGTGAAGGTCACGATCAATGAAGAATTTATCTCCATGTATCATATAAGAGATAATTAATGACTGGAATGAGAAATTTATCTTTCACTATGAAGGAGTTAAGAGATAAAAAATTGGGACACATGTGCCAAGTGACTTGTTTTTTAAGGACCATGACAACCAAAGAAGAGTACGGGTTGGTACTAGGATGAATGATACCAATAGCTAAGAACAACGATACAATATTTTTAATTTCATATATTATTTTGTTCAAAATTATGACAATATGATCACACATTGGATGGGAGGATACAATGAAGCAATGAGATGCTATGATCATGCTCTCTCATTTGTAATTCCAATAAATCCATGGTGATATGACATAATCTTATTATCAATTCACACCGAGAACAATATCACGCCCACCCGTTTCAATGGAAAGCATGTTAGTTTTCCGGGAGTAATCACCCATTTGAACATCAATGAGGAGAAATAAATACTAGTCAAATAATTAAGGGAGATATAGGGTTCTTCACAGGGTTAGAAAGAAAAACTTCCTCAATGATGGGAGGGGATTCCTTTTGAGTTCTTCCATCAAGTTCATCATCATAAATGTCCTCAAATATGTTCACAAATAATTGATGTTCCTGTTGGCCTGATTTTATGAATCAGGGCCAATAAAGAGGTTTTATCCACACAATCAACTTAAAGCAGTATCCGGTGTGTTTGAATTAACAAGACCTCGCAGGTTATGGTCCTGCTACCAGCTAGTTTGTCTCTTAAGGAAACCTCAAAACTAGCAAAATCTAACCTATTCTAATGTTTATCCTATCTATGTATTTACAAATGTCCTAAGGCTGCTTTCGGAAAGAAAGACTTCAATTTTTTGGAAAATTTTCTAAGTAAGAAAGCTTATTTACAATACACAGAACGAGTCAACAATGCTTAATAAAATAAACTAATTAATCTATCTACCCTATTTACCCTATCTCAGCTGAGAGCAGATTTGAAACTAAGATTAATCATTAATCTGATAACAGAAAATTGAAGTATGATATAAACAAAACATGTTTAAATTATAACAACAATAACTCTGCTATATAGAAATAGAGATGAGATTCAACCTAAAACACACAGTCAAATTTCACTTCCAGAACTGATTAATAATTATTGTTCAAGACAGTCATTCAAATTTGAGATAATGCTTATTTGAAATTCACCGTTAACATACAAATGAAATTTTAAATAAACAAGAAGTTATATCATTCAAGTTAATGTTTATAGTGAAAATACTAATGAACAAACCACAATGACATATTCATTCAATAACTAATCTTGAGACGACAAAGTGAGAAAAATGTTTAAACATCAGTATGACACAGCATACAGAGTTTGCATATAAACAGAAGATGACAAACCGAAATATATGTATATATAAAAAACCCAAAAATGAATACCATTCACAGCATCATTCGTAGATATCTAGTATCATCCACAACAAAGCTTCAGCTTGAAGTTTGAAGTAATACTAGCAAATAGAATATATTTCAAGAAGTTTTCCTCTACACTCCATCCTCCCGAGTTCATCAAAAATCTTCATTCATATACTAGTGAGAGTCGGTTTTTGATATAAATGTTGCATGCAACATTATAGGAAATTACTTAACCATAAAAGCATCTAATTACACCAAATACTAAAAATAGAATCGACTAGCCTGAGTCGAGACATCTCAGAACATTCTTGGCCATTCAGAAAACTCCAACTTGTAACAGATCAGCTATACTTTCATGCCAACGCATCCACCATGTCCTGCATTCCTGGAAGAAAGCGGTGATAAAACCCCCCTGCATTAAATTCAATAAACACATTATATCAAAATCTATTTAACACAGTTAACCGAAATATTAAAACAAAATTATAAATGCATGCCTGTAAAATCTCCGATTTTACAGACATGCTAAATCAAAATAATCGTTACCTGTCAACAAGAAAAAGAACTATTAGGCTTCATTATGAAGAGCGACTACTCTTCTAGCTTCGGCCAATTTAGCCTTCAACCTGATAATTTTAACATTTTGTTTTTCAATTCGTTCCAATAGCAGCTGATTTGTTTTTAATATCGATTTCTTGGATTTCTTGAATTGATTCTTTTTCACGTTGGCCCTTTTCCACCTGTCAATCCATTCTAGCAATTCTTTCTTGAACGTTTTATTTTCTTCTTCCAACAAGACCATATACTGTTTGCGCTTTCCTTTAGACTCTGCTTTTTTTATCCTGATAGATATTTCCTATTACCTGTTGTAGGGTTTCGTCTTCGCTAGCTATATGAGGAGAACGAGGACTGTCACAATGCTGATTGTGCAATGATTCAAGTTCTACAGTGTCAATATTTATTTCTGGTTGATCGCCCTCGACCTTACCTGATGGCACATCATTCCCCTGGACAGTGGTGGAATTCCCTACATCCATTGTGTTAGGGACAGGTATCGGAATATCATCCTCAATATCTACAACTGCAGGTTCGGCAGCAGTAGATTTGGAAGTCTGTGGATCAGACCTATACCTTGGAGTAGAATGAAAACTATGCATGCTTCTGGTGATTCTACGTGAAAACGATAAGTTTCCAACCTTCGACCCTTCCTTGTCACAACAAACCTGAGCTAAGTGATTCAACTTACGCATAGAATTTTTATCACATTCAACAGGTTTAACGATTTCGTCTTGGGCTGATCCCTCTTTTAATTTTACAGGGTTGCCATCATCCTTACCGGGTTCTGGTTCATTTAAAATTTCCCTAGAATTACAAGGAACTGAAACCCTATCAGCATCTTTATCTACCTCATCGTCTATGGACATGGTTACGGCCTCTGGCTCACTATCTTTTGAGCTACTAACCTCAGGATTTATGATTTTTCGTTTTCTACGAGCTCGAGGAGATGGATTAGGCCAATACTGTGTTGGCCCCAATTTACAAGCGACTAGAAATTCATCCCAAGACCGACCTTTTGCGGATAATTGAAATTGCAGTAGAATTTTAATCAATCCATGGTGACACAGACTATTATCAGGTTTATTGAAATTCCTTACAGACTGTGACATTTTCTTCAAGCTTTGCCACAGATAGAAGGGCAAATTAAGTTTATAACCCTTTACTGCTAACAACAACCGTAAATGATACAAATGCAAATGGGAAAAACGTCCACAACAGGTTACGTACCTTACCAAGATTTCATAGTAAGCTCTCCACTCGGGCTTTAGGAATTTTATGGGTACGCCTACCCTCAATTTCGTTTTATCTGGTAAAGGCGTAAACAAAGCCAAACACTTCTTCTTATCAACCATAAGGCCTTTAAACCAGCGTTCTCCCACCTGAGGAATTTCGTGGCTTCAGCAATTTTGTCTTCATTGACCACAAATTCGAAACCCCCAATTCGCACCCTGTCATTTTTAAAATTCATTGCAAACATTTTGGTAATCTCCACATGATGCCCATCAAAGCTTTGAAAGAAATGTGTCCATCCCATTTTCTCGAATTTCTGGGCAACCTCCTGATTGGCTTCAATAATTTCATACCCTGAGATTTCAAAACGATTCAGAGGAGACATGGTTTCTTCAGCACTGTCTGGGCTTAGTCGTGGAATGAAAGGGAAAGTGAAAATAGAGGGAATAGGTATCCACACACACGACATGCTAGAAAATCTTCACATGCTTCAAACCTGATGACAAATCAAAACTCTGAACCTACCATTTTAGCGGGATAGTGATAAGTATTACAACTTTCATGCTACACCATGGCTTATGCCAACTTATCTGTGTTTAGCCATGCCCAGTAGTGATCACCACTTAACTTGGCGAACCGGCGATATGACGACTGATAGAACCATTATTACGATCATTGATTATTGACAGTGGCTCATAATTAATAGGTACGATGGCGTAGTTCGAAATGAGTGTTAGCAATTAACACTGTCAACATGGTTTTGCCAAATGCATATAATTGTCGAGTCTGTCAAGTGGTGAAGGCCACGTTTCCATACCAGCTCACCGATCCAAAGGTTTATCGATTTAACCGTTGATTTAGCGCATGGCCAGTTCATCAAACGATCATCATTGTTCTATGATGTTACGTCGTGATATGAAGAATAATAGATTGCGTTTTAAGGTTGAGTAGGTATTAATCAAATGGCCAACTTGGTGTTTATTTTATGTATATGTACAAACTATATATATACAACACTAAGTCGAAACCTTTATACATGGTATTAACACACTATAGTATATATCATTATATAGGGTATTTATCATGTGTGAAATGTTTCCTATACAAACCTCGTTTATTGATTAACTATGATATTGACAAAGTTTATGATAGGATATTCCTTATGATATTAATTTTCCAAATTCTCTTAGTCTTGAGACTAATAATACCCTAAACAATGTGTTTTATGATATTTCTTTGACACAAAAACCCTTAAGTCACATAAACTCGTTTTAAATATTTTAAATAATTTTAATGAGAATTTACGAAACTTATCAATCCTTCATTCAAGAAGCCAAGTTTGATAATCAAGTCCCTATCAGCTCTAGAATCATTAATTACTTTTCTTTGATTAAGAGCACCTTCAGAATCAAAGATTCTGAAGAAGCTCTGTATAATTTTTAATTAATTTATCACATAAAAAGCTGATCTCTCTTCACTTTGTCAAGAAATGAAGAGGTTGTTGTTTGCTGCCAACAAATGGCGACGACCTGGGAGAACCAGTTATCTCTGCTTAAAACAAGATGATCAAAACGAAATCTTAGAAACCTGTTAAAGATAATCAAAATCCTTTATTCATATCAAACCTTTATTTATTCAGATTCATAAGTATAACCCAGAAATTCTTCATTTTTTGAAACAAATATATGATTAGAGATGAGATTACAAATATCCTTATCGAAACCAGTGCTTCTTAGTAAGGATGATCTTACCATCAGCATCGAATACCTGTCCTCTGAAAACTATCTAGAACCTACTCCGAGGTTTAGTAATTTTCTTGTTTCTTGCTTTGCTGTTCTTTTAAAATAATAATTCTGTCTGAAAACTACCATCTGGGTTTGGTGTCCCAATGTGATAGTATCATTCACGAGAGTTGTCTGAAATAAGCAGGCCGACTCGTGATGAGATCTCCTATCTTTTAATTTAAAAGCAAAAGCCATCACCCTGGTGATCAGAAATGAAGTTATTCCAGGCAACACTGATGATCATGATTAGGTCGGCTCATTACTGAGACCTCCTATTCTTCAGGCAAAAGTTATGTTTTATTGGGCTTTTCATTAATTTTGTTTTAACTAAAATGAGAGATCATTACCCAGCGTGGTAACCAAATGGTAACGTCAGTCATAAATACCACCAGAAATGAATCAGCTGGCTCGTGATGAGACCCCTTATCTCCTGGTTTTAAGACCAAAAGCCATTACTAGTTTCCTAATAATGTCATACCAGTGATATTTATGATTCTGATCAGACCGGCTCATTACTGAGACCTTCCGTCTCTCACTTTAGCTTTTATTAGCTGGAACAGATGCTAGACAGTCTTCAAATGACAAAAGTTTTCTAAACCGATGATAGAAATCTATAAATATTTTTCAAAAGCACGAGCTTCGGAAAAGATATATAATAAGCTATCCCCCCTTTTTTTTTTAAAAGAAAATAACCAGATGAAAGAAAAATCTGGGAAACACTTATAAATAGAACTAACGAAGATTTTTACAAACTCAAGAAATTTTGATCAACCCGAACAACTTTAAAAGATTTCAGTTTAAATCAAAATTTTCAAGACTGATGAGTAACTGATCTTATTGATATATATTAATTACAGTTGTTAATTACATATTTCTGTTTTGAGGACAAGTTATATACATGAATTTTAACAACCTGAAATATCTGATATTGACAAAAATTTGACTCATATACAGTTTGTTAGTGTATATACAAAAAATATGAACTATTTACAAACAGTAAATAAGTATATACATTTTAGACAGCAATTATTAACATAAATATTTCTTAAGAATCAGTCCATTCACAGGGAATGTCTCGGACTGTCCTTCAAGTGTTTGCAATCGAAAGGTACTTGGACCAATTTTTTCAGAAATAACAAAGGGACCTAACCAAAGCTTTTGAAACTTAGTATGATTACCCTTAACTTCATGAGCTTTATCCCATTTTAAGACCAAGTCTCCCACCTGGAATTCGCAATCAGAACTAAATGATTGATCAAACCATGACTTAACAATCTGTTGATGTTTGTTAAAGTGCTGTTTTGACTGTTCTCTATCTTCTTCTAATTTTAACAATGCATTAATTCTTTTCTCCATTGCTGGGCATTCTTCTTCTTGTACAGACTGAGCTAACTGTAATGAAGGTAAAAATAAGTTTGGCGGAAGAATAGCTTCAGTTCCATACACTAAGAAAAATGGTGAATTACCTATTGCAACTTTTGGAGTTAATCTGTCTGTCCAGAGAGCATTAACCAATTCTGTATGCCAATTCCGATGGTGAACTGAAACAGTTCTTTTAAGAATTTTCAATAAATTTTTATTTGTTGACTCAGCTAGACCATTCCCATGAGGATGGTAATTAGCTGAATATCTGATTCTTATTCCTTTTTCTAAAGCAAACTGACTCAACTCAATGGATGAAAAATATGACGCATTATCAAAGACCAAGGAATCAGGAACACCAAATCTTGTTATGATAAAGAAATCCAAAAATAATATAACTTGATTAGTATTCACAACTTTCAATGGTGCAGCCTCAGCCCAACGAGTGAAATAATCAGTTGCAGTTATTATATACTTGTGTCGCATTGACGAGGGAGGGTTTATTGGACCTATTATATCGATACCCCACTGCTGAAAAGGTCTTTCAGTTGAAACAGGTTGTAAAGGGAAAGCAGATTTTTTAACTTTTCCTGCGGCAAGTTGACACTCTTGACACCTTCTGACGAAAGTATAAGAATCTCGAAACAAGGTAGGCCAATAATAACCAGCCCTAAGAATTTTATGGGCTGTGGTTTCTCCACCGAAATGACCTCCCACTGGTCCAGAATGCAATTCTTTCAGAATTGTTTCTGTTTCATCCTTATCTAAACACCGCAGGTATACCCCATCTGAATTTCTTCGAAGGAGGACATTATCTATTAATAAGTACGGGGCAGATTTCAATCTGAGTGCTCTTTTCTTCCTCGGATCTAAGTAATCAGGGGCAGTCCCTGTTTCCAGAAGTACTCGTATGTCTGTGTACCAGGAATCTTGAGGTGGTGGATAAAAATAAATTTCTCTGGTAAGTAAATCTTCATCAATGACAATTTCAGTTTTATCATCAGGCATATGAGCAGCTTCAGCAGCTAGTTTACACAACCCTTGTCCTTTAACTATCGTTGATGGTTTGATTTCAAGGTCATATTCTTGAAGAGCCGTCATCCACGGTGCCCTTTTTTCTCCTAAATCTTTTTGTACCAACAAATTTCTTACTGAAGAATAAGGTACAATTACTTTTGTTTTGGATTTTAACAAGTAAGGACGAAAATGTTTTACCGCTTTAAAAATAGCATAAGCTTGTTTATCCACTTCATGATAGTTTAGTTCAGCACCTTTGAAATTCGAACTCATGAACGAAATTGGAACCTCATTATTTTGTTGGTTTAATTGAGTTAACACTGCTGCATAGGCAATATCAGAAGCGAAGGTATATAATATAAAATCCTTGTTAAAATCTGGACTTAGAAGACTAGGAGCTTCTGAAATAGCTTCTAAAATTTTCTGAAAAGATTCCTTTTCAGTTTGTCCCCAATTAAACACAGCATCTTTTTTAATCATTTTCTGTAAAGGACGAACAGTCTCTGAAAAACTAGGGATGAATCTCCTGAAAAAATTAATTTTCCCTAAGAATGACTGCATTCCTTTCTTGCTGGAAGGGAAAGTAATCTTTGAAATAGCCTGTGTTCTTTCCGGATCAATCATGATTCCATGTTTTGATACGACACATCCTAACAAGATACCTTCTGAAACAACAAATATTGTTTTCTTAGGATTTAAAGATATTCCAAATTTTCTACATCGTTCAAACACTTTTCTCAAATGGTTAAGATGATCAGGGCGATGTTTAGAGTAGACAGTAACGTCATCCAAATAGACAACGACTGAATGATTGATCAAGCCTCTAAAGGCAATATCCATTGCTCGTTGAAATGTTGCTCCCGCATTGATTAACCCAAAGGGCATCTTACGGTATGCATACGTTCCCCATGGAGTTCTAAAAGCTGTTTTTAATTGATCATCCGGGGAGACTAATATTTGGTTGTACCCTGAGAAACCATCAAGGAGAGACAGTATCTCAGCCCCAGATACTTTCTGAAGAATTTGTTCCATGGGTGGAACTGGGTAATTATCTTTTTCAGAAGCTTTATTTAAATTTCTAAAATCGACACATAATCGAATATCCCCATTTTTCTTTCTAACTGGAACTAAGTTTGCTACCCACTGAGTGTGTCTGACAGGGAAAATGATCCTGGGAGTTAGCAGTTTATTCAGTTCTTTTTTAATTGTCGGTTCTAATGATGGGTGATATTTTCTTAATTTCTGCTGAAAAGGTTTTGATTCTTGTTTAATTGGAATTATATGTTGCATGACTTGAGTATTGAACGTTTTTAAGTCATCATATGTCCACGCGAATATATATTTAAACTCTTTGAATAATTTTATGAAAGTTGTTCTTTCTACAGGATCACAATCTATTCCTAGGTTTATAGTTTGGGGATTAGATTCCGTTCCCAGATTGATAGTTTCATATTTCATGCAGGAGCTATTTGTTTTACAATTAGGAACTGACTTAAACTTATCCTGCAGATCGAAAAACTTTTCTAATCTCAATACTGAGTTGGGAACGGGTTTTACCTGTTCGAAAGCTTTCTCAACTGAACAAAAATCATTAATTACCAAAAAATCTCTTAAATTGTCGTCATGAGTGATTTCATCTATCGCTGAATCTTTAAAGATTCCATCATTTGTCAGAAAATGCAGTACCTGTGTATCATTATCAAACACACGCCAATTAAAAATGTTATCAGGTATAGAAGGTCTAAAAATTAATTCAACAGAGAAGAATTCTGGTGAAAATTTTTCTGAAGGAATCAATTTGGAAGCTACATTTGCCAATAAGTCTGCTTCTTGATTTTGACTTCTAGGAACAGAATTTATGTTAAATGCATCAAAATATGTGATAAGATTCGATACCTCTTTCTGATAACTTTGCAAATGTTCAGATAAACAATGAATGGAATTACGCACCTGTCTAACGATGATCTCTGAATCGCCAAAGACCACAATCTCTTTGATGCCCAAATCGATTGCTTTTTTCAATCCTTGAATCAAAGCTTCATATTCAACCATATTATTTGTACAACTAAATTCTAGTCTACAGGCTATACAAGTCTTATTACCTTGAGGATCTATTAGCAGACAACCGGCGCCCGCTCCTTCCTTAGATTTTGCACCATCAAAATAAAGAGTCCAAATCGAATTATGTGCAATTACTTTACTTTCTATGATATTTACAATATTTACATTATTTTCATCACCAATGGTCTCCTTAAGGGAAGAGTTAGGAGAAATGACTGTTACATTACAAATCTCAGATTGCTGGCTGCTTTCAGAAAGGAGAGAGTTTTCAGCTTTGAAATCACCAAAACCTAACTCATACATGTAGTTTCCCATAATGGAATCAGAGAATAACACAGGTTCACTAGGATCATGTAGTTCTGTAACAGTATGTTTCATGTACCTCTCTCTTTGTATCTTTATCTGATTTGCTTTTCCATTTTTTGGTAACCATAAGGTTGACCAATCAGTGGCAAAGAAACCATTTAGCTGTTGAGACCAATCTCTACTTAAGAATAGTCCATATGCATCAGGTATATCAGCAATTACGATGTCTATGATTTGATAAACTGAAGGATTACAAGCAATCCTAATTAAGACATCTTTCATCTCTCCGACTACCTTAACGTTTGTTCTATCTAATTGAGTTATTTGTGCATTGGATGGAACAAATTTGCCGTTTAATTTCTTGCACACAGATAAAGGCATAACATTAGAAGATGCTCCTGAATCTACCATGCAGTTGTGAACATTTCTATTAAAAACTTCAAAGGTAAGTAAAAATGGAGGTGTAGTTGACTTAGAGTTTTTACCTATCAAAGAAGCTTTATCAGCTGATGTTTTCCCTTTATCAGTTGCTGTTGGATCATTGCCTGAACTGTTTGCAGCAACATTTTGTTTTGTATTAGGAACGATCGTGCTTACTGCAGGATTAATGATAGGAGTATCAGGCATTGGATAGATCTGAAGGAGATCGTACATACTAATGTTTGCACGTGTCTTCTTCAAATCTTCAATTATGTCATATTGTAAATCCAACTTCGGAGCGTTTTGAATGGTTTGGGTACCCTTATTTGACTGAGTTTGTTTGCCAATTTGAGTTTGTTTGTTTGGTTGTGAGTTATTATTATCAGTGTTTGAAGTAGAGCTTGAAGCACCAGGAGTATTTGCAATTGCTTTACTACGGGTATTATATGCGTGTTGTCCTGGGGGTGGACTTCTGTTCTCATGTTTTTTCACAAAATTATCCCAGAAGTGCCCATTGATTTGTTGAGGTTCTTCTGATTCATCTTCATTTTCAGATTCTTCATCTTCTTTATTCTGATTTATCTCTTGACTAGTTGTTTCAGATAAAGAAAGGACAGCTCGAATTGTGTTAAAGATCTCTTCATTAGCAGCTATATCTGGGGGTGCATTCCTATTGTTTGCGTTTGGGTTTTGTCTAAATTTATTTCTGAAGTAATCCCTAGAAGGGGAAGCTTCAGAACCAGTCTTTTTTAACCCAATAACTTCATTAGTTAACGTTCGAATAGCATTCTGTAGCTGTTCCACATCGAAAGCTTTATCTTTATCTGAACTAGATCTTTCTACTTTCTTTCGAGGAAAAGAATCAGTTTTACCACTCCTTTCTGGTTCATAAGACATGAAATCTTTTTCTACTTTAATTGCCTCATCAAATGTTTCTATCAGTGTTGTTTTTCCAGCTCTCTTAACAAACATTCCGGAATTCCTAGGTAGGGCTGATGTATAATTTTCGATGATTATATCTTCCGGTGGTTGAGAAGCAATTGGAATTTTATTTTTTAATGTTAGAAACCTTTGATTAAAGTCTTTAATCCTTTCTTTGGGTTCCATTTTAATTCTAGATAATTCTAGGGCTAAAAGAGCAGGTGTTTTATCTTCCCCGAATTTATCTAAAAAAACTTTATTAAATTCTTCCCAATTTGTAATAGATCCTTGTACTAATGAAAAGTACCAGGTAGAGGCTCTTCCCTCAAAAGTGAGAGGAAACAGTCGACAAACAACATCTTCATGCTGAACATTTAAAGTCTGAACAGCTAACATGAATTTATCAATATGTACCTCTGCCGGTTCTTTGTCATCTGGGTTAAACTTAGGAAGAATTTTATCTGAATGTTTTGGTAACGGGTGTTGTACCCCAGGAATTGCTACAGCAGCTGCCCTTAACCAAGGGAGCTGTGGATTAGGTGGAGGGGGTGGAGGATTACCTCCTCCTCCTGCATTTCCTGCCATTGGACTTCCTTGAGAACTAGAAGAACTCTCAGAATGAGAAGATCTTGGACTGTTGGGTGGTGACTCAGGAGGAGAAGGTGGCTGATCAGAACCACTTCCCGAAATTAACCTCCTTGTGGTATTGGTTTGTGTAATCTGTCTTTGATAACTTTCAGCTTGATGTTGAGGAGTATTATCAGTTATTTCCAAATCTTCTGTAACTATGGTCAATTGTGGGTTATGTCGCTGTTGTCTAGGAAGACCATAATCTATTGGAGTAATACCTAACTGGTTAGCGTAAGCTCTAGTAAGGATATGTCTGGATTCTTCTAGAGTTTGAGCACTTTGTGCAGGAGTAAATGGAGAAGTAATAGGATCACGTTCAAGGATATTCCTTACAGTTTCACTAAGAGGTGATCTACTAATTTCCGAAGATTGTTGGCTGGTTGGAAATGTTTTATTAGTTTCACTTGCCATTACTTAATTCAGGCCCTCCTTCTAGCGCCATTTGTTGGCCTGATTTTATGAATCAGGGCCAATAAAGAGGTTTTATCCACACAATCAACTTAAAGCAGTATCCGGTGTGTTTGAATTAACAATACCTCGCAGGTTATGGTCCTGCTACCAGCTAGTTTGTCTCTTAAGGAAACCTCAAAACTAGCAAAATCTAACCTATTCTAATGTTTATCCTATCTATGTATTTACAAATGTCCTAAGGCTGCTTTCGGAAAGAAAGACTTCAATTTTTTGGAAAATTTTCTAAGTAAGAAAGCTTATTTACAATACACAGAACGAGTCAACAATGCTTAATAAAATAAACTAATTAATCTATCTACCCTATTTACCCTATCTCAGCTGAGAGCAGATTTGAAACTAAGATTAATCATTAATCTGATAACAGAAAATTGAAGTATGATATAAACAAAACATGTTTAAATTATAACAACAATAACTCTGCTATATAGAAAAAGAGATGAGATTCAACCTAAAACACACAGTCAAATTTCACTTCCAGAACTGATTAATAATTATTGTTCAAGACAGTCATTCAAATTTGAGATAATGCTTATTTGAAATTCACCGTTAACATACAAATGAATATTTAAATAAACAAGAAGTTATATCATTCAAGTTAATGTTTATAGTGAAAATACTAATGAACAAACCACAATGACATATTCATTCAATAACTAATCTTGAGACGACAAAGTGAGAAAAATGTTTAAACATCAGTATGACACAGCATACAGAGTTTGCATATAAACAGAAGATGACAAACCGAAATATATGTATATATAAAAAACCCAAAAATGAATACCATTCACAACATCATTCGTAGATATCCAGTATCATCCACAACAAAGCTTCAGCTTGAAGTTTGAAGTAATACTAGCAAATAGAATATATTTCAAGAAGTTTTCCTCTACACTCCATCCTCCCGAGTTCATCAAAATCTTCATTCATATACTAGTGAGAGTCGGTTTTTGCTATAAATGTTGCATGCAACATTATAGGAAATTACTTAACCATAAAAGCATCTAATTACACCAAATACTAAAAATAGAATCGACTAGCCTGAGTCGAGACATCTCAGAACATTCTTGGCCATTCAGAATACTCCAACTTGTAACAGATCAGCTATACTTTCATGCCAACGCATCCACCATGTCCTGCATTCCTGGAAGAAAGCGGTGATAAAACCCCCCTGCATTAAATTCAATAAACACATTATATCAAAATCGATTTAACACAGTTAACCGAAATATTAAAACAAAATTATAAATGCATGCCTGTAAAATCTCCGATTTTACAGACATGCTAAATCAAAATAATCGTTACCTGTCAACAAGAAAAAGAACTATTAGGCTTCATTATGAAGAGCGACTACTCTTCTAGCTTCAGCCAATTTAGCCTTCAACCTGATAATTTTAACATTTTGTTTTTCAATTCGTTCCAATAGCAGCTGATTTGTTTTTAATATCGATTTCTTGGATTTCTTGAATTGATTCTTTTTCACGTTGGCCCTTTTCCACCTGTCAATCCATTCTAGCAATTCTTTCTTGAACGTTTTATTTTCTTCTTCCAACAAGACCGTATACTGTTTGCGCTTTCCTTTAGACTCTGCTTTTTTATCCTGATAGATATTTCCTATTACCTGTTGTAGGGTTTCGTCTTCGCTAGCTATATGAGGAGAACAAGGACTGTCACAATGCTGATTGTGCAATGATTCAAGTTCTACAGTGTCAATATTTATTTCTGGTTGATCGCCCTCGACCTCACCTGATGGCACATCATTCCCCTGGACAGTGGTGGAATTCCCTACATCCATTGCGTTAGGGACAGGTATCGGAATATCATCCTCAATATCTACAACTGCAGGTTCGGCAGCAGTAGATTTGGAAGTCTGTGGATCAGACCTATACCTTGGAGTAGAATGAAAACTATGCATGCTTCTGGTGATTCTACGTGAAAACGATAAGTTTCCAACCTTCGACCCTTCCTTGTCACAACAAACTTGAGCTAAGTGATTCAACTTACGCATAGAATTTTTATCACATTCAGCAGGTTTAACGATTTCGTCTTGGGCTGATCCCTCTTTTAATTTTACAGGGTTGCCATCATCCTTACCGGGTTCTGGTTCATTTAAAATTTCCCTGGAATTACAAGGAACTGAAACCCTATCAGCATCTTTATCTACCTCATCGTCTATGGACATGGTTACGGCCTCTGGCTCACTATCTTCTGAGCTACTAACCTCAGGATTTATGATTTTTCGTTTTCTACGAGCTCGAGGAGATGGATTAGGCCAATACTGTGTTGGCCCCAATTTACAAGCGACTAGAAATTCATCCCAAGACCGACCTTTTGCGGATAATTGAAATTGCAGTAGAATTTTAATCAATCCATGGTGACACAGACTATTATCAGGGTTATTGAAATTCCTTACAGACTGTGACATTTTCTTCAAGCTTTGCCACAGATAGAAGGGCAAATTAAGTTTATAACCCTTTACTGCTAACAACAACCGTAAATGATACAAATGCAAATGGGAAAAACGTCCACAACAGGTTACGTACCTTACCAAGATTTCATAGTAAGCTCTCCACTCGGGCTTTAGGAATTTTATGGGTACGCCTACCCTCAATTTCGTTTTATCTGGTAAAGGCGTAAACAAAGCCAAACACTTCTTCTTATCAACCATAAGGCCTTTAAACCAGCGTTCTCCCACCTGAGGAAGTTTCGTGGCTTCAACAATTTTGTCTTCATTGACCACAAATTCGAAACCCCCAATTCGCACCCTGTCATTTTTAAAATTCATTGCAAACATTTTGGTAATCTCCACATGATGCCCATCAAAGCTTTGAAAGAAATGCGTCCATCCCATTTTCTCGAATTTCTGGGCAACCTCCTGATTGGCTTCAATAATTTCATACCCTGAGATTTCAAAACGATTCAGAGGAGACATGGTTTCTTCAGCACTGTCTGGGCTTAGTCGTGGAATGAAAGGGAAAGTGAAAATAGAGGGAATAGGTATCCACACACACGACATGCTAGAAAATCTTCACATGCTTCAAACCTGATGACAAATCAAAACTCTGAACCTACCATTTTAGCGGGATAGTGATAAGTATTACAACTTTCATGCTACACCATGGCTTATGCCAACTTATCTGTGTTTAGCCATGCCCAGTAGTGATCACCACTTAACTTGGCGAACCGGCGATATGACGACTGATAGAACCATTATTACGATCATTGATTATTGACAGTGGCTCATAATTAATAGGTACGATGGCGTAGTTCGAAATGAGTGTTATCAATTAACACTGTCAACATGGTTTTGCCAAATGCATATAATTGTCGAGTCTGTCAAGTGGTGAAGGCCACGTTTCCATACCAGCTCACCGATCCAAAGGTTTATCGATTTAACCGTTGATTTAGCGCATGGCCAGTTCATCAAACGATCATCATTGTTCTATGATGTTACGTCGTGATATGAAGAATAATAGATTGCGTTTTAAGGTTGAGTAGGTATTAATCAAATGGCCAGCTTGGTGTTTATTTTATGTATATGTACAAACTATATATATACAACACTAAGTCGAAACCTTTATACATGGTATTAACACACTATAGTATATATCATTATATAGGGTATTTATCATGTGTGAAATGTTTCCTATACAAACCTCGTTTATTGATTAACTATGATATTGACAAAGTTTATGATAGGATATTCCTTATGATATTAATTTCCCAAATTCTCTTAGTCTTGAGACTAATAATACCCTAAACAATGTGTTTTATGATATTTCTTTGACACAAAAACCCTTAAGTCACATAAACTCGTTTTAAATATTTTAAATAATTTTAATGAGAATTTACGAAACTTATCAATCCTTCATTCAAAAAGCCAAGTTTGATAATCAAGTCCCTAGCAGCTCTAGAATCATTAATTACTTTTCTTTGATTAAGAGCACCTTCAGAATCAAAGATTCTGAAGAAGCTCTGTATAATTTTTAATTAATTTATCACATAAAAAGCTGATCTCTCTTCACTTTGTCAAGAAATGAAGAGGTTGTTGTTTGCTGCCAACAGTTCCTTACATCTATGCTCAAGAAAATATTTTTCATTACAATTGTAGCATAGAACCTTAAGTTGATGTTCCTCCATTTTGTCCTATGCCAACTTATGGACCTTGAAAGGTGGAAGAGGTTGTTGAAGAGCCACCATAGTTGGGGAAAGGAAATGAAATAAAGTTGGGGATTTTGGACTGAGCATAGGATATAACACAGGCATGACAATAAATATTATTTTCCTACAACCAAGTAGTAGGGTGGTTCACCTCTAAGTGGGATTTAAATTCCTCTTTAAGACCACTAATAAGGAATTGCTTAAAAAATAATCAATTAATTTTTATGAAAAAACAAATGAACTTTGATGACTCCTATAATGAATTTCATTAGGTAATAAAATATTACATTAAGGGAAAGTTAGTGCTTCATTTGATCGATCGAACCAACCAATCAGATTTGACCCGCCAAACTTGTTTAGAATTACTTCAGAAAAAAGAGGCGTCATACTATTGGAAGGGTCGAAAAATGAGAAGTGATTCTTGGTTTCCATTTTGCTAACTCATTGGGTGAGAGAATCAACCATTTTTTGTATGTCCTCTATACTTTACATGTTATGAGTGTTTATCATGGGACCATTAGGTCCATCAAACAAGTTAGTGATGATTTATCCCAACAAAATCAACGACCTAAGAGGATTTCCTTGTGAGGGTCCATAAGCAATGGTACTAGCGAGTCCACGAAAAAATAAGTTATTTCAGAGTGAAACCATGATGATCAAATTAATCCTTGTTGAGTATCATTACATGGTTTTTAATGCTCCATTAATGGTTGGTGTCAGTAATTTTTGAGTCTAGAAACCCTCCCACACCATAAATGCATGCATCTAGTCTAACCATGCCAAATTTCAGTCCAAGCCAACACATATTTAAAAAATTTCAACGTTGGCCCCATGTATCACATTATTTAATTTATAAGTATGGTTTCTGATGCTGCAATGGTGAGTGTCATTCATTCGAGTCTTGAAACCCTCCCACACCGTCAATGCATGCGTATAATATCAGACTTCTGACTTCAAAAGAATCCGACGAGATCGCTAAATCACCGGCGACAAACACCGTTGGTTTTTCTAGGTAATAGCTGCGTCGGATATCATATAACGATGATGATCATGATGAAGATCATGATGATGATGATGATGATGAAGATGACGATGATGATGAAGATGATCGATGATGATGATGATGATGATGACGATGATGATGAAGACGATCGATGATGATGATGATGATGACGACGACGATGATGATGATGACGATCGATGATGACGATGAAGACGATCGATGATGACGACGACGACGATGATGATGATGATGAAGATATTGCTGCTGATGATGAGGAAGATGATGATGATGATGATGGTGAGGATGATGACGATGATGCTGATCACAATGATGATGATGATGATGGTGGCCGTGACGACGACGATAAACATGCTGATGATGATGATGATGATGATGAGAATGATCAAGATCATGATGATGATGACGATGATGAAGATGACGATGATGATGAAGATGACGATGATGATGAAGACGATCGATGATGATGACGATGATGACGATGATGATGAAGACGATGATGATGACGATGATGATGAAGACGATCGATGACGACGACGACGATGATGATGATGACGATGATGACGATGAAGACGATCGATGATGACGATGATGATGATGATGATGAAGATATTGCTGATGATGATGAGGAATATGATGATGATGATGATGGTGAGGATGATGACGATGATGACGATGATGTTGATCACAATGATGATGATGATGATGGTGGCTGTGATGACGACGATAAACATGATGCTGATGATGATGATGATGATGATGATGATGAGAATGATGAAGATCATGATGATGATAACGATGATGAAGATGATGATAATGATGAAAATGATCGATGATGATGAAGACAATCGATGATGACAATGATGATGATGACGACGGCGACGATGATGACGATCGATGATGACGATGAAGACGATCGATGATGACGATGTCGAAGATGGTGGCCGTGATGATGACGATAAACATGATGCTACTGCTCCTGATGATGATGAGAATGATGAAGATGATGATCAAGAAGAAAAAGATGATGATGATGAAGATGACGATGAAGATGATCACGATGACGATGACGAGGATGATGATGATGTTGATGTTTGAGTCTTGATAATTGTGCATTTCCTTACTAAGCTTCTCTCCGTTTCAAGAATAATTTAATATTCTCTACTAAACAGGGCCAACCATGTGAAGGTGGAAGCTCTTATGGCCCCTCCCCCCCCTCACATCACTCTCAATTCCCCATAACCCGACAAAAATATCTATGTACACTAGAAACTTTAAATGTGTTTTTTGACATACTCTAAAACAAGCAATGTTTCTAATTATATCATATAGGAAAATGGAAACTCACTACGAAACAATTAATTTATTATTACTGCATACCTCGTAAAATTCAATGGTCTTCATCATCTTCTTCATCTGGGTCATCGTCTGTACTATCATCCGATGATCCAGATTCAACATTGTAAGGACTGGCCATATCATCCTCGTCGTCGATGTCAGTTACGATCAACATGTCATCGTCGATATCATCTTCATGGACATTGTCTGATTGTACATCATTTGATTCAATAAGTTCTTCGACATCTTCTTCTGGACCATGATCATCTAACTCATGTTGATCATGATCATCTTCTGCAGTGTCTTCTTCTTCGAGAATGTCTTCATTACCTTCATCAACGTTATACTTTACCGGCCTTCCCCTTGGATCGTGTCTCACAACAAATGACCAACCTTCTCTACCTGGAACCTCAGAGTAAAATACCTGTTCACATTGGGTTGGAAGAACATAGGGCTCCGTTCCTGTCTCAAACAACCTTGTATTTACCATGGTAAAACCATTATCATGTTCAATAATTGTTCTATTGGGATCACGTTGATTCAATCGACACTTGTACCATTTGACAATGAACAGAAATACCTTGAAGGAGTTAAAGTCACACTGAAGAATGTCTTCCAAATAACCATAGTATCAATTTTCAGATAGTTCTGGATGTCTGTCACTTCTAGAAGAAACATTGGTCACCTCAAAGACTGCAGATATCCCACAACCAGATGTTTTCTTTGTTTCATCCAACTTTTTGATGCGATATCTCCATCCATTGCACCACATAGCCTTATCGTGTTTTACCTAGTACAACAAGCCATACAGGAAAAGATTACATAATGATCACACCATATTTATGATAAAGTAGTGCATGTTTATTATAATGCCATAAAAGGAAAATAACCAGCATGACGTACAACGACAATATTTTAAAAAATAAATAAATAGTGCCGTTGATTAATATGCTTACCTGCTTATCTTTTAAACCTCTTGCTTAATCGATTTCCCTTTGTGTTACATTGGTGTCTCCATTGCAATGTGCAACTTTAACCAATGAAGCCACACCTTCCCATGATATTCCATGACCAGATTGTTCACATTTTTCGATCCATACCTTCATCCAGTCAAGATTGTTTGCGATGTATAAATGAATCGCATCCCACTCTCGACCAACTCTTTGATGACAATAAAATTAAAATTCAATGAAAATGTATATTAGTCACTTAAAAAAGTATATAATTACAATATAAAATGATGCAAAATACTAAATAAAAAAATAGAATATATATGTATGATATATAAACATAAAAATCACAAGTGAAATGTGTTATATTACCTTTCACCTTCCTCAATCTACCTTTCCCCTTCGGGTACTCCCCTTCGAAATCGTTTTTGGAGTCTGGATCACAAATGCGATGTAAATTGAGCTTTGACGCCAATATAGGAAGATATTCACTAATGTACAACATGTTTTGGTATACCATATATCCTTCCATCATAGAACCCTCAGCATATGCTCATTGTCTGACCAAACCCTTCATAAATTTCAAGTGCCTCGCAACCATCCACATGGACCTTGAGTGCGCAGGTCGACACAGTTCAATCTCCTCAACTTGGTGTATGAGGTAGTGTTCCTGTGCATTGAAAAATGCTGAAGGTAGATGCTTCTGCATTTCACAAATGAGACAAGGAATTTCTCTCCTCCAATACTTTATGTCTTCTTTATGGATTTCTTTAGATGACAACCATCTACAAGTGACATGACAACCGACCAATCAAGAGATTAAAGAAAAAAGTCATTATATTACGTAACATGAAGTAGAGAATGAAAATCAAATTAAGAATAAGTTCTATGTTGAATTAAACAAACAGTAAGCACATGGAAAAATCACCACTTACCTCATGTATTTCCCGAGACTATATATTATTTGCTTGACATTGTTGTCAAAATTGTCTGGGATAAAGAGAGGTAGAACATACTGTAACAATAATATACAAATAGTTTCAGTATATCGAAAACGAGTACTAGAAAAAGAAAAAGAAAATTATTAAATGCATACCATATTAATTATTACCTTCATGAAGACATGCCAATCATGCGTTTTCACCCCCATGAAATCACCTTTCTTTGTTATGATATTCTTCATGTTCACACAAAATCCGGTGGGAAATTTAATTTTTCAAATGACTTCTTTTACAACATTAATTTGCTGGTCTGTTAACATCCATGGAAGTGAGTTTATATTAATTTTCTCTCCGTTGCTATGAAATTGAATGACATCTTTCATAGCATGGTTGTTATCTTGAATGTCTTTGCAAATTTTGACAATTTTTTCTTTGTCACTCCTTCCATCCAATATTCGCCATAATGTTTCAGTCACATTCTTTTCGATATGCATTGTATCAAATAGATGAGCAATTTGTAGGCGCTCATAATAGGGCAACCTACTAAATTGTCTAGGATAACTTTTCATTCCTCGTGGAAGCCCATTAATGCCTTCATGATGATCACATGAACAACAATGATGAAATTATATATTAAATCAATGTCAATTACACTAAACAACACACAATAATATAATAAAATACAATATGATCATATACAATGATTGATTATACGTACCTTGACGATTTCTATTATATTGCAACATCCATAGCTGAGGTGTCATTCTCTTTGGTTTTAATGCAGTCTCTTGCTTGCCATTGAAAAGATGTTTTTCGGTAGTTCGATACCTGTGATTCTTGGATGGTATAATGCAAATTTACAAAAGCAATCAAAATAAAAACATATATAATGCAAACTTACAAATGGATGGTATTCATGTCCCCCCTCGACGTTCCCATTCTCCCTACAATGTTTTGTGGCTGTTGTGATCAAAATTCTTCTCCTCTTAAAGCCTCTGCATTGATTACATGGACAATAGCATTTACCATCACCCCTTATTTCAACTCCTTCCCACAATCTAGCAAGAAATTGTCGATTTTGTTCGTCTGGATTAGGAATATTCGTAGTTGACATTTTCTCGTAAAGAGCTTAAATGAAGATTATCAATCTTAGAAAATGAAACTCCAGAGTACTTTGCTCACTTGAATAACATAAACAACGAAAAACAGTCCGCCGAACAAAAAAAACATCCACAAACCGTCGCTGGTATGGAAAACATGTCGGAATGGTTTGATATTTATAAATTGTAAAAGTAAAAAAGTCAAACCTACGTCGGATATCCGATGACACTAATCTAGTGACCGTTGGGAAAAAATATGTCGGATATCCGACCTCTTTGGGTTCAAAATGAATTTGGTTATCCGACATCCATTTCGTCGGATATCAGAATAGGCGTCGAATATTAGCAGAGCCATCAGATAGCCTGCCAGCCTCATCGTATATTCAAAAGTACGTCGTATATCCGATGGACACCTCTCGAAATTTATAAAAAAAAGAAAAAAAAGTAATTTTCAAAGAAAAATCCGACGACACAGTCCATTTCGTCGAAGGTCGTCGGATTTTGGGTTCAAATCTACTAGTGTGAAGCTCATCGGGATGCTGCATGTACCTTGACAAAACACTCACGACATAATAAATATCATGCCTAGATTGTGTCGGATACAAAATACTTCCAATCAATTGTCGGTAAATTGTAGAATCCACCAACGGTGTAGAATCACCATCCTCAAGATCGATTCCTGAGAGGAATCAGAATGGTGCTGATTTACCTTCTGCCATATTGAACTTATTTAGCAGGTCCAAAGCATATTTTTATTTGGAAATCATGATCCCATCAAAATTCTAAGTGATCTCGAGACCAAGAAATTGCTTCAGCAGGCCTAAATCACTCATATCAAATGCTTGGTGTAAAGCGTTTTTTATAGTGCCGATCGAAGCAAGACTGCTTCCTATAATCAATAGGTAATCAATTTAAAGTACAATGATCAACAAATTAACTTCATGCTTCTGTATATATACATTTGGATATGATTTTCTTCTCGCAAAGTTTTGCGACAGAAGAAAGGAATCCATCTTTACATACCATGCTCTTGGGGCCTGTTTTAAACCATACAAAGATTTCATTAATCTGCAAAAAAGTGACGGATCGGATATGTAGAATTCAAGATGCTTCATGTAGATATATTCCTAAACATACCCATGAAGAAAATCACTCTTCACATCCATGTGGTGCACCTCCCAGTGCTTGGATGCAGAAATTTCCAAAACTTGTCGGATTGAGTCCATTTTTGCAATCAGTGCAAAAGTTTTTGTGTAGTCCACACCATGGAATTGGGAGAAACATTTTGCCGCCAAAATAGATTTGTATTTGCAGGTTGAACCATCAGCAACAACCTTGGTTCAGTAGACCCATTTGCATTGAACCAATTTCCTCCCAGGAGGAAGAGAAACTAGCTCCCATGTTGCATTTTTTTGAAGAGAATTGTACTCTTCATCCATTGCGGTTTTCCATCTCGGATCTCGGTGGGAATGGTAATATGATTTTGGATATGAACCAACCATCAATTTTTTTTCCAGACATAAATGGATCAACATATGAAAGATCCATACTTTCTCTTTGAAAGTTTGCTCAGGTTCTTCTTGGATCGACAAGATTTCCAATGTTAGAACCAATAGATGTGAGAGTCTTTTCTGCCCACTTTGGAAACTGAGGGGGATCATATGGATTTTAATCCGAACCTAATATTTCATGCTCATTAATATCATACATAATATCAGAAATATCAGAACATAAAATTTCAGTATCATCTCCAGAATATTCTTCCAGAAGATGAAGCAATTTGGCAGTTTCTTCCTCCACTAGTTGTAGATCATGAAGCGATTCTTCAAATTGGACACTTCTCTCAATGGATATTATTTTGGATCTGATATCCATGAGTTTGTGTCCTTTTGATTATTCAACATATCCAATGTGGATGCACTCAGTACTTTGTTTTTCCAAATATCTTCTCTTCTTAATTGGAATTCTAGCCCATGCAGTGGACCCGAAAACCCTGAGATGTGACACATCAATATTGTGACTAGTGTAGGCTTCGAAAGGAGTTCTACCTTTGACAAATGAGTGTGTAACTCGGTTATGAATGTATGAAGCAACTTTCATGGCCTCATACCAAATATTTGAAGCCAAAACGTTCGACTCAAGCATACAAGTAGCCATCTCTTTCAATGCACGGTTTTTCCTCTCCGCTACACCATTCTGCTGAGGTGTGTAGGGGACTGTGTGCTGGATTTGGATTCCATTTTCCACACAGAGTTGCAGCAGATATTATTTGATATATTATCCACCATTATCATATCTAATATCTTTTACCTTGCTCCCAGTGGCAGTCTCAACATAAGCCTTGAAATTCTTGAACCTTTCAAGCACTTCTAATTTGTTCTTGATAAAGCAGACCCATGTGAACCTGGAGAAGTCATCAATGAATGTCAGGACATACCTTGATCCATTCATGGAGGGATTTGGTAATGGAACAGTAATATCATTGTGAATCAACCCCAAAATACAAGAAGCCTTGCTAGCTTTTCCTCGATCGAACTTGTGCTGAAGATGCTTTCCAATGATGCAACCTTTGCATATCCCTTTTGAGGATTTGATGTTCAGAAGGCATTCAAAAATGGAATTATTTTGTAGAAGCTGAAAATAATTGTAATTAAGGTGTCCAAACCTCCCATTCCATATTCGTATAACCTCATTTCCACGAGTCAGAAGGGCACTTGGATTTGAATACGACAAAAAATGGGAAAACTCATATGTTTTTGCAACATGATTTGCCTTGCCTGTTGCAATGAGTTTTCCAGTGCTAATCTCAGAAATTTTAACATAATTAGGGCTGAATACAACCTTATTGGGAAAACCAATATGTGTCATTTGATACACAGAAAGAAGGTTCGAAGCTAGATAAGGAACATAGAGAACATTTTGAAAAATGCCATGTTCTAAATGGACTGTACCTTTTCCTTTCGATGAAATTTGTGAATCATCTCCCATGTGGATGGATATGCAGCTGTCGGATTCCAATGATGAGAAAGAGTCTTTGCTTGAAACCATGTGATTCGAAGCTCCTGAATCTATGAGAAGAGCCGTTGAATTCAAAACACTTGCCATGAGTGCATGACCTCTTTCTGGATGATCATTATTGTCCTCCTTCCTTGAGCCATCTGGAAGAGTGATATTGTTCTTCTCCAAGAGAAGGGCCATCTGATCAATAGTTTCTTCATGCATGAGCTTTCAGGATGAAATCCCCTGCCATAGTAAGAACATTTTGTCTTCTCCTTTCCCATTTTCTTGTCTTTTCTTGAACTTGAGGGCTCATCTAACTGCTTGGTCTTCTCATTTTGCTTAGGATGATCAAACTTGGTCTTCTCTTTCTGATTTTTCTTTCCTTTAGCATTCAAAGCCTTGGGTCCTCCAACAAACATGGCTTGATATTTGGAGGATCTCATGGACCTCATCTGAACAAGATTGTCATGCTATTTTGTTAAGGACTCAATGAATACATTCAAGGATGGCATCTTCCAATTCAGAATGGTGAGTTTTCTTGAAAGAAAGGTAGAGACAAACACTGAATAATATGTTATAGTTTCGAAAGGATTAGTTGATCATCCTTCTTCTCGACACCACATTTATTCAACTGAAGCACCAAATGCTTGAACTTCGTGAAAAACTCATTGACGGTTTCAAAATTCTCAGGATTTAGGGAAATCAATCAATTCTCTAAGAGATAATCCCTCATATCATCCTGCTTGCCAAAGAGTGTGGCAAGTTGTTCCC
Organism: Larix kaempferi; assembly: GCA_027924585.1. Taxonomy (NCBI): domain Eukaryota; kingdom Viridiplantae; phylum Streptophyta; class Pinopsida; order Pinales; family Pinaceae; genus Larix; species Larix kaempferi. The sequence continues at coordinate 20,494,779 of BSBM01000997.1, forward strand.
ATACTTATTTTGGAGTCTTCAATCTGTTGAGATGGAAAAGAAGATATTTCAAAATATTGAGACATAAGAAACCATAAGCTTCATCAAGCTTATTGAAGAACTTGGACTTCTCTATAGCTGCATTAGGATTTTTTTTTGTGCCCAGTCCCTTGGAGCGCAATACTATCTCTATATCATCCTTCCACTGATGATAGTTGAAAGGAGTAAGAGGATGGTTAGAAGAAGAGTCCATCTCTGCTATAGAGAATGCAATAGGAGGTTGTAAGAAACCTGCAGTAAAAAACAAACAAACAATCTTTAGGTCGACAGCCTACACTTTTCAAATTGCATCACACCTGAAATAGCCTATCAAGCAAGCTTGATAAGTCAGATGCACAATTATCCAAGATTTATGTGGAAATATTTCTGCTTCTGGTGTAGTGTTGGAAACTTTTGAGCAAACTTGCTCAATCTTCATCTGAATAACTATGTAGAAGAGTTTCCTTGTCATGCCATGGCTCTAATACCATGTAAAATTCAAGCACACCATATCTTTGAAACAAAGACAACAATTACTAGATATGCATGCGACAAATTGTGTGTCGAAACACTGTTGAAAAAGGTTTGCAGCAGTTCATGCATTATAATTAACTCAGAAGATGATTACAATATGTAACAATGGCACTAATAGCTCATCAATTCGAATCCTAGAGAGGTCATTTGAATTGAATGCATGAGAGTGGCTTACAGGTCACTTAACACCACTCGTCACATCAGTTAACCATTTAAATGCCAAGTAATTGACTCTAACAAACTCTGAAACTCTGAAACTGAGTCTAGAATTCAACTGATTGCCCAAAATTAGGGGAGGGCGCCTTTCTGACTCCAGTTAACTAATTTTTAGGTGAAATTACCCAAAATTAGGTCAAACTGAGTAGGAGGGCGCCTTTCTGACTCCAGTTAGCTGTTTGTTAGGTGAAACACACCCAGTTGAATTCAGTAGGGTGCATTAATAATGAAAATCACCCCAGTTGGCTCCATGAATGATGGAGGAGGCCCAATTAACTGAACTTGATGACCCAGTTGGCTCCCCGAATGAAGGAGGAGGCCCAGTTGACTGAAACTGATGATCTATTGATGATGTAAGCACATATTTGAGTCAAAATACTTAGGATAAGTGGTAATTAGGTTTCTAAGCCCAAATAAATGATGCGTTGTTGGAAAATGACGCCAACAATTAGCTCTGATGTTGGTGTGATTGAAAAAAGAGGAACAAACACAAATTGCACCTAAGTCTAGTTCCAAAAGGGTCCAAACTTATAGAGAAGCAAGTTTATTCAAACACATTTTTAATATTCCATCGATAGCCATGTTGGTGAAGGAATATTGGTCTAAGGATTCAAGAAATTAGTGGATAGAATCGCCTTTAACGAAATTGTGCACCCACCCACCTTCACTTGCAGCTCATTGGAAGACATTTACCTTTAAAAGATAAGTGTCTCAATGATGAATGAATGAATGCCATGGATTTTATTTTTATTATGTGTTTAAATAAGGCCACTTTTACAAATAATTTGTTTTAAAATAAGGGACCCACTTTTATAAAACAAGTGGGAAGCAATTTTACAATGTAGTTTCCTTATAACTTAGAGTTACATGAAATTTTATAAAAGGTAAGAAAAAAAGGATTTGAACCCAATACTCTTTCTTTTTAAAGTAACTTTCAAACAAGTGAGCTAAGCCAAATATTTAGTTATATTATGGAGGAGGATGAGGTTTTTTTTGTTGTTGTGCGAGAGCGTTCCTACCCAGAAAACCTTGATTTATGGTGTGCAAGACACTTTACACGACCACACACAAAAAAAACAAAATTCCAAAACTGAAATTTATCAGGTTTGGGTTTATTCCTTGATTAGATTACCTTGAAAATGTAATTTTTTTCATTATTTCTGGTTTAATGAGTTCACGCAAGGCGCATTACAACAAGAAAACCCTTTATGCTCTGTTTTTTATTTCTATTTGCATATAGCTCACAACAAAGATAATACGCATACAAAAAAGGTAGAAACTGGGAATAAAATAGAAAACTAGGCTAAAGTATGAAAGAATATGAGAACAAATTAAAAAAAAGTGTAACTGTAAACAATATACCTATGGATTTGGTAAAATGGTCATATCTAAGGAAAACATAAACCTTTTTCAGTGAAATGAAAAGAGTTTCCAATTGAAAGTAGTGCTCCATACGCAATGGAACACCTATCTTAGCCCAAAAATGCACAAAAATATCAGAAACTATAAATCCTTTGATGCATACAACAACACCAATTCAAGATCTCGATCATCAATGGAAGCATAACTTCATAAGAGCTTTGATACTATGTTCGACTAGCAAATGATATTTCCAAAATATCGAACACCTTGAGAAACCACTCACACAAATAAAGCACATATCAACACACCAATTTTTTAAGTGGTTAAAACCCTCAAATAGGGAAACAGTCCATGGCCCAAGCCAACCAACTAATAATGGCAATATTTTATGAAAAAGAAAAATAATGTTACATATGAGTTTCTCACAATTGATCATTAAGCAAATTATCCTCCATTCTCTTTAAATAGATTTAATGTACTAATTGGGTGATAATCCATGGATCAATAGCCACTAAGATTGAGGTGAGTATAAACCGTGAGATTACTCTATGTATAAAACATATCATGACCATTGGATTACATAAGTACAAATGCATAGTAAGACATACTAAAGAAACACATTTTACCTAAAGACAAATTATACTAAGCTGGTCTTAATTAAATCCTATGTCTAAATATCCTAACACAAAGGGTTTATTTTGGTGCCTTCAATTGGAATTTAAAGAATAATATTTTGTTTTATTGTGCAATCAAGACCAGGGAAAATTTTCACTAGATGAATCGGTAAAATCACATGCATGTTATTATGGTTTCCTTCATCTTTTTGTGTCTTTCATTTTGTTGAATGAATCAATGGATCTATGTATGTCTTGCCCATTTTTTTTTTTGCATGTTGTGAATGTATTCTAGATGGAATGTATGTCAAGATCTCTTCTACATTATATGTTCATAATCTTACATGTATATTCTAGGTATGAAGTTATGATTAAGGAACCCAACAAACACTAGTCAAGTTTGAGATTTGGTAAGTTTGTACTGTGTTTACACCCTTTCACCTTTAAAATAATGTTCAAAATCTCCCTTCAATAGCATAAATAAAGTCCATGCACCACATGTTTCTACTGTAAATCCAGTCAGCATAGCTTCAAAGAGTAAAAAGGTCATATTAGGGTTATAGACCAAGATATTAAGCTTAGAAATATTGAGTGTACCCATCCTCTATATTGAGGACCAGGAAGGTGAATCATGAAAAACCATCCCTAACCTTGCAACCCTTCCTACAAACCCCTTTCCTCCCTTTCTCCCCTTTATTTGCATCATCCTAATGTAAAGTTACATACCTACATGAGAGAGTGAGAGAGAAAGAGAGGCAAGAGAGATTGAATTACTTAAAGGGTGGTGAAGAGATATAAGACCTTGTGAATATAATACCATTCTTTAGGAATGGATAGTTGACACCTTCCTCAACTCCCCTTGGATGCCAACCCTTCACAAATATCCCCATTAGCATGGATACTATTCTCGAAAAAGGGTTGAACATCCTTCCCTAGGATTCCCTCAATGTAAAATAAAATCTATATAAAGATTCAAATAACCCTTTCCTCATATACCCTCAATGGGAAAACAAATATAGAGGAAGGGGCATACAACCATTCCCTAATATCCTCCCTTGAAAAGAATACTATGTTCAATCAAGGATTAGTTAATGCGTCCCTAAGGTACCCATTGATGTGAATGTTATTCTCAAGGAAAGGTCATCCAATGCTTCCCTGAGCTCCCCCTTGACATGAATATTATGCTAGAGGAAGGGTAAATCAACCATTCATAGGGGTTCTCTTAATGGAAAATGTAATGCAGAGGAGTACAACTGATCATTTCCTAATATCATGCTTGGTGAGAATACTAAGATGAAGGAAGGGTTTATTTACCCTTCATTGGGATTCACTCAATAGGATATCTAATCTAATGGAATGGTTAGGCAACCCTTTCCTTGGATTCCCATCTCCAATAATACCATTCTCAAACGAGGGTTAATTGACCTTTTCCTAGAATCCTAATTGCCATGAGTATTATGATAAAGGAAGGGTTGGTTAAACCTTCCCTAGGACCCCCCTTGATTATAAGTCTATGCTGGAGGAGCGGTCAACTGACCCTTCAATGTGGTCCCCTCAAAGGGAAATCTAATCTAGATATAGGAATATATGACCCTTCACAGAGCTCCCCCATGACTGTGAAGAACCTGCAATAATTAATTAATGCAAATACACGAGATATCACAATTAATATAACTTAGAATCACTTTTATATTTATCACGGGCCACTTCGAGGGGGCAACCTCCTTTGAGAAAGCTCAATACAATTAACTTCACGATGCCTTCAATGAACTCAACACACACTTATATACTAAGTCTATGCCCAATACTATGAGTCAAAACCATGGGACATATAATACTACGGGATGAATTACAAAGCATATGCATCCAATACTATGGGTCAATACCATGGGATAATATAAACTATGGATCAACAAATACTACGGGACGACTTACAAAGCATATGCGTCCAACAACAATATACTAACAAAGTAAAGAGAAGGGTTGACACGGGTTCCTAACATCCCCTCTCCCTTAGAAAAAGCTTTGTCCTCCAAGCTTTGGTTGGGGAAATTGATGCAGAATCTGAATGAGTGGTTCCCCGGTAGCATCCTCGGGTTTCATTTCGGGCCACTGACGCCTTTGGAGTTTTAGGGAGGATTGCTTGGAAGGCTGTAGAAAAAGAAGAACCATATCAACTGCGTGAAAAGTGTGCTCAGAATGGTGCTGATCGGCTTGTTGTTGTAGTCAAATTCTGGCCATGTGAAGATTGTCTCGCAAAATGAGAAGAATCTGATCGCGGTTTCGAAGAACCGAGTCAATTTCCTGAACTGGGGAGCTGCTAAGGGTGTATGGAAGAAGAACTGATGGTGTCTGTCCATAGACTACTTCATATGGTGTCCTTGTAGATGTGGTATTGTACCACCAGAGCGCTTCTAAGAAATCCATAGAAATAGTTGGCCAAATCTGTGTAGGGATGGGAAAGGGTTTGAGCAGTCCCGAAAGGAGTGTCGTTTCACCCTTGTTGACCTGGAAAGTATCACAGTCAGCCACCATCTGTTGAATTGTCATTTTCAGTCCCTACCAAAAGAAGTTACATTGTTCCCAGTCATACATTTTGAAGAACCCATAGTGCCCTGCTGATGAAGAAGCATGGAGTTCATAGAAGAGATAGCCCTGTTGAACATATTGCAACCAATTTGGAACAAGCAGAGAAATAGCTATAAGAGAAACTGGGTCATCAATTGTGCGAGAAGGAGCATATGCCACCATATTGTCCTTACCCTTATTGTAAGTGATTGCATAGGGATAACCCATGAGTTGGATAACCCATTTCAGGTGTGTTGGGGAGGAGACCCATTGTTCCAGGAAATTTTCCAGACCCTGGAGATCAGTCTTGATGCAGAAATAATTCCCTAACAGGTATGGCTGCCACTTTTGTACTGCATGCAAAATAGCCATCATTTCCTGCTGAGAGGTAGATGCGGCTAAATTCTTACTGGAAAGGTCTCTTGAAGGTAGCAAGCTCATTGGTTCAGCAAAGACACCTGCATATTGATCCAAGGAAGTAGTGGAGACTGGTGATCGGTGCATCTGAATGGAATGGAGTTGAGCGATGACACCATGTGAATTCTTCTTAAGGATTTTTTTTAGGCGATGTGAACTGATGATGCAGAGAGACCCTGGTTGTAAGCCCATAAATTTTTGTTGTGCCCCATTGACTGAAAAATGCATCCAAAGTTCAGCAAAATCCCATAAGATGGGGCCAAGTGTGCGTAACCATTGAACGCCCAAAACCACATCACATCCGCCTAAGGACAAGGCAAACATGTTAGAGTGCAAGTTATAATCTTCCATAGAGATATGCACATTGTGAAACTTCCCCTTGCAAGGTAAGGTGCCCCCATTGGCAACCATGACTTCAAAGTGGGAGCAAGGATGGAAAAAACAATCAGCCTGTTTGGCAATCCGAGGGTCAATGAAGTTATGAGTGCTACCAGAATCAATGAGTATGGTAAGAGGGATCTTCTTGAAGTATCCCCTGACCCGCATTGTTTGTGGGGTGGTGACGTCGGTTACAGCATGGAGAGAGATCTCGGGTGGGTCGTCCTGAGATGGGGTGTCAACAGGCGGGTGTTGAATGTCAATCTGATCATCTACTATATCTAGATCTTCTTCGCCAAGTTCAGTGGCAGGTGGAGAATCCACATCCAAGAGATAGAGCTTTTGTTGAACACATCTATGTCCCCAAGTGAATTTCTCATCACAATTATAACAAAGCCTTTTTTCTCGGTGTGCCTACATCTCTATTTCAGACAAATGCTTGATAGGAGTTGGTCAAGGAGCAGGCGTGATGGGAGGTCGTTGGGAACCCATATTTTTGAAGGGAACAGAGGTGGGTTTGGAGCATTGTTGAGTTGCGATCTTGTCCTCGGCCAGCTTAGCCAACCCTAGGACTTCCATCATTGTGTTGGGACAGAAAATTTTGACCTCTGAGCGGATTTCATCCTTGAGACCACTGATAAAACAACTCCTGTAGAATTCATCAGACAATCCTTCTATTTGATTGGCCAGTTTCTCAAATTCCGTCTGATACTCTCTCACTATGCCAGTTTGGTGAAGTTTAGTGAGTGCTCCTGTGAAGTCGTCAAAAGCACTAGGACCAAATCGTGGCAAAAGGAGTTGGCAAAAATCTGTCCAGTTTGGCTCAGGATGAGCTTTGATGTACCAATGGTACCATTGAAGGGCTTATTGTTCCAAATGAAAGGATGCAAGTGGAACTTTCTAGACATCAAAAGTATTATGCAGACTGAAATATTGTTCTGCTCGGTATATCCATCCAGTCTGATCAATACCATTGAAGCGAGGAAAATCAAGCTTCAACCCACGAAAATTACTGGAAGAAGAGAACCCGGTGGCTGCAAAAGATTCTGGTTGTCGGTTATTGGTCATGGCTGAATGCTGAAGATGGAGGCTGAGAAATTTTTCATCCAGATCTTTGAGTTTGGTTTGGATGGCTGCAAGTGCTTCCTCCATGGTTTTTGGTCCTGTGCGGGTGACAACCACAACCAGGAGTTTTTTTTTGTTTTTGTTTTTTGGAAATGGATAGAAAAACAAAAAAAAAGCTTATTTAGTAAAGGAAAATTTGGATTTGGGAAAAACTCGGATTGGTAATTGGGGTTTGACTAGGATTTGGACACTTTCTAATGGACAGGGAGGCAAAAAATGGGTATTTTAGAAGCGGTGTGAAGGAATGAGAAATTTGGTAGAGAGGGACAAAGAAGCAGAATTAGGAAAGGAACACAGTGGCAAAATTTGAAGGCGTTTGGGTGAAAATTGAAGGAGTTATGGAAAACCCTAAAAATAGACAAATGTGGGATTTCTAGTCTTGGGAAGTGGAATTTGGGATAGGGTCCTCAGGAATGAAATATGCAGAATGGGATTGTAGGGATGTCAGTGAAGTTTCAGGGAAAACAAAGTTGAAACAAGGGAGATATGGCCGAAAAATAATTGTTTTTTTTGTTTTCTAGAAATGGATCGGCAACGGCAACGCGAAAGGGATCCGAAACAGATGGATCTGCAACGGCACAGAAGGGATCGAAAAATGGTTGGATCTGAACTAGCGACTGGATCTGGAATGACTTTCAGAATATATCTGAAACGGATGGATCTGGAGCGGAAGTGATCGGCAACAGTTCAGCTGAAAATAGATATGGACCCTAGGTATGTGCGGCTTCCTATCGGTTCAGGGGATTCACTCGGCCACCAATGCTATCTGACGGCTTGCGTATTGGGGCAGTACCCCTCAGTCCATGGTTCAGGTAAAACTGATAACCGCTTTGCCACAAATGACAACTCTTGGTTTACCTCACGGGTGGGAACTAGTCAATCGGGTAGGGGTCGTTGCCCTTTTCGCTGGAAGGTCCTCTCAATGGGCCAACTACTTTGGGGTTCCTATGGTACTCCTCACAATGAGTTTTAGGGCTTATGCCCATGTACTTCCCACAGTTAAGTAGATAGGGATTATTCCCAGATTCGAACTTGCAACAGATACAAATTTTTTTTTGGCAGAAATTCCACCCAACGAGCCCAAGAAAGTGCTCTGATACCAGATGTGAAGAACCTGCAATAATTAATTAATGCAAATACACGAGATATCAGAAATAATATAACTCAGAATCACTTTTATATTGATCACGGGCCACTTCGAGGGGGCAACCTCCTTTGAGCAAGCTCAATACAATTAACTTCACGGTGCCTTCAATGACCTCAACACACACTTATATACTAAGTCTATTGCCAGTACTATGAGTCAAAACCATAGGACATATAATAATACGGGACGACTTACGAAGAATATGCGTCCAATACTATGGGTCAATACTATGGGCTAATATAAACTATGGATCAACAAATACTACGGGACGACTTACAAAGCATATGCGTCCAAAAACAATATACTAACAAAGTAAAGAGAAGGGTTGACACGGGTTCCTAACAATGACAATAATACTATGCTCAACAAAGGGTTGATTGAACCTTCCATGAAATCCCCATTGATATTATTTATATGCTTAAAGAAGGGCAAATCAACCCTTCCTTGGGCCCCTGTCAGTAGAAAATGTAATATAGAGGAAGATTTATCCAACCCTTCTATAGGCTCCCCTCAACATGAAAACTAATTTTGGATTTCCTTGACAAGAATTTTGTGCTCAAGGAAGGGTTGGTTGACACTTCCATGTGATCCCTACCAATATTAATTCTATAATGATCAAATAAGGGTCAGTTGACCCCTAGGCTCCTCTCAATGAAAATACTATGCTAGAGGAAAATTCAATGGTCCTCGTTAACTAGAAAACTAACCCAGAGGAAGGGTCATCCAACCCTTACTAATTCTTCCCCTTAACAAGAATACTAAGTGTTATCCATAAAATCAACACTTCTCCATCTGTGATGATACTGATTCTTCGTTCACACAAAAGGACATTATGGATTGAAGAGTTTAGATTTTCTATTGATGCATGAGGCCCAAATCATTCCTTGATTCTCTAGTTTATGCTCTTTTTGTGTCTTTGGCCTAAGACAGTGACACGTCGTTGAAAGTATGACATCCTACGTGTTACCTGCTGGTGGTCCCTTTACCACTAGCGCATTTCCCCAAAATGTTGTACACACATATTGCCTTCATCAATCTCGCGCTTAACATGCTAGTGGTATGCTTTTCACTTATGTGTTCCTCCAAAATCATGAAAAATAAAAAATAAAATCGAATTAAAGGCAATTAGGGTTGGTTCCCTAACCTCCCTACCTGTCCTAACCAATTCCTTCTCGAACTAATATTCTATCGTTGTCATAAATACAAGAAGAAGACCATGAGAAATGGACACACACTCATTTGTAAGGTTATGGTGGAGGAATTTTGGAGGAAGAGAGGAGCAAAGGACCCAGATAAGGTCTCAATAGGTTCTTGAGAAAGATCAAGGTTGATCATCCAAACCTTCTCCATCCTTTCTTTAATGATAAAATAATCTATAGGAAGGGTTGGAAAAACCTTCCCCAAGATCTAACTTGATAATAATACTTTGTTCAAGGAAGATTTGATCAACCCTTATTTGATATCCCCATCAACATGAATACAATGCGCACATCGCCTGGAAGATACTTCATGCACTCGGCTTTTCCAAATCTCCAATCCTGCGTCAGAGTCTGATACGCAAGAATTGTCGCATCACCAACTCAACGTTCCATCCGCTGTAGGATTGATGTAGTCGTCCTAATTTATTGTCATCTTGTAGATGCGATCAAGGTCTTGTGCCCTGGATTCTTCCTGTATCGGTTCACTGTATCTTTCTCCCGGCGAAGGGTCCAAGGGTTCGATGACCATAATATCCTTCCCTTCAAAGATCATCTTTTTGGTTTTCAGGTTGATGACCGCGAGGTTATCCATGGCCCAGTCTATCCCCAATAATGATGGATATGGGTTACTGTCGTCAATGATTTCAATAACCTCGAAGTCTGTTGAAATTCTTACTCCATCGATGTCCACAAGTACATTCGAAAGTCTTCCAAAGGGAATAACTTTTTACTGATTTGCTAGTCTTAATTGGATCGGTGACCATGATAACCCTGGTTTCCCCATCTGTTTCCATGTCTGCTTATTCAAGACATTCACTTCTGATCCTAAGTCAAGGATTATATCATCCATCTCGTAGTCTCCAATTTGTGCACTGAGCCTCATTTCTCGGCCTATTCTCTTATGGCTCTGTATATGGTGAATTGCGCTTTGCGCATTATTTGTGCTACTGTGTGGTTCATATTGGTCTAGCAAGTTCTAGAATTCCAATAAAGCATCTTCAATTTTTAGTAACTTCATACAGCTTCGTAGGAACTGCACAACAGAAGTGCCTGTTTCTATTGCGTTACGTGTTTTATCATACGTTACTGGCATATCCTTCGTATGCGATGTTTCACTTTGCAATGGGATTCTTGGTGTCATAGATGCTGGTTCTTTGAAGGTCTCCTTGCTTTTGCGAAGACTTATTTGTTTCTTTCTAGATTGAAAGCAGGTGCTTTCTCAGTTTCTTTTCTGATCCAGACCCCTTCAACAAGAGTCTGCTTAGCTTGATAATTCTTAGAAGACAAAGATTCTGGCTCTTTATATTTTCCTGTTGCAACACCACTTTGCGTCACAGCATTAACATTTGGATCTCTAGTTCTTTTCTCTGCTGCGATCATCTGAACATTTGGGTTCGGTGCTTCTTGTTTTCATTCTTGCATTTTTTCTTGCAGCACTGAGCATGCCTCAATAACATGGTCAAAATATTTACAGTATCTACATGTAGTACAAGCATTGGTACAGTCTCTAGATAGGTGACCTGGCTGGCCACAGTTATAACAGATCATTCGACCTCTTCCTCTTCCTCGACCAATATTTCTTCCTCTTCCTTGGAATCCACCATGACCTCTGTATGCGCCCTGGTCATACTGCATGTTATCATTTTGCTGCGGTGTTTCTCTTGAACTTTGTAAACATCATGCTTCCTTTCTATCATTAGTTCATATGCTCGATAGTTGGAATCATCATGGCCAACTGATTTACAGAAATTTCAATACAAATTCTTGGGTGTTCGCACATATTTCTGGATCAAATAACAATCTTCTGGGCGGTGTCCTCTAGTTCGACAAATCTCACACTATGGTCCTTACTACTGATTTAGTGGATTCAGTGCTCCATTGTCGAGGTACTCTTGAAACAGAGGGAAACGTTCTTTTGGGTTCCCTTCTCCCTTGCATCTTGTACACCACACTTCTTCTCTAGTTTCTTTTCCCTTCTTTATGTCCTGTAATTGTAGTGTTGGGTTTGCTAGCTGGTTATGGATTTGGACCATTCCTGTGCTAGTCTCTCCTATTGGTGAAGCTTCTAATTTCATAGTGATCTCCAGGGATTTTTCCTACGAAGCAACCTTCTATTGCATCAATGGTAGTCTAATGTGGGGCAACAACGTAGCTATGAACCATTCTTGGTGTTGTCGCGGTGCGATGTCAGAACTGACCTGATCTAACAATGTTTTAAACTTTTGGTCAAATTCCCATACTGACTCAGTCATTTTCTGTTTAATCTCTTTCAGTTCTATTATACATTGTGATTCTGACTTAGGTTTCTTGAACTCTCTTAAGAGGGAAGTTTAATATCCACTAGAGTTCTATTTTGTCCTTGAGAATACTTGATAAACCAGTTCAAGGCTCTATCTCCGCATGTAGTGATGAGCTGTGCTTGCTTAACAGCATCATCCTAGGCTTGCTTGACGTTCCACATGGCTTCACACAGAAAGCAGTGTTGCTCAAGGTCTTCTAGACCCATTCCTTTAAATATCAACAGTTTAATATTGTCAGTCATTCTCCTTCTCGAAGGTGCAATGTTCTGTGATGTGGTAGGTATACTACTGTACATAATGTTCTGAGTCATAATGTTTTGAGTACTCACTCCCACGGTGTTACTACTATTGATGTTCTGTGGAATAGGAGGTGCAGTTATCTCAACTGGAGGATTCTGCAGAGTAATAGGTTGATAGGTGGCTGATGGAGGTGATGTCTGGCTATCGGTCTCAACTTGGAACTCAGTGTCTATGAGAAGTTCATGTTCATTAGGGTTCTTATCAGTGGTATACTTATATATTTTTCCACTTCTTAAATTGTGTGTATCTTCTTCAGAGTCCTTGTATGTGTTATCGACCATTACAAATTCAAAAAATTCTAGGAATCTTATTGCATTCTTGAAACACTTTTCTCAGATAAAACCATTTTAATATATAAACTCAGATTGTTCAGATACTTACCTCTGAATCCTTTGAAGAACTCTGCTTCTGTGCATTGTAGGACTTCAGGGTGTCCACAACAAACTCTGTCATGAAGCCTTGTAGTATGATGTCAAGCCAGAAGTCGACTGCTCGCGCGAGTGGACTATCTACTACTTTAAGTCTCTAAATGAGATCTGGGGTCCACTCGGCAGGTACTCCTTGTTGGAAACAGTTCTTTCGCTCTACGAGTCTTGATAACCACTCATGCAACTAGTTTCCAAAAGATGCGAAGAAAATTTCATAAATAGGTGCCCACAGGTATTTCTGCAAGCAATCTACGTCAGAGAGATGCGGATGCCTATTCTCTTTTCTTGCAAAATCCCTCTCTGTCTTGTCTACCCAGTTCCATATTTCTATTTTCTCAGGATTCCAATTTTTGGTGCTCATCAACAATTCAAGCGCGGCAATGGAACCATTTGTTGGCTTGTAAACTAATCTTTAGTTTTTCAAGATTGACCCAGGTTTTGCGCGGTTCAAGGAACCAACAAAACTCCTTTTCATCGGCCCTTTCGGCAACAGTCTGCGAGCAGACTGAGGTCTCACCCGAGGGGAAGTTATGGGGAGGTTGCGGAATCAGGTTTCCACAACCGGGTGATGCGTGCTTCAATGGAATGGAGGACTGCATGAAGTTACCCTACTTCGTGGCTGTTACTTATACAATAGCGCATCCAAGGACTATGCAGCTCAGAATGGCTACTCGACGATAAGAAAGCGCAACTGAAGACTGTGCTTCCTCTTCGGTAATTAACCAACTTCGAAAGACTTTTAATTAGTATAAATTACTCATTCAACAAGTACCTTAGGTTGCTTATTTCATGAACTTATGCAATATGATGAACTACAATGCATTGTGCACTTCCGGTGCTATGCTTCAAGGAATTGCACAATACAGACTTCGCTGACTTATGAGTTTACCCAATACTCTTACATTCACCATGTTCAAAAGTTCTTCCACATTCAACATTCATTCATATGCACTCAACACTTAGCATATCATTCCTATCATTCATTCTTCTGGATAATACATATGAAAGCAAAGATACATTTTACTTATAAACAAAAACTTAACCATTCAACATAAGTAAATGCACATTCAATCACATAACACAAGTATTTAACGTGGTCCACCCCCAGGATGGGAGCTACGTCCAAGAGAATTGTTGTTATATTATCAATGGGAAGGATTCAACAGTTCCAATCTGCGAAATCAGCTGCATACTCTCTTCTCTCTTCAGTAGGTCTTTGCGCATGCAGCTGCAGAGCCTTTTTACAATAAGTCTCTCAACAGAGATCAATATTCAACAATACTCAAAATGAAGATTACTTAACCCTTTACCTTACAAAAGTTTCCCTTTTATAGATCGTGCCCTTAGGTCATGTCTGTTACAATGCATGTGGGCCAAAACCCTAAGGTTACCCAAAACTGATGCGATTTCCCACCACCCTGCCTGTTGCCGTCGACAACTTGCTTCACTCGCTTCAGGCCGCCTTGCTGGGCCATTCGTGGCTCACACACTCCTATGCCACAGTCATCATAAAAATGGTTACAATGGAATCGTGGCTTGTCACTTTTCGCTCCTTTGGCCTATCTGTTGTTGTCGACTTCATGGCTTAGACTCTAACGGTTTTCCACCACTCTTCTGACAGGTTGCTTCCATCTGCCTTCACGCCGCTCCTTACCCACTCCCGGGAATTACGGAGTTGCTTACCCAAAACATGTCTCTTTCGTCTGCTCGACCTTTCCTTATACTTTTTTCCCAAAGTAGCTGTTGCGCTGGCATTGCGCATCAACATAACTGTGCAGTGCTTTGACTTCGCACTGCTTGCTGCGCATATCTGACTTCGCACTTTGGGCTGTGCCATCGACAAAACTGTGCCATCTGAGCTTCGCAGTACGAACTGCACAATTGCCAAAACTATTCTTCATCAAATTGTGCCAACTTGGGCCATGCCCAACAATAATCCTTGCAACGACTATAAATATGCTCAATTTTGAATTATGAGCAATAAGTTATAGTCCTTGAAAATTGTCAATTTGGCCCATATTCTACACTTTTCCTGTAGGTGCATTTAACCCTAGAGGCCAACTTCAAGTACCTACAGAAGATCACCTATGGAGAACCAAAACAACTTCTCTATTGGATTAGGTAACACATATGATGAGGAATACTCAACAATTTTTAGTTCTTTGATCTGATGCTCCAATCACCTTCTATAAAATTCTGGAATTTGCTACTTTTGTGTTTCTCAACTTTCTTCCAGACTTAGAAAATACCGCAGTTCTGTAATAGACCCTCACAATCCAAAATATGACCAAATTTCCATTGCTCTAATAGCCATTATTAAATTCCAAATCCAACTTTGTTATTTAAAAATAAATAAAAATGGGGGGTTCAAGGCGGCTTGCCCCTTGCGACCTCCTATGCCATGCTAGGGCAGGTCGAGGTCATCGCCCTCATTTTTTTTGTGAATTTTTCAATTTTGCGTAATCTGGCACATAAGAAAAATTCCATTTCTTGTTGACTTGGTAGGGAGATGGCGTGTCCTGACACATGCTTCTTGAGGTGTCAGACAAGTACGACCTGTCACTCTGTGGCATGTTTATGTCACTTTCTGCCAACCACTAGGTAACCATACCACCATACCACCTGACCTTGGGCATGAGTGCGTAGACGGTTTTCCCCATTACCAAAAGTTGTAATGCACCCCCGTGAAGCAGTTCTGCCCAAAAATAGCTTATGCACTACCATGCGCATCGTCCTACTGCGTGACCGTGCCTTAGTCATTTCCATCGTGTGACATGCGCAAAACCTCAAAATTATTCGTCACCTGCCACCGCGCGCAATGCGCTTTCACCAAAACTGCTTTCTCTTCCTACCGCAGCGCCTAATGCGCGATTATCAAAATTTCCTTTTCTTCCTGCTGTAGCGCGCTATGCACGCTTTTCCATACTTATATATTTTTCCAACCCACTTGGGCCCAACCCAACAGGCCCCTAACACTCACCTGTGGCTCGTCTTGAGCCACTTCCACTTGCGGACCCTGGTGCCGCGTCTTCCATCATCCCAAGCTTTACTGTGAATCTTTGCAGAGTTTCTTCTAACTCCACAAGTATGTTCTTGGCTTTCTGTTCGAACCCTTGAAGCGTCTCCAGAGTAGCCTGCGAGACCATCTCCCGAGACACTTGTTCCTGCATAGTGGCTTCTGCCGTATGAAGTTCTACAAACTTCGCATCGAATTGCTGCATTAATTCGAGGCCTTCTTGCTCAATAGGCTGCATCCTATCCGATGCGGCAACCTCTTTCTCCCTTAGTGTTTCCAGCTCTTTCTGCAGGTCCTTGACCTCATTAAATCTCTACACTTTCTCTCTCGCCAGTGCATTCCTCATTTGTATACTTGCAGCATCTACCTGCTGCTGCTTCTGTTCTACTTCTGCCCTTACCTGCTGTAGCGCAGGATCCTTGTTCAACCCGGTTATTGCTGTATTTATGCGCTCAATTAAGTCTTGGCATTTGTGAAGCGCCTGCAACAATTAATTAATAAGAATATGCGAAATAGAAGAAATGACAGAACTCAGAATCACTTTTATATTGATCACAGGCCACTTCGAGGGGGCAACCTCCTATGAGAAAGCTCAATACAAATAAATTCACGGTGCCTTCATAGGTCTCAACACACACTTATATACTAAGTCTAGGCGCCAATACTATGGGTCAAAACCATGGGCCACTACAAACTATGGATCAACAATACTACGGGCGACTTACAAAGCATATGCGCCAACAACAATAACACAAACTATTGATCAACAAATACTATGGGATGACTTACAAAGCATATGCGTCCAACAACAATATACTAACAAAGTAAAGACATGGGTTCCTAACATCCCCTCCCCCTTAAAAAAAGCTTTGTCCTCAAAGCTTTAGATGTGGAAATTGTTGTTGAATCTGAAGGAGTGGTTCCCATGTAGCATCCTCTGGTTGCATGCCGTGACATTGAATTAAGACCTCTGTGATAGAGCGAGAGCGAAGTTGATGAGTGTGCCGATTGAGGATGGCCTCCGGCTCCAAAAGGATGGATCCTTCATTATCCAGTTCGGGTAAAATCGTTTGTCCACTGATGTTGGTGCCAAGAACTTTCTTCAGACAAGAGACATGAAAGACTGGATGAATGCGGGAAGAAGAAGGAAGTTCCAATTTATAAGCAACGGACCCAATCTTTTGAAGAATCCGATATGGCCCATAGAACTTTGGAGCAAGCTTATGACACCCTTTGAGTTTCAGGGAGGATTGCTTGTACGGTTGGAGATGAAGAAAAACCATATCGCCTACTTGAAAAGTGCGCTCATAACGGTGCTGACCAGCTTGTTGCTTTATGCGATTTCTTGCCATGTGAAGATTGTCCCAAAATGTGAAGAATCTGATCGCGGTTTCGAAGGATCGTGTCAAATTCCTGAACTGGTGAACTGTTGGGGGTGTATGGAAGAAGAACTGGAGGTGCCTGACCATAGGCTGCTTCATATGGGGTTATTTTAGAGGCAGTGTGGTAAGAGGTATTGTACCACCATTCAGCGAGAGGGAGCCACTTTGCCCACTGATGTTGTTGTTAAGAGGTGAAGCAACGAAGATAGGTTTCCAAGCATTTATTGATAATTTCAGTTTGACCATTTGTTTGTGGGTGATACCCTTAACTCATCTTCAGTTTGGTGCCAGTGTGGTGAAATAGTTCTGTCCAAAAATGACTGGTGAAAGTCGCATCACGATCCGAGACAATGGAAGAAGGGATGCCATGAAGACGAAAGATCTGGTCCAGGAAAATTTGAGCGACTGAGGAGGCTGTATAGGGATGGTTGAGAGCACAAAAATGACTATATTTGGAGAGGCGATCAACCACAACGAGAATCACTATCTTCCCTCTAGATTTAGGGAGCTCTTCAATGAAATCCATAGAAATATCTGTCCAAATCCGTGTAGGTATGGGCAAGGGTTCGAGCAATCCTGGAAGGAGTGTTGTTTCACCCTTATTGCGCTGGCAGATATCACATTCGACCACCATCTGTTGTTGTCCTTTTCATGCCCTTCCAAAAGAAGTTATGTCATTCCCGTTCATATGTTTTGAGGAACCCAGAGTGCCCTACCGATGGAGAAGCATGGAGTTCATAGAAGAGAGCCTGTTGAAGATCTGTGCTCTGGGGAAGCACCAGACGACCCTTGTATCTCAGAGAAGCACCATCCCAAGAGTAATGTGGTACAACATAAGGGTTTTTGGTCAAGCGTTGGATGATTTGAGATAAGGAAGAGTCATTGACATAACCATGTTGAATAGATTGCAACCAATTTGGAACAAGCATAGAAATAGCTGAAAGAGAACCTTGGGCATCAAATGTGCGAGAAAGAGCATCTGCCACAATATTGTCTTTACCCTTCTTGTAAGTGATCTCATAGTCATAACCCATGAATTTGCTAACCCATTTCTATTGTGCTAGGGAGGAGACACGCTGTTCCAAGAAATATTTCAGACTCTGGTGATCAGTCTTGATGCAGAAATGAGTCCCAAATAGGTATGGTTGCCACTTCTGTACTGCATGCAAAATAGCCATCATTTCCTTCTCATAGGTAGAGGCAGCTAAATTCTTACCAGAAAGGGATTTGCTGGTGAACGCAATGGGGTGTTCATCTTGAATTAGAACAACACCAAGTCCATTGCCGCAAGCATCACTCTCAATAGTGAAGGGCTTGGAAAAATCGGGCATAGCTAGAACCGGTGTAGTACACACAGCTTGTTTTAGTTTGTCAAATGCACACTGAGCAGCATGTGTCCATGTAAAAGCATCCTTTTTCAATAGAGCAGTTAATGGAGTTGCAATCTTCCCATAATACTTGACAAACTTGCGGTAGTAGCCAGTCAACCCAAAAAAACCACGAAGGCTCTTGAGTGTCTGAGGATGTGGCTAATTGTTCATGGCATCGATTTTGGCAAGATCCACGTGAACCCCTTGTGCTGAGATAATGTGCCCGAGATACTCAAATTCATTCTGTCCAAAAACACATTTAGACTGCTTGGCGTGGAGATGATGGTCAAAGAAAAGTTGCATGACAAGATCCAGATGTTGGAGATGTTCATCCCATGTTTTACTGTAGATGAGGATATCATCAAAGAATACCAGAATGAATTTACGCAAGTAGGGTCAAAATATTTTATTCATTAAGGCCTGGAATGTGGAAGGAGCATTAGTGAGGCCAAAGGGCATGACCAAAAACTCATAATGGCCATCATGTGTGCGGAAAGCTGTTTTAGGGATATCATCCACATGAACCCGAATTTGATGATACCCAGAACGAAGATCCAACTTGGAGAAAAAGTGAGCCCCATGAAGCTCATCAAGAAGCTCATCAACAACAGGAATTGGAAACTTATCCTTGATGGTGAGGTGATTAAGTGCTCGGAAGTCAATGCAGAGGCGCCATGACCCATCTTTTTTGCGGACAAGAAGAACTGGAGAAGAAAAGGAACTAGTGCTTGGGTGAATAATACCTTGCTTCAATAAGTCCCGAACGAGCATTTCAATCTCCATTTTTTGGTGAAATGGATAGCGATAGGGCCTAATGTTGGGAGGAACGCTACCAGGAAGGAGCTGAATACAATGGTCTTCTAGCCTGGAAGGTGGAAATCCCACTGGTTCAGCAAAGACACCTGTATATTGATCCAGAATTTGTTGTAGATCCAAAGGAGTAGTGGAGACCGCTGATGGTTGCATTTGAATGGAATGGATTTGAGCGATGACACCATGTGAATTCTTCTTGAGGAGTTTTTCCATGCGATGTGAACTGATGATGCTGAGAGAACCTGGTTGTAATCTTGTCAATGTGTGTTTTTGTCCATTGAGGGAAAAATACATCCAAAGTTCAGCAAAATCCCATAAGATAGGGCCAAGTGTGCGTAGCCATTGAGTGCCCAAAACCACATTACATCTGCCTAAGGTCAAGGCAAACATTTAAGAGCGCAAGGTATAATCTCCCATAGAGATACGCACATTTCGACACTTCCCTTTGTAAGGTAAGGTGCCCCCATTGGCAACCATGACTTCATAGTTGGAGCAAGGATGGATAAAACAATAAACTTGTTTGGTGATTCATAGTTGGAGCAAGGATGAGTATTGTAAGAGGAAGCTTCTTGAAGTAACCCTTGAACCGCATTGTTTGGGGGGTGGTGATTCCGGCTAAAGCATGGAGAGATATCTCTGGCTGGTCATCTTGAGACGGAGGGCCAACAGGTGGTTCCTGAATGTCGACCGGAGCATCCATTGTTTCTGGATCTTCATCACCAATTTCAGAGGCAAGCGGAGAATCCACATCCAAGAGACAGAGCTTTTGCTGGACACATCTATGTCCTCGAGTGAATTTCTCATCACTTTTATAGCAAATCCCCTTTTCTCTGTGTGCTTGCATCTCTGTTTCAGACAAACGCTTGATAGGAGTTGGTCGAGGAGCTTGCGGTATAGGTGGTCGTTGAGAACCCATCTTTCGGAAGGGAACAAAAGTGGGCTTGGAGCATTGTTGGGCTGCAATCTTGTCTCCTTCCAACTTAGCCAACCCTAGGGCTTTCATCATTGTGTTGGGACAGAACATTTTGACCTCAGAGCGGATGGCATCCTTTAGACCACTGATAAAACAACTCCGGTAAAAGTCATCAGACAATTCTTCAGTGTGGTTGGCTAGTTTGTCAAATTCAGTTTGATACTCTCTCACAGTGCCAATTTGGCGAAGTTTAGTGAGGGCTCCTGTGAAGTCATCAAAAGCACTAGGACAAAATCGTTGCAAAAGGAGCTGGCAAAAGTCTGGCCATTTGGGCTCTTCATGAGCCTTGATGTACCAACGGTACCATTGAAGAGCTTCCTGTTCCAAATGAAAGGATGCAAGCGGAACTTTGTTGACATCAAAAGTATTATGAAGACTGAAATACTATTCTGCACGATAGATCCATCCAGTTGGATCAGTACCATTGAAGCGAGGAAAATCAAGCTTCAGACCACATAAATTGCTGGAAGAAGAAAAGCCATTGTCTGATGAAGACTCAGACTGCTGTTTGTTGTTCATAGCTGAATGTTCAAGATGAAGGCCGAGAAATTTTTCATCCAGATCCTGGAGTTTGGCTTGGATGGCTACAAGTGCATCTTCCATGGGTTTTTCTCCTGCACGGGTGACAACCATAACCAGGAGTTTTTTTTTTTTTGGTTGACTGGGTAGGAAAACAAAAACAGAAACTCCTTTAGTAAAGGAAAATATGGACTTGGGAAAAAATTTGAAGGGTAATTGGGGTTTAACTAGGTTTTGGACACTGTCGAATAGACAGGGAAACAAAAATGAGGATTTCAGAAGCGGGGTGAAAGAATGGGAAAATTTGGCAAAGGGGGACAAAGAAGCAAAATTCAGAAAGGAACTCTGTGGTAAAATTTGAAGGTGATTGGGTGAAATTTGAGGAAGTTATGGCAAACCCTAAAAATAGACAAATGTGGGATTTCAGGCTTTGGGAAGGGGAATTGGGGATAGGGTCCTCAGGAATGAAATATGCAGAATGGGATGACAGGGGTTCCCCAAAAATTTCAAGGGAAACAGAGTGAAAACAAGGGATATATGGAGAAAAAACTGAATTTTATACTTGGGTTTTTTTTTCCCAGACTGGAGCGGCTACGGCTCGGAAGGGATGTGGAACAGATAAATCTGCAACCCAAAAGTGAGCGGAAATAGAGGGATCTGAAACGGCGTCGAATGGATTGAAAACGACTGGATCTTAAATGACACAGTAGTGATCGATAACAGTTCAGCTGAAAATAGATATGGACCCCAGGTATTTGTGGCTTCCTAATAGTTCAGGGGTTTCACTCGGCCACCAATGCTGTCTGACGGCTTGCGTATTGGGGCAGTACCCCTCACTCCACGGCTCAGGTAAAACTGATAACCGCTTTGCCACAAACGACATCTCTTGGTTTACCTCACGGGTGGGAACTAGTCAATCAGGTAGGGGTCGTTGCCCTTTTCACTGGCAGGTCCTCTCAATGGGCCAGCTACTTCGGGGTTCCTGTGGTACTCCTGACAATGAGTTTTAGGGCTTATGCCCAAGTACTTCCCACAGTTAAGCGGATATGGATTATTCTCAAATCCAAACCTGCAACAGATGCGAAAAAAAATTTGGCAGAAATTTCACCTAGCAAGCCCAAGAAAGTGCTTTGAAACCAGATGTGAAGCACCTGCAACAATTAATTAATAAGAATATGCGAAATAGCAAAAATGACAGAACTCGGAATCACTTTTATATTGATCACAAGCCACTTCGAGGGGGCAACCTCCTATGAGCAAGCTCAATACAAATAAATTCACGGTGCCTTCATAGGTCTCAACACACACTTATATACTAAGTCTAGGCACCAATACTATGGGTCAAAACCATGGGCCACTACAAACTATGGATCAACAATACTACGGGCGACTTACAAAGCATATGCGCCAACAATAATAACACAAACTATTGATCAACAAATACTACGGGACAACTTACAAAGCATATGCGTCCAACAACAATATACTAACAAAGTAAAGACATGGGTTCCTAACAACATTTCATCACTTCCAACAAAATGCCATCCATGGTTACTTTGATGTCCTCAGCTGGAGCTAGGCATTGATCTGACGGAATGATAGGGTGATGAGCATCCAGCTCTGCAATTTTTCCTTTATACGCGGTTTCCATTTCCATTTTCTCAGCAGTAAGGGACTCTACCTTGGCCCCAATTTTCTTTATTGTGTCCTCCATGTCATCTTCATCTTTGCATTCTTCTATGTGTGCGCACATAGCTGAAATGGTTTCCTTCAGCTTCTGGCCCTTTTCCTTGGCTGTGCTCAATTCTTTCTTGGTGTTATCTGATTCTTTCCTTAATTGATTGATGTCTTTAGTTAGATGTGTGCACTTATCATATGAGGCGAGGCCTCTCTCGTGAATTTCTTCTGCAACTCTGATGTGCAACTCATTCAGGTCCTCCAGGGGCAAGGCCCCAATTTTTAGGTCGAGGCGCCCAGTCTTTAGTGCCTCCTTAACCGTTTCATTTGGGTAAATCACGTAGCTAGGTTCAAGGTTCAAGATGCGCAGATACTTACTTCTAGTAACAGGTGGTCTTCTTTGCGCGCTTGGCTCTACTGATTTCCTGTTAATACCTGACCCTGATTGCCCCAATCCCATATGGGATACCAATGTCTTGACCTCCTCCACAAATTGGATTATGTTCAACTGCAGTTGTTCTTGCTTGGCTTCTTTCTCAGCACGAGTCTCTTCCCATGCTTCCTGCACTTTGGTTGAAATGGTCTTGCAATCATCAGGATAGGTGCGGCTCGAGCTCGGGTTTTTCAGCCTTTCTTTTTGTGCGTTGGCTTTGTGCTTGCGAGGGGCCTTCAGTGGCCTTACTCTTTGCTGCCGATGAAGCGGAAAGTTGACTCTGCGTGTCAGCCTTTTCTTCCACAATGGGCGTTGCAAATGGTAGTCCGCCCTTCTTTCCCTTCTTTGTTGTTGTTTCTTCTTTGTCTTCCTGATCTGTTTGGGTATCTTCTTCATCGGTGTCTTTGACATCGATCTTCTCCCGAAGGGGTTCTACGTTCTGCTCGTAGTCTGATGCATCATCATATGAAGCGGGGACTCTCCATTCAAGCTCCCATCATTCCATCATTCCCTCGATTGCCTGCTTATCCAGTCGGTAAAAGCTTGGATACCATAAATCCTGCTATGTTATGTCACCTCTTGGCTGAATGAATGTTTGGTGCCCTTTTGCTTGAAACCTGATGATGCAGGTGTATTCATCAGCTAGTGGTTTGGAAACGCGCGGTGTTTCCATAATTGCTTTGTGAAACTGGTGATAGTAAACATAGAATACTTCAGCTATTTTCCGCTGCCTAGACGCCTTTGGGATCGCCCATAGATTGGCAAAGCACGTTCCTCGGCCTTGTCCGGCTAAAGTGGCAGCTCCCTGGTAATTCTCTGGCTCCTTTCAGCCTACAAGGGCTATCAGCACTAGCAACCAACTAAAGTGGAACGTTGTTCCATCATCTTGGGTATACTGAACATCTGCCAAGAACTCATTCAATAAGAACTGGAACCAATTGTAATATTTTCCGCGCAATACATTAGTGACTGCCCTGATTGCGACCACAGGTACTTCAGGTGGTCTACACTTGCGCAACAGCTTTCCTGCAAGCAACTGGGTCATAAATTGTGTGGTGCGATCATTGATGTCGACCGTTGGGAACCCTCGTCCCTTGTGCACTACGCCGAAATCTTTTGCTACTTCAGTGCTAATAGCTCTATCCTGTGCCTTCTTTATGATGAGGTTAGCAGGGTCCTCTCCCCTCTTGTTCAATCCAGTGATGTGATGAATCAGGTCGATACTGATGTTAATGCACGTGTCCAACCATAGGAATCCTTCATGCACGCAAGTGAGCAGTGTGCGCGCTACGATGGAAAACTCAACGCTCTTTGTAAAGTGCTGCATTTGCAGTAAATTTAATAAGCCTGATGGTTGGATGGCCCTTAGCCATTCTTGAATTTCTGGCCTGTCGGTGCCGGTCTGTGCATCCTTGACCCAATTGATATAGGCATCTGGTCTAAACTGTGGGTAATTTTTGGGTGTTACCAACGTACTCTCCAGTAAGTCTGGGTCATCGAGCTTACAACTTGGTACGCCACCCATCAGACTCTCCTCGATCTTAACCCTGGTAGAGATATCGGGTAGCGAGATTTCATATTTGAAGTTCTTTTCTATGTTTACTGGTGGGGCATCGAGCTTCCTTGGGGGAATGTAGTCAGGCACTGGATAAAATTGAAGAACTTGAGCTGTAGTTGTCTATTGTAATGGCACTTCGGAGCCCCCCTTCTATGGAGCTGCTTTCTCTTTGCCCTTACTGCTTCTTGCAGCATGTCGTGCTGAACTTCTGGATGGACTTGGTTTCGTCGCTGTCATTGCTGCTGGAATCCCTGCTTGCTCAAATAACCAAGAAAGATTTGCTATCTCAACCAAGTCGCTCATACAATTCTCTAGTCGCTCGGATCTCGACTAGTTCAAACACTTCGTAAAAATGGTTAAGTGGCCGAGCAAGGTCTATTTATAGCCGCTGTTGGGATGCTACGTGGCATTCCGCAGTGCCCAAGGCCCTTAAAGCCATCTTTATTTCCAATTCGTGCGTATTATCTTGGGCCTGTCAACCGATCCTTCTCGTGATGCGAATGTTGTTTCCTTAAATGCCCAATGGTTTCTTGTCAAGCCAGCTTGTCAAATTCGTTGAATACGCATTAATGGCTTAGCTTGCCATCCAGATTTCGGTATGAACTGGTCACTTCGGTCTTTAATGGGTTCCAAAATGTCCCATCTGCCTTCAAATTGTGAGTTTCCCTATTGCCGCCAATTTGGTTAACGACCCACTAAACGGCCGACAGATGTCATGGTAATGGTTTCCATTATAATGCACTGGCGGTCTAATAGGATGTTTGGTACAGGACATGCACTTGGTGTGATATTCTGCGTGATTGTCGTTCCACCTTTTCTGCGCGACGAGCTTCTGGACTTGCTCTGTGCGTCCATTCTTCTTTTGCCTCTTTTCTTCTTCTTCTTCTCTCTTTTTTTTTTTTTGGTGTTGCGCGCGGTACACTTCCCCTGATCATATAGGATTCTGCGCATCTAGACTATTGTGGTAAAGCTTTAGTATGCTACCATTTATCAAACTTGGTAAAGTATCTCCGGCTAATGTAGCTAACTAGACTACGCCACTATTAGTAACATGCATTACAGTATATGGGCCAAGCCAATGCATTTTAAATTTTCTAGGAAAATTCATGAATTTGATATCATACAGGAGGACTAGATCACCTACTTGAAAGTTCTTGTTCTTGATGTGGTGATCATGCCAAGATTTTTCGCGCTCTTTCTGGACTTGTTGGTGCGATGAAGCGATATTCCTCTAGTCGAACCAAGTGCAGGAGTCTTTCTTCTAGTGTTGCACGATCGACCATGCCTGTAAACCCTGCTATTCTCAAGCTGGGAACAGTGTACTCCATCGGCATTATTGCTTCTTGTCCATAGGCCAACCTGAAAGGTGTATGGCCAGTTAGTTTCTTGCAGGTAGTCCTGTATGCCCATAGTACAGATGGGATGCGCAAGTCCCAAGCGTCCTGATTGACGTTACATATCTTTGTTAGCACATTCTCCAACACTTTGTTAAATGCTTCAACAGTTCCATTCGCCTGTGGATGATAAGGCGTGTTGCACTGATGATGAATGTGGAACTCTTCGATTAAAGCCTCAATGGTCTTATTCCGAAAATGAGTGCCTTGATCACTCATCAATATCTTCGGGCATCCGAACCTTGTAAGAATATTCTCATATATAAACTCTGCGGCTGTAGTTGCGCTACAGTCTTTGACTGGCTTTGCTTCTGTCCATTTGGTGAGGTAATCGGTAGTAGCAATGATATACCTCGCACCAGTTCTTTTGCTTGGTGGGTTAATAGGACCCAAAAAATCAATGGCCCACTTCTCAAAGGCCTGCAATGTCAGCTGTGGATTTAATGGCATTTCATCTTTGCCTGACGGCTTCCCTGTCCTCTGACAGACATCGCAATTCTGGCAGTGTTCCTTCGAATCTTTATGAATTACAGGCCACCATAGCCCTACACGCAATATCTTCTGCGCAGTAGCTCTTCCTGCATAATGGCCTCCTGCAACTCCTGAGTGCGCATCAGCTAGTATAAACGGTTTCTCATGCTCTAGCACACATTTGTGTAATACTTCATCCGGTCCCAGTTTGTATAGCTGACCTGCAATTATAGTGAAGTCTGTTGTGCATACTACCAGTTGTTTCTTCTGCTGCGTAGTGAACTCTACGGGTGTGAATCCAGTGGTCAAAAAATCAATGATGTCCTGGTAGTACTCATCTGCAACTTGTATGGATAACAACTGCGCATCAGGAAAATTGTCCTCCAAATTCGTAGGCTCTTCTCCTGACTCGATTCTTGACAGATGATCAGGTCCCAAATTCAATCTTCCTGGATTAACAAGAATCTCAAAATCGTACTCTTGAAAGAGTAGTAACCATCTTCATATGCACCTCCCTAACACTGGCTTATTAACCAGGTATTTCAAGGCAGAATGGTCAATGAACATGGATAAGTGCGCACCAAGCAAGTAGTGCTTGAACTTCTGCAGCGCATATACCATTGCGAGTCCTTCTCTTTCAGTAGTAGTATAGTTATTCTCAGCGGATGATAACTTTCTACTGGAAAAGGCAATGGGATGATCAATACCTCCCTCTCTTGGTTGAGCAAGAACAATGCCCAATGCTTTGGATGAGGCATCCACATGGACGTGAAAAGGCTTCTCCCAGTCCGGAAAAACTAGGATTGGCACAGTGATCATTTTCTCCTTCAATGTGTCGAAGCCTTTCTCACAATCCTCATTCCAAATGAATGGTACATCTTTCTTCAACAGTTTTTCCATAACTGCGGTTACCTGCGCATACCCTTTTATGAACTTCCTGTAGTAACCGGTATGCCCCAGTGTAGTGCACAATTACTTAACTGAATTGGGTGTAGGCAAGTTTACAATGACTGCGATATTAGCAGGGTCTACCATCAAGCCATGTTTGCATACAATGTGTCCCAACAAGACTCCATAGGGAGCACAGAAGACACACTTCTTCAAGTTTAATGAAATTTGGTGCTGTCTGCATTTTTCCAGCATCATTCTGAGGTTTGCGGCATGGTTCTTCAATAAATCGAAAATGGTCCAATCATCAACGTAAACCTCTAAAAACTTATGTATAAAATCCTTAAATGCTGCGACGACCACTCTAGAGAATATGGCGGGTGCATTCTTCAGACCAAAGGGCATTACTGTGTATTGGAACGACCCCCATTCTGTAGCAAAAGTCGTCTTGTGCCTATCTGCGCAATCAATCCTAATCTGATGGTAACCAGAGAATCCATCAGTAAAAGAATAGGCCTCATTCCCTCCATCATTATCTAGGACTTCATCTATTACAGGTGTAGGAAATGGGTCATGCATTGAAGCATCGTTCAGTTTTCAGAGATCCACACAAATTCTGATCTCTCCCTTTGTTTTCTTGTCCTGGATAACCATCAGGATTATCCATTCAGATTCTTCAACTGGCTCAATGATCCCTGCATCAAGCATCTTATCGATTTCTACCCTAACTCGTTCTTTATAGCGCGGGTTCAGTCTGTATGGTCTTTGTTTCACAGGTTTCGCGCCAGGCTTAAGAGGAATTTTCATCACTCCCAAGTCTCCCAAGATACCTTTCATCTCTGTGAACTTGGTCGGGAATAGTTCTTGATATTCCTGTAATATACCCGCGACCTCTTCAAGTGTATCTTCGTCCCAATAATCTCCAATAGCTGCAAACCTTGGCGCTTTGCTGGTGCCAATGTTCACTTTCCTTGTTTTCACGGGTCCACTCATGTCTGTAATTTCTAGTGGAGGTACTTCTACCTTGCATGATCCCTATGAATCATGTATCCGTATGTTGCGCAGGTCCTCCTCATCACTATCTGCTGTATCCTTGGTTTCTCCATTGATGTGATAAAAATCAAGAGCATGCTCTAGCTGATCCTCCCATTCAGGTTGTAGGTGCTCAGGTATGCAGTCTGTGCCGAAGAATTCTTCTAGTGTCATGTTTCCTTGTGTACAATCTGGACTGAATATTTTTTTCTTAATGACCTGCAATGCGTCATTGATACTTGGATGCTCATCTTCGAAGCTGAAATCTTGCTGGAAGGTCACAGTGAGGCTCAACCAGTCCACTGTGCCTCTGCGCAACTCCAGGTCTAGGTACCACTTCTTCAGAATCAGTTCTTCTAACGTGTGCACAAACAGATGTACCCATTCTACCTGTGGTCTTTCTGTCCATGCTTTGGAACAGATTTGAATATGCTCTCGTGGATCTGTCTGTCCATTATATTTTTCAAAGGATAGGGTAACCTTATTAGCAAACCTGATTTGCATCTTAATTCTACACTGATCCCATGTTGTCAGTATCCTCTTATGCGTAGCCCACCATCTGGCAGGTATGCCGCGCAATGCCATGTCTAGAACTGAGACACTGTGTTCATCCGAAATTGCTGCAGTATATTCTTTGATAAAACAATACACATTAGATAAAACATCAAAGGTAGGGATTGGAGTTACCTCTTTCCCAATCCAGCGGAGTGACTTCGTGATCCGTGCGCATTTCCTGGCAGATACTTCATGTAACCTGCTTTGCTAGTTTTCTAGTCTTGCATCGGAATCTGAAATGCAAGAGATATCACAACGCCAACTGAGTGTGCCATTTGCAGTTGGATTAATATAGTCAGCAGTATTGGTTGTCATCTTGTAGATACGGTCCAAGTCTTGAGCTCTGGATTCCTCTTGAATTGGTTCAACATACTGCTCTCCCTACGAAGGGTCTAATGGCGTGATGACCCTGATATCATTGCCTTCAAATATCATTTTCATGGTTTTTAAATCAATAATGGCAGAGTTTGTCATTGCCCAATCGATACCCAGCAGTGCCAGATAAGGATGGCTGTCATCCACTATTTCAATTATTTCAAAATCGACATAGCTACGCACTCCATCAATGTCAACAATGGTGTTGGGTGATCTTCCCAAAGGTATAACTATCCCTTGGTTAGCCATCCTCAACTGTAGAGGTGACCACTGTAACTTGGGTTTACCCATCCGATGCCATGTCTGCTTGGTCAAGACATTTACTTCGGATCCAAGATCGAGAATGATCTCATCCATCTCATAGTTCCCAATCTTTGCAGTGAGTATCATTTCCCTTCCTGTTCTCTTAGGATTCCTAATATTGTGGACTGCGCCATTGGCAACCCCCTTGTCACTGTTTGGCTCATATTGTCTTAGTAGCTTTTCAAATTCCGTAAAAGCATCTGCGCTCTTTAGTAATTTCATGCAGCTGCGTAAGAACTGTGCAATAGAGGTCCCTGTGTCTGTTGCGGCATTTGTCTGATCTTGCGCCGTTGGCATATTCTCTCTTTGTGGTAATTCACTGCGCAACTGTGTTCTGGGGGAGCCAGGTGGTGGTGCCCTGAACATGTCTCATGCTTCCTCAAATGCTCCTTTATTTTTATGTAAATCTAGACCCGGTGCTTTCCTAATCCATACCGGCTCTCTAGGATTCTGTCTAGGTTCGCGCATTCCGTAGGTCGAAGCTTCTATGCCTCCGTCCCTTCCTGTATTAGTGCCACTACGCGTTACCACATTTACACTTGGATCCGCAGTTCTGCTCTCTGCTGCAATCAACTGAATATTGGGATTTGGTGGTTCTATCCTTCTTCTCTTCTACATTTCTACCTCAAACATAGGGCAGTCTTCAATAACATGCTCAAATGATTTACAGTAATTGTATGTAGTGCATGGGTTGGTACAATCTCTAGAAACATGACCTGGTTGGCCACAGTTGTAACAGATTACTTGGCCGCGGCCTCTTCCTTGTGTCGGGTTGGCATTTCTTCCTCTCTCGTGGTATCCACCATCACGGCCACTATATCCCCCTTGATCATTTTGGGTGTTTTCTTGTTTTGGATGAGTTTCCTCTTGAACGCGATACATCCCAACACCTCGCATTGCTTCTATGTCGCGCTTTCTTTCATTCATGAGCTCATATGCGCAACAGTTGGATTCGTCATGTCCCACTGATTTACAAAAATTACAATACAAGCTCTTAAGTGTTCTAACATATTTCTGTATTAGGTAATAGTCTTCCAACCTGTGTCCTCTGGTTCTGCAGATTTCACACAACGACGCCTAATTGTGGTTCATATTGATTGGTTTTGGTGTGCCACTGTCAAGATAATCCTGAAATAGAGGGCAATGTTCTCTAGTATGGCCTTCTCCTTTGCATCCGGTGCACCAAACTTCACGTCTGTGTTCATATCTTTGCTCTTTCCCGTTTTTCATACCCTATAATTCTAACGTCACTGTAGTCAGCTGGCTCTGAATCTGTGACATCCCAGTGCTACTCTCACCAATTGGTGAAGCCTCTAACTGCATTGCGATCTCTAAGGCCTCTGTCTGCGACGCAATATTCTGCTGCATCAATGGTTGTCTGATGTAAGGTAACAGCATAGCAATGAACCATTACTTGTGATGTTGTGGAGCTATCACAAAACTAACTTGGTCTAACAATGTTTTAAATTTTTGGTCAAATTCCCAGATCGATTTGGTAGGCTTCTGTTTGATTTCCTTTAATTCCGTTATGCACTGCGATTTTGACTTTGGATTCTTAAACTCTGTGACCAGTGTAGCCTCAATTTATGTTAGGGTTCTCAGTTGTGCTTGAGAATATTTCATAAACCAATGCAATGCACGGTCTCTGAAAGTAGTGATGAGCTGTGCTCTCTTCACAGCATCATCCTGGATTTGCTTTAAACTCCATACAGCTTCACATAGAAACCAGTGCTACTCAGGGTCTTCTAGACCCATTCCTTTGAATATCCGCAGTTTTATATCGTTATCTGTCATTCTCCTTCCTGGTTGTGCACTGCTCTGAGTAGTGTTGACTATCTATGCAGAGAAAACAAAGAAATATTCAGAATTCTGGGATTCTGCGGACTGGGCTGCGCGACACTCGCAGCGGGTGGGTTTTGGTCTAAGGGTGGCATGGTTTCTGAAATCAGCGGATTCTGAGGTGTGATAGGATGAATAGTGGCTGATAGCAGCATGGTCTGATTGTTAATATCACATGGGAGTTTGGTATCTACGTGGAGTCCAGGTCCTCCGGGATTCTTTTCTTTATTAAACTTATATCTCTTTCCACTTCTTAGATTATGTGTCTCTTCGTCACAATCACTATAAATGCTATTGACCATGACAGAATCAAAATATTATTGCATTCTTAAAATTTTTTTCTCAGCTAAAATCATTTTAATGTATAGACTGAGATTGTTTAAGAACTTACCTCTGAATCCTTCGAAGAAGTATGCTTCTGCTTGACTGTAGGACTTTAGCGTGTCGACAGCAAATTCCGTTACGAATCCTTCAAGTATGCTATTGACCCAAAAGTCGACTGCTTGAGATAGTGGGCTGTCTATTGCTTTGAGCTGCGCTGTGAGCTATGGAGTCCACTCAGTAAGTACTCCTCCTTGAAAACAATTTTTCTTTTCTGCGAGTCGCGGGATCCACTCGTGCAACTCGTTTCCAAATGAATCCCAGAAAATCTTGTGAATCTCTCTCCACAAATATCTATTCAACCACTGTACGTCGGTGAGACGCGGATGTCTATTCTCTTTCTTCGCAAAATCTCTTTCAATCTTGTCACACCAATCCCAGATCTCTTTCTTTTCAGGATGCCAATTGTCTGATCCTTTCGGGAACTGGTATTCTTCTTCACACATTACTTTCCAACACTCTATCGCATCACTGGTCTTAGCTGAGCAACATAACCATTTGTTGGCTGTAGATCACCTTCTTGAGGTTTCCAGTGTAGACCCAGGTACTTCACGGTTCAAGGAACCAACAAAACCCCAATTCACCGGCCCTTTCGGCAACAGGCTACATGCAGCCTGAGGTATCACCCGAGGTGAAGCTAAGGGGGTGGTTGTGGAATCAAGTTTCCACAACCGGGTGATGCGATGGGGGGAAAGATTAATAAGCAGCATAATGCCTTGCGGGTTGCGCGGATAGATAGCTACGCGAACCCTCTGTTCCACGTTGGGTACTTTGGTGTGCAACTTTGCTTGCGCACTTGTGCCTCTAATGACTGTGCGATACAGGATACCTTTGTGTCACGACAGTAAGCTATCAAGAGCTTACCTTGTAGAAACCTTCAATGACTCGGTGCATCAATGAGACTGCGGGTCCTTGCCACGGTGTCCAATTCTAACCACTATGCTTAGCATTCTTTATCCCTTTATTTCGTTCAAGTTCTTATCAGTAACTTGTGGATGGTTTAATAACATACATTACTATGTGCTCCAACGTTGTGCTTAAACTCAGTGTTCACTACTTGACCAATAGATAGATTCATACATTCCAATCGACAGATTCATACATGTTGAATACTTAACATTCCTCTGCGCATGCATTACTTAACATATTATTCCCATTCACTGCGGTGAATACATATAAAAGCAATCACATAACAGAAGTTTCCAGCACTAAACATTCATACTAAGCAATTAAACAATCATAAACACACATTGGTCACACAACATAGAATTTAACGTGGTTCACCCCCCGGATGGAGGCTATGTCCATAAGAACGGTTGTTAATATTGCTCTTAATGGGAAGGGTACAACCATTCTTAGTCTACGCACTCAGCTGCATACTCTCTTCTCTCTCTCAGATAGGTCTCTGCTCACTCAGCTGCAGAGCCTTTACAATGGATTTTCTAAGCTTAAGATTCTACAATAATCAATACTTAACCAAATGAAGAGTCTAACCACCAACCCTTTCCCATACAAAATAATTCCTATTTATAGATTATGCCCGTAGGCATATCTTTACAATTCGTAAGCAAAAACCCTTAGGTCTACAAAACCGGCGTGGCCAGCTGCCAGCCTGACTGTTGCCGTCAACAGCTTACTTCGCGTGCTCCAGCTGGGCCACTCATGGCTCACATGCTCTTCTGACAGCCACAGTCCTCCAAACAGTTACAACTGCATCATGGCCTGTCCCTTTCCACTCCTTCGCCTTCCTGTCGCCATCGACGTCATGGCCTAGCTTCTTAACTGCTTGCCACCACATGTTTGAACAGGTCGCTTTCATCTGTCATCCACCTGTTCCTTACCCAAACTAGGTCATATCCTCGTCTGACCTTTACCCATGTTCTGCCCAAAAATAGCTTATGCACTACCATGCGCATCATCCTACTGCACGACCGTGCCTTAGTCATTGCCATCTCACGGCACGCGCAAAACCTCAAAATTGTTCGTTGTTTGCCGCCGCGCGCAATGCACTTTCACCAAAATGGCTTTCTCTTCCTGCCGCAATGCGCAATGCGCGATTATCAAAATTGCCTTTTCTTCCTGCTACAGTGCTCTATGTGCGCTTTTCCATACTTATATATTTTTCCAACCCACTTGGGCCCAGCCCAACAATAGGTAAATCTTCACTTTTTTTGGATTCAAATTATTCTATTTAAACTTTCATTTGACCCCATTTCATTCTTTGCGTCTATCCTATAGAAGCTGATAGTGAAGTGTTGGATATTCGATTCAATGCTCAGTTGGCTAGTTTCAACTCGGAGGGGTTATTTTGAATAGCCTGATTGATAGCTTTCTCAAGACAGGGCATGTTTCTTCTTATAGGTATGTTGGCTCTTCTTGTTTTTGCATTATCAAACATGGTTGTTTGTGCCCATATTTTCACTTTTAATGTTGTCCATAATCTCTTTAATACATATTCACCCCACATGTATGCTCATATTTGGAGAAAACAAAATTTGTATTGTTTTTCTTCACTTACTAATTACGTAGACTTGCTTCTTATTTTTGTTGGAATTTAAATTAAGGTTGCCACTACAAGGAAGATGTTTATTGGATAACAACATGGCTGTTAGGCTTCCTATTCACTGAGACTGCGTAGCTTATTTTTGAGATGATAAGTAAGATTATTTCCTTAATTCAAAGTAACAGGTATCACCTGAAACCTCCACTTATCTCTCCGCTCAGATCTCTATTCACGCAAAACTGTAGTGCTAGAGAATGTGAATTAATATTGTCTGAACAATTTATTAAATCACTTATTAGAGAGGGGCCTTGTTTTATTGATGATGGTTGTGTTATTGGCTAGAAGCCATTTGTGTTGTTACAGGAGCGATGTATTTCTTTCATCAGAGTTCAATATTAATCTCTAAGGTACTAGCTTCAGCCCGTAGAGTAATAACTATTAGCTGTAGATAAATTAACTACTAGCCCTATAAGAACTACTAGCATCAGTCCCACTTGCCAAGGAATCTGGATGATATAAGAAGAGACCTGATTAAATATTTTCAAAAACCCAAGACAAAGCAACAGTACATAGTAGAACTAAAGGATAGGATGCCCAAAACCAAGCACTTGTTCCTGTTGCCCCATCCAAACTACATGTCTAAAGCCCCATGTATTCCACTCACCCCTGTTGAGAAGACTGTTCTCGTTTCCTAATTCGAATTAGAAAGAAAAGACACTGGTGATTATTACAATATCTATACAGGTACAAAGATGTAAAGGAAAGTCCCAAATATTCTCTAGTTAAAAGAATGAGTCAGTATGATGTATCATGGGCAGTTCTACCTAGATAAGCTTGAGTTAATAAACAAGCTACAGAAATATCAAACTAAACCAACACACTAGGTCACTACCAAATCCATCGAGGTTGAACAAGAGCGAACAGTAAACTGGAACTCAATTTGCAGTCTATGATGTAGTGGGGTCCTTCCCATCAACCCCTTTTTAATTTCCATCTGTAACTCTCGTAATAGGAGAGCTTCCCAAAATCCCTTGATAAACTCTTTGCACGACTCCTTCCCCTTACAAACCAACCTTTCTTTCCACTCTTGTTTTTCAACAATCTCAGATTGATTTGTGTAAAGAAGTTTCCTTTTTTGTCCAATTCCCATTGGCTATTATTGGATATTTTGAAATATTTGCCGGCAAAGATTTAGACTTCTTTGTTGGTGCAGACTGATGTGTGTTGCTACACTTTTCATCTTCCAACTTCTGTTCTTCTGGAAACTGATAGACAACTGTCTCTTTATCAAACTTCAAGACATAACCCTGGTTGCATCCTTCAAACAATATTTCCCCTAGGGTATCTATGATGTAGTATGCCTCCTTTTCAACCTTGAGCACAAAAAATGGCCATTCTAGCTGAAAATATAAATCTATGGTTCACTGTTCTCAGCCTCCTCGATACTGGGATTAGTGATTTATTCCCAGATATTTTCAAAAGACATAGACCCTTGTAGAAATTCGAAGGAATCTCCCATTCCTTCATCTTGAAAGAAGCCAACAAAGGATTTCCTAGGAGCTATAGAAAGAAGATGTACCTTTTCCTATAATACTGTCTCCGGATCAAAGTGCCTGTCTGGGAACTTCTCTCTGTAAGTTTCTATGTCAAAAAGAGTCCTCCACTCCAAATATCCATCTCAAATCAAAGTATCAAACTAAGATTTAATAGGCATGGAATTTGTATTATCATGCAACCAATCAGCAATAACAACCACCAAAGCAGTACAAGCACTCTCCCCCTCATCCTTTTCACTATGCTGATCAATTGAAGCAAAAAAGACTTGGGTTGACAACTTCATCTTCCCATCTCTACTAATAAAATCTTGGGTTCCCAACAACCAATGGTAAAGTGGTCATCACCAAAGTCCAAACATTTTGATCTTCCGTGTGCTACTCCATCTTCATTCGTATGCCACTGCAAAACATATCCTATGTTATTAATGATCATTCCTGGTAAATTAGTTATATGACTTAGTTGCAACTACAGGTGAAAGCTGGGAATCACGAACCAAATAGTTGGAATTTCATGTCTTGCAATAAAAAAAATACAAGCATCCCATATCCGATAATAAGGATTGAAGAAAACATATGAGAAATGCAAATAAAGTCATGAACTTTGAGATTGTGAACTAGCAACAAAACCTATATCCAATATCATATTGCTTGCGCCCCAACTCATATAATATGTTGCCACCAAATATGTAGTAAAAAATATGAGAGAATGAAAGAGAGAGGTGGAAACAAGAAAGCACCAATGGAAGAGATTCAATAGGGCAACATAGTTGTCGACGATCAAAGTCAATATCATCTCCCCCTTCTTCTCCATATGCTTTATTCAACAGTGGCTCTCCTCTTGCTCGTGGTGATAGAAAATTCAATTTCCTTTTTTTCAAAGGAAGAAGGTTCTGCATGGAAGGCTATGCAAGAGAATAATCAGAGTTTGGAAAACATGGCTCCTCAGTAACCCTAGAACTTGACTCTAAACTTGCTTTATGATTGATGATCCAATTATCATAATCTCCATCTTCTCTAAAGTCGAAATAAATTGGTCCTTAAACAAGATTAGTTGCCCCCAAAGTCCCATAGATGAAGGAATTCCAAAAAATAAATCTATCCTTGTCCTCAGCTTCATCCTCATCACATTCATCAATAGTATCATTGTCGAATACATATTCATATCCATCACTCCCAGAAAATCTACCATCATTCCCAACCTTTTCTCTACAAGCCTTCTTTTCTCTTCCTACTCCTACATAGTCTCTAAAATTTTTAACCTTCCTCAGGCCTGCTTTGAGAGTAGAAAGCTCCTCCTTTTCTGACTGAGGCTCTCCATCTAAAGGTGATGATGGCACAATAGTTCTATTAACTGGGTCCATTACTTCCTGGGAAATTCGAAGCTCCACAAAATTAAGAGAAACCTACACAAAACAAGTTGAGAATGAAAAACTAAGGATTTTGAAAGGACTCCAAGAAAACTTTAGCTACAAAGAAAATATAGATAACGGAAAAAGCACCCAGTTTCAAACACCTGCAGAAAGGCTTTGGATGTATGTCACCAAAGTTGCATACCATAGGAAAGGGAAGACTTACAGTAAGTGCCGCTTCAGGTGCCTTGCCACCGGTAAATCAAGATACAACAATCTTAGTAGTTTTGGTTATATTCTCCATAGGCAATGCATACTCTCCAAGGTTGAGGGAACCTGTTCCTATATCAGAAGGCTTTCTCTTCGATTCTTGTGTCAAACCCTGCCAATTTGAAACAAGGCACATCAAAATACTAGTACACATCATCATATTTATTCATAAGTTGTGTTTCTCTCTTTGATGCCATAATATTCTAAGAACCTTTCAATTTCTAGAAGGAAAACATAGTTCTAATAGGGAAATAGCAAACATGTTTTCAATCTAATAGATGCACATCCTGACTAGCACTCAACTTCATTTACATGCACATGGGCATGCAGACATGTTAAATTTTGAGCATTAATTCACAATACTCTTGGATCTTTACTGAGAGAATAACATATATAGTATATCAATGCATAACAATCACCATAAGCATGACAAGCATCACAAGAATCAAAAGCATGAGAGACAAGAGACAAAGATTTTCTGTGGGGAAAACCCTAAGGTGAAAAGCCCCTCAACTTCCTTAGAGATAGAGATAACAATGGCTCAACCAAAGTACAACCAAAATACACTGAGATAGTCTCCTAGTAGCAGATGATCCTCCTCCTCACTAGTGCACCACTTTCTGAGTGAAAGAAGTGTGAGTTTCCAAATGATGAAAATAGAGATCTCCCGATCTCTATTTATACTAACCTGTTTGCCCAGTTACACTATGAAGCTGACTTGTCTATCTAGATACATCCACAATATAATATATATTTCAAGGCCGACCCCACACATGGTGGTCTAATAACCCATCGGAAAGTACACACACTTGCGACACTTGTCAATCCACATGACGACACTTCCTTATAGAGGAATAACACATCTCTTATAAGGGTACAATAAATATATATGAAATACATAGATGAAATACATTCTGAAGTTACATATACATCAACACTCCCTCTTAACTAGGAAGGTATTTCTTGACACAGCTCTGTTAGACAAGTCTTCTTCTCGGGATCATCGTCATCGATGCATCGTCATCATCATCGTCACTGCTTCTGCTATCTCAACCAATCTCTGACTCTACTCGTCATAGGAAGTTCTACAGAGCCAGTCCTTTTTCATACTGGATGTAGGCCCACCACCTGCAGGTCTTCTTCATCACTGGCCATACTGTGGAATCCTCAGGACTTATTACGTGCATCACAAAACCTGGCTACACCATCCCAGGTTAGTAAGAGCACATAGCTCTACCTGTCGGATCTCCCAGGAGCACATTACATGTGAACCACAAAAAAACATGGTTGAAGCATCCCAGGCTGTTACGAGCACACAGCTCTCCCTGTCGGATCTCCTAGGAGCACATTACATGTGATCTCACCACAAAACCTGGCTGAAGCATCTGAGGCCTTTTTCATCCTGTCCAGATCTCCCAGGAGCAAATAACATGTGGTCCACCACAAAACATGGCTGAAGCATTTGAGGCCTTTTTCATCCTGTCCAGATCTCCCAGGAGCAAATTACATGTGGTCATGGAAAAACCTGGCTGAAGCATCTGAGGCCTTTTTCATCCTGTCCAGATCTCCCAGGAGCAAATTACATGCCATAGGACAAAACCTCGCAAGAGCATCTCAGGATGTTACGAGTACACAACTCCGACCTGAAGATCTCCTAGGGCACAAATTACATGTCCTCCCAGAGCAATGTCTCGAAAGAGCATCCCAGGCTGTTATGGGTACGCAACTCCAACCTATAGGATCTCCCAGAAATGCTCATCTGCACAACCTGATCCACGGCCAAAAAGTATCATCTGATACTCACCATACATCATCCTGATGTACACATGATCATCCTGATCATCATCACTGCAACATCCTGCTGCATGTCATCTGGAGAAGCTCGTCATCCATGATCACCCTGATCATACAATGCATCCATCTGATGCACACTAAGTAACTACCTGATACATATCATCATACACAGTGTATCCACCTGATACATAGATACATGATCCACACAATGTATCCATCAACATACATGATCTACCTGAACATACATGATACATATAAATATACATGATCTACCTAATCATACAATGTATCCACCTG
Organism: Larix kaempferi; assembly: GCA_027924585.1. NCBI lineage: Eukaryota > Viridiplantae > Streptophyta > Pinopsida > Pinales > Pinaceae > Larix > Larix kaempferi. The sequence goes on from BSBM01000997.1 coordinate 20,534,133, forward strand.
ATACATATACAGATACATGGTCCAAGAATCCAACATGACGCATATACAAAATACATACAAATGATCCAACCGATCTTATCTAGCATCCAACATGATGCGTACATACATATAAATGATCCAACTGAATATATCCAACATCCAACATGATGCGTACATACATATAAATGATCCAACTGATCATATCCAACATCCAACATGATGCATACATACATATACATATAAATGATCCAACTGATCATACAAAGCAGAAACTAGAACATCATCCTAATGCTCATCATCCAGCGCTTACATCCACAGCCATGTGAAGGATCCTCCTTCCAACATGCTTGGAATGGCTTCAACAAATGTGTCCATCACTTCTTCCTCAAAGTGTCCTCGATATGAAGAACACCAAGCCTCTCCTTGAAGTACTTGAACTTCACCCTGGCTAGTGGCTTCGTCAGCACATCTGCAATCTGCTCTTCTATTGCAACATACAGGAGCTTCACAGCTCCTCTCTGCACCATATCCTGATATAGTGATATTTGATCTCTATGTGTTTCGACTTGTCATGAAACAATGGATTCTCAGACAGCTTCACACAACTCTGGTTATCGCAGAAGATACCAGTGGCATTCAATGGGAGATAAAATAAATCAGACAATAGCTTTCGTAGCCATATTGCCTCACAACTAGTTGAACAGGCTGCAACATAATCTGCCTCATGTGTACTCAGTACTAGGCAGGACTGCTTCCTGCTAAACCAAGAGATCACACCTGATCCCATACTGAAGCAACATCCAGATGTGCTCTTCCTATTTGCAGCACTACCAGCCCAATCTGAATCAACATAACCATGCAGGTTAAACTTTTGATTCGCTTCATACTTGAGCCCAAAATCCACTGTACCCTTTAGGTACCTTAGAACATGCTTTATAGCAACTAGGTGAACACTCCTCGGATCCATCAAGAACTGGCTCAATGTGTTCACAGCAAAGCAAATATCTGGTCTCGTTTTCGTCAGGTACATTAAGGACCTAATCATCTGATGATACATAGAGATATCAACTGGCTCAGATGAAGCATCACATAGAAGATTCAGATTCGATGCCATGGGTGTGGCCATGGCCTTGCAATCCATCATATCGAATCTCTCCAGAATATCTACTGTGTACTTCCCTTGACCAAGGAAGATCCCACCTGCATTCTGCCACACCTCCATACCTAGAAAATAATGCATCATTCCCAAATCTTTCATATCGAACTCAGCAGCAAGAATCCTCTTAGTATCTATAATCAATCTGTCATCTCCTGTTACAAATAAGTCATCCACATACAGGCGTAGAATCACAGAATTCCCTTCCTCAACCTTGTAGTAAAGGTTGGAATCCGCTTTACTCTTAGTAAAGCCCAAACTAGATAGGAAATTGTCCATCCTACCATACCAAGTTCTAGGAGCTTTCTTCAAGCCATACAAGGATTTCTTCAATCTGCACACATATGACTCCCTGTCATGTATTTCAAAACCGAGTGGTTGCTCCACATATACTTCCTATTCAACTACACCATTCAATAAACCAGTCTTGACATCCATCTGGTGTATTTTCCATTTCATCGCTGTAGCTAGGGCAAGTACTGTTCTAATGGAAGTATGCCTGGCTACAGATGCAAAAGTTTCTTCATAATCTATTCCCTCTTTCTGAGAGAAGCCACGAGCTACGAATCTTGCCTTGTATTTCTCTACACTGCCATCTGCAGCATGCTTGATTTTGTAGATCCATTTGGAAGTCACAACAGACTTCCCTTTAGGTCTTGGGACAACATCCCAAACATAATTCTTCATTATTGATTGGTATTCCTCAACCATGGAATCCTTCCATTCTTTCTTTTCCGCCGCTTCTTCATAACTGGAAGGTTCTTTGTTCATAATGTCACAGAGTACAGAAACATAGCTGGTATGTGATCTCATTCTCTTCTTTGCTCTGTGTTCTTCTTCTGGAATGCCAAATATTTCTGCATCTTGAATGAGCTCTCTAGCCCATGCAGGTTTCCTCTTGTGAGAGTTATCCTCATGGGGTGGATCTACAGGTTCTTGCGGATCTTCAAACTCATGAACAACTTCTGGAGCTGCTTCAGTGATGGAAGTGTCTTGAAATCTAGTTTCCTTAGGTTCTTCATAAACTTCGATAGGTGCCTTCCTTGATTTGATGAATGCTGAGTTTTCATCAAATGTTACATCCCTGCTGACATCAATCTTCTTGAACCCTGGAAAATATATTCTGTAAGCCTTCGAGCTTTCATTGTAACCCACAAAGATACCCTTCTTTCCTGAAGGATATAGCTTGGTCCTCTTTTCCTTTGGGACATGTGTGTATACTGGACAACCAAATATTCTGAGATGGATGACTTCAGGTTTCTTACCAGAAAAGACCTCTTCTGGTGTCTTGTTGTCCAATATCTTGTGGGGAGTTCTGTTCTGCACATATACAGCTGTTCTAGCTGCTTCTGCCCATAGATGCATAGGTAGATCCTGGTCATGCAGCATTTCCCTTGCTGCTTCCATGATTGTTCTGTTCTTCCTTTCTGCAACTCCATTATGTTGAGGATTATAAGGAGCAGTCAACTCCCTCTTAATCCCTGAATCACTGCAAAGTTTCTTGAAGTCACCTGAGGTGAATTCTCCACCATTGTCGGATCTGAATGTTTTAATCTTCTTGTCAGTTTGATTCTCCATCAAGGTTTTGAATTCCTTGAACTTATCAAACACCTCATCTTTGTTCTTCAAGAAGTATACCAAAGTCTTCCTGGAGAAGTCATCAATAAACGAGACATAGTAAACATACCCACTCAGAGAACTGGATGACATAGGACCACATACATCTGAGTGGATGATTTACAGGATATCTTTTGCCTTGCTTTCACTGCTTGGGAAATCCTTCTTAATGTTCTTACCTTTTTCAAATCCTTTGCAAACACCTTCATGTTTGGTCTTGATTTCAGGAAGACTCTCTACAGCCTTGCTTGCAATTGGAAGTGCCCTATAATGCATATGAGCAAGTCTTCTATGCCAAAGTTCACTTGGCTCCATGGAGTCATGTACCATGGCATGTTTAGGTTGACCCTTCAATTTATACAAACCTCCCTCTTGCTCTCCAATCACTACTGCATCATCGATTGTTTTACCCTTTGGCCACATTAGGACTTGGCCATCTACAAATGCAACCCTCATGCCTTTTGCATCCAATGCAAAGATGGAGAGAAGATTATTCTTGAGCCCAAGTACATAAAGGACTTCTTTCATCTTCAAAGATTTTCCAGAATCTAGGTTGTAGGAGGCTTCACCACTTCCTTTGATTGGGTATTGATAATCATCCCCAAGTTTCACCTTATGGGGTGATTCATGTTCAGATAGGTTCACAAAATATTCCTTAAAACCAGTCATGTGTTTGGAAGCCCCACTGTCAATTAACCAATCATTACAACCATGGGAGATAGTACCTGTGAGAGCAGAGATTAGAACATACTCTTCTTCACTTGATGAGTCATCATTACTATCATCACTTTCTTCCCTAGCCTTCTTCTTGGGTGGTTCATCATCCTCGACAGCATGAGCATGAAACCTTCTTTTCCTGCCCTTCTTCTTGTTGTTGAAGTTGTTGTTGTCCTTCTTGTTCTTGGGACAATTTATGGCAATATGTCCTTTTTCATTACAGGTGAAGCATATTCTTCTTTCTTTATAGTGATGTGAAGATTTCTTGGAGTGAGATGGCTCTCTCTTGGAGTTCCCTTTCTTGGTGTGAGCTGTGAGAGCTTGATCTTCATTTCCCATCTTTTCTTCTCGTGCCACAAGCCTTGCTTCTTCTTGTGAGCATTCTTCCCGTAGTATGCTGAAGGATACCAACTTCTTTCTTGCACAGATTCCTTGAATGAAGGAGTCCCATGACCTAGGTAGGCCATTTAGAGTGGTCATCACAACTTCACCATTCTCCACCATTTCATCCACTGCTTCTAGTTGTTCCTTGATTTGGGAAACCCTTGAAAAATAAGATTGAACGGTTTCTCCATTCTGAAACTTTACTCCTTTTAATTGGCTCCGTAGGGTCATCTTCCGATTGATGTTCTTCCCTTCAAATAGCTTGGTCAAAGAGTCAAACATCTCCTTGGGTGTCTTTAGAGAAGACACATGGGGTATGAGATGGTCTTTGATAGAATCAACAATGATTCTCTTTGCCTTGACCAAGTTCTTCTTATGCAATACTTTAGCCTCTTCATCCTCTGGGATAGGGATGTCTTCTTTTATATATGAGTCCAACTCATTCTCTTCCAGGATCAACCCAATCGTACACTTCCAAGCTCGGAAGTTATCAGCCCCTTCAAGCTTATCCTCAAGCTTGGTGTGGTGAGACATCTTAAAGAGTAATTCAAATGGAAATAGAAAAGATTTAGGTCTTACCACTTGAAATGCTGAAAACTGGATTTGGTCTCGGATTAGGGTTTGTCGGAAAAACCTTAAAAATTCAAAATTTGAATTTCAACTTTCTGAAAGGATAGAAATATGCGCCTTGATGGGCTGATTAGCCTGGTGTATTCATAATTTGAGATCAGCAAAGCTTTACCCTTCAGATTTGCCTTTTTGTCCTCCCGGGTTCACTTGGGAGAGCCCTGAATTAGGGTTTGAGTTTCCCGGAGATCTACCCAGCCAAAAATCTCGATCCAAAGCTCTAAACTTTGATTTTTGCAAGGAGCTTCCAGCTATGTCTTCAGATTTCAGAAATTCCTATTTTTGTGGAAACCCTAATGTTTAGGGCCAAATCTGAAAATGATCAGAATTGAATTCTGATTGGACAGATAGATTCTCCTTGATGAGTAGAGTCAATCTACTATACTGCTTTTCCAAAAACTGTGGAGAGAAACCCAATAAACAGGAAACTCAAGTTTTCGTCACTGCAAAATGTCTTCTTCTCAGGTTAGCTTTGATACCATGTTAAATTTTGAGCATTAATCCACAATACTCTTGGATCTTTACTGAGAGAATAACATATACAGTATATCAATGCATAACAATCACAATAAGCATGAAAAGCATCACAAGAATCAAAAGCATGAGAGACAGGAGACACAGAGTTTCCGTGGGGAAAACCCTAAGGTGAAAAACCCCACAACTTCCTCAGAGATAGAGAGAGAAATGGCTCAACCAAAGTACAACAAAAATACACTGAGATAATCTCCTAGTAGAAGATGATCCTCCTCCTCACTAGTGCGCCACTTTCTGAGTGAAAGAAGTGTGAGTTTTCGAATGATGAAAATAGAGATCTCCCAATCTCTATTTATACTAACTTTTTTTCTCAATTACACTATGGGGCCGACTTGTCTATCTAGATACATCCACAATATAATATATATTTTAGGGCTGACCCCACACATGGTGGTCTAATAACCCATCAACAAGTACACACACTTGCGACACTTGTCAATCCACATGACGACACTTCCTTATAGAGGAATAACACATCTCTTATAAGGGTACAATAAATATATATGAAATACATAGATGAAATACATTCCGAAGTTACATATACATCAACAAGACAAAGCATGTTTGATTCCACCATTAGAAGGAAAGGCCTTAGTGCAGGAGCTCCTCTTAGTGGTTCACAATTTAACTAATCTTCAACTAATGCATCCACTCTAAATACACATGACACATTTGACTAGTTGTTGCAAGCTTTTAATAAAAAATGCCCATAGCTAATGTTTGAGCAACAATAAGAAAATGGAAAATATTGCCGTTGTTCTTTCATATAGGTAACATGTAGGTAACATAGAGAAATTTGTCTGAAAATGACAAAAGAATATATGACTACCACTCCAAAATACTATCAAAATTAAGGAATTAGTTAAAATGAATCCAAATGATGGACCATTTCGGGTCCCATAACGAATCTTATGCACTTGCATCACTATCACCATGAAGATCTATTTAAAATTTGGCTTGTTTTCGGTAGACACATTATTTTCCAAGTATTCTTGTAATTTTCTGCCCATAAGATTTTTATTTTTGTCCTTGTATTTTCTTATTTGCTTTAGTTGGAACTACTTCTGCATTAATTATGAAGTTAGACATGATCCCTAAAGAAAGGATAAAAGTTTGTTAAATATATATCTCTTACCATGAGGTCTAAGTGTACAAAAAATCTTCACACTCACAACTATCCACATTTGATTCATGGTGACACAAAAAACATAAATTTTCAAAAGAAAGTTAAGGATATGCTCACATTCCTTCTGTGAACATCTGCATAACTAGAATGACCTCTCTCCAAAAAATTCTCTATGCAGTTAGAACACAATAATTGAGAAAAAACTAATTCTTCACCTTCTCCATCTTCAACATTCAAATCATTTGCAGCTTGAGAGGATGCCAACCATCTTCACCTTCTTATATTCTACTCATTGGTTTTTAATGTATGTTGTATACATATGCAAACATAGAAGCTTTGCTGGTTTTACAATATTCTACAATATGCTTGATAGCTTTGAGGTATGCCTCATGTTCTAAAAAATTGTCTTTTCCTTAGAAGATTTTCCAAACCATTCTTTTTGCAAGTTGATTTTTTCTTTTTGGGATTTTGTAGTATGTTTTGATTTTCATAATCTTGGTTGTTTGCAAGACTCTCCAACAGATACAAATGGTGTAAGAAAAAATCACCATGTTACCCACATAAAGTTAAGTCCAGATATGGCGTCGATCCATACAACAAATCAAAAAGTGGTTTCTGACATTGACTACAGTGCATTAATGGAATCCGGAGCTAAAAATTTGGATCTTTGGGTAGAAGGAGAACTCTATCCAGTTGACCCTATGTCCAAGTATCATCATGATTTCAAAACAATAACAGGACTATGCCGATTTGTATGCCATGGAAAGAGTGGTCTTCTAGGATACTGTAGAAGTTTGGAAGGTAACCGCGTTTCCGTTGAGCAGAAAAATCAACATCTCAATATCCAGTTATATCAACTCCATCACTCAAATATGGTTCAGTATCATGAAAACATGAGATTGAACCAAATAATAGAAATGTTGAATAAACGACACGTGGATGAACTATCCATCTCAGCAAAAGAAATTGAGAAGCTGAAAATTGATATTTGTCATCTCCAAAAGAGACTCTCTACAATGAAGGAAACTCCAATGGGGTTGAGGACCAGATCAAAATTTTTGTTGAGGAGCAGATCAAAAAATTTGAAACCGATATCATGTTTGATTAAGTCAGGAGGTGGCTATATAAAAAGAGTGATGGGGATGAAGTCCATATTAGATCAAAGTTGTCCTGATCTTGTGGATGTGTGCAAAAATGTGTTTAAGAAAAGTGACATTAAAGCAATGCTCAAACAACCAGAATTTGATTCTTTGAGAAAATAAGTAGTTAACCAATTTATTGCAAAATTAACAATTGATGTAAAGGATGTTCAAGGAGTTTGTTATGGAAGAGGGATCATCAGGGAAGCATATGCAAGTCTTTTTAAAGTTCTGAGAGAGGGAATTTTGAATGTTTGCATTAAGAAGATTTTGGTTCCTTTCCCTTTTCATGTGAAGAAACAACGTGCATTACAAAACACAAAAATTGTTGATTCATTGGGAGATGCATATCAGTTAGAAGCAGTGCATAAAGTTGCAAGTAAGAGTAAAAAGAAAGTATAAAGTGAAATTGTTCCATTAATTAGAAAAAATAACTTGTGGTATGACATAGAATGGGTATTACAACTGAGGGTGAGGTATTATGACATCTCTACTGAGGAGGCATGTGGGAAATTGATTGCTATCCTAAAATTGGATGAAATGGAGTTAGTCAACATTGAAAAATATGAAAGAGTTTCCATAACGTTAATGAATCGTGAATTAGATCCAAACCTTAATAAGGCAAGTGATAAATATTTTCAAGTTCAATCTGAAGATCACCTTTTTTGGTAGGGAATTTTTCGTGTCAACAAGGAGTCCCATGATTCCTTGAAATTTGTTTTCAGCAAAACATATTTACCATCAATTATATATTCACATACTGCAGGGGAAAAATTATATGTAGAAGGATATGGTTCATATTTCGTGGAATGGCACCTTGTAGCCGATTTAAAAACTCTCAAGTGTATGTACAACATTTCTCATGGTGCAAATGCAATGCATAGTTGCTTATATTGCATGTAGAAAAAACAAAAAGATCGAAGTTGGAAAGGTGGTATTTTGAGTTGTCCTCAAAACCTTCCTCCCGACTGTGATCGGCTTGATCCAAATCTAGATGCAGTGCTTCCTATACCATTGATTAGGGTGCACATGTGCACTTTGCATGCATTTGTTAGAATTGTTGATAAGATGGTGTATTTATCTATATTGTTTGCATGGAACAAATCCCCACAAACTGAAAGTAAAAAGTCAATTGAGGCAATTGAACATGTTCTTTCAAAAGTAGGTTTGCATGGTGGAAATGTTAAAATTGAAAAAGATATTAAGAGGTCAGGTACACGAGGTAATATTCCCACAAAGCCATCAATTTCAGGTGTCAAAGCACGTCGTTTTCTTGAAAAGAAATGTGGACATGGATGTTGGGGATTGTATGAAGAATTAATTGATGCAGAGGATGATCGCACTAGTGGAGGGCATGAATCAGCTAGAAAGAAGAAATGTGCTTGGAAGTCACTTTCATCTTTTTTTTTGATGGATAAGGAAAAATTCATGGAAGTTGATGCAATAGCTTTTCAAGAAGCTATTAGAGACTTCATAAGAGAAATGAAGGAAGCTTGGGGAGACAACCATGTGACACATTATATGGTATGCATATAAAATTTTGTCCCACTAGTACTTTCCTTTGTACTTTTCTTTACATATTTTATTGTAAATTAACTTCATTTGGTACATTTATTTGGTATTCTAATACGGATTGATGTATGTTTGCAGCATCAATTATTTGCACACGGGCCATGGTTTGTAAGAAAATATGGAAGCTTGGCCATTTGGGGTACACAGGGCATGGAGAAATCACATAATCTAGCTCGTACTATTTACCATAGATGTACACAAAAAGGAGGGGGTTCCAATAATTCAAATGTTCTTTTGCAAATGGTTCAAGCATTTTATAGGCATAAAATTGATGAATTTTAGAAGAAAAAACACCTTCCATAAACAATTGAGCTTCGTAGAGTGATAAGACAAACAAATCTAAGTATAAAACGTAAGAGATCTGATGCTTCTGAAGGTGGAGTTGGGACAAGTTCAAAGGTATGCAATCTGTATGTTAACTTTTCTACCTTCTTAATTTAATAATTTATTGTTTTAAAGGCTCATTATCATTATTTTTTGTAGATGTGACCTTGTATCAACATGACCTTCCACAAGCCATTCAAGTTTCCTATAAGTGTATTCTCTTCCAAATAATTAAGTTGTAATATTTATCAACTTCACGAAGCTTATATTTTTTGTTAAATAATTACTTCAGGATAGATAGAAAAATATTTTTTTGATATCAAAACTAACCCAACTCTTGTACATGTCAACGGGTACAACATGGACATTTAACTACAGTAGTCCAAAAATCCATCTTCCAGATTATTTAGGATTCATTAAGTTTGAAAAGGACCTCTATAGAAGTTGTTATTTTTCTAATTTGCAGAGTTTTGGACCGGTGTCCAGTTGAATGAGTTTATGTAATTCTAATGTCGCACTTTATGACTATATTCAAATATGATATTGAATGCCAATAATGTGGTTTTTATCAAGTTGTGAACTGTATGTTATCAGGTTAATTATATGTTTCAAAAATAACAAATGCCGAGTCTAATCATGCATAACACAAAGATACTAATGAAAGACGTGTTCCCAAAGACTACTCTAAACACTCTTCTTATTACCCTATACAACTCTTCTAGGTCACCATGAGAGTGATACCATAAATTCCAATGATTGTTGCCTCCAGATAGACATAAATGGAATGAAAACACCCATTTCTTTATTAAGCGTGTAAATAGTGGCTATAGGTGTGAACTTCAACAAAATATTTTCAAATTTGGCTACAGCATGTAGCTACAGTCAATATTCACTGAAGAATAAATGGTCCATACAAACCAGAAGCATGCATAGAAACCATGTGTACCAATCAATACAAATACATCATATGATATAATTCTTATGTAACCAAAGCACATAATACTGGACACAATTTTCGTGATCTCTAGCTTGGTGAGGAAGTAGAATATAGTATACAGGAATAATTACAGTGCAGATGAGCCTGAAGTTAGATAAGCACTCCACCACCAATGGTGGTCCTCACTATAGAACTGAAAATTTGTCTTATGTTTTGTTTTTCTTCCCAGCCAGCATTAGTTGCAGCTTCCTATGCTATAATACATCGGAAGAGCATTAAGCAAATGAAGGTAGATGTTTTAATTCTCAAAATGTTTCTTTAATTTGGAATTTATTTTTGTAGATGAAATTATATATTTAAATTCTCACAATGTTTCCTTTGGTTGGGATTTCTTTTTGTAATTGTTCATTTATAATCCTCGAGAATATGATTCCAACAACACTGGTGATGCATATCCTATTTTTATCTGAAAAAATAGTGTCTGGCCATAATTTCTTGATTTTTTGGGATCATCTTCAGTCATGATTTTTTGTAGTTGGTTTCGCATTATTTTAAATCTAACTTCTCCCTCATAAAAAAGCACCAACTTTAGACCATTTTTGGCATGATGAATACACAAATTGGAGCATTGACTTTAGAGCTACTCAAGCTGTCATTCGATGTACTAATTTTTACAATGTTATCTTCCATACGAGCACTGCCATTTATTGCTAACAATAGTGCACTTGTTAACTGAATTTGGTGACTTTCTGAGTGAAGGTAGAGTGTTGATTATGCTCTGAAAACACGTGACTTCATCCACATGATTCTTACTGTTAAATTTACCCATGAAGAATGCTAAACTTGGATAGGGTCATCAGCTAGATTTATGCCTAGGTTTGGAACCAATCGCTCTTGATTGATCCAGGGGTAGAGTGTCTTATGTCAAGGATCAATGAAGATAATACAACTGATGATTTTAGAGAACTAGGTGTTTGCGGGAAACACTACCCTATAGTAAGGAAACATATACTATCAACTGAAAGGGGATGACAGGTAAGCATACTAATTGTATTACAAAGATGTTTATGAAAGGAAATAGGTTATAGGCCTTGAGAACATACCTTTCGACTGACGTTCGATCCTAGATCTTGTTCGATCTTGCGCTCGATCCTCAAGCTAACCTCCCGTTCAATAAACCTACAATACAAGTACCTTTCTTAGCGTATCTTGGATAATATATAATGATGAAATAGACAAAGCAATTTAAACATCCAATATTAACCAAAGCAGATCCAAACAAGTATATCACTTCAATGAACACTTAATTTGGGATAAGAAAGATGCTTCAACCTTTTATTGTCAAATGCAAATTGATGATACAAAGTATACCTGACTTTGTGACATGCTCCTGCAACCTGATCCTGGGCTCCTGCTCTTCTATGGCTTGGATATCTTCCAGCATAAACTCCTCCAATGCAAGCTTCTCTTTAAAAGTCTCTCAATAACATTCATGTCTCTAACCCCTCTCTTTATTCTTCCTTATATTTATAGGATAAGGGAAGCAGTTCAGGTCGAGAAATGGTTATGGAGGAAGTTGGAAAACCAACTGCAACTAATCCTCTTCGTGAAATTAATTATTTTTTAATCATCTTTTGAGGTGTACGCTACTATTGCTCAGTGAAGTAGCGCTCAGGGCACCACTATAGTGTTTTTAAACTAGTGTTCATCACTTTTTGAATGTTGAGCGCTACTCTGTTGAAGAGGAGTAGCGCTCATGAGGATTGAGTGATACTATTGCACACTGGAGTAGGGTACAGGCGCTAGTCTATTTAAGTAGAGTAGCGCTCATGTCTCAAGATGACATTTTTAGGGTTTTGCAAGTCTTTCCAGGAGGTGGAGTAAGTCAAAGTCTCATCTGGGGTCAACATGCTCCTCCATCCAAGTTATCCTTTTGTGTGATCAACAACTCAAAATGATCATGGACGGAGAGTTACACGTTTGACCTATAATAGATGCCCTCTAATGTGTGAGGTTAGAGGGGAACGATGGCCGAAATACATTATAATCCAAAGCCAGAGGAGGAGCAAGGAACCGCAGAAACAAGTCACAAGAACACCTGAAACAAAGATCAAGGTCAGCGAGCAATTACATTTTTTGACATCATATAGATGTGCAGTGTGATACAACATGATCTCCGATACATAACAAGGAGATATAGATATAGCATGGCCACTTGGAATACAAGCGTGGATCCATGTCAAACTGAGAGATCATAGCCATAACAACAAACTGGATCTATGTCTCATGGAGAGCCGAATATAAGTGAGGCTCAGTCTTGCGCAACTTGGGTGATAACAGAATGAGGTAATTTCATCCAAAATCCCAAGGTCTTCATCCAAAACAACTCTAGGTACAAACCCCAACCATGTGAATAGATGAGCTGATAGTCGAACATGGGGGGTATTGTTTGATTACGTGTCATTGATGTATACCGTTAACAAACGCGAGGACTTCCACCGATAATGATGATGGGGCCCAAGGTACCAAGTACGATCCGCCAAGTGTGAATAGATGGACTTGGAGTCGAACACTTGGGGATCCTGTAGAAGAAGAGACATTAATGTATTCTCAACATTCAACAGCAAGGAAAATTGCCACTGGTGACTGCAATCTCCAAGGTACTAACTGAAACTCTAAACTTCATTCCCATAGTAAAATGAGTTGATGTCGATGGGAAGAAGTTCGTTGGAAGGGAGGCCGTACGGCATTCTCCATCATCCAACTCGAGGAACACTCAACTGGTATGAGCTGATATGGGATAATATGTAACAAGATTGACACTAGGATGGCCGACACATAAGGTCAAGGTAAACTGCAGAATGGTCGACATAGGGTATATCCTTGAACAGTGAGCATGACACAAAGTGACTCAGGCAGTTTCCGACATAATAGGGTAAATGAGAAGCCTGAAATGTAAGAGACATTATCAGACCCTCCATATGGTTGAAAGAATAACCAACCAGGGGAGTAAACAACTCGGAGATCAGGTTCACCGTGAGGTCAAAAACTAAACCCAACCGACAAGATAGACTCAAGTAGGTGTTGTGTTCAAGGATAGAACTGACTGAACTGCCTTTGACATTGAAGATATGACACATCTTTCCCATCCCTTATTCTTTTTAGATAAAAGAATACCTTTCTTGTTGTTTGAATGAGTCCAACAAAGAATGAAAACTCAATAGATCCAACCATGTAAAAAGTTTAACGAGCCCATGGGAGGAAGACTCAAGACCTTCTTCATTGTTTACAGAGTTCGAAGAAGAGATAGAAGATTACTCTATATTACTGATCTCTGGATTTTAATATCGAGCCGAGATCTGTTCTTACTCGCCGGTGTTTTCAATTTTAAGGAGTCTGAAAAACTTAAACAATAACTCCATATATCTGCTCGTGGATTTTAGTATCGAGCCCAAGCAGATTAATGCTCGCCGGTGTTTTCCTGTTTATAGAGTCTAAAAAAATTAAACAATCCTCTTTTCACCTATTCGTGGATTTTATATCGAGCCTGGATTTGTCTGTGCTCGGCGGTGTTTTCTTGTTTATAGAGTTTAAAAACTTAAACAGTCCTCTACTTACCCTCTCGTGGATTTCACATCGAGCCCGAGTAGGTGAATGCTCGCTTGGTATTTTCATGTTTAGAGAGCCTGAAAACCCTAAAGAAAGGCTCCAAAAGGTCCTTTTCCATGTAGTTAGTCTCCTCCCCTGAAAAAGTATGAAACAAAGGGAGAAGAACTCTTCTAGTGCATACAGAAGTATACCTAGAGTATACCTTTTTTGTAGTTAATCCACCTAGGCCCGAAAAAGGGGTAATTCTATACCTGAGTGGATGAGCCTTCGATTAATTTAACGAGATCGAAGAGGACAAGCTTGCTCGACAATCTCGTTTAGGTTTAAATAGTCCAAACAAGAGCTTAAAATGACTTAAAGGTCAGCTTCTGGGATCATAGCTTCATAATCTGCCAAAACTAGGTCATCAACAAAATATTAGTAAACGCGACAAAAATCTCGAATGATATATGAATTTGAACTATTAACTAGTTGACAAGGTCTAACATCGATAATTTTAATCTTAGGAGATCGATCCTACAAAAATTTAAGGAAAAATGAGAGTTGGATAAGTGAACATTAGTATTGCACCATGTGTATGTTTCAATTGATTAATTAGGTCATTTTGATAAAATTTGAAACTATAGAGAGCTAAACAATGGTGGGTAAAAATTAAAATCCAATTCATATATATAATTTCATTTTAAAAACTCAATTTCCAATTTGTAGGGAAAAAAATTGGGGCAAACTTTGCATTTTCAAATCTCCGTGGCGATCAAATCAAGCATCCAAACACCGTTCTTCTTCCACCAAGTAAGTTAGAATCTTCCCCACTTGCATTTTTATGGTTTAGTTTTTATTTTTTGAGCCTAAAACTGCTTGCCAGGCAATGCTCACAACGTTTAGTGCGCGGGCATTACTGTGTAACAAGAGCAGTAGCGTGTGAAGGAGATGAGTGCTACTATGCTCACACAGAGAGCGCCCACACGTTACTGTGTAGTGTACACAATAGCGCTCAAGCATGAAAATTTAAAAACAAGCATCGAGACTGAAAAATTGTCACTTTTTGTGCAGAATGGTTCTTCAATGGTGAGAGAGAGAACATGAGGACATGGATAGGCTGGCCATGCAAGACCCAACCACTCTCCACGCTCTCCGAAGATGCGGTTTATTGAAGTTTTACCGAACCGTAAACATGAGGGCCCTAAACATATTATTTCGAAGACTTATTCAGTATTGGGATGTGGATACCAATACTTTTGTCATTAGTGGGCAAAATTTGGAGCTTACAGTTGATGAAATTTATTTCATTACTGATCTCTCACAGAGGGGAGATGTAATAAATCTGAAAGGGTCTTCTCGTGTGGGCATAGGGTCCGTGCAAGAGTACTTGAATACATATTGTGTGGCTGGAGCTGAGAAATCAGGAAGCCAAATCTTGATTTCTACCATTGAAGGCCTCCCCTTGAAGGTGATAGTGAGTATGATTAATTGAGTGGTAGGTAGTGCCTCACTACACCTAGATTCCAGGCACTATATGCATGTTGGTGTACAATGCTTACAAGGTCATGTATACGATTGGTGTACTAGTTTACTGGCGAGCATGAAAGCTCAATTGACAGGTTGCAAATCCGGAAAAATGAAGAATTTTGGGTACGGTAGCATTTTGTGTACTTTCTTCTTTGAGAGGATGCCTGCTATTAGTTTGGGGATTCCTCTACCTCAGGTTAACCTCCGTGAGCCCAGACTAGGCTGTTGGGGTGACATATTCCTTCGCCAGGGTGGTGGGGAAAGTCACTACTGTTATCATATTGATGATTTCTGGGGGTGGTGGGAGAGGCAAGTGCCCGCCTTCAAGCAGTTTCCATATGTTGGATTGGATTTCTGTCATGATCCAGAATTGGCGCTTCCTCCAGGTGGAGCCTGGGGAGATATTGGTATGTATAATTTTGAGAATTATTTAATTTTTTCAAACTTTTCAAGTATTTGATTTTTATGAATGAATTTTGAACTGCTAAACAAGTGTCATATGCATATATGGGCCTGTCCGTCCTGAGGGACATCCTACCATCTTTGTGAGGCCAACTGATATTACTGCAGCAGATGCTATGTTGGGGACCATAGAGATAAAAGTGAGTCGGTTGACTCATGAAGTTCCTGCATGCCGTATGGATCAGATACCTATTGATATGCAGGAAGATGTAGTTGGGGTGCCCCCAGCATGGATTAGGGTGCTGCGGAAGATAGCTAGGCTAGTCATATGTTATCACAATGCAGTAGAAGATGATGAGGCCCCTCCTTCTCCATAAGAGAGGGATACATTCTATGTATATTTTTGAGGCCACTATGCCTTGTTTTGTACTTTTATGACATGACTTGATAGACTTGTGATCCAAAACGCATATAATTTTTTGATACAGTATCGGCTATATACAGTATCGGTTATTTACATGTGTATGTGTTTAAATTTTATGTGTGAAATGTTGTTTATGAAAGTGTATGATACAAATGCCAGTCTAACACATAGTTTTCTAATGAATCATCTAATGCGTTTAAAATTTCTTGGAATGTGTTCATATATAATAGAATCAAACTGTCTTTCGAATAGTCTAACTCGTAGAAACTGACGTAGCAATCTAGGATCTCTAATCTGGTAGACACCTGTTAACTGAAATACAATTAGTTGTGAGTCAAGTCTTACCTCCAAATGTGAAATGCCATGACTGAGAGCATCTCGAAGAAGTTCTATAACTGCACTGTAGTCAGTCACATTATTCGTGGTGGGACCCAAACAAACCCCCCCCGAAGAGACAAGTTGGCCAGCAGGTGAGTAAATGACCCAAGCTGCTGCAGCCAACTGACAGGTGTGGCGACTGGCGCCATCAGCAAATCCTAAGAAATGTTTGCTCGACATCTGGTACACGAAACAAAAAACACACATAAGATTAACTAACAAGCATAACGAAAACAAGCTCTACAAAAATATACAGCTATGTTACAAGAAAAAGCACGTCAGCCTAAGTGTAGTACTTCTTCAGGTAGAGCCCATTTTTGGGCTCGACCAACTTATTACCTTCGTAATCTATCAGTTCATAGGCACCTTTCTTCAGTACTTTGGAAATTATATAAGGTCTGAGCCACCTAGACTTGAACTTGCCAGGTCCTAGGGGTTCTTTGTCTTGATCCCAAAGTAGGACCAAGTCTCCTTCAAGGAAAACCCTAGGTCTGACGGACTTGTCATACTGTCCTTTGACTCATTTTTTGTGGACCTCGTTTGTTGTGAGCGCTTCGCGGTGTTGCTCATATAGATGTTCTAAGTGTAACAAACGTTCTTCTAGTATTGAAGTATCCGGTAGTAACTGAACGGCTAGTTTTAGCGAAGGAATCTCACATTCAATCAGTATGACTGCTTCTATCCCATGCACAAGTTGGAAGGAAGAGAATTCGTTAGCAGTCTTAACGTTAGCTCGGTAAGCCCAAAGAGACGGGTACAGCATGATGTGCCAGTTATTTCGACCGGCATTAACAGTTCTTTGCAGTATAACCTTTAAATTTTTGTTCACTGCTTCGACTTTTCCATTCGCCTGTGGATAGTATGAAGACGAATGTTCTTGTCGAAAACCAAGCATTGTATACAACTCGGTCATCATGCTATTCTGGAAATGACTGCCATGATCAGTCACTATCTCTTTAGGTATGCCAAACCGTGCAATAATCTGATTAAACACGAAATAAGTGGCAGTTTCTCCATCTGCCTTGACAGTAGGCATTGCCTCCGCCCACTTAGTAAAGTAGTCAACGGCAATGATGATGTAATGATATCCTCCAGCTGAAACTGGATTGCAAGTCATGTAATCAACCCCCCATTTTGTGAAGGGACCTGCTGTAATCACAGGATGAAGAGGAGCTGGGTGTTCCCTCATTTTCTTAGTGAAAAACTGACACGGACAACAGTGTTTCACAGCTTCCACACAATCTTTAAAGATCATGGGCCAAAAATATCCGACACGCAGTGTCTTCTGAGCTGTTGCCAACCCCGAAAGATGTCCCCCACAAGCTCCACTGTGGGCATCATTTAATACTGCTTCGGCTTCTTCTCGAGTTAAGCAACGTCGTAAAATGGAATCTACCCCACGTCGATACAAAGTATTTGAGATGATGAGGTAGTTCTTCGCATGGCTTTTGAGCTCGTGTCACTCTTCTCGAGAAAAAGTAGTAGGACACCTCAAATTCTGGAGATATACTAAGATATCCCCGTACCATGGGTCAGAGGAAGCAATGAGGAAGATATGTTCATCTGGGAATGATGATTCTTACTCAACGTACTCTAGGTCACTCGAAAACTCTGAGATCAACTCAGCGAACACTAGTGATTTCTTCGACTTGGCCGATTGAAAGACCAAATCGAACTCCTATAGGATTACAATCCATTTATTATATTTCCCACCGATGATTCGTCGGGTGAGAACGTACTGGAAAGGATTGACTTCTGCTATCACAGTAGTAGTTCATAAAAGTATATAGTGACGAAGCCTCTGTACCGCATAGACCGCGGCAAATGCTAACTTATCAACGTGTGAATATTTAACCTCAGGGGCTATCAATGCACGAGAAAGATAGTAGACAACATGCTCTTGGAGCGTATCGTCCTCCTGAACTAATACTATACCAATTGTATTAAGAGATGCTTCCAGATATAAAAAAAGTCTTTTGCATAGTCTGGCGGGCTCAACAAGGGTGATGAAAGAAGTGCCTTTTTCAAGGCTTCAAAGGTTGCTTGAGCAGCCTCGTCCCACACAAAGTAGGAGTCTTGTTTGAGTAGCCTCATAAAACCTTTGGTAATATTAGCATAGTTTATGATGAATCGCCGTAAAAAATTAGACATGCCTTGCAGACTTTGGAGTTGTCTCAAGGTGCGAAGAGGAGGCAGATTTACAATCGCCTCTACTTTCAGCGGGTCGACCATTATGCCACGACTAGAGACAATGAAGCCCAGTAGACGTCCCTATTCGACACAGAACACACACTTATTAGGATTCAAACGAATCTTATATTGTCTGCATCTTTCAAACACCTGTCTAAGATGAGCTGGATGATCCCGTCTCTTTCGAGATCGCGCCGAGAGGTCATCCAAGTAAGGTTCTACTATGTGTTTGATATCATGAAAAGAAAAATTCATCGCTCGTTGGAAGTTAGCTCTAGCATTCTTCAAGACAAATGGCATCTTCTGGTAAGCGAAGGTCCCCCACGGGAAAATGAAAGCCGTTTTATGCTGATCCTCGGGTTTGATTTGTATTTGATTGTGTCCCGAAAATCCGTCCATGAAAGAGAACATCTCATGTCCCGCACAAGCATCTATGATTTGATCGATAAACGGTGTAGGATAGTTATCTTTCAGACAAGCTTTGTTCAAGTCCCGAAATTTAGTACAGACTCTAATGGTACCTTGCTTCTTATCAACCGGAACATGGTTTGAAACCCATTCTGTCATGTCAATCGGATAGATGAAACCGGCCTTAAGCAACTTTTCAACCTCTGCCTTGATGGCGACCACTTTTCTAGGGTTCACAAGATGAAGCTTTTGTCTCATAGGTTTTGCGTTAGGGTATGTCGTGATGACATGCTCCACGATGGCTGGGTCAATACCTGGCATCTCCTCATATGACTAGGCAAAAATATCGCGGAATTCTTTGAAAAGTTTTGTATACAGAGCGATTTCTTCTGGAGAACAGTCTGCACCAATAAAAATGTTTTCCATGACCCTGGGTTTGGTGGAAATGTTAATCGGAATTGTTCTCGATATATTAGCCATATTTCCCTAAGCATAAACAACTCTTGAAGTAGAAGGAAAATATGACAAATCAACAAATCCACCGGGTCTCACAAGGAATTCCCCTCTCTCAATCCTATCTAGATCTGGAAGCATGTAGGACCTGTGATGTATATGTTCCCATGGTTGGTCCAGGCCCATCATGACTTCTAATATGGCTTCATCAGATGGAAAAATCGTGTCTAAACAATCGAACGAGTGGGTGGAATTCAGTGACGATGCCGGAGCATAGTCCATATCTGACTCAACAGATACTGGCGGAGTCACGATATGTTCCATTGCAGCATGTTGTGCTTCCATATAGGCCACTTCTGCAATGGATGGAGGCACTGGAGGTTTTGAATTAGTGGGAAGGATCCAAGGATCAGTTCTTAAACCAGCCGTGAATGTTTCGGTAGAAGTACCCACATCAGAATGTATAAAAAGAACAGGGGAGGGAAGGTCGAAAGTGCCTATTAACGACCCGTAAAGCCCTGCTCTTAAACTCTCATTAACCGGGGTGGTTTGATCAACTAAGGGAATTGTGATCTCTGAAGAAGTCTGGTTGTTTCTCTGAGTGAAAGAAAGCTGATCGACTGTAACGACCTTACCTTCAAACAGGAACATAACAACTCGAAAAACTGCCGATGCAATAGCTCACATGGCATATGTCCAGCTCCTGCCTAATAACATGTTGTAATCAAGCGGAGCGTCCAGAACTTCTACTTCTACAGCAACTGTCTTACCAGCCAATGTGACATCAAATGATGGCAAAACCCCGTGTGGACGGAAAGTCCTGCCATCAAATGCAGTAAGTAGTGTGTTAGAAGGGGCTAACTCGGGGGAACCCAAAGCTTTCCAATAGGAAATTGACATTACGCAGGTCGACGCGCCCTCATCTACGACAGCTTGTCTGATGGTCATTGGGCCATGGATGACTTCAATCTGAAGAGCAATGTGATAGGGCAACCGGTATTTGATATCATCCATATCAAATTGCGCATACATGTTAGAGGATTCCATAATTCCAATAGATTCCAGAAGTGCATTCCATTGTAAAGGACAACTTTGCAAGACTTCTAAGGTAGACATGGCACAAGGGGTCTGGGCGAAATCTTCAACTACATTGTAGTTGGAGGCGGCCCGAGTGTTGGGATTGTGCGATGCCTGTTTCAAGACACCTTTCGGGATCTTGGGCATTGGGTCCACAGGTATGTGGAGTGGAGTGGAGGATTCTGGAATCTCTTTATCCTTTTTCTGTGCATCCGGGGTATAATTCTTGGATCTCATTTGTAAGAGTGCATCCGAATTAACCATGTTAATAAAAGTTTGATCAACCGTAGCATGTGTAGTGCCCCCAGTGTTGGAGGTGCCAGAAGCTGAGCTCTGGTCCTTAGGGAATGGCTCTTTCAGTATGGCAGGATTCTTTTCTTGTAATAGCTTCTGGGATTCTTCAAGCAGAGGGCATTGGTGAGTAAGGTGGTATTGCTTGCAAAGTTTACAAGGGAACTTAACCTTCTTTTTCTCTTTGTTACTCTTCTCGGCATTCTCTTTTTTGGGATTCTGATGGTTCCCCTCTCCTTTCTTGCCCTTCTTTTTGTTATTGGGATGCCGAAGACCCTTTTGATTGTTTTGAACCTGGTTAACAGATTCAGAAGTAGAAGGAGAGGTTGTGACGGAAGAAACCTCTGCAGTCGATTGTTTGACAGATAAGGCATGAACCTGTTTGGTCAATGCTTCGAAAGTTGCAGAGTCAACTGAACCCACTATGCCGTCAGCATGTGGTCCAGGTTTAGGTCTACTCAGATCGGTATTTGATCGCGGTGCATCAGGTATGATCTCATACAGTAACCCAGATTGTGCGTAAATTAGATCTAACTGCTGGGTCCGTAGGATGGCTTCTTCCTTATTAGACACTCAAGAAGTAGCTACTTCCTTAGAAATGTAAGGAAGGAGTGATTTCAAATACCACTTAAGAAGGAATTTTGGAGGTATGTTGGCTTTAATGAGCCTCTTCCGTCTTCGCCACTCCTGAATGTGATCAGATAAATGAGTGGCTTTATTTTGCCTAAATGTAGACAAAAGGTATGTTCCAGCATCATATCGAACAGGAAGCTGGAAGTGATTCAAAAAGACAGTCGTGAGATCCCCGAAATTAAAGAATGTAGCTGCAGGTAACTCAATGTACCATTTGGCTGCAACACCGGTTAAAGTCCTTTGGAACAATCTCAATCTAATGGAATCTTCATTTAATGAGTTTGAGGAGAACCATAAATGGAAAGTAGTGACATGGTCACTAGGGTCTTCACCCATTTTTCCTTCAAACTTTGGAATGTCCGAAGGTAACTTGGTGGGAACTGGTGGCCATGTAGCGTTATGATACACTGGATCGTTGGTAAGCTTGGAAAGATATGGCAAATTTAAAGTTGCCAAAAATGGTAAACGAGGCCGGTAAGACAGTACTTGATAAGCTGGGGTCGAAAAGGGGGAACCACCCATAGCTTGACCCATGAACTGTTGGTAGGGGTTTCCCCTAGCTGTCTGCTGGTAGGGGTTGCCCCCAACTATTTGTTGGTAAGGGTTTCCCCTGGCCATCTGCTGATAGGGGTTTCCACCTACCATCTGTTGATAGGGGTTTCCCCCAGCCACTTGTTGGTAGGGGTTTCCCCCTGCCATCTTTTGTTGCACGAAAGTATTATTGAAATTTCCCCACCCATATGAAAGTGGGTTAGTGCTCTGTGGGTTCGTCCACTGTGGCTGGGTGTTAGCCTCGCCATATTGCTGGTTAAAAATATTACCCCCTCCTCCTGAAAATAAGGAAAAAAGGGACATTACCTACAGGTATATTACCTTGATTCATGTTGGGACCTACAAAGGTATTAAAACCAGTGGTAGCTGACGTAGACGGTGTGGTCATGGTACTCATGACAGGCACAGTTGTAGAAGCACTTGGCCCTATAGTGGGTGTGGAAATCCAAGTACTGGGTATATGATATAACGGTTGAAACACAAGAGGTGGCACTAAATTGGCTGTACTGCTAGGTCCAAAAGTAGGTGTAGAGGTAGATGCCATAGTTGTTGAACTCGGCATACCTAACGTGCCAGTATTAAAACTGAAGGACGGAGTGGACATAGAGGATGTTTGTGCCAAACTCGGTGTAGTAGTAAAAGGAGGATTTACAGTGTTAGTGTTCGTACCTATGGTGGGAGTTTGTGGAACTCCCTGTTCACCTCCTGGATTAGACATAAAATGTGTAGATGAGAAATTATATGCACTGTAATCGGGTTGGTGGAAACCAACATGTAACAAAAGCGGATTTCTAGGATTAGTCAGAGGAGGATTAAAGGGAGTGCTATACTCCGCAGAAGTAAGATCTTCAATCTCAACTAAACTAAAATGTCGTTGATCTAGAGTACCCGGTTGTGGTTCCTCGGGAACCTCTATTTCAGGGTTTTCTGTTGCAGTTTGTTGTTGTTCAGGAAACTCAATTTCAAGTGGTAGTTCCTCAGGAATTCCTATTTCAGGATTTTCCATTGTAAAAATTTTCTCAGGAAGTTTTATTTCAGGAATGGTTTCCAAAGGAACACTGGGGTTTACCCATTGTCATCTAGCTAGCGGTAATGGTTCTGTTCTAAGTGGTGGAAGGTTTTGAAAACTTCTCGATCTATGAAGTTCTTGTTTCTCCACGATTATATATAAAAATAAAACTAGAAAACCTAGTGGCCACTAAGACTAGGGGGAAAACAACATGCCAACTAAGAAGTCCTAAGTATGCAAACCAAGAAAACAAGATGCCTTCTAGAGAAGAGTCTGGGATGATGAGGGCCCAGAACAGATCAATTAAGGATGAAGAACGGTTACCCGGGGTCCACAATACAATGACTAAGGGTGCAAGTGCTGGAATCACCCAACCGCCCTCCCAAAGACCTGCAAGGGATTTCCTCCCACGTCTGTCCTAGGTACAACAGATATACCCTCCGCTGTCACTTGTGTATGAACCTATGGTTAGATACTAAGGATACCACAACACCGACAACTCCTGGGGGGACAGTATCTGGTCGAATCAGAAGGCGTGGGTAGGGTAACTGAGCCCGAAACTCTAAAGAGTCCCCAAACGTGATCCAATCTTGGTATATGCTCGAAACAGAAAGTAGGAGGAGTATTCCCAACAATCTGATCTCACAAGACCTATTGCATAGATCCCAGGCAAGTTTTGAGTGAAGTGGATTTACCTGTGATAGTCGAACTATGATTTTTGCGTAATGTGTGATCTTGGGTGGTTTAAGGTGATTTAAACCCAAGATCCTAACCAAGACTAGTTGGTGTAGTGTATCCCTAAAAAAGAAAAATTGTTTCTATTTAATTTTATTAAAGATTTTTAGGGTTGTTATTACTCAAAAGGTAGTGCATTTGTGTGGTGTGGTTGCAACAAAAAAGCAAAAGTGTATAAATTCTAACTTTTGACTACAAAAACTTTTATTTTTTCATTTAAATTTCTTTCCAAACTGAAAAACTGAAAAATTGAGCAAATCTAATCAAATTTCCTTTTTGTTTTTCTTTTGAAATTGTAAACAAAATAATCTATGCTATCTTGTAACAAATATAAGCCTTATTAATCCTAATCTACCAATTTTTTTCTTTTTCTGTTATTATAAATGAAAAAGAACTATAAACATGGAAAGCAAATAAGACTTGTGTGCAATGTGTAAGTATGGCTAAAAATGGTTCCTAAGCTTACAACTGTTAAGGCACTAGCTAAACAAAGACTTGTTCTACAGGTTTTTTGCAAAAGAAAAAGCCTTCATACTCGGAAACAAAGTGGGGAGAAAACAAAGGAGAGAGATACTCAAAACTGGGAATCAAACACAAGAGGACTGACCCAAAGTATCAAACCCTAACAAGACCACTATGCCAAGCAAACGGTAGGCAAGCAAGCTAACAACCACCCTACTAATACAAGGACTGAGAAATGAATCAACCTAAAGCACTTTAAACACACTTGAAACCAGAAAAGACAAAAGGTCAAAGAAGGTTGGAATTCAACAAGTTCGGAAGACACCCTAAAGGCTCCAAAACAGACCAAACCCTAAAACAAAGGATAAGATAGGTAAAGAGCAAACAAATGTTGCTACAAATAGTGAATGCAAAGCATACAGGTTTTTAAGTCAGCAACACACAGTCAGGGAAAGAATAAGCATAAGTGTTCACTAAAGAACAAAGCCTAGTCTTCCAAAAGAGTTATAAATAGTCCAAACATTCCACAAGTAATCAAGCAATCTAAAGATGGTAAAAAGACTCAAAGAAAGGTTCTAACACTTAAATAAAAGTTATAAACCTCAAATACCAGTCAAGGAGATCTAAAACAAAGTCAGAGGACCACCCAAAAGGGCAGAAAACTCAACCAAACAACTAATAGAAGGCTACAGGAATATACCCTACTGCGCAGTAGGGAAACTAGTGCTCCTGAAGAGATGGGTGCTACTGTATGTATAGTAAAGTAGCGTATGGGCACTACTGTATGTATAACAAAGTAGCACTCAGGTCTTAAAAAGTTAAAAATTGACTTTGAAAAGATGCAAAAAGACTGAGTGAAGCAGAGAAAAACAAGCAGGGGGTACCTACAGGGTCTCTCAGCACATTGAAGGAGTTAAAATGGTTTTGGGAAGACAAACAAGAAAGGTTTCCTGAGCAAAAACACAACTGTCCCTAGTAGAGTCGCCAGTCTGTTTGCGGGGGAAACACTACCCTATAGTAAGGAAACAGATACTATCAACTGAAAGGGGATGACAGGTAAGCATACTAACTATATTACAAAGATGTTTATGAAAGGAAATAGGTTATAGGCCTTGAGAACACACCTTTCGACTGACGTTCGATCCTAGCTCTTGTTCGATCTTGCGCTCGATCCTCAAGCTAACCTCCCATTCAATAAACCTGCAATACAAGTACCTTTCTCAGCATATCTTGGATAATATATAATGATGAAATAGACAAAGCAATTTAAACATCCAATATTAACCAAAGCAGATCCAAACAAGTATATCACTTCAATGAACACTTAATTTGGGACAAGAAAGATGCTTCAACCTTTTATTGTCAAATGCAAATTGATGATACAAAGTATACCTGAATTTGTGACATGCTCCTGCAACCTGATCCTGGGCTCCTGCTCTTCTCTGGCTTGGATATCTTCCAGCATAATTTCCTCCAATGCAAGCTTCTCTTTAAAAGTCTCTCAATAACATTCATGTCTCTAACCCCTCTCTTTATTCTTCCTTGTATTTATAGGACAAGGGAAGCATTTCAGGTCGAGAGATGGTTATGGAGGAAGTTGGGGAAGTTGGAAAACCAATTGCAACTAATCCTCTTGGTGAAATTAATTATTTTTTAATCATCTTTTGAGGTGTACGATACTATTGCTCAGTGAAGTAGCGCTTAGGGCGCCACTATAGTGTTTTTAAACTAGCGCTCATCACTTTTTGAATGTTGAGCGCTACTTTGTTGAAGAGGAGTAGCACTCATGAGGCTTGAGTGCTACTATTGCACACTGGAGTAGGGTACAGGCGCTAGTATATTGAAGTAGAGTAGCGCTCATGTCTCAAAATGACATTTTTAGGGTTTTGCAAGTCTTGCCAGGAGGTGGAGTAAGTCAAAGTCTCATCTGGGGTCAACATGCTCCTCCATCCAAGTTGTCCTTTTGTGTGATCAACAACTCAAGATGATCACATACAGAGAGGTGCAGGTTTGAACTATAACACTAGGGGAAAGATTGCTACAAGAGGTTTCATCCTTTCTAAATATTAAATTCAGTTCAACTTCATGAAATTCCGCTTATGGTAGTTTCAGGCTTAGCTTTGTTGAGCATTCAATTGGAAACATCATTATTAGATTTGCCTTAATAGGTATGGTTTCATAGATGGTATATTTTATGTATTTTTATTTATAATTGGGAAATGATTGGGCTTCACTCATATTAAATAAGAGTTGATTTTATGATGTCGTTCCATGCAATGATACATGACTACAACAAAGGTCCAACTTATAGAGCCATGCTAAAAAATTGCCTGGATCAGATTGTCATGGCTTCTACAACTAATCGTCTATTTCTACATTGTGATGTGAACTTCGATACCTCTTCTCAGGCTAGCAGTTTGAACAATTTTATTAGCGGAACTGCCAAATCATTTTATTTGTAGTATGTAATCAGAATTGGATTACTTGTATTTTCAGTTGTGAATTAAAGGATTTGAAAATTTCTTTCCCAAATTATTTTGGGTTCAAGGAAAGGCATATGCCAAAGGAAAACGCTACATTGTTTATCTACCTCATGTGTATCATATGCAACTTATGGGAATTGTGTAAGGCATGTTTATTGATGATAGAAAGTTGGTCTCAGAAACTTGGTGGAACATTGGAAATGATAACAAGTATCGTGTAATGTACATTGCTCTAATTATAATAGTTTATACAGGAAGAGGCTAAATACAAAGAATGTGACTTAAATCTCCACTTTGGATTTTTCTCTCTTCACATACTGTTGATATGAGTTGTTATAATGTTTCATGTTCTGAAGTGCACATGTTGTAGGAATTAGCATTCATCAAATGATTGATATAAGCTCCTAGGTGATGGTTTTTTAACAAATATATGATTTCAATTTCTCATTAGATCATCTTTAGCTTGTGTTGTCCCATGATCCATCTTTATTTATAACTGATTGTTGGGGGTGGCATATCATAACTTCTGAATCAATTTAAGGTGTTTAAATAATATTTTCCAATAAACATGCAATTTTTAGTGCATTATATATCTTATTGATTTTATTTTTGTGGAAGTGGATTAGCCTTTTAATATCTTATACATAATGAAAGTGCAGCCATTTTGGGGTTTTCTTACATGAAACTTGTTGCATTTTCTTTCATTGTTACATGAACTAGAAATATTTGTTGCAATTGAGAGTGAAAACTTCCATTTATCTCCTGGTCAACAAAGGGATATTGGCTTCATGTTTTCCTTTCCAATGAAGCAAACATCAAATTGATTGTGGCACTCTTGTAAATTGGACAAATGGGTTTTCCTTATCAAATGCTTGTTGCATATGTGTTGTGGAAGACTATCCTAAAAAAAACATGCAAGTTTCGCTCGTGAATGCCATTCTCAAATGGTTATTTATGTTCTAGATCATCTTGAACTTTGAAGACTTTTTTTTTGTACTTTGAGTACAACATGGCAATCACATTGTGGATATACTGAATTAAACTGGAAGTTAACTTACATGTTCATCACTTTGTCAATCTGAAATTCCATTTGCATCATAATATAGAATTTAATACCTTTTCCTACATATGCAGGATTCTTCCATGTTGCATATGGAGGATTTTAAATGACTCCGGATTTGAATATAATTTATGGAATGGTGGTATTTACTTAGAATGGTTTTACGCAGTGACATGTTTTGTCTTTGTGTGATAAGACTGCTTTGGAATCTCCACAGCTTGCAATAACAAGTTGAGATGGGCTCACAATGGATACCACATCTATTGAACCCACGTTCTCTAGTGCAATTGGATGGATTATCACAGCTTCCATTTGGACACATACCTCCCACTGCCACATATATTTTCATGATGAAGGTACCCCAATTTGCTTCTACAGTTTGTATTGAAAGAAGGCTTTCTTTATGAAACTCGGGTTCAAAAATCACAGCATAGGCCTAAAGCTTCCCAATCCAGAAGCAGACTTTCTGATGTGAGTCCTTGGATATGACACATCCCTCATCTCTCCAGAAGCAGACATTTTTTTTGTACTTTGAGTACAACATGACAATCACATTATGTATATATTGAATTAAACTAGAAGTTAACTTACTTGTTCATCACTTTGTCAATCTAAAATTCCATTTGCATCATAGTATAGAATTGAATACCTTTTGTTGCATAAGCAGGATTCTTCCATGTTGCATATGGAGGATTTTAAATGACTTCGAATTTGAATATAATTTATGGAATGGTGGTCTTTACTTAGAATGGTTTTACATAGTGATGGGTTTTGTCTTTGTCACGTCCCCACTGTCCTACCTGGCCACTGGATACCATGATCCATTTTTTTTCTCCCAAAACATCGACTGAGTGCCCATACACATAGTCAGGAGAGTTCGGATCCGCAATCCGCAACCCGCAACCTTCATTCTGCAACAACGAATCCCACAATCCACATCCTGCAATTCGCAACCCTCAATTGTGGAAACCCAAAAATACATAACCTTGAACTTGACGATCTTGCAACAGCTGATCCTGCAACTCGCATCCTGCAATTTCGGATGTGGAATTGCGGAGTCCCAAAACACATACTTTTGAACTCGGCGATCCCGCAACCCGCAACCCACAATTGTGGAATCATGTGTGCGGAACCTTTCCTCTGTAAGGGCAATTTCATCAAATCTTCTAAGTGGCATAACTCTTTCCTCCAGCATCCAAATGGGGCAAGGTTGGTACCGTTGGAAAGCTCTTGGAAATCTCTATCCATGGGTAGAGTCCCCTGATCATGTGAGGTATATAACCTTCTGTTATACCTCAATATTACACATTTCGTATTAGTGTCGCATCCTTGCATTACCGACCTAAACGACAGTTTCCCTTAGAGATCATCTGAACATCCAGAATGAAAACCATTGACTGAACACTGAAAGCAAAACCTTTTTCTGCCATCTACCAACCCAACTTAGCCCTGTTTGTGAGCACTACCGCTCCCTGTGCATCTACAAGAGCGCGGTAGTTAGCACTACCGTGCTTTTCTCCTTCTCTGGGGTGCGGTACTACCGCGTTATGCTCAGTTATAGGGACGCGGTAGTCTGAAATTAGCCTTTTTGCCTTGGATTTTGGGATTTCGACCTTTGAGGAGATTTTGTTGGGATTACTACCTTTGGTTCGATCCTAACTCCTTCTCTGTTTAGCTGGCCTGATCCACTAAACCCTCCATAGATCCACACTTCTCTCTTGTTGGTTAGCCTTCCCATGTGCTATAAGAGAGAAGCTTTCCATGGGCCAAAGGGAGGACTTTTGGGGCATCAAACCTATAATCTTCATACTTCTGCAGAGATAGCTATAGGAAGCACTTGGAGCTGGAGGATTGGCTTGGATATCAAGCAACCTTTCTAAGCACTCTTCAAGTTTGTAATAAAAGATAACTTGTCTTGTTTTTCCTATTTCATGTGCATTGTTTAAATCTTTGACATGGAATGTATTTGAACTGGATTTGAATCTAATCTTTACTTCAAGGTATTTGGAAGCTTGTATGCTTGTTCCTTGTTTGATTTCAACAGGTTCTACATTGGAGCTTTTGGATCAAGAGCTAGAAGCGAGACAAACGTCGAATTGGAAGGTGAGTTATGTCTTTCATCTTTTCTGAATGCATTTAATCTTGTTGTGAAGATTAGTTCAGGAAACTCAAGGTAGCATTTGTTTCCTTTTTGTCTTAGCATAGAGTCATTGCATCCTGCTTTATCCTACGAGAGTTTCTACCTATCCATAGGGAGAAATTTCTACAACAAAAACTGGCGACCATACTGGGGATGACTTGAATCCATTTTCTTTGCTTGTGAAGTTTGTTTTCAATTTCACTTATTGATTGTAAGAATTGGGTTCTTTTACCCTCATTCACTTCCATGTTCTCTGCATTAGACTTCTGTTACAGATCAGTAAGTCCTCTAGGTTGGAAAACCCTTGAAAAGTCAAAATCGTTTCTCAAAATTCTGCCTCTTTCCCTCTGTTCACACACTACCGCGCTCCCGTAACTACCTATAGAGCGGTAGTACCGTGCCTTAACCACTGTCTACAGAGCGTTAGTCCATCATTACCGCTCCTTAACCACTGTCTAGAGTGCGGTAGTCCTGCATTACCGCGTATTAAGCGCTGTAGAGAGCGCGGTAGTCTATCAGTACCGCTCCCAGGTGGCCTGCAGGCCCGCAGTAATTCCTGGAAAGTGTGTTTATTTGTTTTGGTTTGTTTGGTTATTTTTTGGGTCTTTTCGAGATTTGGATCCATGTTGGCCCTTTGAGTAAATACTAGTGTTTTGCTTGCATTTTTAAGGGAAATGGGTTCTATTTTTGAAAAAAAATTCCCCCTCATGGCCAAGGGGGGCCATGAATCGTGCATCCTACAGTCGTTTTGACCCATGTTAAGGTTTTGAGATCATTTTTTGGTTTGGTGTGTTTGGCGTGTTTGGATTGCTTGGCATCTTATTTCCTTTACATCCTATCTAATGATTGTTTGAAAAGATTGATTCCTTGCCTCCGCTTTAATTCAAAGAGAAGCTTGATTTTGTCATTCTTTTACCATATTCATGAAATTGAAACACATAGGTATTCTTCTTTCTTTAATTTAATCATTTGACATTCTTGGTATTACATTCATGAGAAGAAGAGATGCTTGTTTCATATTTATGTGAATTTGAGTTGGACGATATTATTAGGTTCTTCTCTTTGTCTTGCATTTGATTGGAAGCATTTGTAGAATCTTTCTTTCCGTAGCTTGGATGTGTCTTTTTCAATTGTGAAAAGATAGGAAATGGATTAGAATCATTACGTTTGGTGTTCATATAAAGAACTTTTTTATTGCTTTGGGTTAGTTTTGGGTACATATTTTACTTCTTTCTATCATTTTGAAAAGAAATAAAATTGCATGTGCATTGGGTTGTGCGTATTGGGAACATAAAGAATTCTTCCTTACTTTAGCTAGTGTTCATCGAAGAGAAAGGTTCATTTCGATTCATCTTCATTTGCATGGTTTGAGTCGTCACAACACCATCAAGTTGCACTTCCATAACCCGATTGTGTAAGACAACCTCTAAAATTAATCTCCCTAATTAAACCAACATTAACCTCACTTGAGGAAATCAAAAGAATTTGGTAGTTAGGTAGGACACCGGGGATAGGCATCAAAATAATTCCCCCTTGTCATTTTTCATCTGAGACATAGTCATTGTCTTTAGGGAACTAAAATCCTCTAGTATTTATTGACACGGTCACAACCAGTTTGTGGAGGGGCCTCCTGACTGTTTTTAACTTTTAGGGGTTAAATGACCACGAGATTGAGAACCGGACGGACTCTGTGGAATGCCGCACTCCACTTAGCCCTAAGGCAACATCGATCATTGTCTTCCTCGGAAGGCAGAAGTGCCCAAAACCTTTTCCAACGTGTCATGAATGAGGTATCTTAGTGACTTTTCTACTAGGGATCTTTTACCCAGGATCCCTTTCGGTAGAGGGATATCCTTCTCATATTGGTCTCTCATTTTGTATTGTTCGACTTGGATTTCATCACCTTGCGAAGGATACAATTTGTTGAGGTCTCTAGCTCTTAGTTAGGAGGTTTTGCTTGCTATCTTGTAGAGGGTCTTTTTCTTTGTAGGGCTGCTTGTTGGCATTCTGGCCTTTTTGTTGTACAACTCGCTTATTGTGGCAGCGGCCTCAGTATAGTTTTTTGAGCTTGCTCTTTTGGCCTGTGAGCCTTGTATTTTCCTAGCTCCCCTTTCACACGCTCGGTTGCTTGAGGGTTTTTGAGTTCTTTTTAACAAGACTTCGTCCACATCACTTAGTTTTGTTCCATGGAGAATCCACCTCCATGCACCCATGCTCCTTCTGGGACTACCAATCCGGAGACCCCTTTTCAAGGGGTACCTTTTACTTTTCCTCTAGTTGGAGATATTGGTACTCCCTTTATTGCAACGTTAAATCTTCCTGGATTAACCATAGGATTACCGGTATGGTTATTCAATCCGGTAATTTCGATTGCGCCCAATGTTTCGAATGTTAACTCTCCACCACGAGAGAGTCAATCCCAAACTAATCCTTCCCCTTCTTCCTCGAATGAATCTTCTTCCGTTCCTTCTTCCTCGCCTGATCAAAGCAATAGTGTTAGTAATCAGGTGGGTAAGAAGAAGAAGAAAAGGAAAGTTAAGAAGAAGAAGGATAAGGAAGAGACCAAGCGTAAACCAGTTGCCTCTAATGGCACTCATTCTACGAAAACACCTCGTAATCCCAAGTTCCCCTGCAAACTTTGCAAGGGTGATCACCTTCTCAAGGATTGCCCTGGTCTTTCCCGTGTGTCAGAAGTGTGGTCTAAAAACCCCAAACCAATTGTATCGTCGACCTCTGACCATCATGTCGATGACACTCCTTCGACCCGTGACCCCTTGGTGAAGGGTCGGAAGGGTAAAGTCCTATATCCCTGTTTGATATGCAAGGGTATGCACCGTACTTTCCTTTGTCCGAGCATGGACGAAGCCTCGCGGTGGTTGGAAGATATTACTAGTTCTCAACTGGTGCTTCCAACAAACGATAGTAAGTTGTCCCTCGACCCCCCGCTGGTTGACCAAGTGATCAATTCAGTTTCATCTACAATTGATCCCACTCTCCCTTCCGAGAGTGAAGTGATTGAGTCGCTGTCATCCCCACTCGATCCCGCTCTTTCATTGGAGAAAGTCCAGACTGAAGCAGTCACCTTGACACAATCTTCGTCTCATTCTTATCTTCCAAGCGAGAGTGAATTGGAAACCACTGATGTTTTCCTTATCGGTTCAGAATGTCCTCGGCAAGGGGAAACCCTGTCCATTTCCGCGAGACCCCCTCCAAGTACTGAGGTTATTTCCTTTGATTGGAATGGTCTAACAGAATCTCGTCTTCCTTCGAATGTTCCTTTTCAAATATCTGTAGGAGTTTCCGATAAAGAAATTTTTCGTACGATAGTTGATGAAGGAGCTTCTATTAGTATTTTATCCTCAACTCCTTGGCAAGCCTTAGGTTCTCCTCGGCTTGTGCTCGTCACTGACCAGATACTGGCTTTCAATAGAAGGCCTACTAGACCTTTAGGGTCCCTTCCTCAGTTACCTATCACTTTGGGAGGGAAAACTGTCTGTATTGATGTCATGGTTGTCCAAGGTCCCTTAGATTTTAATCTACTCCTTGGACGTGATTACGTCTATGCAATGAAGGCTGTAGTGTCCTCACTCTTCCGAGTGATGTATTTTCCCCATCATGGGAACATTGTGACCATCGATCAACTTTCCTTTATGATGCCCACTCATCGCATGACTCCTAGTCACCAGACTTCCCTAAATGTTCCACACGTTTTAGTGGTTTCTTCCCCCTAGGGGGGGGACGCTTGGAGCAAAGTTCTATTCTGATGTCAAGCTCATTAAAAAATGAAACCATCATCTCAAGCATAGTTTACTTTTGGTTTTAAGCTTGTGTAAAAATGAAACCAACCATCATCTCAAGCATAGTTTACTTTTGGTTTTAAGCTTGTGTAAAAATGAAACCAACCATCATTTTGAGCAGAGTTCCCTTTATGTGTCAAGCTCGTTAAAAAATGAAACAGGTCACCATGAGCATAGTTCCCTTTCTATGTCAAGCTCGTTAAAAAATGAAATATGTTCCTACGAGCATAGTTTATTATTTGTTTCAAGCTCATTAAAAAATGAAACCGACCCTCAAGCACAGTTTACTTTTGGTTTTAAGCTTGTGTAAAAATGAAACCAATCTCAAGCATAGTTTACGTTCAGTTTCAAGCTTGCGTAAAAATGAAACTACCTTCGAGCATAATTTCTTCCTGTTTTAAGCTCATTAAAAAATAAAAAGGACCCTTTCAAGCATTGTTATTATCTATTTCAAGCTTGTGTAAAAATGAAATATATCTCCCTTCCATTTGTTCGAGTCTCTCGCTAGAGTTAAGATTTGAACCTTCATTTCATCTGCCTGGGTCACTTGGTCCTGGTTCTCCCTACCCCCATGGTTAACACATTTGGATTAGTAGCCAGGATTTTTGGGTAAGGAAGAAGAGTAGTCAGACGAAACGAATCTTGGGGGGCATGTTTAGCCGTTAGCAATCATGCTGGGGGCATTTACCAATCACTGGTCATCATGTTGGGAGGGAACCCATCAATGGGCCTTAACCATGAGCAGAGTTTACCTTTGGCTTCAAGCTCATTAAAAAATGAAACCAATAGTTCGAGCAAAGTTCTACTCCTGTGTCAATATCGTTAAAAAATGAAACATATCCTTTCCCTTTGAGTCGAGTCTCCTCGAAGACTTAGTACCTGAACCTTCTTTTCACTCGCCTATACCTTAGGCGAATGAAATGAAGCTTGGGGGCATGTCTTCAACCTCTGGAAGTTACGTTGAAGTCAACTTGATCGCCTCTCCACATCACATTGGAGCTAAGTCACTTACTTCTAGCAATCATGCTGGGGGCATGTACCAACCTTTGGATTTCATGACGGGAAGAAGTTCACCATTGGGAACACTTTCGAGCATACTTTCCTTTTTAGGTTTTGAGCTCATTAAACCATGAAAATTATCCCGAGCATAGTTCATTTTCTGTTACAAGCTCGTTAAAAAATGAAGCAGACATCATGAGCATTCTTCCAACCTATCTTCGAGCTCGTTAAAAACAGTAAGATGGTGTTTGAGCTTACTTTTCACTTTTTTTCATGCTTTGGTTAAAACATGAAAAGTGGTTTGAGCTTACTTTTTCCTTTTTCGTGCTTTGGATCCAAACATGAAAAAGATTCCGAGTGATTTTGATACCATTATCGTGCTTGTTAAACAATTGGAGTAAAAAGGTGTGTCTAACGAGTATAGGTTTATCACTGTATCCGGCCTCGCTAGACTATTTACGGAAAAGGAACCGTGCCGAGTTTACTTTTCCTTTGTCGTACTCGGTCATCAACCATGACAAAGTTGTAAATGGAGTCCTCTTTAAGCTTTTTTTAGACTCCCTAAAATTGAAAAGATTGCCAAGTGATCTTGACTCTTTCACACTTGTAAAAGTATTTGAAAGGTCGTCTATTCGGTGATAGGTTATCCCTTTTTCGGCCCGTCTAGACTATTTACGAGAAAGGTATACTCCAGCCAATCATGACTGGAAGAGTCCTCTCCCACGTGGTTTTACCCTTTTTCGGGTGATGAGGCTAACTTTACGAAAAAGGACCGTTGGAGTCTTCTTTAGTTCTTTTCAGACTCTCTAAACATGAAATGACGACCGAGTTTTCCTTCCTTGGACTCGTTAAAATTCAACATCGAAGGGCCCACTTTGGGTCAAACCCCTCCTTTCTCAGGTTTGTAAAACATGTGAGATTGGACTCATCTATGAGATGAGCTATACAGAGCATCTGTTATCCTCCTCAAGCTCGTTAAAAAACAAAGAGGTACTCGTCCATCATGTCGGGGGAAAATGGGAAAATGAGTCAAGTTTACCTTGTTGGCAGCTTGTGAGTCATCACCTTTGAACATGGCATGCATCCTCACCTTGTCTGTTTTGGGTAGTCAGTCTTGCTGATAGCGTCATCATTATGATCATGCGTCCTCATTATTTCTATGAGTTCACACTTCCTATGGTTCTGTCTATTCAAGTAATCCCTGCTGCCAAGCTCTGTTTCATGTCGTTATATGTTCAAAGGGTTATTACTTTGAGTCCACCTCCACTTCATGTCAAACCTTCCCTTTGTGTCAGTACATATTCTATTGTTTCATCGGTCCATACTATCTTTCGTTCTGATTTCGTGTCGATGATGTGGGAATCATTATGGCCCACCTTCGACGATTCTATTCCTGTCGACACCAAATCACTCTCCATGAATTAGGCTTAGGAGTCAACCACTAGTACCTTGGTACCTGCATGCCTCAATGGCAGGTTTCCTCGTATTCAACAGAAGGTTTTCATCAATGACCTCTGATTGAATGATCTCTCGGATGCTCGACATCAACTCCTTTATTCGTATTTCGTTGAGATGTACTATAGATACCTTGGGGATCATCATCATCATTGGTGATTTCCCTCGCATTTGTTAACGGTTCACATCATTGAGCGGTAATCAAATGGTTTCTACCATGTTCGACTTCAACACCTTGTAATCACATGGCTAGATTCGTATCGTTTGCGATCGGGTAGAAGACCCTGGACACCCTTCTGTATTTTGATTATGTCCAGGTTGCAATGGAGATTTTCTCTGTATTGTCACACAGATCCACTTTTGTATTGGTCGTGGCTATGTCATTACTGTCTCATGGATCTATGCTTGTTCATAGTAGCCATGATTTGTCTACAGTCTATATCATTTCAGTACTCATGGATTTGTAATGTATTGGTCGGCAGCCATGCTTTGAGTCATTTGTTTCCGAGCATGGGAATGCCCGCCTCAGTGGTATATTTGACATTTTGTTTCTATTTCAGCTCCTTGATTGCTCTCCTAGATGCTATCTCCGAACCATATTTGTAAAGTCTTTCGGCCATCAATCTCTTCTGACCTCACACTTTAGGGGGCATCTGTTATACCTCAATATTACACATTTCGTATTAGTGTCGCATCCTTGCATTACCGACCTAAATGACAGTTTCCCTTAGAGATCATCTGAACATCCAGAATGAAAACCATGGACTGAACACTGAAAGCAAAACCTTTTTCTGCCATCTTCCAGCCCAACTTAGCCCTGTTTGTGAGCATTACCGCTCCCTGCGCATCTACAGGGGCGCGGTAGTTAGCACTACCGCGCTTTGCTCCTTCTCTGGGGCATGGTACTACCGCGTTATGCTCCGTTATAGGGACACGGTAGTCTGAAATTAGCCTTTTTGCCTTGGATTTTGGGATTTCGACCTTTGAGGAGATTTTGTTGGGATTACTACCTTTGGTTCGATCCTAACTCCTTCTCTGTTTAGCTGGCCTGATCCACTAAACCCTCGATAGATCCACACTTCTCTCTTGTTGGTTAGCCTTCCCATGTGCTGTAAAAGAGAAGCTTTCCATGGGCCAAAGGGAGGACTTTTGGGGCATCAAACCTATGATCTTCATACTTCTGCAGAGATAGCTAGAGGAAGCACTTGGAGCTGGAGGATTGGCTTGGATATCAAGCAACCTTTCTAAGCACTCTTCAAGTTTGTAATAAAAGATAACTTGTCTTGTTTTTCCCATTTCATGTGCATTGTTTAAATCTTTGACATGGAATGTATTTAACCTGGATTTGAATCTAATCTTTACTTCAAGGTATTTGGAAGCTTGTATGCTTGTTCCTTGTTTGATTTCAACAGGTTCTACATTGGATCTTTGGGATCAAGAGCTAGAAGCGGGACAAACGTCAAATTGGAAGGTGAGTTATGTCTTTCATCTCTTCTGAATGCATTTAATCTTGTTGTGAAGATTAGTTCAGGAAACTCAAGGTAGCATTTGTTTCCTTTTTGTCTTAGCATAGAGTCATTGCATCCTGCTTTATCCTAAGAGAGTTTCTACCTATCCGTAGGGAGAAATTTCTACAACACCTTCCCATTTTCTTCTCTGAATTTTTGTCTATATCTCCACTTAAAACTACTTCCAGGGCTCCCCTTCCCTCTAGGGATTAGGTGTGAGTATGCATCACTTTCACAGGGTTATTTATACATAAACATTCATCTCCAACAATGAAACACTATCATTCATTATAACATGTAAAATGCATTAAAGAGATTTAACCAACACATCTATCATATGCAAGAATTACAAGGCATTAAACTCATGCATTATAAGATATACATATAGCCATAAACGCAGTCCTTTACTCAGGCCTGTACATGACTTCATGTAAATCAATTCATTTAACCAATATTCATAATTTCACAAAGGGACATGAGCAAACATTTCATCACAAAGAACAACTTCATTTGACATAACAAGAAATACTTATCTTTCAATTTCGAAGCAACTGGCTAAGTGAGAGCAACTTTCCACCCAACCTTAGATCTCTTTCCAGCCTATACTATTTCAGCTGCGAGATCACCCCTGAGCTGGGAAGTGTATCCACTAAGGAGGGCTAATAGGTTCTCTCACAGTCAAGGCTCCATTCTCTTACTAAACCAGTTTGTAGTTGGGTTTATCAGGAATTCCAGGGCTCCTACCCATGCCAAGCCAACCTACAGCGGTTTATAAAGCATTCAGGTACAACAAGGAAGGCGTTTCTAAGCCAGTGAGCTCAACCATAGAGCTGCAGGCATCTCAGCACTCAGTTGACCTAGAACCCACAATACCTACCACATCCAACACAAGGAAGACCTACTTCACTTTTACACAGTCCTTCAAGGCATCTTCCCTTCCAGTTCTATTCCAGGATGGGCATAGAAAGGTCCAGTCGTTCTTAGTTGACCTAGCACCCACAATACCTACCACATCCAACACAAGGAAGACCCTTTTGTTGTTGCACATTCTTCATGGTCCTTCCCTTCCAGTGCTATTCTAGGATGGGCATAGAAAGGCCCGGTCACTAGTTCATTGAGACGATAGCCTTCACTGGGTTTATCAAGTAACCCAACTCTCTCCCATAGTTCAACAACTGATTCGTTACCATACTTAGGGTTTCCTTCCCAAAATATAATGCCTCCATCTCTTGAGAGCGTGAATGATGGATGCTAGCTCTAAGTCATGGGTGGCATAGTTTCTTTCATGCTCTTTTAGATTTCTTGACTCATAAAAAATTATAGAACCTTCTTTCATTAGCACTCCACTGAGTCCCTCAATGCAAGCATCAGTGCATACCACAAAATCCTTACTCGGATCTACAATCTTCAAAATAGGTGCACTAGTAAGCAACTCCTTCAGCTGCTGGAAGCTTCTTTCACATTTTTCAGACCATGTGAATTTGGTGTTCTTCCTCTGCAATGAAGTGATTGGATGGGCTATATTGGAGAATCCTTCAATGAACCTTCTGTAGTAACTAGCAAGGCCCATAAAAGATCTAACATCTGTTGCATTCCTTGGAGTGGACCAATCCATGATGGCCTCAATCTTCTCTGGATCTACTGCAATGCCTTCTACTGATATAATATGACCCAAATACTGCACCTTCTCTTGATAGAAGTTACATTTACTCAGCTTAGCATACAACTGGTGCTCTCTAAGGACTTGTAATACCATCCTCAAATGCTCATCATGCTCTTGTTCATTCTTGGAATACACAAGAATGTCATCCAAGAACACAATTACAAACCTATCCAAGTACTTGCTGAAGACACTGTTCATGAGACACATGAATGTAGCAGGTGCATTGGTAAGACCAAATGGCACCACCGTAAATTCATAATGACCATACCTAGTCTGGAAGGTTGTCTTATGAATGTCTTCTTCCTTAATCCTCACGTGATGGTATCCAGACCTCAAGTCAATCTTTGAAAATACTCTTCATTTGATCAAACAAGTCATCAATCCTTTGGGATATTCCTATACTCCATCCTAGTCCTAACAACATTATCCATTTTTTCATTTTCAGTCATGCATGCAGTCATGATTTTGCATGCATGCATCCCAGTCATCAGTCCTAGCACCTATTCCTCAGTTAGCTAACCCCCGGGAGCTTCTTTCTGATCAGTTTCAGCCCTCCTAGTGCTTAGTGCACCCTGCATGCAATTGCATGCATCCCAGGCGCCCTCTCTCACCTACCACTCAGTTGCACTTCAATTAGTTGAGTTATATTTAGATATTTCCTTGATTTAAGGCTAGACTGACTCTCAACTGACTGTATCACTTCGATGGACCTCCAGTGAGACTAGACTTCCTTTTCTGACTCTAGTTAGATCCTCATGCACCCTCCACTGAGCCTCCTTCATTCAGTTAGTGCCTCCATGTGCCAATTACACCTACCACACTCAGTTAGACTCAGTTTGACACATGGTTGACAGTTACTTGTGCATTGATGACTCCACTGATGATGATTAGGACTCCTAGTTGTGCTTTGATGGCACTCCATTGATCTGATGATCACTCAATGAAGGCTAATTCGAATTGCCACCTTGGAATTCAAATCCTCACCATTGTATTATTTATTTGTCCATATTTTGATTAATGAATTAATGTTTGACGTTATCTGCTTCTATCTCAGTCCTATTATATTATAATTCTGTTTCTCTTTTACACTGCATTGTCCACTCTTCTTCTATTTTCCTTCTTAATCTTTCTTGTGAGGTATACATCATCTCTTAGATCTGCTGTGAGGATTTTCACATGGTATCAGAGCATGTTGAGAGTATAGTTTATCTCCATTCCTGAGAGTTTTTTGCAAGTTATTATCAAGATTTCGAGTGCAGCAGTTGCAG
This sequence comes from Larix kaempferi, assembly GCA_027924585.1. Classification (NCBI taxonomy): domain Eukaryota; kingdom Viridiplantae; phylum Streptophyta; class Pinopsida; order Pinales; family Pinaceae; genus Larix; species Larix kaempferi. Next base: position 20,574,750 of record BSBM01000997.1, read on the forward strand.
TAGTTTCGGCATTTTTAAAGCAGTAGCAGTTGCAGACATTTTCTATTGTTTTTTGTAGGTCTTCTGAAACAACTTCCATGAATTCAAAAGGAATTACTCCTCTTTCTCCATTCAACTATGATGAATGGAAACAACAGATGATAGCACATTTGAAGAGACATGGTCTCTTTGATTATTGTTTTGAAAGAGAGTTTGAATTCTCTGAAGAAGAGAATGACTAGTTAAATGAAGGTGACAGAGCCTCTGCAGCCATGATGTTTGCTATGTCTTGTTGCATGGTACACCACTTCCTTTCTGCTGAATCTCCAAAAGAGCTATGGGCCCATCTGGATGAAATATTTGGAAAACAGAATGAAGGGATTGGTCCAAACCATTTCGAGAGCAATCCCACTGTTGCATTCGCCCTCCTTGATGGTCTCTCTGATCATGAATCAGTATCAAACATATCTCATAATGAAGTTGTTCACAAAGAAGAATAACTTGCAGATTCTACACTCATGCTCCAAATTTATTTTATTTTGAATTCTGTGCCAACTCACACTCTAGAAATTGCAGAGGTTCTTAAATCCTCTCTTGCACAAGAGTATTGTTATCACACAACTTGTAGTTGCCCCTAGTGGTATCCCATTCGGGACGGTAGAGGAGTCAGGCAACTAAAGAGGTGACCCAAGAGATGCCACGGTTCCCAATGCAGGTGGGAGTCACGTCAACCGAGGCACTCTTCGCTTTAGGTCAAGGTATAACTAGACCAAGGGGGAGACCCTATACCCCAATCACAGTTGATTGGACCCAAACAAAGGTTTCTAAGTGTAGGTAAATGGTAAGTTACGGAAACCAATGCAAGGTAAGTGGACCTAGAAATTAAAGTATGGTTGAAGGAAGTGTAAAAGATTATTAACGTTTCAACCTATGTATGGTCTAGGCCACATGATGAGGTATGATGAAAAAGTATAGTACCATGTGTTTACACAAGTGGGTCTAGTTTTCTTGGGAAGTGTGAAGTGATTCTAGGTAGGCCCACAAGGTGAAGTTAGATGTGAGGTAGGTACTATAGGTTATATGTAAGCTAGATCTATGAGTTGAAGTTGATTTCAAGGATACCCATGTGCTAGATCTAGGATTTGACACCAATCCCAAGGAGTGCGACTTGCTTGGTGTTGGACTAGTGCCTTGTTAAGTGGGCTAATGGGGTCAAAAGTGTGTCAAATTGTAGATCGGGACACCTAGAAGCCAAGTCAAGTGGGTTGAGTGAAATCTAATGGTTGGATCTTACTAGATCTAGGTTTTTTAAGTGAGGACCCTAAGTGGACCACAATCCCTTGAAACAAGGAATGCAATCCCCAAGGCGGATCTTAACAAAAGGACAGTATAGACCTAGGTTTCAAGGCATGGGCATTCCAAATCCATGAATAACTCAAACACCCAGTTCCTAGAAGTGGACCAACTCAAAAAATCAAGGGGGTGCGATTTGCTCAAGGAGGGTCCAAAAATGGGTTTTGGTGGACCAAATCAAGTCCAATGGTCACCAAAATGTAGATCCGGGATGTTAGTACCCCGATCTATGTTCCTTCAAAGTTTCAAGTGAATCCAATGGCTAGATCTTAGTAGATCTAAGTTTTAAGATGCCAAGAAGGTCAAAAAGGGGATTTCAACCCCTTAAAACATGGAGAGATGTCCACAAGGTAGTTTTCACCAAAGTAAAGATATGGGTATAAGTTATCAAATGTCTAGATTTCAAATCAAGTGAGATCTCACCTACCCATGTGCTAGATCTAACCCGACAAGCTTCTCTTAGGAAAATCGATTTAGGTTCAAGAAGGCTTTTTGCATTGAAAAGTGTGTCAATTTTTAGCCAATCACCACCAAACTATAGATCCAACTAGGGGTGGATCCTATAGAGGTGGGTTTTTAATATCTTTTCAATTGCAAGGCTAGATCTAAGTAGATCTAAGAAATACCAAAATTGGGGTTTTGATTTAATTAGGGTTTTATGACCAATGAAGATAGAATGGATGAAAGAGGCACATACCTTGTAGATCTTACCTCAATTGTTTGTGGCCACCTTGCAAGTTGATAGCATTCTCCTATGTGTATATTCAAGAGTGAGATCCAAGTGCTCCAACCAAATCGTCCTTCTCCAAGATAGCCAAATCGTCCTCCTCCTACAAGACAAGATCAAAGAAACAAGTCAAGCAAGATGATTATGAAAATGGTAGAAAGATGTAATAGAAAGCATCAACTATGTCACGAAGATACAATAATGATACTCCCTGTCACAAGATCAACCCAAGAGAGAATATGTGGATCCCTCCAACAATAACCCTCATGAAGTCGCCCTCCTCTCTCCAATTCGACTTTCCTATCAAAAGGTTAGCAAAAGCACCAAAATCCACAATGATACATAGAAGAGATACTGTATATTCAATATGCAAGAGAATCCACAATGCAAGAGAGATGTGCTCCACAAAAAATCTTCTATTCCAATATTCCAGAGCTCCAAAGGTGAGCTTTACAATGGGGGGGTCTCCTCCTTATATAGGATAATAAAGACCAAAACCCTATACCACTTCATAATACTACATCAAATGAGTGGTTGAGATTATAAGATCTCATCATACAATCAATGGCTAAGATGACCCATAACAATATATCACATGGATCACTCAAAATAACAAAAGCGCCCTCACTAAATGGTACAATGGAGGGTGACGTCATCCCACTAGAGGGGTAAAAAGTACAATAATCCACCTCATGATGACTAGGACATGATAAAATAAGCACATGGTGGGGCTAGGAGGCATCAATCCTTACTAGCTCATCCCCAAGGCACAATAAAATAATAAAATATGTCCAATATAATAAAAATGACCAAAACTGTCCTCAGAATCCATGACAGTCAAGCAGTAAATGTCCTCCTGTGATCAATCCGGGCATACCCACATGGTGAAAACTGACTGGAAGATAGTGATGCCATCCCGGAAGACCTCTGTGAAGACCAAATGCCAAAACCTTGCCTCAATTGCCCAAATCGATTTCCTCAGTGACCACTTTACCCCCATTTTTTAACTGCCTCGGGAACTGTGAAAGTGCCAAAACTGCCTCCTAGGGTGCTAGCGCTGTCCATCTGAGCCCACCAGGCTCTCCGGAAGGGGGGATAAATGGTAATAACAAGTGGCTGGACCACCCCCTCCATCATCAGCGCCCTAGGTGAACTGGCCTCTCGGCGCCCCTGTTGCTCAGGCTGGGAAACCAGCCCCAAATCTGGTCAACAAGTGTAAAACTGCATCAATCACTGTCAGAAGTGCCCGGAACTAAAAGATAAGTGTCTCAACGGATCCAGAAGACCCAAATCCACTAGGAATGAGTACTCATACACCCTGGGTTGCCCTAATGGGCCTATTGTAGGGTCCACCATATATGGACAATGTATAATCTGCTGATCTGAAGTAATAATAAACCTGCTGAACTGGATCAAACATCATCTGCATCATATGTCCATCATATGATATCATCATCAAACATGTGGGCCCATAAATCATCATCAATAATCATCCATACATGGTCCACATCATCACGGATCCCAAGAATATAAAATCAAGGATAAATCACATCGGTAGACTAAGACAATGCTTCTCTAATCATTCTCACAGCTAAGCTCAAAGTATAAATTCCATTCAGTGGCATTAATCAGTTTAACATATTCCATTGTTATATAAAATTACTTGCACAATAGTTCAAATGACAAACTCACCCATTGGACATGGTCAAACTGCTAGTGAAGGATGAAGGCTAGGAGCAAGGTTGGGCCAAGGGTTTGACTTGTCTAACTTAACTCAAAAATACTTTGGATTGGGAGAAGGGGGAAGCTACAAACTCTGTGCTGGACAAAAGAACACGGGGGATGGCTGTGCCTCACAAATGGATAAGTTGTTTAGAGAGTGCTTATTCAACTTAGGCATCATGTCTACATCAAGTTGATCCAGTTTCATTAGGATCATTCAATTTTATTCCATGGCCTTTTTGGCCTACATAACCCTTCGGATTTCAGATGTGCTGAGAAGCACAACTAGTTGCAGCTTGCATCCAGGGCATGTTTTTCACATATTTATAAGGTCAGCAATTGTTTAGATATAGCTTTTAAGAACTATTGCTTTTTTGACCTTTCTTATACTCTTCGAGGAGTATTTTTAGCTTTTCATTGCTCTTGCCCCTTTTTTTTGTTTCCATGGGCGAATTTTTCAAGTTTCCATAGGTAGAACATGAGCTTTCAGTTTTAGCCAACAACATCTCAAGTGACTAGGGGGAGTTTGAGCCAATGCCAAACATCGGGACAACCGACCAGAATGATTTAGGCCTACAATCCAACTCACCAAAGGCAAGTTCTGTCACCAACTCAGAGCCGAGACACTGAATAAACAGGGATGCGGTCCAAACACAGAGGTAGAAAAATGGGGAAGTCCTCGGTATTAGAAAGTCAAATGAGACAAATCAGGGTTTAAAGTCAAACAGGAAGGTCATGTATGGATGGAGACAAGTGAATATGGAGCCTACACTAGCAGACAACTGGTGTCGGGAAAGACCATATCTATGTAAGGTGAAAAACCAGTGAGTTTTGTTAAATGACCTAAATGTGCAAGTAATTGTCCACTTTATGATTTACAGTTCATTTTAAATAGTTTGCCACATCAGGAATAATATACCAAGCACATGCTATGATCATGACTAAATCAGCAAGATAATAATCCACAGTCAGTGAGAACATATCCATAGATCATACAACATCATCATAATAATAATCACCAAGTATCATCTGAAACACTGCTGTAATACATCTCTAGGCACTGAACTGAAACTGTAATGGGATAAGTGGTCACATCAGTCATCAAATCTGAACTCTCAAGGCTCAGCCTTGACACAAGGTCATATACAAAATCTGAATAATGTACTGCTCTGATCATGAGTGATCCAATATATAGCCATGCTCTGGAAAAATGGAAGCTCTGGAATGTGCAGATATCTGCTGTACAAGAATAGTAGCCCTGCTACTATGGTGTGATAACAAGTATGTTGGTTTGCATCATGATCTATTGAATGTTTCGGAGGTAAAATCAGCAATTAGAGGTAATGCATTCGCTCTCCTTGATCACTCACCTCTTATATACTACTATATGATCATTTGTACATGCTCTCAGAAGTTGATTGAAGATGTAGGGCATTTCCATTCTCTTGGGATAATTTCTCATGCATTTTATGGTTTTGATCTCACCTCTACTGGTTCAAAGGAGATCTCAAGAAACCATTCATTAAGTCTTGGAGCTGATTTAAATTCCAAGCAATCACTACTTGGGATAATTTCTCATGCACATCATGGTTTTGATCTCACCTCTAATGGTTCAAAGGAGATCTCAAGAAACCATTCTTCAAGTCTTGGATCTGATTTGGATTCAAATCATCCACTATCATGTGATGGTTCTTTTGGGCATAATCTCACCTATGATGGTTCAAAGGAAAAAACAAAAGACTATCTACACATTCATGGATTTGATCCTACCTCAACTGATTCGAATCACAGGTTCCAGGATCATCCTCATACTTTTGGATTTGTTCTCATCACATTCAATCTAAAGAGAAAGTACAAGCACATGCTTTTTGAGCATGAACCACTTCTTCCCAAGAAGAAGATACCTCCAGACATATGACCAAGCATCACACCTGCTTGAGTTTGGAGCATTTATTTTTGGTGTGCCCTACAATCTATTTTGAGGGGGGGTATTTTTTCCATGAGGTTTTCCCCATTTCCTCAGTTTATTGACTTTTATTATTATTCATTGTATTGGGTGACCTTTGGTCTTAGTTACTAGGGCCCAGTATGGATTAAGAGGCAGTGTTTGGATATTCCTATACTCCATCCTAGTCCTAACAACATTCTCCATTTTAGCATTTTCAGTCATGCATGCATTTTGCATGCAGTCATGATTTTGCATGTATACCAGTTATCAGTCCCAGCACCTAGCCCTCAGTTAGGTAACCCTCGGGAGATTCTTTCTGATTAGTTTCATCCCTCCTGTGCTTAGTGCGCCCTGCATGCAATTGCATGCATCCCAGGAACCCTCTCTCACCTACCACTCAGTTGCACTTCAGTTAGTTGAGTTATCTTTAGATCTTTCCTTGATTTAAGGATAGAACGACTCTTAACTGACTGTATCACTTCGATGGACCTCCAGTGAGACTAGACTTCCTATTCTGACTCCAGTTAGATCCTCACGCGCCCTCCACTAAGCCTCCTTCATTCAATTAGGGCCTCTATGTGCCATTTACACCTACCACACTCAGTTAGACTCAGTTTGACACTTGGTTGACAGTTACTTGTGCATTGATGACTCCACTGATGATGATCAGGACTCCTAGTTGTGATTTGATGACACTCCATTGATCTGATGATCACTCCATGAAGTCTAATTCGAATTTCCACCTTAGCATTCGAATCCTCGTCATTGTATTATTTATTTGTCCATATTGTGATTAATGAATTAGTGTGTGATGTTATTCTACTTCTATCTGAGTTCTATTATATCATAATTATGTTGCTCTTTTACACTGCATTGTCCACTTTTCTTTTATTTTCCTGCTTAATCTTTCTTGTGAGGTATACATCATCTCTTAGATCTGCTATGAGGATTTCACAGGCAAGGGATACTTGTTCTTAATTGTCACCTTATTGAGCTTCCTGTAATCAATACACATCCTCAATGTTCCATCCTTCTTATTAACAAACAACACTGGTGCACCCCATGGGGATACACTCGGTCTGGCATATTCTTTTTCCATTAACTCTTGCAGTTGCATCTTCAGCTCCACCAATTTTGGTGTGCTCATTCTATAAGGAGATTTGGAGATGGGTTTTGCTCCTGGAACAAGATTAATGGAAAATTCAATATCTCTCTTGGGTGGCAATCCTGGAATCTCATCTAGAAACACATCCTGGAAATCCTGCAATATCTGGAAGTCTTCTACCCTGGGTCCCTTATCTTTTGCTGAATCTAATATATGTACAGCATATAACTGGAAACCCTTTTTATAAAACTTCCTTAATTGCAGATCTGAAATCTTCCTCACTAAAACGTGCTTTGGAATCCCTTTAACTAACCTTGGCTTGCCTTCATCATCAAGGCATTCCAATGCTTTCTCATAATAGTACACCTTGGCTCTATGCCTTCCCAACCAATCCATGCCAATTACGGCATCATATGATCCCAATGACAAGATATTTAGTTCAGCATGTGTGAGGAGTCCATTCAATTCTATAGGACACTCCTTCACTACTTCACTTACCTTTCTCTTGGTACCGGTGGCCAATTGAACTATCCAAGCCTTGTCATGCTTCACTTTACCAAGAGAACAAATTTCAACCACCTTAGGAAATACATAACTATGAGTAGACCCTAGATCAATCAAAACACAAATAGGCTGCTCAGTAATCTTACCTACAACCTCCACCACTATTGACTGATGGTCTGCTTGGTGATCATCCAGTGCTGTATAAATCCTAGTTGTTTCTCTTTGCCATATCCCCTACTGTAGTTGTTCCTCTAACATTATGCAAGCTCCTGGGTTTCTTATTTGCGGTTGGGCAATCTCTGAGCATGTGGTTCTCCCCACAACCCCAACACTGAAGTGTCCCCTTTAACGCTCTATCGATTGCTACAGCTGGCTTGAATTCTCTTCTTGTTTGCTGGCCTTGTGGAAATATCCTAGGTTGATTCCTGAATGGTGGTTTAGACTCACCTTTCTTTTGATCGAAACTTCCCTTGGGTTTACCCTTCCACGGTGTTTGTGCCTCTGCCTTACCTTTATTCTGCTCATAGAAATGCTCTGCCATCCTGATGGCTTCATCCAAGCTTGGTGGATTTACACACTCTATCCTATCTATGTAGCGCTGGGGTAGACTACCAAGGAAGCTATGAATCTTCACTCTTTCGTCCTTGATGTAGTCTACATACCTCAGCAACTCCAGAAACTTATGAACATGCTCGCCCATAGTGTTCTGTCCTAGTCTGAGTTCATTGAACTCTTCTCTTTGGCTATCATAATACCTAGTTGATAGGTACTTCTCCTGAAAGTATATTTGGAATCTACCCCAGCTGACTCTTCTTTCACTGATTCCTTTCACTTGCATGAGTTGATCCCACCAAATAGAATCTCTTCCACTAAGGTTGTATATAGAAACATTAGCCTTTTCATTCTCTGAATATTCATGCATTTTGAAGTACTTCTTTATTCCAAGAATCCATGCCTCTTCTTCTTGACCTTCTTTACTTTCACCATCAAAAGTGGGAGGCCTTGCCTTCCTAAATTCACCCCGTGGAATACCTTTGTGCTTCTTTCTTCCTTTACTCTTACTGGAATTGCGTCTTGGGATACCTTAAGAACCCTCAAAATTGACTGACCTGCTAGAATAAAACTTAGGAGAAGGTGTCATGTGCCTTCTTCCCACAGAACCTCTTCTAGGGCTTGGATTTCTTCTCTTGGAACATCCCCTAGACTGACTTTCTGTATTTCTTTCCTCTCGGTCTTCGTGGCTCGGGTTAGAACCATCGTTAATCATTTTCTGCAAGTCCATAAGACTCTACAAAATGGCTGCATTGAGTTGATGTTTCTCTTCTTGCGCTTTCATCATTCATTCATTAAAGCTGACCATAGTCTCAGCCAAGTTTGGGGGCTTTACTTGCTCCATTCTTCCATCAGACTCAGCTTCTGTATGGGCTTCTTGCACATTCTCACCTAGTACATCATCTTCTGACCCAAATGGGTCTTGCGCATCATTTAGAGTAACCATTCCTACACCGTTCTGTGCATTGCCCTGTGATACAATTCATCTTACAGCTGCTGCTATCTCTATGCATATCAGATACATTCTACTAGACATCACAAGCATGCAAATAAGCTCTATCATACCCATTCAAACCAGAAATTATTCATTCGAACAATTAATCAATCAAATAAGTTCATTAAAAAATCATGCCATGGGCACATTTCTCGACCAAAAATTCATGCACAGTCCGATACCAAACAGCTCCCAGTATTGCAACTGAAGCTCTGATACCACTCTGTCACATCCCCACTGGCCTACTTGGCCATTGTAGACCATGATCCATTTTTTTTTCTCCTAAAACATCGACTAAGTGCCCATACACACAGTCGAGAGAGTTCAGATTCGCAATCCGCAACCTGCAACTGCGAACCCGCAACAGCGGATCCCGCAATCTGCAACCCGCAATTGCGGATGCAGCAATGTGGAATTCCAACTTCTGCGAGAGTTCACTCCCGCAACCCGCAACGGTGGGTCCCGCAATCCACATCCCGCAATCTGCAACCCGCAATTGTGGAAGCCGAAAAATACGTAACCTCGAACTTGACAATCCCACAACCAGCATCCCACAATTGCAGATGCGGAATTGTGGAGTCCCAAAATGCATAATTTTGAACTCGGTGTTCCCGCAACCGGCAATTGCGGAACCATTCGTGTGGAACCCTGCCTCTGTAAGGGAAATTTCATCAAATCTTCTAAGGGGCAGAAATCCTTCCTCCAGCATCCAAATGGGGCAAGGTTGGTACCATTGGAAAGCTCTTGGAAAACTCTATCCAAGGGTAGAGTCCCCTAATCAGGTGAGGTAAATAACCTTCCCATTTTCTTCTCTGAAGTTTTGTCTATATCTCCACTTAGACACTTCCAACCTTCTTCCTACCAAGATCTTCCCTTCCATCTGACCCACAAAGGTTTATGAAACCACTTCCAGGGCTCCCCTTTCCTCCAGGAATCAGGTGTAAGTATGCATCTCCTTCACACGGTTATTTATACATAAACATTCATCTCCAACAATGAAAAACTATCATTCATTATAACATGTAAAATGCATTAAAGAGATTTAACCAACACATCTATCATATGCAAGAGTTACAAGGCATTAAACTCATGCATTATAAGATATACATATAACCATAAACTCAGTCCTTTACTCAGGCCTGTACATGACTTCATGTCAGTCAATTCATTTAACTAGTATTCATAATTTCACAAAGGGACATGAGCAACCATTTCATCACAAAGAACAACTTCATTTGACATAACAAGAAATACTTATCTTTCAATTCTGAAGCAACTGGCTAAGTGAGAGAAATGTTCCACCCAACCTTAGATCTCTGTCCATCCTATACTATTTCAGCTGAGAGATCACCCCCGAGCTGGGCAGTGTATCCACTAAGGATGGCTAATAGGTTCTCTCATAGTCAAGGCTCCATTCTCTTACTAAACCAGTCTATAGTTGGGTTTATCGAGCATTCCAGGGCTCCTACCCATGCTAATCCAACCTACAGTGGTTTATCAAGCATTCAGGGACAACAAGGAAGGCGTTGCTAAGCCAGTGAGCTCAACCACAGAGCTGCAGGAATCTCAACACTCAGTTGACCTGACACCCACAATAACGACCACATCCAACACAAGGAAGACCTACTTCACTGTTACAGAGTCCTTCAAGGCATCTTCCCTTCCAGTGCTATTTCAGGATGGGCATAGAAAGGTTCAGTCGCTCTCAGCCGACCTAGCACCCACAATACCTACCACATCCAACACAAGGAAGACCCTTTTGATGTTGCATAGTCTTCACGGTCCTTCCCTTCCAATGCTACTCCAGGATGGGCATAGAAAGGTCCAGTCACTAGTTCACTAAGACTATAGCCTTCACTGGGTTTATCAAGCAACCCAACTCTCTCCCATAGTTCAACAACTGATTCATTACCAGACTTGGGGTTTCCTCACGACCGCTCTACCAATACCACTCTGTAGTATCCTTCTTTGAATACCACTCTGTCACTGTAACTGGGGTTCGCACATAGGCTTGTTACGGCTATCAACTCTTGGGTAGTTTCTATCATGTAGGAAACACAGTTAACTCTCCATTTCCCTTCATGAACTGGCTCGACGTATACAGGAAGTGCACAGGCGAATTCTCTGTGAGGGTTGAAGGCTTGTGAATGGTAAGTGAGTGAATGGGCGAGTGAGTGAGGAATGAATGTCCCTATCTCCCCATCCCCCCGGATATTCAAACAGGTTCAGCGAGTTCCCCTAGGTGATTGAGTGTTTTCTTAGACAAGCGATCAGAGCCATGCCCTGCCATACGAAATCGTAGGCATGCTCCATACTCCATCGGCTCTAGCAATCAGGGTTCTCAACCACCCATTGCAATTGAATTAATGTCAGCAGGGAGTTCTAATGGGTTCTCAGTCAGACATGTGGCAATATGGAAACCAATCCCAAACCCCCTCACCTCTCCCTAGTGGATACACATGGCCCCTTCTCATTCATTTCCTCCTTAGCCAGCTTCTTGGATATTTTATTCATTAATAATAATTACATCATTTACATTTCTTCATGACTTAGCAGCCCATGAATAATCAACTGTCCAAATACTTGCCTAAGTAAATAACCTTAAACATCCACTAGTGGGGCATTGGCCTTGAGCTCCACACTAGGGAAGATACACATACTATATATATATATATATATATATATATACACAATATTTACATCGAAGCCAAATACATCAAGGGTAAAATGGGGTATTACAGTCTTTGTGTGATAAGACTGCTTTGGAATCTCCACAGTTTGCGATAACAAGTTGAGATGGGCTTGTTGGACACTATTTTTTAAGCCTATCTTACCCTATAATCCTTTAGTTATTTCCATAATCCTTTACATTTCATCCATAAACCCTCATGTTTCATCCATAAGACCTTGAAATTTGATTATCTAAGGTATAATTGTTGCTTCTCTTAATGGATTGAATTATGTGATTTTTAAAAGCATTAAAATTAAAATTACAGGATTGTCTAACTTCCCGTAAATGCTCCTAGCTTTGGATATTTGCAGGACAACTTGGTGCAATCTGAAGCACTCAGAGGAATCCTTGATGACCAAGGATGGATTAATTGATATCATCTTCACAAAACAAGTTTTGCAAGTGTCGAGTGAATGTTGGTCAAAGAAAGCCACCTACACTACCATTCGGCAAAAAAACATGGCAGTTTTGATTTCGCATGGATTTGGCCTATTTTCATGGATCTGGAGAACGAAATTGAAGATACTGGAGACAATAGGGGGATGTTATCCTCAGCTTAGCTAGGATTATAGAATTTTCAGTTATTAGACATTTTGTATAAATATGTGAACATATGTTGTAATTACCATCCGGTGAATGGTGAACCTATCCGATTGAAATAAAGACTTCAGACTTCAAATAATTGTGCGTTCATTTCATATGCTGTGGAATTGGTTGATGTGATAAGAGTCTTGTGATTTGTCTAGTGTGTGAGTGAAGCATTGGAGGGCCCCCTCTGCCAAGCCTGCGCACTCATCTCTTTTAGTATTGCACAGTGGTATGATTAAGTATTTAGTTTATGTATTATGCAATTAGATTTTATTGGGTGAATATATGTTTAAGTGTTGTTAGTGTCTATTTTTTTATTTATAGGATGCATGCTTAAACCATCTGACTATAATTATCTTGGCATTCATTGTGAGCAAGTTTCTTGTAAGAGAATTCTTATTCAATGCGTGTTATTTACAAACAATAGATTTGTTAAAGCATTACTTTTAATATTATTTTCAATACTCAGAGTAGGAATAGATGGATTAGAATACTGATATGTGAGGAAATCTAATGAGAATACCTTCTGTAAAGGGGTTTTAGTTCTTCTTAAACAGTCAATGATCAATCCAATTCTATCTTAACTAAGTTTATATCTGAATCCTTATATTTTGGACATGCTTCTAAGTGTTGTAACCTCAGGTTGACAACTACAATAGTTGTTCTATTTCTAGCAGTATATTTTGAACCAACAAGGATCACAATGGATACCACATCTGTTGAACCCACGTTCTCTAGTGCAATTGGATGGATTATCACAGCTTCCATTTGGACACATCCCTCCCACTGCCACATCTATTTTCATGATGAAGGTACCCCAATTCTTGCTTATGCATTTTGTATTGAAAGACGACTTTCTTTATGAAACTCTAGTTCAAAAATAACAACATAGGCCCAAATCTTCCCAATCCAGAAGCATAATTTCTGCTGTGAGTCCTTGGATATGACACATCCCTCCTCTATCTAGTGTTAGCACACCTTATTCCTTATAGTGGTATGATAGCTGAAGAAAAAGAACATATGAATTCCAATTTGTCTTCGTTGTATAGACTGTAGAGTTGCTTTTCTTGATTCTTTGGAGGAGCTACTTAGTAGATACTGCACAAGCGGTTTGTTGAGGTTCATGCATTCCCAACATAACTATTTGAACCTAAAGAGTAGTTGCAGTTGTTAAAGTCTTGTGAAACTAAATGAATTGTAAATATTAGGCATATTACCTGGAGGGAAAGATACATATAGTATTGGGCCAATGATTTGAGCAAGGAAATTATATTGTTTCCAAACCCATATTCGCTAATTTTGAAGTGCATTGTTCGTGAAGGTGTCAATATTGTGCTAACTCCACAATGTTACTAAGAAAAGTTAGTGTTATTAATCAAGAAGCACAAGGCGAATTGCAATATTGCAGATAAAAAAATACACTCTAGAGAGAACATGTTGGTTCATTCAATAGCTAACCTATCCTTCACTCAAAGGCCAGGTTAATCACCAATATATAATCATCCCCAACCAATTGCAAGAACTCAGTTTGATCCATTGAATGGAATGGAGCCAACTACTAGTCCCAAAAGGAAAAGTCTCAAAACATAGTCACTTCATCTACTAGGAGTATCCAAAAAATTAAATCTAAACCTGCTAAATCCATGTTGCACAATATAAATCCACCATTACAAAATCACTTGGAAGTAGTACAAATTCTCAAAATCATAAATACAACGATGATGTAGTGAACTCACTAATAAAGGTCCTCAAATTTTCAACTCAATGCTAGTGTGTGCATGTATATGAAATACTCTAATGATACAAGACTCATCCTCAAAAATAATAAACCCAATAACTTAGGTGAAAATCCCATAAATACCCTACTCATTATCTCATTCTATCATTGATCCAATGGTAATGTACATAAAACATATAACCCCCTAACACCCACATGTATCACCGATTAAAGCCCCCTCCCAACAAAATAATAGTTCCCCATGGATCAAAAAAATATTTACTTTACCAAAAAAGCATATGCTTAGCTTGTTGCCTCTTAATTCAAACAATGTTCCAATCTGTTAATTCTGAAATAAACATATGTGTTAGTTTAGCTCGCATACTAGTACATCTAGAAGATGGTGAACTCTCTACAACTTTATCCTGAGTAACGTATATTCATCCTTCAAGTACATAATTGCTTAATGGTTTACAATGTGGAGTTCAAACTATAAACTACTTACAATGTGGATGACTCACCATTTGGTGAACCAAATTACCAATGAGTAAACAATTGGAGCAGTTGGGTGGTAAACAAATGTTGGATAATTCATGAAGATTGTGTTGCACAAAAAAAATTGTCATTCGATTGACATTGCGACATAGATAGAGTGTTGTGCAAACATGTGTAACATCAAAGATATGTTTTCATGTCGGGAAGTAATTGATCCTAGTAGAAGAGGGCATACTGCACCTCCTTTTGTCGGGTTTTGGTATGATGGTATAGTTGTTGGGATCTCACTGAACAAACATAAACTAGAATTCAACTTGGCTTTCATTAACTGCCAAGGTGGCTTGTCTCCAAGTCTGAGAATGTGATACATTTGCATGCTAGAGTTGGGAGTGAATTATGATGAAAGAGTTCATATTTGGAGATTGCTCAAGACTGAGATCCTATGAGTAGACTTTTTCACTGTGAAACAAGTGACCCGGGAGCCAGAGCCATGGCCAGAACTAGAGCTAGTATCCATAGCCACAAGCCAGAACCATATTCTAGAGAAATAGATAGAATGCATATTTATCTAGATTGGTTTCCTTTAAAGCTTATGGAGACCATAGACCCTCCCAATGGGAAGGTATGAACCAAAATGGATTTGAACATTAAGTGAATGGTTGTAAGAATCGGTACTTGCAAGTGTAAAAATTAAATAATAGAAAAGAGACAAAAAAATAATTAAATTAAATAGAAAAATGAAAATGGGAGATATAGGAATGAGAACTGATAGGTTAGTCTCTGTCGGCAATATGGAAATACAGGTTGGCATTGATGGAAAATAAATGAGATACATTTCCTATGATGACTTGTATGTCTATGTTGATAGATCCATAGATGAGGTAGTATGATGACAAAGCAAATGGTTGGCATTGACAGAAAAGCAATGTGCATTGGGCATGTAAGGTGACATGAGCAATGATGTGTTATGGTGATGGTTATTGACAGCTATGAGAATAAAGTTATGACAGATCTGTAAATGAATAAGATCCCTTTGGTTCAATATTGCCAGCAACTTGAAGGGAGTTTGTCAAGTCATGACATGTGTTTTACTCAAGTTGTTGATTCTCTATTATTTACACATGACAGGCTACAACAATTCATCAGTTGCCTTGGACAAGATCCAGTTTGAGAGTCTTACAGACAAGAATCTGGAACCAAGGAGTGTATGGAAGCTCTTGCAGCTAGAGCCAATGTTAGCATGATTGGATAGTTTGGTGTTGGTTTCTACTCTTCATATTTGGTTGCGGAGAAGGTGATTGTGACGACCAAACACAATGATGATGAACAGTATGTTTGGGAGTCTCAGGTCGGTGGGTCTTTTACTGTTACTAGAGATACAAGTGGGGAGGTGCTTGGGAGACGAACCGAGATCACACTACTACTTAAGAAAGTTTCAGATGATGAAGAAGAAGAGGAAAAGGAAAATAAATATGGAAGGCTTGTTCCAGCGGTTTCAGGATTTTGTTTTTGTCAAGCTGTTGAGGAGAAATCATGGCAGAAGCTGGTGATGTTGAAACCTTTTCCTTCCAGGATGAGATTAACCATCTCTTGAGTCTCATTATCAACACATTCTATAGCATTGAATATGATCAGAAGGCGAGCTCATTAGAAGAGCTTGAAGGCGAGTGAAATCTGAAGTGTTGCAGGTGGAGACTCATCTACCGTCCGATCAAATAAATCAGCAGTGGAGATTGATTCGACCATTGGGATTTATCCCACATTGGAAACAAGTTTGGGTTTATGTGTGTTTATAAGGACCGCCTTCACTATGCTTATTCAACATGTAGTGCAAGGGTATGGTGGAGGCTCTAGGTGCTTGGACTCCATGAGAATTCACCATCCTGGAGCCCGGGATGACTTGTCAGGCCCCCTACCTTTTGGAAGAAGCAATAATGATCGTTGATTGACAATTTAAGAAGATATTGTTTGTCGGTTTATAAACATATTTTTTTAAATTGTTGACACGACGGTCATATGTGTGATAGTGGGCTTAAGAATTGCACATTATTTTGGTTGGAGTAAAGATTGCCATTCTTATCGGAGTTGTTTTGGCATAATACCAATTCTGGAGGATCACCAAAGTTCACTACGTTTTTGAATATCTATATTACCATTTTGTCGTGATATTAAGTGGTATGCTAAAATTGGAGGCTCGTTGGTTTAAATAAAAACCTGCAGAAACACAAAGACAATAACCTACACAAAGACATGATTAGATTGAATCTTATTTAAATCATTCATGTGTTAAAAGATGTAACTAAATCGAAGAAGAATTATAAGTGTGTTATTAATAATCAAGTGTGATTAATTCCTTGAGATCGTATGATTGAATTGTTGGGTGTGTGAGCTGTTGGAATGCTAGATTAACGATTGGGAAATGAGCTGAGTGGTATTTTGTGCCACTAAATTAGAACCTGAACTGTTCAATTGCTTTTCCCCCAAAGCTTTGGCATCTTGTGAATTAAGGTTGTTTGACCATTCCTAGTGAAATCTAAGTTGAAATTTGAGTGCATGTTAATGGTAATTGCAATCAAATGTTCATCGAGTTGAGTTAGCAATTGCATCCAAGCCTACATAGTAGAACTATGTGAGGGAAAGTGACCAGATATGTTTGGATGGGAATGTTTACAATTGGAGCTATGAACTACATTACATTTGAATCTGTTGTTGGACAAGTGATTCTGGAAGTACCTACAGGGATATAGTTGGCCATATTGATTGTTGGAATCTTGCATGGACAAAGAGATCCCCATTGGATGTGTCGCAGGGTAAGCTTAGGTGAATAAGGAACAAGGTATAAGCATCCCATGTGACTGGAAAACCATCAGAAGGAGTCAATCGACAAGCATTTGAATTTAATTGAGCAACATTGTATTTGTTGATTGGCATAGTATAGAGCATGTTGCAGAGAATTTTGCACCTTGACTTATAATCTAGAATAGAGGCCTTGTAGCTATTATGAAGAATAGAGATCTCTACGACATTGTGAACAAAGAGAAGAATCTAACTCTCCAAAGTGTTCATCTTGGTGAAGTGAGTGGGATGTAAGTCCCTTGTTTATGGATTACCCATAAAAAGTTGTGCCAAGATGAATTGAATCCATTCAAAGCAATTCAAACTAGCTCATTATCTTTGACTTCATCACCAATTGCACCAAGCTGGTTTCTTAGATCTACTAGGTTCATTTCATAGCTTGATTTTCTATTTGTCTTGCACTTGTAGGTCATGTTGAGTTTGTTCCTCTGGAACATATTTTTGGATATGTTCACACTTTGGTACATGGTTCACAAGGAATTATGCCTCTCCTTGGCAGTCTTCTTCCTAGTGATATGAGGGATCAAATGATCCTTAACCAAATCTAGTAGGATTTGCTTTGTCTTCACTGCATTCTTGTTGTACACTGCAAAATATTTGGTATCTATAGAAGGTTTGATCCCCTCCACAAGGTACCAATGTTTAATTGATTCTAGACGGTTCTACAAATATGCACTTCCATGGCATAAAGTTAGAAATAACCCCCAACAAGTGATTCTTTCACATACTGGGAAAGACCATTACTGCAACTCCATTTGTACTACTTCCAAGTGATTTTGTAATGGTGGATTTATATTGTGCACCATGGAGTTAGCAGGTTTAGATTTAATTTTTTGGATACTCCTAGTAGATGAAGTGACTATGTTTTGAGACTTTTCCTTTTGGGACTGGTAGTTGGCTCAATTCCATTCAATGGATCAAACTGAGTTCTTGCAATTGGTTGGGGGTGATTATATATTGGTGATTAATGCCTACGTAGGATATTCAACACATTTAATGCATCTCTAAATTGACCTTTCTCATTTTTGGAGTCAAAGAACATTCTGCTCAAAAAGTTTTTCATATACATCATGAGCATAATGACCAACTGCAAGAATGACTGCATCATATTCAATCTTTAGCAAATTGGTTCTTAAGTAACTTCCTACATCAGAAACCTAAACTCCAACCTGTGTTTGCCTCACCAGCAGGCCATCCATTCGAGTTCCAAACATTATTTGAACTCATTTCTTGTAATTGTTGTCATAAATTAAGTAATATCTAAACAAATATTGCAGTTCCTAAGTGTGGCTTGCCACCAATCAATATACATGCTAGATATCCGAAATGTATAAGTGTTTTCAGCACCTGCAAATGATTGATTTGGCCCAAATTTTGAGCTCATTTATTGGTTTTTTCATGCCTAGGATCACCCAAAATTTGAAATTGATGACATTCTATTGTTGTTTACTGCTATTGTGAAGCACAATAAGCCCCCAAAAATTACTAGAATGAACACATAAATGCCTTCTTCCTCTTCTACAGGCAGTGAAATGTCAAGTTTGATGCATACCTCTATCATCATAAGTTGAAAATTCCACTTGTCACCCCCTTGCAAAGTGAGAGGTAATAGGATCATTTGAAGACATGGGTAGGGCCAAGAGGAGGACTAACATATTCATGTGAAGGAAAGAGATCCATTGAAACATGTTGTAAATCATCCATAGGCAAATCATCTTTAAGAATCAGTGGAAAAGATCCCGATAGACCTTGTGTAGGAACTTCATCAATATTACCAAAGATCGCTTTCTCTTCACTACTAAACACAATGAGGTTGTCTATTAGGCCCATAGACATGGTCCACAAATTATTAACTGCAGGATCTCATCAAATATTTTGTTAACATATTAATTCTATTTTTAAGGTTTATTTTCAATCTCAAATGGTATACGAAAGTATATTTTATGCAATGGGTTTAGGTTATAAATTTTGTTGTCATGCCTCTTTCAATGCCAAGTGTCACACTCAAATGGTACCACATGGCACCTTTTTTATGGTCCCAAGTGTCATGCCTCCTATAGCGTAAGTGTCATTCCATATGGTGCCATGTGGTGCCAAGTGTCATACCTCTTATATGCCAAGTGTCATCATGTCTCTATGGTGCCACATGGAATTACACCCATGTTTCCAAGTGTCATGCCTCTTATGGTGCATGTCTGGTGCCAACTGTCTGGAAACCTTTACGGTGCCAGTGGCATGACTCTATGGTGTTCCATAGCCAAATTTTGGTGCCAAGTGTCACACCTTCTTGACCACGTAACCAAATGTCAAGACTTTATGGTGTACCCTAGCCAAGTGTCACACTCAAATGGTACCACATGGCACCTTTTCTATGGTCCCAAGTGTCATGCCTCCTATAGCGCAAGTGTCATGCCATATGGTGCCACGTGGTACCAAGTGCCATACCTCTTGTATGCCAAGTGTCATCATGTCTCTGTGGTGCCACATGGAATTACACCCATGTTTCCAAGTTTCATGCCTCTTATGGTGCATGTATGGTTCCAACTGTATGGAAACCTTTATGATGCTAGTGGCATGACTCTATGGTGTCTGATAGCCAAAGTTTGGTGTCAAGTGTCACACCTTCTTGCCCATGTAATCAATTTTCAAGACTTTATGGTGTACCCTAGCCAAGGTTGGGTGCCAAGTGTCACACCTCCTTGCTCCATGAGTTTAGATTCTATGGCACCATGTTTCACGATCCTTTGGCTAAAATGGAAAGTGTCACATCAACACATATCACCTCTCATTGGGAAATTAGCATGGATTAATGGCAATGGGAATCCCATTGAATGAGTATTATCTAACGAAGAGTTTTAAATCCCTCAAACAACAATGACACTGTAAAGAGAAAGGATGAGGCTAAGCAATCACTCAATATAATAACAAGGAAAACCACACATGTACAACAATTCCTTGGGCTCTTTTCACACAAAAAATACACTAATCCCTCAATTTCCAGTCACCTATGTCCGGGTTAAAGGCGTGTACTGTGAGACCTCCTAAAAAATGGGGCAATGTTGCTTGTTAGTTGTTAATATTAGTTGTTAGTGTAATATTGTTAGTTCCTAGTAGGATAGATGTGATAACCCTATACCTATAAAGGTTATATTAAATGTTGCTTGTTAGTTGCTAGCGTAAGACTGTGAGATGTTAGAATGTTGTCAGTTAAGTTGTTAGCATAAGACTGTTGAGTTGTTAGTTGCTAGCGTAAGACTGATATGTTAGAATGATTCATGTTAAGTTGTTAGCATAATAATGGAAAATATGAGTTAATTTAGAAGTGTTTTGTATGACAACTAATTACGTCTCACCGCAGGCCTGATTTTCACCCAAATAAACTAGAAAATTAGTCTACCATTCACAAGAGCACAGTAAGAAGAGATTAAATCAGTGTGACAATGATCTTCTAGGAAGCTTTGTGGACAAAGACTGAGCCTCAACATTTCACATGATTGTTGAATTAATATTTGGATTCAGAGTCTAGACTTTCCATCATTTAAATCATTTTGGACTAAGTTTGGAAATCCTAAGTCTAGAAATTGAAGGCAGCTCGAATTTGTGGTTTATCTTGAGAAATTGAACGCTGCTACAGAGAGTTATGGGTGCATTTGACAAGTGCTACATCAACTCACAGAATCCAATAGTGGAGTACACACAAGTATGCTAAAACATTATAGTGATCCCATTCCTTGAGTTTAAGGGCGGTTACTTTCAGATATGCCACCTATCACCTACAGGCATGTAAAATAGTCTTTCTTTAATATATATATCAAATCTTTTTAGTGACTGGTAAAAGCATTTTGACTCCTTATTAGCGTCTACAAAGTGTAACTCAATTGACCATTTATGATTCCCATGGTAACATGCATTCATGGTTAAAATGTGGAGAAATATCTAAGCACACAAACACAGATTTGACTCTATTAGGAGAGGGGTAGCCAAGTGTTTGACTAAATACTTAAACCAAAAATAAGTACAACAGTGAACCTATAAAGCCACGTAGTTGGGTCAGGGATATTACATAAGTCCATCAATGAGCTAAGTCAACATAGTATACATTCCTTTAACAACATATAATGAAGGGTGTGTGACAATGGAGATAAGTTTAGGAATGGTTGACATTAAAAAAATGAGGAAGGAAGAGCAACAATTCAAAAATAGTTTCACTGATAGGGTGAGAAGTCACAAAGAAAAAATCTTTTATTTATGAATTTGGTTTAGGGATTTATCATTTTTTTTATGTATATCCAAGAACTAATCAAGTGTTGATAGAGGCAAGCCAAAATAGAGTCCAAAGATACATTATGAATGACTATAGTTGTCCTTCGAGAAAGGAGTACATAGTAACTTGACACTTAAGGTTAAAATTGAACCTAAAATTACATGACATATGTAATGACCCTTTTTCAAAATTTTAATAAAATGCCAATTTTTCCACTTTTTCCCCAATTTCGACCTTTGACTAGTTTTACTGTTTTGACCTCCAAATCAACCCAAATGCTCCCAAATATTCTGTAGGAGTGTATGAATGATATTTAGACTTGAATATTATGTTCAGGGATGTTTTATGGCCCTCCAAATGCTTTTGCAAACTTGATTTGTATTCCGATCAATATATGTAATTTTGACTAGTAATTTGTGCATCAAATCCCCCCGGGGTAACACTGCAAATGGCCTTCCAAATGCCTCCAAAATCCCATGAATTTATGAAAAGAGGTATATAATGTGTTAATTATGTTATTAAGGTCTCATATGCACCATTAATTTATTTTTACTACTGTTCTAACTCTCTCACATTCAACAGCAAAAACCCCCAATTCGACCCTTAGGGAAATGGCACTATTTCACCTCTCAATACAAACAAACTAAGTAAAAATGCTTCAAATTCTCAAGTACAGTACATGAAACTTGTAGAATATATCCATGGCAGTATATGAATCACAAATGTATAAGAGAATAATCCATCCATTTGAAATAATCAACATTATAGTGTCATACATCAAAGCATTGGGGAAATGGACATTGTTTGCTCATTAATCAATAATTTTGCATACAATAAATGGGTATTTCGACTTGAGAGTATTTGAATATGAATAACAAAGGATATGAATCTATTACAATCAGAAAAATATTATATGAAGCTCTCCCAATGAGTGCAAGATCTCACCCAAAGCGCAATCCCTCAAGGAGCCCGAATATGCCTTCAAAACTGGAAAAGGTGGAGAGAAAGTGTTGCACTAAACCAAACCATGAAACTTCCTATAGCTGCTACCTACAAATAAAAATCCATTAAACCACCATGAAATACCTGAGTGGCCTCTCCAAACACCAACTTGGATGGGAATCTTTCACCCTCAAAATTGGCTAAGGCAAGAAACTAGTCATCCACTAGTTCTCTCTTCACAAATGCAATTTTTCTCAAATCATCAAAATCCATTATCATACTTGATTTCTACATTTTATAACCAACATTAGCCTTCAAGGGGTCGAAATCCTCTCAATAGATTCAATAATTTTCCATTTAGAAAATATTCCTCATTTGCCACTTGTCTCCTAGTTCCAACCTTCCATCTTCTCCCAAATTCGAATTTGAGTCTCTTTAGATTCCCCCAACTCCATGAGCACCTTCCTTGAGCCTATTTTTGGGGCTGACATGTCATAATGGTCAGGTGTAAGAATTCGGGTCTGAATTTTGTCATAAATGTCATAGATGCTTCATTATTGTTGTCATAAAACTAGGGAATCTAGCCCAAGTGTCCAATAGTCTCCAATTTGACTCTTCCTCTCCCATGGAGGTTACTATCCCATCCCATTTCAACCTAAGATGCTCAATTCCATGTGTTATGACTTACCAACTCACCCAAGAGTGTTCACCTTCCCATGAATTCGAATTGGCAAGAGAGAGCTGCCATGTGTCATTGAAAAATCAAGCTAGTGTGGGTCCCACCACCTCCATATGTCTCCAAAACCACTTGCCACCTAGAATTTCTCTTGAATTTATTTATTCAACATATTTATTAAATGATTGAACCCTTCTAATGTCTAAATATCATTTATTAGCTTCCTTATTACCATCCCACATGTGCCCATCCAACCTAGGAAACTAGTAGGATTGATGGGATTGTCTTACTATGCACTTATTTGAATGGGGACATTACAACGTACTTGAAAACGTATACAAAAACTTCATATCAAATCTACAAACACAACAAATATGCTACAGGAATTAGGCTTTGTATGCTGCAACAGATGACATTTGTGACAACAATCTCCACTCCCCAAAACTATCTCTATTATCTTCATCAATTAGGAATATAATCAAACAACTTAAAATTGCAGAAAAATATGGTAGACTTGGGATCATCTTATAGTCAGCTAATGCAACCATTATACAAAATCTCATCAAATATTGGCCTAGAAATGTAGTAATATATTTAGGGAAACAATTAGATAACTTGGAGCAGACTCACATGTTTTTTTCATTGGAAAAAACCATAGTTTTATTCATATTAATATAGAAAGTACATTTCATATATGTATTTAAGTATTTATGTCATGTTAAAAAAAGAGAGGGAAATAACAACTTTGTTTCTTCCTTTTGCTTGATACTCTAGAACATTACAAATGTTGGCTTCCGTGAGGGAGCAAAAAAATTGTCTCTGGACAACACTCGGAGTTCTAAAATTAGATTTCTCAAAAAAGGTTCTAACAATTTTCCATCTAAATGATCAAAATAAACTAGTAACTCCTAAATCTCTAAAACATCAATATCACTATATACTCCTCCATCCAAAATAATCTCAAAACAAAGTGGGATGAAAATATTCAGAATGTTGGCTCTTAAATATGCCACAATCCATTCTTCAACTGTAGACCAGCTTTTGAAAGTCCATCCGCTTCTCCATTTATTTCCCTGTACATGTGATGAAAAGAGATTGAGTTAAAACACTTGAATCTCATCAAATTTTGTCCTAGAAATGTAGTAATAAATAACAACTAATATAAATTATGTGAAAAAAGCTCAATGAACAAAATCATACCTTCTCTTTCCAAAATAAACAAGTAGGAAATTTCAAAATTAGTTCTAAAATATAAACATCACAACTAAGATCAGAAGAGTTTCCTAATGTATGGTTGGAGAGGATTCACCTTATGTCATGTTCCTCGAATTTCTAATGTATGGGGATGAGCACAGCTTTTGCACATGATGCTCTTATCTCGTCTTTTACCAATCTATCAAAAGGAAATCATTGATATGTAAGTAAGAAATTGTGTTTATAAAATGAAGAAACATACAGAAACTATAAAATTCTCACCCTTTTTCCATTGTCAATAAAATAGAAGTCTTCCTCAAAGCTTAATTCCTCTTCGAATTCAAGGTGTCTTCTAACTTCAAACAAATTCCAGTTTTCTTCCATGGACAATGTTTTGAAATGTGCACCATCCTTAAAAATATCAATGGATATTAGAGGAGATAGGGTGCCATCGTCATTGTCTTGCTCTATTGGCATCCAAATCCAATCCATGTTATCCCTTATCTTCCTAAAGCGTCGAAACTTAAAAGAAACATAGAGAGTTTGTCTCGGTATTGAATATCTACAAGTTAAAGAGGATGAAAAAATAGTTAGAAAGTGATTTCAAGCTTTGTGAAAATAAAAGAAAAGGAAAAATCAAAATTGTTAAACATTACCTAAAACGAAGTGTCTCTACACTCAACACACGTTTTAATTGCTCTCCATTCACAACATGTAATCTTGTATTCCATCTAGAGTAAAATAAGTTACATAATAACATGTCAGAGGGGTTTGTGCAAGAACAAGTTTTCTTAGTCATTCGAATAGAGTCCTCTTCCTTGAACAATTCAACAAAAACAAAAAATGGTAAGAGCATACCAAAATGATCACATGCACCACCCTTCTCCCGCACACCAAATTGTATTTGAAGAACTAATTTTGAACGTAGGCAATCAATTAATGTTGGATTAGAATTTGGTAATCCAATTTCACGAAGTGTGGGTAACTTGGCTTCTTCAATTCATCCAACCCTTTTACTACTTGGGAGAAAGTAATCATACTTATAAAACCAGACCCCTTCTTCCCTCAATGACATGGAACTCTTTCCCTCATAGAGTATCTCTCCTATTTGAGAATGGAAAACACGTAAAATACTAGTAATGCTCTCCACAGGCTGCCTTTCTTCAAAATTAGAAATGCACAAACCTACACAGAAAAATGTAAACCACATATTAATTATCCATCTAAGCTAGGGCATTCATATTTTAATACTCATATACAAAATTTATAAAATGACAAGCCCTTACGATTTAGTCCAATTTGAGGAAATTTTTCTTGTTTGGCAATAGATTCTTTGAGGATGTCTTTGCATTCATACACATGAGCTATGAGAACCTTCTCCACTTTTTCACCTTGTTGGCTCCACTTAAATGCCCTTAGTGCACCTTTCCAATGGGATTTTAAATTATCCAGTCTTCTTTTTTTTGCCCAAATACGATTCCTTGATGGTTGCAAAGTAACCCAAGATCCAATGGATGCCCATAACGTGATCCAATTACCCATTTCATCCTTTGCATTCTCAACTATAATAGTTTCCAACTTTCCGAAAGATCTACGAGTGCCCATGTCACTGCAAGAAATATACAAAGGATCCATAGGAAAAAGTTAACAAGAAATTTAATTCAACAACATTGCAAAGTAACTAAAATGGAATTCCTATATTTCCCTTTACGGCATTGTTGTATGGGAATTAAATAAATCATAAGAAACTAAATTGAAACAGGGGTATAACAATGCTAAATTGAACAACAATGTAAACAACATAATTGAACAAGAAGGATAGTTTGATCAATATATTGTAGATTCAATGGAGGGATTGATGTGGGAAATAAACACCAGAAAGATAAAATATTGCAATGGGAGACAGGATGAATGGAAAAAGGTTCTTTGTTACATCAGGTTGTCCTATACACAATCATGTTTGTTTAATCATAATCCTAAGTGTACATGTTGGAATTTGGTGTATTCCCAGCCCCATTCTTGCTTGGAATGTCCATCTTTTGGAACCTATGAGTGCATCCTTCAAGAATATCTGGGATTGCATTCACCCTTATCATGCTTTTAATGGTAAATCTTGGTGAAGACATCTCACAACTAAAGTGCTAAACATAGATGAGGCCCTTGATATTTTAGTATTTTTGGGGTGGATATGATGATCGGATCATTAGACCATGATTAGTGGATTCACTTTGAAGATGAAACATAACAGGAAGAAAACCTTCTTAGACCAATCAAATTGATTTTGGGCATAATGTGGGCATCTTCCTTGTAGTGGCATCCCTAATTTAACATCAAACAACAATACAAAGCAAGTTTGGGTGATTATTAAGTGAAGAAAAACAATGAAATTTTTATTTTCTCCAAATCTAAGCATACATGTGGGGTGAATCAGTAGTAAAGATATAGTATAGATAGCATTAAAAATGCAAATCTAGGCACAAACAGCCCTGCCTGATAGCCCAAAATCCATTAGCAGCAAAAGTAATGTCTTTCCTGGTGACTTCTGGATGACTTAGAAACCATCAATCAATAGTAATCAATTGTAATTAGCATTTGTAGATATAATTTTTGGGCAGCCTGCGGTTATTTCCTATGGCATTAGGTAGATATACTTCAACAGTAAGCAAAAACCCTTGTTTTCAGTTTTACATTGGATATGTGCACTTTGAATTGAAGAGTAAGAGTGCTATTGATCTTTGATATTGATGGAAAGGGTATATGCTGGAATTTATGTTAGTCTGAGCTAGTTTTCTTTTCTTTTGCATCTAATGTTTTGGGCCTGCTCATCAGGAGGATCGACTACTATGTATATCTCCTTAACAAAGGCATTTATCAAACATAAATATTGTATATATCCCCTTAACTAACGTGACTAATTAATAGATTGAGTGTGGTCTCAACTCCCAAGCATGATACATGCAAGATTCTCATGCCAATGCATCACCTTAGACAAACATCATTGCTCGAGTTCATATATCAATTTGTACATCAAATGACATAAGTAGTAAATCAATTTATAACAAGGAAAGGGCCACAAGGAACTGGTCCGCATGGAAGTAAATCATGCCTATATCCTTTATTTATATAGGTGTCTAACAAAATTGTTGCAACTCGAAAGGCTAGTTTAAGGTATTTAAAGCTCATAATCTTAGCTATTGTGCTTCAAGGTATTATTCTTAGTCACTATTCCCTCTGGATTGACCTTTTATTGGATATAGTATTTTTAATCTTTTAGTATGTTGGGCACTCCTAAACACACTAATTTTTGGGTATAGACTTCCCAAATTTAAGTTTCCATTCTACTTACTATAATGATAAAAAAGAGTTTTAGTTGGCTTTGTTAATTGTATGTCTTGTGAGAAAGGGATCACAATCTACAAGCTAAAACATCTTATTTATAAAATGCCATTGAAGTGCCTTTAAAGTCATAATCTTGTACTTTGCTTAACTTTAACATAACTCATCTAGCATAGGAAAATAAGGTTGAACTATCTTGATAATTATTTTAGATGTCTGGAACATGACTACTTATAAAATTCCATGCTTTCAACAATAAATATTGAGCCATTCTAGAATCAAATTAATCTGGTTGACCTCATGTTGATTGTTGCTTTGGCAATATAAAGTCACATCATAGACCTGTGTTAACAACCATATTTGCTTGTGCAACTGGGGGTTAAGATCTAGATAGATTCCATCATGCTGGTTCCATCTAAGGTATATCCAAGGTTTCACAATGATCAAAGATTGCTATAGAGGTAGTTTTATCAGATTCCAAGAAACTTCTATTTTTAACAGTTCTCCTATTTTCTAGGATCTAGTGTTCCTAGGATACATGCTAGATATTTCTACATATTCTTGGTCCTTGTGAGCTCACGATGCTAGCGAGTAAGTTTCATGACACTTCTTTTTTTAATATTTTCGTGACGCTGCTATTTTTAGCAGTTTGATTTTTTAGGGCATCCTTGTCGATTCCGAGCACATGTTTGGGTTCCTTGCAAAAAATGAGTCTTGTGAGATGCTGCTATTTTTATTAGTGTCTGTTTCCAAATTTGCTATGTTTGGCATCAATCTCACAGTTGTTATCTTCATTTTTAGTCGTTCCTACTTTTTAGGAGTTGGGATGCTATTTTTGGCATGTCTATATTTAGCAATTCTACTTATAGCAGGTATAAGGTGTGATGCCATGGTTCTAGTGTGCACTAATGGAATGGTTCTAGGATTCTAGTGGGTGAAATATGGTGAATCAAGTACAATACTGAGCAGGTGGATATGTTCTCCCAGTATGACACATGGCAGCTAAATGGAGGGTTTTCATTTGTATAAGGTTCCAAATTTGTTGTATGCAAAAATCCTAACTTGTGTTGCTAGATTTACTTTCGTTTCTTGCTAATTTGACTTTTCAAAGACGCTAATTTTCCTTAACATCTTTGTCAAGCCAAAAACCTAAATCACATGGTCATCCACACTTAGTATCTTTGGTAATATTACCAAGCCAAGAAAACCCTAAATCCAAGTCTTCATGCTATTTTTGTCAGACACAAAAGCTAGTTCAACTTCCTTTTCATAATTGGCAAATTTGCTAATTTCACTAAGCCTCATAACCTAACTTGACTTGTTTATACAATCCTTGCATGCAAATCAATCATAAAAAGACTAATTTGTTTTTTCAAGGCCAAAAATTAGCATGAAAAATATTTTTAAAAATCCTAATATGAAATGGAGATCCACAGAAATCAGATACTGTTGGCAAGTTTTACTTAAAGGAATATGTTTAAAGTTTGGATGCAGTTGCAAGTTTCAAGGGAGAAAATGGTGGTTACAAAGACAACACAATGGATAATGGCATTTATACTAATTTCCATTCATATTTGGAAAAATACAACTTTTTAATATTAATAAGGGTGAATTTTGTAGGGTTATTATGTGCAGTTTTCAGATAGTTGAAGGATATACAACATTTTTATGGAAGGAGAAGTTCCTGTTTGGGGATGATTGGAAACAACAGTTGGTTAACAACAGTTTTCCACACATAAATCAATGTTGTAGGGTATCATTACCAACTGAATATTTGAGTTTATATTCGGTAAAAAGAAGGTACAGGTTTCCCAGAAAGGCGATTGAATAGGCATATGTGTTTTTGTGTGACGGCACATGGAGATTGGTGGTTTGTTTGAGGATTTTTTTGGTTGTAGTACTGTTAGGCACAAGATTGGTATTGGTAACTAGTGACTACAACATGTAGAATAAGTGCAATTTGAAGATTGTTTCTAACTATTTGACACTTAGAGACAATGGTTTTATCATGGATTTGCATTCCACAGCTAGATGAAATATGCCCCGTGGTTGTTCCTAACAGTGATGTGTGATTACCCTTAGCAGCCAGGACTAGGATTATCTTGGAAAGAGAACGTGCAGATAGCCTTTTCTGGATAGTGCGTTTAAGATATAGAAAGTATTTGATGCAGATTTTGTAAAGTTTAATATTAATTATTTCCTCATTCCACATATAGTTAGGTTGAATTAGTCCTAATTGTGTTTTGGGCTTCTATATCAATGGATGGGAGATCGCTTTGCAGGGTGATATGGAAAATTCCTAGGAACTAGGTGACTGTTGTCCTATGTCAGTTTTTCCCAAATGTTTAACATAATATCTTTGAGTTCTGATTGTTACCTAAGAATGATATCTATCGAGTTGAGCACTAAATAGAATGACCACACTTACTGGATGTTCGCAGATGGATAAAGGGTTTGTTGGGGTTGATTTGGTAATGTTGCTCGTGCTCCCGTCAAATTATCGTTTAGAGCTCGATCTCTTTTCGGCCCCCTGCAACTCAGATGTCCCACTGCGTGATTCTCTCAAAGTGCCAGATCTTAATCTAAATCGGACGTTGTCTCTTTCCTCTTCCCCTGAACTTCATCCCTGAGTAATTGTTTGCCTTTTCCTTTGCACGAATCTGGGGATGTTGAAACACATCCACTACGAAAACAAATGGACTTGCAAACCTCCACCCATAAGCAGAATTCCTTATCAGCGCCTACTTGGTGAGGTAAAACGGCAAAGGGGACACTTACAACCCAAAAATTCCATATGTGCAAAGCTAGGGGTTTTAAATTTGCTAAGATATTTTTCTGAAGCTCCAAGTGAATGAAAGATCCCGGTAAAAGCACATGTCTCTGAACTTCTTCATGTTCAAGTTGAGCGACTCCTTCCCATCCACACAGTGAGAGATCTAATTTCAATATGACACCGGGTATAGTTCAATTTGGGAAAATGGTGGCGCGAGTCCAAAATCAAACTGCTCGTAGGTTAGAAAAAATATAGTTAACTATTCTAATAGCTATTATTATTAAGGTTAATATATATACCATAAAGTTGGTTTATGTATTATATTTTATTAAAATAAAATTATCTCAATTTAGCAAAAAAATAATTTTAGGTATATTGTTATTTTGTAAGAATGAATGCTTTAATATAGAATTATTATTAAGGTTAATATATATTCTCTTTGAAAAATGATTTCACTTAGTTTTCCCCATTTCCATTGACCAAGACGGCTCCAACTAAGGAATAGGTAAGTTAAAATTAAATATTAATATATATGAACGTATATAAACAAACATGGGTTAAAAAGAAGTCTTCCCATGCATCAATATGCAAGACAAATTGGGGCAATTTGGATGGAGATTATTTCAATATTCAAAACAATTTGGGGTGGAAGTAAATAAATTATATTATTAAAATATTTCATTATTTCTAAATTATATAATAAAAATTTGTTTAAGTGGTGCTCCCTTTTTGAATTTTAAAGCATTTTGATTGGCTAATACATGATGACATGGAATTTGTATTAGGGTTGGAAGACCCATTTTAAATTGAAATTTCCTTTAATAGGCTACGAACTTAATCTACTAAGAACTTGTCAAATAAGGGAATCACTACCTTGGCTAGAGCTTAAAAGAAAGTTCAACCTAGCCACTGCAATAAATTTGTCCTAAAATGGGTGTAGATCCTAATTCGAAGGATCTTGGGTTTAGCCTTTAAGGTTCACAAGCCTAGTGGAGGGACTAAAGTGAGGTCATGGATTACCATGGGCCATTGAACTCAACACACCCTTATGCTTTTACTTTATTTGAAGAATTGTGGAAGAAACATACAAGCATGCACATGCAACATACCTCTCACCTTTGCCATCATTGGTAGGATTCAAAAAGGCTCCATAATTTTCTTAAAGTGTAAAAACTTTGGTAGATTTTACTAATTTTTAAATTTGCAACCATAAAATGTTTGGCAATTTTTTTGTAAAATATTCAAATCTCTTAAAACTTTATATAGTTTTTAAACAATTTTTATAATAAAAAAATTAAAACCCATAAATTTTGGACAAATCATTTTTGAAAAAAAATAAATTCACCTCTAAAATGTTTAGAGCTATATACATCAAATAGCGCACGTTGTAGGCATCATTGTTTAATGCTATATACATCTAGTAGCGCACCCTGTATCATAATGAACTACTTTTTTTCAACCGAAACATCATGAACTACTATAATAATGCGCTTCATTTTTGAAAAAAAAATATTCACCTCTAAAATGTTTAATGCTATATACATCAAATAGCGCACGTTGTAGGCATCATTGTTTAATGCTATATACATCTAGTAGCGCA
This sequence comes from Larix kaempferi, assembly GCA_027924585.1. NCBI lineage: Eukaryota > Viridiplantae > Streptophyta > Pinopsida > Pinales > Pinaceae > Larix > Larix kaempferi. The sequence continues at coordinate 20,606,806 of BSBM01000997.1, forward strand.
CCTTGTATCATCATGAACTATAATAATGTGCTTTATGATTTTTTATGTTAGCGAACATTATGATGTCAGCCTTTTTTCCGGGCTACACCATGTTTTAAGAGGAACCAACCCATTTTTTAATTTTAAATAACCTTTTGTGAATACTTGGAATTCCGTGTGCCATCCATATTTTAATTAAAATTATGTACGTAATTTCTTTTTAAATTTTGAAAAAAAGAATTGTGGTTACTGCAGCAACGTTGGAACTTTGTGTCTGTATGTAGGCGTGACTCTGAGTAATATTTTATTAACGTTCATGGAATATTTCCTCGCGCACTTCAGCTGGGAGGACCCTCACACAGAAAACACGGTTGAGTCCAACTCCTTCCGATTCCCGAAGGTACGGCTCTTTGCAGCCAGCAAAACATGGTGCTTAGTCCTCGCCGTAATGCGGTTAGCAGCGCACAGACACACATTGGGTTTTGTTTTGGACAATTTATTTTTCCACTAAGCTGTTTCGTATTAATATTGATGAAGCACTGGAAGAAAAGAAGCCATAATTAGGGAAAAGGAGTGCTAAAGCAACACAAAGGAATGTTCGTAATAACGTAGCCGCCAATCGTAAAATTTCTCAAAATCTTTTTGAGGTACAGATGACCTACGATCAACGTAGCCGAAGCTCGTAAATTGATATCATATATGAAAGTTGGTTCCTTACATATTTGATTGAATCTTATGGCAACCTGAATTCTTCAAAATCGTGAAAAAGATGATCCTGATCCTCCTCCACATGGGCGTCAATCTCGTGCATGTATTCCCAATCCTCTGCGGAAGGCGTGCAATGATACCTGTGGCATATTTTCCAGTGTAAGGCCTGGCATGCTCGAGAGCAGTAATTGACGGAACCGCAGGCAGAACATCTTCTGAATTCGTGCCTTCTTGTTTCGGGACGGCCGCAGTGGTTGAATGAGCACAGCCTGAGACCTGGCGGGAGAGGATGCAATGAAAACCACTCTACAAGAAATTTGTTTGCAATGTGCGGTTCCCCAGTTGGAACGTTAATGCACCCAAAATCGCTTAGCAGAGAACAGCAGGTCCTCTCCTCTTCGTCTTGGTTCCGAGGAGTTGGATTGCTTATAACAAGTAAATTCTTTTTCACATGATGATGATTCTGCAAATTACAAGTTATACCCTGCCCCTGGAACCTGCTACCTCTCCTTGCCGTCTCAGGACAGGCGTTTGGCGGGCTAAACCCCGCAGCTGCTGCTTCTCTAGCATTTGCTTCCAACAAAAGGCGTCGACCCTCTGCAACATTTCTTTCTACGCCGTAACCGTCTTGAAGACAATGCCCTAGATCACGCATGGCATGCACTTGTCCCAACAAAGCAGCTCTAGCACACAAAGCTACGCCTGCCTTTAAGTTTTTGTCTCTCTTGCTCATCCCTCCGCTTCCGTTGAATTGGATAACCGCTAAAGAATGCAATGCTCCCGCATGTGAAGCCAGGGCTGCTTTGGCCATAAAACAACCGCCTCCGCTTCTGTTCCCCAAGCAGTAGAATTCTATCTGCATCCAAATTAAATAACAAAACCCTAAGTTTCAGTGTTATATGGAAGCTTTAATCAAGAATACCTAATTGTCTTGGCGTAGCAATTTTTACTGTTCAGATTCCATACATATTCACGGATTCCAACTACGATATGTAGAAGGTAAATTGACAGTACAGCGTCTAGTCTGCATTTAAAAACTAAAGGTCGCATCTATACAGTGCGGAATCGATATATATTGAAAATATTTAGCCCGAGTCTCAACAGAATGATCCGAACCAAAATAATCTGTACAGAAGAATATAAAGAGAATTGTACAACAATTATATCGAACTTTCGTAGCCAAATAGTACGATATCAGTTTATGTTCCCAAGCGCATTTGTCGCAAATCTGAATGCCGTCTTATGATATGTTACTGAAATGCTACAGCCTAAAACATCAAATGAAACCTAACTGTTTCTTTGAAAAAAAAAAAAAAGGAAACCTAACTGTTTCTTGTTACACAGTTGAAAGGCAAATGATGAAAAACAGTTTTAGCCAAAAAAAGAAAAGGAAAGCTCACAATCCCCAAAATGTAGCAGGCCTCCACATTTCCAACATCCGCACACCGCTTCAAGAAACGATGCGCGCCCTCAGACCATCTAGAGGCATTGACGGCCAAGGTTCCGATCCCCGCGCGCGCCAGAACCCACGGATTAAACGACAGACAGTAAAATCTCCGACATCTGCGCGCGTTTACTAAACTATAAGAAATCCCTTCCGTTGGTTCCATTATCAACCAAACTCCTATTCCATTTCTTAAAGTAAATGATAGCCGAAAACGAAATGAAAACCCCAAAAACAAAAAACACTTACGTGAGCATAGTATTTGCAAGATCTGCAGGCGAAGGAGCCGTAGAGCTGACAGAGACGAGAATGCCAATAAGTAGGTCATCCGGCAGGCGCTCGAATGGATCCATCCGGGTGGCGTCCGTTGCATTGAATCTGAGTTTCTTGGACCGGCCTTTTGAATTTATCACGAACTCATGCGGCGCTCTATTCCTCTTCAAAGTGGAGGACAAATATGGCACTCTGGTTTGCATTCTGTAAGGATTTAGGATACAGAACTCAAGAGCTTCTACTTTTCGGCGTTTGACACTTGCCCTGCCTTGGCAAAGACCTTCCTCATGCGTTTCACGCGACACGATATATCTGTCGGGGTTTTAAATTGTGGAAGTTGACACGAGCGGGCAGAATGGCGCTATGGCAGGTAGAGGCGACCTGCTTACGCTTAAGCTTTCTTAAACTGAAACGCATCCAGAATTCACTCCAACTTTCAGCAACAATGTGTGTTGATTAGTTGTAAGTATTTACTGGAAAATTGCTCCTCTCGCCAAATACAGTTACGATTAGACAGCGCTTCCTTCTGGTTTCGTGCACGACAAGTGGAAAATAAGTTTGGAGGTGCGAAGAAGAGCAATAGAATTAGAAAGAGCGAATGGGGGGAGGCAGCACAAACCAAACCAATGAGTAGGACCCAGAAGTCGTGCTAAAGCGACTAAACCCCAAGATCAGCTCAGACATTAAAACGCCACCCTCCTCCTTCCTTGCAATTTCACCCACAAAGCAAGCAAGCGATCGATCAGCGTTCATTCGTCCCCAGAAACAAATTAGTAGAGGTTTCCGGTGGCCAAAATATAGCGTCGCCTGCAGGCTAAGGGCATGGCAACTGCAAGAAAGCGTGATTGCGAGCGCATGCGTCCCGGCTGGTCGGATGGTTCCAATTCCACTTCTCATTGTCCTCCACGTGGAACTTCGAATGCCCCTTGATAACAGCAACTTACTTTCCTACCGTCACATCAACAACTGTTTGTGCCCATGTTTCTCACGGCAACCCACATACATCCCTCACTCCTCTCCACTCGATGCTCATGTGAACGCTGCCTCACCCAACGCGAACAAATGCGACCCGCCCGCTGGTTTTAATTTCAAGTTCAAGGGTAGGGGAGGTAGCCTAGTCGTTGACCACCCTATCACAAACCCTTCAATTGCCCACGTAGACCAATCCCAGTGCGCATTCACTATCACAAACCCTTGAATTGGCCACGTAGACCAGTCCAAGTGCGCATTCATTATTACCATGGTTTAAGGTGCCTTCACACTATGATTGTCTCCATTTCCCTATGTGTTTTGGTTGTTCATGCCATTGTCTCTATTTCCCTATGTGTTTTGCTGGTTGCCAATGGCATATTTGTTATGTCATCGTCACATAGAAAATGTGAAGGGTTTGGTCATAGAAATGAAGAAACAATGTCTATGCTAACCAAAAAGGATAAACAATTATTGTATTGTTCAAGCACTTCCATATTTGCTAATTTTCCAAATTTTCATTTCCAAAAACAATTAATCAATTTTCCATTTTATTTTGAATCTATCTACAGAAGTTGTGTGTGGTTCAAGCACTTTCATATTCTCTTTCATTGATTTATCTTCTTATTGAGTAGCACTAAGATGTTCATCAGTATCACCTAACAATAATAGTTTTCTTAAGAGAGGCTAAACATGTTCACCACAATGTTTGCATCTTCCTCACCATGTATACCAAAATATTGGTTACAGGCCATATCATTGGTAAGAGCATCATAATTAAGTGGTGAGATTCCAATTCACCTAAATTTAACATTGATATTAGAAGGTCTAAGAGCCCTTTAAAAATAACTACTAGAAAGTTGAGCAAATTAAAAAAATTATACCTCTAACCCTAGGTTCTTTTCCATCAATGATGCTCTCAAAGACATAAATCTTAGAGGCCCAAACACATTCTTATTTAGGGGTTGAAACCAATGACTCTAGTGTGTATAAGCAATGTCAACAAGTCTATGACTATCTTATTTCCCCCTTCCAAGGTTTGTAAATCTATGTGGCTACCATGGCCATAAAAAATCAACTAGTGCATGTTGGTAGGTGAGACACTACCAAGTACAAAAGCAACAAAATGACATTGATTCAATTCATAAACAATTTTTAGTTATCCATGCAGTGGGATGTGTAGCCATGCATGCTTCTAGCTCACAACTTTTTATAAAATTCTTCAAATTTTTATTTCCTTTGAACAGATAGAACTCAAGGGTTGATAGATTGATTATGTTCACACACCACAATATAGTTATCCACTCTCTTCTCTTAGGAAACATTTTGGCACATTTACGTTCCCTCTCTTAGCAATTACCCACATGCCATAGTTCCTTCCAACTTGTACACCAAATTCAACATAATTCCATATATGTTCTAGACTATATGAATGTTTCTCATATCCATTGGACAGTTTTTCATAGCACTTGGTCACAACTATAGGGAATAAATTCAAATATTTGTCTCTATCTAGGCCTTTCATTGTTTCTAATACAAGCTCTAGGTAAATTTTTCTAAATCCTACCCATCATGATTTCCCATTAGAAAATCCATCTTTGAATTGATTCATCCATGACTAATATATTTGAACATTGGACTTTAGTTGTGTCAACTCTAGCACATGGCACATTTTAGCCACCTCCTTCCACCAAGTAACTATTTCTTCTTGTTCTTGTTTAATTAACATTGTAATGTGGCCTTTCCTCTTTGTATGCATGAGACCATTTAGCTTAGAATAATGCAATGATGTTGATACAACTCTATATTTGATTGCAGTTGCTCTTATTGAGTATCAATTGAAACAAGAACAAGAAGTAAGTAGAAACATATGTGACAACAAACAAAAATATTGAAAGGAATACAGTTAATGACAAATAAGTGTCAATAGCTTAACTAACAATACTCAATGAGGGAGTGTTGATAGTGATCCATTGAGTAGTTTGGAATTCTATATAATACAAAAATGGTTCTTCCAAGGATGATAGATGTTCATTTATAGTACTCCACTGTATGTTTTTTATTAGTGAATGGTCATTCGCATGGATTGCATACTCGGATGTTTAAATTTGTGTTTAGGATTGATTTGATTATGATACAATGGTTGGAAATTTATCTTGGTTGATCCTTGTGATTTTGAATTGTTTAATGGTCTTGGGGGATTGATTTGATGAGTTTAATGAGCTATGTTCATTGATTACATTATAGATTACATACTTAGGAATGTGTTGTTGATCACACATGAAGGCGATGCTAATCATAAACATTTGATTTAATTTGTAGGTGGAAAGCAATGTCAGGATATATTTGGGCTTGCGGTTACACATATTGGAATCTCATTTGCTGTAAACATTCTCCAACGATCAACCAACCTGTCATATACGATAGACAATATGTACTTCAAGATTGAATATTGTTGGATTGAACTTAGAACAATTCTAGATGTTTAAGGATTTGAAGTGTCTTTATGTCAAAATAGTGGATGATGTGGTCGAGCATGATGTTTTGTATGAAAGACCCATAAGGCATGTAATTGGGTGCAATAAAAGTCACTTTCTAGATCTAAGTTGTGTGCTCAATGAATTTATCTTTTTTATTATCTTGTTTGGATAGTTCATATTATTTAATTCCATCTATTATTATGGTCTATTGGTATATGCGATGTTGACCTATTGGGTTCTACCTCCACTATTGGTCCTTGCCCCACTATTGGCCTCCCTCATCTATATATTTGAATCCACTCCTTTTATTGTAAATTGACTCAAGAAATAGTTATACTTCAATTGATAAGAGTGAATTAAGTATGATATTCATTTAAAACAATTTAAATAAAATATTGCTCTTCCATTTTTTAGAGAGTTGAATTTTAGGACCGAAGTTAAACCCTTTAAAACATTGATCAAACAAAGTATGCTTAAAAAATGGCTTTGAAAGTAGATTTTGCACAAATAAATGTCAATTTATTTTCATTATTTACTAGGCATGATGAGCCATAGGTATTTGGAGCACACAATCCTCATTCCAACTGTTCAAAATAATTTTTGATCGTTATTGAAATGATATCCCTCCTTTCAAAGAAATATTTAGGGTATTACAATTAAATATCTTGAGAAGTATCACATGATAACATTGAAATCTTTGAAGGCCCAATAACTCTTACTCTATGACTCTTGAGGGTTATTCATCTTCCACCATTAAACATATTTAAGACATTTCCTTCCCCATTGCAACCATCTTTTACTAAATACAAAATAAATCATTGCATAAACATTGTCCTCCCATGCAAAATCACATATATATCATAACACAATAAACAATTTCAAAAATCAATGAAACAAAATAATAGGATTCTAATTGAACATAGTCTGCAAAGTACTCCATTCAACATAACGTTAGTTACATTGCAATGCACTTGAACGCATATTAAATGTTCTACTAAATTTAACAATATTATTATACACGTAATGCACATGCTTACAAAAAAACTATGATCTACAAGTTTCAACTACAGTTTTATCAATGATTAGGATCTTAAAAGTTAAATGAGTGTAGTGCAAATAGGTATTTAAGTTTTGAAGGTGTATTATAAAATAAGTCTCCATTGTTGTCAATGAGAGTAGAAGTTGATGAGAACATTATCTACATATAACGTATTGGGGTTGGTAGGATCTTCAATGGCATTTAACTAAAATCTCTAGAAAAATCATTCTTAGAGACATGAGGGAAAGTAGTGGGTTTTCATATATGGTGATTACCATAGGATGTTTGCAATGAAATTGAGGTATGCAAAAGGAAAAGAAAACAATCTTACAAGCAATGCCATAGCAATGTTTTGTTCTTCCCTTAAGAGAAGGTGGGTAGCTCAAGATCAAATCATTGATGCAAGTGGTGTATGTGTGGTTCTCAAGCATCTATAGGGAGATATGGTGATGGGAGGATTGCATTCATCCATCATATTGAGGGAATATAAATCTTGGGTGTTGAGGGTGACATCGGTGAGCATGGTGGTTGTCATGCCTTAGCACCATTATAAGAGATTTTTCCTTAGCATTGACTCGTAGTGCAAAATGTATTAACATTGGTAGCCAAATATTCAATCTAATCATTGTTATGGAGCAAAGACTAAAAAAAGGAGAATCCATGGACACATATTTGATCCAACCATACCAAGGGAGTGAAAATCGATAAAGCCTATCAACGATAGAATCTGAAACTTTATACAAAAATTAGCTGGAAAGTATGAACTCAATAACCATAGTTCACAAAACAAGTCAAACCAACAAATTTAAAATCAAAACACCAACAATTGTTAATGAAGTACAACAAAAAGTATCATTATGTTCAATCTTATGCACCCCCAAAAATAGGAATGAAGATGATGTGCTTCAAATATAAATTATTACTTAATAAGACCAAATACAACAATCGATTGTAAAATAAATTTTGCCACAACTAAGAAAGGTCGATAAGATCTAGGTTCCAAGAAAAGAAGAAAGAAATCTTATAGTTCAATTGGAAACCATGACAAGGAAATCACAATGTAAGACCTTGAAACTTAAATGAGCCATAAAAGATATAAATGTACACTAATTCTAGATTCTAATAGTACTCATAATTGTATAGACATCAATGTTGCTAAACAACTAAATTACCTTTTTGTGCACCCTACAAAGGACCTCACAATTATGGTCATTGATGGACACCATGTTAAAGAATTAGGAAGATATGATAAAGTCTCTATTCAAATACAAGAATTGGAACTAGAAACAAAATTTTATTCTCTACTACGCAAAGAAATGGATATGGTGCTATGTACAAAATGGTTGCTGTAGTTGGGCACTTATGCCACAAACCTTGAAAAACAATTCATGGAGTTAATTGGCAAGGTCAACATTATAAATTATGTGGTTCTGATCCTAAGAAAGGTGAGCTACATCTAATTAAAAAAGAGCAAGAAATACAGTCAAACATACAACAACCTAAGCAATGGAAATATGTTACCAAGAAGCATAAAGGTTTCACATTAAACAACCAAGTCAAAAGACTCCACAATATGATGCAAACAATACAAAGAAACTTTGACAACTCTTAAAGCAACAAAGAAGTCAACCCATAAAACTAGACAAACTTGATGCCACCACAAAAATGTTCTCAACTAAAAAGAATCATATTTACTATGCTTTGAGGACAAAACATTCCTTGAGAGGATGACATTGTTGTAAACATAATATTATTATTAGTATTAACCCAATGAAAGGTCAAAGAGCACATGCCCCTTCACCTCATAATCAATCAATGCATGTAAGTATATATTCACGAGAATCATTGTAATCATCTTATTAATTCTTATCCATATAAGACACACACAAAAATACTTTATTCATCGTAATAAACAAAGATTTATTTACTCCACATTATAAAAAATTTACCATAAGAGAGCAATGTCTTTCCAATGCTTGTTGAATATTGTACCACACTGAATGCTTATGCCCTTTGATCAACAATGCAATCATCATAATAGCAACACCGTTTCCTCTTTCACAAGCAACAATATGAACACATAAAACAACATACAAAAGTTAATTAACATAGTACCACTACAATTTGTGAACCAAGTATCAATAAAATATAATAATTTTTGTTACTAGAAGCATACACGGAGAGGAGGCACAATGGAAGGAGACTACAAGATGCATAAATTTGATCTCATTTAGGTTGTCTCCCTAAGAAAAAAAAAGGATGATGGATGTTCCATGAGGAATGATGAGGGCAATTTGTCATTGATGTGAAATTAAATTATAATGAGTATATACACTAACCAACAAATACACACATAGACATTAACCTTAAAGATTAGTAGTAGGGTAGTAATCGAGGTGAATCTTGAATATTATTGGACTTCAACTAGTAACCACCTTTGGACATTAATAATGGGATGTATTCAAATTTTGTTCATGGTTAGAGGGGAAAATACAATTGCAACCGGCTTCGGATACCCACCATTTCTTGACTTTGTTTTCCCGCTCTTTGCACATAAATAATGATATTATTCTGATTGGAAAGCTGGACCCTACCATGTGCCCTTTTCTATGCCACATCTCCGCGATGTTCTGCTAATTCCCTCAGGGGGGAATACGTGAAAAATGACGAGTAGGACCTATAAACTATAATGAACGAGTGTGCGATAGCCAATTCGGCAATAGCGCTACTTTGATCGCAGCATGTTGTGAATTACGTATGAGATAGGTCGTTATAATTAATGTGGACCATCCTCGCTTGGCGTCCAGTGGTGGCCCCATCAAATTAACCAAACCAAACCACGATACCTTCACGGATTGGATTGGTGTGACCCTAAAGTAAAGACAATTGACTCCTGCTAATCAATCACTACCCAGTACCGACCCTTCTCATAATTATTATTACCTTATAGTTTTTAATCATCCCATCAACGCACATATATTATTGTAATATTTAATTGGCATTCATTGATTCATTGTGGATTAGATTAAAAGTGTGACGAGGTATCACTCAATGTTTTAATGCTTATTTAGTATGGCATTTAAAGTCAAACCATAGCATTCCAATGATGAGGATATGCCAGCCTAGTTGATTCATTCTTCCTTTCCTTTTAGCTTTTTAATATTCTACCCAATAATGCGTTGGTTGGAAGTGGAAGCAAAGTCAAGCCATGTGCTGCCCCCTTTTTCTTCATACGACAATTATTTGATTATATCATAACATAAACCAACGTGAATGTGTAACGTTAACAAAGTATGGGAGGACGACTTTATGTAGTGTTAGCAAAATGACAACTTACTTTTATTTGATTATTATTATTATTATATTATATGTATTTTCGTTTATTTTATTATTATTATTATATTATATGTATTTTCATCCATCCCTCTTTAGAAAGTGATATATATATATATATATATAAAAGCCAATGAATGCTCACTTCCCTTTTTTCTTATGCTCCATGCTCAAAGCCACGCTTATATAAAGAGAAGGAATATATCTCAACAAAGTTAATGGAATGCTTATTTAATAATTAATCATATTTAAATATCGAGATGAAATGTAATTTTTTTGAGTTAAAATTAAGGAAAGTTTGTATTTCAATGTATTTGATTCTTATTAATATGTGGTTGATTTGGAGTTACGATGGTTCTAGACTTTTTAGTCATAAATGACTACACAAAATATATCTTTCAATCATATTAAAATAAATAAATTCAACAAAACATTAGAAACTTTACATCATTATGAAGATAAAAATAATACAATAACAATTCTTAGTGATAGAGAAGGTGAACAATAACAAAGTGATATGTTGAATATATTCAATCACATATATATATTAAATAGTAAGTGGTGAACATATTCAATGACATATATATGTGTATTAAATAGTAATTGATCTCAATCTATCGTCTTCAACTTTTCTCTTAACCATACTCACACACTTTCCCATCTTATCATACTTATCATACGAAACTGGAAGTTGAATTTGAAGACATCTAGATCTTTAACTTGAGATATTGGTGTAAAGATGGGACCATGTCGCTTTGTCTTTTCAATATTAATAGTTTTTTTCTAATGTCAATCCCCGGGACTTATGGATTGTTAGTATCAAAGAAAGTCTTTATGGAATTTGTCTATCTTTATCTCTTTAAATAGGTATAACAGGGGCATTACGTGTAATGTCCCCTCCCTGAGGGCACCTTGGCCAAACCACTAACCCATTCAATTCCCATGGGTCCTAGTGCAAAAATTAAATAAGTTAATTAATAAGGGAGTTAAATTTTGGTCTCAGTTACTGTATGTAATTAAATAATCATGAAAGGATGATGGACACAATTTTGTAATATTTAATATTACTAAAAATTGTTGATGAGTTGTAAATGACTAGGTGGCCTAGGAGGTTAGGTGGATAGCTATGAGTGTCTTCCACAAAGGAAACTAGAAGAAAAATAATGAAAAACAAGAAAGCAACTGAAAAGTTGGAAGACAACATAAAATCAAGGAAAAGCATATTAAAGTAGGAAAGCAACTAAAAGAAGAAAGGCAGCTAAAAGCAGGAAAGAAACCTAAAAGTAGAAAAGCAACTCAAAAGTAGGAAAGCATATCAAAAGCAGAAAAGAAAGAAGTTTCTTGATTTGTGCCCCCAAGAAGGATTAGAAACAGTAAAGAAAGAAAGAAAGGAATCATTGAAATACCCAAGGCCTAAATTTGGATAGAAAGGGTGCACTAATTGAGAGAGTGGCTCCACATGCCATTACTTGTCTTGATGGCTTGAATTCCAAGGAAGAGGGTGCATAAACAAGAGAAAAAAGCACCCAGGAGTTCATTAAAAGAGGCTGAATGCACTGGTGGAGAATCTTAGTTGATGATTTGATTATGTTATAAGAGAGATCTTGCTTCTCTATGCTTGGGAGATGTGCCCCTTTGTAACTAGAGTCAGTTGGAGTGTTTGCTAGCATTCCAATTGGTGATTGAGGAAGATAACACTTAGTTCTTTTCATGGAGCTTCAATCCAACAAATTACACATTTTGTAGGTCCAATTTGAGTCTCAGTATGGTGTGGGCGAGACCTGGTGTGTTGGTGCTTCTCTAGTGTGGTCAGATCAATTCAATCAGTGGAATGGATGTTGGTGGGATGAAAACAATATTTTGGTTTGAATAGTTCTGAGCATTTATGGATTTTGATACCTATTCCATTGCATCTAGAGCATAATTTATAGTGGGAAACACTGTTTGTTTCATAAAAAAAGGTGTAAGGATGAGCAAGTTATGACCATTTTACTAGATTTGGGGGTTCCAGTTGTAAAGAATGCACCATTGCTTTTCTATCTGTTAATACTCCTGAGTTTCAAGTTCTATGAGAGACATATATTTTTGTGATAAACATTATTACTATACCCACACATTCATAATAAATATTTACAGTACCCTTCTTCATAGTGTGTTCATTTATTCTAGTTATTGGTCAACAATTAAGAATCTATACCCTATGGTTGTGTAGTTATTAAACTGCCTCTGTAAATAATTCATAAAGGGTTTCAAAAGTATGTTAGTGCTTTGCTCAAAATTTTTAGAGGCTTTCTGTGTCCATTTGAGTCTCTAATGAGAAATTCGAGAGGCCTTGAGGCTATTTGGAATGGATTGGAAATTAACAGTTTCCTCTAGTTAAATATGAGCTAGTCTCCCTTGTTTCGAGATTGTGTTTTAAGTTATATCCATGAGAGTTTAATTATGATATATATGAACTTGTTGCGGTTAAGTTGCTTCCATATTTTCACCAGAAGCAACAAAGTTTCCACAGAAGTCCTGGGGCCATTGTCTTGAATCCTTTGTTTTAGCCAAAGGAGTTTACCCAAGAGTGATGCACTCCCGAATGTGAAAGCTGTCGAATCAAATCACCAAGTTGAGTCTGTAACCTTTTGTTATGTGATTTTGATTGCCTTGAGTCCGTAGATACCCCTCAACCCCTGATTGAAAAAAATAGTGAATAGCTTGTGGTGTTTGGAGGAAAATCTATGGATTCTAGTACTAGTTGGTCAATTTATGAGTTGGTGTTCCTAAATTGTAGTGTCCCTTTTTAATTAATTTGGAAGTATTGGAAAAATTGCACTTTTTGGCCAATTCGACCCTTAGACTAGTAATGATGCAAATGCTTCCAAATTGGGTCTAAATATGTTTGACAGGTATTAAGACGTAAAAATGATTCTGATGGATGCTTGGACACTCTCAAAAGACTTCTTAAACACTCATTTACAATCAGGAGAAAACAAGGAAACTTACTAGCAAATTCGAGGTTCAAACCCCCAAGGGTAGGGGACAAAGATGGCTTCCCAAATGCAGTACGACCCTCCCAAATTTCAAAACAGAGACATGGATTAGTTAAAGGAATTCAATGGGAACCCAAATGCATCATTAATCATTTCCTAAAGGCTGTTGCAACTCGCATAAATCATAGGTTTGTGGACATGTCTTCAAATAGGGGGAAATGATAGGAAACTTCACTACTTGCTATGAAATTTGATATTTATGCTCCAAAGGCTTATGTAATGTATATGAAAATTCTTTAGGAAATTAATGAATTTCCATACATCATAAAAATCATAGATATGAACTGATACAAGTTGAAATAAAGCAACTTCAAGCTTTATAACTAGATATGAGGAAAATGGCACCATTTATACATTGTTTGGTATTTTGACATAGTTTCAATTGGTATTTTGACCTAAGGATATTTTGAGAAGAAATTCAGATTAAATACATCATATTACAAATAAATTGGGCCATAAGATATCCCCCAAAGATATGAGCATCTCACCAAGTGCACCCTTCCTCCAAGAGCCAAAATATGAAGAGAAAAGTGAGAATGGCGTGGAAACAAGTTGAAGAAGAGAATGTCACAAACTGCCCTGTAGATTCAACCTGAAACAAATGAATCCATTGTAGCTCCAAATGAAAGGTCTGAATGGCCTCTCCAATTTCCAATTAGGATGGGAATCTTTCACCCTCTAAATTGGCACTAAGGCAAGTAGAGTAAACACTCCACAAGCATGGACAAGCTATGCTCTCCAATATGCAAAATGAGAAATGATAAAAAGCCACTCTCCTTATTTGTTATTTCCTTTTATGAACTTCTCAATTCCTCCATGGGTCGAATTCCTTCCAAAATCCTCATGCCAACTCAATTTTGGAAGAGATTCCAATGTGTGCCACTTTTCCAACAATTCCTAGTCTCCATCTTCCCTCAATTCGAATGGGTGTCTCTTTGGCTGCCCTAACTCCCTTGTGAGCCTTCTTGGAGTCTATTTTTATCCTTGACATGTCATATATGTCATATGTCAACATTTAGATATGATTTGTGTCATAAGTGTCATAGCATCTTCATCATTGTTGTCACAGAAGCTAGGGAATCTAGCCCAAGTGTCTCAATATTTCTCAAATGCCTCTTCCTCTTCCATGGGAGTTACTCTTCCACTCCAATTCGACCTTAATTGATTCATGCCAAGTATATTGACCTTCCAACTCCCCAAGATCATTAGATTCCACCTTGTATTCGAATGGGTGAGAATAGAATGCCATGTGGCAGGAGGAATCTAGCTTTGTGTGGGTCCCACACCACCAATGTGTTTCCATGACCAAGTGCCACCTTATTTTACTATCATAAATATTTATTTAACCCCTTTTAATATATTTATGTCAAGCTAATGTCCATTTGGGGCTTATTAAATCCCTTATTCAAAATCCCAATGTTCCACCCCAACCTAGGAAACTAGTAGATTGGTGGAATTTTCTCTTTTGAGATTTTTTTGAATGGGGACATTACATAAATCCTATTTGGGTACATTACAGTGGTATTAGAGCATGGTCCTCTGCACCTGTGAGAAACAAAGTTCAAATATCTAAGGTCTAAAGCAAAATTTTGCAGCAATTAAACTAGCACCAACTAGTGATGTTTACGAATGGGATGATGAGGAAGCATCATGTTCTGATGATGATATTATTTATGTTGATGGTGGATTGCATGTGGCACATGAGGATGATGAATCCTTGTGTGACACTATGTGCATAGAGAATAAATGGCCTAATCAACCAGATTTAAGTATTGTTAATGGCAGAGTGTGCTATGGGGGAAATCCTCTAGGAGTCGATCCTTCTGAGTACCTTAGAGAATACCAAACAATAAGGAAAGAGATCCAGGAGGTTTACCTTTTTGAGACTTCTGCACTTTCAAAGTTGAAAGGTTGTTTCCAAAGGAGGATCCTTACTGCAACACATATCAAGGAAGATTAAGTCATATTGTCAACAATGTGTGCAGAGAAGTGGAGCATATATTGCAGCAGAGTTCATCCTCTTAGTCATCACCAGTGCATCACAGTGAACTAGAGCACAACCCCTCACTAGTTGGTTGTGCACCAGTAGAGTTGATGGAAGAATATGCTACCAAAGATCCACTACCTGAGGAGGAATACATGCTACAAAGGTATGATCACATTTCATATTTTATAGTATTCCTTTGTGTGATCATGAGGTTGCATCCACTTTCGGGGATAATTTTGATCTTGGCATGGTTGAATCTACTAACATTAAGACTCAAGTTTCTGGTGTTGAGGATCATTACAGTGAGAGGGATGGATTGTTGGATGGAGTCTGCATTATTATAATATGGCGGATGATCTCACATGTGACAACACACCCGGTTGTTGATGTATTTGTAACTTCAGAATGTATTTCATTTATGTATATTGTACTCCTATAGAGATGTTATTATTCCTCTATACGAAAGTGTCGTCATTTGTATTGACAAGTGTCGTAAGTGTCGTAACTTGCTGTGATGGGTTATTAGACCACCAAGTGTGGGGTCGGCCCGGATTAATGTAACCATGGGTTATTAGACTCTTCTAGAGAAGTCAGCCCTGCTAGTGTATTAGGCAAGTCGGAACAAGTATAAATAGAGAGCGGGAGATCTCTATTTGTTCATCTCATTATTCACTTCTACATCACTCGGAAAGTGGCGCACTAGTTGAGGAGGAGGAGTAGCTTCTAGGAGAAGACTATCTCTTGTACTTTGGTTGTATCATTGCTCTTTCTATCTTTGAGGAAGTTGTGGGGTTTTTCACCTTTATTGTTTTCCCCAGTGAAACTATGTGTGTCTATTGTCTCATGTGATTGCTTGGTGTGATTGATATGCATTGCTATGCTTGATATGATGTACATGTTATTCTCTTAGTAAAGATCCTAGAGTATGTTGAATTAATGCTAAAAAATTAACATGGTATAAGAGCTAACCTGAGAAGAAGACACTGTGTAGTTGCGGAAGCTAGGGATTCTTGTTTATTTGGTTTCTCTCCACAGATCTTGAAAGGAAGTAGGGTATTTTGACTCTCCTCAACAAGGCGCATCTTTCTGTCCAATCAGAATTTAATTCTGGGCACTTTCATTTTTGGCCCTGAAAATTAGGGTTTCCATAAAAATAGGAATTTCTGAAATCTGAGACCATGGCTGGAAGCTCCTTGGAAAAATCGAAGTTTAGAGATTTGGATCGAACCTTTTGGTTGGGTGAAGCTTTGGGAAAATCAAACCCTAGTTTGGGGTCCTCTCCAGTGAAGCCAGAAATTAGGGCTTCTGCAAAAATTGGAATTTCTGAAATCTCAGACCATGGCTGGAAGATCCTCTGAAAAATCGAAGTTCAGAGACCAAGATCAAACTTTTTGGATGGCTAAAGCTCTAGGAAAATAAAAACCTAATTCAGGGTCCTCCCTAGTGAATCCGAAAGTTTGAAAGGCAAATTTGAGGGGTGAAACTTTGCAGTTTTCAAATTCTGAGTATACCAACTTGATCAACTCATCAAGGCTCATCTTTCTATCTTTTCAGAAGTTTGAAATTCAAAGTTTGAATTTTAGGGTTTCTCTGACAAACCCTAATCCAGCTCCAGATCCAGATTTCTGCAAATCAAGTGGTAAGACCTAAATCTTTTCTATTTCATTTGAAGTACTATTTAATATGTCTCACCACACCAAGCTTTAGGATAAGCTTGAAGGGTCTGATAACTTTTGAGCATGGAAGTATAGGATTGAGTTAACTCTAGAAGAAAGTGAGTTGGACACCTACATAAGTGAAGGGGTTCCTGTCCCAGAGGGAGAAGAGACTAAGGCCTTAGACAAGAGGAACTTAGTCAAGGCTAAGAGAATCATTGCTAATTCTATAAAGGACCATCTCATACCCCATGTGTCTTCCCTAAAGACACTTAAGGAGATGTTTGAATCCTTGACTAAGTTGTTTGAAGAAAAGAACATAAATCAAAAGATGACTCTGCGAAACCAATTAAAAGGGGTAAAGCTTCAGAATGGAGAGACCATTCAATCTTACCTTTCTAAAGGTCTCTCAAATCAAGGAACAACTTGAAGCTATGGATGAAGTGGTGGAGAATGGAGAAATTGTCATGATCACTTTGAATGGCCTACCTAGGTCATGGGACTCGTTCATCCAAGGAATCTGTGCAAGAAAGAAGTTGATCTCTTTCAGTAGACTGTGGGAGGAATGTTCACAAGAAGAAGCTAGGCTTGTGGCCCAGGAAGAAAAATGAAGATCAAGCTCTCACAGCTCATACCAAGGAGAGTAAGAACGAGCCATCTCATAACAAGAGATCTTCACACCACCATCATCATAGAGATAAGAAGATCTGAGATGCTTTTTCCTCAGATTGTCCTAAGAACAAAATGAACAACAACAACAACTACTACAAGCAATCTGACAGGTATGACTTACAGGTATGTTTTGAAATCTGTTCATGATTAATTTTATAATATGATTATTGAGTTTAGTAACAATCTTGTTTAATTTTAAATTGTTTTATCACCCTAGTAAAAGTATGAATGCATGATAGAAGACATTCATTGATTAGGGTTATAACACTTATGAATGTATTATGATTGTACTAATACACTGTGGTGTTGTATGAGGAGAATGTTATCCGCTAACATGAAGGTACAAATCAAGTCCTAGATCAAGACCATAGTGACATGAAGACAAAGACTCATCCATAGTCATGGATCACATAGATCA
Source organism: Larix kaempferi (assembly GCA_027924585.1). Lineage (NCBI taxonomy): Eukaryota > Viridiplantae > Streptophyta > Pinopsida > Pinales > Pinaceae > Larix > Larix kaempferi. The sequence continues at coordinate 20,624,801 of BSBM01000997.1, forward strand.
CATAGAGGTATGTATAATCTTGTTCTACAGTGGTTAACTTATGAGTTATGCAGGTCATTGAAGAGAACAAGAAAACATTGCTAGACATAACTAACAAATATGATGACCGGGTATGTTTTTCCTATATCGAGTTAGAATCCTACCCTATGTAAGGATCTTATACTTTTGTATGATTGATAATGATTACTCATGAAGATACAAGTTTAAGTAATCTAGGGTTTATGCATATTATGCCGCTTACCTTGATTGATGATATGACTAACTAGAAGAGTTCTATGGTCAAATATGAATATGCATGAGTAAGAGAAGTCTTCCCTGAAACCTTGAATACTAATTCTTATTATTTGTGTTTGAAATGATCATGACTATACATGTTTAATATTATTGTGTTTTGATAGTATTAAGATTATACTAATGAATGTATGAGTATGTATGGGATCTCGAGGATAACACAATGATGATACTAGTAAGCATGCATAGTGATCGAGGATGGATATAAGTTCAAGGATAGGTACTCCAGGAAGCAAAGATCAAGAGGGAGCACACTCCAGTAGTTTCTGCAAGGATGCAGATATTTAGAGGGAGTTGACCACTTCTCACAATCCACATCAGAATGGAGTTGCAGAAAGGAAGCAAAGACTGAGAGGGAGTCAACCCAACAAACAAACAAAGATAAGTATTTGAATTTTCATTTCTTGTATATTTGATTGTTTAAATAATACTGTTCAAAGATGTATATACTTACGTTCCTAGACTTAGCCTTGTGTATTATGCATATTATAATAATTGCATTAATGAACAGTATACTACTAATATGCATGTAATGGGTAAGTGGCATATGGCAATGTACAACATTCCATTGCTACTTATCTAGAATGAAACCTCTTTGCTGGCATGTTGGGAGTTGTGCACACTCTTAATAATGTTCTGGTAGATATTGGAAGGCATGCAGAAAGTTACGGGATATGGATAAATGTTGTATTGAAGCATTGGCTAAAATAATTGCATGACTGTATGACATATTTCTTTATGTGTAAGAAATTGGTCTGAAAACTATGAGATGTTTCTAATCATGCAATTTAACTTGTCTTGTAGGAAAGATCGTATACCATCACCTACAGAAGAAGGACTACAAAATTTGTTCTAGTAACAAAGCTATCTATTAAAGATATTGAAGTTCCCAGGATCCGGGATGAAGTAATGGAAGAATGCCACGATCCGTCTATCATGAAGAATGATGGTTGGGATATGGTCCCAGACCAGAAGGGAAGTTTGTTGTGACTCCCAAATGGATCTATAAGATCAAGCATGTTACAGATGGTAGCATGGAGAAATACAAAGCGAGGTTTATAGCTCGTGGCTTCTCCCAGAAAGAAGGATTGATTATGAAGAGACTTTTGCACCTATAGCCAAGTACACTTCCATAAGATCAATACTTTCTCTGGCTGCAGTGATGAAATGGAAGATACACCAAATGGATGTCAAGATAGCTTTATTGAATGGTGTAGTCGAGGAGGAAGTGTATGTTGAGCAACCACTTGGTTTTGAGACACATGATAGAGATTCATATGTGTGTAGACTGAAGAAAGCCTTGTATGGCATGAAGCAAGCTCCTAGGACTTGGTATGGTAGGATAGACAGCTTTCTATCCAGTTTGGGATTTACCAAGAGTAAAGCAGATTCCAACCTTTACTACAAGGTTGAGGAAGGAAATCCTGTGATACTACTTCTGTATGTGGATGACCTGTTTGTTACAGGTGAGGATGGATTGATTGTTGACACCGAGAGGAAGCTTGCTTCCGAGTTCGAGATGAAGGACTTGGGGATGATGCACTATTTTCTAGGCATGGAGGTGCAGCATAATGTAGATGGAATCTTCCTTGGACAAGGGAAGTATGCAGTAGAGATCCTGAAGAGGTTTGGGATGATGGACTGCAAGGCCATGGCCACACCTATGGCATCAAACCTGAAGCTTCTGTGTGATGCTTCATCTGATCCGGTTGATGTCACTGTGTATCGTCAGATGATTGGGTCCTTGATGTACCTGACAAACACTAGAGCAGATATTTGCTTTGTGGTGAACACATTGAGCCAGTTCCTGACGGATCCCATAGGTGTTCACCTGGTTGGTGTAAAGCATATTCTGAGGTACCTGAAGGGTACAATTGACTATGGGCTCAAGTATGATGCAAATCAAAAGTTTAACCTACAGGGTTATGTTGATTTAGACTAGGCAGGCAGTGATGCAGATAGGAAGAGCACATATGGGTGCTGCTTCAGTATGGGATCAGGTATGATCTCTTAGTTTAGCAGGAAGCAGTCCTGCGTAGCACTGAGTACAATCGAGGCAGAGTATGTTGCAGCTTGTTCGGCTAGTTGTGAGTTTGTATGGATCTGGAAGCTACTGTCTGAGTTATTTGATCTTCCGCTGGATGCTATTGGTATCTTTTGTGACAACCAGAGTTGTGTGAAGTTGTCTGAGAATCCGGTGTTCCACGACAGGTCGAAGCACATTGAGATCAAATACCACTATATCAGAGATATGGTGCAGAGAGGAGCAGTGAAGCTCCTGTATGTTGCGGCGGATGAGCATGTTGCAGATGTGTTGACAAAACCACTAGCCAGCATGAAGTTTGAGTACTTCAGAGAGAGGCTTGGTGTTCTTCAGATTGATGACACTTCGAGGAAGAAGTGATGGACACAGTTGCAGGAGCCATTCCAAGCATGGTGAGAGGAGGATCCTTCCCATGGCTGTGGATGTAAGAACTGGATGATGCTCCAATTACTGCTTTGTATTTGCATCAGTTGGATGCTTTGATCAGTTTGATCATGTATTTGTATATGCATCATGTTGGATGCTTTGATCAGTTTGATCATGTATTTGTATATGCATCATGTTGGATGCTTGATATATTTGTATATGCATCATGTTGGATACTTGATATGATCAGTTGGATCATGTATTTGTATATGCATCATGTTGAATGCATTGTATGATCAGGTAGATCATGTACTAATGTATATGTATCAGGTGGATGCATTGTATGATCAGGAAGATCATGTACTTATGTATGTATCAGGTGGATGCATTGTATGATCAGGTAGATCATGTACTGATGTATGTATCAGGTGAATGTGTTGATGTATATGTAACTACGGAATGTATTTCATCTATGTATTTTATATATATTTATTGTACCCTTATTAGAGATGTGTTATTCCTTTATAAGGAAGTGTCGTCATGTGGATTGCTAAGTGTCGCAAGTGTGTGTACTTGTCGATGGGTTATTAGACCACCATGTGTGGGGTCAGCCCTCAAATATATATATTATAATGTGGATGTACCTAGCTAGACAAGTCGGCCCCATAAGGTCACTGGGCAAACAGGTTAGTATAAATAGAGATCAGGTGATCTCTATTTATATCATTCAGAAAGTCATATCTCTCTCACTCAAAAAGTGGCGCACTAGTGAGGAGGAGGATCATCTGCTACTATGAGACTATCTCAAGTGTATTTTGGTTGTACTTTGGTTGAGCCATTGCTCTCTCTATCTCTGAGGAAGTTGTGGGGTTTTTCACCTTAGGGTTTTCCCCACGGAAACTCTGTCTCTTGTCTCTCATGCTTTTGATTCTTGTGATGCTTGTCATGCTTATTGTGATTGTTATGCATTGATATACTGTATATGTTATTTTCTCAGTAAAGATCCAAGAGTATTGTGAATTAATGCTCAAAATTTAACATGGTATCAGAGCTAACCTGAGAAGAAATTTTGTAGTGATGGAAACTTGAGTTTCTTGTTTATTGGGTTTCTCTCCACAGTTTTTGGAAAATCAGTATAGTAGATTGACTCTACGCATCAAAGAGAATATATCTGTCCAATTAGAATTCAATTCTGAGCATTTTCAGATTTGGCCCTAAAAATTAGGGTTTCCACAAAAATAGGAATTTTTGGAATCTGAAGACATAGCTAGAAGATCCTTGCAAAAATCGAAGTTTAGAGCTTTGGATGGAGATTTTTGGCTAGGTAAATATCCAGGAAACTCAAACCCTAATTTAGGGCTCTCCCAAGTGAACCCAGGAGGACAAAAAGACAAATCCGAAGGGTAAAACTTTGCTGATCTCAAATTCTGAATGCACTAGGTTGATTAGCTCATCAAGGCGCATCTTTCTATCATTTTAGAAATTTGAAATTCACATTTTGAATTTTTAGGGTTTTTTCGACAAACCCTAATTCGGGACCAGATCCAGTTTTCAGCATTTCAAGTGGTAAGACCTAAATATTTTCTATTTCCATTTGAAGTACTCTTTAAGATGTCTCACCACACCAAGCTTGAGGATAAGCTTGAAGGGGCTGATAACTTCCGAGCTTGGAAGTATAGGATTGGGTTAATCCTGGAAGAGAATGAGTTGGACTCCTATATAAAAGAAGACATCCCTATCCCAGAGGATGGAGAGGCCAAGGTATTGCATAAGAAGAACTTGGTCAAGGCAAAGAGAATCATTGCTGATTCTATCAAAGACCATCTCATACCCCATGTGTCTTCTCTAAAGACACCCAAGGAGATGTTTGACTCTTTGACCAAGCTATTTGAAGGGAAGAACATAAATCGGAGGATGACTCTGCGGAATCAATTGAAATGGGTCAAGATGTTGAATGGAGAAACCATTCAATCTTACTTCTCCAAGGTCTCTCAGATCAAGGAGCAACTTGAAGTTGTGGATGAAGTAATGGACAATGGTGAAGTTGTTATGACCACTCTAAATGGCCTACCTAGGTCATGGGACTCCTTTATTCAAGGAATCTGTGCAAGAAAGAAATTGATCTCTTTAAGTAAACTATGGGAGGAATGCTCTCAAGAAGAAGCTAGACTTGTAGCTCATGAGGAAAAGATGGGAGGTGAAGATCAAGCTCTCGCAACTCACACCAAAAGAAGCAAGCCCAAGAAGGAGCACTCTCACTACAAAAGATCCTATCAAAATAATAAGAAGGATCTAAGATGCTTCACATGCAATGAGAAGGGTCACTTTGCTTCAGATTGTCCCAAGAACAAAAGGGATAATAACAACAACTTTAGTAAGAAGAAGAAGGGCAGCAAAAGAAAGTTCCATGCTCATGCTGCCAAGGATGATGAACCTCCATAGAAGAAGGCTAGGGCAGAAAGTGGTGATGACTCATCAAGTGAAGAAGAGTATGTTCTAATCTCTGCTCTCACAGGTACTATCTCCCATGGTTGTAATGATTGGTTGATTGATAGTGGGGCTTCCAAACACATGACTGGGTTTAAGGAATCTTTTGTGAATCTATCTGAACATGAATCACCCCATAAGGTGAAACTTGGGGATGATTATCAATACCCAATCAAAGGAAGTGGTGAAGCCTCCTACAACCTAGATTCTGGAAAATCTTTGAAGATGAAAGAAGTGAACTTTGGCATAGAAGACTTGCTCATATGCACTATAGGGCACTTCCGATTGCAAGCAAGGATGTAGAAGGTCTTCCTGAAATCAAGACCAAACATGAAGGTGTTTGCAAAGGATGTGCAAAAGGAAGACTTGGGTATACTTCTTGAAGAACAAAGATGAGGTGTTTGATAAGTTCAAGGAATTCAAAACTTTGATGGAAAATCAAAATGACAAGAAGATCAAAACATTCAGATCCGACAATGGTGGAGAATTCACCTCAGGTGACTTCAAGAAGCTTTGTAGTGATTAGGGGATTAAGAGGGAGTTGACTACTCCTTATAATCCTCAACAAAATGGAGTTGCAGAAAGGAAGAACGGAACTATCATGGAAGCAGCAAGGGCAATGTTGCATGAACATGACCTACCTATGCATCTATGGGAAGAAGCAGCTAGAATAGCTGTATATGTGCAGAACATAACACCCCACAAGATATTGGATAACAAGACACCAGAAGAGGTCTTTTCTGGTAAGAAACCTGAAGTCAGCCATCTTAGAATATTTGGTTGTCCAGTATACACTCATGTCCCAAAGGAAAAGAGGACTAAACTAGATCCTTCAGGAAAGAAGGGTATCTTTGTGGGTTACAGTGAAAGATCGAAGGCTTACAAAATATACTTTCCAGGGTTCAAGAAGATTGATGTCAGCAAGGATGAATATAAGTTCAAGGACAGGTAATCCAGGAAGCAAAGATCAAGAGGGAGCACACTCCAGCAGCTCCTGCAAGAATGCATATTTTCAGAGGGAGTTGACCATCTTCCTACATTCCACAAAAAAAAGGTGTAGAAGAAGCTACTTCAACAACTCCTGCCAGGAAGCAAAGACTCAAAGGGAGTCCACCCAACAAACAAACAAAGATAAGTATTTCAATTATCATTTCTTGCCTATTTTTGTTTAGATAATATTATGCTTATGTTCCTAGACTTAGGAGATGTATTGTGCATATTAGAATGATTGCATTAATGAATAGTATACTACTAATATGCATGTGATGGGTAAGTGGCCTATGGCACTGTACAACATTCCAGTGCTACTTATCTAGAATGAAACCTCTTTGCTGACATGTTGGGAGTAGTGCAAACTCTTAACAATGTTCTGGTAGAGACTGGAAGGAATCTAGAAAGTTGTGGAACATGGATAAATGTTGTATTGAAGCATTGGATAAGATAACTGCATGATTGCATGACATATTTCTTTATGTGTAAAGAATTTGTTCTGAAAATTATGAGATGTTTCTAATCATGCAATTTAACTTGTTTTGTAGGAAAGACCGTATATCTTCACCTACAAAAGGACTACAACATTTGTTCCAACAACAAAGATATCTATTGAAGATATTGAAGTTCCTAGGATCTGGGATGAAGAAATGGAATGCCATGATCTGTCGATCATGAAGAAGATGTTTGGGATGCAGTCCCAAGACCTGACAGGGAGTCACATGTGTGCAGATTGAAGAAAGCCTCGTATGGCTTGTAGCAAGCTCCTAGAACTTGGTGTGATACTAAGAGGAAGTGTGCTGCTGAGTTCGATATGAAAGATTTGGGAATGATGCATTATTTCCTAGGTATGGAGGTGTGGCAGAGTGCAGGTGGGATATTCCTTGGTCAAGGGAAGTACACAGTAGATATCCTGAAGAGATTCGGAATGATGGATTGCAAGGCCATGGCCACATCTATGGCATGGAATCTGAAGCTTCTATGTGATGCTTCATTTGAGTCGGTTGATGTCTCTATGTATCGTCAGATGATTGGGTCCTTGATGTACTTGACGAACATAAGACTAGATATTTGCTTTGCGGTGAACACATTGAGTCAGTTCCTGACAGATCCGAGGAGTGTTCATCTGGTTGCTGTAAAGCATGTTCTGAGGTACCTAAAGGGTACAGTGGATTATGGGATCAAGTATGAAGTGAATCAAAAGTTTAAGCTGCAAGGTTATGTTGATTCAGATTGGGCTGGTAGTGCTGCAGATAGGAAGAGCACATCTGGATGCTGCTTCAGTATGGGATCAGGTGTGATCTCTTGGTTTAGATCGAAGTAGTCCTGCGTAGCACTGAGTACAGCTAAGGCAGAGTATGTTGCAGCATGTTCAACTAGTTGTGAGGCAGTATGGCTATGGAATCTACTGTCTGAGTTATTTGATCTCCCGTTGGATGCTACTGGTATCTTTTGTGATAACCAGAGTTGTGTAAAGCTGTCCGAGAACCCAGTGTTTCATGACAGGTTGAAACACATAGAGATCAAATATCACTATATCAGGGATATGGTGCAGAGAGGAGCTGTGAAGCTCCTGTACATTGCGACAAACGAGCAGATTGCAGATGTGCTAACGAAGCCACTAGCCAGGGTGAAGTTCGAGTAGTTCAGGGAGAGGCTTGGCGTTCTTCAGATTGATGACACTTCGAGGAAGAAGTGATGGACACATTTGATGAATCCATTCCAAGCATGTTGGAAGGATGATCCTTCACATGGCTATGGATGTAAGCGCTGGATGATGAGCATCAGGATGATGTTCCAGTTTCTGCTTGTATGATCAGTTGGATCATTTATATGTATGTATGCATCATGTTGTATGCTGGATATGATCAGTTGGATCATTTATATGTATATGTATATGTATATGTATGTATGCATCATGTTGGATGCTGGATATGATCAGTTGGATTATTTATTTATGTATGCATCATGTTGGATGCTGGATATGATCGGTTGGATAATTTGTATGTATTTTGTATATGCATCATGTTGGATGCTTGGACCATGTATCTGTATGTGTATCAGGTGGATACATTGTATGATCAGGTGGATCATGTATATTGATATGTATCATGTATGATCAGGTGGATCATGAATTTGTATTTGTATCAGGTGGATACATTGTATGATCAGGTGGATCATGTATGATGATATGTATCAAATAGATACTTGGTATGCATCAGGTAGATACATTGTATGATCAGGATGATCATGGATGACGAGCTTCAGGATGTTTCTCCAGATGACATGCAATAGGATGTTGCAGTGATGATGATCAGGATGATCATGTGTACATCAGGATGATGTATGGTGAGTATCAGGTTGATACTCTATGGTCGTGGATCAGGTTGTGCAGATGAGCATATAATTTGGCCTTAGGAGATTTGCAGATAGTCTTTCGAGGTTTTGCCTATGGCATGTAATTTGGCCCTGGGATATCTGGCAAATGCTCTTTCGAGGTTTTGCTCTGGGAGGACATATAATTTGGCCCTGGGAGATCTGTAGATAGTCTTTCGAGGTTTTGCCTATGGCATATAATTTGGCCCTGGGATATCTGGTAGATGCTCTTTCGAGGTTTTGTCCTATGGCATATAATCTGTCCCTGGGAGATCCGATAGGTTGGGCTGTGTGCCCGTAATAAGTCCTGGGATGCTCTTGTGAGGTTTTTCCATGACCACATATAATATGTCCCTGGGAGATCCTATAGGTAGAGCTGTGTGCTCGTAACAGCCTGGGATGCTCTTGTGAGGTTTTGTGGTGACCACATATAATCTGTCCCTGGGAGATCCTATAGGTAGAGCTGTGTGCTCGTAATAACCTGGGAAGCTCTTGCGAGGTTTTGTGGTGAGGTCACATATAATATGGCCCTGGGAGATCCTATAGGTAGATCCGTGTGCTCGTAACAACCTGGGATTCCCTTTCAAGGTTTTGTGACACACGTAATAAGTCCTGAGGATTCCACAGTATGGCCAGTAATGACGAAGACCTGCAGGAAGTGGGCCTACATATAGTATGAAAAAGGACTGGCTCTGTAGAACTTCCTATGATGAGTAGAGTCAGAGATTGGTTGAGATAGCAGCAGCAGTGATGATGACGATGACGATGCATTGATGACGATGATCACGAGAAGAAGACTTGTCTAGCAGATCTGTGTCGAGAAATACCTTCCTAGTTAAGAGGGAGTGTTGATGTATATGTAACAGCGGAATGTATTTCATCTATGTATTTTATATATATTTATTGTACCCTTATTAGAGATGTATTATTCCTCTATAAGGAAGTGTTGTCATGTGGATTGACAAGTGTCACAAGTATGTGTACTTGCCGATGGGTTATTAGACCACCATGTGTGGGGTCAGCCCTGAAATATATATATTATAATGTGGATGTACCTAGCTGGACAAGTTGGCCCCATAAGGTCACTGGGAAAACATGTTAGTATAAATAGAGATCAAGTGATCTCTATTTAGATCATTCGAAAATTCATATCTCTCTCACTCAAAAAGTGGTGCACTAGTGAGGAGGAGGATCATCTACTACTTGGAGACTATCTCAAGTGTATTTTGGTTGTACTTTGGTTGAGCCATTGCTCTCTCCATCTCTGAGGAAGTTGTGGGGTTTTTCACCTTAGGGTTTTCCCCACGGAAACTATGTGTTTGTTATGTAGAATTTTGTCCTACAGATAAGCCAAAACTCTCTTAACTTTAAAGCAGACTTTAAACTAACTCTAAAGCAAGAAACAAGTCAAATCAAATGCTACCTTGAAATTCCTGAATTAACTTTTACAGCAAGATTGAATGTATTTAGAAACAATGAGAGATGAGACACACCTTTCAACTGACGTTTGTCCCGCTTCTAGCTCTTGATCCAAAGCTCCGATGTAGAACCTGTTAAGATCAATCAAAGAACAAACATGCAAACTTCCAAATACTTTGAATGTAAAGGTCAGATTCAAATCCAGATTAGATACACTTCATGCTAAGAACTTATGCTAAACACATGAAATGGGAAAGACAAGACAAGTTATCTTATTACAACTTGAAGAATGCTTACATAGGTTGCTTGATGTCCAAGCCAATCCTCCAGCTCCAAGCGCCTTCTCCTCTAGCTATCTCCACAATGTTGCAAGATCATAAGTTTGGTACTTCAAGAGTCCTCCCTCTTCCCCATGGAATGTCTCTCTTTTATAGTGTATGGTAGGGTTAACCAACAAGAGAGATGGGTGGATCTAGGGAGAGATAAGTGGATCAGGGTTTCTAATCACAGAAAGTGAGTTGGGATCGAATCAGGGACCCCAATCTTCCACTATCTTCGAAAATCCAAAATCCCACAAGCCATGGAAAAAAGGCTAATAAAAGAGTACCGCGCCCTGTAGTATGAGCACAATGCGGTACTACCACGTTTTGGGGAAACAACATAGTGCGGTAGTGTGGAGTACCGCGCTCATTTAAATGAGCAAGGCGCGGTAGTGTAGGTAAATAAAGTCTCAGCTGAGTCAGAACTTGTCAGGGTAGATTTACCTTCAAGGTTCATTCATCTTCTGGGTGGTTCAAATCAGCAGGGGAAGTGTCGTCAACTCTGTTTGTGGTAGAGATGCGACACTGTGGAATATAGAGGTATAATAGATGCACCCTAAAGTGTGAGGTTAGAAGGGATTGATGGCCGAAAGAATTTATGAATATAGTGTGCAGAGATAGCATCGAGGAGAGCGACACTGAGCTGAAACAGAAACAAAGTGTTAGATATACCACTGAGGTGGGCATCCCCATCCTCGGAAAAAAATGACTCAAAGCATGGCTGTCGACCAATACATTACAGATCCATGAGTACTGAGACGACATAGACTGTGGACAGACCATGGCTACTATGAACAAGCGTAGATCCATGAGACAATAATGACACAGCCACGACCAATATAATAAGTGGATCTGTGTGACAATACAAAGGACATCTCCATCGCAACCTGGACGCAATCAAGATACAGCGGTGCGCCCAGGGTCTTCTACCCGATCTCAAAAGATATGAATCTAACCATGTGATTACAAGGTGTTGAAGTTGAACATGGTAGAAACCATTTGATTACCGGTCAATGATGTGGACCGTTAACAAATGCGAGGGAGATCACCAATGATGACGATGATTCCCAAGGTATCAATAGTACATCTCAACGAAATCCGAATGAATGAGTTGATGTCGAGCATCCGAGAGATTGCTTGATCAGAGGTCAATGATGTGAACCTACTGTCAAACACGAGGAAACCTGCCATTGAGGCATGCAGGTACGAAGGTACTAATGGTTGATTCCTAAGTCTAATTCCCGAATAGTGATTTGGTGTCGACAGGAATAGACTCGTCGAAGGTGGGCCATGATGTTTCCCACATCATTGAAACGAAATCGGCATGAATGATAAGATGATGAAACAATGGAGTATGTACTGACACAGCGGAGGCCTGACACAATGAACGACTCGAAACAATGCAACCCTTTGAACATATAACGGCATGTAACAGGACTTGGCAGCAGGGATTATTGACAATAGAGGATAGACACCGGATGAGTAGGCTCGTGGCCAGGGAGACGACTCATGATGATGACCATAGCTCAGTGAAAAATGGATACCCAATATAGACAAGAGACGGACACATGCCATGTTCAAAGGTAATGATTGACAAGCTGCCATAAATAAACTTGACTTATCCCCCCATATTTCCCCGACGTGATAGACGAGTACCTCTTTGTTGTTTTGCGAGCTTGAAGAGGATAACAGATGCTCGGTGTAGCTCATCTCATGGATGAGTCCAATCTCACATGTTTTACAAACCTGAGAAAGGAGGGGTTCGTCCCAAAGTGGGTCCTTCGATGTTAACATTTTAACGAGCCCAAGGAAGGAAAACTCGGTAGTTTTTCATATTTAGAGAGCCTGAAAAACTTAAAGGAAGCTCCATAATGTACTTTTTCGTGAAATTTAGTCCCTCGATCCCGAAAAAGTGTAAAACAATTCCCGAGAGAACTCTCCCAGCCGAGATTGACTGAGGTATACCTTTCTCGTAAATAGTCTAGACGGGCCGAAAAAGGGGTAACCTATCACCGAATAGACGACCTTTCAAATACTTTTACAAGTGTGAAAGAGTCAAGATCACTTGGCAATCTTTTCAATTTTAAGGAGTATGAAAAGAGCTTAACTATGGACTCCTATGGTTTTTTTCATAATTTTTGATTATTCTGGTCTGAAAAAAGAATAAAATACAACCAGGATAATACTTTCCTCATCTTTTAACGAGCATGAGTAAAGCTGACCGTACTCGACACCATTTACTTGAGTTTGACAAGCACGACACGGGTGTAAAAGCGCTTGGAATCTTTTTCAAGTTTTAAATCCAGAGCACGAAAAAGATAAAGTGGGCTCAAAAATGAAGGTCAGATTATGAATAAACACCAGTGTGAATGTATCGCGTTTTTACCGAGGATCCTGTCAATAAATGCTCAAAAACTGGACATTAGCAATGTGAAAAAGGTTTTATTTTAACCATTTAAAATAACAATTAAAAAAAAAAAATGTGAAAATGCTATATAAGGAATGGTTAAAAATAGAAATTACTATTCATTTGTGTTTTTACCCAAAGAGGAGATTTTCACCTATTGAGGAGAAAAACTTCAAGGATCCATATCGGGGGTTCCAGGACACCATTTCGACAACCGTCTGCGCCAGGTAAGAGTTCTTGAGCCCCTCTTTCATTTCATGTAGGAATTATTTGCTTTTACTAGGAAAAAATCGATTTTTGGGCAAGCCCTATTGGGCAAAAATTGCCCTTCACAGTACCGTGTGGGGGCTCTATCGAAAAATGCGGTACTGTCTAACAGTACCGCGCTGGAGCTCCAAACAGAGGCGCGGCAGTGTACAGTGCCGCGTGGTAGAGTGTCCCTCAAGCGCGGTGAAGGCGAATTTTTAGTTTAAGAAATCAAATTTTCTCCAATTTTCTGCTGGAACTAAGTTGCTAAATAGTTACTAATTGTTTTCCTTGACCTTTTGCAGGAGTTTGCAACTTATTTGAAGCAAAATGGTAAGCTGGAAAGAAAGAGAGCACGAAGTGGATGATTTTGCAGTTGAAAATGACTTACCAACCGTGACCGCATTGCGAGAATGTGGTTTGTTAAAGTTCTTTAAAACCAAAGGGATCCGTCAGCAACCCAAGCTTCTCACTCATCTCATCCAATTGTGGGACCCTGACACTTGAGCTTTCCAAATGGGAGAGCATGTTCTCGAAATTCAAGTCGAGGATATTTATTTCCTCACGGGCCTCTTGAAAAGAGGGGCCCGGGTGAACTTTACCGGATACTCAGCCTCAGAATCAAGTACAGATGACTTGATTGCTCGGTATTGCCATCAGGGTTCAAGTAAGAAAAGTGGGAAGGTGGCCATAAAGGAGGTTATAGAAATTCCTGTAAAAACTGTACTGTTCACTATCACGCGTGCAGCAGGAAGTGTGAGTCCGCATCAGGCATCTCACACACAAGTGAATCTCGCAGCAGAGTGTATGGGAGGAACAGTATTTAACTGGTGTGAGGCGGTGTTGTCCAATCTGAAAGAACAAGTGCACAAGTGTAGGGTTGGAAAGAATTCCCAATTTGGCTATGGGAGCATCCTGGTTACTTTCTTTTTGGTGAGGGTGCCACTGTTGCGCCCGCAGATATCTATGCCCCCCCGTACACCTACTAAGCCATGGATGGCTCGATGGAGTGATTATGCTGGACGTCTCGGGGGACCTCAGCGCTTAGCCTTCGGTGAGGATTTCTTTTCCTGGCTCGAGGAGCAGATAGTTATGATTGATGACTATCCCTACTCTGGGGTAGATTTTCCTGAGGACATCGACTTGGCACTACCAAAGGACGATGATTGGGACAACTCTGGTATGACCTTCATGGATATGTATTTTTTCCTTTTTTTTAAATATTTAATTTTTATTACTTTTTTAGAATGTGTAAAAGATGTCTAATGTATGTTCGCATGCATGTTGCAGACCGTGGACCACAGAGACCAGCTGGGTACTCGCCACTACGTCGTGGTGGTGTTGACCGTCAAGCCGTTCCTGACGAGGAGGAGGATGAAGACGAAGCAGGAGGTGTTCGGGACATTGAGAGGAACTTACAGGGATTGACTCATGGTATCCCTGCTATGAGGATGGATGACATCCCTTACCACCTCCAGCGGCATACTGTAGGTGTGCCTGGTTGTATCAGTCGACTTCTTCGTAAGGTGGTTCGAGCTGTAGTATGTTACCACCAGCAGCGGGAGGAGTCCGATGAGGGACATGATAGGTCTCCTAGATCTCCATAGATGGTCTTTTGATCTTTTTGCGGCATGTACACGATATGTAGGCTTTGAGAGCCAAATTTTGTATATGGGATTTGGTCCCAAATTTTGTCTTTGACACAAACTTTATGTATTTTGGAAAAAACACTTTTATATACAGTGATATGGACCTATTTATGATCTAAATATTTACAATGACTTGTGTATTTTATTTTTTATAATGTGTTTATGTGTGGGCGAGATGCCAATCCAAAATGTAATTAGCCAATGAATCAGCAATACAATTGAATTCTCTTGGTATGTGTTGATATGTGATAAAATTAAATGATCGTTCCAAGAGGCGTACTCTCCGAAATAAACGAAGTAGCGTAGGATCGCGAACTGTGTAAACACGGTTTAGATGAGAAACCACGAGTTGGGAGTCTAAAAAGACTGATAAGGAGTCAATCCCGAGTGAAGCAACCTCTGTCAAGAGACCAATGACTGCATGGTACTCCGCGATATTATTGGTTGCAAGACCTATACAATTGGCTCCTGAAGAAATCAACTCGCCAGTGGGGGAATAGATTACCCATGCTGCGGAAGCGAGATTTCGGGTATGTCGGCTTGCACCGTCGGCGAATCCAAAGTAAGCAGACATCTGTGCATAAAGTCACGAGTCAAAGTAAGAGTGGATACATGAGGTCCACGCGCACACCAAAAAGAAAGCAAAAGCAAACTAAGTACATTATGTACAACAAGTAACCCGCGTAGGGTAACCTCATGCATAGAAACGTTTGAGGTATATCCCGTTGCGGGGCCGTGCCAATGGCGTACCATCACAATCGATTAGTTCATAGGCTCCTTTTTCTAAGACACGTTTTACAACAAAGGGGCCGTACCACATAGATTCAAGTTTACCTTTTCCAAGGTTATCATGCATCTGATCATATGTAAGTACGAGGTCACCCTCATTGAAGATCTGAGGTTGAACGGATTTGTCATGTTGAGCTTTGACGCATTTTTTGTGAGCTTCATTAGCCAAAGCGACGTCGTGGCGGGTTTCATCTAGATTAGCTAGTTATAGAAACCATTCTTCTTCGGAAGTAGTGTGTGGAAGTAGCTCTATGGCTATCTTGAGTGATGGAATTTCACATTCAATCGGAAGAATGGCTTCTAGGCCATACACCAGTTGGAATGGTGTAAACCCAGTAGCATTTTTCACTGAGGTCCGGTAGGCCCATAGTGCTGAGAATAGAGCTGAGTGCCAGTTAGATTTCTGGGTACCCACAATGCGCTGAATCATTCGTTTCAGGACTTTGTTAATGGCTTCAACTTGGCCATTAGCTTGTGGGTAATACGGGGTTGAGTTTTCATGGCGAAAACCTAGTTTGGCACTTAGTTCTTCGATCATATGGTTCTTGAAATGGGAACCATGATCAGTCACAATAGACTGTGGGACACCGAATCTAGCTATAATATGATTGAATATGAACTGCGCTGCTGTTTTTCCGTCCTCAGCATACGTAGGCATCGCTTCAGCCCATTTTGTAAAATAGTCGACAACTACTATGACATAGCTATGCCCCCCGGCTGAAGTGGGCTTACAGTGCATGAAATCGATGCCCCATTTGGAAAAGGGGCCGATGGCAATGACAGGATGGAGTGGAGCAGGATGCGAGCGTGTTTTGCTATGAAAGAATTGACATGGCGGACACTTCTTGACTGTTTCAATGCAGTCTTTGAAAATTGAGGGCCAGAAGTATCCTACTCGTAGTATTTTCTAGGCCGTAGCCATCCCAGAGAGATGACCACCACATGCTCCAGCGTGGCAGTCATTGAGAACGCGTTCTGCCTCATCTAAGGTCAAACAGCGTCGAAGGATGGTGTCGACACCATGCCGATATAGAGTATCGTTAACTATGAGGTAGTATTTTGCGTGATGTCGGATGCGTCGCCGTTCGTCGCGAGTGAGGTCGGGACGGAAGCGTTGGGTTTGGAGATATAAAAGAATATCCCCATACCATGGATCAGACGTGCTAATGAGGAACAATGATTCGTCAGGAAGAGAATCAATGGGCTTGGGTTGCTCAGTAGCACGGGGCAAGTTACAAATTAACTCCGCGAAGACCAAAGACTTCTTGGACTTGGCTTTGACAAAGTCCAAGTCAAACTCTTGAAGGATGACAATCCAATGAGAGTATTTGCCCCCAAGCACCTGACGTGTGAGGATGTAATACATTGGGTTGAAGTCGGCTATAACAATGGTCCGGCGGAGTAAGATGTAATGGAGGAATCTCTGGACAGCAAATACTGTTGCCAGAGCCAGTTTTTCAACATGTGAGTAGCGGGTTTCGGAGTCAAGAAGACTCTTGCTGAGATAGTATACCACATGTTCTATGACGTTTTGGTCTTCCTGGACCAGCGCCATACCAATGGTGGAAATCGAGGTTGCGAGATAAAGAATGTAGTCCCGTGTGTAATCGGGGGGTTGAATCACAGGATCTCTGGTTAAGGTTGCCTTTAGATTGTCAAAGGAGAGTTGGGATTCGTCATCCCAGATGAAGGGAACATTCTTCTTGAGAAGCCGCATGTAGCCTTTTGTTATCTCAGACAGATTGCAGATAAAACGGCGTAGAAAGTTTGCATGCCCTTGCAAACATTGAAGTTCTGGAATATTGGTGGGTGAAGGAAGGGCTACAATAGCTGCTACCTTTGCGGGATCTAAACGTATCCTGTCTTTGGAGACTATGAAGCCCAACAGTTTCCCGGCTTCTACATAGAAGACGCACTTATGCGGGTTCAAACGTATATTGTAGCGACGACACCTTTCAAAAATGGTGCTTAAGTGGTCTGGATGGTCTTTCCGAGTTCGAGAGTGAGCGGGAAGGTCATCAAGATATGGTTCTACAATATGTTTGATGTCATGAAATGCGTATGACATCGCCCGTTGGAAAGTTGCCCCGACATTTTTCAGGCCAAAAGGTAACTTTCGATATGCAAGGATCCCCCAAGGGCAGATAAAGGCCATTTTGTGCTGGTCGGCTGGGAGGATATCGATCTGATTATAGCCAGAGAAGCCATCCATAAATGAACAGATGAAACTCCTGGCACAGTTATCGATGATCTGGTCGATAAACGGAATTAGGTAGTTGTCCTTTGGACAAGCCTTGTTCAAATCATGGTAATCAACACAGACCTTAATCGTTCCCTGTTTCTTGGCTACGGGAACGATGTTGGATACCCATTCTGTCAATGGGACAGGATAGATAAAACCAGCACGCAAAAGTTTTTCAACTTCTGCTTTAATGGCGGCTGCCTTACGAGGATGGACGGGTCGAAGCTTTTGCCGAACAGGTCGGGCGCCAGGGAAAGTTGGGATTTCATGGACCACGATCGAGGGGCTATCCCTGGCATTTCTTCATAACTCCAAGTGAAAACATCACGAAAAGTTTTGAAGTAGGCACTATAGAACTCCGTTTCAAGGGGAGTACATGTTTTGCCGATGTGTACGTTTTCCATGATACCAGGCTTCACTGAAATATCGATGGGAGTGGTTGCCATAAGATTGGCCAAGTTTCCTTCTGAAAATACCTCGTCGAGGGAAGTGGGGAACTTGGTTTGAACCATCCCAAGTGAAGTGCTGGGTTTTGTATCAGGCTCAAGTGGCTGAATAGTAGGGAATGAAGATCGATGATGAAAATCTCCCCATGGTGGCTCATCACCGCACATAACCTCCATAATTGATTCGTCGGTGGGAAAAATCAAATTGAGAGGATCGAAAAGTGGTGGGTATGGATGAGTTTCAGCCGAGAGCTGTGCCACAGTGTGATCAGTAGAACAGTCGACCCAATCGGTGGCTGATTGGATCGCGTTATATGCTGTGAGGTTTCTGTTCAGAGGCATAGAGTTGCCGTAGTCTTCAATCTGAGAGGGACTCGGAATCACCCATGAATCGTTGGACGGGGTGATACTCGATGAAATCATGCTAATTGGTTGAACATGGGTTCCCAGCTCTGGAAAAACTCCGATAAGGGATGAATCCTTCATGAGACCAACACCGACGTCCTAGAACCGGTACCGAGGTTGATCCAATAACGGAACGGTGTTGGAGGAGTTTGGATGGGCGTCCGGAATACAGTAATCCAATTGATCAATAGTGACAATTTTCCCTTCATGAGGAAATTGCACAATCCGGAAGACTGTAGATGCTATGGCGGTCATGGCATAAAACTAGTTCCGTCCAAGGAGGAGATTGTAGTCCAATGGTGCATCTACGACTTCAACATGTACGGATACTGTTTTTCCCCCCAGCTCAACACCAATTGAGGGAATGAGTCCATAAGGTTGAAAACCGTGTCCATCAAACGCCCTGAGAGTAGTAGGAGAAGTGGTGACCTCGGGAGAGCCTAAGGCTCTCCAACAGTTCAAAGACATGATTGACATGGAAGCACCTTCGTCTAATACTGTGCGATGGATGGTATTTCCATGGATTTTTGTATGTACCTGGAAGGCTAACTGATGAGAAATCCTAGGTTTGGCATGCTCCAAGTTAAACATGATGGAGTTTGAAGTATCTGGGTCCATTTCCCCCAGTGCTGAAAGTAAGGTTCTACGCTGCGTGGGGCAGTGTTGGAGAACCTCGAGAGTCGACATGGCGCAAGGTGCTTGAGCCAAATCCTCAACAATGTTGTAGTTTTGGGCAGCTCACGCATTCGGATTAAATGTCGCCTTTCGTATGGTGCCCTTGGGTGAACGTAGCACTATGTCCATCAGCGGTCTCTCGATATGGAGATGACCATTAGGGGGGGGAATAGGAATCGGATCTTCAATGGGAGATTTGCCTTTGGATATATCCAATTGTTTGTTTGAACTTGGAGGGTTGTCATACGTCTTTGAACGAGTGGTGATATGAACCTCTTCGTTACTAGTCATCAGGATTTCGCGGTTTGTGGACGTCTCTCCTTGGGTGGGATTGGTCGGGTTGCCCCCTTGTGGGGATTCTTGGGCAACGATTTGCTGTTGCTGTTGGGGGAAAGGGTCAGTTAATACTTCCGGGCGAGAGGATCCTTTAATGAACTTGTTGACCTCGCCCTTGTAGGGATAGTCACGCGTATAATGATCATCTTGACAAATCAAGCAGGGAAACTTAGCTTTCCGACGTGGTTTCTGGTCATTCTGGGTGGGTTGTGGCTTGGGGTTCTCCTGCTGGTTTTTTTTGGGTTTACCACGATTGTTTTTCTTCTTTCCCCCGGATGGTTGTGACGTAGATTGGACTGCATTCACTTCGGAGGAAACAGCAGGAGAAGTAGTTTTTTTTGAAACAGCCTGGGTAAAAGCGGGGGAAGCAGAAGCTTGTTGTCCCGTCGAGTTGGTAGCAGGCTGGGTCTTGACTGAACCGACAATACCATCAATGGGGGGTTCAGTGGTAGGCTTCGTTGGATCAGTGTGAACGCGGGAGGCATGTGTAAGAAGTTCATGTAAAGTACCGGATTGAGTGTATACCAAATCCATGTACTGGGCTGCCGAGATGGCTTGTTCTTCTGTAACCGGTCCGCGCATAGCGATATCTCTGGCTATGGGAGGCAAAAAGGATTTTGTAAACCAATCAGCAAGTAGCTGATCTGGAATAGGTGCCTTTATTATCCTACGGCATCATCACCACTCATGGATGTGATCCGAAATGTGTGTAGAAGTGGTTTGACGCAGTGAAGTTAACAGTTCTGTTCCAGTCTCATACCGGATGGGGAGCTGGAAATGAGTCAGAAACTGCATAGCCAAAGTGTTGAAATCACGAAAAGAGTGTTGTGGCAGCTCGATGTACCATTTTACTGCTGTTTCGGTAAGCGTACGTTGGAAGAGCCGAAGTCGGATGGAATCATCCATCAAGGAGTTGGATGAACACCAAAGATGGAAGGTCATCACGTGGTTCTTGGGGTCTTCCCCGGGCTTAGCATCGAACTTGGGAATGTCCGATGGTAGTTTGGCTGGAATAGATGGCCAGTGGGGTTCATGCCATATAGGATCGTTGATAAGCCTCGACAAATCAGGTAAGTCAAGTGTGGCCAAAAAGGGAAGCTGACGGTTGGTCTGCAGGTATGAGTAATAACCATGTGGTGCAGAGAACCCTGGAGGGCCTTGCATAGCATATTGCTGCGTGTTATACCCATATTTGTTTCCCGCGGGATACTACTGGAAGTTCTGTGGATAATAAGCCATCTGGTTAACCGGTTGATTGTAAGCGACTGGTTGGTAAGTGTTATGATGAGTGGGTATGGTACCCTGAGGTTGTTGATACCTAGGAATGGTTGCTGTTCCTTGTTGGGGAAAAGTTCCTTGGAATTGTTATGTTCCAAGGATGTTACCACTATACTGTGTAAGTGGAGGGTTTCCCATAACAGGGTTGGGGGGTGGCTGCGACGGTGGTGTCCATGGAAGGCTCGTTCCTACTTGAGGAACGAGTGGGAATTGAAGTGATGGGTTCCATGGAGTTGTAGCAGCTGAAGGGTAAGGGAAGCCATAATTCAAGTTGGGGGAAATCTGAGATTGCCCCCCAGCTTGGTTCCAGTTTCCAAAAAGTGAGTACCCCCCACTCTGTGGGATTTGAGGATCCCAAGAAGGAAGCATGCCTGACGGGGGAGGTTGAGTATGAGGTCCGGTTGGAATACCGGAATAAGGTTTCCCGCTGCCAGGTGTGCTGTACATACCGTACTGAGCAGATGTTGCTGGTTTGGATAGTTGTTGGATAGAACCAATAGGTTGTTCGCCAGCGGATGGGTTGGATGGCCCTATGAGAGGAGGCTGTTGAGTAGGAACGGGGTTCCCAACAAAAGGTTGTCCTCCAACTGGTTGGGTTGATGACCCTATGGGAGGAGGTTGTTGACCAACAATGGGGTTCCCAACAAAAATTTGTCCCCCAGCTGGTAGAGTGGTGTGATTGTAACATCCTGGGATGCTCTAAGTAGGTTTTGATACAGTTTCGCATAGAAAAGATCCTTTAAAATCTGGACAGGTAGAGCAGTGTGCTCGTAACAACCTGGGATGCTCTATCGAGATACAGACAGGTAGAGCGGTGTGCTCGTAACATCCTTGGATGCTTTGAGTAGGTTTTGCGAAAGTTCACATAGAAAAGATCCTTTAAAATTTGGACAGGTAGAGCGGTGTGCTCGTAGCAAGCCTGGGATGCTCTATCGAGATCCAAACAGGTAGAGCGATGTGCTCGTAACATCCTGGGATGCTCTGAGTAGGTTTTGTGAAGGTCTTCATGTAAAAGATCCCTGGAGATCCGATAGGTTGAGCAGTAAGCTCGTAATCAATCCCGGGATGCTCTTTCGAGGTTTTGTTGACGCACGTAATAAGTCCTGAGGATTCCAAAGTATGGCCAGTGATGATGAATACCTACAGGTGGTGGGCCTACATCCACTATGAAAAAGGACTGGCTCTGTAGAACTTCCTATGATGAGTATATTGGAGATTGATTGAGATAGCAGCAACAGTGAAGATGACGATGATTCGAGGATGATGATTCGATGACAATGATCCAGAGAAGAAGACTTGTGCTAGTAGATCTATGTTGAGAACTACCTTCCTAGTTAAGTGAGAGTGTTGATGTATTTGTAACTTCAGAATGTATTTAACCTATGCATATTGTAATCCTATAGAGATGTTATTATTCCTCTATACGGAAGTGTCGTCATTTGTATTGAAAAGTGTCGCAAGTGCCGTAACTTGCTGTGATGGCTTATTAGACCACCAAGTGTGGGGTCAGCCCCGATTAATGTAACCATGGGTTAATTAGACTCTTCTAGAGAAGTCGTCCCTGCTAGTGTATTAGGCAAGTCGGAACAAGTATAAATAGAGAGCGGGAAATCTCTATTTGTTCATCTCATTATTCACTTCTACATCACTTGGAAAGTGGCACACTAGTTGAGGAGGAGGAGTAGCTTCTAGGAGAAGACTATCTCTTGTACTTTGGTTGTATCATTGCTCTTTCTATCTCTGAGGAAGTTGTGGGGTTTTTCACCTTTATGGTTTTCCCTAGTGAAACTCTGTGTGTCTATTGTCTCATGTGATTGCTTGGTGTGATTTATATGCATTTCTATGCTTGATATGCTGTACATGTTATTATCTCAGTAAAGATCCTAGAGTATGTTGAATTAATGCTCAAAAATTAACACCAGTGTCGTCAAGCATTCATGGAGTGACTTTAATATCTTACTCCTAGTCACCGAAGAGAGGATGCTGCAAGTGCTATGTAGAATTGATGGTGCACATAGATTCATTGGGAGTGTTCAGTTGCAGGAGAGACAAGGTGGATTTGTTGGGAGAGTCTCGAGCTCTGAACTGTGCATCAGTAAAGGAGATCTGGAAATGATTAAGGCATACTACTTGCAATTGTTTATGGACCAAGACATTGCTCTTAAATTTGTTAAAGAAAAGGCAACAACATGAGAGCACACTAATACATATGAGGAAACTTGCCACATTTTTTCGTTGTTATTTCCACGTTTTTTCGTCTCACTTTCGACGATCATGGTCTCGTTTTTTCGTGGATATAACGATGATCTTGGAAAGCCGTCGCAATAGAGATGAAAAATGTTGGCCACGTGTCTTCTATAGGGTGGTCTTGAAATTGATTTTTTTTATTCATTTTCTACAAATCGTCTCTGTATTGACGAAATTGCATCCCTATATCGACGATTTTTTGTTGAACAGAGAGAAGGTTTTGCTATACTTGCGACGATGTTTTGTCGCAAGTAGCGAAAAATGTTTGCCGAACAGAACAAACAGAGGTAGAACGTTCGACGTTTTTAATAATTTGCTTCCATGCAAAATCATCTCTCTAGCGACAGTTTGGCATCGAACAAAGAGATATTTTTGCTATACTTGAGACGATGTTCCGTCGCAAGTATCGATACACGTTCGGTGAACAGAACAAAAGAAGGTAGACCTTGTGACGTTTTTTCTATACCTGCGATGATGTTTCGTCGCAACGATCGAAGAACGTTCGTCGAATAGACCAAACGAAGGTAGAACGTCCAACGGTTTTGCTATACTTGCGACGAGTTTGCGTCGCTATATCGACGATACCTTGAAGTTTAAAAAAATAATAATAACTGTCAATGCTTATTACCAACAATCTAGAACCCCTATAGATGATATATAACTTGCTAATTGTGGCTTGAAGAATATTAAAAAAACCTTCAGAAATAGCACCAATTTTAAAATAGATTTGAACCCTCCAAAAGAAGCACTAAACATAGCCATCATATACTAAAATAAGCCACAAGAAAACTACTAAAAACAGTCATAAAAGTATGCTAATCTCATACTAAAATTAGCACTGATGGTAGCACTCACATGTTGTTAAGAAATACACATGCAAAAGGTGTTACAACAACAACAAACTGATCAGGAAATCAGTGTTCATCCACATGTTGATAAGAAGGCATATGGTAGGTTATAGGTTAAGCATCAACACCTTCATCTGCTGGGAATAGAAACAAGAAACAATACATACTACTCCTTATAGCTTGTAATGAATAATGGTCAACTTGGACCATAGAAACAAGAAATTAAAAGGAAAATGAATTCAGTACTCTTGAAAATGTAGGTGAAGACACTCCAAATCTTGGATGGAAAACATAATTGATGTTAAAAGAGTTGCTGAGACAAATAGTTAACAAAGAGATTGACTGTACAGGACTAAAACTCAAATCTACTTATCAATAACTTGGAGCAAATGTTGTTTTTGAAATTGCACATCTTTTAAGCTCATGGAGAAGCATTACAACAGGCCCTAAGAGGTCAGGCACCACAAGCAACCTGATGGCATGAGTGAAATGCCCTCAGGGAATGAACAACTGAACATAACCACCTTTGTTTAGCTACAAGTTGCAATAAGGGATACTCTTCTGTCAAAATCCCACATAAATTGCATCTGGACACAAGTTATAAGCAATCTAGAACCCCATGAATACTCAAGGTTTTGAAGTGGAAACAAACCTTAAAGAAATGGATGAAGTAGTTGAAATGTCTCCAAAATATATTGTCCAAGTTTATCACTAGTGACAAGGGTGTGAATTTCATAGAGAACCTTTGAACTTTTGATTAATATAAAGAAAAGCTGGGCAGCTTTCGTAGTCATTTATTAACTTGGTTAAGTGATATGCTTATATATAAATAGTAGATGGACTTAGATATATGGTTGTATCCATATTACTATCTTGAATTTTCTCTTGGCTAAGCACAATGGGAGGATTGCAATACTATATTTGCAACCAAGTACTATATTTTGGAAGTGGCTTTTTCCCTCACATAAGAGGTTTTTCCCGCTATAAACCTTGTACTTCTTTTTTCTGTGGTGTTCTTTCTTTGATAGCATAATTGATAACTATACCAAATGTTAATGATGGGATGTTTATTCTATATTAGATTTCACATGTCATACTAAATTATACTAAGTCATATTATGTTTCAATAGTAATCATGTTGTTTTTGTGATGAGTTGGGGTTTTATTTCAATATTTTTTTCTACTTCTTGTGTTTTAGTATTATTAATGAGATAAGTTAAATGTTAATGATATTTGGTTCATGAATATACATGATAACTACTAGTCATGATCTATGTTTATATGATAAACAATTGGGATTTTTATGCTTAATATCTTATGAAAGTGAATGTACTAGGGTTATTTGAGTGATAAATGCCATTAGCTAACTTAGTAGCCAACATTCGCTATTTGGATTCTTTGTTTATATTATTTTTTTTCTTGCTTTATAGTTTTTTGTTCTAGTTTCTATCATCATTTCATAGCCAAACAACCTTGTTAGATGCTATGCAAAGACAAGAAATTTGTCGTTGTAGAAATATCTAGAGATGAGTGTCAGTTTCTATGCTTGTTGGGCTAATGTATTCAAAATATTCTCATGGCCATCTTTTGAGCAAGAAGAAAGGAAGCCCAAGTTGGCAGGTGCAGGAGGGGTCATTTTTGACCTCGATGGAAATAGACAGATTGTTTTTGCTTGGGGACTTGGGAAATATACAAACAACAGCGCATAATGGCTTGCATTAATCAAAGGGCCCTAATTAGCTACTACCTGGGATTGAAAGAACTTGTTATCTTTGGAGACTCACTCCTTGTAATAAGGGAGGCTAGAAAGCTAACCATGAACTTCAACAAACCTGCATCTAAATACCACCATATCTTTAAGAATCTTATAACTGATTTTAGTGCCATCAAGCTCTTACATATCCTCCGGACAAACAATCATGCAGCTGATCTCATGGCTAATAAAGGAGTACATATTGATTATGGATACATTGCTCTTAATGACAATGTTATCGAACAAATTTGGATACCTTTAGTCACCCAAGAATTCTACCTTATCCCACCACCCTTTGCTTACGTTCCCCTCATCTTATCCTTCCCTCCTGGCCAATTTAATTCAACCAATGCGTGGCACTCTACTTCTACCACCTTCCAACCATTCTGAACATGCATTTATGGAATGGTGGATTACAGCCTGCCCACCTCGACCTTGGAAAAGGATTGGCATGCGTTATATAACCCCATATTTCTTTCAAATTCCCTCATTCTTGCATAGCTCCCTCTTTTCTTCTATCTGGTTAGCTTGGGTGAGGATTTGGGCTCTTTGTGTAATGGGTGATTTGTCTCCTACGCATTTTTTTGTATCCTCCGCGGGTGCTATTCCTGATTCTGGTCATCATCCTCCCCACTACATTCTCTGTAAAAAATCGTTGCCTGTTGCTCATTCCTCCCCCTCCCATATGCAGAATTTCAACATTCTTTCTTTGGAAGGTTCTAGAAAATCCCTTCTTTCCCACATTTATGCTCTTGAGGACGAATTTGGGATGGAAAATATGGAGGAGCAACTTTGACATTTAGGGCTGAGAACGCGGATCTGAAGAAAGCCATAGGAAGGATTTACACTTTGGTACAAGCCACCATTACCAAAGTTAGAAATGGGGATACCCTGATGAATGGAAGAATTGGCACCATTTCTAAAACTCTGGACTATGCGGTTCTTAGCATCTCAAACATTGATTCCAAAACCGATGACAACAACAGGAACATAACTGATGTTGAAGAGAAAATCGACAAGCTCCGAGAAGATGTAAGTCACTGCTTCCCGGTCATACAAGACAACAAAGAATCAGACACCGGCAATCGTCACGACCCTTCTATTGAAAGTGTCTTTGGTCCTCCAGCGCAGCATCATGGACTTCATTGAGATCCCACAAGTCTCCCCTAGTTTTTATCCATACTCTGCTATATCTCTTCAGTTTAATTGAAATGCTCCTTTTTGCTTTCAGAATAGTATATAGAATAGAATCACCTTTTGTTAAGTATTGCCACAATTATGTAGTGACAAACCTATCTTTAACAAACTTCTATATGTTGAGATATTGTAACTTCAAAGAATATTATATTTGTACTTTATTATTCCAGAGATGTTTCATTCCTCCGTGAAGATCTTATTGTATATCCGGAGATGTTTATTCCTCCGTCGGAATGTGGTAACTCGGGTTATTAGACTTCCCTAGTGGGGGTCGGCCCTGTATGTGTTATGTGGGTCAAAGGGTTATTAGACCACCCTAGAGGGGTCGGCCCAGTCAGTTGTAGTGGGGTATTTAACCCATTGGTTAAATACGAGCCTACGTGTACTTGTGTAAAATACATATCAGAGTAGTGTATAAATAGAGGAGGTGTGTTCCTCATTATACACACTCACTCACTTGAGGATAGCGCACTTGTGGAGGAGAGGTCTGCTACTGTGGAGGAGGAGATCATGTCTCAGGGTTTCATCTTTGTATATTACTGGTCATCTATATTGAGGAAGCTTTGCTGGGTTTTCTACCCCATGAGGGTTTCCCAGGATAAATCTCTGTCTCTTGTGTTTATGCTGTGCTTGTTGTTTCTTCAGTGATCTTGTATATGCTATTATTGTGAAATGGAATGTAATGCTTCTATTTTCTGTCTTAGCATATTAAATCTTAACATGGAATCAGAGCTAACCTGAAGGAAGACAAGGTATGGCACTTACGACACTTGCTTTACTTACGACAATTTGAAGGTTAGGGTTTTACATAGCAAAAACCAGTCATCGTGGAACGTTCACTATAACTCCATTTTGGTGAAGGTTCAGGGTCTGAAAAGTTTACAGGTCGAAGATAACATCCCCAGGTACCTTTTGTCCAAAGGGAATCCTCAGATTCATTGTACTTTGTAAGTTATGATCAGTACAAGTCAGGGTTTCTGCCTCTTCCAGATCCCTGTCAAAATCAGGTGACCTTGGCAAAAAGGTCATAACTTGGGATAGGAAGCTCCAAATGAAATTTCGTAAAAAGTGACAGGTAGTACACAGACTGTAATATCTCAGGAAAAGTTTTCAGAGGCCGAAGATGAACCAGTGACACGTGGAACTCCGTACAAGTTCGCTCTCCTGTTTTATCCCATAAACAGGTCACGTTGCGACACTTGGCATAATTTGGGCTAGGAAGCTCCAAATGAAATTTCGTAAAAAGTGACAGGTAGTACACAGACTTTACTATCTCAGGAAACGTTTTCAGAGGCCGAAGATGAACTAGTGACACGTGGCACGCCGTACAAGTTCGATCTCATGTTTTATCCCATAAACAGGTCATGTTGCGACACTTGGCATAACTCTCTCTCAGAAAATCCAATTGAGGTCAGACCTGTCAGGATGGAAAGATGACAGGTCAGGCTACTGCAGAAAAAGGGTTTCAGACCCTGTGGAGCAAAAATTTCAAAGTTATAGTAGAAACAATCAGGTGCATATTTCTGTCAAAACAGAATTATTTTTCGAGCACCTTTATTCATGGCTTCCGGAATTTAGGGTTTCAGAGAAAGTTAGAATTTTTGGAATTGGAGTCCACGGCTGAATGCTACTCAGGAAAATCGAAATTTAGAGACCAAGATCGAATTTTTTGGTTTGGTGGAAGACCGGGCTTGATCAAACCCCAGTTCGGGATTTTGATCGGAAAGATGGAAAATTAGGGCTTCAGCAAAAGTTGGAATTTTTGAAGTCTGTAACCACGGCTGGAAACTCCTAAGAAAAAATAAGAGTTTAGAGCCTTGGATCGAACCTTTTGTTTGGGAAGAAGGGTGGGCTTCATCAAACCCTAGTTCGGGATCCTGTCCAGAAGATCCAGAAGTTTCAAAGGCAATTTTGAGGGGTCAAATTTTGGAAATTCCAAAATTGAAGTATGCTAGTTTGATCAGCTCAGCAAGACATATTCTTTCATCCATTCAGAAGTGTGAAAGTCAAAGATTGAATTTTTAGGGTTTCTCTAGAAAACCCTAATCAAGCTCCAGATCAAGTTTCAGGGGGAGTTGAGGCTAAGGCCTTACATAAGAAGACTACAAGAAGTCTCGACAGGTATGACTTAAGGAGGCTCAGGTATGTCTTGAAATCTAATTCTTGATTAAGTTCATGATGTGTTTGTCTTCATATTATTTATTAGTACAATCTTGATTAATGTTAGAATTGTCTTATCACCCTAGTAATAGTATGAATGCATGTGAATGATCAAATACATTCTTTGATTAGGGCTATATGATTGTACTAATGCATTATGATGTTGTGTGAGGTTGATGTTGTCTGCTAACAAGATACAGGTACATCACAAAAGATAAATCAGGTTCCATGACCATGAAAACATGAAGACAAAGATTCATCCATAATCTTTGTTCTACTTATTAGGTATGTATGACTTTGTTATATTATGCTTAACCTATGAGACATGCAGGTTCTACCTCAGGATCTCTAAATCATTGAAGAGATTGTTTAGGTATGTTGTACATAACTAAGTAGGTATACTAATCCAGGTATGTTTCCCATGAATCTTACCTTGTGTTAGGATCCCTCATATAAGTATACTTGGTATGATTGGTTATGCTTATTCATAAAGTTAGTAATCAAGGGATTATGCATATTATGTCTTTTATCTTGATTGATGATATGCATGAGTAAAAGAAGACTTCCCTGAAATCTTGAATACTAATGTTTACTAACTATAATCATGACTTTACATTCTCAAGATTATTTAGAACTATAATGTTTTGATAACATTTAGAACATACTAATGGGTGTATGTTTGTGTATGAGATCATGAGGATGACACTTGAACATGCACAATGGTACAGAATGAATAGAAGTTCGAAAGACATACAGAAGATCAAGCAAGAGGCAACCACACAAACATAAAAGATAAGTATTTGAGTTGTTATTTGAAATAGTAAATGATATTGCCTATAATAGGTTGTATGCATATTTGTATTCCTATAATATATCATGCTAAGTGTAAATATTCATAGAACATTGAACAGTATACGACTAATATGCATATGATTGGTAAGTTGGACAAACATTCCATTGTTGCTTGTCTAGAATGAAACCTCTTTGCTGACATGCTGAGAGTTGTGCACACTCTCGATAGTATGTTCTGGTAGAGATGGAAGGCATCTAGATAGCCACTGTATGCATACAGGATATGGGAAAGTGTTGTGCCAAAGTATTGGTCAAGATAATTGCATAACTATGTAAATGATATCTGTATGCATAATAGGTTATCATGTCAATATGATTTGATGATTATGAAGTATTACTAATCATGTACCTAATTTTGATTTGTAGGAAAAATCATGATGAATGATGAACAAGCGATGGATGTTCAACAAAAGGATTTACAATTCAAACACACTATAGAAGGCTTGTGGTCAGAAGATTCTCTTAGAAAAGAGAAAGAGAATCATGATGAGATGTTTGTTCCAAGTGGATAAATAAAACCATTCTCTTAATGGTGTAATTAAAGAAGAAGTGTGATTCAGGTTTTGTATGGGTACCCAGGATCGATAATCAATTGATGAGCTTAATGATCACCACGGGTGATGTGGATCTCAACCTTTGCTGCAAGATTGAATATGGTTTTCATACACAGATGACATGGATGCAAGAAGGAACTCACCACAAAGTTTGAATAATATTGAGGCCCATATCAGTAGACCCATCTATCGAGAGATGGCACAGATAGATATGCAGAAAATCATTCAATACAGAGTGTGAATGATGTTCAGTCACAAAGGGAGAATTGATAGTTTCTTGATAAGCTTGGGCTTTACCAAAAATTAAAGTTGTTCCTATCCTTTACCTCAAGGCTATGGATCATACTATTATTATGATATCTTTCTTATAGGGAATGAGAAACAGATCATGAAAAGAAATAAGAAGATGGCTGCAGAAATGAAAAAATGAAAGATCTCAGATTGATGCATTACTTCCTAAGTCTCGAAGTATGGCAAGGCTTAGAAGGAATCTTTCTCAACCAAGGTAAGTATGCTGTGAAGTTTCTAAAAAGCTTTGATATGTTGGAGTATAAAGCCATGGCCACTCCCATGGACTCCAACTTGAAGTTGTTAGTTAATGACTCATCGTATTTAGTGGACCTAACCCTATATAGAAAAATCATTGGGTCATTAATGTATCTAACAAATACTAGGCTAGATATATGCTTTGCTGCAAATACCCTAAGTCAGTGTCTAGTAGAACCTAGAAAGGTTCACTTAATAACTACAAAGCATGTAGTGAGGTACCTAAAAGGTACAATAGATTTTGGTCTATATTATCTTGGAGGTCATGAACTCCGTTTACATGGTTACTCAGATTCTGATTGGGCAGGAAGTGCCTCAGACAGAAAGAGTACATCAGGTGGATGTTATAGTCTTGAATCTGCCATGATCTCATGGTTTAGCAAGGAACAATCTAGTGTGGCTCTCAGTATTGCTGAAGCAGAATATATATATAGTTGTCTGCTCTGCCAGCTGTGAAGCAGTGTGGCTTCAGAAGCTATTATATGGAGTGTCTGACTTAGAAATGAATTCCACTACGATTATGTGTGACATTCAAATCTGCATCAAGATAGAAAATCTTGTATTCCACGATAAGTCAATATCACATAGAGATCCGATACTTCTATATACGAGATATGGTGTAGAGAGGAGCCATCAAGCTCGAGTATATAAGCACTGAGGATCAGATTGCTAATATCTTGACTAAACCTCTGTCTCGAGTAAAGTTTAAATACTTCCGAGACAAGCTTGGTATAGTCCAGAAGGACCCTCCTCGAAAGGGGGAGTAGCATAGTATCTGATAACAAGTCTGTCTCATCAATGATGAGGTTACCTATTTACTGCACCTAGTTACTTAGAATTATTTAGATTTAGGAATCTTATATTTTTTCTTTTGATGATAGATGTATACATGCTTTTGATGATAGATGTATTAGTGAGAATACATGCTTTTGATGATAGATGTATACATGCTTTTGATGATAGATGTATACATGCTTTTGATGATAGATGTATTAGTGAGAATACATGCTTTTGATGATAGATGTATACATGCTTTTGATGATAGATGTATTAGTGAGAATACATGCTTTTGATGATAGATGTATACATGCTTTTGATGATAGATGTATTAGTGAGAATACATGCTTTTGATGATAGATGTATACATGCTTTTGATGTCAGATGTATTACTGAGAATACATGCTTTTGATGTATGATGTATACATGCTGTTGATGCTAGATGATGATACATGTATTGATTAATGTACTTGTATAGATGAGGATACTTGTACTTGTATTGATGAGAATACATGTGGGGATTGTATCATCCTTGAACACTTGTTCTAAAATGAGCCATAGACAGAAGTCTCCGAGAAAGAAGAGGGATTGTATCATCCTTGAACACTTGTTCTAAAAAGAGCCGTAGACGTGAGGTCTCTGAGAATGAAGTCCTTGGTGGACTTGAGGGGATTGGATCATCCCTGGACTTTCAGTCCTAAAGAGAGCCGTAGACGTGAGGTCTCCGAGAATGAAGTCCTTAGTGGACTTGAGGGGATTGGATCATCCCTGGACTTTCAGTCCTAAAGAGAGCCGTAGACGTGAGGTCTCCGAGAATGAAGTCCTTAGTGGACTTGAGGGGATTGGATCATCCCTGGACTTTCAGTCCTAAAGAGAGCCGTAGACGTGAGGTCTCCGAGAATGAAGTCCTTAGTGGACAGTTGAGGGGATTGGATCATCCCTGGACTTTCAGTCCTAAAGAGAGCCGTAGACGTGAGGTCTCCGATAATAAAGTCCTGAATGAACAGGCAGGGGATTGCATCGTCCCCGGACTAAGGTCCCAGAATAGAGCCGTAGACTGGGTCTCCAATAATGAAGTCCTGAATGAACAGGCAGGGGATTGCATCGTTCCCGGAATGAGGTCCAAGAATAGAGCCATAGAATGGGTCTCCGATAATGAAGTCCTGAATGAATAGGCAGGGGATTGCATCGTCCCCGGACTGAGGTCCCAGAATAGAGCCGTAGACTGGGTCTCCGATAATGAAGTCCTGAATGAACAGGCAGGGGATTGCATCATCCCCGGACTGAGGTCCCAGAATAGAGCCGTAGACTGGGTCTCCGATAATGAAGTCCTGAATGAACAGGTAGGGGATTGCATCGTCCCCGTACTGAGGTCCCAGAATAGATCCGTAGACTGATGTCTTCGAGAACTGAAGATCGGATTGTATCATCCATGGACCTATGTCCTAAAGGGAGCAGGATTGATCATCCTAGGAACATGATCGTATGATGATGATGCTGATGATCGTGTGATGACGATGTTGATGATCGTGTGATGACGATGCTGACAATGCTGATGATCGTGTGATGACGATGTTGATGATCGTGTGATGACGATGCTGACGATGTTGATGATCGTGTGATGACGATGCTGACAATGCTGATGATCGTGTGATGACGATGTTGATGATCGTGTGATGACGATGCTGACGATGCTGATGATTGTGTGATGACGATGTTGATGATCGTGTGATGACGATGCTGACGATGCTGATGATCGTGTGATGACGATGCTGATGATCGTGTGATGACGATGCTGATAATCGTGTGATGACGATGCTGATGATCGTGAGATGACGATGCTGATGATCGTGTGATGATGATGCTGATGATCATGAGATGACGATGCTGATGATCGTGTGATGACGATAATCATGGGGATCCAGATGATGATATTGTTGTAGCTGTTCAAGTGTTACAGAAGATAAAGACTCAATACTGAAGATGTCGATGTTCCAGTATTGAAGATGTTCTAGTAACTGCTTGAGTTACTGATGATGTTGAGAAAGCTTCCAATGATTTATAGATGTATCATGTATGATGTTGATGATTCCTTGCTCGTGCAGATGTTGTTATAATATCCTTCTCGTTAAGGGGGAGTGTTGAGATATTGTAACTTCAAAGAATATTATATTTGTACTTTATTATTCCAGAGATGTTTCATTCCTCCGTGAAGATCTTATTGTATATCCGGAGATGTTTATTCCTCCGTCGGAATGTGGTAACTCGGGTTATTAGACTTCCCTAGTGGGGGTCGACCCTGTAT
The DNA here is from genome assembly GCA_027924585.1 of Larix kaempferi. NCBI lineage: Eukaryota > Viridiplantae > Streptophyta > Pinopsida > Pinales > Pinaceae > Larix > Larix kaempferi. The sequence goes on from BSBM01000997.1 coordinate 20,658,806, forward strand.
GTGTTATGTGGGTCAAAGGGTTATTAGACCACCCTAGAGGGGTCGGCCCAGTCAGTTGTAGTGGGGTATTTAACCCATTGGTTAAATACGAGCCTACGTGTACTTGTGTAAAATACATATCAGAGTAGTGTATAAATAGAGGAGGTGTGTTCCTCATTATACACACTCACTCACTTGAGGATAGCGCACTTGTGGAGGAGAGGTCTGCTACTGTGGAGGAGGAGATCATGTCTCAGGGTTTCATCTTTGTATATTACTGGTCATCTATATTGAGGAAGCTTTGCTGGGTTTTCTACCCCATGAGGGTTTCCCAGGATAAATCTCTGTCTCTTGTGTTTATGCTGTGCTTGTTGTTTCTTCAGTGATCCTGTATATGCTATTATTGTGAAATGGAATGTAATGCTGCTATTTTCTGTCTTAGCATATTAAATCTTAACACTATACTCTGCAAACTCAGTATGTTTTGTTTTGTAACCCTTCTGCTTGGGCAATTTGTAAGGAACAATAGTCTCCACAGAATAGGGCTTTTCAGAAACAACTTCAATTTTGTAAAAGAGAAGCATGATGATACATACATTGAATCTGTTAGAGAGCAGTATTTTTCTTCTATTTTGTAATCTCTTTTTTTAATACAAATGATCCTTAACCATTCTTGTTAAAAAAAAGGAAAAAAAAGGAAATCCAAGTATTTGTGACCTTTTGGGTCCCTTACATGTACATCCTTCGCATGAGAAAAGACCATGTGAAATGGGTGAAAAGTGTGGGTATTGTAGTCAGATTCATACTTGATCATCACATCTTTGGAAGAGTATGAGTTTACACTAAGACTAAAAGACATGAGGAGGATTCCCTTCCCATTAGGCCTCCCCTTGCTACTTAGTACTTGAATGTCCTTCTGCAACATTGTTATGGGAAACAACCTTGGGTTTCCAAGGGATACCAGTTCATCATATTCTTTGAGGGAGGGATACACGATTCAAAGTATGGAGTCCTTGGCTGTTCTAGGCCATGAAATTGTTAAACCATTCTTGTTAATATAAGACCTTATTGAGTTGATTACTCTTTTCACTAGCAAAATATTGGTTCCTAGAGAACCCTTTCTCCATAGTGGTACAACTAATTTTCACCATGTCATACTTCACTAAGACTTTTGTCTTAGTGTGTGATGACTATGGTCTTGACCTAAGAGTGGTATTTCAACACAATGGATGCCTATTATCCTTCACTAGTAAGCATCAATTAAGAAATAGAAACCAAAATTCAAAATGTTGATTATGATCCCCAAACATAAAATAATTATATATTTGATGCGTTTCAAGACGGATCTTCTAAACACTAAAATAACCAGAGAAATTGGAAAGCAGAAGGAGAAAACCATGTCAAAACCCACTTTGAAAAACACGTCAAAACACTTACCTTATCATTGTCCTTTTGCTAGATCCATTCGCCCATACAACTTGATAAGAGTTGTCCACAAGATGCATGTCCATCACCAAGACCCGCATAAATCATCGAAGATAAAATTTTTATATGAGTAAATAATATATAAGCAATAAATGATCATTTAAATCCTACTACAAAGTCCTGTAGAAAACAATGAACCATGAAATGTTAAATTTATTAACAATATTTTAAGAAATAGACATGCATTTAAAAATTTACAACCATGCATGGACCCCACTATTATGCCCACAAGGGTCATTACAAAATGCTTGTAGTCTCATCTCTTCATGGTCACTTCGTGTTGATGTAATTGTAACTTCGGAATGTATTTCACCTATGTATATTGTACTCCTATAGAGATGTTATTATTCCTCTATATGGAAGTGTCGTCATTTGTATTGACAAGTGTCGCAACTTGCATGTGATGGGTTATTAGACCACCAAGTGTGGGGTCGACCCTTATTAGTATTACCATGGGTTATTAGACTGAGTTAGACAAGTCGGCCATGCTAGTTTATTAGGCAGGTCAGGTCATGTATAAATAGAGTGCGGGAGGCACTCTATTTGCTCATCTCATTATTCACTTCTACACTACTCGAAAAGTGGTGCACTAGTGGAGGAGGAGGTTCAGCTGCTAGGAGGACTATCTCTATGTACTTTGGTTGTATCATTGTTCTTTCTATCTCTGAGGAAGTTGTGGGGTTTTTCACCTTTATGGTTTTCCCCAGTGAAACTCCGTGTGTCTATTGTCTCACGCGATTGCTTGGTGTGATTGATATGCATTTTTATACTTGATATGTTGTACATGTTATTCTCTCAGTAAATATCCTAGAGTATGTTGAATTAATGCTCAAAACATTAACATGGTATTAGAGCTAACTTGAGAAGAAGACACTATGCAGTTGTGACAACTAGGGTTTCCTGTTTAATGGGTTTCTCTCCACAAATCTTGAAAGGAAGTAGGGTATTTTGACTCTCCTGAGCAAGGAACATCTTTTTGTCCAATAAGAACTCAATTCTGGACACTTTCATTTTTGGCCCTAAAAATTAGGTTTTCCACAAAAATAGGAATTTCTGAAATCTGAGGACATAGCTAGAAGCTCCTTGGAAAAATAGAAGTTTAGAGCTTTGGATCGAACTTTTTGGTTAGGTGAAGCTTCGGGAAACGCAAACCCTAATTTAGGGTCCTCCATAGTGAATCCGGGAAGACTAAAAGGCATTTCTGAAGGGTGAAACTTTGCAGATTTCAAATTTTGAATATACCAGGATGATCATCTCATCAATCGCATCTTTCTATCCTTTTAAAAGTTTGAAATTCACATTTTGAATTTTTAGGGTTCCTTTGACAAACCCTAATCTAGCACCAGATCCAGATTTCTACAAATCAAGTGACAAGAACTAAAACTTTTCTATTTCCATTTTAAGTACTCTTTAAGATGTCTCACCATGCCAAGCTTGAGGATAAGCTTGAAGGGGCTGATAACTTCCGAGCATGGAAGTATAGGATTGGGTTAATCCTGGAAGAAAATGAATTGGACACCTACATAAGTTCTGAGGTCCCTGTCCCAGAGGAAGAAGAGGCTAAGGCCTTGCATAAGCAGAACTTGGTCAAGGCAAAAAAGATCATTGCTGATTCTATCAAAGACCATCTCATACCACATGTGTCATCTCTAAAGACACCCAAGGAGATGTTTGATTCCCTGACCAAGCTATTTGAAGGAAAGAACATAAATCGGAAGATGACTCCGCGGAATCAATTGAAAGGGGTAAAGCTTCAAAATGGAGAGACCATTCAATCCTATTTATCTAAGGTCTCTCAAATCAAGGAACAACTTGAAGCTGTGGATGAAGTAGTGGACAATGGTGAAGTTGTCATTACCACATTGAATGGCCTACCTAGGTCATGGGACTCCTTCATCCAAGGAATCTGTGCAAGAAGAAAACTAATCTCCTTCAGTAGGCTGTGGGAAGAATGATCTCAAGAAGAAGCTAGGCTTGTGGCCCGAGAAGAAAAGATGGAGAATGAAGATCAAGCTCTCACAGCACATGCCAAGAAAGGAAAATTCAAGAAGGAAAAAAATCTCATAGGAAATCTTCTCACCATACACATAGGGAGAACTCTAAGAATACCTCCCATGGTAGATGCTTCACATGTAATGAGAAGGGACACTTTTCCCGAGATTGTCCAAAGAACAATAGAGATTCCAACATCAATAAGAAGAAGGGAAACAAGAAAAGATATCATGCTCATGCTGCTGAGGATGATGAACCTCCCAAGAAGAAGGTTAGAGCAGAAAGTGATGACTCATCAAGTGAGGATGAATATGTTCTAATCTATGCTCTCATAGGTACTATCTCTCATGGATGTAATGATTGGCTTATTGATAGTGGGGCTTCCAAACACATGACTGGGTTTAAAGAATCTTTTGTAAATCTATTTGAACATGAGTCACCCCATAAGGTGAAACTTGGGGATGACTACCAATATCCTATTAAATGAAGTGGTGAAGCTTCCTACAACCTAGACTCTAGGAATTCCTTGAAGATGAAAGATGTTCTATATGTACCTGGGCTTAATAATAACCTACTCTCCATATATGCATTGGATGAAAAAGGCATGAGGGTTGCATTTGTAGATGGACATGTCCTAATGTGGCCAAAAGGTAAAACTATAGATGATGTAGTAGTGATTGGAGAGAAAGAGGGAGGATTGTACAAATTGAAGGGACAACCTGAACATGCTATGGTACATGAATCCATGGAGCCAAGTGAACTTTGGCATAGAAGGCTTGCACATGTGCACTATAGAGCACTACCAATTGCAAGTAAAGTTATAGAGGGTCTTCCTAAAATTAAGACAACGCATGCAGGGGTTTGCAAAGGATGTGCAAAAGGAAAGAACATTAAGAAGGCATTTCCAAGCAGTGAAAGCAAAGCTAAAGGAATCTTGGAAATTATCCACTACGATGTATGCGGTCTGATGTCATCCAGTTCTCTGAGTGGGTATGTATACTATGTCTCGTTCATTGATGATTTATCTAGGAATACTTGGGTTTACTTCTTGAATGTTATACCTCTATATTCCACAGTGTCGCATCTCCACCACAAACAGAGTTGACGACACTTCCCCTGCTGTTTGAACCACCCAGAAGATGAATGAACCTTGAAGGTAAATCAACCTGGACAAGTTCTGACCCAGTTGAGACTTTATTTACCTACACTACCGCGCCTTGCTCATTTATATGCACACGGTACTCCACACTACCGCGCTATGCTTTTTCCCCAGAATGCGGTAGTACCGTGTTGTGCTCAGACCACAGGGCGCGGTACTCTTTTATTAGCCTTTTTTCCATGGCTTGTGGGATTTTGGATTTTCGAAGATAATGGAAGATTGGGGTCCCTGATTCGATCTCAACTCATTCTCTGTGTTTAGAAACCCTGATCCACTTATCTCTCCCTAGATCCACCCATCTCTCTTGTTGGTTAACCCTACCATACACTATAAAAGAGAGGCATTCCATGGGGAAGGGGGAGGACTCTTGAAGTACCAAACTTATGATCTTGCAACATTGTGGAGATAGCTAGAGGAGAAGGCACTTGGAGCTGGAGGATTGGCTTGGACATCAAGCAACCTATGTAAGCATTCTTCAAGTTGTAATAAGATAACTTGTCTTGTCTTTCCCATTTCATGTGTATTGTGCAAGTCTTTAGCATGAAATGTATCTAATTTGGATTTGAATCTAACCTTTACATTCAAGGTATTTGGAAGTTTGTATGTTTGTTCTTTGGTTGATCTTAACAGGTTTTACATTGAAGCTTTGGATCAAGAGCTAGAAGTGGGACAAACGTCAGTTTGAAATGTGTGTCTTATCTCTCATCATTTCTGAATACATTTAATCTTGCCGTAAAAGTTAGTTCAGGGATTTCAAGGTAGCATTTGTTTTGACTTGTTTCTTGCTTTAGAGTTAGTTTAAAGTCTGCTTTAAAGTTAAGAGAGTTTTGACTTATCCGTAGGGAAAAATCCTACATAACAAGAATGGCGACTCCGCTGGGTTTGATTTCTGTCTGATTGATTCAATTCACTGTCATCCATCTGTTGATTGTGATTTGTTTTATTGCACTTCAAACCAGTTTGAATCTTCGTCCTTTTTGACCTTTATTCACCTCTCTTTGCTGTATTTTTCTCCCTGTCTGATCACTTAGTCCCCTAGGTTAGCAACAACCCTGAAAACTTCATTTTCTCTTCTCAAGTTGCACTTTTTCCTTACCTTGCCACAGTACCGCGCCCTCAGAACTGGTTCCAGCGCGGTAGTACCACGTTCTCTGCATTGGTACCAGAGCGGTACTCTCACTGTGTCGCGCTCCAGTCAGACCCTGACCCGCGGTAGTGTCTGCAAATTTTTAAATTTTTTTATACTTGCTTGGTTTTCTGAGTCTCTCTCTGCCTTAGGTAGTCTTTGCTGTTGCCTGTTAGCATCTTGGTCATGTTACAGTCTGTGTGATATGATTATTTCCCTGTTGTGAGCTTGATTTATTTGAATTAGTGGCATTTTTGACACAATTGGGTCATTTTTCCAGTTTGATTGCATTGGCTTGATTTTTTCACCACAACCAACTCAACACCACTATTCTCTGTTATTGAATCCTGTAGCTTTACAGTCACATTATTTTTATCATTTTCAGTAATTAAAACATTATCATTTGAGAGCAATTTTGTTGTTTGAATTGAAAAAGTCTAGTAGCATTATTTTGCATTAGGAAATGAACCATTGATTTTGCCACAAAAATTCTCATAGTTGAAGCATTGTAGATTGTAGGATCGGTGCATTAAAAGGAGTGTTTATTTCAGTTTGGATTTGTTTACAAAAAGAAAAGAAAATTCTTTTACCTTGGTTTTTGATTGCTTGTGAAAAATTTCATGCATATTTGATCGAAGAAACTCTATCTTTACCTTAGCTAGATTTCATCGAAGACAAAGGCTTATTTTTGATTCATTCTCATTTGCATGGTTTGAGTCGTCATAACACCATCAAGTTTCACATCTGCTACTTGATTGAGTAAGACATCCACTAAAATTAATCTCCCTAATTAAACCAACTTTAACCTCACTTGAGGAAATCAAAAGAATTTGGTAGTTAGGTAGGACACCGGGGATAGGCATCAAAATAATTCCCCCTTGTCATTTTCATCTGAGACATAGTCATTGTCTTTAGGGAACTAAAATCCTCTAGTATTTATTGACACGGTCACAGCTAGTTTGTGGAGGGGCCTCCTGACTGTTTTTAACTTTCAGGGGTTAAACGGCCGCGAGATTGAGAACCGGACGGACTCTGTGGAATACCGCACTCCACTTAGCCCTAAGGCAACATCGATCGCTGTCTTCTTCGGAAGGCTGAAGTGCCCAAAACCTTTTCCGACGTGTCATGAACGAGGTAGCTTAGTATCTATTCTACTAGGGCTCTTTTACCCAGGATCCCTTTCGTAGAGGGACATCCTTCTTATATTGGTCTCTCATGTTGTATTGTTCAACTTGGATTTCATCACCTTGCGAAGGATACAACTTGTTGAGGTCTCCAGCTCTTAGTTAGGAGTTTGCTTGGTATCTCATATTCGTAGAGGGTCATTTTTTCTTTGTAGGGACTGCTTGTTGGCATTCTGGCCATTTTTTGCATCAGCTCGCTTATTGAGACAGCGGTCTCAGTATAGATTTTAGAGCTTACTTTTTTGGCCTGCGAGTCTTGCTTTTTCTAGCTCCTCTTCTGCACACTCGACTGCATTAGAGTTTTTGAGTTCTTTGTTTACGACACTGCCCTCGATTTTCATTTTCCTGTCATCATGTTAGAACAACCACGAAGATCACGAAGAATACAGGGCCAAATCCCTCCACCACCACCACCACCACGGACTTCTGGTCTGCCTGCATCACGCATTCCTGCTCCTCCTAGCTGCGGTGCTAGTCGAGGCAACATTCCATTGTCGATACGTACAACATCTTCAGTTCCGCCCGTAACTGCCACACACAACACAGTCTCAGAATCTATTGCAGCTTCTGCAACCACTTGCATATCCGAGACTTCCACTGTCACTTCACCCACTGTCATTCCAGATTTATCTGTCACAGTGGACACAGTTACAGCAGCTGAACCTAGCACAACCCAGAGTACTAGACCAGAGGTCATCCTTCTACCGGATGTCAACACTTCCCATCCATCAGACACTTTTCACGATGACACAGACGGATCTGTTGGTACCACCGAAGGGTCCGACCAGGACTTAACCGGCTTGATTTCAGTCCCAGGTGGATACGTTGAAATCATTGAAGATACTCGACTCCCTGACACACCTTTTGAACCTGATTATGGCTTCATTACTTCCCAGGCGGAACTTTCGCCTATTATTACTACGTCACCCAGTGTTCATCCTCAGGAGACAAGTTCTTCTAGCAACGTACCTCGTACTATAGATCTACCCAACCTCCCACCAGGACATGAAATCATGGCTTCCATCCAGTCTAGTATGGTTAGTCTAGCGAACTCTCCATTAGCATCGGCACAGTTTAGACGTAGCACAGAGGGAATGCTTTCGACAGCGTCTAGATACCCCCCCGTTTCTCGTCCTTCTGACTATAGGGTTCCCATTGTCCCGTCTAGCACAGAGTTTTGTCACTCCTTTGCAGACAGCTCAGCACCTTCGGACTTTACTATACCTAGGTTCCTGCCGGATCCCCAAAATATTTTTTTAGGATATGAACTCGGACCCAGTTCTCGTTGGTCCTCCTATCATTGAACACGTTATGGACGACGCCGATACCCCTGGGCTAAATTCCCCACATTTGCTGCCATCACCCATTTTTGGCGCACATTATATGAGGGATAACCCAGTTTTTTCTCCGTCCTCGCCTGTCAGATACGGACGACCTCCTCCGCAAATCGGTACTTTTGGCGCCGTTGGCCAATCCACACTATCATATTTGGCTAACGGCGGAAAAACACCTAGTCATACTGCTGGATCTTCCGTTTTGACCGGAGGATCACCTTCAGCCACCATTTACACCATTTCAAGAGGTGGACAACCGACTGCAGTGGCCCCTAACTCTAATATACAAACCCTCCCTGGTGGGCCATCAACCCAACCAGCTGGGGGCAACATTTTGTTGGGAACCCCATTGTTGGTCAACAACCTCCTCCCATAGGGTCATCAACCCAACCAGTTGGAGGACAACCTTTTGTTGGGAACCCCATTCCTACTCAACAGCCTCCTCTCATAGGGCCATCCAACCCATCCGTTGGCGGACAACCTATTGGTTCTATCCAACAACTATCCCAACCAGCAGCATCTGCTCAGTACGGTCTGTACAGCACACCTGGCAGCGGGCAACCTTATTCCGGTATTCCAACCGGACCTCATTCTCAACCTCCCCCGTCAGGCATGCTTCCTTCTTGGGATCCTCAAATCCCACAGAGTGGGGGGTACTCACTTTTTGGAAACTGGAACCAAGCTGGGGGACAATCTCAGATTTCCCCCAACTTGAATTCTGGCTTCCCTTACCCTTCAGCTGCTACAACTCCATGGAACCCATCACTTCAATTCCCACTCGCTCCTCAAGCAGGAACGAGCCTTCCATGGACAACACCGTCGCGGCCACCCCCCAACCCTGCTATGGGAAACCCTCCACTTACATAGTATAGTGGTAACATCCCTGGAACACAATAATTCCAAGGAACTTTTCCCCAACAAGGAACAACAACTATTCCTGGGTATCAACAACCCTAGGGTACCATACCCACTCAGCAGAACACTTACCAACTGGTTTCCTACAATCAACCGGTTAACCAGATGGCTTACTATCCACAGAACTTCCAGTAGTATCCCGCGGGAAACAGATATGGGTATAACACGCAGCAGTATGCTATGTAGGGCCCTCCAGGGTTCTCTGCACCACATGGTTATTACTCATACCCGTAGACCAACCGTCAACTTCCATTTTTGGCCACACTTGACTTACCTGATTTGTCGAGGCTTATCAACAATCCTATATGGCATGAACCTCACTGGCCACCTGTTGGCTCGGTTTTGCAACCAAGCTTAGTGCTATGGGCACCTACTAACTAGTAGTAGCAGTTTCAATAGAAATAAAAACAATAAACTAAATAAACAATACTTTTCATGGATCTAAGCAAGAATCTAAGCAAATAATTTAAATATTTCAAAAATCAAGAACAAGAAACATAAGAAATAATTTTTGTATTGAAAAGTGGGGGGGCAAGCAAGTGCTTGCGATATTACCTTCAATGGTGAAGGTTGATGTTGAGCAACTCCCAAGATGAGTAGCTCCAAACTCCAATAGGTCTCTTTCTCCAAGGTTGCTCCAATGGCTAAAAGTGCTCAGGGGAGATTTCAGCAGCATAAGGATGAGATAATGGAAGGATATGAAATGAGGAGCCCCTACCACCTTTTTATAGGTTTTGGTGGTGAGGAATACCATTTGTGGTTTTGTGGAAACCAATGGTATTGACCAACATGGTTTAGGTTCTTTTCCCTCCTTTTTCCTTTTTTGAATAAAAATAATATTTTAATTCCCTTTTTAATATTTTTGGGAATTTGGACCCTTTTTGAGGGTTTTTTATGATTTTCTTGGAAAAATAATCTTTTTTAATGGAAAAAGGGGTGTACTAAGGTCTTTTGGTGACCTTTTGTTGGTTTCAGAGGCTCAGATGGTGGAAAAGTGGACAAATGGGTCATGTGAGTAAGGGAATGAGCTAGTGAGCACTTTTTAGGTGTTAACAGATTGCCCCCTGATGTGTGAGGGCAGGAGCTCATCGTATGGCCGATAGACATCATAGTTCTTTTGTCCTTTTTCTGGGTTTTAGGGGGGAGAAGAGACCGTTTGGAGACTGGAGCCACGGCCCTTGGAAGCTGCAAAAACAAAAAATATTACATGGCCTCAATATGAATGAGGTATAATCTCTGATAAAGGACGAGGCGGGCATTCCCATGCTCGTATCAAGGCATGTACAAAACAATTAGTCCCAAGAAGGGGGATCTAATACGTGAAGAAATATATTGGTACATCATAATGGTCCAGAGGGGACATGATTGTGGGATATACTCATGATCATGAATGATCGCAATAACTGATACACTGGATCAACTGTGGAACTGCTGAAACTGAAGGTGTCCAACATCTGTAGGGACTCAAAGACTGTGAGCCATCTCTGAGAAGTATTTGTATCGGTATACTCGAGGGAGTATAAAACTGGGGTACATCTGAATACTGTCGCCATACGCAACCCGGATATGTATAGAAAAAATGTAACTGGTTGTATCCATAGGTAGACTCTCAAATGTGGAGGAGTCAGGTGGTATCCGGGGTCTTCGACTAATAACTGAACGAACCAATACCCTGTGCGAGTCTCAACGATGCGATCAAGGTGTTGAAGTCGAGCATGTGAGAAACAACCATTTGGAGAGGCACTGAGGATTCCTCTCGAAATGATTCGTAGGCACTCATTATAAATGGTAATGAGTCCAAGACACAGGGACCTCTAGGTCTATCCTCTGGAATCAATGTGGTTGTCGTCGACAGAGGGAGACCAGCAACTAACAAGGCAATGATGTTTCCTTGATAGGAGCACGAGGTGTAGAACTGAAGTGATGTAGTACTGCTGGTAGGACTGACATACTTGTGGGAATGGGAAATAACTGGGTCAAAAAATGGGTAGACTCAAAACTTCCTTTGTTCAGAGCATGATGACATGGTTGACCTGGCAGGGTAGGGAACTGACTTGTAGGTGCAGGGATCATAGCTTCGACTGAATGGTATATATTGACTCTGGGGGGGGAGGACAAGCTGATGGTAGCTGTCGAGAGAGTTTCAGGGTGACATACTGCAGAATACTCTGAACAAAGGCGACCAAAAGGGGAAGCTGCTAGCGAGTAGATATGATCTGTCGTGGCGCCAAGAGGCACCCTTCTTCCTTCTTCATAGTTTTAATGAGCTTTAAGAAGGGATAAAAGTGTGCTCTGAAATGGTACGGTCCTGTGGATTTTGTGAGCCCAGGACGGCGCATGCTCATGGTTGCTTTCATGTTTAGAGAGTCTGAAAACAGTAAGTGGACTCCGTTGGTGTTTCTTTTTCGTAAGTTTAGTCTCCGAGGCCCGAAAAAGTATAAAATGATGCGGATGGAGAACTCTTCTAGCCGATGTGACTAGAGTATACCTTTTTCGTAATTAGTCTACGAGGTCCGGAAAAGGGGTAAACTTATACCAGGTAGACGCCCTTTCAGATACGTTTATCGAGCATGAAAGGAAGCAAGATTGCTCGGCGATCTTTTCATTGTTTTTAGGAGTCAGAAAAGAGCTTAACAGAAACTCCCTAAGTGCCTTTTTCGTAATAGGGGTTGCTCGGCCCGAAAAAGGGGTAAAATCATACCGAACAAAAATGGATTGACGAGGATGAGAAAATGTCTCAAGCATTGTCATCTGTGCGGAAAACTGGATCCGGCGACATAAGATATATCGAAAACGGAGAACGGCCGATGTGGCACGCAAACCGAGGCGACGAGGGGGCGCTGAAAAAATGCCCGGAAAATCTAAAGGTGAGAGCGAGAAATGGTCTCTAGCATCATCAGGGGCGCGGAAAACTGAATCCGGCGATATAAGACACATCGAAAACGGAGAACGGCCGATGTGGCACGCAAACCGAGGCGACGAGGGGGCGTGGGAAAAAATGCCCGGAAAATCTAAAGGTGAGAGCGAGAAATGGTCTCAAGCATCATCAAGGGCGCGGAAAACTGAATCCGGCCATATAAGGCACCTCGAAAACGGAGTACGGCCGATGTGGCACGCAAACCGAGGCTACGAGAGGGGCTAAAAAATGGTCATAAATGGACCCCGGGAAAAACGGGAAACGGAAGGAACCTCTATGAAGTTCTCGCTGTGCTGATCCCAACGGTACCAACGGTTTGAGAAATGGACTTCGTATGACACCGCAATGGTTGTTTGAAATTTGTGGAATTTCTATAAATAGGACGTGGGGCCCAATATGACTTGTCATTGTTACGTGCGAGTTTGATAGAGCAGTCAGAGCTATTTCTCGATTTCCGGGAGATTTCACCGTTGGTTTTTGATTTAGCGAGTTGCAGGTAACTCTATTCGCCTTAACCTAGTCAATTATGTCTTTTTTAGTTGGCGGTGGGCCCCCGAAAGCCGCGAATCTCCATGTTGACTCTCCAACGTGGAACCGCGCGGGTTTCGGGGCGGAACCCGCGATGGACCGCGCGGGTTTTAGACTCACAGTCGCGATGTTCATCGCGACTGTGAGGTCGGAACCCGCGATGTTCATCGCGTGTTCATGGGTGACAGTCGCGATGTTCATCGCGACTGTCTGGACGAAACTCGCGATGTTCATCGCGGGTTTTTTCATGGAACCCGCGATGGTCATCGCGGCTTTTGTGGAAAAGCCGCGATGGTCATCGCGGCTTTTTTTGAAAAAGTCGCGATGAGATTTTTTTTTCCAAAAATTTTTATGCTGGGGCTAAAATTTTCTGTGTTTTCTTGGCAGGATGTTGCGGAGGGCTCAGTCCGTATGGCGGGAGAGAGATATTGATGCCGAGATTGTGGCGAGGATCGAGGATGATGGGGGGGTGAGACAGACTTTAGCCATGAGCCGACTCTTGAAGTTCGCTCAGATACCTTATATCCGTTCAGTGAGGAGACTCCTGAACAAGCTCGTTCAGTGGTGGGTGCCGGCAGAGGGTGCCTTTATTATTGGTGGTGAGAGGTTGGAGATTACTCTCACTGATGTATATTTTTTGACCGGTTTGCCTCGCTTGGGTGAGGTGGGTGATATCTCTCCGAGGTTGCCTCCAGGCGTGGATATGGAGGACCTCTTACAGACCTTTTGTGGGGATGACGCTGTTTTGGTAAACAGCTCTATCAGTCTGAAGTTCCTACGTGAGTGGGATATGCGGGCCGTTGGTGCCTGCGTTCTGAGGGTTTTGGGTGCTGCTGCACCACATCGTATGTCTGGGGGGCAGACGGTGATGGTGGACTCCGTTCTACGGGGTACGTACTATGCTTGGGCTCAGATGTTCTTGGCCGGTGTCCGGAGAGATCTGGACAAGGCCGTGAGAGAGGGAGGTGAGTTCTGTTACGCCTCATTTTTATGTTGTTTTTTCTTTGAGCGGGTGCCGACCCTACGGCCACACGTACCGGTTCGTGCTGGTCTACCTAGCGAGCCTCGTATGATGAGGTGGGGGCAGATGATGCCTCGTGCTGGCGGTGGTATCCGTGGCTTCTTTACAGAGGATTTTTTCCAGCAGTGGGAGCAGATGCCACTGGTGATCGAGGACTATCCATACGCCGGTATGGACTACCGGGGAGACCCGGAGATGCCACGTGCCCCAGGACAGGCCTGGAGCTTAGACGGTATGTTTTTGTGTCCTATGTGATGTTTATACCATATGTATTATGTTTGATCATGATGATGTCTGTTGTATAGTATCTGATGGTTCTACTTGTTTTGTGCAGATATTGGTCCGGTACCACCACCTGACTATGTGGCTCGGCAGGGGCGGGCGATAGTGGTTGCGCGTCCTCCAGTACCTGTACGTCCTCCTCGTGGTGGAGGATTTGGAGCCCGTGGGCGAGGGGTTGGCCCTCAGGACGATGCTATAGATGGTGTTCGACGGACTTTGGCCCGGATCGTAGCTAGACTTCCGGAGGATGGCTGGAGGGACCTTGATCGGGACATTTTGCAGGGATGTCTCGGTGCACCGCCCGAGTGGCAGTCACTGTTGTTGAGGGCAGCGGTGCTTGCTGCGAGACACGGGGGTGGTGGAGGAGATGCTCCGGCAGAGCCGGCACCGGGGAGGATACGTCTGAGGGACGACCCAGCAGGGCCAGCCGAGCGGCGAGTTCGGGGTCGTCGTGACCCGGCTGGGCCAGCGGAGGTGGAGTCGGAGGAGGAGCCGGAGGAGGATCCTGAGGATCCGGAGGATCCTGATGATTAGACGTCATTGTACTTGCCCCCAAATGCTCTTGAGTATATGGGGAAGCATGTTTGTATGACAGATGTATTTTGTGTATATCGAGTGCTGAGGGCACTTATGACATGTAGACGTTTTGGTTCGTATATATATGTGGATATATATTTTGGATATTTTGATGTGTATGCACGTGGATGCACTTTGTTTTTTGTATATGCTCATGGAGACACATGTTATGCACGTGGATGCAGTGTGTTTGTAGATTTATATATGCCCGTGGAGGCACATGCTATGCACATGGATGCATTATTTTGGTTTGTTTTATGCCCGTGGAGGCACATGTTATGCACGTGGATGCAATATTGGTTTTTTGTATATGCCCGTGGAGGCACATCTTTTGCACTTGGGTGCATGTTTGTTTATGGATATGACATGATGTGATTGGTGTGCCAGTCGAGGACACTGTTGGCCATATTATCTGCTACACTATTGAGGTGTCTTGGGACATGTGTGAATGTAATGGATTCAAACTGTCTAACCATTTGTTTAGTGCGCAGGAATTTTCTGAACAGACAGGGATCGCGTACCTGGTAATCATTGTTGAGCTGGGAAACTAGGAGCTGTGAGTCCAAGAAAACGTTGAGGTGACGTATGCTCATCTGGAGAGCAGCGGCCAGGAGACCGGTCACGGCATCGTATTCAGCTTGATTATTGGTGGCGGCACCTAAACATACTCCATCGATGTGAATTAACTCATGTGAAGGGGAGTATATTACCCAAGCTGCGGAGGCGAGATTGGGAGACCAACGGCTTGCACCATCAGCGAAACCGATATGGCAGAGTGGAAGAGGCTCCATCTGTGGTCATGCAGGGAAAACAAATATTTAGGTTTTTTTTTGTTTTTTTGAAAAATTTTTTGTGAACGAAAAAACGTATGCCTATACTAAAAAATGGACGATGGTGTCCATGAGATTTTCTATGGGTAAAATCTTTTAAGGTACAACCCGTTGCGTGGGTTGCGTAAGGTGTTGCCTTCTGAATCGGTCAGAATGTATGCCCCCTGCCCGAGGCAGGTGTGTATAATGTAGGGGCCTTGCCACATAGACACGAACTTCCCTTTTCCGGTTTTATCATGAGCTTGATCGTAAGCGAGGACAAGGTCTCCCTCCGAAAAGGTTCTTGGGTGGACGCGTTTGTCGTAACTTAGTTTCGATCTTTGTTTAGCGGCTTCCATGTTTTGAATGGCTGTGCGCCGATCTTCATCGGCCTGCTCTAGGAGCAGTAAACGTTGCTCGATCGGGGAAGTATCTGGTAGGAGCTCAACGGCGATGTGTAAAGCTGGGATCTGGCACTCAATAGGGAGGACAGATTCGACACCGTGAACTAAATGGAAAGGGGTAAAACCGGTGGCGGTTTTGGTTGATGTGCGGTAAGCCCAGAGTGCTGGGAAAAGCATGTGATGCCAATTGGATTTGTGCTTGTCTACAGTGCGTTGGAGAATGGTCTTCAAGATTTTATTGATCGCTTCGACTTGGCCGTTTCCTTGGGGGTAGTAAGCGGAAGAGAAATGGTGTTCGAATTTCAACATGGTTGATAATTCTTTCCAGACGGCATCTTCGAAGTGAGAGCCGTGGTCAGAGACTAGCTGTTGTGGTACTCCGAAACGAGCGATGACGTGGTTGAAGAAAAACCGCGCCGCGGTGTCGGCTTTGCAGTTATAGGTTGGCATGGCTTCTGCCCACTTGGTGAAATAATCTACGGCCACAATGATGTGTTTGTGACCGCCGGCTGACGGGGGGTTGCAGTCGAGGAAGTCTATGGCCCATTTGCAGAATGGTCCAACAGTGATGACTGGATGAAGGGGGGCAGGGGGGGTTCTTGCCTTGGGGGCAAAGAGCTGGCAGTTCTGGCAATGCTTGACTGCGGTGATGCAATCAGTAAACAACGATGGCCAAAAATAACCTGCCCGAATGATTTTCTGGGCGGTAGCCATGCCGGAGAAATGGCCTCCACAGGCACCGCTATGACAATCATTGAGGACTTGTTCTGCCTCACTATGGGATAGGCAGCGGCGTAAGATAGTATCAACGCCGCGTCGGTAAAGTACATCTCCAATAAGTAGGTATCGGGGTGCGTGGTGTCGTATGCGACGGCGTCCATCACGATCGATGTGTGGTCGGAATTTTTGAGTACGGAGGTAAGTCAAAATGTCTCCGTACCAAGGGTCGTCCGACGAAATGACGAAGATCTGCTCGTCAATCAGGTCCGTATGGATAACGGGTGATGTCGAAGAGGACGGGAAATCTGTAATTAAGTGAGCAAGCGCGAGGGCTTTGGTGCTTTTGGGAGTCTTGAAAGTAAGGTCATATTCCTGGAGGATAATGACCCATTTAGCGACACGACCCTGAAGGAGTCTCCTGGTGAGGAGGTAGACCATGGGGTTGGAGTCGGCCACGACCGTGGTATGACTAAGCAAAATGTAGTGTCGTAGTTTCTGTACGGAAAAGACTACAGCTAGGGCTAATCTTTCCTCATATGGGTAACGTAGAGGTGGGCCAGACAAGGTCTGGCTGACGTAGTAAATTACATGCTCTTTGTGGGAAGCATCTTCTTGGACCAAAACTCCGGATACGGCATGTTCGGATGCCGAGACGTAAAGGGTGAAGTCTTGGGAAAAATCCGGTGGGGATATCAAGGGGGCTTGTGTGAGAGCCTTCTTGAGGGCTTCGAATGCTGTGTCTGCTTGTTCGTCCCAGACAAAGGGTATGTGGGTACGAAGTAAGCGTAAGAATCCATGGACTTTGGTGGCGTAATCAGGAACAAAGCGCCTAAGAAAATTGGACCGACCTTGCAAGCTCTGAAGCTGGCGAAGCGTGCGAGGAGGGGGAAGTTCTAAGATGGCTTTGACTTTCAGGGGATCAACGGTGATCCCGTCCTGAGAAACAATGAAACCCAACAACCGGCCTGCCGGGACGCAAAAGACACACTTGTGTGGGTTCAAGCGGATTTTATATTTACGACAACGCAGGAAAACTTGCCGGAGGTCGCTAAGGTGGTCTGATCGTTTTAGGGAACGCGCTGTGAGGTCGTCAAGATAGACCCGCAGGATATGGACCAAGTCGTGAAAGCAGTAGGTCATGGCTCGCTGGAAAGTGGCACCAGCATTTTTAAGGCCAAAGGGCATGACTCGATAGGCAAAGGTGCCCCATGGGGTGGTAAAGGCAGTCTTGTACTGATCCTCCTTGCGGATGTGAATCTGGTTGTATCCGGAAAAACCGTCCATGAAGGATAGGACCTCATGGCCCGCACACTCATCAATGAGTTGGTCAATGAATGGCGTGGGGAAATTGTCTTTTGGACAAGCGTGGTTTAGGTCGCGGAAATCAGTGCATACTCTAAGGGTGCCTTGCTTTTTGTTGACAGGGACGGGGTTCGACACCCATGTGGTGTACGGAATAGGGTAGATGAAACCTGCTGTTCGAAGTTTCTCGACTTCAGCCTTGACAGCGGGGAGCTTGGCAGGGTGAATAGGTCGCTGTTTCTGACGAACAGGGGGTACTTCCGGCCATGTATCGATATGGTGTTCAATAATGGCGGGGTCGAGACTTGGCATCTCGGTATAGGACCAGGCGAAGACGTCTCGGAACTCTTGAAAGAGTTTTTTGTATGCCTGAGTTTCTGCTTGAGTGCAAGATGCGCCCAGCGAGATGAGCTCAGGTTTCCCTGGTGTTATGGAAATGTCTATCTGTATGGTGGGGGAAATGTTGGACATGTTCCCTTCTTCAAAGGCATCCGGTGCTGGGATGGGGTCCTTTAACCAATCGACCTTAGCAGGTATGAAGTCTTTCGACTCGACTGATAGCTGGTTGGATGCGGTGGAGGTAGATGTTTCCGGGAGGAAGTACGAGCGATGATGCATATCATCCCAAGGGTAGTCGGGTGCAGTGAGTGTTTCCAAAATCTGCTCGTCAGTATTGAAGTAGTCAGACCATAAATCAAGGGGTTCTGGTTTGAAGGTTGTCGAAATCATATATATCGTATTGACTTCTTCTGACGAGGATGATGGTGGAGGGTGAATCTCCTCGATAAGGGGAGGAGATATCTCTAAATCGGCATTGTTTAATTCGTACAGCGCTGCTCTATAGTCTGGTAGACCAGGGCAATGGTGTGAGTAGTGGCCGTAGACACTGCATATAGCACAAGGATGGTTAGTGCGCAGTGATTTATCGCGAGGCTGTAGAGGTGGCTCTAATTTGACTACTGGGATGCCGACGTCATCGTCCAACATATTCATATGTTCTTGGAGTGCCGGTAAATGTGGGCATTGATGAGTTGGATGGCCAATTTCATCGCATAATGAACATTTGGGGGGAGCTCGAAACACCGGTGGGGGTTTGGCTGTCTTAGGAGGTGGTATGGCAGTGTAGGGTTGTGGACCTCTGCCCCCAGTGGGCTTAGCAAGGAGAGGGGGATCCTTTGACGTCGACGCAATCGTGAGACCCGGAGGAGGTTTCATTGCCGACGAAGGAATATTGAGGTTAGGAGGAGGTGTCGTTGCCGACGAAGGGATCGCGACGCCAGGGGGAGGTTGATTTGTGGTAACAATAGGTTGTACCGGTTGGAGGATGACGTCTGGTGTCGGTAATCGAACGGGTGGCGGAATATACCACACGGGTAATCCCAATGTTAGCCCGGGTAGGCTAAGGGTAGCCATAACCGGGGCGCTTACTACGCCCGAAGGAGGAAATAGGAAGGGGATGGTGTGGATGGGTGTAACACCAATGTGACTGGGGATCAATGGCGGTTGACCGCCGGGTGTTTGCGTATTCTGCGAAACAGTACAGAGGTTTGCGACTTGGGTCTCCGGTGACGGTGGTGGAATGGCCTGGAATGTAGAGGTCATTGGTGTATCCGAATACAGTCCGGGTGCCACAGAAGACACAAAGGAGGTAACAGCACTAGAAGCGGGTTGTTCAATCATGGGGAGAACATTCTCCGGTGCTGCAGGGGCGTTGGGGTCATAGTAGGTGAGCTGGTCAATTTTGACCACGCGGCCCTCATTGGGGAACATCATGGTGCGGAAGACGGAGGAGGCGACCGCTTTCATGGCATACATGTAACTGCGGCCAAGTAAAAGGTTATAGTCTAGTTGGGCGTTAATGACCTCTATGTCGATGAGCACGGTCTTCCCACCTAATTGGACGGGTACCTTGGGTAATAAACCGTGAGGTTGAGCTGACCGGCCGTCGTAGGCCCGCAATGCGGTGGTGGATTGCTGGAGAGCAGGGGAGCCCAACTTTTGCCAAACAAAAGTGGACATGACGCATGTGGAGGCACCCTCGTCGATGATACATCGATGGATGACAAGATTCCGAATAGAAACGGAAACTTGGACTGCTATGGTAGAAGGCAGCCGTGGTTCAGATTGGTCTAAGTCAAAGGTCATCAAGTTCGAATCATTTGGGTCAATAGCCCCAATGGCGGAAAGTAAAGTCTTGCGCTGAGAAGGACAGGTTTTTAAGACTTCTAACGCAGACATGGCTGCGGGAGATTGAGCTAAGTCATCTACGATGTTGTAATTGGATGCAGCTCGTGCATTGGGGTTGTTGTTGATTCGGCGAAGGGGGAAGCGAGGTGCTTTAGAAGCGCCATCAAGTGGAACCTGAGGTATACGCAATGTCTGATCAGTGGGATTAGCAGTGGTATCCTTTTCGGCGGGGGGGGCTTCAGAAGTCGGTCCGTATTGATTTCGACGGGTTTGGACATTGACGTCAGCGGTGGACATCATCAATAAGTGGTGGGTACCTGAATCAAACATGGGTTGATCAGGAGCTGTGTAAGTTATTTGTTGTGGTTGCACGTTGCCCTGTTGGGGGGCTAACGGCTGGGTGTTTACCACTCCTTGTGTTGGAAAGGGGTTTTGGAGAACCAGAGGTTGTTGTGGAGGTGGTGGGGGGTTGGGTGGTGGCTGAGGAGCCGCCTGCCCTTGACGATGGGCGTCATTCGTCCATAGTTGTCGAGCTCGCTCGAGATGTGGGCAAGCGTGGGTATAGTGGCCATAGACATTGCAAATGGAACAAGGATGGTTTGTCCGTAAATTAGCATTTTTAGGTTGCTTAGGTGGTCGATCAGGATTCTGATGAGCGGGCGCCGCGTTATTGTTTTGCGGGGGCTGGGTAGGCTGTGGAGCTTGGTTGCGGTTTTGATTGTTTCCACGGTTGCGTCCTCTTCCGCGGTTGGGTTGTCCACCCTGGTTGCGCTGGTTATTTTGATATTGGGGCTGCTGTTGTTGTGCGTACACATGCCCTTGAGCATTGGGGGGATTCTGAGGAGCCGCAGGTGCGGGAGCAGGTTGCGGTGGATAGTATGCAGGTGGAGCTGGAGGTGGTCCAGTTGCCTGTTGGGGATGTTGGTACCCCTGCGCTGGTGGAGGTGTGAGGTTAGCCGGTGCAACCGGTTGTGGGTAATGCATGGGCTGTTGTGGAAACTGCATGGGGTTTTGTACCGTAGGTTGAGCATAGTATGTAGGAGGTACATATGCTGATGGCGCTTGGCCATAACAATGTTGTGGACAAGAGGGTCCATGAACATGATGGGTCTGGTTTATCGGAGCATAAGAAGTTGTCGCTCCGGAACTGGATGTAGCCCTAGAAAGGTCTGGGGCGGGCATGGTGCTCACCATACTGAAAGGTTTTGCTTGCGGTGTAATTTGGCCAATAATGCCATCAGCGGCATGTGATGCCCCCGGTGTGTCACCGCGTGCAGAGTCGCCTCGTGGGGCGTCAGGTATGATGGTGTATAGGTAACCTGACTGGGCATAGATAAGGTCAAACTGTTGGGCCTTAAGGATGGCCTCCTCTTCAGACTGGGGTCTTTCAGAAGCTACATCCTTCGCAATGAGGGGAAGGAGGGATTTAAGGAACCAGTCTAAAAAGATTCGGTCGTCTAATTTGATCTTGCATAGACTTCGGCGCCGACGCCAATCATGGATATGGTCAGTGATGTGCGTGGCCGTGTTCTGTCTGCAAGACAGTAGGATTTCGACGCCCGCATCATAGCGGACTGGTAGCTGAAAGAACTGCAGGAAGGTCGAGGCAAGGGAGGTAAATGTGGAATGCGTCCCATGGGGTTGCTCGATATACCATTTGGCTGCAGAGCCAGTGAAGGTGCGCTGTAATAAACGGAGGCGGACAGAGTCGTCCACTATGGAGTTGGAGGAACACCATAAATGGAAGGACATGATGTGGTTCTGGGGGTCTTCTCCGGCCTTTCCCTCAAACTTAGGGATGTCAGAGGGAAGCTTAGTGGGCATATGGGGCCAAGCAGGATCATGCCTAATGGGGTCATTCGTAAGCCTAGCTAAATCTGGCAAGTTGAGACTTGCCATGTATGGTAGACTAGCGGATGTAGTGACCGGAACCGGGACCTGCCTAGCCATTGTGGTATGGTGTAGGGGTCCAGTAGCGCCTATAGGTATGCTAGGTATGGAGGGTATGTGCCCTCCAAAAGGTGTGGCCTGATATGGGTTAGCACTCCCAAGTGCAACCTGGGTTACACTTGGGTTAGGGATCGCACTAGGGATTCCTGGTATAGTACTACCGAGTGCAACATGGGTTACACTTGGGTTAGGAATCGCACTAGGGATTCCTGGGATAGCATTCCCAAGTGCAACAGGAGTGACACTTGGGTTAGGAATCGTACTAGGGATTCCTGGGATAGGGTTTGTGGAAACCGAAGGGGGTATGACCCCCATGTTGGGCATGCCCATGACAGGTTGTGGTCCTGTACTAGGCATTCCTAAATGTGGAGTGGTACCCATATTGGGCATACCCAAGGGGGTGGGTGTTGTCATGGATGGTATCCCCGCAGAAAGGTCTGCGGATGTCTGACCTATGGTTAATGTAAATTGTGGATCTTCTGGTGTTCCAGACATAATTGTGGTAGGTGGTAACTCTGTGGGGTTTTCGGATTCTACCTCCAAATCAAAGGTGAAATGGGGTATGTCAGAATCGGATGACCGTCTAGATGATCGACGATGTGTCGAATCAAGGGATAATGCTCTGCGTCTGTGACGTGGAGAGCCAAGTGGACTAAACTCTGGGAGTTCGCCCTGTAGACGACGAGAACGTCTAGAATTCTCAATGGTGAGAATATGGTTTTTATGTAAAAATTGTTTTAAGTATCAGGTGGTGATATATATGTAAAAGACTCAAAACCCTAATGCAACCAAGGGTGCAAAAAGGGGAGTGAAAAAAGAAGGCTCACAGGCCAAAAAATCAATCCTCAAAAAATGCACTTATTCTAGCAGCTGTGCTACAATAAGTGGAGGAATGCAACAACCGGTCAGAATACCAACATGCAAGCGGCTCCTAGAAAAAATAGGTGTAACTAGACTCAAAAGGTGGTAAAGATCATGCAAACACCTAATCTAAAAGTATTGTGACTCAAACAGACGATATCCCCTGCAAGGTGATGAAATCCAAGTCAGACAATATGAATGTAGAGACAACGGCTAGATATCCCCCTACCGGGAGGGACACCGGGTAATCAATCCTAAAAAGACAGGCTACTAGGATACTCCGTTCATGACGCGTCGAGAAAAGGTAAATCTGCCATTTGGTCCTTTGATCGCAATATCCCAATACAGGGATATCCCGAGAACTGCGAATGGTAGCCCTTCGGTTACTGAATGGGTTTCGGTATCCCACTCAGGCTTCCGGAACCATCCTCGCGACTTCAACCCTCCTAGGGGAGAGGCCTTCCCACAAACCGGTTGTGACCGCGCCAAAAAGTACTAAGAGATTTTAGCTCCCTAATTGGACAACTTCTATGTCTCAGATGTATGAACTGAGGGGTGTTATTGGAACACCTATCCCCCCAATACTACCTAGCTACAAGAATTCTTTTTGTGTTCCCCAAGTGGGGTTAAGAGTGTGTTCAAATTAGGGTAAGTTTTAAGTCTTAGTTCAATTAAGTGATCGTGTGAGTGCACGTGAGGTGTTGTAAACTGAACTTGAAAAAATTAAATGCTTTAAGGGAAAATTTTTCAAAAAAATAAAGGACTTTTCGAAAAATAATAAGCAAATATTTAAGACTTTTTTCACTAAAAGAAATTAAATTGCTTTTTCAAAAATAACCCGAAAAAATAATGGATTTTTTGGATTTTTGAAAGCAAATAATAAACTTCTAAAAGAAATAAATGGATTTCTTCGTTTCAATAAAATTTGCTAAGGGCAAGATTCTAAAGAAGTAAACAGGAAAAAATTTGAATCTAGATAAAGAATGCAAAATGAATCTTTCTTTCACTTTCTTGAAAATTTTTAAAAAGATTTCTATGTATGCACTTTTAAATAGTAAAAAATTTTTCTAAATCTGGAAAATATGCAGAATTTGATACTGTAAAAAATGTGCTATGGGCAGAAAGTACAGTAAAAAATATTTTTCAAAATCGGGATGGAATGAAAAAATTCAGCCGCGCGGGTTTTGGACGAACAGCCGCGATGGGCCGCGCGGGTTTTGGCCGAACAGTCGCGATGGACCGCGCGGGTTTTGGACGCACAGTCGCGATGGACCGCGCAGGTTTAGGGCGCACAGTCGCGATGGACCGCGCAGGTTTTGGGCGCACAGTCGCGATGGACCGCGCAGGTTTTGGGCGCACAGTCGCGATGGACAGCGCGGAAAAAGGCCGCGAAGCCGTGGTGTGCAGCGCGGAAAAACACAGAACAGTCGCGATGGACCGCGCGACTGTCTGGAAAAAGGCCGCGATGGACCGCGCGGAAAAATGCAGAAAAGTCGCGATGGACCGCGCGACTGTCTGGCAAAAAGCCGCGAGGCGGAAGCCGTGCACGGAAAACGAGAAACGAACTCGAAAATTTAAAATTTAGGGCTGTTTTTTGGGGCCAAATCTCAGAACAGCAATGGATCTGCTGTCTAAGATGGCAGATCTATGGATCTAATGGTTAAAAACTCATAAAAACTAAGATTTAATGGCAAAGCTAGAGATCTAAAGTTCAAACCAAAGCGGAGTCGCCAAAACTGTTGGCTCGGTTTTGCAACCAAGCTTAGTGCTATGGGCACCTACTAACTAGTAGTAGCAGTTTCAATAGAAATAAAAACAATAAACTAAATAAACAATACTTTTCATGGATCTAAGCAAGAATCTAAGCAAATAATTTAAATATTTCAAAAATCAAGAACAAGAAACATAAGAAATAATTTTTGTATTGAAAAGTGGGGGGGCAAGCAAGTGCTTGCGATATTACCTTCAATGGTGAAGGTTGATGTTGAGCAACTCCCAAGATGAGTAGCTCCAAACTCCAATAGGTCTCTTTCTCCAAGGTTGCTCCAATGGCTAAAAGTGCTCAGGGGAGATTTCAGCAGCATAAGGATGAGATAATGGAAGGATATGAAATGAGGAGCCCCTACCACCTTTTTATAGGTTTTGGTGGTGAGGAATACCATTTGTGGTTTTGTGGAAACCAATGGTATTGACCAACATGGTTTAGGTTCTTTTCCCTCCTTTTTCCTTTTTTGAATAAAAATAATATTTTAATTCCCTTTTTAATATTTTTGGGAATTTGGACCCTTTTTGAGGGTTTTTTATGATTTTCTTGGAAAAATAATCTTTTTTAATGGAAAAAGGGGTGTACTAAGGTCTTTTGGTGACCTTTTGTTGGTTTCAGAGGCTCAGATGGTGGAAAAGTGGACAAATGGGTCATGTGAGTAAGGGAATGAGCTAGTGAGCACTTTTTAGGTGTTAACACCACCTATTCCATCCAAACTACCATCGAACATTCCCAAGTTCGATGCTAAGCCCGGGGAAGACCCCAAGAACCACGTGATGACCTTCCATCTTTGGTGTTCATCCAACTCCTTGATGGATGATTCCATCCGACTTCGGCTCTTCCAACGTACGCTCACCGGAACGGTAGCAAAATGGTACGTCGAGCTGCCACAACACTCTTTTCATGATTTCAACACTCTGGCTATGCAGTTTTTGACTCATTTCCAGCTCCCCATCCGGTATGAGACTAGAACAGAACTGTTAACTTCACTTCGTCAAACCACTTCTACACACATTTCGGATCACATCCATGAGTGGCGACGACGTCGTAGGCTAATAAAGGCACCTATTCCAGATCAGCTACTTGCTGATTGGTTTACAAAATCCTTTTTGCCTCCCATAGCCAGAGATATTGCTATCCGCGGACTGGTTATAGAAGAACAAGCCATCTCGGTAGCCCAGTACATGGATTTGGTATACACTCAATCCAGTACTTTACATGAACTTCTTCCACATTCCTCCCATGTTCACACTGATCCAATGAAGCCTACCACTGAACCCCCCATTGATGGTATTGTCGGTTCAGTCAAGACCCAGCCTGCTACCAACTCAACGGGACAACAAGCTTCTACTTCCCCGCTTTTACCCAGGCTGTTTCAAAAACAAATACTTCTTCTGCTGTTTCCTCCGAGGTGAACGCAATTCAATCTACGTCACAACCATCCGGGGGAAAGAAGAAAAACAATCGTGGTAAACCCAAGAAAAACCAGCAGGAGAACCCCAAGCCACAACCCACCCAGAATGACCAGAAACCACATCGGAAAGCTAAGTTTCCCTGCTTGATTTGTCAAGATGATCATTATACGCGTGACTGTCCCTACAAGGATGAGGTCAACAAGTTCGTTAAAGGATCCTCTCGCCCAGCAGTGTTAACTGACCCTTTCCCACAACAACAACAACAAATGGTTTCCCAAGAATCCCCACAAGGGGGCAACCTGACCAATCCCACCCGCGGAGAGACGTCCAAAAACCGCGAAATCCTGATCACTAGTAACGAAGAGGTTCATATCACCACTCGTTCAAAGATGTATGACAACCCTCCAAGTTCAAACAAACAATCGGAGATAGCCAAAGGCAAATCTCCTGTTGAAGATCCGATTCCTATTCCCCCCCTAATGGTCATCTCCATATCGAGAGACCGCTGATGGACACAGTGCTACGCCCACCCAAGGGCACCATACGAAAGGCGAAATTTAATCCGAATGCGCGAGCTACCCAAAACTACAACATTGTTGAGGATTTGGCTCAAGCACCTTGTGCCATGTCGACTCTCGAGGTTCTCCAACACTGCCCCATGCAGCGTAGAACCCTACTTTCAGCCCCAGAGGCAATGGACCCAGATACTTCAAACTCCATCATGTTTAACTTGGAGCACGCCAAACCTAGGCTTTCTCATCAGTTAGCTTTCCAAGTACATACAAAAATCCGTGGAAATACCATCCATCACACAGTATTAGACGAAGGTGCTTCCACGTCGATCATGTCTTTGAACTGTTGGAGAGCCTTAGGCTCACCCGAAGTCACCACTTCTCCTACTACTCTCAGGGCGTTTGATGGACACGGTTTTCAACCTTATGGACTCATTCCCTCAATTAGTGTCGAACTGGAGGGAAAAACAATATCCGTACACATTGAAGTCGTAGATGCACCATTGGATTACAATCTCCTCCTTGGACGGAACTGGTTTTATGCCATGACCGCCATAGCATCTACAGTCTTCCGGATTGTGCAATTTCCTCATGAAGGGAAAATTGTCACTATTGATCAATTGGATTACTGTATCCCAGACTCCCATCCAAACTCTGCCAACACTGTCCCGTTATTGGATCAACCTCGGTACCGGTTCCAAGACGTTGGTGTTGGTCTCATGAAGGATTCATCCCTTATTGGAGTTTTTCCAGAGCTGGGAACCCATGCTCAACCAATTAGCATGATTTCATCGAGTATCACCCCGTCCAACGATTCATGGGTGATTCCGAGTCCCTCTCAGATTGAAGACTACGACAACTCTATGCCTCTGAACAGAAACCTCGCAGCATATAACGCGATCCAATCAGCCACCGATTGGGTCGACTGTTCTATTGATCACATCGTGGCACAGCTCTCCGTTGAAACTCATCCATACCCACCATTTTTTGATCCTCTCAACGTGATTTTTCCCACCGACGAGTCAATTATGGAGGTTATGTGCGGTGATGAGCCACCGTGGGGAGATTTTCATCATCGGTCTTCATTCCCCACTATTCAGCCACTTGAGCCTGATACAAAACCCAGCACTTCACTTGGGATGGTTCAAACCGAGTTCCCCACTTCCCTCGACGAGGTATTTTCAGAAGGAAATTTGGCCAATCTTATGGAAACCACTCCCATCGATATTTCAGTGAAGCCTGGTATCGTGGAAAACGTACACATTGGCAAAACATGTACTCCCCTCAAAACAGAGTTTTATAGTGCCTACTTCAAGACTTTCCACGATGTTTTTGCTTGGAGTTATGAAGAAATGCTAGGGATAGACCCCTCGATCGTGGTCCATGAAATCCCAACTTTCCCTGGCGCCCGACCTGTCCGGCAAAAGCTTCGACCTGTCCATCCTCGTAAGGCAGCCGCCATTAAAGAAAAAAGTTGAAAAACTTTTGCATGGTGGTTTTATCTATCCTGTCCCAATGACAGAATGGGTATCCAACATCGTTCCCGTAGCCAAGAAACAGGGAACGATTAGGGTATGTGTTGATTACCGCGATTTGAACAAGGCTTGACCAAAGGACAACTACCCAACTCCGTTTATCGACCAGATCATCAATAACTGTGCCGGGAGTGTCATCTTTTCATTTATGGATGGTTTCTCTGGCTATAATGAGATCGATATCCTCCCAGCCGACCAGCACAAAACGGCCTTTATTTTCCCTTGGGGGATCTTTGCATATCGAAAGTTACCTTTTGGCCTGAAAAATGCTGGGGCAACTTTCCAACGGGCGATGTCCTACGCATTTCATGACATCAAACATATTGTAGAACCATATCTTGATGACCTTCCCGCTCACTCTCGGACTCGGGAAGACCATCCAGACCACTTAAGTGCCATTTTCGAAAGGTGCCGTCGCTACAATATACGTTTGAACCCGCATAAGTGCGTCTTCTGTGTAGAAGACGAAAAACTGTTGTTCTTCATAGTCTCCAAAGACAGGATACGTTTAGATCCTGCAAAAGTAGCAGCTATTGTAGCCCTGCCTTCACCTACCAATATTCCAGAACTTCAATGTTTGCAAGGGCATGCAAACTTTCTACGTCGTTTCATCTGCAATCTGTCCGAGATAACAAAAGGCTACATGTGGCTTCTCAAGAAGAATGTTCCCTTCATTTGGGATGAAGAAGCCCAATGCTCCTTTGACAATCTAAAGGCATCCTTAACCAAATATCCTGTGATTCAACCCCCCAATTACACACGGGACTACATTCTTTATCTCGCAGCCTCGATTTCCACCATCGGTATGGTGCTAGTCCAGGAAGATCAAAACGGCATAGAACATGTGGTATACTATCTCAGTAAGAGTCTTCTTGACTCCGAAACCCACTATTCACATGTTGAAAAACTGGCTCTGGAAACAGTATTTGCTGTCCAGAGATTCTGCCACTACATCTTACTCCGTCGGACCACTGTTATAGCCGACTTCAAGCCAATGTATTACATCCTCACACGTCAGGTGCTTGGGGGAAAATACTCTCGTTGGATTGTCATCCTTCAAGAGTTTGACTTGGAGTTTGTCAAGTCTAAGTCCAAGAAGTCTTTGGTCTTCGTGGAATTAATTGGTAACTTGCCCCGTGCTACTGAGCAACCCGAGCCCATTGATTCTCTTCCTGATGAATCATTGTTCCTCATTAGCACGTCTGATCCATGGTACGGGGATATTCTTTTATATCTCCAAACCCAACGCTTCCGTCCCAACCTCACTTGCGACGAACGATGACGCATCCGACATCACGCAAAATACTACCTCATAGTCAACGATACTCTTTATTGGCGTGGTGTCAAAACCGTCCTTCGACACTGTTTGACCTTAGATGAGGTGGAACGCGTTCTCAATGACTGCCACACTGGAGCATGTGGTGGTCATCTCTCTAGGATGGATACAGCCCAGAAAATATTGCGAGCAGGATACTTCTGGCCCTCAATTTTCAAATACTGTATTGAAACAGTCAAGAAGTGTCCGCCATGTCAATTCTTTCATAGCAAAACATGCTCGCATCCTGCTCCACTCCATCCTGTTATTGCCGTCGGCCCCTTTTCCAAATGGGGCATCAATTTCATGCACTGCAAGCCCACTTCAGCCGGGGGGCATAGCTATGTCATAGTAGCTGTCGACTATTTTACAAAATGGGCTGAAGCGATGCCTACGTATGCTGAGGATGGAAAAACAGCAGCGCAGTTCATATTCAATCATATTATAGCTAGATTCAGTGTCCCACAGCCTATTGTGACCGATCATGGTTCCCATTTCAGGAACCATATGATCGAAGAACTAAGTGCCAAACTGGGTTTTCGCCATGAAAACTCAACCCCGTATTACCCACAAGCTAATAGCCAAGTTGAAGCCATTAACAAAGTCCTGAAATGAATGATTCAGTGTATTATGGGTACCCAAAAATCCAATTGGCACTCAGCTCTGTTCTCAACACTATGGGCATACCGAACCTCAGTGAAAAGTGCTACTGGGTTTACACCATTCCAACTGGTGTATGGCCTAGAAGCCATTCTGCCAATTGAATGTGAAATTCCATCACTCAAGATAGCCATAGAGCTACTTCCACACACTACTTCCGAAGAAGAATGGTTTCTATACCTAGCTAAGCTAGATGAAACCCGCCGCGACGCTACTTTGGCTAATGAAGCTCACAAAAAATGCGTCAAAGCTCAATATGACAAATCCGTTCAACCTCAGATCTTCAATGAGGGTGACCTTGTACTTACATATGATCAAATGCATGATAAGCTTGGAAAAGGTAAACTTGAATCTATGTGGTACGGCCCCTTTGTTGTAAAACGTGTCTTAGAAAAATGATCCTATGAATTAATCGATTGTGATGGTACGCCATTGGCACGGCCACGCAACGGGCTATACCTCAAACGTTTCTACGCATGAGGTTACCCTACGCGGGTTACTTGTTGTACATAATGTACTTAGTTTGCTTTTGCTTTCTTTTTGGTGTGCGCGTGGACCTCATGTATCCACTCTTACTTTGACTCGTGACTTTATGCGCAGATGTCTGCTTACTTTGGATTCGTCGACGGTGCAAGCTGACATACCCGGAATCTCGCTTCCGCAGCATGGGTAATCTATTCCCCCATTGGCGAGTTGATTTCTTCAGGAGCCAATGTTTTAGGTCCTACAACCAACAATATCGCAGAGTACCATGCAGTCATTGGTCTCTTGACGGAGGTTGCTTCACTCGGAATTGACTCCCTATCAATCTTTTTAGACTCCCAACTCGTGGTTTCTCATCTAAACCGTGTTTACACAGTTCGCGATCCTATACTACTTCGCTTATTTCGGAGAGTACGCCTCTTGGAACGATCATTTAATTTCATTACATATCAACACATACCGAGAGAATTCAATTGTATAGCTGATTCATTGGCTAATTACATTTTGGATTGGCATCTTGCCCACACATAAACACATCATTAAAAATAAAATACATAAGTCATTGTAAATATTTAGATCATAAATAGGTCCATATCACTGTATATAAGAGTGTTTTTTCCAAAATACATAAAGTTTGTGTCAAAGACAAAATTTGGGACCAAATCCCATATACAAAATTTGGCTCTCAAAGCCTACATATCGTGTACATGCCGCAAAAAGATCAAGAGACCATCTATGGAGATCTAGGAGACCTATCATGTCCCTCATCGGACTCCTCCCGCTGCTGGTGGTAACATACTACAGCTCGAACCACCTTATGGAGAAGTCGACTGATATGACCAAGCACACCTACAGTATGCCGCTGGAGGTGGTAAGGGACGTCATCCATCCTCATAGCAAGGATACCATGAGTCAATCCCTACAAGTTCCTCTCAATATACCGAACGCCTCCTGCCTCGTCTTCATCTTCCTCCTCGTTAGGAACAGCTTGACGATCGACACCACCACGACGTAGTGGAGAGTACCCAGCTGGTCTCTGTGTTCCACGGTCTGCAACATGCATGCAAACGTACATTAGACGTCTTTTACACATTCTAAAAAAGTAATAAAAATTAAATATTCAAAAAAAAGAAAAAATACATATCCATGAAGGTCATACCAGAGTTGTCCCAATCATCGTCCTCTGGCAGTGCCAAGTCGATGTCCTCACGAAAATCCACCCCTGAGTAGGGATAGTCATCAATCATAACTATCTGCTCCTCGAGCCAGGAAAAGAAATCCTCACTGAAGGCTAAGCACTGAGGTCCCCTGAGACGTCCAACATAATCACTCCATCGAGCCATCCATGGCTCGGTAGGTGGATGGGAGGGCATAGATATCTGCGGACGCAACAGTGGCACCCTCGTCAGAAAGAAGGTGACCAGGATGCTCCCATAGCCGAATTGGGAATTCTTTCCAACCCTACACTTGTGCACTTGTTCTTTCAGATTGGCCAACATTGCCTCACACCAGTTAAATACTGTTCCTCCCATACACTCGGCTGCGAGATTCACTTGTGTGCGAGATGCCTGATGCGGACTCACACTTCCTGCTGCACGCGTGATAGTGAACAGTACAGTTTTTACAGGAAGTTCTATAACCTCCTTTATGGCCACCTTCCCACTTTTCTTACTCGAACCCTGGCGGAAATACCGAGCAATCAAGTCATCTGTGCTCATTTCCGAGGCAGTGTATATGATAAAGTTCACCCGAGCCCCTCTTTTCGAGAGGCCCGTGAGGAAATAAATGTCCTCAAGTTGAATTTCGAGAACATGCTCTCCCACTCGGAAAGCTTGAATGTCAGGATCCCACAATTGGATGAGATGAGTGAGAAGCTTGGGTTGCTAACGAATCCCCTTGGTCTTAAAGAACTTCAGCAAACCACATTCTCTCAATGCGGTCATGGTCGGTAAGTAATTTTCAGCTGCAAAATCATCCGCTTCGTGCTCTCTTTCTTTCCATCTTACCATTTTGCTCCAAATAAGTTGAAAACTCCTGCAAAAGGTCAAGGAAAATATTTAGTAACTATTTAGCAACTTAGTTCCAGCAAAAAATTTGAGAAAATTTGATTTCTTAAACTAAAAAATCGCCTTCACCATGCTTGGGGGAAACTCTGCCGCGCGGTACTGTACAGTGCCGTGCCTCGCTTTGGAGCTACAGCGCGGTACTGTTAGACAGTACCGCATTTCTCGATAGAGTCCCCACGCGGTACTGTGAAGGGCGATTTTTTCCCAATAGGGCTTGCCCAAAAATCAAATTTTTCCTAGTAAAAGCAAATATTTCTTATATGAAATGAAAGAGGAGCTCAAGAGCTCTTACCTGACGCAGACGGTTTTCAAAATGGTGTCTTGGAACTCCCGATATGGATCCTTGAAGTTTTGCTCCTCAAATGGGTAAAAATCTCCTCTTTGGGTAAAAACAAAAATGAAATGGTAATTTCTATTTTTAACCATTCTTTATATAACATTTTTGCATATTTTTTAATTATTATTTTAAATGGTTAAAATAAAGCCTCTTTCACATTGCTAATGTCTGGTTTTTTTAGCGTTTATTGACAGGATCCCCGGTAAAAAGGCGATATATTCACACTGGTGTTTATTCATGATTTGACCTTCGTTTTGAGCCCACTTTATCTTTTTCGTGCTCTGGATTTAAAACTTGAAAACGATTCCAAGCGCTTTTACACTCATGTCGTGCTTTTCAAGCTCAAGTAAATGGTGTCGAGTACGGTCGGCTTTACTCATGCTCATTAAACGATGAGGAAAGTATTATCCTGGTTGTATTTTATTCTTTTTCGGACTAGAATAATTAAAAATTACGAAAAAGACCATAGGAGTCCATAGTTAATCTCTTTTCAGACTCCCTAAAATTGAAAAGATTTCCAAGTGATCTTGACTCTTTCACACTTGTAAAAGTATTTGAAAGGTCGTCTATTCGGTGATAGGTTACCCCTTTTTCGGCCCGTCTAGACTATTTACGAGAAAGGTATACCTCAGTCAATCTCGGCTGGGAGAGTTCTCTTGGGAATTGTTTTACACATTTTAGGGATCGATGGACTAAATTTATGAAAAAGTACATTGTGGAGCTTCCTTTAAGTTTTT
Source organism: Larix kaempferi (assembly GCA_027924585.1). Taxonomy (NCBI): domain Eukaryota; kingdom Viridiplantae; phylum Streptophyta; class Pinopsida; order Pinales; family Pinaceae; genus Larix; species Larix kaempferi. Next base: position 20,692,362 of record BSBM01000997.1, read on the forward strand.
CAGGCTCTCTAAATGCGAAAAACTATCGAGTTTTCCCTCCTTGGACTCGTTAAAATCTTAACATCGAAGGACCCACTTTGGGACGAACCCCTCCTTTCTTAGGTTCGTAAAACATGTGAGATTGGACTCATCCATGAGATGAGCTACACCGAGCATCTGTTATCCTCTTCAAGCTCACAAAACAACAAAGAGGTACTCGTCTATCATGTCGGGGGAATATGGGGGGATGAGTCAAGTTTATTTATGGCAGCTTGTCAGTCGTTACCTTTGAACATGGCATGTGTACGCCTCTTGTCTATATTGGGTATCCATCTTTCATTGAGTCATGGTCATCATCATGGGTCGTCTCCTTGGCCACGAGCCTACTCATCCGGTGTCTATCCTCTGTTGTCAATAATCCCTGCTGCCAAATCCTGTTACATGCCGTTATATGTTCAAAGGGTTGCATTGTTCAGAGTCGTTCATTGTGTCAGGCCTCCGCTGTGTCAGTACATAATCCATTGTTTCATCATCTTATCGTTCGTGCCGATTTCATGTCGATGATGTGGGAATCATTATGGCCCTCCTTCGACGAGTCTATTCCCATCAACACCAAATCACTATCCGGGAATTGGACTTAGAGATCAACCATTAGTACCTTGGTACCTGCATGCCTCAATGGCAGGTTTCCTCGTGTTCGACAGTAGGTTCACATCATTGACCTCTGATCGAACGATCTCTCGAATGCTCGACATCAAATCATCTATTCACATTTCGTTGAGATGTACTTCAGATACCTTGGGGATCATCCTTATCATTGGTGATTTCCCTCACGTTTGTTAACGGTTCACATCATTGACCGGTAATCAAATGGTTTCTACCATGTTCGACTTCAACACCTTGTAATCACATGGCTAGATTCGTATCTTTTGCGATCGGGTAGAAGACCTTGGGCACGCCTCAGCATCTTGATTGCGTCCAGGTTGCGATGGAGATGTCCTTTGTATTGTCACACAGATCCACTTATTGTATTGGTCATGGCTGTGTTATTATTATCTCATGGATCTACGCTTGTTCATAGTATCCATGGTCTATCCACAGTCTATATCATCTCATTACTCATGGATCTGCAATGTATTGGTTAGCAGCCATGCTTTGAGTCATTTGTTTCCGAGCATGGGGATGCCCGCCTCGGTGGTATATCTAACACTTTGTTTCTGTTTCAGCTCCTTATCGCTCTCCTCGATGCTATCTCCGCACATTATATTCATAGTCTTTCGGCCATCAGTCCCTTCTGACCTCACACTTTAGGGGGCATCTGTTATACCTCTATATTCCACAGTGTCGCATCTCCACCACAAACAGAGTTGACGACACTTCCCCTGCTGTTTGAACCACCCAGAAGATGAATGACCCTTGAAGGTAAATCAACCCTGACAAGTTCTGACCCAGCTGAGACTTTATTTACCTACACTACCGTGCCTTGCTCATTTATATGCACGCAGTACTCCACACTACCGTGCTATGCTTTTTCACTAGAATGCGGTAGTACCGCGTTGTGCTCAGACCACAGGGCGCGGTACTCTTTTATTAGCCTTTTTTCCATGGCTTGTGGGATTTTGGATTTTCGAAGATAATGGAAGATTGGGGTCCCTGATTCGATCTCAACTCATTCTCTGTGTTTAGAAACCCTGATCCACTTATCTCTCCCTAGAACCACCCATCTCTCTTGTTGGTTAACCCTACCATACACTATAAAAGAGAGGCATTCCATGGGGAAGGGGGAGGACTCTTGAAGTACCAAACTTATGATCTTGCAGCATTGTGGAGATAGCTAGAGGAGAAGGCACTTGGAGCTGGAGGATTGGATTGGACATCAAGCAACCTATGTAAGCATTATTCAAGTTGTAATAAGATAACTTGTCTTGTCTTTCCCATTTCATGTGTATTGTGCAAGTCTTTAACATGAAATGTATCTAATCTGGATTTGAATCTAACCTTTACATTCAAGGTATTTGGAAGTTTGTATGTTTGTTCTTTGGTTGATCTTAACAGGTTCTACATTGAAGCTTTGGATCAAGAGCTAGAAGTGGGACAAACGTCAGTTTGAAAGGTGTGTCTTATCTCTCATCATTTCTGAATACATTTAATCTTGCTGTAAAAGTTAGTTCAGGGATTTCAAGGTAGCATTTGTTTTGACTTGTTTCTTGCTTTAGAGTTAGTTTAAAGTCTGCTTTAAAGTTAAGAGAGTTTTGACTTATCCGTAGGGAAAAATTCTACTTAACAAAGAACAAAGATGAAGTGTTTGATAAGTTCAAGGAATTCAAAGCCTTGATGTAAAATCAAACTGATAAGAAGATGAAGACATTCAGATCCGACAATGGCGAAGAATTCACTTCAGGTGATTTCAAGAAGTTATGAAGTGATTCATGGATTAAGAGGGATTCGAATGCTCCCTACAATCCACAACAGAATGGATTTGAAGAAAGGAAGAATATAACAATCATGGAAGCAGGATGGGAAATGATGCATGACTAGGATCTGCCTATGCATCTATGGGAAAAAGCAACTAGGACAGTTTTATATGTGCAGAACATAACACCTCACAAGATTTTGGACAACAAGACACCAGAAGAGGCATTCTCTAGTAAGAAACCTAAAGTCAACCATCTCAGAATATTTGGTTGTCCAGTATACACTCATGTTCCAAAGGAAAAGAGGACAAATCTAGATCCTTCAAGAAAGAAGGGCATCTTTGTGGGGTATAGTGAAAGCTCGAAGGCTTACAGAATATACTTTCCAGGGTTCAAGAAGATTGATGTAAGCAGGGATGTAACATTTGCTGAAGACTCAGCTTTCATCAAGTCAAGGAAGGCACCTATTGAAGATCATGAAGAACTAAAGGAAACCATATTTCAATACACTGCCATGAATGAAGCAATTCCAGAAGCAGATCTTGAAGTTGAAGATCCACAAATACCTGTAGATCCACCCCGTGAGAAGAAATCTCACAAAAGGAAACCTACATGGGCTAGAGAGATCATTCAATATGTAGAAAGATATGCCATTCCAGAAGAAGAACACAGAGCAAGGAAGAGAACTAGATCTCATACCAGCTATGTTGCCTTACTCTGTGACATTATGAACAAAGAACCTTTCAGTTATGAATAAACAACAAAAAAGAAAGAATGGAAGGATGCCATGGTCGAGGAATACCAGTTGATCATGAAGAATGATGTTTGGGATGTAGTCCCAAGACCTGAAGGGAAGTCTGTGGTGACTTCCAAGCGGATCTACAAGATCAAGCATGCTATAGATGGGAGCATAGAGAAATACAAAGCGAGATTTGTAGCTCGTGGCTTCTCCCATAAAGAAGGGATTGATTATGAAGAGACTTTTTCTCTTGTGGCCAGATACACTTCTGTTAGATCAGTACTTGCTCTGGTTGCAGTGATGAAATGGAAGATACACCAAATGGATGACAAGACAGCTTCTTGAATGGTGTAGTCGAGGAGGAAGTGTATGTGGAGCATCCACTAGGTTTTGAGACACATGATACAGAGTCATATGTGTGTAAGTTGAAGAAAGCCTTGTATGGCTTGAAGCAAGCTCCTAGGACTTGGTATGGTAGGATAGACAGCTTTCTATCCAGTTTGGGCTTTACCAAGAGTAAAGCGGATTCCAACCTTTACTACAAGGGTGAGGAAGGCAATCCTGTGATACTACTCTTGTATGTGGATGACCTATTTTTTACAGGTGAGGATGGTTTGATTGCCAATACCAAGAGGAAGCTTGTTGACGAGTTCAAGATGAAGGACTTGGGGACGATGCACTGTTTTCTAGGCATGGAGGTGTGGCAGAGAACAAATGGGATCTTCCTTGGACAAGGGAAGTATGCAGTATAAATCCTAAAGAGGTTCAAGATGATGGACTGCAAGGCCATGACCACACCTATGGAATCAAACTTGAATCTTTTATGTGATGCTTCATTTGAGCCAGTTGATGTCACTGTGTATTGTTAGATGATTGGGTCCTTGATGTATCTGATGGACACGAGACCAGATATTTGCTTTGCGGTGAACACATTGAGTCAGTTCCTGACGGATCCCATAGGTGTTCACCTGGTTGTTGTAAAGCATATTCTGAGGTACCTGAAGGGTACAATTGATTATGGGCTCAAGTATGATGTGAATCAAAAGTTTAACCTGTAGCGTTATGTTGATTCAGACTGGGTAGGCAGTGCTGTAGATAGGAAGAGCACATCTGGGTGCTGCTTCAGTATGGGATCATGTGTGATCTCTTGGTTTAGCAGGAAGTAGTCCTGCGTAGCACTGAGTACAGCTGAAGCAGAGTATGTTGCAGCTTGTTCAGCTAGTTGTGAGGTAGTATGGATTCAAAAGCTATTGTCTGAGTTATTTGATATCCCGTTGGATGCTACTGGTATCTTTTGTGATAACTAGAGTTGTGTGAAGTTGTCTAAGAATCTAGTGTTCCACAATAGGTCGAATCACATTGAGATCAAATATCACTATATAAGGGATATGGTGCAGAGAGGAGCAGTGAAGCTCCTGTATGTTGCGACAGATGAGTAGGTTGCAGATGTGCTGATGAAACCACTAGCCAGAGTGAAGTTTGAATACTTCAGAGAGAGGGTTGGTGTTCTTCAGATTGACAAACACTTCGAGGAAGAAGTGATGGACACATTTGCTAGAGCCATTCCAAGCATAGTGAGAGGAGGATCCTTCCCATCGCTGTGAATGTAAGCGCTAGATGATGAGCATCAGGACGATGCTCCAGTTACTGCTCTGTATATGCATGATGTTGGATGCTGGATATGATCAGTTGCATCATGTATATGTATATGCATCATGTTGGATGCTTGTTTTGATCAGTTGGATCATGTATATGTATATGCATCATGTTGGATGCTTGTTTTGATCAGTTGGATCATGTATATGTATATGCATCATGTTGGATGCTTGTTTTGATCAGTTGGATCATGTATGTGTACATGCATCATGTTGGATGCTTGTGATGATTAGTTGGATCATGTATTTGAATATGTATCAGGTGGATACATTGTATGATCAGGTAGATCATGGATGATGATATGTATCAGATATGCATCAGGTGGATGCATTGTGTGACCAGGATGATCATGGATGATGAGCTTCAGGATGTTGCTCCAGATGATATGTATCAGATATGCATCAAGTGGATGCATTGTATGATCAGGATGATCATGGATGACGAGCTTCAGGATGTTGCTCTAGATGATATGCATCAGGATGATGCTATGATGATGATTAGGATAATCATGTGATGTACATCAGGATGATGTATGGTGAGTATTAGGTTGATACTCTTTGGCCGTGGACAGGTTGTGTAGATAAGCATATAATAGCACCCTGGGAGATTTGTAGACACTCTTGCTAGGTTTTTTCAATGGCATGTAATAGCTCCCTGAGAGGTCTGGCAAATGATCTTGCTAGGTTTTGCTTGGAAGGACATATAATAGTGCCCTAGGAGATTTATAGATACTCTTTCTAGGTTTTGCCTATGGCATATAATAGCTCCCTCGGAGATTTGGTAAATGTTCTTGCTAGGTTTTTTTCATGGCATATAATTTCTCCCTGGGATATCTTGCAGGTTGTGCTGGGCACGTAATCAGTCCTGGGATGCTCTTGCTAGGTTTTTTTGGTTGCATATTATGTCTCCCTAGGATATTTGCAGATGCTCTTGCTAGGTTTTTCCTATGGGATATAATATCTCCCTGGGATATCTAACAAATGCTCTTGCTAGGTTTTGCTTGGTAACATGTAATAGCTCCTTGGGAGATCTTACAGGTTGTGCTGGGCACATAATCAGTCCTGAGATGCTCTTGCTAGGTTTTTTTGATGCACGTAATAAGTCCTGAGGATTCCACAGTATGGATAGTGATGATGAAGACCTGCAGGTGGTGGGCTTACATCCAGTATGAAAAAGGACTGTCTCTGTAGAACTTCCTATGATGAGTAGATCAGAGATTGATTGAGATAGCAGCAACCATGACGATGACGATGATCCAGTGACGATGATCCATAGAAGAAGACTTGTGCTAGTAGATCTGTGTTGAGAAATACCTTCCTAGTTAAGAGGGAGTGTTGATGTAATTGTAACTTCGGAATGTATTTCACATATGTATATTGTACTCTTATAGAGATGTTAGTATTCCTCTATACGGAAGTGTCATCATTTATATTGTCAAGTGTCACAAGTGTCGCAACTTGCATGTGATGGGTTATTAGACCACCAAGTGTGGGATCGGCCTTGATTAGTATTACCATGGGTTATTAGATTGAGTTAGACAAGTCGGCCCTGCTAGTTTATTAGGAAGTTCAAGTCATGTATAAATAGAGTGCGGGAGGCACTCTATTTGCTCATCTCATTATTCACTTCTACACTACTCGAAAAGTCGCACACTAGTGAAAGAGGAGGTTCAGCTGCTAGGAGGACTATCTTTGTGTACTTTGGTTGTATCATTGCTCTTTCTATCTCTGAGGAAGTTTTGGGGTTTTTCACTTTTATGGTTTTCCCCAGTGAAATTTTGTGTGTCTATTGTCTCATGTGATTACTTGGTGTGATTGATATGCATTGTTATACTTGATATGGTGTACATGTTATTCTCTCAGTAAAGATCCTAGAGTATGTTGAATTAATGCTAAAAAATTAACACTTTGAAAATGCCCGCAATGGGATATTTAAAAATGCCCGCAGGCCTTCAATAAAATGCCCGCACACCCTCATGGAGATGCCCGCAATGGTTCAATAATACCTTCCAACCAATTCCCGCAATGGGGCCATCCAAGATGCCTACATGAATCTTCAAAAATTCCCATAGTTGCCTTTTTAAATATTCCCACAAGGCTATTATTTATGCTCGGAACTCCTTATCAACATGCCCGCAGGTTCTTCAATAATGCTCGCAACAATGTCTTTCAAATTCCTGCAAAGAAATTTTCTTAGATGCTTGCAACTCTCCAAAATGCCTTGTCATCAAATGCTCCATGTCATCTGTCATGTCATCAATGTCCATGTCATCATATCATGGTTTCCATGTCAATTGCTTGTCCTCTCTTTGTCATTTTTCCATTTCCATGTCATGTCCTTCGTTCTTGTCCTCCATACTTGCTTTCCATGCTTACCACATGTCTTTGTCCTTCATGTTTAGCCTTATGCGATGTCATTTTCCTTTGTCACAGAACCAAATATGCCCAAAAGAAAAAAAAGTCCCTTGAGCACATGATAGGAAAGAGACATGTTAATCAACAAAAAATTGACAACTTATTTCTATTCTTTTACTATTCATGATCTCATATAACAAAAAATTAATCATAGATCACCTTTTGGAATTGATCAGAAGCAAGCTGCATAGTTGAGCATGCAATTTGTAGTTTGGAAACCATATCATAATTTCCTTGGAGACACTCCTCGTGAAATAACATCACTTGCTGTACTACATGTGAGGAGATACTAGTGAGAATTCATCATACTACAAAAAACATAAGGTGCACTGAATTCGTCTTTATTGATAAATAAATAAATAATAAAATAATAACTCAACCCCTAGGGAAAAATAGTAGTTGTTCACCTGGAAAATATGTGTAGGATATTTGTAGTGCCAACTGGTGGTAAGTTGTTTTGATGTTGCTCATTATTGGAAGAGGTGAATATGAAAAGTTGATCCTTCTTATGCAACCACCTCAAGCATGGAAAGAATTGGTTGAGTTAGTATCAAATATTCCCATAAGATAAAAACAGTCCCTTGAGCACATGATGGGAAAGAGACATGTTAATCAACAAAAAATTGACAACTTATTTCTATTCTATTACTAGGAATGATCTCATGTAGCAAAACAATCATCATAAATTACCTTTTGGCAATGAGAAGTAGGTTGCACAGTTGAGCATGCAATTTGTAGTTTAGAAACCATATCATAATTTCCTTGGAGAAACTCCTCATGTAATAACATCACTTTATCTGCTACCTTTGAAGATCTATACATATCAATTTATGAAGGGCTCACCATAGTTAATGATAAAAATTCCAAACAGATTGAGGAAAGAAATCATAGAACCAATGACATAGCTTTTCTTGGGCCCTAGCGAGTATGAATAACTGAAATATTCTTAAGGGATATTGTAATTCAATTCAATCGTTAGAGATTCTAGATTTTGCATCATTTTGATAAATTAACAGCGTATATATACATTTGTAGAAGAATTACAACTGGTTAGGTTTAAAGATTGTGTCAATTCTTGTCCTAGTAGTAGTGTGTCCATTGTAGATGCAAAAATTTTCCAAACAATGTTTGAGTCGAAGTTGTATAGAACAAACTTGCCTAAATATTGCATCTCCCCTAAGTCAACAAACAATATTATGGTCTCATCCATCCATACTATTGATTTTCCATCTCCCAGCTGAATATTTCCACCTTGACCAAGAGTGAGGAATCCTTCTTCACTTACTGGTTGACTTCTGATAAACCCAAAACAATAAACCTTCAAATTTTACAGATACATAAATGTTACAATAATACAAATAAATCATCACTACAATCCAAGAACTTATGTATTCAAATAGGAAATTTCACAATATAAAATAATTATAGAAGATAATTTCGCTAATACAAAAGAAATACAATAACAAACATAGGATACAAACATAAAAATGAAAAACATATTTGTGTGATTATTTTGGGCTACTTTCTCATGCATTCCAATTGGAACTTTGATGACTAGTCTTTGTACTTGATGATGATGCAATTGGAATTCTCATTGACCCCATTTGGTCATCTTTGGATGTTAATATAAAATATATTTCTTTCTCTCTGACCATATTTTTAAACCACACACTCACAAGTGCTAAGGCTAATGATCACACCTTGATGAGGAATAGGGATGACTCGATTGCATGGAAACAAAATAACAAGAATGATCTATTATTAGGAAACTATGCTAAATGCAAGGACACCATATTGAAGGCATGTGTAACCTACCTATCTCACCACCCTCCTATATTAATGCCTGCAACTCAGATGATAAATTCAAATCCTCATCCTCAAGTTTTCATTCATTTAAAAATGATTGAGATAAAACTCAATAGGAGTAAAGTGGGAACGCTGGAGAAAATAAGGGTTGGAAGGAAATCAAGGACATCCTTGACATGATGCTAAAGTTACACAGATACTAGGTTGCCATGGATAATGTTATGGTGAATAAGAGAGGCAATTGTAGATGAGATGAATCAACTATCCCAAAGTAGCAAGCTACCAATGAGACAGACAATTACCAAGCCTTGGATCCTAATTGGGGGTAGTTGAAGGGTAGACATTCTCAGGTAGAGGTATCAACCAACAAGAAGACCAAAAAATCAGATAATGAGTTATGAGCTCTTGGATTCTGACCTTTAGTTCTCATATCTTTCTTCTTTTGTTTTTAATTTCCGAAGGCATGTACTGAAATTCACGAGAGAAATAGAAACACCAGACTTGATGATACTCTCCTAGTATTCCCTATTTTATAATTTTTGAAGTAGGTTGATTTGATGGTTTCTTGTGGTGTTTAACTTAAGCTAAATATAATACTTTTCTAGTTTAAATCAAAGTTAAAGGAAGAAGAGAAACCACATAATGCAAGCAATTTCCTTTGGATAAGATGTTACTGGGACTTGTAACCTCGGTAGGTGGCCTAATATTTCCCAGATTCCCATTAGCAAACATATTCTTTACTAAGAAGCATTTTTGTTTTATGTAGAAGGTTGTCTCCTAGTTTGGATGATAGTCTAAAAGTAGTTATTTACTATTGGTTGTATCTCTTGTATCTTAAAAGAATGAAATAGAATTTAAGGATAAATACAAACACATTAAGGATAAAGAACACGTCAAAACCCTTACCTTATCATTGTCCTTTCGCCAGATCCATTCGCCCATACAACTTGATAAGAGTTGTCCACGAGATGCATTTCCATCACCAAGACCCACATAAATAATCAAAGACGGAATTTTTATATGTGTAAATAATATGTCAACAAATAAACAGTCATTTAAATCCTACTACAAAGTCCTGTAGAAATCAATGAACCGTGAAATGTTAAATTTATTAACAATATTTTAAGAAATAGACATGCATTTAAAAATTTACAACCATCTTTAATACATAGTAATAAAAGAGTATTTATACCTTATTGAGATCCTCTCGGTTTTGAGAATAGTTTTATATTCTCTACTGAACAGGGACAACCACGTGAAGGTGGAAGCTCAATTGCCCCCCCCCTCACATCGCTCTCAATTCCCCATACCCAATAAATGGCGTTGTTTACATAGAAAACACATAAACATTCATGCATAACTAGGCTAGTCATCAAAACGCATAAACATAAAAACATTGAAGCATATTGAGGTAATTCATATTGTTAATACTTAAATTGTTCCCCTTTGTTTCTATGATTTTTTCTCTTATCATTAGTTTGTTATTTTGCTTTCAATTTATTTTTATTTAATTTTGATTGATTTTATTTTAATTTAATTGGAATTTTTCAAATAGCTTATCAACATAGTATTAATCTCTAACCTTCATGATATGCTTGTTCAAGCCTTATTATAAAGTCTATGACTGATTTTCAAGTCTTTTGACAAGGGTATTTATCCAAGATGCTATTTTGAAGATTCTGGTAGCGCAAATTGAGAAATAAACCCTGATGTGCTACAAGAATCCGCTATCATGGAAAAACGTGGTTAATTATGTTGAGAAATGGTTTGCTAAATTTATGATGACCAGAGAAAGTTTTGCTATGACTATGTGATGTGCTAACACATATGTCAAATATTTCTGATGGCGGTGGGTTTTGTAATGATTCATCATCGGGAAAATCATAGTTTAAGCCGACAACTTAAATTGGGGATCACAGATTTGAATCCACCTGTTTGTTGAATACGGTTATCTCTTAAACCTTAAACATTTGTCATTTTCTTTAAAATCGGAGATATTTGTGAGCTGCAGCTATTAAAATGGGAAAGAGGAGTGGTAATACCAATAGGTTGGAACCTATGGTTATGCAATGGGTAGAGAAATTTCTGTTATGTGTAGACATGTTTAGGTCCGCTGGATGGTTTAACTTTTTTGAAAGAATCACAGGGTTTAATGAAGAGGTTTCAATTTTCCTAGCAAAGAATTTGAATGAAGATGTTATTAAATTTAAGACCCTGATATTTCAGCTTACGAAAGCCCTAATTTCTGAGGCTACAGGTATCGCCATGGAAGGAGAGTTATGGTTCAAGAAACTGCCTTTCGATTTTGATCCAAATCCTTTCCTACTGCTAGGTAAAGAAACTCTGAATTGGGGTAATGGAATTCATATTTCAAATTTTCGACCCGAATGGAAGTAGGTGCTAAGCATTATACAAAATTATATCACTTGCGAAGGCAGGTTCTCTATGGTCTTTAAATATCATATTAAGTTTTTAATGCATATTAAGATGAATTATAAGATGAATGTGCCATTCTACCTGTATAAGAGTATCCAAAAAATGTCAAACAAGGTTAAGACGGAGTCCAAGGTTTCAAGGCAGTCAGTATTTCACCATGGACTGATAAAGATTATTATTTAAACAGTCTTAAATAAAGAGCGGAAGACTTGGGAACATTTTATTTACTGGTCTGGTTTCATCACTGAGAGGGATGAGCGTGTGAGAAAAAGAAAGCCTAAAAAGGAAAACAAGAAGAATAAGGCATTGGGAGTATTGTTACAGGAAGTTGCAGAGAAGCCCCTATCAAAAGATAAATTTGAAGGCTTAGAGCACGACGAGCAGATAGATGCATCTGAAATGAACAAACCAAAAATCCCAGGAAGTGATAAGGTTAATGTAGTTGAAGGAGAACCAGAACAGGATCAAGAAGTTCAAGAAATCAAACAGACTAGTAACCCTTTTGTTGAACAATTTCAAGACAAAGTTATATCAGAACAAAACAGGGTTGAAGTTCTAGTTGCACAAGCTTCTGCAGAGAATTCAAAAGGTAAGACTCCACAAGATAAATATTTTGAGGCAGATGCAAATCTTCTTATACATTTAAAGGAATCAAGCTGGAAATTTAGAACGAGATGAGGAGTGAAAGGAAATTTGAAAAGAGGGTCAAGTTCAAATCATAACACATAAGAGATAAATTTAATTCTAAGCTTTGCAGATTCAGATGATGAAGGTAAAGAGATAGAAACTGGGTTAGATTCTTATAAAATTACCCCACATTAGGAGTACATCAAGTTAGAAGAAGCAGGGGAAGAAGTAAATGAAGCCGAAGAAGAAGAAATGATTCTTAGAATGGATCAAGATGAACTTGAAATTGCACAAAAGTTAAAAAAAAAGACAAAGATGAAGAAGAGTTGATCTTCAAGAAGCTGGATATTCCACCTTCCATATCCTATGATTCAACCTTGCATGGATAAATTAATATATGTTTAGAAATTGAAAGACTTAGGAAAGTCCAAAAGCAACAGCAAGCATAAATATTTTTTCTTAATGAGACAAATGATAAGCTTACAAAGTCTAATAAATGTTTAAGGGAGGACTTAGGAGAAGCTAATGATCGTTATCAAGAACTGATTGGTGTTGCTAGGAAAAGAGAAGCAGAGACTAAAGTTGATGATTTAAATAGATAGGTGCAAAAGCAGAAAGAGAGAAACAAACTTCTATCAGACAAGATCAAAGACTTGGAAGCCGAGCAGCCACAACACAACAAAAGAACTCATGCTTTGGAAGGAATTGCAATGTTGGTCAAAGCTACAAGGAAGGCTACCTAATGCCTAGTTGTTTTTCATTTTTGTATCAAGTATGTAATAACTAGTAGTTAAGGTTTGAGTTAAAGACTTTAGTTTAAAAGCTCGATTATGTAACTATTTTGAGACCTAAAGACCTAAAAAGTAGTTACAAACTACTTCTTTGAAAGATGTTTAAAAGGAAGTAAATGGGAATGAACAGGGGTTCGATGTTTTTGGTTTGAAGCTACTATATAGTGCTATTGAATATGCTTGCAAGTTTTATCATGTAAGTTTGAAGACTGAGATCATATATATACGTGTTATAATCCATCTTTATATTAATTGATTGTGTTTTAATCCTTGATCAGTGTGGTCATACAGTGCATAATTTCATTCTTGTTTTGATGTTTTTTGATTCAATGAATGATTATGTATTGTAGATGGAAACCTGAATGTGTGACTTTGTAATGTGATGGATTATGCCTTATTAAGATCTTGATTTCAGTTCTTTATGCTACATGGTTTAATTGAAGTTGAGTTTTCCTTTCTTTATTTATATTGAGTTTTCAAATCATTAAACCTAAAACCAACAGAAAAAACTATTGCATATTTATCTTGAGATTGTGAAGATTGTGTTGGCTTGTTCCTTAGTAGTCTAGGAACAAATTCTGGCACTCACACATATAAACAATGTTTTAGACTAACAACATTGATATACATCCAAATACAAGTCATGAATTTATACATCTAATTTTTCTTTGATTTCTGTTTTTTTGCATTGTAAAAACTAACGATTGGGGTATCATCGTCATCATTTGGTGGAATATCTACAAAGCCATGTCCTGCTAGTGTTTGTGTTTCCATGCCCTCATGTATCATACTTCTTGTACGTCATTGAGTAGGGCGTGGAGGCAGTTTTGAAGGGGCATGAACTGCAACAACGAAAACGAGCATATTGATATGTTGAAATATTATTGAAATTAATAGCTCATTATTTGATTAAAATTACAATATTGCTCTTTACCTGTCTGTGTAGCTGTGACAACTGGTGTGTTAATTTTTTCTCTACTTGCTAATTCCTCTTGCGGTTCACCCTCCTGAGCTACATGGTCTTCCATTGAAATAAGAAAATTTATAAGTATACATTAGGAAATAAATATCTATAATCACAGTAGATATTTATATTTCCAAAGCACACATACCAGAATGGATACTCTGTTCCCCACTATCATGGGACATGCACACCCCAACATCAACTGGTACGTGCTGAGTAGCGCTAGATTCACTACTGCGGTTGCAATGTTGCTTAAAACCAAACATAAATATTTAGTTATGGGTGATATAATCAAAACTGAATATACTTTAATAGTATACTACAATGATTTACTTATTCATTTTATTTACTCGTATCTACGTCATTAGGGAGATTGTAGTCTGCCCCAAGATTATCCGATATTCAATCACACTTTTAAAACCATACTTGAAACCAAGCTTTAGGTCTTCCTCGATGGAAACATCTTGGAACGTATTTCCCTGCAATGCATAACACATTTAAAATCTCCAGTATCAAAAACATATATTTGTTCGCTACTGCCAAATAAATATTCTCCATAGTTAATAATTTAATTCTTATAATTCGGGCTCTTAGTTTTCTATAGACACCCTGGCCCAGTCTATGTTCCCATGCTTTTCCACTCTAGCCTTGGTTGCTTTGGAGGTGTCAAATAGCCTATATATGAAAATTTTGAAAAACGTTAGATATCATAATTCTTACTTAAAACAAAAACGAAAAAATGAATGACCATATTTCACTAAAAAGTTGATATGTGTTGTACCTTTCTTTTCCAGGCCATGGTTGTTTTCCTTGTATTTTTAGCAAGTTCTCCTTTGCATCCTCTATGAGTTCCTTCCACTCTTTCTACGGAACCATGGGAGGGCGCTCATGCTTGAAGTCAAGTTGCAATTTATCCCTATATTGGGCCTTGGTATATTTTAAATTCTCGCCAGCTAACTTTGCAACCACTTTCTTATTGAATGTATTGCCGAACAAGTTTACCATGTGGTCTATCAATTCATATCTCTTTGCACTATCTTGGCTATTCCATTGTGTGCGAATGGTGGGGCAAACATATCCAATGCTTTGTCATTCAAATTCCTGTAGAAAACATTGTTTCCTGTAGAAACATGTAATCCATTAATTTTTAATAATTTCAACATATGTCCATTTCAATTTCATGATTAAAATGAATAAATTAATTAATAAATACCTGTAGTATTTTGAATCTTGATCGAAACACAAGCGTCATCCACCAGAAAGGTGAGATATAGTGATTTGGTGCTTTTAACTCATGCTGCTCCAGGAAACATTTCCTGGTCATCTATAATACGCTCATCTCTGGAGTCATGTGGAGTCCTAGGATTCGTCTCATCATGATCCGGCATGTCATGCCGATCAAAATTAGTTCCCTCATCAATGGTTTCGAGGCCAACCATAGGAGTGTCTAAAAGCCTCATTGGTACATTTCTTTGTCGACATCATTGCTGCATTGGAGCATCACTGCCACCTATACCTGTCTCGACAGTTTCTCTAGTCACGGGTTTATAAACTCCTACAAATGAAAAAATTTACTTTATCATATCACTTGGAAAAATAGAAAACATAATATCATATATGAAATCATGTCATAGCTTAAAAAACGATGTGAAGATGCCACTTACCGCATAAGATTTTATTTTTTCTTTCAGTTCTTCAATCCTTGCCCTGATCTCCTATGTCATGCATGGGGGGTTCACTAGCGAGGCAATATCATATCACGTCCATTCATATTGGGGGTTTAAATGCTCTTAAAAACCTCAAAAATATATTGCGCTATATTAAGGGGTCAAGGGGGGTTTCTAATTTGGCATAGTAATATAAATATTGGAGGTTATTTTATTTGGGTGAGCTGAGGAATAACCTCCAAATCATGGGATGGATTCATACCTCCAAATCATGGGATCAATTCATACCCATCTAAAACTTAAGGACCCTCCATTTTTATTTTATATTTCTTATGATCCTAAGTTTTGTATAAATATTATAATAGTGTACCAATGATAATATCTATGGAATTCTCTTTGGATTAATGGCCTTGAGCAATACTCATTTAATAGCTTATTTATTCTTGAGTTGAATTTATTTTATATTGTTTTGAATATTTAAGTTAAGAGATGTAGCTAATGGGGAGTTTCGGAGTTGAACAATTGTATTGTGTCTTTTGTAGTCATTCGAGTAAAATATCTAACTCTTCATTTTTCAGGTTGGGGTTTAGATGGGTATTAAGATTCAATCAAAATTGGCTCCATGACAACCAATAAAAGTGAGATCAATCTTTCTTGACTCACTAGAACCAAGAAAAGTTAGATCAATCTCTCTTAACAAATTATTTCTTTCAACTTTTTGTATTATTCTTTAACATTTTCACATTTCCATTTAGGAATAATTGTTAGATTGAACTTTATATTTGGCACATTCATAATTTTAAGTTCAATTCTTATATGCAAGGCATCTGTCTTAATATTGTATTGAAACTAACATGAACATAGGTGAAAATATAAATCCTTATTTACATACCCTACGTGTTATCGTTACCATGAAATGCTATCATATAAGTTTCACCATCTGTGTATGTTTATAACTATTGCATGCTTGAAACCTAACAATGGATATTTTTCCCTCTCTTGTAAAGATATAAAAAAACTATATATAACCCAAGAAAATGTAACTAAATGTTGTTAATTCCCTTATTTGCAAGAATAAATGTAGAGGAAGTGGAGGAAATTCATTGCATATTGTGAATTACCCAAATCCAAGCTATGCACATGATCATACGGTGTTATTGGAAAGTAAGAGGAATTTTGTTATGTTCATTTGGGTTCAAACATCAATGATGTTTTCTTTGATAGGAAGGTAGGGGAGTCCATTCATGAAAGGTTGTCAATTTTATATTTTTATGGAGTTTAATTTATTAAGATTATAGAAAACATGAGTTCTCTATGGCTATACGTAAATTTACATGACATAAAATTGGTAGATTGGCAGGTTGTGATGTGAAATATACACAATTATCATCTTTTTCTAAGTATTGCACTAACTATTGGACTATCAACCTTTTACATTATTTATTATGTTGATCTCTTGACTGGGTTTCCTTTTACGCATTTTCCCTTCCCAATACTATTCCGTTGGGTCTTCCACTATCCAACTCTACAAATTTATTAGTCACCCTTGCAATACCAGTGGGATCATTATTAGCATTATTCTATTATTTTATTTAACATCATGTTTTCTTATACTAAGATGTGTTAGGGCTCTTGTTTGTTACAACTTGATAATATGATATAAAGGGGTAGTAAAAATGGGTTGATAAAAATGGATACATACAATATCAAGTGAAAATAGGGGTTTTCTTAATTGGAAAGGCATATTGGGAGGGGGGTTCAACAATAAAATTTTAGGAAGAATTTTCCAATATTTAGTGAAATTATGGATATTCTTTAATATCATATGAACAATCGTGCTATGTAACAAGTTCACTAAGTGAACCCCCCGTGGTTTCATGAGTGTTATGCGAACCAAGGAAAGCATTTCTATGTTTGCATTTTTCAGGGCCTTCTTTATAGTTTGCATTGGGTCTATGGAATAGTAAATTTCATCCTCAAGGTCCTCATCACCTAGATCAAGTGCACTAGACTATATTCATCAAACAATAAAATTAAGAAAAATAATTTTAACATCATTCAAACATTGTTATTGTAATGAAATTTAGTTACTATTAAGAACTAACACTTACCTGATGCGGTGTTGTGGCCGGTGACTTCCCACGGTCACCCCGTACTGATCTAATTCTAGTGGGTGACTGTCCACGATCAGCCTGGATGTTATAGCTTGAAATGACACCTCTCCATCCGTGACGACACTTGCTTCCCTTGGTCGCATGACGACACTTCTTGAGATCAAGTTCAGTCACACAACAAGACATTTGTGGATGGAGGAGTCATTTGGGACACTAAAAATGGTTGAAATTACCTCCTTCTTGACCCATTTGATGTATATGACCCTTAGGAACATTTTTCCAGACCAAAATATCTCCTGAAAATGAGCAGAAAAGCCTGTTTTTGGCCATTTTTCAATATGAGCGCGACTCCACTGTTGAAATAGTAGCATGTGTACGCGACTTTGCCTCATTTAAAGTAGCGCTCAATTACATGTGTACGCGAATTTGTATACTGTAGAGTAGCGTACACCCCTGTTTTGATCAAAATCTTGAAATTCGAGTAAGTTAAGTTGGTTGGGAAACCTCTTGAGTGGTTATAACTTCTTTTCCTCTTCCTCATTGATTATATAAGGAGGGTAGAAGGGTCATGTGAAGGGACTAAGCCCAATTACAAAGTTATGTTGGAGGAATGGAGACCCTTATCCCCCTCTCTTGTGCTTCAATTTTGGTAAACCCTAGTACAATTGCTTAGAGGCTGGGATCCTTGGAGAACAGAAGCAGGAGACCTTGAATCTAGGTTTCGTGAAGTGACAAGCTTGAAAGAAGGTATAACTGTATGTACTTGCTTTCATTCATCAATAAAGATCAGACGTTCTTCTCTTTCCAAATATGACCTATTAATGTGTCTTAGATTTGATTACAGTTTGTTTATAATCTGATGTCTTCTTCTGTTATGAATATCAATCTTATATATGTAGTCAAATGTATTTGAGAAAGGTATCAAGTTGTTTTGCAGGTCTGGGCATTGCGACACTAGATAAGCATTGAAGAGCGAGGGAGGCAAAGCTAGGATCAACCTTCTGAATAAGGTGCCTACATATCTAAACCCTAATCTCTTCATTTATTTGTTGTACTTGCAGAATGCTTGTAAGTCTATCTTTATCACCATAAGTTGGTAGTTTCTCACCTGAACTATAGGTGCATTTTCCCCACAACAGAATGGCGACTCCGCTGGGGATAAGCCTAACTGCTTAGGGGTATCCAAGGTCATTTCTTCAGTCTTGTTTGATGGTATTTGTTCATTTTATTGATTAGGATCAGTTAGTAGGCTCTGTTTGACCCTCCTTGGCTCTTACAGACTCTTCCCAGCCCTTGCAAACCCTTGTGGACCCGGGTGTGGTGGTTTTAACCCCATTTTTTCAACTTTTTCCACATGTACGCTACTGTTTGTACCACACAGTAGCTCCCATACGCTACTTTTTGTTTGCACAGTAGCGCCCATACTGCTATGAGCGCTAGTTTCCTTCATACACAGTAGCGCTCAAAATCTGGGTTTGAAATTTTTGAGTTTTTGGGTTGTGACCCAAATCTGGGGGTTGTGGCTGCATTTTTTGGGGTCCCTGATGACATTAGGTCTGATTTAAACAACTGTAAGTGGTATCCCATCCTTGTAATGATCCTACATTCATGATTTGAACCTCTTTTGATCATTTTGGGCTTGTTTGGAAAGTTTTGGGGTTTGTTGACCCAAGTTGGGGGGTTGTGGACCTGTTTGGTGTTTTGTACCCTAATTTGAGTTTGACTGAACTTGCTTGCCCCATTTCCACTGGATTTGAAACCTCTTGAGTCTTCTTGACCCTGTTTGTATCTATTTGAGTGAAATTTCTCTTTTAGGTTGGTTTCTTATCCTCCCTTATGCTTTTAGTTTTTCTTTTGTAGTGAAAGCTCAAGTGTTTTGGCTGTTGTTCAAGACCTTGTTTACATTGTTTATGTGCAGACCTGACTTTACCAAACCATACTTCTTTGTAGGTCATTTGCTTCGTTTGGGTCTAAAAGTAGTTTTTGTACTCTTTTCCCAATGGTGGGCATGCTTACATCAATAAGAATTTGAAAGTCATATTTGGTAGCTTTTACTGTTTCATAAAGAAAACCTGAAAGTTTCTTTGCTTTTGTTTTGATAATAGGTTAGTTTCAGTTTTGTTTCTTACCTTTGAAAGCATAAATAATTTTGATTCATTTTCTGAATAGAGTACCTTGCAAGTGGCTTAAAAGATTTTAGAGTGCTTTGCATCAAAAAGAACAAGTTTTCTTTTGCATACCTAGTTGTTTGAGTAGCTGCATTCTTAGGTTTTGAGTTTATTTTTGTACATTTAGACTTTATTTTTACCTTTTTGCATTCAAAAGATTAAAAAATTGCATTTGCATATGCATTCTAGATCAAAATTTTAAGACTTGCATTGAAAAGAAAAAGATTTGTTTGGTGGTAAATATTTCATTTTCAGTACTCTATCTCTATTATAACCACTCTCACACTCCCACTACCTTTTTGAGTAAGCAAGTAACCTTTAAAATGAACTCTAATAAAATGAACTAGTAACATTTTCTTTTCTAGGTTACACTACACCAACTAGTTTTGGTTAGGATCTTGGGTTTAAAACACCTTAAACCACCCAAGATCACACATTACGCAAAAATCGTAGTGAGACTATCACAGGTAAACCCACCACACTCAAAAATTGCCTGGGATCTATGCAGTAGGTCATTGCAAGATCAGATTGTTGGGAATACTCCTCCTACTTTCTGTTCGAGCATACGCCAGGATTGGATTGCGTATTGGGGACTCTTTCGAGTTTCGGGCTTAGCTACCCTGCCCACGCTTTTTGATTCGATCGGTGACTGTTCCCCCAGGAGTTTTCGATGTTGTGGTATCCTTAGTATCTGACTCTAGGTTCATACACAGGTGACAACAGAGGGTATATCTGTTGTACCTAAGACAGACGTGGGAGGAAATCCCTTGCAGGTCTTTGGGAGGGCGGTTGGGTGATTCCAGCGCTTGCACCCTTAGTCATTGTATTGTGGACCTCGGGTAACTGTCTTTCTTCCTTCGTTGATCTGTTCTGGGCCCTCATCATCCCATACTCTTCTCCGGAAGGCATCTATTTTTCTGGTTTGATTTACCTAGGACCTTTTTTAGTGGTGTGCTCTTTGTGCTACTTTTTTTATTTTGCCTTAGAGAACTTCTTATTCATTTGAGCAGGAAACTATGTCTAGCATTCCGGCGAGTGCCAATCAAGGTACCCCTGTTCTGGGGGATCCTTGTGCTGTTCCATTTATTGGAAACATTGGTGCTCCCTTAATGGCTACTCTAAATCTTCCTGGATTCACTATTGGGCTGCCGGTTTGGTTGTTTTCCACTCTGAATGCCTTGCATGCTCCTGACGCTTCTTTTGTGAGCACCTCAAATCAAGAGCATCAGAACCCTGTGCCTCCCTTGCTAGTAACATCTTCTCCTCCTTCTTCTACCTCATGTGGCAAAAGTAGCAATACTAGTAGCCAACAGTCTAAAATGAATAGATGGAGGAAGAATAGGAAGAAGATTCCAAAACAAGGGGACAACAACCCAGCCTCTGTAAGTCATGCTGGGGGAAAGAACCCTACCTCTGTAAGTCATGCAGGGGGCACCTACCCAGCCTCTGGAGGTCATGCTGGGAGAAAAATTTTAGTCACTGAAAATCATACTGAAAGTTTGTCTTCAACCACTGTCAGTCATGTTGAGGACATGTCATTGATCACTGCTAGTCATATTAATGACAAGTCACCAGTTCCTATGAGTTATACTGGAGACACCAGATCAGCCACTGCAAGTCATGCTGAGGGAGTTGACATTGTCGACAAACCAAACAAACAAAAGCTTAAGTTTCCTTGTAAGTTTTGTGAGGGAGATCACCTTACTTACTTGTGCCCTGTACTTCCAAAAGTGCAAAAAGTGTGGTCCTTAGTTCAAAAGTCTGATGCTTCTGAGCAACCAGCCTTTGTGAGTCATGCTAGGGGCAAGCTGTCAGCCAATGCTAGTCATGCTGAGAGTACTGACGTTGTAAAGGATTCTAAACTGATAGGACGGAAACCAAAGTTCCCTTGTAAACTTTGTAAGGGAGATCACCTTACTCACCGATGCCCTGCCATTCTAGAGGCACGAAGAGTGTGGTCCATGTCTGAAGGAACCTTTGTTCCTGAGTTGTCTATAGATTCCCTGCAATCAGATCAACCTTTGGTTGATCAAGTGGTTGAACCAATGCAATCTTTGGTCGACCCCACTCTTCCTTCGGAGAGTGAAGTGATCGAATCGATGCAATCTTCGACCGATCCCATCAGTCCTTCGGAGATTGATGAACCTACTGCTGAAGTCTTCTGCATTGCCAGTTTGGATATTCCTGAAAAAGGGAGCACTTCATCTGTGCCATGTGAACCCCTACCAAGCCCTAGGATTGTTTCCTTTGATTGGAATAGTCTAGCCAAGCCTCATCTTCCTTCTTCGACACCTTTCTAGATAAAGGTTGATATCGGGAACCATACGGTTAATCGATGCATTGTTGATGAAGGTGCTTCTGTTAGTATCTTATCCGCTTATGCTTGGAGAGATTTGGGTTTCCCTAATGTTATTCCAGCTGCTAATTGGCCGTTGACCTTCGATAAAAGACCTAGTGAACCGTTTGGATTCCTCCATCAGGCACCTATTTCTTTGGGTGGAAAAACAGTCTTAGTTGATTTTATGGTTTTAAAGGACCCTATGGACTTTGATATGATCCTCGGGCGTGATTACATTTATGCTATGCATGCTGTGGTGTCTACGCTTTTTCGTGTGATGCATTTCTCTCATAACGAAAACATTGTCACCATCGACCAGCTTGCATTCGTTGATCCTCCTTATTACCCAACTGTAGACCAGTCGGATCCCTCGTCATTAGGAACTACTATGTCACATGGGATGTTGTGGCATATTGTTCCTTGAGTTCAAATGCTACTGAGAAGAAGTCTCTGAATTCATGCTTACCTTATCGGGACTTGGTCCCAGCTTTTGACCAAGTGACACCTCCATCTGAATGTTTAGATATGTGTTCTATCTGGGATGATATACTTCCTTCTGATGAAGTTTTCCTAGAGTCCATAGTACAGTTTGCCATTCATTTGGATGTTGATCCAGTCGCAGTTATGTCCATCCCTGGTTTGACCTTAAAGTCTGATCTTCCTACTATTGAGTCTTTGGACTCTCCTATAGATCCGCAAATCGGTGTTCCCACTGAGTTTGATTCTGCTTCTAGAATTTTCAACTCCCGTGATGATGAGTTTGTTCATGCGGATTCCATCATTTCCTTCAACTTTTATCTTCATCCTGAAGTCGATCTTGTTGATTGTAAGTCCTCGGGCTTGGGTACCATAGAGTCTTCATTCAAAAACTCTACCTTGTTTATGCCTACTGTTGATGATAGTGAAGTTGAAAGTATTTCTACCACAGTGACTTGTATCGGGTATTTCCTTACATATGTTTTAGATATGATCCTGGTACTAATGTTTCTTGGAGACAGGATTCTTAGCTGGATGTATACTTGCTTACTGGTCCTTTTCGACACCTTGTGCGACCATGTCAGGTATATTCGGAACCTTGCATATAGGTTTAGGCTTCCCCGCTGTTATGTTGCATTTGAACCTTTTGCCATCTGAATTTGCCATAGGGTCGAACCTGTTGGATATTGGTGTGTTAGCCATCTCTTTATGCATTGTGCACCAATCCGACAACAGAGCCTACGTAACATGGGTCACCCTAGTCAGCACCCTTATGCCATTCTGGTGCCCATGCTGAGTTTTTCTCATAGGCTCGGGAGTCTTTCTAGATTTACGATGACTTTGAGAAGAAGCCTCATATATTTCTTCCTCATATATTTTTGGCCATCCCTGATAAGGCTCCCATCTTTGTGTTCAAATTGCATATGCATCTATTATGATCCCGCTTGTGCTAATGAGCCTGAAGCTGGCTTCCATGCTTTTAACTCGTTATATAAGCCTCCATCTCTGATCTCATTTCCGCTAAGCCCTGTATCATTTTGCCCTCACAATTTGACACCTTTTACCTAGAGGAGACACACCCTGAGTGTCCTTATCTTGCTCATGTTCCTTGCATTAGGCATAGCTTTGTTCCATGCGCTTGGAGCTAGTTTTGCACGTCCCTGACAGTCGTCTCCTCCCATAATCGAGCATTCTTCTTTTACTTCGAGCTCGTTAAAAATAGTAAGTAGGTTTCGAGCATTCTTCTTTTACTTTGAGCTCGTTAAAAACAATAAGTAGGTTTCGAGCATTCTTCTTTTACTTCGAGCTCGTTAAAAACAGTACGTAGGTTTCGAGCATTCTTCTTTTACTTCGAGCTCGTTAAGAACAGTAAGTAGGTTATGATAATTCTTTTGCCTTCACTTCGAGCTCGTTAAAAATAGTAAGGAGGCTATGAGCATTTCTTTCATCTTCACTTCGAGCTCATTAAAAATAGTAAGGAAGTTGTGAGCATTTTCTGTATCTCCTTTGAGCTCATTAAAAACAGTAAGGAGGTCATGAGTTTACTTTTTCGGACTCGTTAAACCTTTATGGAAAAGATCCCTATGGAGTTCTTTTAAGCCCTTTTCAGACTCCTTAAATAGGAAAAGTTTGCCGAGCATAGTTGTCTTTTTGGGCTCGTTAAAATAACTGAACCGACATCCACTTAGGTATAAAATTACCCCTTTTCCGGGCCTTGGTGGATAATTTATGGAAAAGGTATACTCTAGGTATACTTTGGTATGCGCTAGAAGAGTTCTTCTTCCATTATTTTACACTTTTTCGGGGAAGGAGACTAAATTTACGAAAAAGGACCTTTGGAGTCGTCTTTAGGGTTTTCAGACTCTCGAAATGTGAAAACACCAAGCGAGCATTCACCTACTTGGGCTCGATGTGAAATCCACGAGATGGTTGATAGAGTACTGTTTAAGTTTTTCAACTCTATAAACAAGAAAACATCGCCGAGCACATACCAATCCGGGCTCGATATAAAATCCACGGATAGGTGTATAGAGGACTGTTTAAGTTTTTCAACTCTACAAGCAAGAAAACACCACCGAGCACAGACCAATCCGGGCTCGATATAAAATCCACAGATAGGTGTATGGAGTTTCCTTCTAGGTTTTTCAGACTCCTTAAATATTAAAATACCGTCGAGCATGCTTTAGTTCTTTGTCAATCTCATTAAAAAATGAAAAAGGAAAGGGAAGGGAAGAATGTCAAAAATATTTTTCAATATTATGGCAACAATTCAACTATCTCCTTGAACAAAGCACCTATTTTGAGTCTATCAAACAAGTTGGGTTCTAGTGTTGGCCTTAGGGTAAACTTGATCTCAGAGTTCTTACTCCTCTGTTTGGTTAGTCTTCCAATCATTTGGAGAATCTATTAATGTCTCCTACATTGCAGACTTGCGTCGTGGTCCCTTTGTGTTCAAAGTTGCCTACGTCACTCTTGTGTCGTGCTCACTGTTCAAGGATATAACCTGTGTCGGCCATTCTACAATTGCCTTGACCTCATGTCTCGGCCATTCCTTGGTGTCAGTATGTTTCATCATGTGTTCAGTCCTACTCCAAATCAGCTCATACCTTATGAGTGTCCCTTGTGTTGGATGATGGGGGATGCATTAAGGCCTCCCTTCCAATGGACTTCTTCCCATCGACTTCAGCTCATTATGCTCTAGGAATGAAGTTTAGAGTTTCGGTTAGTACCTTGGGGATTGCAGTTATTAGTGGCAGTTTCCCTCGCTATTGGATAGATGGGAATACATCAATGTCTCCTATCCAATGGATTCTTCAAGTGTTCGACGGAAAGACCACTTATTCGCACTTGCTTGAATGTAATAGGTACCTTGGGTTCCATTTTCATTATTGGTGGACACCCTCGCATTTGTTAACGGTATACATCAATGACCGGTAATCAAACGATACCTCCCATGTTCGACATCAACTCATTTATTTGCATGGATAGGTTTGTACCTTGGGTTGTTTTTGGATGAAGACCTTGGGATCCTCGATAGCATCACCTCATTTATGTTATCGCCCAAGTTGCGCAAGACTGAGCCACACTTTTTTTTAGGATCTTGATGAGACATAGATCCAGCTTGTTCTCTATGGCTATGTTCTCCAGTTTTGACATAGATCCACCTTGTATTTATGTGGCTATGTTTACACTTATGTTCCTCATGGATCCACGCTTGTATTCTAGTGGCCATGATATATGCATTAGTATTTGGATCATATCGTATCCTCTTGGAGGTCATGTTCCACCATTTGAACATGGACAGTTACCCCATGGATAAGTTTGTCTGACATTGCCTTTGCTTTCAGGTACTTCATTTGAGCCTATGATTCTTGGTTTCTCCGTTCCTCCATGATTCAACTCTTTGTTATTTATAATGTATTTCGGCCATCGTTTCCTGCACTCCCTCTGACCTCATAAAATAGGGGGCATCTGTTATAGCTTGAAATGACACCTCTCCGTCCGTGACGACACTTGCTTCCCTTGGTCGCATGACGACACTTCTTGAGATCAAGTTCAGTCACACAACAGGACATTTGTGGATGGAGGAGTCATTTGGGACACTAAAAATGGTTGAAATTACCTCATTCTTGACCCATTTGATGTATATGACCCTTAGGAACATTTTTCCAGACCAAACCATCTCCTGAAAATGAGCAGAAAAGCCTGTTTTTGGCCATTTTTCAATATGAGCGCGACTCCACTGTTGAAATAGTAGCGTGTGTACGCAACTTTTCCTCATTTAAAGTAGCGCTCAATTACATGTGTACGCGACTTTGTATACTGTAGAGTAGCGTACACGCCTGTTTTGGTCAAAATCTCGAAATTCGAGTAAGTTAAGTTGGTTGGGAAACCTCTTGAGCAGTTATAACTTCTTTTCCTCTTCCTCATTCATTATATAAGGAGGGTAGAAGGGTCATGTGAAGGGACTAAGCCCAATTACAAAGTTATGCTGGAGGAATGGAGACCCTTATCCCCCTCTCTTGTGCTTCAGTTTTGGTAAACCCTAGTACAATTGCTTAGAGGCTGGGATCCTTGGAGAACAGAAGCAGGAGACCTTGAATCTAGGTTTCGTGAAGTGACAAGCTTGAAAGAAGGTATAACTGTATGTACTTGCTTTCATTCATCAATAAAGATCATACGTTCTTCTCTTTCCAAATATGACCTATTAATGTGTCTTAGAGTTGATTACAGTTTGTTTATAATTTGATGTCATCTTATGTTATGAATATCAATCTTATATATGTAGTCAAATGTATTTGAGAAAGGTATCAAGTTGTTTTGCAGGTCTGGGAATTGCAACACTAGATAAGCATTGAAGAGCGAGGGAGGCAAAGCTAGGATCAATCTTCTGAATAAGGTGCCTACATATCTAAACCCTAATCTCTTCATTTATTTGTTGTACTTGCAGAATGCTTGTAAGTCTATCTTTATCACCGTAAGTTGGTAGTTTCTCCCCTGAACTATAGGTGCATTTTCCCCACAACACTGGACCATGGAAGCAGTAGGTGCCTTTCCACGGTCCTCACCCTGACACGATAAATCAATCAATAATTCATCATAAGCACAAAAAAATGTGAATGTCAATAGTGGAAATCGAATGTTAACAGAAAAAATCAAAACATTTAGTTATTATATTTAACACTTACCTGACGGGGCACAGAGTGTGACCTTCCATGGTCACCCTGGACCATGGAAGTAGGAGGTGCCTTTCCACTGGTGCCACCTTGACACAATAAATCAATAAATAAACGTTATGAAAGTAATTGTAACATAATAAAAAATGATATATTGCAATAATATTTATTTTTACCTTAGAAGCAGAGGACACGCGTTCTGTTCCATGATGATCATGGCAAGACCCCTGCCACAGTGTAATAAGCATGTTTTCACATGGAAATATTATGGGGTTGCATTTTCTAGTTATTGTAGTCATATTTAGTTACTATATTTAGTTGAGTCAATAATTGTAACGTAAACAAAAATGATACATTACAATAATATTTACTTTTACCTTCGAAGGATAAAATACATGTTATGATCCTTGGTCATGAGCATATCCCTACCACAATGTAATAAGCATGCTATCATATGGAAATATTCACAATAAGCACCAAAAAAGTGAATGGTAACAGTGAAAATCGAATGTTAACAGAAAAAATCGAAACATTTTGCTATTGTATTCATATTTATTTACTATATTTAACATTTACCTGACGAGGCATAGTTTGTGAACTTTCACGGTCATCCTGGACCGTGGAAGCAGCATGTGGCTTCCCACTTCCGCCACCGTGACAAAATAAATCAATCAATAAAAGTTGAGTCAATAATTGTAACATAAACAAAAATGAGATAAGAATAACCGTGTAATAAGCATGTCATCACATGGAAATATTCATAATAAGCATGAAAAAAGCAATGTCAACGGTGGAAATTTAATGTTAACAGAAAAAAAATGAAACATTTAGTTATTATATTTAACACTTACCTGACAGGGCACAGAGTGTGGCCTTCCACGGTCACCCTGGACCATGGAAGTAGGAGGTGCCTTTCCACTGGCGCCACCCTGACACAATAAATCAATAAATAAACGTTATGAAAATAATTGTAAGATAATAAAAAAGAGATATTGCAATAATATTTATTTTTACCTCAGAAGTGGAGGACACACGTTTTGTTCCATGACGATCATGGGAAGACCCATGCCACAGTGTAATAAGCATGTTTTCACATGGAAATATTCTGGGGTTGGAGATTCTAGTTATTGTAGTCATATTTAGTTACTATATTTAGTTGAGTCAATAATTGTAACATAAACAAAAATGAGACATTGCAATAATATTTACTTTTACCTTCGAAGGATAAGATACATGTTCTGCTCCTTGGCCATGAGCAGACCCCTGCCACAGTGTAATAAGCATGTTATCATATGGAAATATTCACAATAAGCACCAAAAAGGAGAATGGTAACAGTGAAAATCGAATGTTAACAGAAAAATCGGAACATTTTGTTATTGTAGTCATATCTATTTACTACATTTAACATTTACCTAACGAGGCATAGATTGTGACCTTCCACGGTCACCCTGGACCGTGGAAGCAACATGTGGCTTTCCACTATCATGCCAAAGTATCTCTCAAGCAGTCAAAGACAGTCAACGTAGCAAAATCGCAGAATAAACATTAAAAAATCACATCTGATGAATTACATGATGGGAATAACCTTCCTTAATGTACTCAGATTTTAACTTTCAGTCCAAATCTTACCTCTCAGAGGCAATTCAACAACTGGAACAAACTAGCCCTTAGTCAAGGGAATAAATATACCTTAGAGAGAGAGAGAGAGAGAGAGAGAGAGAGAGAGACCATAAATATTGATTAAAAAGACATACAAGTACGACATAAGAACCAACCTCTCAAAGAGGTGCGACACAATCAAGATCATGCCCTAAAAATAAACAAGCACACCAAGTATCCCTTAAAACAGTCAAAGACAGTCAACACATCAAAAAAATCAGCCACAACAAGCAGCAATATGGACACACACGCGTGAAGGAGTGAGAACCAAAATTTCTATAGAAACCCTCATAAAGGACAATGCTAAGTAACAATAGCTTAGGTGTTGCTTGTTTACCCAAGAAACAAATAACGCTCAAGTAGAGGCAACCTTAAAAACCATTGACGTCATAAACAAGTGTGCCTGAAAATCCTAGATCAACCGTACCAAAACAGAGCTCAAAGTGCCATAAAGACAACGCTCTCAAGAAAGGCTATAATAGTTCTTATATCCTCTCAAAGACCTCCTAGAAGGTCCTTCTAAGTGATGTTAGGGTTTCTCGTACGATTAGGCTAGGCATGATGTCATCAATTAGAATTAAAATCAAAGTGGCAAGCAACCAAATTAAGGAGGGCTAGATGGTCCAATGTCTGATGAATGAAGTTGATCAGTGCAGTAAATGTGGCTGCCATATGGCAGGCCAAGACTGAGGTCTTTGAAAAAACCTCAGTATACCTTGAGTCCATGGAGTTTGGAGAATGGACTCAAGAGAAAATAATGACTACTCCAAGCAAAAAGATAGGTCCTAGGATCGTGATTCTATACACAGATAGAAGGAGAGAAAATACAAAGCAAGGATGAAGTTTAAAAAAAAATCAGAGGTAATACGAATTTGGATTATGTGACTAAAAAAAAGTATGCATGTTGATAGGGGGAGCAGTATGGTCATCAAAGAAAAAACAATTAAGTAAAACAACGTTATGATGTTTAGGATTGCTATTGATGCATGCTTATCTTTTATGAATTTCCTAGATACATCTATTATAGCAGCATTAAGAGCGGAACTGAGTAAGCTGAGATAGTTAGTAAATGGAAGTAATATGCCCACTCAAGGGATTAAATGTCCAACCATGCCAGCAAGGAATGCGACCTTAAAGAACGTGTCCTCGGCTCTGATATGGAAGGTTAAAATGCATGCATAGGTTGTAAAGAAAGGGAAAGCATAGTTTATGAAGGTTAAAATGCACATAGAGGTTGTGAAGGGGGTGCAAACATGTCCGAAGATGTGACCTTGTCAAGGGGATACACTGACAAATGCCCGCAGACATTAAATTTGCTAGAATGCCCGCCAAGCTTTCAAGGAAGTGAAGAAAATGAAGAAACTGCTCACAACATATAGTGTAAATTCCCGCTAGATTCGGTTTATGCATGCACTGAAGAAGGTAGACGCCCACAGGGTCTTGAAATAATGGAGAAATTCCCGCACTGACTAAGAGTATGCCCGCATGTATGAAGGTAATATCAACAAATGCATGCAGATCTCAAAAACATCCGCAATCCTGAGTAGAATTATGTCCACACATCAAGAAAACATGCCCATAATGGATGCATGAAAAGGATAAATGCCCGCCAGGCATAAGTAAATGCCCTCATATTAAATAAAACCGTTTACAGAGGTGAAGATTCACACAGCAAGTGGAAAAGTGCATTTAAAATGCCACCAACAAGTTTAAGAATGCCCGTAGGCAGTGAAGATATGCCAGCAAACAACATAAAATGCCCGTAGGGCTTTACAAAATGACCTCTAGGTATATTAAAATGCATGCGAGGATTTGGGAAAATGCTTGCAGGGTCTCCAGAATGCACGCAAGGGTAGTAAAGGTACATGCAGGCATATTGGCATGAGAATTGATGAAGTATGGAAGATGTATATGCACAGTTTTAAGTGATGTTGTAGAAGAAAATCTCTGTCTATGATAGCCCCATTGATTAAGTTAGGATGAAGACTTGGAAAAATGAAAAAATCTGTCTAAAAATTTTGAGGACTGTGTATTGACAAATTTGAGGAAATCAATAAGTGCTTAAAGTCATAGTCAAAGGGGGAGATCAACAAAAGACAATTTTATATGTAAAACTGTTCAATCCTATTTTTTTTAGGTTCACAAGACAATCAAAGCAATAAGAAGGCTTTAGACAAAGACAAAAGTAGCCATAACTAGAGTGCTAATTGATAAAGGGTGTAAGCATTGATTGAGCAACAAATTTTTGATAAATGCTCAGACATAGGGGGAGTATATTACTTAGTCAAAAAGTACTTCCATGACAGTAAGAAGTGAGTTCTCAGGGAAATCTAAGAAGAAAAGGGAAGCCAATTTCAGTACAAGTATAGCGGCATATCAGACAGGGGGAGCAGTCAAATAAAGAAGCATTCAATTTTTTTTTTTTTGGGCATTGTGAAGTCCTTGATGGACAAGAATTTGACCCTTTGTCATTAATTTCAAAGGGGGAGAGTGCTTGAAAAGGTTGCCATCAATGATAAAGGGGGATATTGATGAGCAAGGTTGTCATTGATGACAAATCATTAATGACAAAGGTAAGATAAAGGATGATGATATGACAAGAAGTGACAAATATTGATGACATGGATTGATATGGGAATTGGAACACCAAATGGGTCAACTGACCCATTCTATGGTCATTTGTGGTTTGATGGGGCCATGGAACCCTTGGTGATGGTCCATTCTAAAGTCATATGATTGAAAGTCATATGATAACCTTTAAAGAGTCTTAGAAACTCTTGCATATGGTGCCTTTGGGTCAGTGTGCCATTGTGTCCATCAAGCTAAATGAAGGGTCAACAAAAAATATAACCACAAGAGGGATAACCACAAGTCAACACATAAACATGGCTAACCACAAACATAACATAACAAGTGGGATAACAACAAAGTCAACATAACATAACAAGTGGGGTAACCATAAACATAACATAACAAGTGGCTAACCACAAAGTCAACATAACATAACAAGTGGTCTAACCACAAATTCAACATAACATAACAAAACTCTCTCTCAAAGATATGTGGTCCACATATGTGCCATGCAACAACTGAAAGTTTATCATCACTATATATGAAGGGTTCAACTTGGAAGATGTGATCCTCTCATCCTCATTTAGGTTCTGCCGGAATCTGACTTTCAAAATACCCAACCAAGGGGAAACCAAACATGGAAGCACACTTGCACCAACAAAATTAGTGAACCAAGATAGCACAGTTGTAACATTAAAACATAATTTTCATCTCTTTCAACTACATTAAAACATAATGTTCATCCCTTTCAACTACTCCATCAAAACATAATGTTCATCTATTTCAACCTTAATACCCCCAAGGGCCAAGAGGTCCTTGTGTTAAAGTTGAAACAGATGAAAATTATGTGTTGAAATGGAGTGCCCATGAATGAAGTGTTGTACATTGATTAAGAGTGTGGGAACCTTAGTGTTTATATATACAAATTCCTTAGCTCCTGAAAAATTAGAAACCAATAAAAATGAATCATACTACCACCTACCAAGACATACCATGCTGCAAGACTACCATTAAATATTGTATGTGCCATTAAACAACAAACAATGCAGCAAAATCATAGAACAAACATGTAAAAATCATATCTGATGACTTACCTGATGGGAAGAACCTTCCTTGTACTCAGATTTTAACTTTCATATCAAATCGTTCCTCTTAGAGGAAAGTCAATAACTAGAACAAATTGGCCCTTAGTAAAGGGCATAAACATAGCTGAGAGAGAGAGACCATAAATGTTGATAAGAAGAACATACAAGTACAGCAAAAGAACCAGCCACTCAAAGAGGTATGGCACAGTAAAGATCAACCCCCAAAAATCAACCAGCACACCAAGTATCCCTCAAAACAGACAAAGACCATCAATGCATCAAAAAACATAGCCATAGCAAGAAGTAGTATGGACTCGCACGCATGAAGGTGGGAGAACCAAAATTGATGTAGAAACCCTCAGAAAGGACAGTGCTACTGCTAAGTAAGAACAGGTTCGATGTTGCAAGTAGACCCAAGCTCAAGCATAGACAACCTTCAAACCCTTGACATCATAAACAAGTGTTCCTGAAAACTCTAGATCAGCCGTGCCAAAACAGAGCTCAAAGTACCATAAAGCACAAAAAAGCGAATGGTAACAGTGAAAATCGAATGTTAACTGAAAAATAGAAACATTTTGTTATTGTAGTCATATTTATTTACTATATTTAACATTTACCTCACGAGGCATAGATTGTGACTTTCCATGATCACCCTAGACTGTGGAAGCAACATGTGGCTTTCCATTGCTGCCACCCTGACAAAATAAATCAATCAATAAAAGTTGAGTCAATAATTGTAACATAAAAAAATGAGATAAGCATAACAATGTAATAAGCATGTTATCACATGGAAATATTCATAATAATCACGAAAAAAATGAATGTCAATGGTGGAAATCGAATGTTAACAGAAAAATCGAAACATTTAGTTATTGTAGTCATGTTTAGTTACTATATTTAGCATTTACATGATGAGGCATAGCGTGTGACCTTCCACGGTTACCCTGGATTGTGGAAGCCACATCTATTCGATTTAAGTTGTAATCGATCAACAACTCTTCACTTGGAAGTTTGTTTTTGTTGCACATACAAATATACGATGTTCTTTGTGTTCCTCAAATTCGCAATTCAGTTGCTTAGTTGTTGTCACTAGTTGTGTACTATTTATAAAGCCAGCAACGTTTCCAGATTCTTTTGGTCTCCCATCAATATACATAGTCACCCCTTTGTTTTTATTGTTCTCTGCTAGTTGTATATAATTTGCGGCAACTCCATATCTCTGCATACTTTGAGTATATTGGATCAAGATCAACCAATTATTGTATTTGTATAATGGTTCGACATACTCCATCAATTCAGTTACAGTTCCATATCCGAACTTTATGCCATCCATGGAAAATAGCCCCAATCCATGTAAGGACAAAGGAGCAATGCGATACATTCTCCCATTGATGAAGAAATATGTGTCCACTTGAGGTATATTATTAGGTACCCATCGTTGCACTAGATGTCTATACCTCAAGGGAAACTCAATGTCACCTATGCTCTCAGCATCATAATTACATGACCCTCCGCTGGCAATAAAATATTGCATGCGTCTACGAAATATTTTCCTTACCTTTTCAGATCTAGTTGATATAGAATCGGTAGATCTAGTACAACACATGCCACTTTCAACCTCTCTGATTATATCTTCATCATCACTTGAGGAAGATATATCTGACAAATACCTATTTGGTGGTACCTAGACTCGATAAAACAAGAATATAAGTTACCAAGCGGATATAATTTAGGGTGCAAATATATTTACTTGTAATGTTTTAATATCAAAAGTTATTTCTTCCCAAAAACTTTATCAAAAGCTATTTTTATATCAAAGGTGTAATTTCTTTTAGATTTATTTATATTTGAATTAATTTTAAGTATAAGACACGATTTGATTTGATTTGGAATTTGTTCACAACACGGATATAGAAGTGTGTTTCTTGGGCCACTTGACTAGTTAATGCATGCAAAGAGGTATGGGGTTCCCCCTCATATAGATCATGTTGGGGATTCAATTTGGAATAGGCGGTGGTCATATTGCTTCATTCATGGATTTCCCATCGAAACTCAGCGACGTTAGTCTAACACTCCCTCTTCCATAGTGGTTTGATATGCAAGTTTCCTCATGCAAGGTACTCCTTCTCTAACTATGTGCTACATGTGAGGAATGGTACTCTATTGTATGAAAATGTGGTCACAAAGGTCCAACTCTCCTCCTCAACATAGGTCCTTGGTTCTATCACCAACCTCCATGAAGTATCCTCCTCAACCCAAGCATCATCAAATCAAGTGTCCAACCTGCAAGGTGTGTAGGTCCCAAGCTCTAAGGGTTAAGTGCCCAATGCTCCTCCTCCTAGGTGAGTACCTCCCTTGATCAAGCAATCGACTTCCCCATTGTGTGCACCCAATGAGTTTATCAACATGTCGATTAGGTAACAATATCCTAAGGGTACCATGTCAACACACTAACCAAGGCCAAGCATCCACCCAAACCGAGACATTGATATGACCATGAAGCATCACAAGGGGTTAGGAGGCCTATTGCTCGTCTACCGAGGTGAGAACACTTTTGGAGTAATCCCAAAAGCTAACACATAGTTTTCCCTAAAATGAATAATTATATCTAAAAACTAGGTGGCCATGTGTATTACTCACTCATTATTGCCAAAAATTTTAGGTGCATGCAGTTAATACACATGAAATTTATAACATCATGTCCATAAAAGAAAAACGAGTATGGAGTAACATAATTCTCTACAAAATTCTTTTTTCTTCAAAGTGAAATTCTCAATGTAGATATGAGTTTTGATTGCTTGAAGTTGAATGAACAAAAAACTTAACAAATTTAATCGTCAACAAGCAAATGTATTACCCATTTTCGTGTTTGCACCCTTATACCAATGGAGACAACCACATGAAAGTGGTGTCTTCCAGTAACATATTGGTTGATTGGTTGGGGGGTCTGTTGGCTTGGTTTTGAAACCAAGCTTAGTGCTATGGGCACCTGCTAACTAGTAGCAGCAGTTTCAATATTAAGCAAAAACAGTAAACTAAATCTAAATCTAAACTAAACTAGCATGCACATTTTTGAATTAAAAAACAAGAACAAGAAATATAAAAAATAATTTTGGTATTGAAAATGGGGGCAAGCAAGTGCTTGCAATAATAATACCTCCAATTGATGAAGATAGTTGAGAAGCTCCAAGGGTGAGCAGCTCCAAACTCCAAAGGGTCCTTTCTCCAAGGTTGCTATAATGGCCAAAAGCTTAAGGGATATTTTGGCAGCATGAGGATAGGAAGATGGATGGATGTAAAGTGAGGAGCCCCTAACACCTTTTTATAGGTTTTGGTGGTGGGGAATACCATTGTGGTTTTGAGGAAACCAATGGTATTGACCAACATGGTTTAGGTACCTTATCCCTCCTTTTTCCTTTTTTGAATATTTTTATTATTTTTATTCCCTTTTTAATATTTTGGGAATTTTGGACCATTTTTGAGGGTTTTTTATGATTTTTTAGGAAAAATACTCATTTTGAGTGGAAAAAGGGGTGTATTAAGGTCTTTTGGTGACCTTATGGTGGCTTTAGAGGCTCAAATGGTGGAAAAGTGGACAAATGAGTCATGTGAATAAGGGAATGAGCTAGTGAGCACTTTTTAGGTGTTAACAGATTGCCCCCTGATGTGTGAGGGCAGGAGCTCATCGTATGGCCGATAGACATCATAGTTCTTTTGTCTTTTTTCTGGGGTTTTGGGGAGGAGAAGAGACTGATTGGAGACTGGATCCACGGCCCTTGGAAGCTGCAAAAAATGAAAAAATTACATGGCCTCAATATGAATGAGGAATAATCTCCGATAATGGACGAGGCAGGCATACCCATGCTCGTATCAAGACATATACATAACAATTAGTCCCAAGAAGGGGGACGTGAAAAATACATAAACAATCTGTTGGTACGTGATAATGGTCCAGAGGGGACATCATTCTCGGATGTACTCATGATCATAACATGACTGATTTCAATAACTGATTCACTGGAATAACTGATGAACTGTTGAAACTGAAGGTGTCCAACATCTGTAGGGACTCAATGATTGTGAGCCATCTCTGGGAAGTATATGTAACTGTATACTCGAGGGAGTATAAAACTGAGGTACACTTGAATACTGTTGCCATGCGCAACCCGGATATCTATAGAAAAAATGTAACTGGTTGTTTCCATAAATAGACTCTCAAATGTGGAAGAGTCAGGAGGTATCCGAGGTCTTCGACTAATAATTGAAAGGGACCAATACCCTGTGCGAGTCTCAACGATGCGATGAAGGTGTTGAAGTTGAGCATGTGAGAAACAACCACTTGGAGAAGCACTGAGGACTCTTCTTGAAATGATTCGTAGGCACTCATCATAAATGGTGATGAGTCCAAGACATAGGGACTTCTAGGTCTATCCTCTGGAATAAATTTGGTTGTCGTTGACAGAGGGAGACCAGCAACTAACAAGGCAATGATGTTTCCTTGATTGGAGCGTGAGGTGTAGAAATGAAGTGTGGTAGTACTGATGGTAGGACTGACATACTTGTGGGGATGGGAAGTAACTAGGGTCATATAGTGGGTAGACTCAAACTTCCTTTGTTCAGAGTATTCTGCAGTATGTCACCTTGAGAATCCCTCGACACCACCCATCAGCTTGACCCCCCCAAACTCAATACATACCCTTCAGTCCCTAAAAGCAATGACTTGTATATTCGATTTGATTTGATACACCTAGTATTCTCCCCAACGGAGTTTCCAAAAATTGTTGGCTTTGTTTTGCAACCAAGCTTAGTGCTATGGGCACCTGCTAACTAGTAGCAGCAGTTTCAATATTAAGCAAAAACAGTAAACTAAATCTAAATCTAAACTAAACTAGCATGTGCATTTTTTAATTAAAAAACAAGAACAAGAAATATAAAAAATAATTTTGGTATTGAAAATGGGGGCAAGCAAGTGCTTGCAATAATAATACCTCCAATTGATGAAGATAGTTGAGAAGCTCCAAGGGTGAGCAGCTCCAAACTCCAAAGGGTCATTTCTCCAAGGTTGCTACAATGGGCAAAAGCTCAAGGGAGATTTTAGCAGCATGAGGATAGGAAGATGGATGGATGTAAAGTGAGGAGCCCCTACCACCTTTTTATAGGTTTTGGTGGTGGGGAATACCATTGTGGTTTTGAGGAAACCAATGGTATTGACCAACATGGTTTAGGTACCTTTTCCCTCCTTTTTCCTTTTTTGAATATTTGTATTATTTTTATTCCCTTTTTAATATTTTGGGAATTTTGGACCCTTTTTGAGGGTTTTTTTATGCTTTTTTAGGAAAAATACTCATTTTGAGTGGAAAAAGGGGTGTATTAAGGTCTTTTGGTGACCTTATGGTGGCTTTAGAGGCTCAAATGGTGGAAAAGTGGACAAATGGGTCATGTGAATAAGGGAATGAGCTAGTGAGCACTTTTTAGGTGTTAACAGGGTCAGTATGATTTCTTGGTATACAATGTTAAAAAGTTATAAACCCCTATAATATGGCACCTTAGAATAGCTTAGAACGCTCTAATTTACACCAAATTTGGCCATCTTTTGCCCATTTTTTCCAAATTTCATGCAATTTCATACATGGAGGGAAAGTGGGCCCATGCACAAAATTGTCCAAAATTGGGCTAGATTCAGTCAATTTTGCAAAAAACAAACAATTTTTTTAAATTTCAAGCATGAAATGAGGTGGAATAGCATTGGGTATGACTCCCACTCCCTACCATGCATGTTTGAAATTGTAAAGGATCAAAGAGGAGGATCGATGCCTATTGGTTGTGTGGAGCAAACAAAAGAAAAATTGTGGCATATGTTTTTGAGAATCGATCTGTGATTGAATTTCAAAGCATTTACAGACTTCATGGGTATAGTCTGATTGGGGGTGAATTCCTGTTTAAATCCTAATAAATGCTCAAATAAGATGATTTCTATAAGAATGGGTAGAGGATTCATGTGCAGAGCACAGAGGTCCATTGGATTTCTCCAGGGCCTGCATCACTACATTGCCAAGGTTAATAGGCTTGCTGAATTCATTGGGCCTTTTTTATCCTCTGTACTGGCACTAGATTGCCTGCCTTGGGAATGCCGATATCCTCTAGATTGGTATCCCCCACTCCTCGATTTACCATTGCTCTCTACTCATCAAATTACCAGTGCTATGGATGCTACTAACGAACTAGTGCACGTTAGTGAACTTGTTCTTTGTTGTTTTGCTCTGGATGTTGCTAATGAGCTAGTGCACGGGAGTCTTTTGCTTATATGTTTCTTTGTATTTTTATTTGCATATTTTATATTTTGTGTTTTGTTTTGTTTTTTTATTTCCATATTTATTTTTTTGTTTAGTTTATTTTGGTTTATTTTTTCATATTTCATATTTTGTTGCATTTTAAATTAATTTTAGTTAAACAACTCTATGTTTTTAATTTAATGTAATTTAATTTAATTTAATTTAACTAGGATTTTGTCATAATTTGCATTGGTTGCATTGCTTATAGTGAGATCCTATACACAAGTCCCTTCAAGGACGAATATGATGATGATGATGACGTTGAAGACCAGGAAGATGATGGTGATGACGATAACAACGATGATGATGATGATGATGATGATGATCATCTTCATAATCAGAATTTTAGGGGGATCCCAATAAATGAAAATGTCTACAAGATAGGGGGAGAAGCCAGTTGAGTGAAAAATTAAGGATTGCTCCCAACACCCATTCCAAGGACTAATCTGACAATTCAATATGATCTGAGGAAGTAGTAAAAAAAATACAACTTTTTGGGCCTTGTGAAGCCTCCTGTTCTTAGATTTGTGCACATGAAGAATCAACACTAATGGACCTAGTCTGGTGTCTTAAAATTGGAAGATCTTAACTGAGCAGTTTGGTAGTTCTATAAAGTGAATTTTTTATAGGAGTGAATAATCACTCATAACCATTCTGTTATAATGTTGGCCAAGCTCATAATACTGTTAAATTTTAAGCATTAATTCACAATACTCTAGGATCTTCACTAAGAGAATAACATATACAGTATATCAATGCATAACAATCACAATAAGCATGACAAGCATCACAAGAATCAAAAGCATGAGAGACAAGAGACACAAAGTTTCCATGGGGAAAACCCTAAGGTGAAAACCCCACAACTTCCTAAGATATAGAGAGAGCAATGGCTCAACCAAAGTACAACCAAAATACACTGAGATAGTCTCCTAATAGCAGATGATCCTCCTCCTCACTAGTGCGCCACTTTTTGAGTGAGAGAGATATGACTTTCCGAAATGATATAAATAGAGATCTCCTGATCTCTATTTATACTAACC
This sequence comes from Larix kaempferi, assembly GCA_027924585.1. NCBI lineage: Eukaryota > Viridiplantae > Streptophyta > Pinopsida > Pinales > Pinaceae > Larix > Larix kaempferi. The sequence goes on from BSBM01000997.1 coordinate 20,732,316, forward strand.
TGTTTTCCCAGTGACCTTATGGGGCCGACTTGTCTAGCTAGGTATATCCACAATATAATATATATATATATTTTAGGGTCGAACCCACACATGGTGGTCTAATAACCCATCGGCAAGTACACACACTTGCGACAATTGTCAATCCACATGACAACACTTCCTTATAGAGGAATAACACATCTCTAATAAGGGTACAATAAATATATATGAAATACATAGATGAAATACATTCCGAAGTTACATATACATCAACACTCCCTCTTAACTAGGAAGGTATTTCTCGACACAGATCTGCTAGACAAGTCTTCTTCTCGGGATCATCGTCATCATCATCGTCATTGCTGTTGCTATCTCAACCAATATATGACTCTACTCGTCATAGGAAGTTCTACAGAGCCAGTCCTTTTTCATACTGGATGTAGGCCCACCACCTACGGGTCTTCATCATCACTTGCCATACTGTGGAAATCTCAGGACTTATTATGTACGTCACAAAACCTTAAAAGAGTCTCTTGACTAGCAAGAACCCTAAAGAGCATATGAGGCCTTTTTCATCCTGTCTAGATCTCCAGGACTTATTACATGTGACCTCACCACAAAACCTCAGAAGAGAATCCCAGGACTAATTACAAGCACAAGGCTCAACCTATCAGATCTCCCAGGGCACAAATTACATGTGGTCACCACAAAACCTCTAAAGAGCATCCCAGGACTGATTATGAGCACAAGGCTCAACCTATCATATCTCCCAAGGCACAAATTACATGTGGTCATGGCAAAACCTCGAAAGAGCATCCCAGGTCTGATTACGAGCACACGGCTCAACCTATCGGATCTCCCAGGGCACAAATTACATGCCATAGGACAAAACCTCGAAAGAGCATATGCCAGATATCCCAGGGAAAAAATTACATGCCATAGGAAAAACCTCGAAAGACTATTTGCAGATCTCCCAGGGCACAAATTATATGTCCTCCCAAGCAAAACCTCAAAAGAGCATTTTCCAGATATCCCAGGGTACAAATTACATGCCATAGGAAAAACCTCGAAAGACTATCTGCAAATCTCCCAGGGCACAAATTACATGCTTATCTGCACAACCCATTCCACGGCCACAGAGTATCAACCTGATACTCACCATACATCATCCTGATGTACACATGATCATCTTGATCATCATCACTGCAACATCCTGCTGCATGTCATCTGGAGCAACATCCTGAAGCTCGTCATCCATGATCATCCTGATCATACAATGCATCTACCTAATGCATACCAAGTATCTACCTGATACATATCATCATACATGATCCACCTGATCATACAATGTATCCACTTGATACAAATACAAATACATGATACATATCACCATACATGATCCACCTGATCAAACAATGTATCCACCTGATACATATACAGATACATGGTCCAAGCATTCAACATGATGCATATACAAAATACATACAAATGATCCTACTGATCATATCCAACATCCAACAAGATGCATACATACATATAAATGATCCAACTGATCATATCCAGCATCCAACATGATGCATACATAGATATAAATGATCCAACTGATCATATACAGCATCCAACATGATGCATACATACATACATATAAAAATGATCCAACTGATCATACCAAAACATCATCTTGATGCTCATCATCCAGTGCTTACATCCACAGCCATGTGAAAGATCCTCCTTCCAACATGCTTGGAATGGCTTCAGCAAATGTGTCCATCACTTCTTCCTCGAAGTGTCATCAATCCGTAGAACACCAAGCCTCTCTCTGAAGTACTCGAACTTCACCCTGGCTAGTGGCTTCATCAACACATCTGCAATATGCTCGTCCGTTGCAACATACAGGAGCTTCATAGCTCCTCTCTGGACCATATCCCTGATATAGTTATATTTGATCTCTATGTGTTTCAACCTGTCATGAAACACTGGGTTCTCAGACAACTTCACACAACTCTGGTTATCACAGAAGATACCAATAGCATCCAACGGGAGATCAAATAATTTAGACAATAGCTTCTATAGCCATACTGCCTCACAACTAGATGAACAGGCTGGAACATACTCTTCCTTAGCTGTACTCAGTGCTACGCAGGACTGCTTCCTACTAAACCAAGAGATCACACTTGATCCCATACTGAAGCAGCATCCAGATGTGCTCTTCCTATCTGCAGCACTGCCAGCCCAATCTGAATCAACATAACCCTGCAGGTTAAACTTTTGATTCGCCTCATACTTGATCCTATAATCCACTGTACCCTTCAGGTACCTCGAAACATGCTTTACAGCAACCAGATGAACACTCCTCGGATCTGTCAGGAACTGACTCAATGTGTTCATCGCAAAGAAAATATCTGGTCTCATGTTCGTCAGGTACATCAAGGACCCAATCATCTGACGATACATAGAGACATCAACCGACTCAGATGAACCATCACATAGAAGCTTCAGATTCGATGCCATAGGTGTGGCCATGGCCTTGCAATCCATCATCCCGAATCTCTTTAGGATATATACTATGTACTTCCCTTGACCAAGGAAGATCCCACTTGCACTCTGCCACACCTCCATGCCTAGGAAATAATGCATCATTCCCAAAGTTCTTCATATCGAATTCGGCAGCAAGCTTCCTCTTTGTATCACACCAAGTTCTGGGAGCTTTCTACAAGCCATACAAGGCTTTCTTCAATCTGCACACATGTGACTCCCTGTCAGGTCTTGGGACTGCATCCCAAACATCTTCTTCATGATCGACGGATCATGGCATTCCATTTCTTCATCCCAGATCCTGGGAACTTCAATATCTTCAATAGATATCTTTGTTGCTGGAACAAATGTTGTAGTCCTTTTGTAGGTGAAGATATACGGTGTTTCCTACAAAACAAGTTAAATTGCATGATTAGAAACACCTCATAATTTTCAGAACAAATTCTTTACACATAAAGAAATATGTCATGCAGTCATGTAGTTATCTTATCCGATGCTTCAATACAACATTTATCCATGTTCCACAACTTTCTAGATGCCTTCCAGTCTCTACCAGAACATTGTTAAGAGTTTGCACTACTCCCAACATGTCAGCAAAGAGGTTTCATTCTAGATAAGTAGCACTGGAATGTTGTACAGTGCCATAGGCCACTTACCCATCACATGCATATTAGTAGTATACTGTTCATTAATGCAATCATTCTAATATGCACAATACATCTCCTAAGTCTAGGAACATAAGCATAATATTATTTAAGCATAATATTGAAATAATGATCTTTGTTTGTTTGTTGGGTGGACTCCCTCTGAGTCTTTGCTTCCTGGTAGGAGCCATTGAAGTAGCTTCTTCTACACCTTTCTGTTGTGGAATGTAGGAAGATGGTCAACTCCCTCTGAAAATCTGCATCCTTGCAGGAGTTGCTGGAGTGTGCTCCCTCTTGATCTTTGCTTCGTGGATTACCTGTCCTTGAACTTATATTCATCCTTGCTGACATCAATCTTCTTGAACCCTGGAAAGTATATTCTGTAAGCCTTTGAGCTTTTACTGTAACCCACAAAGATACCCTTCTTTCTTGAAGGATCTAGTCTAGTCCTCTTTTCCTTTGGGACATGAGTGTATACTGGACAACCAAATATTCTGAGATGGCTGACTTCAGGTTTCTTACCAGAAAAGACCTCTTATGGTGTCTTGTTGTCCAATATCTTGTGGGGTGTTTTGTTTTGCACATATATAGCTGTTCTAACGGTTTCTTCCCATAGATGCATAGGTAGATCCTGGTCATGCAGCATTTCCCTTGCTTTTTCCATGATTGTTCTGTTCTTCCTTTCTATAACTCCATCTTGTTGAGAATTATAACGAGCAGTCAACTCCCTCTTAATCCTTGAATCACTATAAAGCTTCTTGAAGTCACCTGAGGTGAATTCTCCACCATTGTCAGATCTAAATGTTATTATCTTCTTGTCAGTTTGATTCTCCATTAAGGTTTTGAATTCCTTGAACTTATCAAACACCTCATCTTTGTTCTTCAAGAAGTATACCCAAGTCTTCCTGGAGAAGTAATCAATAAATGAGACATAGTAAACATACCCACTCAGAGAACTGGATGACATAGGACCACATAGATCTGAGTGGATGATTTCCAGGATGTCGTTTGCATTGCTTTCACTGCTTGGGAAATCCTTCTTAATGTTCTTACCTTTTGCACATCCTTTTCAAACACCTTCATGCTTGGTCTTGATTTCAGGAAGACCCTCTACAACCTTGCTTGCAATTGGAAGTGCCCTATAGTGCATATGAGCAAGTCTTCTATGCAAAAGTTCACTTGGATCCATTGATTCATGTACCATGGCATGTTCAAGTTGTCCCTTAAATTTATACAACCCTCCCTCTTGCTCTCCAATCACTACTGCATCATCTATGTTCTTTCCCTTTGGCCACAATAGGACTTGGCCATCCACAAATTTAACCCTCATACCTTTTGCATCCAATGCAGAGATGGAGAGTAAGTTCTTCTTGAGCCCAGGTACAGAAAGGACTTCTTTCATCTTCAAATATTTTCCAGAACCTCGGTTGTAGGAGGCTTCACCACTTCCTTTGATTGGGTATTGATAATCATCCCCAAGTTTCACCTTATGGGGTGATTCATGTTCAGATAGATTCACAAAAGATTCCTTAAACCCAGTCATGTGTTTGGAAGCCCCACTATCAATCAATCAATCATTACAACCATGGGAGATAGTACCTATGAGAGCAGAAATTAGAACATATTCTTCTTCACTTGATGAGTCATCATCACTATCACTTTATGCCCTATCCTTCTTCTTTGGGGGTTCATCATCTTTGGCAGCATGAGCATGATATCTTCTTTTGTTATTCTTCTTTTTCTTATTGACGTAGTTGTTGTTGTCTTTCTTCTTCTTGGGACAATCTGAAGCAAAGTGTCCCTTCTCATTGCAATTGAAGCATCTGAGATCTTTCTTATCTTTATGATAATGGTGGTGTGATAATCTCCTGTTATGAGATGATTCCTTCTTGGACTTTCCTTTCCTGGCATGTGCTGTGAGAGTTTGATCTTCATTTCCCATCTTTTCTTCTCAGGCCACAAGCCTAGCTTCTTCTTGAGAGCATTCTTCCCGCAATTTGTTGAAGGAGATCAACATCTTCCTTGCACAAATTCCTTGAATAAAGGAATCCCATGACTTGGGTAGGCCATTTAGAGTGGTCATCACCACTTCACCATTCTCCACCATTTCATCCACTGCTTCTAGTTGTTCCTTGATCTAGGATACCCTTGAAAAATAAGATTGAATGGTTTCTCCATTCTGAAACTTTACTCCTTTCAATTGGTTCCGCAGGGTCATCTTCTGATTTATGTTCTTCCCTTCAAATAGCTTGGCCAAAGAGTCAAACATCTCCTTGGGTGTCTTTAGAGAAGACACATGGGGTATGAGATGGTCTTTGATAGAATCAGCAATGATTCTCTTTGCCTTGACCAATTTTTTCTTATGAAATACCTTAGCCTCTTCATCCTCTGGGATAGGGATGTCTTCTTTTACATATGAGTCCAACTCATTCTCTTCCAGGATTAACCCAATCCTATACTTCCAAGCTCGGAAGTTATCAACTCCTTCAAGCTTATCCTCAAGCTTGGTGTGGTGAGACATCTTAAAGAGTACTTCAAATGAAATAGAAAATATTTAGGTCTTACCACTTGAAATGCTGAAAACTGGATCTGGTCCCAGATTAGGGTTTGTCAGAAAAACCCTAAAAATTCAAAATGCGAATTTCAATTTTCTGAAATGATAGAAAGATGTGCCTTGATGAGCTTATCAGCCTGGTGTATTCAGAATTTAAGATCAGCAAATCTTTACACTTTAGATTTTCCTTTTTGTCCTCTCGGGTTCATTGGGGAGAGCCCTAAATTAGGGTTTGAGTTTCCCAGAGATCCACCCAGCCAAAAATCTCGATCCAAAGCTCTAAACTTTGATTTTTGCAAGGAGCTTCCAGCTATGTCTTTAGATTTCAGAAATTCCTATTTTTGTGGAAACCCTAATTTTTAGGGCCAAATCTAAAAATGCTCAGAATTGAATTCTGATTGGATAGATAGATTCTCCTTGATGAATAGAGTCAATATACTATACCGCGTTTCCAAAATCTGTGGAGAGAAACCCAATAAACAAGAAACTCAAGTTTCCGTCACTGCAAAAATGTCTTCTTCTCAGGTTAGCTCTGATACCATGTTAAATTTTGAGCATTAATTCACAATACTCTACGATATTCATTGAGAGAATAACATATACAATATATCAATGCATAGAAATCACAATAAGCATGACAAGCATCACAAGAATCAAAAGCATGAGAGACAAGAGACACAGAGTTTCCGTGGGGAAAACCCTAAGGTGAAAAACCCCACAACTTCCTTAAAGATAGAGAGAGAAATGGCTCAACCAAAGTACAACCAAAATACACTGAGATAGTCTCCTAATAGCAGATGATACTCCTCCTCACTAGTGTGCCACTTTTTGAGTGAGAGAGATATGACTTTCCGAAATGATCTAAATAGAGATCTCCTGATCTCTATTTATACTAACTTGTTTTCCCAGTGACCTTATGGGGCTGACTTGTCTAGCTAGGTACATCCACAATATAATATATATATTTCAGGGCCGACCCCACACATGGTGGTCTAATAACCCATTGGCAAGTACACACACTTGTGACACTTGTCAATCCACATGACGACACTTCCTTATAGAGGAATAACACATCTCTAATAAGGGTACAATAAATATATATGAAATACATAGATGAAATACATTCTGAAGTTACATATACATCAACAAATACTTTAGTGAAGACCAAGGTAAAGATCTTGTCATCACAACTTCATCATCATAATCATCTTCATCAACAACATCATCATCACCATCACCATCACCATCATATTCATCATCATCATCATCATCATCATCATCATCATCATCCTCATCCCAATCATCATCATGATAATCATGATCATCCGCTTCATCATCCTCATCCTAGTCATCATCATCAGCATCATCCTCATCCTCATCCTCATCGTCCTCCTCATCATCATCATCCTCATAATCCTCATCATCATCATCCTCATCCTCATCCTCCTCCTCCTCTTCCTCCTCTTCATCATTGCTGTCATCATGATCACCACCACCATCATTGATCATCATCATCATCATCATCATCATCATCATATTCATCATCTTCATCTTCATCTTCATCATCATCATCATCTTCATCATCTTCATCTTCATCATCATCATCATCATCATCATTATCATCATCATCATTGTCATCTCCCTCTTCCTAATCAACATCTTAATCATCGTCATCATCATCATCTTCATCATCGCCATCATCATCATCTTCATAATGATCATCATCTTCATCACCACCACCATCATCAATCATCATCATCATCTCCATCCTCATCATCATTATCAACATCTTCATCATCATCATCCTCATCATTCTCATCCTCATCCTCATCCTCAACCTCATCCTCATCATCATCATCCTCATCCATATGTGGCTCTTACAATCCAATCCAATGCCAAGATTTTCCACCAAAATGTATATCAATGAAACATAGGTATCCTTTGTCTTCATAAAGAGTACATATTTCCTAAGCAACGTTGTCTCTAAGGAAGCATGGATTTTCCAATATTTTTTCCTCATTTTCATCTCCATAAGAACCTTCTTAAAGCCATTTCCATTTTTTAATTATGATGATAAAGGTAAAAGGGAAAAATGGTTAGTTGATAGGTCCTATCCAAGATGCTAAGTTTACTTTCTAGAGATATATCTCCATGAGGTTCCTTTTGTAATTTACTTTCAATCTTACTTAATAATCTTTGTTGAACTAACGAGACAATGACACCCACAAGGATACTTAGGTATCTAATATCTTTCCCTTGTTGGGTGAATGTTCATTCTGTCATCTCCCTCTTCCTAATCAACATATTCATCATCATCATCATCATCATCTTCATCATCGCCATCATCATCATATTCATCATGATCATCATCTTCATGATCACCACCACCACCACCACCACCACCATCAGCATCATCGTCATGGTCAACATCTTCATGATCATAATCATCCTCATCATCCTCGCCCTCATTCTAATCCTCATCATCATCATCATCAATATCCTCATCATCTTCATCATCATCGTCATTTTCTTCATCATCATCATCACCCTATTCATCATCATCATCATCATCATCATCATCCTCATCCTCATCATCATCCTCGTCATCATCATCCTCATAATATTCATCATCATCGTCATTTTTGTCATCATCATCATCATCCTAGTCATCATCATCATCATCATCCTCATCATCATCATCCTCATCATCATCGTCCTCATCCTCATTGATGCAGGAGCATCAATGCTAAGTCAACAATGTGATTGCATGTTCACATGTTGTGGCTAGGAAGAGGACAAGCTATCCTGAAGTGGGAAGAAAATTTGCTTATTAAGTATTTTAGTATTTGCAAAATATGTAACCGACTAGTGTGTTGTCAGTTTTTGACAAAATAGTACATAGTGGCGAGTTGATACTCCTTGCGTGGAGATCAAGCCAGATAGCTAGTTTGTTGTTGAATGATAGCGACTCCTTCAGTGATGGAGGAGAGTTTGTTAGTTTTTTTTTTTCAGTCCATCCATTCGGTTTTGGGATTTTGAATGGGTGAAAAGGGGAGAAAGAGGGACTCAGTAGGGGAAGTAATGTGCGAGGGAGAGTCAGTGGGATATTTTCTTGAATACTAGAGGAAAATGCGATTGGATAGGGGGGATTTCTATCAATTAATGAAATTAGCAAGTTCTCTGTGTTGAATAGTGTTACTGTGCATTTGAATGAGAGATAAGCCGAAGTTCTATCAGGTTGAGCTATGTGCAAGCGTTAACCTGACGTCTATGTGAATGAATCTTTACTTTTGTGCTTGTGTGAACTCCCATGTACAGTTAAGAACACCCAAAACATTCACAAAACGACTGTCATTAAATAACATAGGTAATTTATTGTCGTGTTTAGTTTCATATTAGATCCGAACGAAGATCGAGCTGGGTTGATCAATTCTATTATCAATCAACAAAAATCATAGAGTTGTAGTCGACTCAATTGGTAGATTTTGAACGGCTCGGATCAAAGCGAACGGGGAGATCGAAGATGGGGAAAGTATCCACAAAGTGAACGTGTGCTGGAGTTAACATTTTCGCAAGCTGACGTGAAGTGTTCTGCATCTAACGTAGATGAATGAGCAAGATCAAATCCGCAAGGGATCGACGATTGATACAGTGTTCTGCAGAAGTTTGAAGCTCGATAGATAACGATGAGCATTTGCGGAAGTCACATTGCAGAAGAGTGTTTGCAGAAGTCTTTTCTAGAAATCATGAAAAGTGCACCCCCAACCAGCAATCCGCAAAGTGCGGAAAGGAGGCATCCGCATCGAGGGAGTGAGATTTGCGGAAAGGAAGTTGCGGAGAGGCTCGTTGTGGAAGGACCATTGCCGGAAGGTGACTGCGGAAATATTATTTCGGAAGGACACTCGCAATTATGGAAAGAAGGTGATTCCGCAAGGCTATTGCGGAAAGATAATTCTGATAGGAAGAACATTGCAGAATACCTATTTCGAAGGTAAGGGCCACATTTGAGAAGGACTTAGATGGATTTTATCTAAGTTTAGTGGTTCGATTTCAGAGAATCACAATACTTCCTGGGGGAAGCGGGTTGGATGGGTTTTTTTCATTCCCACCTGCATCAATCATCCTCATCATCCTCATCATCCTCATCATCATTTTCATCATCATCACCACCACCACCATCATCATAAACATCTTCATCATCATCATCTTCATCATCATCATCATCTTCATCATCATCATCATCATGCTGCTGCTGATGATGATGATGATATTGATGATGATGATGATATTATTGATGATGATGATGATGATAAGGAAGAAGATGATGATGATGATGATGAAGATGAAGATGATCATTTTTGTCATCATCATCATCATCATCATCATCAACATCATCATCATCACCACCACCACCACCATCATCATCATCATCATCATATTCGTCATCATCATCATCATTATCATCATCTTCGTCTTCGTCATCATCATCATCATTATCATCATCTTCGTCTTCGTCATCATCATCATCTTCGTCGTCATCATCATCATCTTCGTCGTCATCATCATCATCTTCTTCATATCCATCATCATCATCATATTCATCATATTCATCATCATCATCATCCTCATCATCCTCATCATCATCTTCGTCATCATCATCATCATCTTCTTCATCTCCATCATCTTCATCATATTCATCATCGTTGTTGTCGTCATCATCGTAATCATCCTAGTCATCATCATCATCATCATCATCATCATCAATATCATCCTCATCCTCATCCTCATCCTCATCATCTTCATCATCATCATCATCATCATCATCATCATCATCATCATCGTTGCCGTCGTCATCACCATCACCATCATCATCATCTTCATCTTCATCATCATCATCATCATCATGATGCTTCTGCTATTGACGATGATGATGATGATGATAAGGAAGAAGTTGATGATGTTGATGATAGTTTTCGTCATCATCATCATCATCATCATCATAATAATCATCATCATCATATTTTCCATCATCATCATCATTATTATCATCTTCTTCTTGGTCATCATCATCATCATCATCATCATCTTCATCATCGTCATCATCACCATCTTCATCATCTTCATCATCATCGTCATCATCATCATCCTCATCATTATCATCATCTTCTTTTTTGTCATCATGATCATGATCACCATCTTCATCATCATCAACATCATCTTCTTCATCTCCATCATCTTCGTCATCTTCATCATCTTCATCATCGTTGTCATGATCATGATGAAGACAAGGCAAAACTGCTATATTTGGCTTGGTGCAATATTGAATCTTAATTTTTAATTATATGGTTGAAATGATTCATCATAGGGTTTTTGTTCTTATCGAAATTTTTGGCATAATGCCAATTTGGAGGATCACATGAAGAAGATAGGCAGAGGCTATTAAAACTCCACCATAACTACAGAAAGGGTTACATGTGACATGTCCAGATGATCACCAAATTTAGTAAAACCCTACAGAAACACAAAGACACAGTTATACTGAATCTTAATTAAATCTCTCATAATTCATGGGTTAAGGAAAATGCATGCCCCTTCCTGTCAGGATGTGGCTTGTTGAATAGGCTATCTAACCATGGTCTCATTTATTCAAAAGAGTGCTTTATGACAAAGTTATAGGTCTGCCAAAACAGGGGTTCAAAATAAACTTTGGAGAAATTATGAAAAGTGGCTAAGTGTTGGAAAATTGGTCCAAGTTGCCTTGGCGAAATGCCTGACACACATCATAGGAGAATGATAAAAAAATATTTGGAAGAACTAGGCTGAAGCTTGTTGATCTGTCTACCTGAAAATGGTCTCAGTTTGTGTTGAGAGTGTCTGAGGAGGAAGTTATAAGTCTGCCAAAACAGGGTTTCAGGCTGTTTTTCACTAGATGGATTAAAATTGCCTAAGTGGCCTCAATAAAATGCCCTCCATAATTCATGGGTTAAGGAAAATTCCCGCCCCTTCCTATCAGGTTGTAGCTTGTTTAATAGGCTATCTAACCATGGTGTCATTTCTTCAAAAGAGTGCTTTATGAAAAATTTATAGGTCTGCCAAAATAGGGGTTCAGAATAAACTTTGGAGAAATTCTGAAAATGGCGAAGTGTTGGAAAATTGGTCCAAGTTGCCTTGGAGAAATGCCTGACACACATCACAGGAGAATGATAAAAATATCTGGAAGAACCAGGCTGAAGCTTGTTGATCTGTCTACTTGAAAATTGTCTCATTTTGTCTTGAGAGTGTCTGAGGAGGAAGTTATAAGTATGCAAAAATAGGGTTTCAGGCTATTTTGCACCAGATGGAGTAAAACTTCCTAAGTGGCCTCAGTAAAATGTCATCCATAATTCATGGGTTAAGAAAAATTCCCACCCCTTCCTTTCAGGCTGTAGCTTGTTGAATAGGCTATCTAACCATGGTCTCATTTCTTCAAAAGAGTTCTTTATGACAAAGTTATAGGTATGCCAAAAAAGGCTTCAGAATAAACTTTGGAGAAATTATGAAGAATGGCTAAGTGTTGGAAAATTGGTCCAAGTTGCCTTGGGGAAATGCCTGTCATACATCACAGTAGAATGATAAAAAATATTTGGAACCAGTAGGATGATGCTTGTTGATCTCTATACTTGAACATGGTCTCAGTTTGTCTTGAGAGTGTCTGAGGAGGAAGTTATGAGTCTGTCAAAACAGGGTTTCAGTCTGTTTTGCACCAGAGGGAGTAAAACTGCCTAAGTGGCCTCAGTAAAATGCCCACCATAATTCATGGGTTAAGGAAAATTCCCACCCCATATGGTCAGGCTGTAGCTTATGATGATGATGATGATGATGATGACGATCATGTTGGGGATGATGATGATGATGATGCCGATCATGTTGGTGATGATGATGATGATGAAGATGATGAGTATGAGGATGATGAAGTTGACGATGACATAGTTGATGATGATCATGATGATAAGGATGATGATGATGATGATGAATATGAAGATGACGATGATCGTTTTTGTCATCATCACCACCATCATCGTCATCATCATCATATATAAAATAAACAAGTTGGAATTGATGGCAAATAGTATGATGACAAAGCAGAGGGTGTTAATTGTTTGTTCTGCTGACTATGATGATATGATGCCATGATAGTATGCAGTTAAGCATTCCTTACACATAGACTCTCTGGCTGTGAAAATTTCATCCCAAAGGGAATGGAGAAGTGGACATGAAGTAATAATAGGTTTGAGAGGTGTCCAGCGATAGCAGAAGAACATCACAATGTTCGTTACTACTGCCAATCAGAATGCCACTCAGAAGAGGGGGGACTTAAAACAGAAAGAGATGGAGGTTACGATCAAGGTTTTGGAATACAGTCTCAAACACTTGAAGAAATTTCCCATAAGAACACGCAAAGAGGCTCAATCCATTATGGAGAAAGGGAGGACCTTTGCTAACAAATACAAGGCTGCTAAGAAATATGTGATTGACAAATTAGGAGAGCTTAATCTGTCTGCATCAGATGAAGACCCCTGCATTGAGCACATCAAGTACAGATTATGTGTTGTGGTTGATAATTTCAATGGTTCCAGTCGACAGAGTAAAAATGGAGGTGATTTAAGGCGAGAAAAGATTGACCTGAGCATAGGTGATCAAAGGAACCAGGATGTAAGTCAATGTTTGTAACAACAGGAATGGCAAGAGCTCTGATTAAATCCCAACAAAACAATTCGATGCATGATTTAAATCTCAGTGGACAAAGATGAATAATTGTAGGAAGAGACTCAAAAACTATCCGATCAAGTGATCGACGGTGGCGATTAATTCATCTTTGGGATTTATCCCACATTAACACAACAGTTGAGGTAATATGAGTTTATATACACCATCCTCACTATGCTTATTCGACGAATATGCAAGGGCTCTAGGTGCTTGGAATCCATGAGAAGTCACCATCCGAGATGACCTGTCAGGCCCCCTAACTTTTGGAAGAAATGAAAACATCCATCGATTTGCCGAGGAGATGATCTCGGCTGTTTGATTCTGTTGACACGATGGTCATATGGTGTGTTCGAGGGATTCAACGGTCGTTGGATTAATATTTTTTATATATGAGTTGACACGATGGTCATATGAGTGATCAAGGTCTTAAGTGTTAGTTGTTTTAGTTGGCAATGATATTGTGTTAGTTTTATCAAAATATTTGGGCATACTGCCAATTCTGGTGATGGAGTACCACCAAGTTAGTCCATTAAACAATGCAAAACTTCTATATTTGGCTTGGCGTAATACTGAATATTAATTGTTAATGATATGGTTGAAATGCTTCATCATAGGGTTGTTGTTCTTATCGAAGTTTTTGGCATAATGCCAATTTGGAGGATCACATGAAGAAGATAAGCGGAGGCTATTAAAACTCCACCATAACTACCGAAAGGGTTACATGTGACATGTCCATATGATCACCAAATTTAGTAAAACTCTGTAGAAACAGAAAGATAGTAACCTGCACGAAGACACAGTTATACTGAATCTTAATTAAATCTCTCATAATTCATGGTTTAATGAAAATGCATGCCCCTTCCTGTTAGGATGTGGCTTGTTGAATAGGTTGTCTAACCATGGTCTCATTTATTCAAAAGAGTGCTTTATGACAAAGTTATAGGTCTGCCAAAACAAGGGTTCAAAATAAACTTGGGAGAAATTATGAAAAGTGGCTAAGTGTTGGAAAATTGGTCCAATTTTCCTTGGGGAAATGCCCTCCGTACATCACAGGAGAATGATAAAAAATATTTGGAAGAACTAGGCTGAAGCTTGTTGATCTGTCTACCTGAAAATGGTCTCAGGTTTTTTTTAGAGTGTCTGAGGAGGAAGTTATAAGTCTGCCAAAACAGGGTTTCAGGCTGTTTTGCACTAGATGGAGTAAAATTGCCTAAGTGGCCTCAATAAAATTCCCTCAATAATTCATGGGTTAAGGAAAATGACCGCCCCTTCCTGTCAAGTTGTTGCTTGTTGAATAGGCTATCTAACCATGGTCTCATTTCTTCAAAAGAGTGCTTTATGAAAAATTTATAGGTCTTCCAAATCAGGGGTTCAGAATAAACTTTGGAGAAATTCCGAAAAATGGCGAAGTGTTGGAAAATTGGTCCAAGTTGCCTTGGTGAAATGCCCGACACACATCACACGAGAGTGACAAAAATGTCTGGAAGAACCAGGCTGAAGCTTGTTGATCTGTCTACGTGAAAATTGTCTCATTTTTTCTTGAGAGTGTCTGAGGAGGAAGTTATAAGTATGCCAAAATAAGGTTTTGGGTTGTTTTGCACCAGATGGAGTAAAAATTCCTAAGTGGCCTTAGTAAAATGCCCTCCATAATTCATGGGTTAAGGAAAATTCCCACCCCTTCCTTTCAAGCTGTAGTTTGTTGAATAAGCTATCTAACCATGGTCTCCTTTCTTCAAAAGAGTGCTTTATGAAAAAGTTATAGGTATGCCAAAATAGGGGTTCGGAATAAACTTTGGAGAAATTCTGAAAAATGTCTAAGTGTTGGAAAATTGGTCCAAGTTGCCTTGGGGAAATGCCTGCCGTACATCAGCGGAGAATGATAAAAAATATCTGGAAGCACTAGGTTGATGCTTGTTGATCTTTCTACCTAAACATGGTCTTAGTTTGTCTTGAGAGTGTCTAAGGAGGAAGTTATGAGTCTGTCAAAACATGGTTTCAGTCTGTTTTGCACCAGAGGGAGTAAAACTGCCTGAGTAGCCTCAGTAAAATGCCCGCCATAATTCATGGGTTAAGGAAAATTCCCACCCCATATGGTTAAGCTGTAGCTTATTGATTTGTCTACCTCACCATTGTCTCATTTTGTCTTGAGAGTGTCTGAGGAGGAAGTTATAGGTATGCCAAAATAGGGTTTTAGGCCGTTTTACACCAAGTTCAGTAAAATGCCCACCTAGGGAAAATGAAGACGAGTTTGATAGTGAAATCAGCTTAGGTGTGCTCAGTGAGGTGTACTACATCATCTAGTGGCATTGGTATAGGATTTTGGTGAAATAAAAAATCCACCTTAGAAATTACACAAATTGTCTAAGTATAAGATTACTGGTAAAAGTTCCCAAGTGACCTTTGTAAAATGCCCGCCATTTTCCTAGTCTAGTCTTGAATGTGCACTAATTGCAATAGGTGTCCAAGTGTCTACTACAATTACATATAAATTATAATCAAGGCATTACCACAAAACCATGTGAGTATCTCTCTTTAAGAATTTGAACCTTATAAAGTCAAGATAACATTTTTTGAATTATTTTCATAGAGTATGTCATTAAGGTATGACCAATATCCCATCAGTATTATTCAGGATGACAAATTTATTATGATATTGAGTAGTCCACTTAGCACTCATTGCATCGAGTGAGTTGCAAAAGCTTTATCTCAACAATAAATTTACAAATAACTTCTCTAAATCATCTTAATATTTCTCAAACTTTCATACTCCAAAGTTTTGCATGTGGCCAACATTTTCATTTTGAAAATTCCATGCTCACTACTTTCAAATCATTCCCTCTTTCATGTTTAGTCTTCCTCCTCAACATGTGTTTCTCAGAAATCATCTTAACCTAGAGAAACATGATCTCCACATTTTTTTACTAAGCAACTTACCTCAATCTATATTAAATTTATCTTCTTCCTTGGAGTTATTCCCTTTCAATGTGTCTTCTCTACATGGAGATTCTAATAAATGGATCATATTGGATATTGATTGTTCTAATGAACTCAATTTTTTTAAACATGCATCTCATATAACATTATTTCAATTGAATATCCATGTTAACAAAAGGGAGTATGAGTCTATAACCTAGGTAGTGAATATATAATCCCTTATCTATAAGCGTTAATTTCTTGTTGAAATGCTCTTTGCGGGAAATATAATTTGTGAGCCTGAAATTTAGTCCACGGGAATAATTTGTGAGCCTAAAATACAACACCTCACCTCACCTCCACTTCGAACCTAGATAATCATGGCCAAACTTCAAACAGGGGAGTCCTCTACCACGAGCATAGTTGAAACACGGGCATCCTCCTATGCAACCCCAATTGAAACAAATTATTCCATGTATGATAGGGTAACAGTAAAAAAATTCGAGGAGTATTCTGATGCATGGAGAGATGCAAAGATGTGGCCACCATGTATGGAAACTATCCTGAGGAAAGCATAAGTTTTAGACTTTTTGTTTGGAATGTTCAGTTATGTTGATGAGGAGATAGATGAGACAATTTCAAAATATGATGTTGGGAATACGGAACTAATAATTTTTGGGAAGCAGGTATACCTCGACCATGATTTGGTTTCCTGAGATACAAATATTCCACGCAGAGGAGGGGCGATTTTAAGCTCAAGGAAAACCCCCAAACATGAGAAGAACTAGATGGCCAGTAAAATTTGTGGGCGAGAAGTAAATGTTCCGAGGAATGGTTTAAAAATGCAAGATGTCCCTCCCAGAATACACAAAACATTGATTCAGATTGTCCTTAGGACAATTTTGAATCATCACAGGAAAGACATTTTGGGTGAATGTATGCGGGTAGTGATAAATTGGGTGGAAGATATACCTATAGATATTCCTTATCTATTGGCTAAGAAATTCAACTCTTCCCTGCAGAGAGCCAATTAAGGAAGGTTAAATTTAGTTTCACGGGCACACTTCAAAAAATTATTGATTTATGTCGACCCCATGCTATTGAAACAAAGATTGGTGATATCAACTAGCATGTAAATATACCTTTGCCAAAACCACTTGTTCATAAAACATACGTTAGGAAACATAATAGAAGGGAACATAATGAGGAATTTCTAGTAGAGTCTCCTCAACAGAATGAGGAATCAGTAAAATCTCCTGAGAACCATGGGGAATTACCATTACACCCTCCTAAACAGATCGAGGAATCACCAGTGCAAAGTCCTGAGCAGCATGGCGAATTACAAGTACAATATCCTAATTTTGTCACAAATGATGTAGTTTGTGTTGCCACAACTTTGAAAGAGTTACAGGGACACGAAGATAGAGGTCATTGGGAGGAGGTGACAGGAAACGAAATGCAACAAACTACTGCTCACTTTTCCATTCTGCAAGAGCTTCTTGATAGAATTCCTCCTAAACAGTTGGCAATTGACTATGATTGTTCTTCCAAATTAGAATCAAGGGCTTCTGCTATGCATTGAGACATTGCATCATATAAGTTTGATAGTAGGTGCGTATTAATCCTATATGATAAAATGGAGCATTTCAAGGAACAAGTTTCCTATAGATGCAATTGGGTGGAGGAGTGCTTAAGAAAAGATGATAATATTTTAGAATGCCTCAGAGAGATAACAGTGTTGCAGAAGACAATTGTGGATAATCAATTCACAGCAGACATAATTATAAAAGGGAAAGAAGAAATGGTTGAATTATTATCCAAAGAAGTAGAAAAAGTCACTGATGATGCTGAAAATTAAATTGAGTCAGTGATGGTTGCATATAAAGAGGCTTTGGAAAAAGCTAATCCTGAAGCGAGTGAACTCAAAGAAGAGTTGAAAAGAATACCACCTGTTCTCAATGTACCACCAGTGAGAACATAAATGGGTCCTTTATAGGTAATGGAGAAGAAAATAAAATAATATGAGCAGGTAGTACAAGAATATTAGTTGAAGTTGAAAGGGTGTGAGGGAAGCCATGGAAAAAAGTTGGAGAATTAGAATCAATAATTTTTGATTTGAGAAAAACCATTTCTAAGCAAGCTGATAAGATGAAAGGAACAAGGTTAGCAAGGATATCTGAATCTTTAAAACTTAAAAAACAAAGTAGAGGAAAGCAATTTCCAATCAGCAAGGTGGTGAGGGTGAAGGTAAGGGTACCGAAGGAGATGAGGGTAAGGGTAGAAGGAAAAAAAACACCTACAACTACAATGTCCTTAGAAGAGCGAGAGAAGTCCTTATCAAATCGAGAGAAGATGCTACAAGAATGCTTCTCAACGAGTATTGCACTAGGTGATTTGCATGGCTCATCACCATTACATAAAGAAATGAAAGAGAAGATGGCTGGGAAAGATGCAAAAATAAGGGAGATGGAATCAAAACTCTTAGATGGTAGAAAAGTTCAGCATTTGGGATGTGATATGGAAATTCGAAAACTTAAATCCACAATTGCTGATTTGGAGAAAGAATTAAAAGGGACAGCTATTGCGATGATGCCAATTCCTGTCCTTCCCAAGGAGACAGAGTCAAGGGAAAAAGAGAAGGAGAAAGAAATACATAATATAAAATGTGAATTGACTGAAGTTAAAGATTAGTTGAAACATACCAGATAGAAATTGGAGGTCAAGGAAGAACATGAATCAACGAAGTAGAAGAAAAATGTGGAAATGTTGAACAAACCGATGGCGGAAAAAATATTTTGCATGAAAATTTAAAAAAAGTTTCATAGAGATTTAAATAGCTTGAAAACAAATTGCAAAAAGTGTTTTGTCCAACTCTAGAACAATTACAGTCTTCTACAAAAGGCAAGAGAGACCATTCATATTTGTCTTCTGCTTAAGAGGAGGGATTGTAGCCATCTCAGAAACATGCTAAACATGTATAGATCAATGTATATATGTATTTATCGACAGTTAATGAAAACAAAAATTTTGTATGATGGAGTTTTGTATTTATCAACATATAATGGAAAATGATTTAATTAGTTATCTTACCTTTTATGTCTAGGAGTTAGTGGTTCTACAGTCAATGCTTATGAAGTATGGTATTCATGTTTATTCAGTGCTCATTCATATGGTATTCATGTTTATGAAGTCCTCATTTATTATTGAAATCTTCTTAATGTCCAAGAGTTAGTGGTTCTATAGCCAATGCTTTGGTTTATACTTTATTGTGATGTGAGGCATGATTCTCAACAATTTCATAGTGACATTTTTGCACCTATGACCACCTTTTTTTGTCGAGCTAAGTGCTTCCTCACCTTCTTTGATGGATTTTATATGTATAGGTCCATAGAATTTCCTCACCTTCATTACAAATGTTTTGCTCTTCACCACTTTGCATACAATGTTGCGTTATGATCATTTTGGAATTTTCAACATAACAGGTCTCCTAAGACATTAAGGCCATAAATATCATCAAAATATCAACAAAATAGGTCTCTTAATATATTAAGACCATATGAATGTCATTTCATTATGAATGTTATGCTCTTCACCACTTTGCATACAATGACGGTGGATAAAACTGTTTGTCATTAATGAAATGATACCACCATTCAAACTAGATAATATGATGAAATAACAACATTATTGGGCATAAATGACCCGTCTCTTCAAATCTGTGTTTGTTGTAGAAATTTATCCCTACGGATAGGTAGAAACTCTCTTAGGTTAAAGTAGACTTTAACTGACTCTAAACTAAGACAAAAGGATAACAAATTCTATCTTGAATTCCTAGATCTAAACAAAACATTTCAAGATTAAACTGTTGAAAGAAACGGAAGAGATCTAACTAACCTTCAATTCAATTGCTCGTCTTAATGGTCGCTCCAATTTCTAAGTCCTCGCGAATGAATCTGTCAGAATGAAACCAAGATACAAGCATATATGATTCTCTAGCAACTTCAAATATGAGTTAGAATCTAAATCTGTAATAGATACAAATCATATAATTGAAACAAAATCAACACATATGATTTGGGAAACAAGACAAGTTATGTTCTATTACCAACTTGAAGTCACTTACAATGGTTGCTTGATATCCAAGCCAACTCCCAACTCCAAGTGCTTCCTCCTCTAGCTATCTCCACAAAGATTCAAGATCATAATTTTGATGTCTCCAAGAGTCCTCCCCTTTTCTCATGGAATGTCTCTCTCTTATAGTGCGTAGTAGGGTTAACCAACAAGAGAGAAGGATGGATATTGGGAGTGTTTAGTGGATTAGGCCCACTAATACGAGAAAGTGAGTTAGGATCGAATTAGGGATACCAATCCTCAAAAATCTCTCGAAGATCAAGATCCCACAAGCCATGGCAAAAAGGCTAAAAAGGGAGTACCGCACCTCTTAAACTGAGCATAGCGCTGTAGTACCACGTGGTAGAGAAAGAGCATAGCGTGATAGTGTGGACTACTACACACTTAAGCTGGAGCAAGGCGCGGTAGTGTAGGTATATGAAGTCTCAACTGGGTTGATTCTTGATAGGATAGGTTTGTCTTCAAGGATCACTCATCATTTTTCTCTTTTGGGTGTTTTAAGTAGTAGGGGAAGTGTCGTCAACTATTTTTATGGTGAAGATGCGACACTGTGAAATATGGAGGTATAATAGATGCCCCCTAAAGTGTGAGGTCAGAAGGGACTGATGGTCGAAAGACTTTACAAATACTGTGCAGAGATAGCATCGAGGAGAGAAACAAGGAGCTGAAATAGAAACAAAATGTTAGATATACCACCGAGGTGGGCATCCCCATGCTCGGAAACAATTGAATCAAAGCATGGTTGTCGACCAATACATTGCAGATCCATGAGTACTGAAAAGATATAGACTGTAGACAAATCATGACTACTATGAACAAGCGTAGATCCATGAGACAGTAATGACACAACCACGACCAATACAAAAGTGTATCTATGTGACAATACAAAGGACATCTCCATCGCAACCTGGATGCAATCAAGATACAAAGGTGTGACTAGGGTCTTCTACTCAATCGCAAATGATACAAATCTAGCCATGTGATTACAAAGTGTTGAAGTCGAACATGGTAGAAACCATTTGATTACTGGTCAATGATGTGAACCGTTAACAAATGTGAGGGAAATAACCAATGATGACGATGATCCCCAAGGTATCTGTAGTACATCTCAATGAAATGTGAATGAATGGGTTGATGTCGAGCATTCGAGAGATCGTTCGATCAGAGGTCAATGATGTAAACCTACTGTCGAACACGAGGAAACCTGCCATTGAGGCATGTAGGTACCAAGGTACTAATGGTTGATCCCTAAGTCCAATTCCCGGATAGTGATTTGGCATCGACGGGAATAGACTCGTTGAAGGTGGGCCATAATGATTCCCACATCATCGACAAGAAATCGAAACGAAAGATAGTATAGGATGATGAAACAATGGAGCATGTATTGACACAGCGGAGGTCTAACACAATGAATGACTCTGAACAAAGGAAGCCTTTGAACATATAACAAAATGTAACAGGACTTGGCAACAGGTATTATTGATAGAAGAGGATAGACACCGAACGAGTAGGCTCGTGGCCAGAGAGATGACTCAGGATGATGACCATAACTCAGCGAAAATAGATACCCAAAATAGACAAGGGACAGACGCATGCCATATTCAAAGGTGACGACTGACAAGCTGCCAAAATAAACTTGACTTGTTTTCCATATTCCCTCGACATGATAGACGAGTACCTCTTTATTGTTTTTTGAGCTTGAAGAGGATAACAGATGCTCAGTATATCTCATCTCATAGATGAGTTCAATCTCACATGTTTTATGAACCTGAGAAAGGAGGGGTTCGTCCCAAAGTGGGTCCTTCGATGTCAAATTTTAACAAGTCCAAGGAAGGAAAACTCGGTAGTTTTTCACATTTAGAGAGCCTGAAAAACTTAAAGGAGGCTCCAAAGTGTACTTTTTCGTAATTTTAGTCCCTCATCCCGAAAAAGTGTAAAACAATTCCCGAGAGAACTCTCCCAACCAAAAATTGACCGAGGCATACCTTTCTCGTAAATAGTCTAGGCGGGCCGAAAAAGGGTAACCTATCACCGAATAGATGACCTTTCAAATACTTTTACAAGTGTGAAAGAGTCAAGATCACTTGGCAATCTTTTCAATTTTAGGGAGTCTGAAAAGAGCTTAACTATGGACTCCAATGGTATTTTTCGTAATTTTTAATTATTCTGGTTCGAAAAGAGAATAAAATACAACCAGGATAATACTTTCCTCATTGTTTAACGAGCATTAGTAAAGCTGACTAAGCTCAACACCATTTACTTAAGTTTGACAAGCACGACACGGGTGTAAAAGTGCTTGGAATCTTTTTCAAGTTTTAATCCAGAGCACGAAAAAGATAAAGTAGGCTCAAAATGAAGGTCAAACAAATAGATGAACGCCAATGTGAACATTTTTTAAAGGAGACCCTGTCAACAAATGCTCATGGAACTAGATATTAGTAATGTGAAATGGGTTTTAATTTAACTAGATAAAATAAGGAGTAAAAAATAAGTGAAACAGTTATATAAAAAATGGGTAAATATGCGGGAAACTTACCATTTCACTTGTGCATTTGCCAAAAGAGGAGATTTTACCTATTGAGGAGCAAAAAATTCAAGACTATATATCTGGAGATCCGGAGCACCGTTTCAACAGCCGTCTACGCCAGGTAAGATCTTTCAAGCCCCTCTTTCATTTTATGTATGAATAACTTGATTTCAGTAGGGAAGAACAATTTTTTGGGCGAGCCCTATTAGGCAATTTTCGCCTTCCACAGTACCGTGCAGGAGCTATATTGGGAAGCTCGGTACTGTGCAACAGTATCGTGCTGTAAGGTTAAACATGGGTGAGGTACTATGCAGTACCGCGTAGTCACGTTTCCCCCAGGCGCGATAGTGGCAATTTTTAAGATGAAAAAATTATTTTTTCTCAAATTTTTAGCTGAGATCAAGTTGTTAAATGATTAATGAATGTTTCTTATGACCTTTTGCAGGTGTCTACAACTTGTTTGGATCAAAATGGTCCAGTGGAAAGAAAGAGAGCATGAAGTGGATGATTTGTTGGTCGAAGATGACCAAGAGACCTTGACTGCATTGCAGGAAAAACTTCTCACCCACATTATTCAAATGTGGGACCCCGACATTCAAGTTTTCCGAGTGGGAGAACACACCCTCGAGATTGAACTCGAGTACATCTATTTCCTCATGGGCCTCTCGAAAAGAGGAGCCCGAGTGAGTTTTACTGGGTTCATAGCCTTGGAGGCGAGCACTGATGCTTTAATTGCTCGTTATTGCCGTCAAGGTTCGGGGAAGAAAAGTGGCAAGGTGGTCATTAAGGACATTGTAGAACTTCCTTTCAAAACCGTGTTTTTCACCATCACACGTGCAGTAGGGAGTACGGGTCCCCATTAGGCGTCCCGTACGCAAATGAATCTTGCAGTGGATTTCATGGCAGGAACAGTATTCAACTGGTGTGAGGCAGTATTGACCCACCTCAAAGAGCAAGTGAACAAGTGCAGGCTTGGAGAGAATTTTCAATTTGGGTATGGGAGCATCTTAGTCACCTTCTTCTTGGCGAGGGTGCCATTGTTGCACCCACAGCTGGCCATGCCCCCCCATCCACCCACCGAGCCATGGATGGCTCGATGGAGCGAATATGCAGGACGAATTGGAGGGCCACAACGTTTGGATTTCAGTGATGATTTATTCTCGTGGCTCGAGGAATAGATTGTGATGATCGATGACTACCCCTATGCAAGGGTGGAATTCCGCAAGGACATAGACTTGGCATTGCCGGAAGATGAGGATTGGGACAATTCAGGTATGACCTTCATAATTTTTCTTTTTTTTTGAATATATAATTTTTATCGTTTTTTAGAATGTGTAAAAGACTTTAATATATATACGTGTGCATGTCGAAGATCGTGGGCCACATAGATCGGTAGGGTACTCGCCGTTATGCCGAGGTGGTGTTGATCACCGAGCCGCTCCGGACGAGGAATAATACGAGGATGAGGCAGGAGGGGTCCAGGAGATAGAGAGGAACCTACAGGGTTTAACCCACGGTGTCCCTGCTATGAGGATGGACGACATCCCTTTGCATCTCCAGCGGCATACCGTAGGTGTGCCTAGGCGTATTGGCCGACTCCTCCGTAGGGTGGCTCGGGCTATAGTGTGTTATCACCAACAGCGTGAGGAATCTGAGGAGGAACATGATAGCTCCCCCAGATCTCCTTAGATGGTAGCTTTTATATTTTTGCAGCATGTATACGATGTGTAGGCTTTGAGAGCCAAATTTTTGTATGGGATTAGGTCCCAAATTTTGTCTTTAAAACACAAACTTTATGTATTTGAAAAAACACTTTTATATACAGTGATATATATATGGACCTACTTTTATGACCTATTTATTTACAATGACTCGTGTGTTTCTTTTGTGGTGTTTTTTTATGTATGGGAAAGATGCCAATCCAAAATGTAATTAGCTAATGAATCAGCTATATAATTGAATTCCCTTGGTATGTGTTGATATGAAATAAAATTAAAAGATCGTTCCAAGAGGCGTACCCTTCGAAATAAACGAAGTAGGATAGGATCGCAAACTGTGTAAACACGATTCAGACAAGAAACCACGAGTTGGGAGTCTAAAAAGACTGATAGGGAGTCAATTCCAAGGGAAGCAACCTCCATCAAGAGTCCGATGACTGCATGGTACTCTGCGATATTGTTGGTTGCAGGACCCAAACAATTAGATACTGAAGATAGAAACTTGCTAGTGGGAGAATAGATTACCTATGCTGCGGAAGCGAGGTTCAGGGTATGCCGGCTTGCACCGTCAGAGAATCTGATGTAGGCAGACATCTGCACATAAAATCACAAGTCAAGGTAAGAATGGATACATGAGGTCCATGTGTGCACACCAAAAAGATGAGTGAAAACAAGCTAGGTACATTATGTAAAAAAAGTATCTCACGTAGGATAACCTTACGCGTAGAAGTGTTTGAGGTACAGCCCATTGCGGGGCCGTGCCAATGGTGTGCCATCACAATCGACGAGTTCATAGGCTCCTTTCTCCAAGACACGTTTTACAACAAAGGGGCCATACCACATAGATTCTAGCTTTCCTTTTCCAATTTTATCGTGCATTTGATCATATGTGAGTACGAGGTCACATTCATTGAAAACCCGAGGTTGAATGGATTTGACATACTGTGCTATGATGCATTTCTTATGAGCTTCATTGGCCAAAGCAGCATCGCGACGGGTTTCATCTAGCTTGGCTAGGTATAGAAACCATTCCTCTTCGGAAGTGGTCTAGGGAAGTAGCTCTATGGCTATCTTAAGTGATGGAATTTCACATTCAATCGGTAAAATGGCTTCCAGGCCATACACCAGTTGGAATGGTGTAAACCCAGTCACTTTTTACTGAGGTTCGGTATGCCCATAGTGCTGAAAATAGAGCTGAGTGCCAGTTGGATTTATGAGTACCCACAATACGTTGGATCATTCGTTTCAAACTTTGTTAATGGCTTTAACTTGGCCATTAGCCTGTGGGTAGTATGGGGTTGAGTTTTCATGGCGAAAACCCAACTTGGCACTCAGTTCCTCAATCATATGGTTCCTGAAGTGGGAGCCATGATTGGTCACAATGGATTGTGGGACACCAAATCTAGCTATAATGTGATTGAATATGAATTGTGCTACTGTTTTGCTGTCCCCAACATAAGTAGGCATCGCTTCAGCCCATTTTTTGAAATAGTCAACAGCTACTATGACATAGCTATGCCCCCTGGCTGAAGTGGTCTTACAGTGCATGAAATCTATGCCCCATTTGGAAAAGGGGCGAACGGTAATAACAGGATGGAGTGGAGTAGGGTGCAAGCGTGTCTTATTATGAAAGAATTGACAAGGTGGACATTTCTTGACTGTTTCAATGCAGTCTTTGAAAATCGAGGGCTAGAAATATCCCGCTCGTAGTTTTTCTAGGCCATAGCCATCCCAGAGAGATGACCACCACATGCTGCAGTGTGGCAGTCATTAAGAACGTGTTCTGCTTCATCTAAAGTCAAACAGTGTCGACACCACGTCGATAAAGGGTATCGTTGACTATGAGGTAGTACTTGGCGTGGTGTCGAATACGTCGACGTTCATTGCGAGTGAGGTCGAGGCGGAAACATTGGGTTTGGAGATATAATAAAATATCCCTGTACCATAGATTA
The DNA here is from genome assembly GCA_027924585.1 of Larix kaempferi. Classification (NCBI taxonomy): domain Eukaryota; kingdom Viridiplantae; phylum Streptophyta; class Pinopsida; order Pinales; family Pinaceae; genus Larix; species Larix kaempferi. Next base: position 20,759,015 of record BSBM01000997.1, read on the forward strand.
GACGTGCTAATGAGGAACAACGATTCATCAGGAAGAGAATCGATGGGCTCGGATTGCTCGGTAGCACGGGGCAAGTTACAAATCAACTCAACAAAGACCAAAGACTTCTTGGACTTGGCTTTGGAAAATTCCAAGTCAAACTCTTGTAGGATGACGATCCAATGAGAATATTTTCCCCCAAGCACTTGACACGTGAGGATATAATACATTGGATTGAAATCTGCTCTAACAGTGGTCCAGCGGAGTAGAATGTAATGACAGAACCTTTGGACAGGGAAAAATGTTGCCAGAGCCAGTTTTTCAACATGTGAATAAAGAGTTTCGGAGTCGAGAAGACTCTTACTAAGATAGTATACCACATGTTCTATGCCATTATGGTCTTCTTGGACTAGCACCATACCGATGGTGGAAATTGAAGCTGCGAGATAAAGAATGTAATCCCATGTGTAATTGGGGGGTTAAATCACGGGATCTTTAGTTAAGGCCGCCTTTAGATTATCAAAGGAATGTTGGGCTTCGTCGTTCCAGATGAAGGGAGTGTTTTTCTTGAGAAGCCTCATATAGCCTTTTGTTATCTCCGAAATATTACAAATGAAACGACGTAGAAATTTTGCATGCCCTTGCAAACTTTGAAGTTCTGGGATGTTCGTGGGGGAAGGCAGGGCTAAGATAGCTTCCACCTTCGCAGGATCTAAGCGTATCCCGCTTTTGGAGATTATGAATCCCAAACGTTTTCTGGATTCTACGCAAAAGATGCACTTATGTGGATTCTAACGGATATTGTAGTGACGAAACCTTTCGAAAATGGCACCTAAGTGATTAGGATGGTCATCCCAGGTCTGAGAATGAGTGGGAAGATCATCAAGATATGGTTCTACAATATGTTTGATATCGTGAAATGCATATGACATCGCCCGTTGGAAAGTTGCCCCGACATTTTTAAGGCCAAAAGGTAACTTTCGATATGCAAAAATCCCCCAAGGGCAGATAAAGGCTGTTTTATGCTAGTCGGCTGGGAGGATATCGATCTGATTATAGCCAGAAAATCCATCCATAAATGAAAAGATGACACTCACGGTGCAGTTATCGATGATCTAGTCGATGAACGGAGTTGGGTAGTTGTCCTTTGGAAAAGCTTTGTTCAAGTTGCAGTAATTGACACAGACTCTAATCGTTCCCTATTTCTTGGCTATGGGAACGATGTTAGATACCCATTCTATCAATGGGACAGGATAGATAAAACTAGCACGCAAATTTTTTTCAACTTCTGCTTTAATAGCGGCTGCCTTACGAGGATGGACAGGTCGAAGTTTCTGCCGAACAGGTCAGGTGCCACGGAAGGTTGGAATTTCATGGACCACAATCGAGTGATCTATTCCTGGCATTTCTTCATAACTCTAAGTAAAAACATCGCGAAAGGTTTTGAAGTAGGCAGTGTAGAAATCCATTTCGAGGGGAGTGCATGTTTTTCCAATATGAATGTTTTCCATGATACCAGGCTTCACTGAAATGTCTATGGGAGTGGTTCCCATAAGGTTAGCCAAGTTTCCTTCGGAAAATACTTCGTCGAGGGAAGTGGGAAACTTGGTTTGAACCATTCCAAGTGAAGGGATGGATTTTGTATCGTGCTCAAGCATCTGAATGGTGGGGAATGAAGATCGATGATGAAAATCTCCCCATGGTGGCTTCACCACACATAACCTCTATAATTGATTCGTCAGTGGGAAAAATCAAAGTGAGAGGATCAATAAGTGGTGGGGATGAATGAGTCTCAGAGAAGAGCTGTGCCATGGTGTGATGGGTAGGACAATCGACCCAATCGGTGGCTGACTGGATCGCTTCGTACGCTGCAAGGTTTCTATTCAAAGGCATGGAGTTGCCGTAGTTTTCAATCTCAGCAAGACTCGGAATCACCCATGAATTATTGGAAGGGGTGACATTTGATGAAATCATGTTGACTGGTTGAACATGGGGCCCCAGCTCTGGGAAAACTCCAATAAGGGAAGAATCCTTCATAAGACCAATGCCAATGTCTTGGAACCAGTACCGAGGCTGATCCAATAACGGGACAATGTTGGCGGAGTTCGGATGAGAGTCTGGGATACAATAATCAAGTTGATCTATGGTGACAATTTTCCCTTCATGAGGAAATTGCACAATCCGGAAGACAGTAGATGCTATGGCGGTCATGGTGTAAAACCAATTCCGACCAAGTAGAAGATTATAATCTAATGGTGCATCCATGACTTTGATGTGTATGGATACTGTTTTGCCCCCCCAGTTCAACACCAATTGCGGGAATGAGTCCATAAGGTTGAAAACCGTGTCCATCAAATGCCCTGAGAGTAGTGGGAGACGTCGTGACTTCGGGTGAGCCTAAGGCTCTCCAAAAATTCAAAGACATGATCGATGTGGAGGCACCTTCATCTAAAATAGTGCGATGGATGCTATTTCCATGGATTTTTGTATGGACCTGGAAGGCTAACTGGTGAGAAAGCCAAGGTTTGGCATACTCCAAGTTAAACATAATAGTGTTTCAAGTATCTGGGTCCATTGCCCCCAATGCTAAAAGTAAGGTTCTACGCTGCGTAGGGCAGTGTTGAAGAACCTCGAGAGTCGACATGGCGCAAGGTGCTTGAGCTAAATCCTCAACAATGTTGTAATTTTGGGCAGCTCACACATTGGGATTAAATGTCGCCTTTCGTATGGTGCCTTTGGGTGGGCATAGTACTATGTCCGTAAGTGGTCTCTCAATATGGAGATGGCCGTTAGGGGGAGGGGTAGGAGTCGGATCTTCAACAGGAGATTTTCCTTTGGCTATCTCTGACTGTTTGTTTGAACTTGGAGGGTTCTCATATGTCTTTGAACGAGTGGTTATATGAATCTCCTCATTACTCATCATCAGGATTTCGCAATTTGCAGACGTCTCTCTGCGAGTTGGGTTGCTCAAGTTTCCCCCTTGTGGGGTTTCTTGGGCAACCATCTGCTGTTGCTGTTGAGGGAAAGGGTCAGTTAACACTGTCGGGCAAGAGGATCCTTTAACGAATTTGTTGACTTCATCCTTGTAGGGGCAGTCATGCGTGTAGTGATTGTCTTGACAAATTAAGTAGGGAAACTTAGACTTTCGACGTGGTTTCGGGTCGTTGTGGGTGGGTTGTGGCTTGGTATTCTCCTACTGGCTCTTCTTGCATTTACCATGATTGTTCTTCTTCTTTCCTCCGGATGGTTGTGACATAGATTGAACTGCGTTCACTTTGGAGGAGATAGCAGGAGAAGTAGTGGCTTTTGGAGCAGCCTGAGATAGAGCGGGGGAAGTAGAAGCTTGTTGCCTCGTCGAGTTGGTAGTAGGCTGGGCCTTGAATGAACCAACAATACCATCAATGGGGGGTTCAGTGGCAGGTTTCGTTGGATCATTGGTAACATGGGCGTCATGGGGAAGAAGTTCGTGTAAAGTGTCGGATTGGGTATATACCAAATCCATGTACTGAGCTGCTGAGATGGCTTGTTCTTCTGTGATTGGCCTGTGCATAGCGATAGCCCTAGCTATGGGAGGCAAGAATGACTTTGTGAACCAATCAGCGAGTAGCTCATCCAGAATGGGTGCCTTGATTATCCTATGGCATTGACGCTACTCATGGATGTGATATGAAATGTGCGTAGAAGTGGTTTGACACAACGAGGTTAACAATTTTGTTCCAGTCTCATACCGGATGGGGAGCTGGAAATGGGTCAGAAACTGCATAGCCAAGGTGTTGAAATCGTGGAAAGAGTGTTGTGGCAGATCGATGTACCATTTTGCTGCCGTGCCGGTAAGCATACTCTGGAAGAGCCGTAGTTGAATGGAATCGTCCATCAAGGAGTTGGATGAACACCAAAAATGGAAGGTCATTACGTGGTTCTTGGGGTCTTCCCCAGGCTTAGCATCTAACATAGGAATGTCTGATGGAAGTTTGGCTGGAATGGGTGGCTAGTGACGTTCATGCCATATAGGATCGTTAATGAGCCTTGAAAAATTAGGTAAGTCTAGCGTGGCCAAAAAGGGAATTTGACGATTAGTCTGTGGGTATGAGTAATAATTGTATGGTGCAGAGAAACTTGGGGGGCCCTGCATAGTATACTGCTGCGTGTTATACCCATATGTGTTTCCCACGGGGTACTGCTGGAAGTTCTATGGGTAGTAGGCCATCTGGTTAATCGGTTGAGTGTTGGAAGTCATTACCTGACTAGGAATCACTGTGGTAACCAGTTGGTGGATGTTCTGCTGAGTGGGGATGGTAGGTATGGTACCCTGGGGTTGCTGTAACCCAGGAATGGTTGCTGCTCCTGGTTGGGGAAAATTTCCCTGGAGTTGTTGTGTTCTAGGAATGTTACCACTATATTGAGTAAGTGGAGGGTTTCCCATAGCAAGGTTGGGGGGTGGCTGCGACAGTGGTGTCCATGGAATGTTTGTTCCTCCTTGATGAATGTGTGGAAATTGAAGGGATGGGTTCCATGGAGTTGTAGCAGCCGAAGGATAGGGGAAGCCAGAGTTCAAGTTGGGGGGAATTTGAGATTGCTCCCCAACTGGGTTCTAGTTTCCAAATAATGAGTATCTCCCACTCTCTGGGATTTGAGATTCCCAAGAAGGAAGCGTACCTGACGAGGGATGTTGAAGATGACGCCCAGTTGGAAAATCGGTATAAGGTTGTCCACTGCCAGGTATGTTGTACATACCATACTGAGCAGATGCTGCTGGTAGGGAGGGTTGTTGGATGGTGCCAATGGGTTGCCCTCCAGCAGATGGGTTGAATGGTCCTATAGGAGGAGGTTGTTGACTAGGAATGGGGTTCCCGACAAAGGATTGTCCTCCAGTAGGTTGGGTTGATGGCCCGCTAAGAGGAGTTTGGTTGTTGGAGTTGGGGATCGCGACAGTCGGTTGTCCACCTCCTAATATAGTGTAGATAGTGGCCGAAGGTGAACCTCCGATCAATATGGATGATCCAACAGTATGAATTGGTGTTATTTCGACACTAGCCAGATACGATAGTGTCGATTGTCCTATGAAGCCAAAAGTGCCGATTTGTGGAGGGGGTCTTCCATATGTGACGGGCGAAGATGGAGAAAAAACAGGGTTATCCCTCATAGAATGTGCGCCAAACATGGGTGATGGCAGAAAATGTGGGGAATTTAATCGAGAGGTATCGGGGGTGTCGTCCATAGCATGTTCAACAATAGGAGGACCATCGAAGACTGGGTCTGGGTTCGTATCTTGAAAAGGGTTTTCGGGGTCCGGCGAAAACACAGGTATAGTAACGCCTGAAGGTCCGGAGCCGTCTGCATAGGAGTAATGAAACTCTGTGTTAGATGGAACGTTGGGAGCTTGATAGTCGGGAGGATAGGTAACAGGGGGATATCTCGAATCCATCGAGAGAATTTTCTCTGCGTCACGTTTAAACTGTGCCGACGCTAACGGGGAATTTGCTAGACTAACCATACTATACTGAATGGAGGCCATGATCTCATGTCCCAAAGGGAGGTTGGGGAGAGATACAGTATGAGGTATGTTACTGGAAGAACTGGTTTCCTGTGGATGAACGCTGGATGACGCGGTGATAACAGGCAGAAGCTCCACCTGGGAAGTGATAAAGCCATAGTCAGGTTCAAAAGGTGTATCAGGAAGTTGAGTGTCTTCAATAATTTCAACGTACCCTCCCGGGATTGGAATCAAGCCAGATATATCTTGGTCGGATCCTTCGGTGGTGCCAACAGATCCTTCCGTGTCATCGTAGAAAGTTTCTGGTAGAAGGGAGGTGTTGACATCGGGGAGGAGGATGGCCTCCGGTCTAGTATTTTGGGTTGTACTAGATTCAGCCGCTGTAATGTTGTCCACTATGGCAGATATATCTAGAATAACAGTGGGTGAAGTGACAGTGGGAATCTCAGATATACTATTGGTTGTAGAAACTGCAAGAGGTTCTAAGACTTTGCTATGAGTAACGGTTATAGGCAGAACTGAAGATGTAGTGCATGTCAGTGGTGGAATGTTCCCTCGACCGGCACCACGGCCAGGAGGGGCGAGAATACGTGATGCAGGTGGACCAAAGGTCCACGGCGGTGGTGGTGGTGGAGGGATTTCTCCCTGTACTCGTCGTGATCTCCGTGGTGGTTCTGACATAATGGCAGGAATATGAAATCTGGGGGCAGTCTCGTAACAAAAAACTCAAAAAATCTAATGCAGTCGAGTGTGCAAAAGAGGAGCTAGAAAAAGCAAGGCTCGCAGGCCAAAAAGAAATCTCTAAAATCTATACTGAGACCGGTGTCTCAGTAAGCGAGCTGAGAAAAATAATGGCCAGAATTCCAACAAGCAGTCACTAAAAAGAAAAAATGACCCTCTATAAAGATGAGATAACAAGCAAACTCCTAACTAAGAGCTGGAGACCTCAACAAGTTGTATCCTTCGCAAGGTGATGAAATCCAAGTCGAACAATACAACATGAGAGACCAATATGAGAAGGATATCCCTCTACCAAAAGGGATCATGGGTAAAAGAGCCCTAGTAGAAAAGTCACTAAGCTACCTCATTCATGACACGTTGGAAAAGGTTTTTGGCGCTTCTGCCTTATCACCCTTGCATTACTATGAATAAAAGGAAGACAATGATCGATGTTGCCTTAGGGTTAAGTGGAGTGCGGCATTCCACAGAGTCCGTCCGGTTCTCAATCTCGTGGCGGTTTAACCCCTGAAAGTTAAAAACAGTCAGGAGGCCCGTCCACAAACTAGCTATGACCGTGTCAATAAATACTAGAGGATTTTAGTTCCCTAGAGGACAACAACTATGTCTCAGATGAAAATGAGAAGGGGGAATTATTTTGATGCCTATCTCCAGTGTCGTACCTAACTACCAAATTCTTTTGATTTCCTCAAGTGAGGTTAATGTTGGTTTAGTTAGGGAGATTAATTTTAGTGGTTGTATTACTCAATCGGGTAAATGGACGTGAAACTTGGTGGTGTTGTGACAACCCAAACCATGCAAGTGAGAATGAATCGAAATAAGCCTTGTATTCGATGAAAACTAGCTATGGAAGAGAGAGAGTTCTTCGATCATAAATGCATGAAACTTTCATAAGCAATTAAAAACCACTTTAAAACAATTTTTTGTTTTTTTTGTTTTCTTTTTCTAAGTAGAGCCAAACTGAAATAAACACTTCTTTCCAATTCATTGATCTTACAACTAGGATGCTTAAAAAAATGAGAATTTATGTGGCAAATTTAAATGGTTCACTTCCTAATGCACAATAATACTGCTAGATCATTTCAATCCAAACAACACAAATGTTCTCCAATGATAGTTTTCATTATAGATTTTAATGATAATAATGGAAACAATGTGATTATGAAAGATACACGATCCAGTAAAAAGAGGACAGTAGTAATGGTTTGGTTGTGATGAGAAGATCAAGCCAATGCAATCAGACTGAAGGGGTGACCCAATGTGCAAGTAATGCCACTAACTCATAAAATAATCAAGCTCACAGGAGAAATAAACACACCACAAAGACTGCGTAATGAATAGGATAGTAATAAGCAATAGAAAACACCAAACTAAAGTAGAGAAAATCAAAAAAGACTCAGGAAATCAAGCAGGAAAGAAAAATTGAAAAAATGCAGACACTACCATGGCAGGAACAGACTAGAGCGCGGTACTGGTACACTACTGCTCTGGTAAAAGTGCTGGGTACGCGGTACTACCGTGCTGTAGACAGTGGTGGGGGCGCGGTACTGTTGCAAAGGATGGAAAACACAACTTTTGAAAAGAAGATTGAATTTTTCAGGGTTGTTGCAGACCCAGAGGACTCACTGATCACAGAGGGAGGAAATATGTAGAGAGGAGGGGAGAATAAAGGTCAAGGAGACCAAAATTCAGTACTAGTTTGAAGAGAAAGAAGAATCACAATAAAAAATGACTGAAAGTGAGATAAATCAATTGAATGGGGTTCAAACCAGCGGAGTCGCCATTCTTGTAGTAGAAATTTCTCCCTACGGATAGGTAGAAAATCTCTTAGGTTAAAGTAGACTTTAACTGACTCTAAACTAAGACAAAAGGATAACAAATGCTACCTTGAATTCCTATATCTAAACAAAACATTTCAAGATTAAATCGTTGAAAGAAATGGAAGAGATCTAACTGACCTTCAATTCAATTGCTCATCTTAATGGTCACTCCAATTTCCAAGTCCTCGCGAATGAAACTATCAGAATGAAACCAAGATACAAGCATATACGATTCTCTAGCAACTTGAAATATGAGTTAGAATCTAAATCTATAACAGATACAAATCATATAATTGAAACAAAATCAACACATATGATTTGGGAAACAAGACAAGTTATGTTCTATTACCAACTTGAAGTCACTTACAATGGTTGCTTGATATCCAAGCCAACTCCCAGCTCCAAGTGCTTCCTCCTCTAACTATCTCCACAAAGATTCAAGATCATAAGTTTGATGTCTCCAAGAGTCCTCCCCTTTACTGATGGAATGTCTCTCTCTTATAGTGTGTAGTAGGGTTAACCAACAAGAGAGAAGGATGGATCTTGGGAGTGTTTAGTGGATTAGGCTCACTAATACGAGAAAGTGAGTTAGGATCAAATCAGGGATACCAATCCTCAAAAATCTCTCGAAGATCAAGATCCCACAAGCCATGGAAAAAAGGCTAAAAAGGGAGTACCACGCCTCTTAAACTGAGCATAGCGCGGTAGTACCGCGTGGTAGAGAAAGAGCATAGCGCGGTAGTGTGGACTACCACTCACCTAAGCTGGAGCAAGGCGCGGTAGTGTAGGTATATGAAGTCTCAGTTGGGTTGATTCTTGACAGGATAGGTTTTTATTCAAGGATCACTCATCATTTTTCTCTTTTGGGTGTTTTAAGCAGTAGGGGAAGTGTCGTCAACTATTTTTATGGTGAAGATGCGACACTGTGAAATATGGAGGTATAACAGTGTTCTTTTTAACGTTTAATTCAGAATTTGGTTTATTATTTAATTGTTAATTAATTTAATTAATTATCCTTCTTTGGTCATCTGCGAGCTTCTTCCATCTCAGGCCTGCAGGCTTCTTCATCTGTGGGCTAGCCTATATCTTTAGCCAATGGGCTTCTCCTCTTTCACCTGCGGGCATACTCCAAACTTTCACGGGCTTATCTCCCTTGGCTTGTGGTCATATCCCATGCTATGATGGGTTTCTACCTTAAGCACCTTTCATGCTTAATTTAAGCCCTTGCGGGCATCTTACAAGCCCTTTCAGGCATTTTTCAAACCCCTTCGGGCATCTTACAAGCCCTTGCGGGCATCTCTTTAGCCCTCATACATTAAGCCCCTTGTGGGCATACATAATCCCTTGTGGGCATCTTTAAGATCTTGCGAGTTTATTCATTAAGCCTCTACATGGATAACCTTTAGCCCCTGCCGGCATTTTACAAGCCCTTGCAAGCATTTTTACAAGCCCTTGCAGGCATATCATAAGGTGTCAATTAACCTTATTTTTCACAATTTTTGCAGGCCAAAATCTCACACATGTGAGCCTCAAAGAGATAACTGACACCACAACTAGATGGCCAAATCACGAGGGAACATGTCCATGCCATCTGGATAGTTTATTAGCACAATGACACTCTTTGGCGGGCATTTCCAAATGCCTCTTCAAACCTTATTTGGACATCAAAACAAACTTCTTCTCATTTTGGCAGGATTGTCTACCACACATGTGAAATCCAGAGGCAAGTTTGATCCTATGGATAGATAGCCAGTTCATCAAGGAACAAGCCTATGCCACATGACTAATTTTATCAGCACAAGGACACCTCTTTATGGGCATTTTCAATTGGCTCTTAGCCTTCCAAACTGCTGATTTGACACTTGGCAAAATTATCAAACCCTAGGTTTATAGTATGAAGATATTTTTATTTTCACCAAATTGGAAGTGTGAGACAACTAATGAATAGAGGCCAACAAGGTGATTCCATCCAGACAAATTTCACCTCTTGAAGCCTCTTTTTCTCTCCTCAGCGAGAGTTTTACTAGAGTAGTGCAAATCAAGCTAAGAAGCACTTTTGGCAGATCAATATCTTCTTCCTCAGAGACTCTTTGGACAAACCAATGATATGGTTGGATGCACCAATGAAAATTCTAGAGATCCATACTCTCAAAGTGATTTAAGACATCAACCAAATGAGATGGCGGGCATTTTACTGAGGTTACTTAGGTAGTTTTAGTGATTTTATAATTAGACAATTTTTGCACTTTCCTAGACTGGTCCAATCTGCCTGAAAACCTATTTTGGAAGATCCATAACTTCTTCCACATACACATTTTGGACAGAATCCCCTAGTTGGCCCCTATCCAACCTATCCAATGGATTTCTCATACTTCAAAATTGAAAGAAGGAATATTACTTCATTGATTTTCTTGTTGTTGTTGCTACCCGAACACCTAGAAAACTCAGACCACCGAACTCAGAGCTGCTGCACACCTCTATAATCTACACCTCCTGATCCTTTAAAAAAAAATATCTTGTCTTCTATTTAAACCTTTTTCTTTCCATAAAAATTGGAGGCCGACATCCCTTTTTATTTTTATTTTTATCATTAAAATGATTAAATAAATCAAATATCATTTATTTAATATGGCCATCCTTTAATCAAGGAATTAACCAACCATGCCATGTCATTTTCATTTTTAACATCCAACAATAAATACTTGTGGTGGCCATCCTTCAACCATTTGATTTTCATGCCACATCATTTTGTATTTTTCAATTAATTAATAAAATACACCAAAGAAGATTTATTTTTGGTGAGGGGCCATCCTTTAATTAAGGAGACAACCGAATTTTTTATTTTTTATGTTATGTCCTTTAACCTTCATACAGAATGGCCACAAGGTTTCTTTGTTTATGCTCGCAAGGGCCACTAGAAATTCCCACAAGGGCCTTTTATTTATGCCTTTAGTGGCTTCATGTAAATGCCTACATGCCTCCATAAAAATGCCCGCATAAGGTCTTCCAATATGCCCTCAAGGGCCTTCTTCTTCATGCCCGCATGGCTCTTCAACATATGCCCGAATGGGCCTTAAGATATTCCCGCAATTCCTTATTAAAATACCCACAAGGACGTATAAAATACCTGCAATAGGGTCATTTAAAATCCCACAGGTAGCCTCAACCTTATGCCTGCAAGGGCCTTGAAGATTCCTGCAGCTCCCTTAAGGAAATGCCCGGAGAACTAAAAACAATTGGCCGCAGTCACCCTTGTCTTGCTTGCCATCAACCTTGTCCACCTCATCATCAATCCATGCTTTATTTTCAAAATGTATGTCATCATATTTATCTTTCTTATCATCATGTATGTCATCGTCTTTGTCTTGCTTGCTTGATTAGTCAACAACATTTGTCATGCTTCCTCCATGTCAACAAGTCATCCTCATCATTCATGTCAAAAACATCTGTTATGGTTGATTGACATGATCTCATTCTTGCTTTATCTTTGCACCATCATATTGTTTTCCTTGTCATACTCCTTTGTCATCTTATTGATCTTGCTTGCCTTGGCATGCTCTTTTGTCGAGTCATCAACACTTTGTCATTAATGTATTTTCCATTGCTTGTCCTCCATCTTACCAATACTTGCCACATCATCTTGTCCAACTTTTCATGCGTTAGCCTTGTCATAATCTTCTTCAACACTTCCATGTCTTTGTCATTAATGTGTTGTCATCAATGACAACTATGGCCATCAATATTAATCTGACAAAAGTACCTCTCAGCTTGATTTGCACTACTCCAGTAAAATTCTCGTCGAGGAGAGAGAAAGAGGCTTCAAAGGGTGAAATTGGTTTAGATGAAGTCACCTTGTTGGCCTCTATTCATTGGGTGTCTCACACTTCAAAATTGGTGAAAATAAAAATCTCATGTTACCCTAGGGTTTGACAATTTTTGTCTAAGTGTTGAATTAGCAGTATTAAAAGGTCATTTGGAAATGACCGCAAGGAGGTGTCCTTCTGCTAATAAAATTCATAGGGTGACATAGACCTGTTCCTTGTTGTAGTGGTTATCCACCCATGCTTTCAGTTTTCCTTATGATGGTCACATGTGCAAGAAATCAATCTCCCAAAGTAGGAAACATATTGTTTTACATATTCAGAAATTTGGCTAAGTATTGACCAATAATCCAACAATACATAAATAATTTGGCATACCTTGACGATTTCTATTATATTCCAACTTCCATAGGTGAGGTGTCATTCTTCGTGGTTTTTTTCCATTCTCTTCTTTACCATTGAATTTTGCTTTGTCTATAGTTCAAAAGCTATGGTTCTTAGGCAGAAAGTGCATATACTCATCAAACACTTCCTTTACTAAACTCCTTGAACGATGAGATTTTATCTTGGGACCGCAAAATGGACATGCAAATTTACCCTTTGTTTGAATACCTACAAGACATATGAATTAGGGTAGCGAATTATAATTACCATTTAAAATAATGCATGATATTTTCAATATATATATATATATAATATTACAGAACAAAAGAAAGTAACCATATACCACAAAAATGTGTTAACCCAGGAGCATCATGAATTTTAAATGCAATTATTCTGTGGAATTGAAATCATCTTTTCCCTATTGGTCTAGAGATGTCATACATAGTGACGCCAACCCATAACTTCAACAACTCATTGATAAGAGGATCAATATATACATTCATATCTTTAACCCAGTACTTACCTAATTGGTCCAACATACATGATTAATTATATTTAGCTATATGTCGTTATATATAAAAGACATAATTATCATGCACGAAACAAAGAAATGAAATATTTAGTGATCAAACTTTCAAGTTAAAAAATACAAATTAATTAAATACCTGGAACAATCATTGCCAACATTGTGTGCTCTCTCTTGATCGACACCCAAGGAGGAAGGTTATTGTTTATAACAAAAACAAGCCACATTGAGTAGGTAGAATGAATCTCTCCAAATGGATTGACACCATCAGCTGCCAATGGAAGTTTAACATTACAAGATTCTTCTTTGAAAATTGGCCACTTTTCTTCGATGTACCTCAATGCAAAACCATATGCAGGCATTCGAAGAACATTGTCTTGACTTCTGTTCTTTGCATGAAAATCCATAAAATGTGCTATACTTTGACACCTGGACAATCGCTGTAAACGTGGAATTATCGGAATATAACGAAGAACTTTGTGAGGCACGTTTTTTGTCACTTTATTGGTTTGATACCTACTTGTTTGACATTGTGGGAATTCATTTTCTAATGCATATTGTCCATAGTATATGATATGATCATTCAGACATGCATCAATAGCTTGATACTCCATTCCAAATTATTTCATAATCACATATATCTCTTGATATGTGCGTGGTAAAATATTTGATGTTGGTAATAGAAATTCACCTAACAATCTACAAAATTCAAAAGAATAAGTCAATGTAAACAATATTAATCATCAATATCACATCCATACTTTACAAATGAGATAAAAATAGAAATATAGGAAAAACGTCAACCATTTATGTACATGTGAAAATGCATACATAAATAATTAACAAATTACATACCTTAGTATCTGTGTGAGACAGGTGTTTGATAAACCATTCAAAACCTTCAAGTTCACTAACAACAATATAGTAGATAGAAGATTTGTTTTTGAGCCTTCATAAAGAGGTCGACGTGACTTCTCAAGTAGAGGATCAACATCATGACTATCATCCTGGTTTTCTTCATCCATTGGAGAAATGTGTCTTGGATCAATCTATGTATCTCATATTCTTGAATTGTATCACTAACGTTATCTCCATCCATATCATCATTAAGAACTTGATCAGCTTCAATATTCTGATCTAGATGTTCGTCACCCTGTAAATGAGTATTTCTGCTAGTACTTGGAAAATAACTCTCTGGAGCGCGACATTTTGGGGGCATTGTCTATATATTTACAAACAACGTAGTAAAATTAGTGTGTATAGAACATATAATAAAATGATAAGACATTTTATTGAAATTCATGAGATGATGACTACTACAGAGAATACAATAAAATTGAATAACCTATTACCGAGGGATGATATTCATAACCCCCTTCGGCGCGCCCCTTATCCCTATAATGTCTTTCAGCTGTTGTTATTAAAATTCTTCTTCTTTGCAAACCCCTGCAATCAAAGCAAGGCAATAACATTTTCCATCTCCCCTCGCCTCTAATGCCGCTCTAAACTGAGCAAGCTTCCTTGCATTTTCATTCATAGTGACAAATCCTTGTAGTGAAAAGTAATTGTCTTACCTACACCATACAAAACAATAACTTGTAAAATACATTAGATATAAGTATATTTCTAAATACAATATATTATATACCAATTTCTATAAATAAAAACATGAAGACTGAAGTTTTTAGTAATGCCAACAAGTGTTGTGCAATGGAATTTGATTTACTTACAAAGGGACCTTGATAGTTTGGGAATTGGAACAATAGGTGGCCCAAATGGTCCAAATGAAAGTTGTCCTTGATGCATGCTTACCTTCTATGAATTTACTAGATGATTGTTGAGTATGAATCTCTCTAGTTTTAGATATGGTTGATAAAGAATGTATTTAGGAAACACTTGTTTTTGGTTTTTGATTGTATGGCTTATATTATTGGACAAACATACAAGAGAAAACAAAGAACAAGGGCAACATAACCATGTGACACAATTGAAGCTCACAGTTCAAGTGTTGAAGAATCCAAGGCAATCACAAGCATAACTGGAAGTTCTTGGATACTACTGAGGTGGTTTTCAATTATGATTTCGGGTTTACTAGAACTATAGAAAAAAGAAGAGGTTTAATTAGTAATTAATATATAATAATCGTATGCAAATCCTATAAAAACATGTAAGTATAAGTAATTAATCACACAAAGTATATGTAGCAATGCTAAATTAAAACAAAAAAACAAAAAAATTAAATTTCGTTCAAACATGCATGTTAAAAAGAATCCTGAATTTTTTTTTTCTTAACATATAGACAAAAAAATATAAAAATACTAACCTTGCAAGTTCAAAATCAGAGCAATGTAGAATATCCGAGCTCAAACAATCACCACGAAATTTGTCGCAAGTTCAAAATCCAGGCTCAATCAATCACCAGGAATCTTGTCGCAACTATTGCAAATGTGTCAAAAATTGTCTTAAAGTATGTATTTACAGATCGACGATCGTCTCTATATTGACGAAAATGCTGAGTTGACCCACGCGTAAAAATCCAAGAGCCGTACTTGGAAACTGACATTGGTTTGGTGGGTGTGCAAATATATCCATAGGTCGTCAATATAGAGACAAAAGTTCGTTGAGAAGTAAAAAACGTTGATATTGCCACGGGTTTTCTGCCATGAAAAAAAAAATGAAAAGACATCTTAAATTTTATTGTATTTTTCCACAAATGTTCGAAAAGTGGAAATATTTCATGGAAAAATCCGCCTGAATGTACAAGTGGCAACTTCATGTGGATTCGGGAGATTCACATTCCTCTTCCAGAACCACTTGTGATCATATGTGTTTGGCTGATTGCACACATGATGATTTGGAGGGACCTCATGCACAAGGTGAGCATGATAAGTGTTCAGTGATGCAAGTGCTTGAAGGAAGCAGTGACATGGAGATTGATTGCATAGCACTTGTTTCACACCACAAGTATCATGAACTTTATCTATGTGAGGAAGGCTCATTTATAGAGGATGTACACGATTTCACTCCACTTGGACCCATCAACAGATATCTTGAGATCATTCCCTTGGGATCAAGTAGTAGAGAGATATATCCATCTATGGATTAGGTGAATAGATGCATCACCGAGTTTAAGACTCCATGAGGTAAAATTTCTTTTTGTGGATTTATTGATGCCTTTTACATTTCCATATTTTGTAAGCAACATTATAGGCAGATATTGCTACAATTTTATGCCATCCACCCTCATATGGACTGGGTGGAATACTACATGGAAAATATAGAGTCTCCTTGCCATAAGAATTTTGCTCCCATTATGTGGAATGGATTTGCGCAAGCAACGTGCCAAGAGATATTGTTGGGAAATTTGTCTTGTGCCAGATTGACTATGTGGGGAAAACTCACATCCTTGGATGAGGCATACAAGTATATTCTTGTTGGACCAACCAACAAGGGAGGTCATGCAATGACTGATTTGGTGGATGATAATTCTGGAGAGTTGCAGTTGGCCTACTTTCCTTCACTCCTTATACTTGAGGATGTGAAATGAAATGTTGATTTGATGGAGGTACCATTTCCATTGATGGTTCATGAGAAGAAAGAGACAAATGTGTCTACTTCTCAACTTGATTTTGATAACTCAGACACACCCTTGGTCATCCTTCAGTATGGTGAGCAACAATGACATCTACTTGCACCACTTTATACTTGTATCATGCAAAATAGTGCAAGGAAGTTCCACTTGAGCACTTTGAGTGGGACAAGTGATTGTAGTGTGAGCCATGGGATTGGAGTGTTGTTTTCACATGTGGAGTCTCACATCTTGTTAGAGAGGCTCACAGAGTTGAATATTTGCATTGGGAGTGGAAAAATTCCCATTTGGTGGATGGATCTTGGCATACCATGAAGTGACATATTGTCAGAAGAAGCAGTGATGATGGATGGTATGCAGTATAGATCATGGGATCTAGGCATTGACGGTTTGTTTCAGGCACCGTTGATGTTTGGGAGGATGCGACCGAGATAGTGGGATCCAGGCATTCCTTGGCATGATGGATTGTCTTGGATGCCATTTATGTTTGTTGGAGTACAATACAAGAAATGGGACCCTGGAATTGCTTGAGTACAAGTAATTTTGGGCGGGGAGGACTATAATGTCCCCTCCCTGAGGGAACCTTGGTCAAACCACTAACCCATTCAATTCCCATGGGTCCTAGTGGAAAAAATATATTAATTAATAAGGGATTTAAATTTTGGTCTTAGTTACTTTATGTAATTAAATAACCATGAAAGGATGATGGACACAATTTTGTAATATTCAATATTACTAATAATTGTTGATGAGTTGTAAATGCCTAAGTGACCTAGGAGGGTGCATAGGATGTTAGGTGTACCCCTATGAGTGTCTTCTGCAAAGGAAACTAGAAGAAAATAAGTGAAAAGAAAGAAAGCAACCGAAAATATGGAAGATAGCAGAAAATTAAGGAAAATAAAACTAAAGCAGGAAATCAGCCTAAAAGAAGAAAAGCAGCTAAAAGCAGGAAATTATCCTAAAAGTAAAAAAGTGACTCAAAAATAGGAAAGCAAGTCAAAAAAAAAAAAAAAAAAATAAGTTTCTTGATTTGTGGCACCAAGAAGGATTAGAAATAGTAAAGAATGCAATAAAGGAATCATTAAAATCTGCAAGGCCTAAATTTGGATAGAGAGGGTGCACTTGTTGAGAGAGTGGGTCCACATGCCATCACTTGTCTTGATGGTTTGAATTCTAAGGAAGAGGGTGCATGAGCAAGAGGGAAAAGAACCCAGGAGTTCATTAAAATAGGCTGAGAAAACCAATGGAGGAGTTTAGTTGATGTATTTATTATGTTATTGGAGAGTTCTTGCTCTCTATGCTTGGGAGATGTCCCCCTTGCAATAATAGGGAGATGTACCTCTGTAACCAAAGCCAGTTCGGGTGTTTGCTAGCATTCCAGCTGGAGATTGAGGAAGAGAATACTCAGTTCTTTTCATGGAGCTTCAATGAAGTATATTACATATTTTTCAGTTTTGATTTGATTCTCATTATGGTGTGGGCGAGACCTAGTCTTGTAGTTCTTCTGTAGTGTGGTCCGAGCAACTCAATCAGTGTAACCAATGTTGCTGGGATGAAAACAATATTTGGTTTTGAATAGTTATGAGAATATGTAGACTTTGATACCTATTCCATTGCGTCCGTAGAATCTTTTCCAGTGGGAAACACTTTTTTTTTCCATAAAAAAGGTCTCAGGATGAGCAAGTTATGGCCATTTGACTAGATTTGAGGGTTCCAACTGTAAAGAGCGCACCATTGCTTTTATATTTGTAAATATTCCCGAGTTTCAAGTTATATGAGAGGCATATATTTCTGTAACCAACATTATTACTATCTCCACAGATTCATAAGAAATATTTACAGTACCTTTCTTCATATTGTGTTCATTTATTCCAGTTATTGGCCAACAATGTATGAATCTATAACCTATGGTTGTGTAGTTATTAAACTACCTTTGTAAATCATTCATAAAGGGTTTCATAAGTCTATTAGTGCTCTGTTCAAATTTTTTAGAGTGGGTTTGTGTCTGTTTGAGTCTCTGAGGATAAATTTGATAGGCCTTGAGGCTGTTTGGAATGGATTGGAAATCAACAATTTCCTTTAGTTAAATATGAGCTAGTCTCCCTTGTTTCGAGCTTGCATTTTAAGTTATGTCCATGAGAGTTTAATTTTGATATATATGAAATTTATTCTGTTAATTTTCTTCTATAATTGCACTAGAAGTAGGGGAGTTTCCACATAATTCCTGGGGCCATTTCCTTGAAGCATTTGGTTTAGTCAAAGGAGTCTACCCAGGCATGATGCACTCCCGAATGTGCAAGATATTGAAGAAAATCACCAAGTTGAGTTTGTAACCTTATTTTGTGTTATTTTGGTTTCCTAGAGTCTATAGATACCAATGAACCTCTTCTTGGAAAAGCTAGTGAAGATCTTATGGTGTTTGGAGAAAAATATATGGATTCTAGTACTAGTTGGCCAATTTGCGAGTTGGTGTGCCTAAATCCTATTTGGGTACATTATTACATTATGACATAATAATTAATCTTGTGGATCCTCCACATGATTAATACATTTCATTTTCATGGAATGAAGAGGAAATAAAAATATTTAGGTTGGTCATAGTTAATGGAGCCTCTACCAAAGAAAACAAAGTTGGGGATACTCTTGTTCCACTGCTCAATTTGAAGTAGCAAGGAGATTATTGGATGTGGGATGTAAGTAAGTAAATCCTTTATAGTTTGTTGAATGCTTTGCATTAGTTTTGCTCCAAACATAATTTCTATGTATCCGTGTGAATCCCTTTAAATGTGTACTCAAGACTAAACAAAAATATTGCATTACCTTAAATTATGCTTCATTTCCCATTTTTTCCATACAAAATCCAAAGTTGAGGTGATGGAAAAAAGAGAAGTGAAAAAAAAGTACATAGATGTGTACTACTAGATTGGTTTCCATTGTTTAATCAATGAATGCAATTGTTTTTCATTGTATCATTGCTAATTAATGCTCTATATCATTTCACATTATATCGGTGTTAAAATCAATTCACCAAATTGTTTTGCACTATATCGTTACTGAAATCAATGCATTGGATTATTTTTCACTATACCATTGTTTTTTTTATAAGCAAGAATATTATATTACTGTAGAACCTTCAGTACATAGATAAAAAAATTAAAGGCCTAGCTTGCTAAAAAACTCTGCATGGATGCCAAATAGTTCTTTTCAAAATTCTATAAGTCCCACCCACTTTCCTCTCTCAGTACATAAAGAAGTTTTCATAACATGTCCTGGTAACCCAAAATTGCTAAGAAACGACAAACTATCAAGACACAAAAACTATTGACTATAGACATAACTATAACACCGTAAAAAAACGCATATGTAAACCCATAGAAGGATCCCCCAGACAGAATCTTACTCTAATTGATCACTTTGCTACTAGTGGTTGATGCAGCTGATGTAGGGTACCCAATCGTAGCCCACCTCAGTCCCTAGCTTCCTCAGCTTCCAATTGACACTACATAACCTATACAGGGCATTGTCCCTAAATTTTTCTTGTAGAAGCTCCATATTCTGAAGCACCATTCACTGGAGGGTGGAGCGTAATCCCCAACTTCATGGAAATCAGGTAATTTTTTTTATGCATGATCCTGTTATCATAGTAATGTTCCTTCCAAGACTTGAACGACTCAGTGTCGCCCCTCGCCTTGTTCTCTCTGTCCATCAAGACATGAGCGAGAAACCCTTTCGTGACCAAATAGGTGGTGATTATATGATTATAGGCAGAAATCCTACCAGCCGTCATACCCGAGTTGCTAACCTAGTCCTCAACTTCTTCCTTTACCTGCTCCATATTCATGTCCTTTACCCAGTTCCATAATTTGAGCTCTATCTGGTCTATCTATTCTCTAATCATGGTAGGGATTCTTTCCTTAAAGAAGCAAGCGGCCTTTCCTTCTTTTTTGAGCTCACGGGTGGCCCTTCTAATGTCTCTCCCCATTCTTCTTACCCTGCAACAATTTTATCCTTGGATCCATTGGAACCAAAACCAGGGAGAAAATATCTTGCTAATACCAGAGGTAATCTCTCACCGAATCCGATAACAAGACTTGAAATTGCAATATGCCAGTGGCTTGGTAATTGTCCACCAGGTTTATAGCGATATTTCCAATCCATATTTGGTTAAACTCACTGAATGCTCTGTACTTAATTTATGTCCACATTGTACTTCCTTCATATCTTCCTACTTTCCTCATTAGTTCACCGTACTTTGTCCCCTGTTCGATAGTCCTTGCCATAACCTTTCTTCATTATTAGCAGGCGAGGGATTTGAAAGTGCACTCGGAATTGGAGTAAATGTGGTTGTACCAGTCTCAACTGGATGAGGTTGGAAATTATGGTTCCAAGTGTCGATTAGTACTGCCGGGTGTGCATTATCCGGGAAATTTACTCCATGCCTCGTGTCCACTATCATGTCCCTATGATAATTAAGGTCCTGGGTTTCCAGATGTATGCATTGATTATGCCATTCGTCGGCCCCGATGTTTGTCAGTTCTCCCTCCCTTATCCTTTCCTTTCTCCTTTCCCCAATGTTGGCAAGGAGATCTGGCACTTTATTCCCTTCGCATTTGACATGGTTAAAGATCCATGCATGTGGCCCTCTAATGTAGTCTTCCAACTTTTTCACTCTACACATCATGCACCAGCTGTTTGTCAGTTGGGAAGCTCTTTTTTCAACTTGGATTCACTATACCGTTGTTCAAATCAATGCATCGAACCCTTTTACAATGCTGTAATGTTGAAATCAATTTATAATGTATGTTATTGAGAACTATACACCCACCACATGATCATTTTTTGTTATTATTGAAACTAATGCACCTTATCTATCTTACATTATAAATCCACAAATCAGACCCAATAAAAAAATGTTAAACTTGACATTATAACAAACCAAACATATTTGGATCATATAACAACAACTTATAAAAAAATACTCTTATAGTCTGTGTCCAAATAAAAGAATGCCATTAAAAAATGAATCTATTACATTAATGTGCATGTTGCATAGGCTACTATGTCATTGAATATACTACTTCCAACTTTATTTATGTGAATGTCTTACATAATGGTTGTTCTTTGTTTTTTTTGCAATATTTTGGCCCAGGTGGCGCTCAAAATCTCAAAATCACGAGTAGATTAGATTTCATGTACAGTTATATACGCATCAACACACTTGCACAAACATGAAGAGTGGGTTAGTGCCTTTTTGGTAGGCATGTTGAGTTACAATGATTTCATAACTTAATGGAGTTTTAGTTATAAGAAAGTTCCATTTCCCATACCCATATATCTAGTCTAAGAGAGTATTTTAAATTATTCCAGTACAATAAAACCCCATGATTAAACCCCATGATTAGCATCTTGTTTTACTTCCATTAACCTTTTTAGTGATTTTTTATAGTTTGTATGAAAAATCAATGTTATTTCACATGCCAATGCTATAATCGATGCTAACTTTTAACATTGAATTTTTCTTCATTTTTAATGCCAAAATTTTATTCTTTTTTAGTGTCAAGTTTAGCTTCCTTTTTAGAACCAGCATTTGGTTCATTTTTAACATTGTGTTTAGATTCCTTTTTAGTGCCTACTTTAGCTTCCTTTTTGCTACCAACTTTAGCTTCCCTTTTAGTATCGTCTTTAGCATCAAGTTTCCCGAGTAAATAAATAAGGGAAAATTTTCAAACATAAATTTAAGAAATACCAAGGGCTAAAAATACACCACTTTTCTCAATCCTCATGAGTGTGAGGGGATTTATTTTATTTTAATTAAAATATCTTATTTTCCTCATAAAAAAACCCTCAAACCCTAGTTTTTTTTTCTTTTCTCATTTCCTCTCATTCTCTCTTCTCTTTTCCCCCTTCTACTTTTTCCCTTAGGGTTTCATACTCACAAAGGCTTGTTTTTTAGTTTCATGGAGGAACTTCCATGAGGAAGGTAATGGATTCTCCATTCCCTTCTCCTCCTTCCTCCCTCTTCACATTAATTTTCCTTTATTGATTTGCTAATTTTTATTGTGCTTTGTTGTTGTAGGTTTGTGCTTTTATGCATTGATGCTAATATTTCATGGAATAACCTCCATGATGAAGGTAATGACTTCTACCTTCCCTTATCCTCCTTCCCTCCCTATTTAACTTTACTTTTACTATATTAATTTGCTAATATTTATTGTTCTTTTTTTGTTGCAGGTCCAGGGTTTCATGCTTGGAGGCTAGGGTTTGATAGAGGAACCTCCATGAGGAATATAATGGCTTCTCCTTTCCCTTCTTCTCCTTCCTTTCTCTTTTAATTTTCTTTTCCTTTATTGATTTGTTAATGTTTATTGTTGTTTTGTTATTGCATGTCTAATGGAGAAAGAAGAAGAACATGACATTTTAAGGGTTATGTTTAAAGCATGTCTAGTTCATGGGTGCAGACAAAGGAAGGCCCTTGGATTATTGTAAGGAGATGTAGGTTCATATAATAGCACCCATATATCTCTTATTACTTAGTTTTCCCATTGTACTAAATGTTGATGTTCATCTCATTATTCAGTTGTTTGCATGCATAGGTTAGACAATTTTTAATTCATATTTGCATTTTTAAAGGAATATTTTATGTTGGAATGTAGCTCAAGTAGAGTCATTTCCTTTTGAAAAGTGATATGGTTTCAAATCTCAATATTCCCCTACATTTTTTCATTTTTATTTTTATTTTTAAACCATTTTCCAATTATGTTTCTGTAAATTCTAATTTGTTAAGCTAATTCCAATTCAAAAATACAATTTTAATAGTAAAATTCTATGGGAATGCATCTCAAGTGGAGCTACATCCTTTTTTCAAGTGATATGGGTTCAAATCCAAACATTCCTTTCCATTTGTTTTTCATTTTTTACTATTTTCTGTTTTTATAATTTCCATAAATTTTAATTTATATATAATTACCCAAAAAATCAGCACTAAAAGGGAAGCCAACGTTGGTGCTAAAAAGATAACTAAATTTGGAATTGAAAAGCAAGCTAAACACGACCCTAGAGAGAAAGTTAAATTTGATGCTAAAAGGGAAGCTAAACCCCACACTAAACCATAAGTAAAAGTTAGTGCTAAAAAATAAGCTAAATGCAACATTAAAGAGGAAGCTAAAATACATGCTAAAAGGGAAGATAAACCCGTGTTATTTTGAAAGGTTGTTTAATCTTGGCTTTAGTGCCAAGCAACCATGTCAAATTGAAAAGAAATAACATTAAATTATGTTGCTAAAATACGTGATAATGGCTTGTTTTAGTGTAGTGTTCTTTTTCAAAAGAAATGTGGATTAAAAAAACTAATATAGGACTTTAAAAAGTATAATATTTATTTAGGAAGATTACTTTTTTTGTTGCTAGATGTATTGTTGAAAGGCATGATTGGAAAATAATGGAATCTCTTTATTTTTATTCCAAAAACTTATCAACTTTTGGCAATTGAAGACAATGTTGGTTGGACTTTGTAAATCAAGTGGAGCCTTAGCCCTTCCATTCATGTAGGTTATTTCTTATTCCAATAAGTTATCAATTCTATGTAGCCATTTTTGCTTCAGTACATTGGTTGCGTCCATACAACTATTAACTTACAAATTTCTCTTCCACTTTGCTACATTGCAATTTATTAGTATTGGGGAGACAAGTGAAACCACTTATGAGATTTGAGCTAAGAAAAGTATGGGGAATTTAACCACTCAGTTACTCCATCATGACCATTATACAATTCTATTGGGGTTGCCAATCTAGAGTGCTACTAAAACCATGGATAAATTAAGTGTGCACTATTACAAAATAATAGTTTGTGTTTCATCTTTTTAGTGGTATTATTGGGTGCATACTTTTTTCCTTTTCATACATTCAAAATGATAATGCAATCATATAATTAATGATTTTCATGATTTGTGATGTTATGTATGAAGCATGTTAAGCATTTTATGACCACTCATTGTGGAGAAATTAGTAAACTAGTTTTGCACAAATTATACTTTATATAGTATTAATTTTCGAGCAAACACTATGATGGAATTACATGTACATAACTTTATATATGTAATAGCTAAATTATGGCTGAGGGAGAATGAAGTAATATTGTAGTGGTAAAACACCGTTTTTTATATCTATATTTTAGTTATCACAATTTTTCCATTTATAAGTTCCTCTTAAACATCAACTAAACCTGATTGCATATAAACTTTAAGCTTTGTATTAAGAAACATAATATTAACAAAGAAACTTGTTGAATATTAGAAGTTTTATTACTACAATTTGCAGTGCTAATTGACATGTGTTGTATTTTTTGTTTCCAAGAATTGTTGGATCTAATGGTATTAGAGTTTGGATTCTATTGGAGTGCACAACACTCAATCCCGATAAATGCTACGATAATAGGGCATGGTTGTGAATAGATCGGATAGAAAATGGTTGTCAACAATCTAGTCATCAACTAGCACCTTGTAATTTTGTTTTTCATTCCTTGTATAAAGGGTTGTCAACAATCTAGCCATAGAGTCATTCTTGTAGTGAGAGGAAGAACCAAAAGAAGGAATGTTGGTTTATACATAATGAAGATGTTCCAAATTTTTTACAACAAATGATAATGATGGATTCCTTTGAATTGGCCCAATAGAGGGGTAGGGTCATACCTAGATTGATCCAAAAAATTATAAATATGAAAAGGAGGATGAGAAATAACACCAAATGAAGATGGATATGCCATATTTTTATCGAAGTTTAGACCAAGAAGAACTGATGAAGTTGATCAAAGAAATGCATCAATATTTTAAGTGTAATGAGCTTAAAGACCCCAAAGATTGAAAATTTCCCATGGAAGAATGAGGAACCATGCATATGATTGGTGGTAATAATCAAATAGGGAAAAAAATTGAGAGGCAAAGACAAGATCTAGAATTAGAAGAACATGGTCAATAAGTTTAGAGATAAGTTTCTAAATTTTGAGTATAAATTTAATATGCTTAGAAGGTTAGGGAAATTGAAAAAGAATAATATTTTAAAGAATTTTTGTAACATGGACATGAGAGTGGTTTTGTACGAGATAGTGAGGAAAAAAACATGTGATTTGTGGTTGAAGTTATTCATTAAAAGGAACACAATTGTGGAGAAGGTGTGGTCATTAGAAGAGGATTACCATTTGGCCTTGGGAATTGAAAAGGTGTAGATGTAGATAAATCAGAAGAGTAGGAAATGGGAGGAGAAGTAAAATAAATTCTTTTGGATGTGATCATAGAGAATGTTGACTGTGAAAGTGGAGTGCATGTTGTTGAGAAAATGTGTGTGAAGTGCATGCACTTGTGGATAACATGATAAGGAGATTGAAAAAGAAATATTTATGGTGGGGTATTTTAAGGAAAAGATCGAGATAAAGGAGTTTGTACAAAAAACTCAATAAGTGACAGTAGAGTTGCAAGGGAGAGGTTTTCTAGTAGCGAGTGATGTTGCAAAAGTGATTGGTGTTGTAGGGGAAAGTAGTATTGCAGAAGAGACTAGTCTTGTCGTATTGGAGTTGTAAAGAGATTATGCGACCATATATGTAATAATGGAAGAGATGTAGATGGGAATGATTGATTCCCATAGTAATTTTTGTGGTGAATTTTTTGTAGGTGAAGTGGAATGTGCACCAAATAAATTGGAGTGGATCAAATAAAAGATGAACTAGTTGGAACATGAAGAGTTGATGCAAAAGAGTGGATATGGAGAAGAGAAACTTTGAGTTAAATATGAATGTAGTAGAGGAGTTATTGCAGTGAAAGAAAATAAAAATGAGGAGATACTTGACAACAAGAATTGGTGGAGTTTGTTGAGAAAGTGGTAATGGTTTAGAAGAGGGAGGATAGGGAGGCATTAAGTACCATTGAGAATGATACTTTTGAGGTAGTGAGATGCATTGGGTGATATTTCTAATAGTCTCCTAAGGTAAATGACTTACAACAAGTGATAGAAGAAAAGACGGTAATCATGATGAAAGTGAACTAGCTAAACAATATGGAGCATGGAGCATATGTCTAATAGATTACCCACATTGGTAAGTTACAAAAAAGGAGTTTGTACAAAAAAACTCAAGAAGTGACAGTAGAGTTGCAAGGGAGAGGTTTTCTAGTAGCGAGTGATGTTGCAAAAGTGATTTGTGTTGTAGGGGAAAGTAGTATTGCAGAAGAGACTAGTCTTGTCGTATTAGAGTTGTAAAGAGATTATGCGACCATAGATGTAATAATGGAAGAGATGTAGATGGGAATGATTGATTCCCATAGTAATTTTTGTGGTGAAGTTTTTGTAGGTGAAGTGGAATGTGCACCAAATAAATTGGAGTGGATCAAATAAAAGATGAACTAGTTGGAACATGAAGAGTTGATGCAAAAGAGTGGATATGGAGAAGAGAAACTTTGAGTTAAATATGAATGTAGTAGAGGAGTTATTGTAGTGAAAGAAAATAAAAATGAGGAGATACTTGACAACAAGAATTGGTAGAGTTTGTTGAGAAAGTGGTAATGGTTTAGAAGAGGGAGGATGGGGAGGCATTAAGTGCCATTGAGAATGATACTTTTGAGGTAGTGAGACACATTGGGTGATATTTGTAACAGTCTCCTAAGGTAAATGACTTACAACAAGTGATAGAAGAAAAGACGGTAATCATGATGAAAGTGAACTAGCTAAACAATATGGAGCATGGAGCATATGTCTAATAGATTACCCACATTGGTAAGTTACAAAGGTGTGGATTAAAAAGAGGAAGAGGAAGGATGTAAATCAAGGAAGAAGAAATCATGAGTGGTTCATAGTGTGTAAGAGATGAAAGAAGAAAATAAAGAAAAGATGAAGATATTCAAAATTGTTGACTTGCTAGCAATCCTATGAGAAAGACTCTTACATTTTCCAATGAAGGGAGTTTGATATAGGAGAACCCTTGATGCTGAAACTATCTTGCATTTTTTCATACATTTTTTTTTTCTATTTTTTGATTAATAAGAAAAAAACTATTATGTAATGAAATGTTTCTTGTTCCTTGATTTTTTTCTCAATCATTGGAATATGAAGCATCATATTTGGAATTTGAATAGTTAGGATAGTTGAAAGGCCAAATTCCAAGGAGCAAAATCATACATATGAAGTTTGTGAATGAGAAAAGGACATTTGGCTCTCCTTTGATTTGGTTTGTTGTTGGGCCCCAAAATAACCCCTTTTTTCCTATGCTTATCAACACCATTTCCCCTGTTTTGACTCACTTTTTCATAACACAAGCAGGTACCTTCCCAAGTCAAGCATGGATCTCAACAGGTATAATCTATTATTGCTTTATCTTATTAATGCCTAATATTGTTTATGTTTATGAACTTTATCTTTTAATTTGTGCTAACATGTATTGATTTTATAAAGATAGTTCAGAGCCTTGAAAGACCAAAGTTGTAGCAGCTTGTTGAATCTATGGAAGAAAGGAATATGTGGCGCCATCTGTCCCTTCTTGAATTTGGTTCCATGTATCACTGTGACAACTTGAGCATCCTACCACGAGGCCAGCTATGACTGGGTCATGATAAAACATCCAAGCATCTTCTCCCCCAATTAGTTGGAATCTATTCGGTTTGCTAACAACATAGAGTAATAGCGTAGGCCTGAATGCAAATAACTTCATTCAATTTCATTCATGGATGTAACAATTTCTGTTTCAATTCGGCAGCCTAAAGATTGTAGATCTTCATGGATGCCTGATATTTGTGGGACAAAATTACGTCATTTGTGTATAAATGTAAGAAGGAATTCTTAGCTTGGTGTTGGTTAATTGGCATTTGATTGTACGAGCTATAATAGAGTGTTGTAACTGTGGATCTACCATTTTCATACAAGGAGCAAAGTTCTGAATATTCTTGTGTCTTAATTTGTGTTAGTTTCATGGCATCTCTGTTAGAAGGCTAGGGCCCTCCTTCTCACAGAGATTGTCGAGTTAGGTAGATGATTTAGTTTTATTTATGTTATTTTAGTGTGGAATTACAGTAGGCATATTTATAGTGAGTTGCAACTATAGTTGTTAATGATTGCATTTCCCTTTGGTGTGCTACAACAGTGTGGTGTGATAGTTGACTGTGTAGAATAGTTTTCCTTTTGATGCAAGTGTGTTTAGTTCACTGTTACAGTCAATCCCATCTCAGATTTCTTTCTGTCATTTATCTTTCTTAGAATTTGCCAATTTATTCATATTATGGTTCAAGCTTAGTTATGGTTCATTACTGTCATTTATCTTTCTTAGGATTTATTGGATTAGACAGGTTATGGTTTAAGCTATCTGTAGTTTGATATTTTTAGGATTTAACTTCTTGCAAAAGTAAGTCTAGTTTATTTATTTCCAGATCAGTAACTACTGGATTGATGTTGTAGGAAAGTAGAAGTCCTTTGAAGTTCTTAGATGGATAATTTAGATTAGCTTTAGCAATGAGTTGAGTTTGACTGAGCAGTTAGGTAGGATAATTGATCTTCATTTCATTCAATCAGCTACTTGAGTGTTGATGCATAGATTTTGTTAATTTCCTTTGAAATAACAAGACCTACTTGGGTTGACAATTTATATTGAGCATTCTGTCTGTTACTTAGAATTGATTAGCATATAGAGTGACCAACATTTTGGCACCGTTGTCAGGGATGGTAATTGATAGACATAGATCTTATTTGATTAATTGATTTCATTAGCTATGTATATTTGAATCTTGCATGAATACGAGAAGAAAAAATCGAGAACCCCCCCAAAACACTAACCCTGCAGGTGGTAGAGGTTGTGGCGGTAACCAAGGTTTGGGACGATAGACATTCATTGATGAAATAATTTACAGAGTTAATTTCTCTACCAGACTACCGCGAGCATATTTAGGAATAGGAAACTCCGTTCTCCTTAATCTTGAAACATCTACATCAACCGTGGAGAACGCAATGGGACCTTCAACTCCCATTCCTGAGAAGAAGCCTCCTAAAGACAAAGGAAGTGCTGCAGGTGCAGTGGGATGAGAGGAGATCTACCAAATCAACGGGCACAGAGTAACTACAGAAGAGTGGATAGAACATCACCAAGAAGAAGAGGAAGAAAGAAGGTGAGAGGAGGAAAGGAGGAGAGAAGAATAAGAAAGGGAAGAGGAAGAAAGAAGGAGAGAAGTACTAAGGAACTGGGGAAAGATGGATAATAGAGAACGTGAAGAAAATCATGAACATCCTAATGGCCATGAAGAGGAAACAAGGGACAACCAACCTAGAGACACAGTTTTCACACTCAAATTTATGATTCGACAAGTACGTGGGGCTGCTCCTATGAAGAATATCTCACCCTCAGTTTTGTCGAATTTCCATGGCAAGTCCATTGAAGACCCAGACGGATTCCTTTTCGAATTCAATATCCTCTGTCGCAGTTATGACTATACCTCCAGTGCCCATAAATTGAAATTATTTCCAGCCACCTTAAAAGGAAATGCCCTGCGATGGTTCATGAGTTTGGGTCGTGAAACCATTACTACCTAGGAATCGATGAAACAAACCTTCCTCTCCAAATACCAAGACTACTGTAGAACCACATATAAGAGGGAAGAACTGTTTAAAATGGTCCAGAAAGAAGAGGAGAGCTTGGAAGATTTTGTTGAGAGATTTTTATATAATTACAGAGGTTCAGTCATGTCGATATTGGGAAAGATGTACTCAAGATTATCTCACTGCATCAGATCAGAGAAGATTTCTTAGACATGCTGAATTTGTTGGGGAAGGGGGATATCTCAAAATAACCCTTTGAAAAGATCATTGAATTATGTCAAATATATTTGAGGGGATCCTCTAGAACCAACAATCGGGACAGAGAACGAGATCGAGATGTCCTCACTAGGACACAAAAGTCAGCTAGTGGAGGGGCCACTCGGGAATAAATAGGAAACCTTCTTGAGAATTCTAAAACCAATATGATGAGATCCATCTCCTTAGAGTTGGATGTTTTTAGAGAAAAATAGAGGCAAGCATAATAAGATCTGGCACTTGGTGTATTTTGTGCTAAATGTAGGAAGAAGCACCCGCTGAAGGAATGTCCGCTTGACAAGGTGTAGGTATGTCAAATATGTGAATTGGATCATGACACCAAAGAATGTCCGTCACTACCCAAATTCAAAGTAGTCCTGTAGGCATCTACTTCAGATGTGGAACAATCTTATTTCATCACTTAGAAGAAGCCTTTGCAGCCTCGGAATCAAGGTATGAACCCAGATCCATCACCTTTTTGGAATAATATGAATAATCAGTTTCCTTCACATTATTCCTATTCTAATAACCAATGGAATCCACCTCAAACTTCAATGCAAAATCCTAATCCTTGGATGCCATGGGCACACCAATCAAATCAACAAGATCCTTGGTCTTCTGGTTCGAGAAATTCCTACCCAGGAAATCAGTTCCCTCACAACCAAACTCCTCACCAACAA
Source organism: Larix kaempferi (assembly GCA_027924585.1). Classification (NCBI taxonomy): domain Eukaryota; kingdom Viridiplantae; phylum Streptophyta; class Pinopsida; order Pinales; family Pinaceae; genus Larix; species Larix kaempferi. The sequence continues at coordinate 20,789,861 of BSBM01000997.1, forward strand.
TATCCTCATCAATAGTATCCTCACCAACAGCATCAACAGCCATAGCTGCAACTCCAAAATAATTTCGCACCAATGAATGTACCATTACGAACACAACTTCCTGCTCAGCCTAACCCCAACCCAAATAATAAGGCAGTACATCAATTTGAAACTGCCAACATGCTAGCTTATTCCATTTCCCAAATTCCTTGCAATGACATACACCTACGATCGGGGAGGTTAGTGGAACACATCGTCATCAAGGATGTTCCATCCTCTGTGACTTAAGCAAGAATGAATCAACAATTCAAGAATTCAGTTAACACAACAATCCCCATCATTGAGGATGCTGAAACGCCTACTGAAACACCAGCTAAAACACAAGAAGAAACATATATTGAAACACAACCTACACAAATGACAAGATAACCATCGTATCCTGAACGATTGGCCTTATAGAAGGCAGTGGAACAACCTCGGTTCAATCTCTTAGGAGAATTGAAGAATCTTTATTTCAATATTCCACTATTACAAGCCCTTCATGATGTACCTATCTATGCCAAGTCCGTTAGGGATCCGTGTGTTAAAAAGACAGGAAGGAAGCCTAGGGACCCTCCTACAATCCATGTAGTGGGAAAACTATCTGAATTGATAATGGGTAGGGATCCATTGGCTAAGTATGATGAACCAGGTAATCCTACTGTCACTGTATACATTGGGCATACTCAGATATCCAACATCTTGGTAGACTTAGGTGTAGCCATAAATGTCATGACCATCAAGACTATAAGGAAGCTGGGACTCACTAATATTAGGCCTACCCCTACCATACTAGAATTAGCTGATAGGTCCACTATCAAACGTGAAGGAATCTTAGATGACCTAGTGCTCACCGTCGATTCATGGGAATACCCTGCAGAATTCTTGGTTTTACAACCTAAGTCACAGCTGAGGGGACACCCGTTAATCCTTGGATGACCATGGTTAGATACACCAGACGCATGTATCAACTGTAGATAAGGGATCCATGATGATTTTTGATGGGACTGGCATTAAAAACCTGACCCTGCATCCTCCAGCCAGACTAAGTTCTGATGTTGAAAATCCAATATGGATGGATTTGGAGTAAGAGGAAGGCATTCAGCCGTTGTTAACAATCGGAAGGCCCTAACTTTCAAAACTGAAACTGAAGACGATGCCATTAGCAGCTTCATTAGTGATCCGACATATGTCACTAGACATGCATATCGAATTCTGAACAACACCTTAAGTGAAAAAGAACAAGAAGACATGACTAAAGAGACTCTAGATAGTGATGCCGAAATAATCCCAGTTATTAAAAACTCGAAAAGTACTCCAGTAGAAATTGAGCCTGGAAAAACTCTGAACATTAATCCAAATCTGGCACCCGATGAAATGGAATGTATGATCACGTTTCTAAAAACAAATAAGGGAGACTTCGCATGGGAATATACATATATGAGGGGTATCCCCTCAAATTTGTGTACCCACCATATTTATATCAAAAGCGACTCCCGACCATTGTGCCAACCTCAGCGCCGAATGAACCCGAATTTAAGGGATATCGTTAAGGAACAAATTCTAAAACTCTTGGAGGCAGGATTTATTTACCCAATTTCAAATAGCAAGTGGGTTTCCCCACTCGTGATCGTACCTAAAAAGAATGGGAAATGGAGAGTCTGTGTAGATTACAGAGAACTAAATAAAGCAAAACAGAAAGACCACTTTCCATTACCATTTATTGATCAGGTTCTAGACACCTTGTCTAGAAAGAAATTATTTTCCTTTCTGGATGGATTCAATGATTATAATCATATCCAGATTGCCCCCGAAGACCAAGATAAAACCACCTTAACTTGTCCTTGGGGCACCTTTTCATATAGGGTGCTTCCTTTTGGGTCATGTAATGCACCGACCACATTTCAAATAGTTGTGATTGGGATATTTTCCGAGATGGTTAACGATTGCATGGAAATATTTATGGACGATTTCACTCCATACGGTAGTAGTTTTGATGAAGCATTGAAGAATTTGGAAATATTTTTAGAACACTGTGAACAAACCCACCTGTCTCTGAGCATTGAAAAATGCCATGTGATGACGGACGAGGGTATAGTTCTAGGGAACTTTATCTCTGCTGCATGTATCCAGGTAGATCCAGCGAAAATTAAGGTAATTACAAACATTCCCACTTTTGGAACATAGAAAGAGGTATGTAGCTTCCTTGGGCATGTTGGTTATTACAAAATATTTATAGAAATTTTTTTCGAGCTAGCTTCTCCTTTATTTACTTTCTTGATGAAGGATGTACAAATTGTTTGGATAGATGCATGTCAAATAGCATTTGCAGATCTCAAGAAAAGGTTGTCCACAACGCCTATTCTACGAGGACCTAATTGGGCTTTTCCTTTTCATATTTCCTCTGATGCTTCAGATACTGCTATTGGAGCAGTGTTGGGATAGGAGGAAGGTCACAGTACATATGTTGTTTATTACATCAGTAAGAATTTGGCCCCTGCTGAACTAAACTACACAGTTATAGAAAAAGAATTCCTTGCTAGTGTTTATGCCATTAATAAGTTTAGACATTACATCACTAGGTATCCTACTTTTGTGCACACTGATCACTCAACCATTAAGTACTTAATGAATAAACCCATCACTAATGCTAGAGTAGCTAGATGGTTGTTACTATTACAAGAATTTGACATTCCTATTGTTGAAAGACCAGGAAAAGAAAATGGCATTGTTGATTTTCTTTCTCAACTCACTAACTATGTCGATGATGCACCAGTTGAAGATTCTTTTCCTGATGAACATTTGTTTGCAGTCTCAGCTCATTCCCCATGGTATGCAGATGTCGCGAACTATTTGGCTGCAGGAAAGCTTTCAACACATTTATCAAAAAGAGAAAAAAGGAAAATCATACAACAGAGTGCTAGATACTGCTAGATAGACAGACATCTCTTTTACACCGGTCAAGATTTGGAAATAAGAAGGTGTGTGAGGGAGGATGAAATTTACAGTATCTTGAAAGCTTGCCACGATGAGCCCTGTGGGGTACATTTTTCTGATAAGAGAACTGGTCATAAGGCATTAAGGATGGGGTATTTCTGTCCAATGGTGTTCAAGGATGCGAAGAAGTATGTTCAGGCTTGTGACAGCTGCCAAAAAATGGGCCATCCAAATAGACTAGATGAAATGCCTCTTCAACCACAGCTGGTGGTTGAACCTTTTGATAGATGGACTCTGGATTTTGTAGGGCCTATCAACCCTCCTTCAAGGAAGAAATTTTATATCCTAGTTTGCGCAGATTATATGACCAAGTGGGTGGAGGCTGTAGCTTTGGTCAAGGCCAATGATCAAGCTGTAATGGATTTTTTATATGAAGAGATATTCACCTGCTTTGGAGTACACAAGGAGATAGTTACAGATGAAGGACTATAGTTTGTGTCCCATAAATTGGAAGCCCTGTTGCAAAAATATCACATTCAACATAAGATAAAGTCATTGTATCATCCACAGGCCAATGGTCAAGTGGAAAGCACGAATAAGGTAATTGAGTCTATTCTGGAAAAAATGGTGAAGAGTCACCACAAGGATTGGGCTGAAAGACTTCCAGACGCATTATGGGAATACCGTACAACATGGCGCAACACTATAGGTTTTTATCCATACAAACTGGTGTATGGTAAGAATGTTGTATTTCCCATTGAATTTGAAATTAAAACTATAAAGACAACCTTAGAAGCAAACCTGGACTTAACAGAGGCTCAGAGGAACCGAATGAATCAATTAAATGAACTTGATGAGAGGTGCACAACTGTTGTGCATCAAAAAACATTAATTCAATAGGAGCACTCCAAATGGCATGACATGTTCATAAAGAAGAAATTCTTCTATGAAGAAGACTGGGCTTTACTGCATGATTCCCGTTTTAAGAGGGATTTTAAAGGTAAGTTACATACAAGATGGCTAGGACCCTACCAAATAGACATGGTGTTTTACAATAGAACAGTCCACTTGAACACAATTGATGAAAACCAGACACCATTATTCACCATTGGTCATCGACTGTGACTGTATCCTAAACCAATTTCAAAGAATGCATTCATTTCGTATGTTGCAACTGATCCAGATTATCAACTGATACAGGAGCAAGGATTTTCCCTTGTCCCTGAGAATTCTTAAAAAGAACTACTGCAATTCCGCACAAGATTTTTTTGTACATAAATAAATCGTTGTTTTCATTTATTTTATTTTTAAGGTTTGATTGGTTTGTTTTTTCAAAATTTTGTACAGGTATATGCGTGAAGGCTAACTCAAACGGAAGCAGTCATGGTTCAGGCCAAGCGATTGCAGAATTCTGGTTGATCTTCCTATCTTTGGACAACTCCTTGAAAGAAAAATGAATGACGGTGCAACACCAATTACATTGCTAAAGCTTTGCCAACCTTTTTCACAGTTGTAATACTGCCAAATCCTGCCAAATTTACCTATGTTCACAGCTGCAAATCTGCTTAATCCGACCTGTTTTCCCTATTTTCGTAGCTGCAACTCTGCTAAATTTTTCCAAATTTCCCTATCCTTGTAGCTGCAACTCTGCTAAATCCGACCTATTTCCCCTATTTTTGCACCTGCAACTCTGCTAAATTTTTCCAAATTTGCCTATCCTCGCAGTTGCAACTCTGCTTAATCCGGCCTATTTTCCCTATTTTCGTAGCTGCAACTTTGCTAAATTTTGTCAAATTTCCCTATCCTCGCAGTTACAGCTCTGCTAAATCCGACCTGTTTTCCCTATTTTTCGCAACTGCAACTCTTCTAAATTTCACCACATTTCACTATCCTTGTAGCTGCAACTCTGCTAAATCCGTCCTATTTTCCCTATTTTCGTAGCTGTAACTCTACTAGATCTCACAAAAATTTTCTTAGTTTGTAGCTGTGACTCCTCTAATTCTCCAGTTAAGAGATCCTTCTATCTCCGCCAGTTTTACCAGTCTGCTCCAATATCCACAAGGAACATTAGAAGCTCGGTTGTTTTCCACGCTCTCTTATGATTTATGCCAGCATGGATGTACCTTTACTACCCAGTCGACGACGACCAACTCATGGAAGCATGTGTGCATTTATATCTTCACCAGTGATGCGATCGTGAAATTGCGCCACTATGGAAAAATGACGGCTCAACATTATATTGAAAGGTATGAGTTTTAACCATAAACATGATTAGGCATGAATTGACATAGTAGGTAATAATAACTATACCTTGTCATTAGTCCCTATCAACAATCCATAGCCAATAAACTGAAATAGGAAACATGTCCAAATTGTCACCCGTACTTATTATATGACTGTCATTTTACCTGATTTGTGTGATATCCTGCCAACCGATTTCTTTCCAAAAATAATCGTGCCAATTCCCCAAAAGAACTGTGCCAACTTTCCAAAAATACCCAAATCAACTTCGGTTATCCATCGACTGTTTATGCATGCAGTAACTCCGACGTCTAAAACTGGTGACTCTTGCATTCGCTAGCAGAACTCATAGAAGCTAAGCAATATGGATATCCCGGTGAGACACAAACATATAAACATAGAGTCTATGCACGAAAACAAGGAGGTCGTTGCCATCTTTGCGGAAGTTGGGTGGATGGAATATTTCCAAAGATCAAATGGTTTCCATGATGACATAGCATTGCATTTTTCTCTAAACCTAAACAATACTCACTCAGAAGTTAGAGGGTTGCAGATAGACATTACATAAGCAATTGTGGAAGAGGTTATAGGATATCCCAGGAATAGGAGGAGATGGTTTGGTAGGAAGCGACACAATTTGACCACAACTGAGGATTTTCAAGTAGCAGGAGAAAGCGTTCAACCGAGAGGTAGATGCACAACATTGGAGACACTGCCAAGGCCTTGGGACTAGGTTGCAGTCTTTTTGAAGAAGTACATCACTTGTGAGGGCAGGTACCGACTAGTTTACATTTATGAATTTTTCCTACTGTCTCATTTGTGCCATGGTAGATTACTCAATATGCATTTATATCTTATAAGAACCCTACAAAGCATGGCTCATTATGTCAGAACTTCTCAACACCCCTTATCTTCCCTAAAAAATCATGGGTTAATCAAATTGCTAGTTTTAAGGGCCCTTGCACATCAGAATTTAACATGGGAACAATTTGTTGTTGGGCTAAGGGTGCCCCAAGAACCTGACTTGGAAATAGGGGGCATTGAGGTAGAGGCTGATGACCAGAGCTCCTTAGATTCAGCTGTGGGGAGGGATAGAGTGTTAGCAGACCAATTGGAGAATGTTCAAGAGGAATATTTGGGGGAAGCTGCGACAACAACAAACCCTATTGAAGAAGAAGTTACAATGGAGGCTGTGGAAAATGAAACTGTAAATTTAGAAGCTGCAGCAGAAGAAGATGAAACTGGAGCAGCAGTAGATGCTGCGACAGTGGAAGTTGTGGCTACGGAAGTTGCAATGGAAGAAGCAGAACATTATGTAGAGGCAATGGAAGGAGGATATATGGAAGTACTGAACATTGAATCTTCCCCGAAAATAAGGGGAAATATAATTTAGGAGGAGGAATTTGTTGTCGAAACAGGGAGAGTTAGCGAATTGAGACCGGAACCTTCCATCCTTGTTTTTGAAAATGTGGAGACTCCTGTGTCACATAGAAGAAGGAAAATACCAAGTGGTAAGAGCCAAACACCCAGTCCCGTGAAAAGGAGAAGAACTAGAGTTGTTAATGCAACAGAAGCAGTGCATACAATAGGGAGAAATGTTGAAATTACTATTCTAAAACACCGATCACCCGCTGTTACACAAGACCCTGCTGCAAGTGAACCCCAAATTGAAAATTTACTTTTTGAGAATGAGTTGTTAAAAGAGGAAGTACAAATGCTTTGGGATGAATTGTGGAAGTGGAAAGAAGCATGCAAAAAGCAAGAAGAGAAGAGCTTGAACAATTTGATTGAGGATGCATATTAGTTGGAGAATTCACCTTCTATTTTGGAAGATGGAGGACATGAGGAACTGGTATGTCCAGAATGTGGAGATATATTCAAACATGCAGGGTGTAAGGTCACAGTGGTGGAAGTAGCAGCACATAAATTTGCACAAGCAAGGAAAGGAAGAGAAGAAATACCTTTAGTGGAGCTAATGGAATAAAATGAGCCAGAAGTAGACATAATTTTTTATCTTGAGCTACAAGAGGAGGAAGAAGTACAATCTCAACCATCGCGGGATACTAAACTACTCCTGAGTCAGTCTCATCATTTAGAATACATTGAAGTGACTCAAGAGAAATCTCAGCGGTCTAAAGGAATTGAAAATTTAGAATAGGAGGGTGTTACACTAGAACCAGCACTCCAGGAATCTGTCATTAAGGCAACAGCCCAAGCAGTATGCACTTTGAGTGAATCACAAAAATTGGACGCTGTTACACAAGAACCAACATCCTCAAAACTATTTGTTGAAGCCGCGATTCAAACAGAAGACGCTGAGATTGGGATACAAGAGGAGAATGTTGTTACATAAGAACCAACATTCTTAATTTTTTTTATGAAACTGTGACTCAAACTAAAGTTGCCAGGTTTGAAACATAGAAAAGGGATGCTGCTACACAAGAACCAACATTCCCAAAAATTGTTCGTTGAGGCAGCAACATAGAGTGAAGTCACTGGGAATGGAATATAGAAGAGGGATGCTGCTACACAAGAACTAGCATTCCCAAAGTTGGTTGTTGAGGTATCCACACAAAGAGAGGCTGCTGCAACACTGTTGGAAGAATAAGCTGCTACATTGTCAATGCAGGATGAGAAGGCTGAGACATCTGGTAATAAGGTAAGAATGCAAATATCTCAGGAAATTATTAATTTAGACTCTGATGATGAGAAAGATGCATATGATAGAAGAATTCAAGGCTTGGTGAAAGAGATTTCATTGTTGAAACTCGAAATTAAGAAATAGAAGGATCATGCTGACCGGAGTAATGAAGGGATGGTTGCCTTTTATGAATACCAAAATACTATTAGAGGATTGAGGGAAAAATGGGCAGAAGAATTGGTCTTTCAGAAAAACCAATGGGAAAGTGTGCACAAAGAATTAGAGGAGCTGAGGAAATTTAAATCCATGCAGAAGGAAAAAGATCAAATATACACTCTCTCTCAGGAATTGTTGAGCTTTAGACCCCCATTGCAATGTCCCCATCTTGACCCTATTGCATTAAGATTGTAAATGATGTAGATATAGTTATTAAATCATGGTGAGGATCTCAAGGCCAAGGCCCCACCATTGATTTACCGTTTTATGTATCGGCAATTAAAAATAGATGCCTATGGTTCTTGTGCTAGACATGGACAATGTAAATTAAGACATCATGTAAATACGAATTTTAATGAAATACCCACAACTGGCTATGCAATGCAACAAGAGATGAGGACATGATTCTACAAGGAATAGGGAGGGAAATTATTCAAAACCTTGAGCCAATAGATTTAATCCAAATTTCAATGAATGAACCTCAACTACCCATTTTGACTTATGCACCCAATCATTTAATTCTTCCAAGAGTTGGTTGAGGTAGTTAATGCCTTGGGAATGAAGAGGTATGGCAGCCAATTTCATGCATGGGCAAGCCATCAACTTGGAAAAATGTACTTTTGCTTCTAAGGCAAGAAAACACCCACAAAATTATGCGCAAAGCCATTCTTGACCCAAGGTCTTTGCTCTCTCACGCAGTCTGAGCTAGTTGGGTCTTTCTCCTTCATGTTTTCTACCATTTTCCTACATTTTCCATAGCTGGGAGATCGTTTTTGTATTTCACAGTGGATGGGAGAAAGGGAGTCATGTTTTGGGGGTTTATGGAGGTCGTTTCTGCCCCTAGAATTCCCATGAACATTTTCTGAGAATGAATTTTCTCTCCCAGGGTTGATTCCCCCTCTACCTATTCATTTTTGGTTGCCCATGTTTTCAACACTTGTGTTTTGTTGATTGGGTGCATCCCTATTTTGGTTTGATATTGTGAGCAAGAATTTAGGAGTGGAAGAGGATAGAATTGGATTGATGAGCCTAGTGAGGAGGTAACCTCTCAAGAAGATCCAAAGGGTTGGCTACTCTTCTATGTACACCTTGAACAATACTAGATTGGAAGGTATGGCCTGAGGGACTGTGTAGTGGTGAAGGGAATACTTCCTTGTATTGGGTGTGTAGGTAATGTGGGTACCAAGCTAGATAGATCTGATAGAGGTATCCATAGATCTGTGGGTGAGCCACTAGCTTAGCAATTCATTCCTTTCCATCTCCTTAGCAGCCTGATAAACCCAACTGTGGATTGGCTTGGATGATTTTGGTGTATATTGGGCTATGTGTGAGTCTACCATTCCCTTTTTCCTTGTAGAGATCATTCCCAGCTCGGGGTGGAATTTGTGTTGTGAGATTGACAAGCACAATTGGCCTATGGTTGGGTGGAACGTTGGAGTTGCATAGCCAGTTGCTTGGGACTACTTTGTTATAATATACGTACTCTCTTGTGTTAACTCTACAATGTCTTTATTTGATGGTTACCATGAATATCTTGAATGTATGATAAATGTGTATTTGAATTTACTTCCGCTGTGTTTCTTACAATTATACATCTGCACATGTCTTTTTATATTATGTGAATCTTCATTTAGTAATCATGGGGCCAGATGCCCAGTTTTAGCATCATGTTCTCCTCATCGAACTGGTAGGATGGGAGGGACATTACACCCATCTCCTCCTTATCCGGTATTCTTTATGAAAAAATGACCCTATTTAAATTGAAATCCTTGAAGGAAGGGAGACCCTGTCAGTTGATAACCTCCCCTCAGTTTCTAGAGACATTCTTGCAGAGCAGTTTCATTGAGCAAAAATTATTGTGCGAATTATATTTACATGAGATAACATGTTTCATGGATTCTCGCTCTAACCCTGCTTCTGTTCAGATATCCACATCATATTTTTCAGGATCTTGCATGCAATTAGGGTTTGCATGCAAATTCTAGGGTTTGCATGCATCCCAGTCACCAGGTTGATTCCTCCAGCACCTTAGCCACCTTATTCTAGCACCCGGGAGCCACTTACTTTAGGGTTTTATCCCTCCTAGTCAGGAAGGCACCCACTTCTCACCTACTACCAGAGAAGGGCGCACTTCTTCACCTACCACTGCAGTTCCACTTCAGTTACATTCAGTTAGCTCCGATTCTCCCTGATTTGAGGCTAGTTTCACTCCCGACTAACTGTTTCACTTCCGTTGGACCTCCAGATTGACTAGATGACTTGTTCTGACTTCAGTTAGCCTCCCATGCGCCCCCCACTGAGCCTCCTTCCCTTAATCAGTGCTACACACTTCAGTTACACTTGTTACACTCAATTAGACTCATATTGACACCTAGCTGACTGGTTCTTGTGCATTAATGAGCACCATTGATTGATGATGAGGACTCCTAGTTGGAGTCAAGCTACTCCATTCAGTGATTCGAATGACCTTCTTAGGAAATTCGAATTTCTCACTCACATTGTCAGATTGTATTGTAATTATTCACCCTTATTGGGATATTGAGCACTGCTGCATGTTTTGCACAGTTTTACACCATATTTTCTATATTCATCTATTGTGATTGATTTACTTGTTCATTAGATCTGCTGTGACTAATTTTACATTGTATCAGAGCCATGACAGGGACAAGATTTCTTTTCTACAGGTGTTCTACATGAAGAGAGAGCAATCTTTGCTCACCAATATATTTCAGAAGTGGCATGCAAAATCTCATGTGCATGCAAGGCTGAAAACATAGTGTTTGTTTGTGTGTGATTTGCAGGTTTCTTACTTCTCCATGTGCATTCACTAATGCAAAGATGGAGACTTCTTCTTCACAAAATATTCTTACTCCATTCAACTATGATGAATGGAAAACAAAGATGATTGCATTCTTGAAGAGACAATGTCTTTTTGATATGTGCATTGGTAATACAAGAGATTTTGATTCCAATGAAGAGGAGAATGATTGGCTCAATGATTGTGACAGAGCTTTTGGAGCAATATGTCTTGCTATGTCTCCTTGTATGCGCTACCTCAGTAAGACTGCTGAAAATCCAAGTGATCTATGGGTCCAACTTGACAGAGAATTTGGAAAGCAGGAAGAAGAGGATCACGCTAGCCTTTTGGAGAACAAGCCCAGTGAGATCTCCTTATGTGTTCTTTCCGATCATGTGTTGGCCTCAACAATTGTTCAAGATGAAGAAGAAACTGTAGATTCAACACTCATTCTCTCAAAGTCTTCTATTTCGAATCTGAGCAAGATAAACAAGCTCATACTCTAAATTCCGAAGAGGTTCTTGAATCCTCTCCTTCACATGAGTTTGTTGGCATGCAGAATAATGATCTACTTGATGTTTTGGAGGTAAAATCTGATTTTGGAGGTGAAGCATTCGCCCTCCTTGATTGCATGCCTTCTATAGACTTATGTTCTATCATTTGCAAAGTTTCTCAGATTTTTAATGAAGATGAAGAGCACTACCATTCGCTTGAGTTAAAATCTCATGCACTTTTTGCTGATTTTGGTTTTGATCTCACCCTTGTTGGTTCAAAGGAGATCTCAAGAAACCATTCATCTATTTTTGGAGCTGATTTAACTTCTATTGATAAGAAGTTCAAGTTTCAAGATCTATTTGATCCGATTGGAGCTATTCCTACCTCACTTGGTTCGAATCACTGGTTCCAGGATCATCCTCATATTTTCAGATTTGTTCTCACCATTTTCGGTATGAAGAGCAAGTTCATAAAGTCTCCACATTTGCTTGCATCCACTGATGGAGAATTCAAGCACATGCTTTTGGAGCATAATCCATTTACTCCCAAGAGTAAGATACCTCCAGACATATCTATTTGAGTTTGGAGCAGTTAAATCTTTTGGTGTGTTATAGTTCATTTTGAGGGGGGGTATTTTTCCCATGAGGTTTTCCCCATTTCCTCGGTTTATTGACTGTTATTAGTTTTGGATTATTGTATTGGGGTGACCTTTGGTCTTAGTTACCAAGGCCCCACACATATTATTGTTTGCACATCATAGTCTAGCTTGAGGGGGGGTGTTCGGATATCCACATCATCTTTTTCAGGATCTTGCATGCAATTAGGGTTTGCATGCAAATTCTAGGGTTTGCATACATTTTGCATGCATCCCAGTCACCAGGTTGATGCCTCCATCACCTTAGCCACCTTATTCTAGCACCTGGGAGCCACTTACTTCAGATTTTTAGCCCTCCTAGTCAGGAAGGTGCCCACTTCTCACCTATTGCCAGAGAAGGGCGCACTTCTTCACCTACCACTGCAGTTCCACTTCAGTTACATTCAGTTAGCTCCGATTCTCCCTGATTTGAGGCTAGTTTCACTCCCGACTGACTGTTTCACTTCTGTTGGACCTCCAGATTGACTAGATGACTTGTTCTGACTTCAGTTAGCCTCCCATGCTCCCCCCACTAAGCCTCCTTCCCTTAATCAGTGCTACACACTTTAGTTACACTTTTTACACTCAATTAGACTCAGATTGACACCTGGATGACTGGTTCTTGTGCACTGATGAGCACCATCGATTGATGATGAGGACTCCTAGTTGGAGTCAAGCTACTCCATTTAGTGATTCGAATGACCTTCTTAGGCAATTCGAATTGCTCACTCACATTGTCAGATTGTATTGTAATTATTCACCCTTAGTGGGATATTGAGCACTGCTGCATGTTTTGAACAGTTTTACACCATATTTTCTATATTCATCTGTTGTGATTGATTTACTTGTTCATTAGATCTGCTGTGACTAATTTTATAGCTTCTTATTGGGGTGATGTTCAGTTTAGGGATTTTACCTTTTTTGTTAATAATCATATGCAATGGGAGAATGCCTTTCAGACCATTTCTAAGAATGAGGTTAGCTCCAATCTATGGATCAGAAGTGAACCTCAATCTCCTCGGGTTCTTATTGCAAAGCATGAAAGGATCATTTCATCCCCTATGAAGACTCAACATCTGATAAATTTGCAGGAGAAGGTTATCTCCACTTGTGCTAATTTGATTTCCAAACAGAGGCTTCATGCCCTGGAAGGAAGCAAGCACAGATGGCATGCCTCTTCTCCATACTTGAAGGAAGGGACCCCTATTGTTTCAATAACTTTAAGCAGGCTCTTCCTAGGGTGGAGGGATATGTACATTGTATGGAGATATGTGGACCCCGTTGGTTGGGGCTAAAATTTAAATTTCCACTCATACGGATGCCAACGAGGAAATACAAAGACAATTATATGTTGACCAAGACAGAGGAGAAATAGTGCTGGGAACATTGGGTTTTGCGTAATGGATTTTTTGACTTGGGTGAGAAACCTGAGATTTCTTTCAATTTTTCTCTTCTCCACAAACAAGGCCCAGAATCAGATTTGGACTAGTTGACTGTATTGCATGAGGACATGCAAATGAATAGCTGGGGGGAGATGTTGGGCCCCAAAATAGCCCCTTTTTTCCTATGCTTATCAACACCTTTTCCCCTGTTTTTCCTCACTTTTTCATAACACAAGCAGGTACCTTCCCCAGTCAATCATGGATATCAATAGGTATAATCTATTATTTCTTTATCTTGTTAATTCCTAATATTGTTTATGGTTATGAACTTTATCTTTTATTTTGTGCTAACATGTATTGATTTGATAAATATAGTTCAGAGCCTTGAAAGACCACAGGTGTAGCAGCTCATTGAATCTATGGAGGAAAGGAATACGTGGTTCTAGTTGTCCCTTCCTGAATTCAGTTCCATGTATTGCTGTGATAGGTCGATCATCCTGCCACGAGGCCAGATGTGACTGGGTCACGATAAAACGTCCAAGCATCTTCTCCTCCAATCAGTTGGAATCTATTCGATCTGCTAACAACATAGAGTAACAGCGCAGGCTTGAATGCAAACAACTTCATTCAATTTCATTCATGGTTGCAACTGTTTCTATTTCAATTCGACAGCCTGAAGATCATAGATCTTCATGGCTTCCCGATATTTGTGGGACAAAATTATGTCATCTATGTATAAATGTAAGAAGGTGTTTTGATCCTAGTGTTGGTTAATTAACATTTGATTGTACAAGCTATAACAGAGTGTTGTAATTGTGGATCTACCATTTTAATACAAGGAGTTCTGAATATTCTTGTGTGTTAATTTGTGTTAGTTTCACGACATCTCTGTTAGAAGGAAAGGGCCCTCCTTCTCACAGAGATCGCCGAGTTAGGTAGATGCTTTAGTTTTATTTCTTTTATTTTAGTGTGGAATTACAGTAGGCATATTTACAATGAGCTGCAACAGTAGTTGTTAATGATTGCATTTTCATTTGGCATGCTGCAACAGTGTGGTGTGATAGTCAACTGTGTAGAATAGTTTTCCTTTTGATTCAAGTGTGTTTAGTTCGCTGTTATAGTCAAGCTCAGCTCTAATTTCTTTCTGTCATTTATCTTTCTTAGAATTCGACAATTTAGTCAGATTATGGTTCAAGCTTAGTTCTGGTTCATTACTGTCATTTATCTTTCTTAGGATTTATTGGATTAGATAGGTTATGGTTCAAGCTATCTGTAGTTTGATATTTTTAGGATTTAACTTCTTGTAAAAGTAAGTCTAGTTTATTTATTCCTAGATCAGGAACCGATGTATTGATTTTGTAGGAAAGTAGAAGTCCTTTGAAGTTCTTAGATGGATAATTTATATTAGCTTTAGCAATGAGTTGAGTTTGACTGAGCATTTAGGTAGGATAATTGATCTTCATTTCATTCAATCAGCTACTTGAGTGTTTATGCATAGATTTTGCTAATTTCCTTTGAAATAACAAGACCTACTTGGGTTGACAATTTATATTGAGCATTCTATCTGTTAATTAGAATTGATTAGCATATAGAGTGACCAACATTTGTGTAGTGTGGATGGTCATGGATTCCATATACTTTTGGATATGCTATGTGAATGTAAATACACCCTATAGAAATTGAGATTAATTCAATAAAGTTATATAGTTGTGGTATTTCTATTTGTTTTCAACTTGATTGTAGAAACATGTGGTTATTTATTCTAAGGGCTTATTATTATGGTTATTGGAATATGTAATGATGTCTAGTGAGATGTCATGATGTCAACTAGTGATCCCATTTATTGTTGTGCAAGACTAGCTACTGCATTTTGTAGACACAATGGATCCTACTTAGAAAATATGGCATAATCTATTTCATATCTCTCTAAACTTATGAAAAAAGAGTTATCCCACATGCATCATGGATTAAAAATCTCTTATTACCATTCTTATATAAGAGAGGTGGTAAAATATTTATCCCACATGTATTATGGGTTGTGATGATTTTTACCTCTAACATATATAATAGAGGTGAAGGAGACTCATTTGACACACACAAACACACACACACACACCCACAAAAATATGGCGTCACATGACATGAGAAAGTCAAGATTTCCTGATGTACTAACTAGAAAAAGAAGGCATAATACTCTTTGTTGGAGGATCCTAGTCGACGAGTTGACTAGGTCCTCCTGACTAACCACCTAATGGTCGACCCAGTCTAGTTGAGTCAGTTAAGATGACTATCAAGAAATTAATAGTTGTAACTGTCTAATTGATTGTACACTGCATATATATAGGATGATAAGCCATGATGACAATAGAGATGAATACCTCCCATTGTACATTAAGGCCTTCTGATATAATATAAGACTTGTTGGTGTGACCAGTACTTCTTCTCCGCTCTCTTTATGTATGCATGTTCTTGTATCTGTTTATATGTTTATAATGCACTATAGGTAACCACATGTAATCCTGTATATTACAACATTGGTTCCATTGCTTGCAGTTCTGAACCAGGACAAAGCACGAACATTCATACATAAATGGTGAGTGAGGAGGAAATACACAAGTGGTGAAACCAAAAAGTTTCCAAATAAAATTCATAACTATGCCACAAGAAATAAGTTAACCGTTGCAAAGGATAGAGAAAAGCTCTTTACAGAATCTCATGAACAATTTATAGAGACCATTCCTCACGAAATAAATAAATTCCTCAATAATGTTCATGACCAGACTGGAAGGACAGAATGAAGCATTGTTTATGCAAAAGTTTCACAATGGCAGATGAACAAATTTGCATGGGTGGGTCAAGAAAAAAGACGATGAATTCTGCAAAGAAAAAGACATAGAAGAAAGAATTTTGTTGGGCGATGTCAAAACCAGGTTCTATAATGACTTGCATTATAGTATTTTATGCACAATTCCTTCTCTTCTTTATAAATTTTTAATTGAAAAAGGCGTCGACCACATAGTTGAACCATGACAACCAGTGGCCCCTGGTTGTTCAAATTGGGAAAAGCAACAAAGAGACTGAGAATAATTTATCAGTGAAAGAGAGTGGGAATATTTTCTTAGCAAATGAGCATCATTGCTGAATCCAACTCTATATCCCATCAGTAATTCAAGTTGGAAATGGGGGATTGTCGACCATGTGATGCAAATGAATAGACTAATTCTAGTTGACTAATGAAAATAGAACAGAGCCATTAGAATCTCAAATACAACTAGACAAAATAAAATGGCTAGTCACAAGAATAAAATTGATATCCAAATACTTGACAGAGAGAAACAATAGAAAATAAGGGAATAAGTTAAGGACATCATCAATCCACTATGGAACAAGAAAAATATGAAAAAACCACTTGAGAAGTTCATCCAACCAAATGGTCTATTTGAGTCGAGGGAGAGTCGACCAGAAGAAAGAAAGGATGAGGTGAGGAATTCAATTGAGGAATTATAGTCGGTAGAGGTAGGACCATGATCCCTACAAATAGTAGTTCTAGAAACGTTGATTTATGTAGACCCATTACCAATTCTTTCGTCCCATGGCCTAAATGTAAGGGAGATAATTAAGCATGACTTGGGCATTGTACTTGGTCAAGGAAGCATATGAAATGAATTAGAAAACCATGGACAAATCATTGATGAACTGTTGATTCAGAGACCATTGAATGGTAATTGGATCACATTTACACCTAAGTTCAGAAGAAATAATTTTCATATATTTTATTTAGATCACGTGGAAGCACCCCATTTTCTATCAATAATATCGATTTAAGAATACAACCAATTAGAGGATTGATGCGGTGAGGAAATTCATCTAGAATGGGTTTGAATATCATGGTATACAACACAAAATAAATAAATAATTACACCTAAAAGTGGTAATGATCTCCTTCTATCCAATAACCAATTTTTTTCCAATATCACTTATCATCACTGTTAAATTTTCAGAATTTACTTCAATCTGACCTAGGATCTTAACTGAGAGAACAACATGTACAGCATATCTACAGCATATCAATCATGGAGACAATAATGCAAGCACACAAGAGACACAAAGATTTACTTGGGGAAAACCATAAAGGTGAAAAACCCCAATAACTTCCTCAGAGATAGATAGAGCAATGATACAACCAAGAGATAGACATAACCTAGCAGCATATCCTCCTCCTCCATAAGTGCTCCACTCCTCCTTGAGTGCATGAGTGAGAAGTGAGTGATCAAATAGAGTGCCTCCCGCACTCTATTTATACTTGACTTGACTTGCCTTTTTACCTAACTCATGCAGGCTCGAACTTAACCACATAACATAATGTTGACTGGGCCGACCCCCAATAGGGTGGTCTAATAACCCTTTGACCCACATGACTTATACAGGGCCGACCCCAACAAGGTGGTCTAATAACCCATCAAGAATAATTTATGACATTTACAATATAAATGACGACACTTCCTTATAGAGGAATAATACCATCTCTATAGGAATACAATATACATATATGTGAAATACATTACGAAGTTACATATACATCAACACTCCCTCTTAACTAGGAAGGTATTTCTCAGCAGAGTTCTTCTAGCACAAGTCATCTTCTCTGGATCATCGTCACTGGATAATCGTCATCGAGACATCATCATCGTCACTACTGCTGCTATCTCAATCAATCTATGAATCTACTCGTCATAGGAAGTTCTACAGAGCCAGTCCTTTTTCATACTGGATGTAGGCCCACCACCTGCAGGTCTTCATCATCACTAGCCATACTGTGGAATCCTCAGGACTCATTACGTGCGTCACAAAACCTGGCTGCAGCATCCCAGGCTATTACGAGCACACAGCTCTACCTGTAGGATCTCCCAGTAGCACATTACATGTGACCCATCACAAAACTTGGCTGAAGCATCCTAGGCTGTTACGAGCACACGGCTCTACCTGTCGGATCTCCTAGGAGCACATTACATGTGATCTCACCACAAAACCTGGATGAAGCATCTGAGGCCTTTTTCATCCTGTCCAGATCTCCCAGGAGAAAATTACATGTGGTCATGGCAAAACCTGGATGAAGCATCTGAGGCATTTTTCATCCTGTCCAGATCTCCCAGGAGCAAATTACATGCCATAGGACAAAACCTCGCAAGAGCATCTGCCAGATATCCCAGGGAACCGAATTACATGCCATAGGAAGAACCTCGAAAGACTATCTGTAGATCTCCCAGGGCATAAATTACATGTCCTCCCAAGAAAAACCTCGCAAGAGCATTTGCCAGATGTCCCAGGGCACCAAATTACATGCCATAGGAAAAACCTCGAAAGACCATCTGCAAATCTCCCAGGGCACAAATTACATGCCTACCTGCACAACTTGATCCACAGCCACAAAGTATCATCTGATACTCATCAAACATCATCTTGATGTACACATGATCATCCTGATCATCATCACTGCAACATCCTGTTGCATGTCATCTGGAGAAGCTCATCATCCACAATCATCCTGATCACACAATGCATTCATCTGATGCACACCAAGTATCCACCTGATACATACATAGATACATTATCCACACAATGTATCCATCAGAATACATGATCTACCTGATCATTCAAAGATACATGATCCACACAATGTATCCATCAACATACATGATCTACCTGATCATACAAAGATACATGATCCACACAATGTATCCATCAACATACATGATCTACCTGATCATACAAAGATACATGATCCACGCAATGTATCCATCAACATACATGATCTACCTGATCATACAAAGATACATGATCCACACAATGTATCCATCAGCATCCAACATGATGCGTACATACGTAAGTGATCCAACTGATCATATCCAACATCCAACATGATGCATACATACATATAAATGATCCAACTGATCATATCCAACATCCAACATGATGCATACATACATACATAAAAATGATCCAACTGATCATATCCAGCATCCAACATGATGCATACATACATACATAAAAATGATCCAACTGATCATATCCAAGCAGAAACCAGAACATCATCCTGATGCTCATCATCCAGCGCTTACATCCATAGCCATGTGAAGGGTCCCCCTTCCAACATGCTTGGAATGGCTTCAGCAAATGTGTCCATCACTTCTTCCTCGAAGTGTCCTCGATCTAAAGAACGCCAAGACTCTCTCTGAAGTACTCGAACTTCACTCTGGCTAGTGGCTTCATCAACACATCTGCAATCTGCTTGTCCGTCGCAACATATAGGAGCTTCACAGCTCCTCTCTGCACCATATCGATGATATAGTGATATTTGATCTTTATGTGTTTCGACCTGTCATGAAACACTGGATAGCTTCACACAACTCTGGTTATCACAGAAGATACCAGTAGCATCCAACGGGAGATCAAATAACTTAGACAGTAGCTTCCGTAGCCATACTACCTCACAACTAGCTGAACAGGCTGCAACATACTCTTCCTCAGCTATACTCAGTGCCACGCAGGACTGCTTCCTGCTAAACCATGAGATCATACCTGATCCCATACTAAAGCAACACCCAGATGTGCTCTTCCTATCTGCAGCACTGCCATCCCAATCTGAATCAACATAAACCTGTAGGTTAAACTTTTGATTCACTTCATACTTGAGCCCATAATCCACTGTACCCTTCAGGTACCTCAGAACATGCTTTACAGCAACCAAGTGAACACGCCTCGGATTTGTCAGGAACTGAATCAATGTGTTCACAGCAAAGCAAATGTCTGGTCTCGTGTTCGTCAGGTACATCTGTGAGTATTTTGATCACAGAAGATCGAGGAGCTATGGAGAACCTCACAAAATCGAATTAATTTGCAATTACAGTGGAAAAATTTGAAAAAAGAGATAAATTTACACACAATGTATGCTCAAATCTTTGATTAACTGACTGTCTAACATGTGAAAATGTTAGTAACAGGTTTTTATTACATCCATGAGAAAATCGAGAGCATTAGGTGGCTCAAGCTGAGTGTACAAGTCATCAATGCCAAATTGGCCTCAATCCCCCCTAGGTGGGTCCAACTCAATCCCAATCACCCCAAACAGCTACGAATTCTGGTGTGGAGGTGGCTGAAGCATGCTGAGTCATTAATTAGCTCAAGGCAGGCGTGGGTGAGCAAATAGAGGAGGTTTGGGGGCCCAAGGGAGCATTAAATGCTCCAAATCTAGCCAAAAGTGGGCAAAAATCCACCCTAGCGCCCTTGGTCAACTAAATTCCCCAAAACAAGGAGAGAGGGCGCACCAGCAATAAATGAGGGCGCACTTGTGGACAAAACTGGAGGCTGGGTGAACTGGTTTGCTCAGAAGTGGGTGTGAACACTCTCAAAGTGGGTTTTTGACCAACTATAGTCACTTAATCCAAAACATGGTTTAATTAAGCACATGGATAATTAAAATTTATGGATTATGGTACTAAGTGTGGTTACTGTTCTAACACCCCCCCTTAACCATAACTTTGTACATCTCATGAAAGATAAGTGGGAGGCCTTGGCAACAAAGGCTCAAGTCACCTCAATACAAACAGAAATTTTATTTGTCCATATGAACCGAGGAAAAGAAGTAAAACCTCATGGGATAAAAACTTCCCTCAAAAATGGACATGGGGCTGAACCTGCAATTAAATTGCAGCAATCACCATCCATCACTCACTCCAAGCAAAGATCTCAAGTAAGTGAAGGTCTTCTCTGTAAAGCACTTGGTGAAAATATCAGCAGTTTGCTCGGTGGATGGGCAATACTGCAATGAAATCACCCTGTCATGCACCAAGCCCCGAATGTAATGCATGTGGATCTCAATGTGCTTTGTTCTTTGCCTCTGTACTGGATCAGTAGATATCTTGATGGCACTTTGATTATCCACCCAAATATTGGTTGGAGAATCAATAGCAACACCAAACTCCCGAAGAATGCCTTGCAACCAAACACACTGTGTGGCTGCGTTCACTGCTGCCCTGTACTCGGCCTCTGCTGATGAAAGAGAAATTGTATGCTGTTTCTTACTTGACCAGCAAATAGGACCTTCAGCAAACATAAACACAAAACCTGAAGTGGACTTTCTATCGATGGGATCTCCCGCCCAATCGGAATCAGAAAATCCAGCTAGTTGAAGTGAAGAACCAGCTGCATAGTGTACCCCGAAGCTCTTAGTTCCTTGGACATAATGAAGGATTCTTTTGGCTGCCTTCCAATGGATCTCATGTGGCTGCTGCATATACCTTGCTACAGCACTTACAGCATAAGACAAATCAGGTCTTGTATGTGTAAGGTACAGCAAACTTCCAACTAGCTGCCTATAGAGTGTGCAATCCACCACCGGAGAGTCTTCAAATTCACCTAGTTTTATGCCTGAAAGGAATGGGCACTTGGCTGCCTTACATTCAGCCATTTTGAACTTGAATAACAGGTCTGAAGCATACTTAGATTGACTCAGCAAAATACCTCTCTCAGATTGCTCAATTTCCAAACCCAAAAATTGCCTTAGCAATCCTAGGTCGCTCATGGCAAATTCACTGTGCAAAGAAGCTTTAATTGAGCCAATTTGTTTGGTGCAGCTCCCTGTAATTAAGAGATCATCAACATACAGTACAATGACCTGCAAATTACCATCACAATGCTGCAAATAAACATTTGGATCAGACTTGCATCGACAGAAACCAATTGAGAGCAAAAAAGCATCCATTTTGGCATACCAAGCCCTGGGGGCTTGCTTGAGTCCATAGAGTGACTTCTTCAACCTGCATACAAGTGTGGGATCCTCTTGGAATCCTTCAGGATGCTGCATATATATCTCTTCCTGTAGCTCACCATGCAAGAATGCACTTTTGACATCCATGTGGTGAACTTCCCAACCTTTACTAGCTGCCATGGCTAGAGCTAGTCTAATTGAGTCCATCTTTGCAACCGGTGCAAAGGTCTCTGTATAATCCACACCATGGATTTGTGAGTAGCCCTTAGCCACTAACCTAGCCTTATACTTCAGATCAGAACCATCAGCAACAGGTTTGGTTCGAAAAATCCACTTACATTGCACTAGTTTCCTCTTGGGAGGAAGAGGCACCAAATCCCATGTTTTGTTCTCTTGGAGAGATTGGAATTCTTCTTGCATTGCTGCCCTCCACCTTGGATCATGATGAGCTTCCTGATATGATGTTGGATCAGATCCAATCATCATATAACAGTGATCAGCAAGCTCACTCTCATTTGCAAATGAAGCATTGATTGTTTGGGATCTAGTCTTCCTAGGCTCTTGGGGATTGCCTGCCAATTCACCTGCAGCTTCTATGATTTTTTCAGCCCACTTGGGCCTTGATGGTGACTCATGTACAGCAATGTCATCTTCAGCTATGTCATCTTCAGCAATATCAGAAAAATAAGAGGAAGAATCATCACTAATCTCATTGAGGTGTGGAGGAGAGGAGCTTTCCCCCGGTGCAAGCTCAAAATCTGGAATTGGTTCTTCTTCGAATTGCACACTTCTCTCAATGAAAGTTTTAAGTGTGGATGTGTCAAAGAGCTTGTAGCCCTTTGTGTCCTCACCATATCCAACCATGATACATTCCCTACTCTGTGGCTCCAAAGCCTTCCTCTTTTCTGATGGAATTCGAGCCCATGCTCTAGACCCAAAAATCCTGAAATTTGACACATTTGGTTTTTGGCCAAACCATGCCTCATAGGGGGTTTTTCCTTTGACTGATTTGTGAAAGGCTCTGTTCTGAATATGAGCAGCACAATTGATGGCTTCAGCCCATAGCTTAGGGCTTAGATCCCTAGCTTCAATCATGCAAGTAGCCATCTCCTTGAGAGATCTATTCTTCCTCTCTGCCACACCATTTTGCTGAGGTGTGTAGGGGATTGAATGTTGCATTTGGATGCCACATTCCTCACAAAGGTGCTGAATGTTGTTATTCACATATTCCTTTCCATTATCAGTCCTAAGGATCTTTATCTTATGACCACTATGGTTCTCCACTAGGGCTTTCCAAATCTTCAGTTTCTCAAACACTTCTGACTTCAATTTAAGGAAGTAAACCCAGCAGAATCGAGAGTAGTCATCTATGAATGTAAGTACATACCTTGATCCACCATATGATGGAGTGGGAAGAGGACCAATGAGGTCTGAATGTACCAATCCAAGTGGTTGAGTGGCTCTCCTTGCCATTCCCTTCTCATAGTTGCGCTCAGGATGCTTTCCAACTACACACCCAATGCATGCACCATTCGATGATCTGATTTCTGGAAGCCCTTCCACCATCTCGTCCCTGTGCAATTGCTGGAGATATTTGTAGTTCATGTGGCCAAATCTTTCATGCCACAACTTGGAGGTCTCGTTGGCATGAGAGACAAGAGCATGGTCACTAGAATTTGGAATGAAATTTGAGAATTTGTACATTCTCTCATCATGATCTGCATACCCTACTGCCACAACTTGATTTGAGGAAATTTCTGAGATTTCTACCAAATCTGGAGTGAATGTCACTCTCTTGGCTTCTCCTGTATGAGTCATTTGATAGACTGATAGCAAATTTGCAGCCAATGAAGGTACATAGAGCACATCACTGAAATAGCCATGCTCCATGTCAATCCTTCCAATCCCCTTGGTTTGGAGTTCTGAATCATCTCCCATTCGAACTGTTGGGCCACCATTCGAATGCAAAGAGGAGAAGAGCTCTCTGGATGAAACCATATGTCTGGAAGCTCCTGAATCAATGATGAAGGAAGAGGGATTCGAAGTACCTGCTACCAAAGCATGACACTTCTCCTTATTGTCAGGGTTTGAGGTGCTCTCTTTCTTCCTTGCGCCCTCAGGGACTGGGATGTTGTTCTTCTCCAGCAGCTGCGCCATTGAGTCAATGGTTTTCTTCATACATGAGCTCTCTGGATGCCATCCCCTATGACAATAGGTGCATTTGGTCTTTTCCTTTCCCTTCTTGTCCTTCTCCTTTGACAGATTCGAACCCCCATCTGCAGACTTGGTCTTGTCAAACTTCCTCTTCTCTTGCTGCTTCGAATTCTTGGCTTTCTGCTTTCCTTTGCTTGCATTTGAAACACCCATTGCCAATGCTTGGTCCTTTGATTTTATGGTGCCCATCTGAACTAGTTTATCCTGCTCCTGAGTGAGACACTCCATGAAGGTAGCTAGTGATGGCATTTGCCAATTTCGAAGGGTCATTTTGGCTGAGTGAAATGTGCTAACAAATACTGAAAACTCTGGGCCTAGCTTCGAAAGGATGGACAGAATCAGTTGTTCCTCCTTCTTAACAATTCCACATTGTTGCAGTTGAAGCACCAGTGACTTGAATTTCATGAAGAACTCCTGGATGGTTTCAAAATGCGCTGGGCTCAAGCTAATGAGCTCGTTTTCAAGCTGGTGGCCTCTCAGTTCATCAGTTTTCCCAAAGAGTGATTCTAGCTTCACCCATACTTCATTGGGAGTTGTCAAACTGTCTGTATGAAACAAGAGTTCCCTTGAAATGCTCAGGCATAGCAATCCATAAGCTTCATCAAGTCGATTGTAGTACTTTGCTTTCTCCACAGCAGAATTTGGCTCCACTTCTGTGCCCATGGTCACTCTATAGAGACCCTTAGATCTCAGCTTGATGACCATCTCAGCCTTCCAATCGAAAAAATTGAAGGGTGTGAGCAACATTTGGTTTGCTTCCATGACTGCTGCGTTGATGGTGAGAAAACTACTGAAACACCTGCAAAAAACACTCAATTTTTGTCTGGAAATCCTCTCTAGAATGCAGTTCAACGCTCAATGTTTGCCTGCAACTCACTAACTCCACGATGGCTCTGATACCATGTGAGTATTTTGATCACAGAAGATCGAGGAGCTATGGAGAACCTCACAAAATCGAATTAATTTGCAATTACAGTGGAAAAATTTGAAAAAAGAGATAAATTTACACACAATGTATGCTCAAATCTTTGATTAACTGACTGTCTAACATGTGAAAATGTTAGTAACAGGTTTTTATTACATCCATGAGAAAATCGAGAGCATTAGGTGGCTCAAGCTGAGTGTACAAGTCATCAATGCCAAATTGGCCTCAATCCCCCCTAGGTGGGTCCAACTCAATCCCAATCACCCCAAACAGCTACGAATTCTGGTGTGGAGGTGGCTGAAGCATGCTGAGTCATTAATTAGCTCAAGGCAGGCGTGGGGTGAGCAAATAGAGGAGGTTTGGGGGCCCAAGGGAGCATTAAATGCTCCAAATCTAGCCAAAAGTGGGCAAAAATCCACCCTAGCGCCCTTGGTCAACTAAATTCCCCAAAACAAGGAGAGAGGGCGCACCAGCAATAAATGAGGGCACACTTGTGGACAAAACTGGAGGCTGGGTGAACTGGTTTGCTCAGAAGTGGGTGTGAACACTCTCAAAGTGGGTTTTTGACCAACTATAGTCACTTAATCCAAAACATGGTTTAATTAAGCACATGGATAATTAAAATTTATGGATTATGGTACTAAGTGTGGTTACTGTTCTAACAACATCAAGGACCCAATCATCTGACGATACATAGAGACATCAACCAGCTCAGATGAAGCATCACATAGAAGCTTCAGATTCGATGTCATAGGTGTGGCTATGGCCTTGCAATCCATCATCCCGAACCTCTTCAGGATCTCTATTGCATACTTCCCTTGTCCAAGGAATATTCCATCATTCCGCCACACCTCCATGCCAAAAACAAATAGTGCATCATCCCCAAGTTCTTCATCTCAAACTCGACAGTAGGCTTCCGCTGCGTGTCAGCAATAAATCTATCTTCACCTGTAACAAATAGGTTATCCACATACCAAAGTAGTATCACTGGATTGCCTTCCTCAACCTTGTAGTAAAGGTTGGAATCCGCTTTACTCTTGGTAAAGCCCAAACTGGATAGAAAGCTGTCTATCCTACCATACCAAGTTCTGCGCACATATATGACTACACCATGCTGTCTTGAAATCCATCTGGTGCATCTTCTATTTCATCACTTTTATATTTCTCAATGCTGCCATCTGCAACATGCTTGATCTGATAGATCCATTTGGAAGTCATAACAAACTTCCTTCACGTCTTGGGACTACATCCCAAACATCATTCTTCATGATCGACGGATCATGGCATTCCATTTCTTCATCCCAGATCCTGGGAACTTCAATATCTTTGCTGAACAAATGTTGTAGTTCTTCTTTTGTAGGAGATGGCATACGATCTTTCCTACACAACAAGTTAAATTGCATGATTAGAAAACATCTCATAGTTTTCAGAACAAATTCTTACACATAAAGAAATATGTCATACAGTCATGCAATTATCTTAGCCAATGTTTCAATACAACATTTATCCATATCCCGTAACTTTCTAGATGCCTTCCAATCTCTACTAGAACATTGTTAAGAGTGTGCACAACTCCCAACATGTCAGCAAAGAGGTTTCATTCTAGATAAGTAGCAATGGAATGTTGTACAGTGCCATAGGCCACTTACCCATGCATATTAGGAATATACTGTTCATCAATGTAACTATTCTAATATGCATAATACACAACCTAATTCTAGGAACATCAGTATATACATTATTGAACAGTATTATTCAAACAATAAAATATGCAAGTAATGACAATTCAAATACTTATCTTTGTTTGTTTGTTGGGTTGACTCCCTCTCAGTCTTTGCTTCTTTTCTGCAACTCCATTCCTATGTGGATTGTGAGAAGTGGTCAACTCCCTCTGAATATCTGCATCCTTGCAGAAACTACTCAAGTGTGCTCCTTTGCTTTCTTGCAGGAACAACTAGAGTGTGCTCCCTCTTGATCTTTGCTTCCTGGATTACCTGTCCTTGAACTTACATCCATCCTTAATCACTATGCATGCTTATTAGTATCATCATTGTGTTATCCTTGAGGTCTCATACATAATCACACATTTATTAGTATAATCTTAATATTATCAAAACACAATAATCTCAAGCATGTATAGTTAGGATCATTTCAAACACATATAATAAACATTAGTATTCAAGGTTTCAGGGAAGTCTTCTTTTACTCATGCATATTATTATTTGATCATAGGACTCTTTTGGTTAGTTAAATCATCAATCATGGTAAGAACATAATATGCATACAACCGTGATTATTCAAACCTATGACTTCATGAATAATCATCATCAACAGCACAACAGTATAAGATCCTAACACAAGGTAGGATTCTAGTTTGATATAGGAAAAACATACCTGGATTAGCATGCTAGCTAGTTATGTCTAACATACTCACATGATGTCTTCTTGTTCTTCTTCATAGGTTAACCATTATAAAACCAAGTTATACATACCTCGTAAATGGATCTTCTATGAGATCCATGACAATGGATGAATCTTTGTCCTCATGTCATCATGATCATATGTTCTTGAACCAGAACATGATTTGTCTTTCTTGGTGTACCTTTCATGTTAGTAGACAACATAAACCTCATACAACACCATAATGCATTAGTACAATCATAAGTGTCAACACCCTAATCAATGAATATTTTCTACCGTGCATTCATAGTTTTATTAAGGTGATATGACAAGTCTAAAATCAAGATTGTACTAACCGTAATAGCATGAAGACAAACACACCATAAACTTAATCATGAACAAATCTCAAAACATACCTCGATGAGTCATACCTGTCGAGATCGCTTGTAATCTTCTTATGTAAGGCCTTAGCCTCATCTCCCTCTGAAACAGGAACTTCTTCACTTATGCAGGTGACCAATCCATCTTCTTATAGGATTAACCAAATCCACTTGATTTGCAAGAACTGGACCTAGAGCTGGATATGGGTTTGTCAGAGAAACCCCAAAAATTCAAACTTTGAATTTCAAACTTTTGAAAGGATAGAAATATGCGCCTTGATGAGCTGATCAAACTAGTATATTCAGAATTTGAAAACTGCAAAGTTTCACTCCTCAATTTTGCCTTTGAAACTTCTGGATTCACTGGACGTGACCCTGAACTGGGGTTTGATGAAGCCCACTCTTCTGCCCAATCAAAAGGTTTGATCCAAATCTCTAAGCTTCTCTTTTTTTGAGGAGCTTCTAGCCGTGGTCACAGATTTCAAAAATTTCCATTTTTACAGAAGCCCTAATTTTCCACTTTTCTAATCAAAGTCCCGAACTAGGGTCTGATCAAGCCCGGCCTTCTGTCCAACCAAAAATTCTGATCTTGGTCTATAAATTTTTATTTTGATGAGTAGCATTCAGCCGTGGTCTCCGATTGCAAAAATTCCAACTTTCTCCAAAGCCCTAAATTCCGGAAGCCATGAATGAAGGTACTAAAAAATAATTCTGTTTTGACAGAAATATGTACCTGATTGTTTCTGGTGTAACTCCAAACTTTGCAATCCATAGGGTCTGAAAACGTTTCTTGAGATAACCTGACCTGTTATCTTTCCATCCTAACAGGTCTTACCTCAATTGGATTCTCTGAGAGAGAGTTATGGCAAATGTCGCAACGTGACTTGTTTCGGGATAATACAGGACAATGAACTTGTATGGCGTGCCACGTGTCACTGTGTGAACTTCGGATTCTGAAAATTTTTCCTGAGATAGCTCACTCTGTTGTCTTTCCATCCTGACAGGTCTTCCCTCTATTGGACTCTCTGAGAGAGAGTTATGCCAAGTGTCGCAACGCGACCTGTTTATGGGATAATACAGGAGAGCGATCGTGTATGGCGTGCCACGTGTCACTGGTTCAACGTCGGCCTCTGAACATTTTTTCTGAGATAGTAAAGTCTGTTTACTACCTGTCACTTTTTACGAAATTTCATTTGGAGCTTCCTAGCCCAAGTTATGACCTTTTTCCCAAGGTCACCTGATTTTGACTCAGATCTGGAAGAGGCAGAAACCCTATATTGTACAGATCATAAATCACAAAGTACAATGAATTAGAGGTTTTCCTTTGGACACAAGGTACCTGGATATTTAATCTTCGACCTGTAAATATTTCAGATCCGAAACCTTCGCCAAAACGTATTTATAGTGAAAGTGCTACGACAACTGGTTTTTGCTATATCAAGCCCTAGCATCGTAAGTGCAACAAGTGTCATACATGCCATATCATGCCTTCTTTCAGGCTAGCTCTGATACCATGTTAAATTTTCAGAATTTACTTCAATATGATCCAGGATCTTAACTGAGAGAACAACATGTACAGCATATCTACAGCATATCAATCATGGAGACAATAATGCAAGCACACAAGAGACACAAAGATTTACTTGGGGAAAACCATAAAGGTGAAAAACCCCAATAACTTCCTCAGAGATAGATAGAGCAATGATACAACCAAGAGATAGACATAACGTAGCAGCAGATCCTCCTCCTCCATAAGTGTGCCACTCCTCCTTGAGTGCATGAGTGAGAAGTGAGTGATCAAATAGAGTGCCTCTTGCATCTATTTATACTTGACTTGACTTGCCTTTTTACCTAACTCATGTAGGCTCGAACTTAACCACATAACATAATGTTGACTGGGCCGACCCCCAATAGGGTGGTCTAATAACCATTTGAACCACATGGCTGACCCCAACAAGGTGGTCTAATAACCCATCAAGAATAAGTTACGACATTTACAATATAAATGACGACACTTCCTTATAGAGGAATAATACCATCTCTATAGGAATACAATATACATATATGTGAAATACATTCTGAAGTTACATATACATCAACAATCACTGTGTCCATATTCCAATATATGAGGGTGATGAAGACCCCAAAGACATTTGTTCATCTATGAGATCTTGTGGGAATCTAACCTTGTTAATGATGAAAATTGAAAAATGGCATAGTTTTCTAGTTCCATACACAAATGAGCACTTACCTGGTATATGAAATTTATTGAAAATCAGACCAAAACAAAGGAAAAAATAAAGCATACTTTTCTAGCATTTTTCTGAACTCAAGATAGTAGGCACTTAGCTACTAAAAAGATCAAACAAATAATAAAAATGTTGGAATAAACAATTCAGGAGTATGATAAAAGGCTTAAAAATTTACTCATCCAAATATCATATCAGATTGATAAAAATATGTTGATCTAATGGTTCATTGCGAGCCTCCTGCATAAAAATAGAACAGCTTTAAGGATACATGAATTCATGACATATGAAGATGCTTTAAAGAAATCTCAGAAAATTGAGTTCAATAATGACTTTATAGTTGCACCTATCGATCGAATATTAGAGGAAAAGCTAGAAATCATGCAAATATTTATTTGAGAGCTTACTATGTGACATAATGACCTGTGGTGTATGACTTGCTCGATGGAATGGCATACCAAAGATAACTGTCAATTGCAAGGTGATATAAGACCAAATAACTATTGACTTGTCCACATGAGTTATTCTTGTGATATATGTGAAGGATTTGATCCCCACTCTACAACAGATTTCCCATACAATGTAAAGAATTCAAAACCTAAATGGTGTGGTATCTATTGGGATAGTTCACATAATATTGCAAAATGTGCACTAAACATGAAGAATAAACAAAAGTACCAGTCAATCTATCAAGTTCAAATAGTTGACTAGAATGAACAAAATGGTTGAGACTTCAGAAACAATTACCATAGAACTAAAGGGTGACAATCGACGAGGAGGGTACCAAATTTGAGGAAGATTCAATAATAATCGAGGTAAATATCCTGCTGTTCGAAGATAGTCTATATGCTTCATATGCTACAATGATGAATTTTGAGTCTATACTATCCTTGGAAGGATACGATTAATCTCAAATTATGTACAAAATGTGGGGGGGCTGATCATTCATTAGAAGAATGCCCCATAATGCTCGATAAAATTATTAATAAGAAAAATGTTAAGCTTTTGTTTGGTGTTCCCAAGCATGAGGCTCTCAATACTAAAAATATACATATCATAACTAGACAAGGTACGAAGACTGAGGTGAAAATCCACACATCATTAAAATTCAAAGCAAATCAAATAATTATCGTAATCCCAACACGAAGAAATATGTTTTTAACAATGTTGCAAAACTATTTGAAGAATTAACATCTGAAGAAGATACTCAAGAATCCATAAACAAAACACTCAATGAATTCTTGCAACTTCTCACAAAATAACATGAAGTGGCTCATCTTATTGATTTGATGTATACAATAAGAAATAATAATCTGAATGATAAGATATCTACAAATTTATGCCAACTAAATAAAAAATAAAAAATTTATATTGACCCGATAGTAGACCTTGAAGTCGAAGGATATTGTATCTCGTAAGTCATCCTTCACTTTGGGTCTTAAGAAAATATAATGACAAGAAGTACTTGGGAAAGATTGGGTTGAGTGCAACTCTATGATTTGGGCATCTACCTTAAGCTCACTAACTAGGGCTTAATTGAACCAATTGGAGTTTGGAAAAATGGTCATATTGTAATAATGGGCATCGAAACCCAAGTTAATTTGAAAGCAATTGATCCAAAGGAAGAGTCCAAATCCTTCCCTGCTCTAGTTGGTCAACAACGGGGAAGGAAGATGAAGGATTATATATCATTAGAAAAGGATATAATAGGTTAAAATAAAAAGGGATAAAGGTCATTGTACCCAACTACCCATGTCAAGGTAAACCTTGCGCCGATCTTGATGATGATGATGCATATATAGGATGCTTATACCAAGTAATGCAGAATAATGAAGACTTGGTCAAGCCTAACGAAAATGGGGAGCTCCATCTAGGCTCCCCCATGTGAATTGGAAAAAATTCAGATTCAGAGTTTTATGAATGGTAGATTGAAAATTATGAATCCAAAGCACGAGAATGTTGGATGCTTGAAGCCATTCCCCATCACTATGTGTGAAAATGTTTTGTTGTTTCAGTGATTCCAAAAGTGTTTGAAAAGAAATCCAGGGAGTATCCAAATCTTGTGTAGAATAGAAGTGGACCGACCAATTTACCATTGCTTCGGTATAAAGAACGCGAGTCCCCATATAGCCACATCGATGATGTTTCTAAAAATGCAAGAGAGAAAGGACGACTACAAATTTTAGTCGAAACCTTCATTATCCAAGCCACTCATTGGTGGGATACCCATTGGTTTCATCTTCAAACTTGGAAAACAACATCCACTTACTTCACCAAACACTTGAAGGAAAGTAATTGAAAACACAAGAAGAAATTACTAAGTTTACTCAAGGACAAAATCCAGTCAATCATATCAACACTTGTGAGAAAGAATGGAAGAGACTTGGGTATCACGATAAGCAGGCCTGACCGCATATGTTTCTAAACACATTGGATGACCTGGCTATTAAATGGTACAAGATCAAAGAATCATGAGGAGAAAATTTAATTTGCAGTCTCTTAAAGAAAATTTTATTAAATATTTATCATTTACTCCCATCGAGTATTATATTAAATAAGTTGTGCAAGAAATTCAAAATTTTATTAAACTGATACAATGACTAGTTGAAACTACATCTAATCATAGATTAAGATCGACCTATAATAATGTGACAACTGACCAAAAGCAGCAGGTTCTCCTCTTGACTTTCTTGGAATTAGAAAATGATAACATCCTAGGAAAAAGTTTTGGATTGAAGAAATATCACCCTAACATAGTCTACCCAATCAAGTTGGTCAAGAAAGTGTCTATTGAAGCTAAGGAAGAATACGAAGATCCCAGAGAAAAAGCATTTCCCTCACCATTTAAAAAATTTAAAGAAGGATAATGACACATCGACGAATCAAAAGCAACTAGATAGATGGATGCGAAAATTAAGAGAAAAGAAGTTGACATCTCCATCCACAACAAACCTAAGTTAGGAAAAATATGAGAT
Organism: Larix kaempferi; assembly: GCA_027924585.1. Lineage (NCBI taxonomy): Eukaryota > Viridiplantae > Streptophyta > Pinopsida > Pinales > Pinaceae > Larix > Larix kaempferi. Next base: position 20,823,132 of record BSBM01000997.1, read on the forward strand.
CACTGGTTAGAGTAGAAAAAAAGAGATATCAGATCTCCTTAAAGAATATCAAGATGTGTTTTCTAGATATTATAAAGCTATGAAATGCTTATTTCAAGAAATGGGAGAAATGAAAATAGATATTATGCCTGATGCAAAGCCTGTCAAGAAGAGACCTTATAAACTTTCCCATAAATATAAAGATATAGTTAAGAAGGAAATAGGAAATAGGTTAGATGTAGGAATCATATATCCAATTGGCCAGTTAAAATGGGCTATCCCAATAATTCATGTACAAACAAAGAAGCAAAACCCTAAAAGGCTTCGTATTTGTGTCGATTTTAGAGGATTAAATAGAGTGACACTGACAAATCCCTTCCCTACACCTTTCGTGGACGAGATTATCAACGAAGTTGCAAGACATGAATGCTATTATTTTACAGATGTATTTGTAGAATATAATCAATTTACCATAGAAAAAGAAGACCAACAAAAGAATATTGTTTGTGAATTCGGGTCATTCTCTTACAAATTCATGCCTTTTGGATTTAAAAATGCACCAACAATATTTTCTAGAATGTTGATCAAAGTTTTTCAAGAATATTTATAAAAAACTATGGTTGTCTACTTTCACAACTGGACTATATGCACCTTGTTAAAAGAGCATGTTAAGTGGCTCCGACTAATGTTAGAGACATGGAAATATATTCAACTATAACTAAATATCAATAAGTGTATCTTTTCCACACCCATTGGAATACTTTTGGGTGATGTTGTTTGCAAAGAAAGAATCAAGGTTGAATTAGCGAAAATAAAATTCATCCTAGAATTAAACCTCTTGTAATCCCAAACAAGTTATAATACTCTTTGGACATACATGATATTACCATAAATTTATTAGACATTATTCTGACATGACATTCCCTTTAGAAGAGATGGTTAAAATAAATTCTGAATTTACATGGACTTAAGAATGTACAAAATTGTTCAAGCTACTTAAACACAAATTGGTCGAAGTTCCTATTCTCCCATTTCCAAATTGGTATAACAAGTTTCACGTGCACATTGACGTGTTGGGGCATTCCCGAATCAAATCGGTGATGATGACATCAACTATCCAAATGCTCATGCTAGTAAGAAGTTAAATAAAGTTGAGTCCAACTATTTAGCCACAGAGCGAAAAGGTCTAGGTATGATTTCTGCACTGCAAAAAGGATCGTAATTATTTAATGGATAACCCATTTGTATTTGAAATTTTTAGTCATTAAACCTCTGCACCATGGAAGAATATGTCGATGGATTCTACTATTCCAAGAATTTGAATTTGAGATAATAGTCTGACGAGGAAGTCCAATCTTGAACCCGATCATCTGTCGTGTATAGAAACATGGTAATACTTTGTCAGAATAAACACAGAATTACTTAATGCCCACCTTTTAAGAGTCGAAGCTGTACTGATTGACCTAGTAGATATAACACTATTTATGTAGGAAGGACAAGCTCTAGAAGGGACATCCAAGAAAAAGAAGAAAATATTAGCTATAAAAGCTGCACATACACTTTAATAAATGGATTCGTATACAAATTAGGACAAGATGAAATACTTTGTTGGTGTGTGATCGACCATGAAAATATGCCATCATCTATGAATCACATTCATGATCGGTGGGAGGACACTTTCAAGTTGAAAAAATTATAAAAAATATATTGTAAGTTGGATTATGGTGGCCAACGATGAATAAAGATGAAATTTTTTTCATTAGTTAATGTGATAAATTCCAGAAAATGGCCTGACCACTCTGACGGAATGCAATTCCATTAATATCGGTTAACCCAAGCCTAACATTTGAAATATGGGCCATTGACTTTGTTAGCCTATTCTCAGTGCCTAGTCGATGAATAGATGCCCGATACATCATCACTGCTATCGAATATGTAACCAAATGGGTAGAAGCAGAAACTGTTGAACCATGTACAAGTGAAGTAAAAACAAAATTCATCCATGAAAAAATTGTTATTATATTTGGATGTTCCCTCACTCTAATCAATGACAGAAGAATTCATTTATTAATAAAACCATATCAATACTACTTAAGGAATTCATGATCGATCACCATAAGAGCTCAACATACCATCCCTAGTCGAACAATGCTATAGAATAATCTAATAAGATACTTACTAAAGGATTAACAAAAAATTGTAACATTGACAAGGATGACTATGATGAAAAAATTCCATCTATTCTATGGGCCTACAGAACAACATATAAGGAATTTACCACACATATGTCTTTCAATTTAGTCTACGGATGTTAGGATATTTAGACACTTAGGAGTTAGTTAATATCAACTTGTTATAATATATCTGTTAGGAAAAGTGTGTTTCTTTAGTATGCATTAGTATGCATTTGTAAATATCTAATCCGACAATCACGATATGTTCTAGACATAGAGTTATCAGACGATTCAACTTCTCTTAGATCATAACTACCTTTGATATGTGGCTTAACACCCAATTGGTCCATGATATCTATTTAAATAGCATGGAGATCCACTTGCTAGTTGATCGATTATGAGAAGCTCATTTGTAACTTGCTTTCTTTTGCATAATAAACTGCCTCAAGTAGATATTTGGCTGGGGCTTTCGAGGGTTTAAACCATGTGAAAACATCGGTGTGTTGATTTGTGATCTGTTTGTGTGAGTGTTTTCTCTAGGTGTTCGGTCTTTTGGAATCATCCTGTGTAGTCGAACATGGTATTCGAGCCTTTTTGAAGAGCTGCTTCCATTGGTGATCTAGATCTTGAACTGGTGTTTCCGAAGTTGTGAAAGGGTTTCTGGTTCTAAAATTTTTGTGCATTTTTTGGCTATGAGATGTGTCTCATTGTGTCCAGAGTTCCATTTCCAATGGGGAACAAGTTTCGTTTCATCAAAAAAGGCTTCCGTTTTCCCAAGATACTTGCATTTCATCATATTTGGAGGTATATTGTTACATTAATGTTTTTTTATTTAAAATAGTTTTCTCATTTTCTATTCAAATGTAGTATTTTTATAGTTTTAGATTGTTACCTTCTCTTTCTGTGTATGCTCTTTGTCCTGCACCTTGTGTGATCTCGACAAATTAAAAACATAAGAAAAAGGGTTTTCTTTATTGCGTATGCTCTTTGCCATGCACTTCGTGTGACCGCGACAAATCCAAAACAATGAGAAAACATATACAATCCTAGCAAACTAATGAGGTCTAACCCTAAATTCGAGGCATATTATTTTTGTTTTGTTTTTGTTTCGGTTTATGTGAAGTGATTTGCAGGAAAAAAAGGTCTTTTGCTGGTAAGCATGAAGTTTGAGACAAAAAAAACCCCCTTCCTCATTTCCATCTTTTATGTACGTTTTAATATTAGCTCGCTTGGTTAACAGTTGCTTTATTTAATAAGAGGTCTTGAGTTCAAGTCTTCTTGTTAGTTACTTTTTTAAAATTGCATGTAATTTCTATTTTTTAGTTACTTTATTGTAAAAGTGCATCTCCTTAAATTATAAAAGTGATTCACTTAAAGTTTTTTAGTTTTTTGCATGCAATATTTAAAGTAACATTATTGTAAAAGTGAAACTCCACTTATTTTACAAAAGTGGTTCACATAAAGCAACATTATTGTAAAGTGATTTTAAAAGGTTAAGCTTTGGAAGAGGGGGGGTCTTTTTTTTTTTCCAGTTGGGTTAATCATTTGTCTGTCTCGTATTTATCGGGGTCACCTGGAACCATTTTTTCAATCTAGCATAACTTCCTCATATGGAGTTAGTTTTCAGTGCCGTGTTTTTTGAAACAACCTGATTGTTCGATATCTTTGCATCTAGACCATTGGTTTCTGTTTTTACGACCTTCATTTTACAGTATTTCTTCCCCATGTGATATTATACTTACTAGTTCCAAATATTTCTCATGGAAATTTCGTATGGAGAATGTACTATGAAGTAGGAGACTTTACCGAATTATCTTAGGGAAAGAAACAGATCCCACTGATGTTGATAAGAAAATAAAATGGACCAATAAATGTTATGAAGGATGTGGATTCATTGGGATGTCAATCTCTATTGATTTACGATTCCTCATATCTGGAATTGATGAACTAGATAAAACTTGGGAAAACATGGAATCTGTGTTTGGTAAACACAATGAGATTCGAGGTCAGCAGCTAGAAAATGAGTTGATTTCCTTAAATCCAGCTGATTTTTCATGCATTCAAGATTGTCTATCTAAGTACAAAACTCTTAGACTCTTATGTGCAGAATGCAAAATTAAAAGAGAAAACAAGCAATGCATTTATCATATTATTTCCAAATGTGGACCTACATATTCTGTTTTTGTATCTACATTTTAATCCATGAAAGAATTGTTGGATCTAAATAACTATAAAGAGCCTACTCTTAAATCCTTTTGTGATTCTTTGATTAGAGAGCAGGATAAGATATACATCTTGGAATGATTAGCAATGCAGATACATCTGGAAAATCCTTGCTGGCACAACATAAAGAGAATTCCAGGCATCCCAAGAAGCAAAATATTCGCAATAATAAACCAAACAAGTGTCTCAAACCCTCTCAGCCAGCGTATTCTTCAAAAAATGACAAAGGAAACAAACCAAAAGGTAAGAAGATTGAGCATCATTGCAACTTTTGCAGGAAATATAATCATGATGAATCTAAATGTTTCAAGAATATGGCATCCCTAGAAGCAACAATGAAGAAGCATCGCATCATCCTTAATTCATCTTCATAATCTTCATCTCATGGACATGCACTTTGTGCTTCTAGTTTTTCCTATAATGCATCTTCTTCTTCTAATTTGAATGAGTGGCTCATTGATTCTCGAGCGTCTTAGCATATGGCTAAGGATAATGCCATATTTTCTACTATGCATGAATGCAACACCAAACACATATTTGTTGGTGATGATAGATCTCTCAGTGTTTTAGGATTTGGAACAGTTCTAGTAGATAATGGAAAGTTTAGTGATGTACTATGTTTTCCAAGAATTTCCTGCAATTTGTTGTTAGTCTATCAAATCACTCATTCCAGTAAAGGTAAAACTAAAACGTTTACACCTCACCAAGTTGTAATCAAGGATTTTAAAGATCCTAAGAATGTCCTAGCCACTGGAATTGTTGATGATATTACCAGGTTGTAAAAGTTTAACAACTTTGGGTCATCACCTTTTACCTAAGTTTTTGTTGCTCATAGTGATGACTTGAGAAAACTTTGGCATGATCGATTTGGTCACTTAAATTATTGCTCATTGCAAAAACTATGTAAAGAAAATATGGTGATAGGTCTTTTGATGGTATCTTGTAGGGATGGTGTATGTTTTGGTTGTGTACTCATAAAACATCATCGGGATAGTTTTGACAAATGTGCCTCTTCGCATGCCTTGACCCCCTTGGAGCTTGTGCATTGCGACTTGTGCGGTCCTCTTCCATCTCCTTCCTTTTCTTGTTTCAAATATTTCTTAACTTTCATTGATGATTACTCTAGACGCACTTGGGTTTACTTCCTAAAACTTAAGAGATAAGTATTTAACATGTTCTTGGATTACACAGCCCTTGTTGAAAAACAATATGGTCATCAAATTCTTAAGTTAAGATATGATAATGGGGGAGAATATGTTAACAACAAGTTCACTGCTTTCTACACTGAACATGGAATCCAACAACAACACACTGTTCCTTATACACCACAGCAAAATGGTGTCTCTGAATGGAAGAACCACACTTTAAAAGAAATGGATAATTGTATGCTTCAAGCTAAGGGACTAAGTCTTCAATTTTGGGCTGAAGCCATAAATTGTGCAAATTACATAGTTAATCGCACCCCCACTAAAGCTTTACAAGATATCACACCGGAAGAAGCATGGAGTAACATTAAACCAGATGTAAGTCACTTCCATGTGTTTGGTAGTGAAGCATGGGCTCATATTCTGGATGAAAAACAAAAAATCATTGCATCCTAAAAGTGAAAAGTGCATATTTGTTGGATATTCTGAAAATGTAAAAGGTTATAGAAATTTTCAGCCACATTCTCATGATATAATAATTAGAAGAGATGTTAAATTTGATGAAAATATCTTGGCCTTTTATCCTAACTCAACATTTGTGCCATCTTTGTCCTGGGAGCCTAATTCGGCGCTTGTGCCTTCTTCTACTCCCAAATTCCTTGGTAGCATTCCAATTCCAGTTTTTTATGATGAGAGTGGTGATGAAAATCCACCTCTGTCTACTAATTTTTCTCCAGTTGCACCAGCACAATCGCTTCCTCGATGGGTCCATTCAACATGTTAAGTAGCTGGTGATCTTGCTGGTGATCCTAGAGATCAATGAAAAACACGTTCTCAGTTCCAGCGAGCCTCTTCTATTTTGTATCAAGTTTATGAGAATCATGATCTAGAGAGTTTTGCATAAGATTTAGGGAATCCATATTGGAATACACCTATGGATGAAGAATATCGTTCTTTAATGGCGAACAATACTTTGGATCTTGTCCCTATTCAAAAAGAAAGAAAACTTGTCAGATGTAAATGGGTCTATAGAACTAAGTATGCCTCAAATGGAAGTGTTGAAGGCTTATGGAAAGGTTAGTTTCCAAAGTTTTTTCCCAAGTTGAAGGAATTGAATACAATGAAAACTTTGCTCCTGTTGCCAAAATTAACTCCATCCTCCTTGTTCTTTCCCTTGCAACCTTACATAAATGGGAGCTCCATCAAATGAATGTCAAGTCTGCATTTTTACATGGTGATTTGCAGGAGGAAATTTACATGGAACAACCTTTTGGCTATGTTCAGAGTGACTCTATCCTTGTCTGTCACCTTAAAAAATCCTTATATGGCCTTAAGCAAGCCCCTCGAGCTTGGTATGCCAAAATGGATAGCTTTTTCCTTGATACTAGTTTTTCTAGATGTCATTCTGACCCTAATTGCTATACCAATAAAGTAGGAAACAATCTCATCATAGTTGTTCTTTATGTTGATGATCTTATTCTTACTGGTAGCGACCCTAATCTTTTAACCCATGTGAAATCTAGTCTTAAGCAAAAAATTTAAATGATAGACTTAGGACATTTACATTATTTTCTTGTCCTCCAAGTCTTGAAAACCAAAGAATGAATCTTTCTCTCTCAATCTAGGTATGCTTGTGACCTTTTGCATCGCTTTCACATGGAATATTGTAAACCAACCCCCTCTCCATTCCAGTCTGGAGTCAAAATTTCTGCCACTTGCACTTTATCTGAAGTTGATTCCACCCTATATCGTCAGCTTGCTGGTAGTCTCTTATACTTGACTCATACCCATCCTGATGTTTCCTTTTCCATTGGTCGTGTTTCTCGCTATATGAAAACGCCCCAAGAAAGTCATCAGAAAGCAACAAAAATAATACTTCGATATATTCAGGGTACAATTCAGTTCGAGATTCATTACAGTTCAGGGGGGACTCCTTTGTTGGTTGGTTTCACTGATTCAGATTGGGATGGCGATCCGGATGATTGGAAGTCTACTACAATTTATGTTTTTAGTCTGGGTTCTAGACTTGTCAGAAACAATAAGCTCTTTCTCTCTCTTCAATAGAAGCAGAGTATCGTGCAGTAGTTAATGCCAGTCAAGAAGCTTAATGGCTTCAATAGATCCTTTTAGAGTTTGGATTCCAGCAGCAGCATCTGAATCCCCTTTGGTGTGACAATCAAAGTGCCCTCAAGATCACCAAATATCTAGTTCAACATAAACACAACAAACACATTGAGCTACATATGCACTTCATAAGAAATATTGTTCATGATTGCATTCTTGAAGTGCTCTTTTTCCCTACAAATGATCAAGTTGCCTAGATCTTCACAAAATATCCTACAGAAGTGAAGTTTTCTAAACTTCGATCTATGTTAGGAGTTCAGGAACTTATCATTAAGGGGTTATATGATCTAATGCCTCATTCCTTCTCCTAATAGTGTCACTTTTGTAAATCCTTCAATCCTATCCCAAGTTGTTCTTAAGGGGGAGATGTTAGGATATTTAGACACTTAGGAGTTAGGTAAGATCAACTTGTTATAATATATCCGTTACGAAAAGTGTGTTCTTTATTATGCATTAGTATGCATTTGTAAATATCTAATCCAACATCCATGATATGTTATACATAGAGTGATCTGACGGTTCAACTTATCTTAGATCATAACTACCTTTGATATGTGGCTTAACACCCGATTGGTCCATGATATCTATTTAAAGAGCATGGAGGGTCACTTGCTAGTTGATCGATTATGAGAAGCTCATTTGCAAATTTCTTTATTTTGCATAATAAACTGCCTCAAGTAGCTATTTGGCTAGGGTCGTGGAGTGTTTACCTTTCAAGGATTTAAACCACGTGAAAACATCAGTGTGTTGATCTCTGATCTGTTTGTGTGAGTGATTACTCTAGGTGTTCGATATTTTGGAATCATCTTGTGTAGTCGAACAACAAACAAGAAGCATTCATGACTTTGGATTTCAAACAACAAGCTCCAATAATTACATAAGTATTACACTTGGACACTGTACAAGCTAATCAAGACAGGTTATTTGGGATACTAAAACTAGAAGAGCAGAGATTAGTGTTGTAACCCCGTATATTACAACACTCTTCATAACTTTCTATCTTATGTAAAATGAGTTATCCCACATGCATCATGGAGTAAAATTATCATATTATCATTCTTTATATAAGAGAGGTGGAAAAGTATTTAACCCACATGTATTATCGGATGTAATCTTCCTTACCTCTAGCTATATAATATAGGTGAAGGAGACCCATTGGGTAGATGAAAATTATATTGTGAAATATTGTAAAGTTGTGATATAAGCATATGTGGGGGTGCTCAAGATTGTAAGAACGAAAGTTTCCCGAAGAGTAAGAAGGTCAATCCTTCCTATGAATGTTTCCCCATTTGGGGTTTTACCATGTAAAATTGGTGCATTCTCTTTTCTCTTTCCTTTCCTCTCTTGCACTTGTTATTGCTTATTTGATGCTTGCATTGATAGGAGATTAGACTAGTTATATTTCAGTTATTGATTTACATGTTGGTAATATATTTTTGTATGCTAATGCATATGTATCAATAATCTAATAATGGTGCATTTATATTTTTTTCAATTCCAGACATGGCACTTGTCTGTTTAATAATAGAATTGCATTTGTTTATACCAATTGTGGACAAATTCCACTATATGTGTTTGATATTTTAGGGTGTTACATTTTCAATGAATCACATATTTTTAGAGATGGAAACAATGTGTTCTATTATTTCCACTATAATTAGGGTTCCTTTAAAAACTTGAAGGTCTTCCTTGGACAAATCATATGCTTCACTGTTCAACTCCTGATAAATATGAGTAAATATAATGTATTGATAGGAACTTGCCACTATTTTGAACTCATTTTGACCGTTAGGTTGAGATTTATATTAGTCTATTTATATAATACCCCCAGTTTTGACATGGAATATATTAAATCAAATCATGTAAATGATGTAAATATGCTATAATGGATTCCTAGTGCAAAGCTCAAAGCCAAGTCCTGACTACTGAATGGCTAAGCATGTATAATATAAATATTTCTATATGGACTGTGTGATTGGCTTATCATGCCAATTCTAATGCTATGTAAATATTATGTTTGAAAAAAAATAAAATGGTCCTAGATGGATGTGTAAAAAAAACTACAGGGGCTATGATTCCATTAGAGGGGAAAGGAAGGGGAATATGGGAGATTAAATTCTCTATTGCCAAGTGTCAAACTTAGAACTCATCCCTTTGTTTCCATTTTCCTCAAATGATCCAATTACTTCCTTTTTAATTTTTTATCCAATCATTGAATGCATGTGTGAGGTTGGTGAGGAAATTATTCTCAGGTAGTTATGGAAGCACCAAATGAATATACTTCTACGACTGCTGTAAGAGTCCTCTCTTATATGGTAAGAAGTTATGTCATTTGTCTTTTCCACCATCCTCTCATATCCGTTGGAGTATATTATCCATTTTTTATTAAGAATATTTTGGACAACATATTTGCACTACATATAATTCTTAATTTGTTGTTCATACCATTTCCATTACCATTACTAGACTGTGCTGTTAAGCCCTAAATATGGGCACATTTCCCCTCTATTGTGGTTCATTACATTAGCTTTGATGTCAGCTTTGGTCCATTAGTGGTAATTGTCTTTAGTATGGTTATATTAGTTACGTCGGCTTGGGTCAGTTAGTTGGGATTGTACCCCTTAGTCTCCTATATATAGGAACGATACCTTTTATTTGGATTATCTTATCTTGTCTTGTCTTGTGTACTTAGTACATTGTGTAAGGAGGTTTTCCCATCGACGAGGCTTGTTATTCATATATTTTCTTCAATCAAGTCATGGAGTGATCTTTCTGATCTATTTATGCTCTTTTCATACTATTTTGGGAAATTTGTTGCATAACATTTGGTATCAGAGCCATTTCCTCTGGACTGGCTTCTTCAAAATGAGTCATCTTGGAATTTTCGTAATAAATTGTTTTATACAAGGGTTCAGATAGAGAGAGACTTAAAACCCATCTAGGAAAAATGACAAAATAACTGTGTTCCAAATTTTAGATCCTGAAACACTACAGGTTTGGATATATTCTCTCTAGAATCTAGGGATTTTGACTAGTCCAAAAACTAGTCTAAAACAGGTGTTTTGAGAAAAAAAGTCATATCTAGGGAATGCAATATCCAAATTGAGTGAGACCTGTTGCATATGAAATAATACAGACCAAAGTATCCATGGTAGGGTTTTCAACTTTAGATACAAAATATTGGACACGTGGAACATAGTACAAGTTCGCTATTATGGAAAGATAAAAAAAGAGGTGTTGGGAGATTCACAATAAATTCTTATTGGTAAATTATTCTTTTATTTTTTATCCAAGTACTAGAAAAATGATGTCTTTGTAATATCTGACATGATTAAGGATTTTGTAGGCATCATCCCGAATCAACCCATCCAACACTTCACAAGCAAACTAGTTCTTGGAATATTCCATAGCTAGTTGGACCTTCTATTCAGTTGGGACTTGCAACAAAGAAAAATCAAGCTTCCTAGAGAGGGAATCAACTACCACATTCATCTTACCTTTTTTTTATTCTATGTTGAAGTCATAGGATTGAAACTTACTTAACCATTTCTGTTGCCTATCATTCAACTCCTTTTGGGTTAGAAAATGTCTCAAACTGTTGTGATAAGTCTTTACTATGAACTTGCCTCATACTAGGTACTTTATGAATTTGGACAAGGAATGCATAATGGATAACATATATTTATCATAAATTGAATAATTCCTCTCACGTGGCTTCAAATTTCTGATATCATAGGCAATGGGATGCTTATTCTGCATCAAAACAGCTCCAGGGCCTTCCTCGGGGGCATCACATTCTAGTATGAAGGGATGAGTGAAACCGGGAAGTGAAAGTACTAGGAAACTGCTCATCACTTCTTTCATTCTGTTTAAAGCTTTTTCAACATCCTTTGGCCAAAAAAAATATCCATTGTTGGTTAGATATGTTAAAGGGGATGATAGTTTAGAAAACCCTTTCACAAATTTCTGGTAGTAGGTGCATAAACTAATGAATCCCCTTAATTCAATGGTGTTCTTTGGGATTTTCCATTAAAGTATGGCCTTGATATTACCATATGCACCTTGAATCCTTCTTTCCCAATTATATGACCAAGATAGAGGATCTCATAATTCAATCCAAACTCACACTTGGAAAATTTGGCATTAAAAGACTGTTCTGCCAAAATTGTCACGACATTGTCCAAGTTGTGCAGGTGCTCCTCCCATGTACTACTATAAATCGGAATATCATCAAAGGACACAAGGAAATAATTACAAAATTGCTTACAAAAAAATATGTTCATGCAGGATTGGAAGGTGGCCGGTGCATTGGTCAAGACAAAAGGAATGACAATAAACTCAAAATTCCCATAATGGAACCGGAAAGCAGTTTTCTGGATGTCTTCTTCCCTCATCCTTATTTTTTAGAAAAATATCTTCCTCCATGCATCTCATACATAAATTCATCAATCCTTTGGATATGATTTCTGTTTTTGATGGTCTTCTTGTCCAGGGCCCTATAGCCAATGCACATGGACATTGTTCCATCTTTCCTTTTGACCAGGACCACTGATGATGCAAAGGGACTTGAGCTTATCCTTATGAATCCAGACTCAAGAATATCCTTGATGGTATTCTCAATATCATACTTGAATATTTTAGGGTGCTTGTAAGGATGGATCTTGGTAGGAAGTGTGCCATCTTCCAGCACAATCTAGTGTTTAGTACCTCTGTCAGGAGGCCTACCATGTGGAATATATTTGAACACTTGTGTTTGTGTAGCATCCTTTTGATGTCCTCGGGATGGTGTGAGACATGTATGGAAGTTCCTTGAGTGGTGATGAAACATTCAGCAACCCACTCAACATCACCATGCCTCAAAATTGATCTTATACTATGTGCAAAAATTACTTTTTTTGAGTAGATGTTGACACCTCCCAAAACCACTCGCTTCCCATCAACACGTTTGAAACTCATTTGGGGTATTTGGTAATTCACTCGTTTGTGGGGGATGCTCTTACCCTGCTATTTCATAGCCATCCTATACTGGTGATTCTCTCTCAAATAATTCCTCATCACTTTCTGAAAAAAAACCAATGTAGTGTGCTTTCCCCTTGTTGGCAAGCAGTTTGGTAAGGAAGAATCGCAGCATCACTGATGCTGTGACATGTTAGAAGAGGTCGCAGAAGGTAGAAAGATGGATTATTTTGTGCATTTTTGGGTCAGTTGTACCGCAGTTTGCGGGTTTTGGGTCATTTGGACCGTATATTATGTATTTTTGAGTCATTTGTACCGCAGTATGTGGGTGTTTGGATCAATTGGACCGCGTTAGTTAGAGTTTGGGTCATTTGTCCGGAGTGTCGGTTAGGAAGTTGTTAGTAAGTGGAAAAGCATTGTAAAGGTGGAAGCCTATTTATAGTCATAGAGTCATATGTTGGATACCTTGATCTGGAGCTTGAGCTAATATGCGTCTGTAGTTGTGATCAAAAGTTATCTGCGAGGTCTGTGTTTTGCAGAGATATTGTATTAGGGTTTTGCTGAAGTAATATGACATGACAGAACTATTTAATGAAATTCCCTAAGTATATTTTATGGTAATGCATGTTGCGATTCATGAATGATGCTATGTTTTCTTCGTACAGCTAATGCTTTAATGTTATATTTTTTGCGATGAATGTTTCTCTTGAATAAATGCTATGAATATAATGTTGCTGAAGTTAAATGCATAGATCTATATTTGAATGTCGCGATAATTTGAGTAATTATTGCCACAAATATCCTCCTTCATTCGGTGGAAACATGGTTCTGTCCACTCTCCCTTGAACACCTCGGGTGAGAACTCATCTGCTCCGCAGGTGTTGCTGGATGGGGTAAAACCCATTTGGGCCAGTGCTCAGGGAGATCACGGTGGGTTGGTGTCGACATTGATGGGAACCACGGTCGACTGGGTTTGAGTCAACAAATGGTTCTGTTGCTAGGACCGTGTGCGAAGTGAAAGGAGGACATGTTGTGGCATCCGACGCAACCGAAAATACAGAGCTAGTTTGATCAGAAGTTGCAAGAGTTTTCCAAAGAAGAAAGTCGAAACACTTGAATGACAGTAGATCAGTGGGTGGACAGATATATTCATGATGGTCCGTACGAATGGTTTTTTTGTGAATTCCCGATCCTTTTGTTCGAGTGGTTGGAAAAGTTGACATTTCAGAAGAGGAACCACCAAGGTGGTGAGCTGACGACTTGGACCCCAGAGTTGATCCAAGAACTATAGGAGGTCAACAAAAAAGCATCGCAGGCTGTCGAAGTGTGGCTTGATAGCATCTTGGAAGTATATATCACTGAATTCGCGGTTGATACGCATAAGTCCTATAGTGAAGTTGAAAGATATTTATTCCGCGAACCCCGGGGAAGGTTTTTGCTATTGCTTCAACTGTCAATTAAGATGCTTATTTGCGAGAAGCATATATTGAAGATGCATATAGATCAGTAAAAATCCTGGTGGGTGGAGGCCGTGGGTATCGCGATGGCTGGGGGGCGGTACATGAACTGATAAGGGGTAGATGGGTGTAAGTCATGACGGGATTGTGATTGAAGCCAAGGAAGAGAGTGGTCTTACAAGGGGAGGAGCGAGGTTTCGATAGGAAAAGAGGCAGAGGATAGGAGAAAGTCCTGCTGCGATCGAACCGCAAGTTCGCGAAGGAAGACCACACAGGATGAAGCGACCTCACAGTCCGTACAAGGAAAACTAGGATACACCCAGGATAGAGGCAGGACCAAACCCCAGCAACAACATACCCACACCTCCTCTCACTATCTGTCAGCCGGTAAGAAACAAAACTTCGACCCCACTGAGTCAACAAAATTTTATTGCTAGTAGCTTAGCGACTGCAGGAAGAAAGCCTAAGATGGTGGGCGAGGATGCTAAGTTGCCACTGTTCCATGGAGATGAAAAAGACAATCCTGAATAATACTGGTTCTTATGTGAGGTAGTATGGACCATAAAACAGATTACTGATGATAATGCCAAGAAAGGATAGTTAGCGACAACTCTGCGAGGTCGTGCATTAGATTGGTTTATGAAGTTTGTTCTAGTCCCTACAGGAGCTCTAGAGAAGACACTAGATGACATCAGGGATGGTTTGATTGCAGAATTCAGAAAACCCAAGTGTGAAGCACAATATATTACAAAATTAAAAGATATTAAGCAGTATCCCAATGAGACGGTGTGGGATTTTGATCATCGGTTTAAGACGCTGATGGTGAAGGTTATTTTTTATATGAGCATTGTCCAACACAAAGAGTGGTTCATTGTGGCATTGCTCTCGCATATTCGAATACCAGTGATCCAACAAAACATCTCGACGCCCAGTGAAGCTTTGGAGATTGCGATGTAGTTGGAAGCATCAACGGTTAGGGAAAATGCAGCTGGGATGTCGCAGATACTGATGCAGTTGGCTAACTTGACCATAAAGCTGCAAGATCTGAAGAAGGGAAAGGAGCAACACGAAGAAGTATTGTGTATGCGATGTCGAGGGGAAGGACATACTAAGGACAATTGCCTTGAATTACGCAACTATTTTGTTTCGGAGGCACCCAACCCATTGAATGGTGGTGGCATGCCATGGTGTCGCATTTGTTAGGTATTTGGGCACCGCCATGAGGAATTCCCATACATGCAGAAGATGGTTAAACTGATGAATCTATATTTCACTTTTTGTAAATCAGTGGGACATGATTGCAAATATTGTCGGGTGTATGGTTTGCTTCATGAGAGAATGTACGATGCATTCTATGTAAACGATGACCAGCGTGCCATACAACAACTACAACCATAGCCACAAGTATCCTAGCCACTACCTCGACCGTAGTACTGTTTGTACCACAGCAGCAACCATAATAGTTCATGTCACAATATGCTCCGATGCGAATGGCTCCACAACAGCCACAACACATTCAGCAACCACAGTATGTGCAGCAAGGGCATGGCATGCAACCAACTCTGATGCAGCAACAGTACATTCAACCGTAGTACCAATAGCAATGTGGATTTCATGGAGGATTCCGGGGTGGATGCGGTGGAGGATTTGGTCACAGAGGAGGACGGGGAGTTCATGGACATGTGCAATGCTATCACTGTATGGTATGGGGACACTATCAGCGCGATTGACCCCTATTGCAGACCCAATGTACATTTTGCTTTATTACAGACCACACAGTGGAAAACTACCCACAGTTAATTGCACGATGGCAGGCAGGGAATGTTCCACAATTGCAGAATCAGAACCAGGCACAACAACCAGTACAGAATCAGGTGCAGCAACCGATGCAGAACCAAAACCAATGTCCAATTCAGAATGCTAATCAAAATGTGAACCAACAAGGGAATCCGACACCAAAAAAGAATCAGGGTCTGAATGTTGCAACAATTTCTGTGGAGCCAATACCACAAGATGCGGCTATCGCAGTCATCATGAGGGGAGGTGCAAAAATAGGAGGAGACATTCGATTGGCTGGGCAGAAGACGGTATCATTTGACATTGATTTTGATCATGATACATTCTTTCAGACACATCGTTCGATGGAACAGTGTTAAATTTTTAGAATTTAGTTCAATCTAATCTAGGATCTTAACTGAGAGAACAACATGTACAGCAAATCTACAGCATATCAATCATCGACACAATAATTCAAGCACACAAGAGACACAGCGTTTACTTGGAGAAAACCATAACAGTGAAAAACCCCAATAACTTCCTCAGAGATAGATAGAGCAATGATACAACCAGAGTACAAGAGATAGTCTTCTCCTAGCAGTAGAGCCTCCTCCTCCACAAGTGCGCCACTCTCCCAAGCGTGAGTGAGAGAATAGAATGTGTAAAATGAGAGAGACACACTCTCTATTTATACACTAACTTGACTTGACCTTTACTCAACTAGGTCGGCCTCAACTTAACCACTTAACATAATGATGATTGGGCTGACACCCAATAGGGTGGTCTAATAACCCATCAAGTATAAGTTACGACACTTACAATATAAATGTCAACACTTCCATATAGAGGAATAATAACATCTCTATAGAAATACAATATACATATATGTGAAATACATTCCGAAGTTACATATACATCAACACTCCCTCTTAACTAGGAAGGTATTTCTTGACACAGGTCTTCTAGCACAAGTGTTCTTCTCTGGATCATCGTCACTAGATAATCGTCATCGTCATTGTCACTGCTGCTGCTATCTCAATCAATATCTGAATCTACTCGTCATAGGAAGTTCTATAGAGCCAATCCTTTTTCATACTGGATGTAGGCCCACCACCTACAGGTCTTCATCATCATTGGCCATACTGTGGAATCCTCAGGACTTATTACATGCGTCACAAAACCTGGCTGTAGCATCCCAGGCTATTACGAGCACAAAGCTCTACCTGTCGGATCTCCTAGGATCACATTACATGTGACCCATCACAAAACCTGGTTGAAGCATCCCAGGCTATTACGAGCACACAACTCTACCTGTCAGATCTCCTAGGAGCACATTACATGTGATCTCACCACATAACCTCGTTGAAGCATCCCAGGCTGTTACGAGCACACAGCTCTACCTGTCAGATCTCCCAGGAGCACATTAGATGTGGTCCACCACAAAACCTGGATGAAGCATCTGAGGCCTTTTTCATCCTATCCAATTCTCCCAGGAGCAAATTACATGTGGTCATGGCAAAACCTGGTTGAAGCATCTGAGGCTTTTTTCATCCTGTCCAGATCTCCCAAGAGCAAATTACATGCCATAGGAAAAAACCTCACAAGAGCATCTCAGGATGTTACGGGTACACAACTCTGACATGAAGATCTCCCAAGGCATAAATTACATGTCCTCCCAGAGCAATGTCTCGAAAGAGCATCCCAGGCTGTTACGGGTACACAACTCCGACCTATAGGATCTCCCAGACATGCTCATCTGCACAACCTGAGCCACGGCCACAAAGTATCATCCTGGTAGTCATAATACATCATCCTGATCATCATCACTACAACATCCTACTGCATGTCATTTGGAGCAACATCCTGAAGCTCGGCATCTATGATCATCCTGATCATACACTGCATCCACCTGATGCATACCAAGTATCTACCTGATACATATCATCATACATGATCTACCTGATCATACAACGTATCCATCTGATACATACACAGATACATGATCCACACAATGTATTCACTTGATACATATCAACATACATTATCTCAGTATCCATCTGATACATATATAGATACATGGTCCAAGCATCCAACATGATGCATATACAAAATACATACAAATGATCCAACTGATCATATCCAGCATCCAACATGATGCATACATACATAAATGATTCAATTGATCATATGCAGCATCCAACATGATGCATATATACATAAATGATCCAACTGATCATAACAAGCATCCAACATGATGCAATGATCCAACTAATCATAACAAGCATCGTCCTCTTTAGATCATCTCATCGTCCACTAAGCACAGCCCAGATGCACATCATCGAGCACATACACCATCGACATGGGAGAAGACATCTACCACCATTCGGGGAAGGCTCCAGCCCTTAATTTTTCACCATGGGAGAACACATCTAGCACCATGTGAAAAATGGCTCAGCAATTCCATCACGACCAAGGGAGAACACATCAATCATGTTAGAAAAGCTCATGTGCATCTTCATCTTCCAGACTCATCACTTCCCTTTGGAAGGAACCTCGATCTGAAGTGCACCAATCCTTTCTCTGAAGTACTCAAACTTCACTCTAGCCAATGGCTTGGTCAATACGTCTACAACCTGCTCATCCGTCACAACATACTCTGCTTCGGCTGTACTTAGTGCTACGCAGGACTGCTTCCTGCTAAACCAAGAAATTACACCTGATCCCATACTGAAGCAGCACCCATAAGTGCTCTTCCTATCTGCATCACTTCCTGCCTCATCAACATAACCCTGCAGGTTAAACTTTTGATTTGCATCATACTTGAGCCCATAATCAACTGTACCCTTCGGGTACCTCAAAATATGCTTTACAACAACCAGGTGAACACTCCTCGAATCCATCAGGAACTGTCTCAATGTGTTCACCACAAAGAAAATATATAGTCTCATGTTCATCGGGTACATCAAGGACCCAATCATTTGATTATACATAGTTATATCAACCGGCTCAGATGAAGCATCACACAGAAGCTTCAGGGTCGATGCCATAGGTGTGGCCATAGCCTTGCAGTCCATCATCTCGAACCTCTTCAGGATCTCTACTGCATACTTCCCTTGTCCAAGGAAGATTCCATCTGCACTCTGACACACCTCCATTCCAAAAAAAAATAGTGCATCATCCCCAAGTTCTTCAAATCGAACTCGGCAGCAAGCTTCCGCTGCATGTCGGCAATCAATCTATCCTCACCTGTTACAAAAAGGTAATCCACATAGTAGTATCACTTGATTGCCTTCCTCAATGTTGTAGTAAAGGTTGGAATCCACTTTATTCTTGGTAAATCCCAAACTAGATAGAAACCTGTCTATCCTACCATACCAAGTTCTGCACATATATGACTCCATGTCATGTGTCTCAGAACCAAGTCCCTGCACCACACACACTTCTTCTTCAACTACACCATTCAAGAAAGTGTATCTTCCTCTTCATCACTGCAACATGCTAGATCTTGTAGATCCTCTTGGAAGTCACTATAGACTCCCCTTCAGGTCTTGGGACTGCATCTCAAACATCTTCGTGATCGACTGGTACTCCTCGATCATGGCATTCTTCCTAGATCCTAGGAACTTCAATGTATTCAATATTTTCAATAGATAACTTTGTTGCTGAACAAATGTTGTAGTCCTTCTTTTGTAGGTGATGGTATATGATCTTTCCTACACAACAAGTTAAATTGCATGATTAGAAAACATCTCATAGTTTTCAGAACAAATTATTACACATAAATAAATATGTCATACAGTCATGCAATTATCTTAGCCAATGCTTCAATACAACATTTATCCATATTCCGTAACTTTCTAGATGCCTTCCAATCTCTACCAAAACATTGTTAAGAGTGTGCACAACTCCTAACATGTCAGCAAAGAGGTTTCATTCTAGATAAGTAGCAATGGAATGTTGTACAGTGCCATAGGCCACTTACCCATGTATATTAGTAGTATACTCTTCATCAATGCAACTATTCTAATATGCATAATACACAACCTAATTCTAGGAACATAAGCATATACATCATTAAATAACATTATGTAAGAAATGAAAATTAAAATACTTATCTTTGCATGGTTGCTGGGTGGACTCCCTCTAAATCTTTGCAACCCCATTCTGATGTGGATTGTGAGAAGTGGTCAACTCCCTCTGAATATCTGTTTTAGGAACCTATGTCGACCCTTCTCTTTACTATGTTAGTATATTGTTGTTGGACACATATGCTTTGTAAGTCATCCCGTAGTATTTGTTGATCCATAGTTTATATTAGTCCATAGTATTGACCCATAGTATTGGACGCATATGCTTTGTAAGTCGTCCCTTAGTAGTATATGTCCCATGGTTTTGACTCATAGTATTGGGCATAGACTTAGTATATAAGTGTGTGTTGAGGTCATTGAAGGCACCGTGAAGTTAATTGTATTGAACTTGCTCAAAGGAGGTTTCCCCCTCAAAGTGGCTCGTGATCAATATAAAAGTGATTCTGAGTTCTCTTATTCCTGATATCTCGTGTATTGCATTAATGAATTATTGCAGGTTCATCACATCTGGTATCAGAGCACTTTCTTGGACTCGTTGGGTGGAATTTCTGCCAATTTTTTTTTTTTCGCATCTGTTGCAGCTTCGGATTTGGGAATAATCCCTATCCACTTAACTGTGGGAAGTACTTGGGCATAAGCCCTAAAACTCATTGTGAGGAGTACCACAGGAACCCAAAAGTAGCTGGCCCATTGAGAGGACCTGCCAGCGAAAAGGGCAATGACCCCTACCTGATTGACTAGTTCCCACCCGTGAGGTAAACCAAGAGCTGTCGTTTGTGGCAAAGCGGTTATTAGTTTTACCTGAGCCGTGGAGTGAGTGGTACTGCCCCAATACGCAAGCCGTCAGACAACATTGGTGGCCGAGTGAAACACCTGAACTGTTAGGAAGCCGTACATACCTGGGGTCCATATCTACTTTCAGTTGAACTGTTGCCGATCTGCTCCAGATCCAGTTGTTTCAGATCTATTCTGAAAGTCATTCCAGATCCAGTCACTGTTTCAGATCCAACCGTTTTTTATTCCTTCTGAACTATTGCAGATCCATCTGTTGCGGATCTCTTCCGCGCCACTGTTGCCGAGCCATTTTTGAACAAAAAAAAAAGAAAAAAAGAGTATAAAATTCAGTTTTTTCTCCATATCTCCCTTGTTTTCACTCTGTTTCCCTTGAAATTTTCGGGGAACCCCTGTCATTCCATTCTGCATCTTTCATTCCTGAGGACAATATCCCCAATTCCCCTTCCCAAAGCCCCAAATCCCACATTTGTCTATTTTTAGGGTTTTCCATAACTTCCTCAGATTTCACCCAATCACCAAATTTTACCACAGAGTTCCTTTCTGAATTCTACTTCTTTGTCCCTTTCTGCCAAATTTTCTCATTCTATCACCCCGCTTCTGAAATCCCCCTTTTTGCTTTCTTGTCCTTTCGACAGTGTCCAAAATCTAGTCAAACCCCAATTACCCATTAGATTGTTTCCCCAATCCAAATTTCCCTTTACTAAATTAGCTTCTGTTTGTGTTTTTCTACCCATTCCACCCCCCCCCCCAAAAAAAAAAAAACCGTGGTTATGGTTGTCACCCGTGCAGGAGCACACACCATGGAGGAAGCACTTGCAGCTATCCAAACCAAACTCCAAGATCTGGATGAAAAATTTCTCATCCTCCATCTTCAGAATTCAGCCATGAACAATACCAGACAGCCATAATCTTTTGTAGCTACCGGGCTCTCTTCTTCCAACAATTTTCGTGGGCCGAAGCTTGATTTTCCTCGCTTCAATGGTACTGATTCGACTGGATGGATATATCGAGCAGAACAATATTTCAGTCTGCATAATACTTCTGATGCCCAAAAAGTTCCACTTGCATCCTTTCATTTGGAATAGGAATCCCTTCAATGGTACCGTTGGTACATTAAAGCTCATCTCGAGCCAAACTGGACAGATTTTTGTCAACTCATTTTGCCATGATTTGGTCCTAGTGATTTTGATGATTTCACAGGAGCACTCACTAAACTTCACCAAATTGGCACAGTGAGAGAGTATCAGACAAAATTTGAGAAATTGGCCATTCACACAAAAGGATTGTCTGATGAATTCTACAGGAGTTGTTTTATCAGTGGTCTGAAGGATAAAATCCGCTTAGAGGTCAAAATGTTTTGTCCCAACATAATGATGGAAGTCCTAGGGTTGGATAAGCTGGCCGAGGACAAGATCCCAGCTCAACAACGCTCCAAACCCACCTTTGTTCCCTTCAGAAATATGGGTTCCCAATGACCTCCCATCACACCTTCTCCTCAACCAACTCCTATCAAGCATTTGTCTGAAATAGAAATGCAGGCACGCCGAGAAAAAGGGCTTTGCTATAATTGTGATGAGAAATTCACTCGGGGACATAGATGTGTTCAACAAAAGCTCTATCTCTTGGATGTGGATTCTCCGCCTGCCTTAGAACTTGGTGAAGAAGCTACAGATACAGTAGATGATCAGGTCGACATTCAACACCCACCTATGGACACCCCATCTCAGGACGACCCACCCAAGATCTCTCTCCATGCTGTAACCGGCGTCACCACCCCACAAACAATGCGGGTTAGGGGATACTTCAAGAAGCTCCCTCTTACCATACTCATTGATTCTGGTAGCACTCATAACTTCATTGACCCTCGGATTGCCAAATAGGCTGATTGTTTTGTCCATCCTTGCTCCAACTTTGAAGTCATGGTTTCCAATGGGGGCACCTTACCTCGCAAGGGGAAGTGTCACAATGTGCGTATCTCTATGGAAGATTATAACCTACGCTCTGACATGTTTGCCTTGTCCTTAGGCTGATGTGATGTGGTTTTGGGCGTTCAATGGTTACGCACACTTGGACCCATCTTATGGGATTTTGCTGAACTTTGGATGCAGTTTAAATTCAATGGGGCACAACACAAATTTATGGGCTTACAACCAGGGTCTCTCTGCATCATCAGTTCACATTGCCTGGAAAAAATCCTTAAGAAGAATTCACATGGTGTCATTGATCAGCTCAATTCCATTCAGATGCACCCATCAACAGTCTCCACTACTTCCTTGGCTAGATATGCAGGTATCTTTGCTGAACCAATGCGCTTGTTGCCTTCAAGAGACCTTTCTGGTAAGAATTTAGCCACATCTACCTCTCAGCAGGAAATGATGGCTATTTTGCATGCAGCATAGAAGTGGCAGCCATACCTATTAGGGAATTATTTCTGCATCAAGACTGATCTCCAGAGTCTGGAAATTTTTTTGGAACAATGGGTCTCCTCCCCAACACACTTGAAATGGGTTATCCCTATGTGATCAATTACAATAAGGGTAAGGACAATATGGTGGAAGATGCTCCTTCTTGCACAATTGATGACCCAGTTTCTGTTACAGCTCTTTCTCTGCTTGTTCCAAATTGGTTGAAATATGTTCAACAGGGCTCTCTCTTTTATGAACTCCATGCTTCTTCATCAACAGGGCACTTTGGGTTCTGCAAAATGTATGATTGGGAACAATGTAACTTCTTTTGGCAGGGACTAAAAATTACAATTCAACAGATGGTGGATGGCGATGATACTTTCCAAGTCAACAAGGGTGAAATGACACTCCTTTTGGGATTTCTCAAACCCTTGCCCATCCCTACACAACTTTCGCCAACTATTTCTATGGATTCCATAGAAGTGCTCTAGTGGTACAATACCACATCTCAAAGGACACCATATGAAGCAGTCTATGGACAAACACCGCCAGTTCTTCTTCCATACACCCTTAGCAGCTCCCCAGTTCAGGAAATTGACTCGGTTCTTCGAAACCACGATCAGATTCTTCTCATTCTGCAGGACAATCTTCACATGGCTAGAATTCGCCTGAAACAACAAGCCAACCAGCACTGTTCTGAGCGCATTTTCCATGCAGCTGATAGGGTTCTTCTTCATCTACAGCCTTCCAAGCAATCCTCCTTGACACTCCAAAGGCGTCAGTGGCCTGAAATGAAACCCGAGGATGCTACCGGAGAACCACTCCTTCAGATTCTGCAGCAATTTCTCCAACCAAAGCTTTGAGGACAAAGCTTTTTCTAAGGGAGAGGGGATGTTAGGAACCTATGTCAACCCTTCTCTTTACTATGTTAGTATATTGTTGTTGGATGCATATGCTTTGTAAGTCATCCCGTAGTATTTTTTGATCTGTAGTTTATATTAGCCCATAGTATTGACCCATAGTATTGGATGCATATGCTTTGGAAGTCATCCCGTAGTATTATATGTCCCATGGTTTTGACTCATAGTATTGGGCATAGACTTAGTATATAAAAGTGTGTTGAGGTCATTGAAGGCGCCGTGAAGTTAATTGTATTGATCTTGCTCAAAGGAGGGTGCCCCCTCGAAGTGGCCCGTGATCAATATAAAAGTGATTCTGAGTTCTATTATTTCTGATATCTCGTGTATTGCATTAATTAATTATTGCAGGTTCATCAAAATCTGCATCCTTGCAGAAACTACTGAATTGTGCTCCTTTGCTTTCTTGCAGGAACAACTGGAGTGTGGTCCCTCTTGATCTTTTCTTCCTGGATTACCTGTCCTTGAACTTACATCCATCCTTAATCACTATGCATGCTTATTAGTATCAGCATTGTGTTATCCTTGAGGTCTCATACATAATCACACATTTATTAGTATAATCTTAATACTATCAAAACACAATAAACTTAAATGTGTATATTCATGATCATTCACAGATAATAAACATTAGTATTCAAGGTTTCAAGGAAGTCTTCTTTACTCATGCATATTCTTATTTGATCATAGGACTCTTCTGATTAGTTAAATCATCAATGCATAAACCCGTGATTACTCAAACCTATACCTTCATGATTCTTCTGGTTAGTCATATCATCAATTATGGTAAGAAACATAATATGCATACAGCCATGACTATTCAAACCTATGACTTCATGAATAATCATTATCAACAACACAACAGTATAAGATCCTAACACAAGGTAGGATTGAAGCTTGATATAGGAAAAACATACCTGGATTAGCATGCTAGCTAGTTATGTCTAACATACCCGCATAATGTCTTCTGGTTTTGTTCAGTGACTTTTGCTAGTAACCTACATGTCTCATAAGTTAGCCATTGTAGAACCAAGTTATACATACCTCATAAGTAGATCTTCTATGTGATCCATGACAATGGATGAATCTCTGTCTTCATTTCACCATGATCATATGTTGAAGTAGAACATGATTTGTCTTTCTTGGTGTACCTTTTATGTTAGCGAACAACATAAACCTCATACAACATCACAATGCATTAGTACAATCATAAGTGTCGAAACCTTAATTAATGAATATCTTCTATTAAGGTGATACGACAATTCTAGTAATTAATCAATATTGTACTGTAATGATATGAAGACAAACATATGATAAACTTAACCATGAAACATACTTGTAAGCCATACCTATCAAGATTGCTTGTAATCTTCTTATGGAAGGCCTTAGCCTCATCTCCCTCTGAGACAGGAACTTCTTCACTTATGCAAGTGACCAATCCATCTTCTTCTAGGATTAACCCAATCCACTTGATTTGCAAGAACTAGACCTGGAGCTGGATTAGGGTTTGTAAAAGAAACTCCAAAAATTCAAACTTTGAATTTCAAACTTCCGAAAGGATAGAAATATGCGCCTTGATAAGTTGATCAAGTTGGTATATTCAGAATTTGAAAATTGCAAAGTTTCACCCCTTGAAATTGCCTTTTAGATTTCTGGATTCATTAGGGAGGACCGTAAATTAGGGTTTGAGTTTCCTGGAGCTTCACCCAACCAAAATATTTGATTCAAAGCTCTAAGCTTCGATTTTTCTAAGGAGCTTCCAGCCGTGGTCATAGATTTTCAAAATTCCAATTTTTGCAGAAGCCATAATTTTCCATCTTTCCGATCAAAGTCCCGAACTGGGGTTTGATCAAGCCCGACCTTTTTCCCAACCAAAAAATATGATCTTGGTCTCTAAATTTCTATTTTGATGAGTAGCATCCATCCGTGGTCTCCGATTACAAAAATTCCAACTTTCTCTGAAGCCCTAAATTCCGGAAGCCATGAATGAAGGTGCTCAAAAATAATTTTGATTTGACAGAAATAAGTACCTAATTGTTTCTAGTGTAACTCTGCACTTTTTCAATCTACAGGGTCTGAAATGTTTTCTTGAGATCGCCTGACCTATTATCTTTCCATCTCGACAGGTTTTACCTCAATTGGATTCTCTGAGAGAGATTTATGCCAAGTGTCGCAACGTGACCTGTTTATGGGATACTACAGGAGAGAGAACTTGTATGACATGCCACGTGTCACTGGTTCAACTTCAGCCTACGATTTTTTTTTTTGAGATAGCACAGTCTATGTACTACCTCTTACTCTTTACGAAATTTCATTTGGAGCTTCCTAGCCCAGGTTATGACCTTTTTCCCAAGGTCACTTGATTTTGACTCAGATCTGGGAGAGGCAGAAACCCTATATTGTAAAGATCATAAAACACAAAGTAAAACGAATTAGAGGTTTTCCTTTGGAAACAAGGTACATGGGGATATAATATTCGACCCGTAAAAGTTTCAGAACCGAAAAAGTCTCCAAAACAGATTTATAGCGAAAGTGCTACGATGATTGGTTTATGCTATATCAAGCCTTAACATCGTAAGTGCAACAAGTGTCATACATGCCATATCATGCCTTCTTTCAGGCTAGCTCTAATACCATGTTGAATTTTCAGAATTTAGTTCAATCTGATCTAGGATCGTAACTGATAGAACAACATGTATAGCAAATCTATAGCATATCAATCATGGACACAATAATGCAAGCACACAAGAGACACAGAGTTTACTTGGGGAAAACCATAAAGGTGAAAAACCCCAATAACTTCCTCAGAGATAGATAAAGAAATGATACAACCAGAATACAAGAGATAATATTCTCCTAGCAGTAGAGCCTCCTCCTCCACAAGTGCGCCACTCTCCCAAGTGGGAGTGAGAGAATAGAATGTGTAAAATGAGAGAGACACACTCTCTATTTATACACTAACTTGACTTGACCTTTACTTAACTAGGTCGGCCTCAACTTAACCACTTAACATAATGTTGACTGGGTTGACACCCAATAGGGTGGTCTAATAACCCTTTGACCCACATGGCCGAACCCCAATAGGGTGGTATAATAACCCTTCGACCCACATGACTTATACAGGGCCGACCCCAACAAGGTGGTCTAATAACCCATCAAGTATAAGTTACGACAATTACAATATAAATGACAACACTTCCATATAGAGGAATAATAATGTCTCTATAGGAATACAATATACATATATGTGAAATACATTCCGAAGTTA
Organism: Larix kaempferi; assembly: GCA_027924585.1. Lineage (NCBI taxonomy): Eukaryota > Viridiplantae > Streptophyta > Pinopsida > Pinales > Pinaceae > Larix > Larix kaempferi. The sequence goes on from BSBM01000997.1 coordinate 20,850,439, forward strand.
CATATACATCAACACTCCCTCTTAACTAGGAAGGTATTTCTCGACACAGGTCTTCTAGCACAAGTCTTCTTCTCTGGATCATCGTCACTGGATAATCGTCATCGTCATCGTCACTGCTGCTACTATCTCAATCAATATCTGAATCTACTTGTCATAGGAAGTTCTATAGAGACAGTCCTTTTTCATACTGTATGTAGGCCCACCACCTGTAGGTCTTCATCATCACTGGCCATACTGTGGAATCCTCAGGACTTATTACGTGCATCACAAAACCTGGCTGTAGCTTCCCAGGCTATTACGAGCACACAGCTCTACCTATCAGATCTCCCAGGAGCACATTACATGTGACCCATCACAAAACCTGGTTGAAGCATCCCAGGCTGTTACGAGCATACAGCTCTACCTATGGATCTCCTAGGAGCACATTACATGTGATCTCACCACAAAACTTGGCTAAAGCATCCCAGGCTGTTACAAGCACACAGCTCTACCTGTCAGATCTCCCAGGAGCACATTACATGTGGTAAACAACAAAACCTGGCTGAAGCATCTAAGGCCTTTTTCATCCTATCCAAATCTCCCAGGAGAAAATTACATGTGGTCATGGAAAAACCTGGCTGAAGCATTTGAGGCCTTTTTCATCCTGTCCAAATCTCCTAGGAGCAAATTACATGCCATAGGATAAAACCTCGCAAGAGCATCTCAGAATGTTACGAGTACACAAATCTGACCTGAAGATCTCCCAAGGCACAAATTACATGTCCTCCTAGAGCAATGTCTCGAAAGAGCATCCCAGGCTATTATGGGTACACAACTCCAACCTATAGGATCTCCCAGACATGCTCATCTGCACAACCTGATCCATGGCCACAAAGTATTATCCTGATACTCATCATACACAATCCTGATGTACACATGATCATCCTGATCATCATCACTACAACATATTGTTGCATGTCATCTAGAGCAACATCCTGAAGCTCGTCATCTATGATCATCCTGATCATACACTGCATCCACCTGATGCATACCAAGTATCTACCTGATACATATCATCATACATGATCTACCTGATTATACAATGTATCCACCTGATACATACACAGATACATGATCCACACAATGTATCCACCTGATACATATAAACATACATGATCTTAGTATCCACCTAATACATATAAAGATACATGGTCCAAGCATCCAACATGATGCATATACAAAATACATACAAATGATCCAACTGATCATATCCAACATCCAACATGATGCATACATACATAAATGATTCAACTGATCAAATCCAACATCCAACACGATGCATATATACACAAATGATCCAACTGATCATAACAAGCATCCAACATGATGCAATGATCCAACTGATCATAAAAAGCATCGTCCTCTTCAGATCATCTCATTGCCCACGAAGCACATCCCAGATGCACATCATCCAGCACTTGCACCATCGACATGGGAGAACACATCTACCACCATATGGGGAAGGCTCCAACCCTTACTTTTTAACCATGGGAGAACACATCTACCACCATGTGAAAAATGGCTCAGCAATTACATCACGACCAAGGGAGAACACATCAACCATGTCATAAAAGCTCATGTGCATCTGCATCTTCCAGACTCATCACTTCCCTTTGGAAGGAACCTCGATCTGAAGTGCACCAAGCCTCTCTCTGAAGTACTCAAATTGCACTCTGGCCAATGGCTTGGTCAATACATCTGCAACCTGCTCATTCATCGCAACATACTCTGCTTCAGCTATACTTAGTGCTCCGCAGGACTGCTTCCTGCTAAACAAAGAGATCACACCTGATCCCATACTGAAGCAACACTCATAAGTGCTCTTCCTATCTGCAACACTGCATGCCCAACCAACATAACCCTGCAGGTTAAAATTTTTATTCGCATCATACTTGAGCCCATAATCAACTGTATCCTTCAGGTACCTCAGAATATGATTTACAACAACCAGGTGAACACTCCTCGGATCCGTTAGGAACTGGCTCAATGTGTTCACCACAAAGAAAATATCTAGTCTCATGTTCATTGGGTACATCAAGGACCCAATCATCTGACGATACATAGTGATATAAACCGGTTTAGTTGAAGTATCACATAGAAGCTTCAGGGTCGATGCCATAGGTGTAGCCGTAGCCTTGCAGTCCATCATCCCGAACCTCTTTAGGATCTCTACTGCATACTTCCGTTGTCCAAGGAAGATTCCATCTGCACTCTGCCACACCTCCATTCCAAAAACAAATAGTGCATCATGCCTAAGTTCTTCAACTCGAACACGGCAACAAGCTTCCGCTGCATGTTAGCAATCAATCTATCCTCACCTGTTACAAACAGGTCATCCACATAGTAGTATCACTGGATTTCCTTCCTCAACCTTGTAGTAAAGGTTGGAATCCACTTTATTCTTGGTAAAACCCAAACTGGATAGAAAGCTTTCTATCCTACCATACCAAGTTCTGCACATATATGACTCCCTATCACGTGTCTCAGAACCAAGTGGCCGCACCACATACACTTCTTCTTCAACTACACCATTCAAGAAAGTGTATCTTCCTCTTCATCACTGCAACATGCTTGATCTTGTAGATCCTCTTGGAATTCACTACAGAATCCCCTTCAGGTCTTGGGAATCCATCTCAAACATCTTCGTGATCCACTGGTACTCCTCGATCATGGCATTCTTCCTAGATCCTGGGAACTTCAATGTCTTCAATAATTTCAATAGATAACTTTGTTGTTGAACAAATGTTGTAGTCCTTCTTTTGTAGGTGATGGTATACGATCTTTCCTACACAACAAGTTAAATTGCATGATTAGAAAACATCTCATAGTTTTCAGAACAAATTCTTACACATAAAGAAATATGTCATACAGTCATGTAATTATCTTAGCCAATGCTTCAATACAACATTTATTCATATTTCGTAACTTTCTAGATGCCTTCCAATCTCTACCAGAACATTGTTAAGAGTGTGCACAACTCCTAACATGTCAACAAAGAGGTTTCATTCTAGATAAGTAGCAATGGAATGTTGTATAGTGCCATAGGCCACTTACCCATGTATATTAGTAGTATACTGTTCATCAATGCAACAATTCTAATATGCATAATACACAACCTAATTCTAGGAACATAAGCATATACATAATTGAATAACATTATGTAAGAAATGAAAATTCAAATACTTATCTTTGTTTGGTTGTTGGCTGGACTCCCTCTAAATCTTTGCAACCCCGTTTTGATGTGGATTGTGAGAAGTGGTCAACTCCCTCTGAATATCTGCATACTTGCAGAAACTACTGAAGTGTGCTTCTTTGCTTTCTTGCAGGAACAACTGGAGTGTGGTCCCTCTTGATATTTGCTTCCTGGATTACCTATCCATGAACTTATATCCATCCTTAATCACTATGCATGCTTATTAGTATCATCATTGTGTTATCCTTGAGGTCTCATACATAATCACACATTTATTAGTATAATCTTAATACTATCAAAACACAATAATCTTAAACATGTATATTCATGATCATTCATAGATAATAAACATTAGTATTCAAGGTTTCAGGGAAGTCTTCTTTTACTCATGCATATTCTTATTTGATCATAAGACTCTTTTGATTGGTTAAATCATCAATGCATAACCCCGTGATTACTCAAACCTATACCTTCATGATTCTTCTAGTTAGTCATATCATCAATTATGGTAAGAAACATAATATGCATACAACCATGACTATTCAAACCTATGACTTCATGAATAATCATTAGCAACAACACAACAGTATAAGATCCTAACACAAGGTAGGATTCTAGCTTGATATAGGAAAAACATACTTGGATTAGCATGCTAGCTAGTTATGTCTAACATACCCGCATAATGTCTCCTGGTTCTGTTCAGTGACTTGTGCTAGTAACCTACATGTCTCATAAGTTAGCCATTGCAGAACCAAGCTATACATACCTCGTAAGTAGATCTTCTATGTGATCCATGACAATGGATGAATCTTTGTCTTCATGTCACCATGATCATGTGTTCTTGAAGTAAAACATGATTTGTCTTTCTTGGTGTACCTTTTATGTTAGCAAACAACATAAACCTCATACAACATCACAATGCATTAGTACAATCGTAAGTGTTGAAACCTTAATCAATGAATATCTTCTATTAAGGTGATACGACAAGTCTAGTAATTAATCAATATTGTACTGTAATGATATGAAGATAAACATATGATAAACTTAACCATGAAACATACCTGTAAGCCATACCTGTCAAGATTGCTTGTAATCTTCTTATGGAAGGCCTTAGCCTCATCTCCCTCTGAGACAGGAACTTCTTCACTTATGTAGGTGACCAATCCATCTTCTTCTAGGATTAACCCAATCCACTTGATTTACAAGAACTGGACCTAGAGCTGGATTAGGGTTTGTCAAAGAACCCCAAAAATTCAAACTTCTGAAAGAATAGAAATATGCACCTTGATGAGTTGATCAAGTTGGTATATTCAGAATTTGAAAACTGCAAAGTTTCACCCCTCGAAATTGCCTTTTAGATTTCTGGATTCACTAGGGAGGACCCTGAATTAGGGTTTGTGTTTCCTGGATCCTCACCCAACCAAACGATTTGATTCAAATCTCTAAGCTTTGATTTTTCTGAGGAGCTTCCAGCCTTGGTCACAGATTTCCAAAATTCCAATTTTTGCAAAAGCCCTAATTTTCCATCTTTCCGATGAAAGTCCCGAACTGGGGTTTGATCAAGCCCGACCTTCTTCCCAACCAAAAAATATGATCTTGGTCTCTAAATTTCCATTTTGATGAGTAGCCTCCAGCCGTGGTCTCCGATTACAAAAATTCCAACTTTCTATGAAGCCCTAAATTCCAGAAGCCAGGAATGAAGGTGCTCAAAAATAATTTTGTTTTGACATAAATATGTACCTAATTGTTTCTAGTGTAACTCTGAACTTTTTGATCCACAGGGCCTGAAAATATTTCTTGAGATAGCCCGACCTGTTATCTTTCCATCTCGACAATTTTGACCTCAATTGGATTCTCTGAGAGAGAGTTATGCCAAGTGTCGCAACGTGACCTGTTTATGGGATAATACAGGAGAGCGAACGTGTATGGCATGCCACGTGTCATTGGTTCCACTTCGGCTTCTGAAAAAGTTTTTTGAGATTGTACCATCTATGTACTACTTGTTAATTTTTACGAAATTTCATTTGGAGTTTCCTAGCCCAAGTAATGACCTTTTTCCCATGGTCACCTGATTTTGACTCAAATATGGAAGATGTAGAAACCCTATATTGTACAGATCATAAATCACAAAGTAAAATGAATTAGAGGTTGTAATTTGGAAACAAGGTACATGGGGATCTAATATTCGACCTATAAAAGTTTCAGACCCGAACAATTTGCGAAAATGGATTTATAGCGAAAGTGCTATGATGACTTGTTTTTTCTATATCAAGCCCTAACATCGTAAGTGCAACAAGTATCATACATGCCATATCATGCCTTCTTTCAGGCTAGCTCTGATACCATGTTAAATTTTCAGAATTTACTTCAATTTGATCTGGGATCTTAACTGAGAGAACAACATGTATGGAAAATCTACAGCATATCAATCATGGACACAATAATGTAAGCACACAAGAGACACAAAGTTTACTTGGGGAAAACCATAAAGGTGAAAAACCCCAATAACTTCCTCATAGATAGATAGAGCAATGATACAACCACAATACAAGAGATAGTCTTCTCCTAGCAGCAGAGCCTCCTCCTCCACAAGTGTTCCACTCTTCCAAGTGTGAGTGAGAGAATAGAATGTGTAAAATGAGAGAGACACACTCTCTATTTATACACTAACTTGACTTGACCTTTACTCAACTAGGTCGGCCTCAACTTAACCACTTAACATAATGCTGACTGGGCCGACACCCAATAGGGTGGTCTAATAACCCTTTGACCCACATGGCCGACCCCCAATAGGGTGGTCTAATAACCCTTCGACCCACATGAGTTATATAGGGCCGACCCCAACAAGGTGGTCTAATAACCCATCAAGTATAAGTTACGACACTTACAATATAAATGACAACACTTCCATATAGTGGAATAATAATGTCTCTATAGGAATACAATATACATATATGTGAAATACATTCCGAAGTTACATATACATCAACAACCAGGATCGTGGTAAAGCTGTCATCTGCGCATGCCCCCTGTTTTTTATACTATTTCCAAGGCAAGACCATTAGCGCAGTCAGGAACTTTGCAAAAGTTTCTTGAGAGATGTTTATTGTTGGAAAGGGATCTCACTACTCTGGCTGAGATTGAAGGGTTGTTGCAACATCCAACTAGGGGACTACGGGATTCCATGTTAAACTCCTTATATCGGTGGAATATAGGTAAGGAGATGCGAATGAACATACAAATTGGGGACTATGATGTTGATTTAGTTATTTTGGATCTTTGTTCGGATGTCAACATCTTAACAAAGAAAACATGGTAGAAAATGGGGAGCCTCCCATTGAGCTTCTCTCCTGTACAACTCCGGTTATCTAATCACGCTAAGGTGACACCTATTGGGAGAGTCCCACGGTTGGTGGTGGAAATTGAGGGCATGAAGAGATATGATGACTTTGATGTCATTGAATTGGTCGAAGGAGGAAGCTCGTATCCCGCATTGCTAGGGATTGGCTGGGCTAATGATAGTGGAGCGATAATCAACTTCAAGTGGTGGATGATGACTTTCAAAAATCTTGATCTCAGAGTTATAGCCCCATTGGATCCAACTGAAGGACACAGATACATTGAGCCAATGAAGGATGAATATCCCAGTGGAAGGGACCATGCATTCAACATTTCTAAAGACTATATTCATCTGACTGCCAACGGTGAGCTGGGATGGAACAGTGAGAGCTCTACATCTTCTGACTATGATGATGCATTAGAACACTGGCAGAACTGCTTGCACGAGGTATCACTTTGCAAGTGCGGATTATTCACGCAATCATTATACCATGTTGCAACCAAAATGGTCACACCACCCGTCTATGAGGGGTTGCCTGGTCTGTCTGAATTTCTGACAGAATTTGAGGAACGGGTTTCAGAACCACAGTGATTGCTAGCGTTGGAGGAAGCAATGAAGGCTACTCCAGCACGTTGGTGGGATACACACAAGAAATCAGTCGATGGGTGGTCACAATGCAGAATATTGATGACGGTTCGTTTCGACGATACCGATGTCTACCACACTAGGAAGTATGATGGTCGGAATAAACCTACAAGTCATTTGAAGGAATGTCAGACATTGTGGGCATCGCGACCAAGAGATGAGTGGGTCCATGCCTTCATTCACACTTTAGATGAGATGCCGCATTCATGGTATACAACAGCTGAGTTGCAAGGAGAAATTACCACTTGGGTGGAGCTGATGGTATGTTTCACTCATACGTTCAGCTTCACGGATGCCAACCCGGATATTAACAATGCTTTGTAGCTCATCTGTGATGTGGTTCTGAAGGTTGTCCTAGTGAAATATCCCGCAGATCCTCATGTGCATTACTAGATTTAATCCCTAATGGAATGTTACAATATCACTAGCGGGCCCGAAGACGGTGACGATCCACAGAATGTCAATATTCCTGAGTCTGAAGGAAGTCACGATGTGGTACCACCGGATGTGCCAAGTGATCCGTTCAGTCAGCCCTTGAAGCTTTGTAAGATCAATATTGGGACGAAGACCACTCCCAAGTTTGCGAATGTCGGAGATTATTGGGATGATGAGATGATGGGAAAGGTCACTGATTTTCTGTATGAATTCCAAGACCTTTTTCCTACGAAGTTCTCTGTGATGAAAGGTATTTTGGGTGATTTAGGTGAGATGAAGATTCCCTTGAAACCAGATGCTAACCCGATCATCCAGCGACCCTATCGGTTAAATATGTGACATAAGGAGAAGGTCAAGGTAGAACTTGATCACATGTTGGATGATGGTATCATTGAACCAGTTGAAGAGTTAGAATGGATCATTCCTATGGTGGTGTAGGACAAGAAGACTGGCGAGGTGCACATTTGTGTTGATTTGTGGAAGTTGAACGATGCCTACTTGCATCATCCCTTTATAACCCCATTTAATGATGAAGTACTCAAAGGTGTGGGAGGCCAGGAGATGTATTCATTCACAGATGGGTTATCGGGCTATCATCAGATCCACACTGCAACGGAAGACTGCCACAAGACAACTTTTGTCAGAATGGGGCTGTTTTCAATATACCGTGATGTCATTTGGGTTGAAGAATGCACCTACGATATTCTCGCGGGTTGTTGTTTCTATGTTCTGAGTCTTTATTCATAAATGTTTACAAGTATACATGGACGATTCGACAGTCTATGGGTTGATCCGTGATCATCTGGCCAATCTGCGGTTGATGCTTGAGCGATGCTGATAGCATCAGATATCGCTGAATTTGAAGAAATGCATCTTTTGTGCACCATTTGGGATATTGTTAGGTCACATCATGTGCAAACAAGGGTTGTTAGCCGATCAAGCAAAGATTGCACTCATTTTGAGCTTGACACCGCTGACCACTGTTAAGCAGTTGAGGGCGAATTTGGGGCATATTGGGTATTATCGCAAGTTCATCAAGGGATATGCAATGATCATTGCCTTTATGGAGAAGCTACTGAAGAAAGATGTAGTATTTCAATGGAGCACTGAATGTCAGAATAGTTTTGAGTAGGTGAAGGCTAAGATGGCTTTGGCACCACTTTTAGTATTTACGGACTGGAGTAAGGAATTTCATGTCCATGATGATGCATCGTTGATTGCACTCGGTGTGGTGCTGGGGAAACCAGGAGAGGGGGATCTTGATCACCCTATTACTTTTTCCAGTCAAAAGCTATCATCCGTAGAAAGGAACTACACCACTATTGAGAGGGAAGGATTGGTGATGGTCTATGCGGTGCAGAAGTTCCGACATTACTTATTGGGCCGACATTTTAAGATGTTCACAGACAACTTTGCATTGAAATACCTGGTCAATAAGCCTTTGTTGGGGGGGAATATATGTTGTTGGTTACTTCTCTTTCAAGAGTTCGATTTTGAAGTAATTGTGAAGCCAGGACGGTTGAATGTTGGCCCTGATCATCTATCGCGTATTGATATAGGAGAAGAGCCAACTAACATTGAAGACAGGTTGCCTGATGCACAACCGTTTAAGCTTGGAGTAGCCGATGGCTATTTTGAAGAAATTATTTAGTTTCTAGTGACAGGTACTGCACCAGAAGAGTTCACCACGAGTCAGAAGAAACAACTAGTGGTCAATGCTGCAGATTTCCAGCTCATTGCAGGCGAGTTGTACAAATTAGGCACAGATGAGATATTATGACGGTGCGTCTTGCCACATGAGAAAGCATAGATATTGGCAGAGGCACATGAAGGAGAGGTTGGAGGGCACTATGGAAGTCAGGTGACTTCTAGGAAGGTGCTTCGTGCGAGGCTTTGGTGGCCCACGCTGCACAATGATGTGACAGACTATGCGTGGTTCTGCGACATTTGTCAGAGAACCGGGAAGCCATCCAAGCGGGATGAGATGCCACTGATGCCTCAGTTAACATTGCAGCATTTGAGAAATGGCCAGTGGATTTTGTGGGACTAATCAATCCACTAGGGAAGTGCACTAGTGCAAGATACATCATTACCATGACAGATTATTTGATAAGATGGGAAAAAGCTGCACTAGTTGCTGATTGTTCTGCAGCCATTGCTGCACGGTTTTTGTTTGACAGCATTATCACCCGCTTCGCCTGCCCCAAGAAATTGCTGAGTGATCAAGGCAACCACTTTCTCAATCGCACCATTAGCGCATTGACAGAGGAACTACAGATACAACATAAGAAGAGTACTCCATATCATCCATAGGAAAATGGCACAATGGAAGCTTTCAACAAAGTATTAGAGCATGTGATGACAAAGGTGTGCAATGTGAACCACGATGACTGGGATCTGGAAATCCTTACAGTGTTGTGGGCATATCGCACCACATGTCAAAGGTTGACAGGTCAAACACCATTCAAGTTAGTATATGGACAAGAAGAAATTATGCTAATGGAGTACATCATTCTGAGTCTACACATAGCGACAATGACATGTATGGATGATGCAACAGCATTAGAAGAACGTCTAGCATAGTTAGTACAACTGGAGGAAGATCGCTCTATCGCAGGATTCCACCAGAGGGTGGAGAAGGATCGCCAGAAGGTGTGGAACGATCGCCACATAAAAAACAAATAGTTTCAGGAGGGTGACTTGGTGATGTTGTATGACAGCAAGTTTATGAAACATCCCGAAAAATTGTAGATGCATTGGTTGGGTCCATATCGCATCAGTAGCATCACTTCAGGAGGCGCAATACAGTTGCAGCAGTTAGATGGAGCGATGCTCCCAAATTTGATTAACTGTAGTAGGTTGAATCCCTATCGGTTGGGCTTGGAACAATGCGATTCCTGAGTCACATCGAAAAAAAAAAATGCAGGTTGATCGGCAGTAGGATGGCGCACCAACAAAGACAGAATGCGCAAGCAGGGAGGCTTGTCCCGTAAGTTAGGAGTGGTCCGCGATAGTGGAAGTGTTGTGACTTGGTCAAATCAAGCAATAAATTCCAAAAGAATAAAGAGTTAATTAACGACGCTTGTTCAAATCATGGGCATTAATGGCAGATCCGACCGATCAGCTGACAAGATCAACGACGGATTTGGGTGATTAATGCAGCATTTCGGTCAAGTTAATGCAGGATTTAGTGATGATTACGGAGGATTGCATTGGATTCTATAAGATTGGGTCAAAGTTGGTCGGAAGTCACCGAGAATTCAGTTGTTAAGGATTGTAGAGTGTTGTTATTTCCTAGTGAGTGTAGTTATGAGTTGGGCAAGGCTCGGTTGAACTTGCAGAGTGTCGTTGTTGAGCGTTGAGTGGGTCTGTCAATTACACCAGTGATCACTTGTGAACGTCATGTGAGGTATGCTCGAAATAGTTGAGATTAGAAATGAAGTAGAGTGTCCCTTCATCTTGGTTTCCGTTGAAGAAGAAGTCGAGTCCGCGAGAGACGTCAATCCTTAGGCAGAAGTTGCAAACATTTTGAGTCGCCGCAGAGAAAGCATTTGCTTCGGTCCTCCACTGCTGTGGCGGGGGAAGCTTAAGGGGAAGCAAGGACATCCAATTGCCGGGATGATGAGTCTGCCACATGGCAAGGACTCTTGGCCACTGATATCCTGGGGTATGTCCCCCCTAGTAGACCCAGGGTACCTTCCCAGAAGGTGCAGAGGAATTAGATGTATCTACTAAAGATGTCAGCGCTCCCTGCTAGGATGGACTGCTATATTAATATTGCATCGGCATCTAAAATATGATGACCATGATATGGTGGCATACAAGGAGATTGTGTCGGACCCGTATGAGCTAGGATCATAATTGAGCGGTAAGCGGGTTCTGCGTGATTGGGTGTGAGGTTTGAAATAGGTAGGCCAGGCCTTATCAATATGCCCCATTTTGGACAACTGTCGGAGGTCAATGCATGTGTGAAGCAGCTGCTGGCCTACTTTCATGGCAGTACGTTGTGGCTGGACGATGCAATTCCCATCATGGTGCACTTAATTGTAGAGATTACTGGGTTTCCCAAGGATGGGGTCGACCCATCGTAGTATTTCCGAGGAAAGGAGAACGACAAAAAGCTGGCCGCATAGTTGGTCAAGCGTTATGACTTGGAGAAGGATGGTCGTGGGTACTGGACCAACAACATCAATGATAAGGCGGTGCTCACCGACACCAAGATACTTTCCTGCAAAGTAGTACGGGGTGGTCGACCCAACGAGTGTAATTCAGGAATTGTGGCGTGTGCCAAGAAGTGTGCGACGGAGTACAGATGAACTAGTCATTGTTTCTATTGAATCAGTTGGTGGAGGATACTATGGTGGTTCAAGTAGGTAAGGGCTCATTCACATATAGCTGACTTCTGCTATTGATTGCATTCGTGGCTTGGAAGGAGCCCCACGTGTACCAGGGTATGGAGATTGACGCCGTGAACGAGCGTCATGGTGCGCATTATCAAAACTTGTGGTTTGTTCGTGAACAAGAATGGAATAGGGAATGTACATTGCTATTCTGATTATACTGGGAGATGCTTTGTGTGGCTGCGACGAAGGTGTATTGATTGACCGAAGAAACCGCAGCGTAGTTTAAGCTGGTCATGGTGTTTGCAATTTGACTGCATGCAATTTATGTCCAAGCCCACTGTGACCTAGATACGAAATGGATGCTAATACCATATAAGGTGAAGACGATGGAGTTAAAGGCTATCATGAATGACTGGCCAGCGAAATGGCGCAAACCCATGGGGTTGGCCGAGATTGAGGCTAGAGAACCGACGGAAGGCCCAGATGACCGCATATCGGCGGAGGACCAATGAATTCATCATGATTCTGATCAAGAATCCATAAAGATACCAATAGATGACGACAGTGACCGGGACCTTGAAGAAAATATAACAAAAGGACACTAGGACCCTATGACAATTAGTGGGATGCCCCTATCGACGGAAGAGTAGTTGGGCCGACTCATAAAAGAAATCGCTAATGCCTCCACCACACCGGCTCACAAGACAACAATGAAGACAGATGAAAGTTTCCATGCGCTCACTGCTCGTATGGACTCCTTGTGTGATATGGTTTCGATGAAGGCACCTAAAGAAGCAGTGGCACCACTAGTTGGCATAATCAGCACCGAGCCGCGAGTCAAGAATGTGGAGATTCCCCTGACTGGGATTATGAGTGATGATGAGGATGTGAACGCCTTGCTATAGTAGTTGAAGACGAAGACCATCAATGTTAATGCGTTGCCAGTGCAAGGGTTGACAACTGTGCAGACGGTCGCTAGCCGAGAAATAGTGGACATAATGCATGAGATCAGTGGTATGCGGTTGCAGGAGCGCGGAAGGCTGTGGATGAACTAGAAGAGGACCTCAAGAAGGAATGAGTTGAGAAGGCTCGAGAGATTGAATAACTGAAAAAAGAACAGGACCACCTCATCGCGGAAAAGGCCTAGATGTGGGATGACAAAATGTGAGTAGACTAGGCCATTGTGGAGGCTTATCACCATGTATCGGAGCCCACTGAAGGGTTGGATATGATTCAACGGGTGCAACAGCTAGGGGTTGTCATTGTCCAATTGCGACATGAGAACCAAGAGTTAAAAGCTCAGGTGAATCCTGACACCCCTCAAGTGGAAGTGGATGACCGCTAACGAGCTATTGAGGAGATAGCAACGTAGCTCGCGGAGATGGAAATAGATGCAATGAAGCTCACAGGCGACACTGTGCAGTTTTGGGGCCGGATCGTTCAGGACGAGTAGGTTGAACAACTCATGAAGGTTCGACAGGAAGTGGAGTGGTAGTTGGAGACACTAAAGGCGGCGATGCGAGTGATGCCACCCATGGAGCATGTTTCTAAGTCTGTGGATTTAAAATACATGCAGCAGCACGTCTCGAAGGCCGATAAGCGACATAAGAAGTGTTAAATTTTTAGAATTTATTTCAATCTGATCTAGGATCTTAACTGAGAGAAAAACATGTACAGCATATCTACAGCATATCAATCATGGAGACAATAATGCAAGCACACAAGAGACACAAAGATTTACTTGGGGAAAACCATAAAGGTGAAAAACCCCAATAACTTCCTCAGAGATAGATAGAGCAATGATACAACCCAAACATAAGAGATAGACATATCCTAGCAGCAGATCATCCTCCTCCATAAGTGCGCTACTCCTCCTTGATTGCATGAGTGAGAAGTGAGTGATCAAATAGAGTTCCTCCCACACTCTATTTATACTTGACTTGACTTTCCTTTTACATAAATCATGTAGGCTCAAACTTAACCACATAACATAATGCTGACTGGGCCGACCCCCAATAGGGTGGTCTAATAACCCTTCGACCCACATGGCCGATCCCCCATAGGTTGGTCTAATAACCCTTTGACCCACATGACTTATACAGGGCCGACCCCAACAAGGTGGTCTAATAACCCATCAAGTATAAGTTACGACATTTACAATATAAATGACGAAACTTCCGTATAGAGGAATAATACCATCTCTATAGGAGTACATACAACATACATATATGAAATACATTCCGAAGTTACATATACATCAACAAGAGGCGCGTTGTGCAGCTGGAGGAGTTCCAGGAAGTTCGCAGTCAGTTCATGACAAAGGTTGCCGAAGCTCTCCAGGAAGTACAGGGACATCACCAACAAGTGGTTGTGAAGCTTACCGAGCACCCCTCGTGCCAGGACATCATTGACAGTCAGGAGGTGGCTATGGAAGCAAAGGAAATGGTGATGATATTAGAGAAGCAGTACGAGTATTTCAATGTCAAAACCATAGAGTACACTACGTCCTATTGACGTGGCTCGAGGGCAAGCCACAAGATTGTGTTGGGGACCTGTTGGCAGGAAGTTTGGTAATGCATTTGCATCCTGTGATCCATGTGCAAATCATAGGTAAGATAAGAGTACAGGCATTTATTGTTAGTGTAAATTTGTATGTTGATTACTTCATTGCGAAACAATTACTGGAGGATTGGATACCCGGTTCTTCATCTAGTTTGTATGTTGTAAAAAAAAACTTCTCCAGTGGTATAACTTCACGTCGTCCAGGTATTAAAATGCTTGAAATTATTATCGTATGTCTAAATGGAGTTATCATCAATTTATTGATACCAAAATCTATTGATGAGGTTATGCGAAAGTTGTAATTCTAGTGCTTATACTATAGAACTTATCATTCTGTCTTGCTTCTAATTAGACTATTCTAAGTCTGAATTCATGATTTGATTATCAATTCCAGATTAATATGTATAAGTGGTCTAAAGACAATTGTTATGAACTTGACATTATAGGGTATAACGTCGCCATTTGAATCTCAACTTAGATGTTCATCTATCAAATGTGCTTGTAATGCATGGCTCTCATTTTAGCGTTGTATTAAGTGACTATACTTATAAGTTCATACTCTTATTAAGGGTTTGAGGATTATAGCCTTGTATCAAAGCCTACAATGCACATGGCACGTGGCTTATACAATTGAGATGATGTTGTAATACATATCATTTTCATATATTTTAATATAGAATCCAAGGGATTATGCATTCGTATAATGTATAGGTTGTATCATGAGTTACTATATTTGTTATGTTCACACCTTACATATGAACCAATGCATTGCTACCATGGAGCTAACCATACGAAGGGTTGATTGTGACAGGGTGAAGAGTTTAGTTGGTTCCAACTGTCGTATTAATGACTTAGCCTACGTTGCTGGTTTGTAAGGTGAAGTGGAAGCCGAGTTGGCCAGTATCACGTCATTGTACAGACAGTAATGACTCCATGGTCCGAGCTGGGCTATGTTTGGCTCTCACGTAAGTTGACTGGAAACTTGGTAAGAGTGACAATTTAATGCAGTAATGACTACAGTTGGGTGCGAACCTCGACGTGCCTTGATGGGCAGCTCTACACCGTTGATCTCCGAGAGGTGTGAGGATGATATTGATGCCTGATCTTTGTGTGGTAAAATGGGAAAGTTGGTGTTTTAGTCCTTCATTATTGCGTTTGTTTTGGAGGGAGGTCATGAAGTTGACCGGTAGTGTGATGAGTTCGCAGGTGGTGCCATAGCACTGTGCTTTGACAGAGGTGTTGCATGCGGTTAAATCTTTTTTTTTGGTGGTTGTGGTTTGTAAACCAATCCTGTGATGGTTATAGAGTTTGCGGTGTCTGGTTTCATTGCTTCTTTCAATGTGCTTACCAGTGTGGCGTGTCTATGGTTCGACGTTCCAACTCAACAGTAAGTTCTCACAATGCAAGTTTTTCTGTTTTCTTTCCAGTACTATATATAATTGTTTTATAAAATTTTCCTCAGTTTGTAACCCCTTGAGCCATGTTTGGGAAGGTACCCAATGCACAGGATGAAGACGAGGTTTGGAAGTGGGAGGTGATACATCCAAAACCTGGTAAGTTTCGGGTGTTCTCAAAACCCCGTGGGTGCCCTTTTTATTTCAAGTTTTGATGGTGACTGTAAACGTCGAGGGTTGGAGTTATAGGACCCTAATCCGGCGATGGCTTTCAAGTTTTTCAACTTTAAAAGAAGATAGTCTGTACAGGGTAGTGTTTGGTTGTTTGAGTTATCGCAAGGCTCTACTGCTTGTCAAGGGTATGCATTTAAGTGGCTTGTTGCTCCATGGATTTATTTTAATATTGTACTTTTGCTAAGGGTGAAAGCCTATGGACTGTTGCACCATAATGTAATTCTGTTAATGATTTTTCTACTGCCGGCGCTTGAGGGATGAGGTTTTTCTTTTGCTCGCTCTATTTGCATTTTTGGATGGAGTGCCACCATTTGAATATCGTGTGGTTGGAATGTTTGAACAGTGGTCAAGCCTCGTTGTTGGTAGCTTCCACTGTCCATCACCATTGCTTGTTAGGTTTGGAAATGATAGCTATGGAATGTTTTGTTTGATAATGGGAAAATGATACCACCATGTTTTATGGTTTTACGAAGGTGCTGTATTTGTGACCATAGTTTTGCTTTCGGTTTGCATGTCTGAGAAATATTGGAATTCTGGAACTTGTAATGCTGGTAATGGCTAAGTCACATGCTCTTCTTTTTTTGTTTAAATGAATGGAATACTTTTGTTTTGAATGCGTCCATGCTAGTGGTTTGAGGATCAAACCCGAGCCTGGGTCACGATCTGTACATAACTGTTTGGAGGTGTTGTTTGTTTGTTTGTACTATTGTTATGAGTTTTGGGTGGGCAACGATGTGGCCATCGTGCCATTGGTCTCTGTTAAAATTCCTTTGCAGCTAAATCGTTTGTTTGTAATCTCAGAACGAAACCTAGTGTATGGTTTCCATTATTAGATAGGAATTATGATAGTGTTTAGAGTCCCGTACTTTCTAGGGTTGGGTCGCTCGAATCATACTTTTCTTTTGGTTCAAAAAGATAGGGGATTGATGTACAACAATCAGAAGTGTAACTAGGAAAAGCAATAATTATGGTGTGTTTGCATGCGGATATTGTGGATTACTATACTTAGTTGAAAATGTATAAGATTCGTACTTGTTCTTACAACTGGTTAAAAGAAAACGTATAGAAGAAGAGATTAACGACTGTATGATGCAGATGGATTTTTCTTGCAACAATGAACTAAAATCATAGATTTTTTATGAGTAAAATAGATGTGTATTCATATCCTTTTCATGCAGAGAATGAAGTGTTTTGTCTATTTTCAAGAATGAAAATTATGTGAACAGTATTTTCAGTCCGTGCAGAGATTTAATTTGCAGCTGTTAAAATATCTAGAAAATGAAATGCCTGGGGAATAAAGATCTGTGCATGTGTGTCTTTCGGGGTTGAGAAATAAATGAATGTTATGTTTTACCTAAATGAACAGATTTAATGCTACCTCTCTATACTGGAGTATGATGCAGCCTCACGCATGGGGAAAAATGCAGAGGAGTCATTTTATCAGTTAAGCAATTAAAATTAAATCAAAACTTTAAGCATTTTACTGCTATTGATCATTAATAATATTTCTAAACCAATTACTGAAAGAAATCATGTAACTGGAGAACACAAAAAAATGTAGAACCTAAGTGTGGTACGAGAAACAAATCACCCAAGAAGCTTGTTCCACCCAACTTGCTCCTAAACAGGCAAGATTCCTGCCTTAGGACCCCTGAGCTTGTTTGATGATCCACCAGGAGGAAGAAAATTCAGAAGCTTGGGACCCCCACTTGCAGCAGCAAGGATTTTTTTATCTAGCCTTACAGGGTTAGCAGTCAATGGGACCTGCACTCTGTTCAAAATTACTGGGTTTTGGGTTTTTCCAGCTAGGTACCCCTTCTCTTTTCTTATTCTTGTCAAAGCAAAAAGTTGCTTTCCTCATGGCTTCTTCCAACGTCTTAGGGTTATCGTACTCTATTCTGTCCTTGATGTTGAAGAGTAGACAACTTAGGTACCCCTGGACCTTTGTTTTTTCTTCCACCATGTACGACACATAACTTAGCAAACTTAAAAACTTGTTGTTCAGTTCTTTCATGTTCATCGTTCCCAGTTTTAGATCATAGAATTCTTTGGATTTTTCTTCATAATACTGCTCGGATAAGAATTTCTTCTTGAAGTATCTTTGAAAAGTACTCCAACTCACATCCCGGTCCTTTATGCCTTTTACCCTTTTAAGGTCTTGCCACCAAATATCTTCCTTCCCGGTCAGATTATAAATTGCCATTTTTGCCTTTAAAGATTCTGAATAGTCGTAGATCTGAAAATACCTTTTCATCCTAGACAGCCATGCTTCCGCTGTCTCTCCTTTCTCTGTTTCGCCATTGAAAGTTGGGGGTTTGATTTTCTTGAATTCACCAGATATCTGTTCGTAATGTTTATTTATTTTTCTCTTTGGATTGAAGTATCCTTCACTACTGTCACTAGAGTAGTTATGCTTCTTTTTACGTGGATGTTTGGCAGTTCTTGACAATGTTGAGTTGTTGTTTCCCTCAGCTGTTTTTGTTTGCTTATCCTTACCTTCATGAGGTAGTTCTTCAGTTTCAAAAGTATGTTCAATTTCCTGTTCATTATTTGGGTATTGGTTGAATAGTGATTGCTTCAACTCCTATTGTGTCCTCGGGATTCTTTCATTGTACTGCTTTACTGACCTTATCTCTACTTTCAATTCTTGAAAAGCACGTAACAATTCTGATCAATCGTTGCCCAGGTTTCCCTGGAATTGCTGTTCCATACTATGGTTGTTTGACGGAAATCTACCCCTCATATGTTCAGCTGATCCTTCCATATCTGTAAATTAAAAATAATTTTCTGTATACGAAAAAATAAGTTAAACTCAAGTTAGCGAAAAATTTCAATCATAAATTTTTTGTTTGCATGTTTCTTGGATCGTTTTTAGGCCTAGAGTTTGAACATGAGCTCTGATACCACATGTAACATCCCGATATTTTCATAAAAATTTTAAAACATTTTATAACAACGAATATTGTTAATAATTGTAATTGTGGAAATATTGAATGCTGTAAGGACAATACTAATGTGTCATAAATACGGAAAGTAATTTTGATTTACTTCTTACTCAACGAATTAATGTACTCAATGTATTATGGCACTTTTCAGCTTACGACATCTTTTTTTGTATTAATTGTAATTTAATAACTGCGATAGGATTTTTCTTTAATTAATAAGTTCTAATAGCTGCTTTTGATGATGATGAAAGGGTGTCCCTATGGGGTACCCTGGAGCTTACTTAGCTACGTTTAGCTAAGGCATTTGCATCTTGTGATCCATGTGCAGACCGCAGGTAAGATAAGAGTACAGGTGTTTATCGTCAGTGTAAATTTGTATGTTGATTACTTCATTGCGAAACAGTTACTGGAGGTTTGGATACCCGGTTCTTCATCTAGTTTGTATGTTGCAAAACAAAATTTCTCCAGTGGTATAACTTCACGTTGTCCAGGTATGAAAATGCTTGAAATTATTATCGTATGTCTAAATGGAGTTATCATCAATTTATTGATACCAAAATCTATTGATGAGGCTATGCGAAGGTTGTAATTCTAGTGCTTATACTATGGAGCTTATCATTATGTCTTGCTTCTAATTAGATTATTCTAAGTCTGAATTCACGATTTGATTATCAATGCCAGATTAATATGTATAAGTGGTCTAAAAATTATTGTTATGAACTTGATGTTATAAGGTATAACATCGCGATTCAAATCTCAACTTAGATGTTCATCTATCAAATGGGCTTGTAATGCATGGCTCTCATTTTAGTGTTATATTAAGTGACTATACTTATAAGTTCATACTCTTATTAAGGGTTTGAGGATTATAGCCTTGTATCAAAGCCTACAATGCACATGCCAAGTGGCTTATACAATTGTGATGATGTTTTAATACATATCATTTTCATATATTTTAATATAGAATCCAAGGGATTATGCATTCGTATAATGTATAGGTTGTATCACGAGTTACTATATTTGTTATGTTTAGACCTTGCATCCGAACCAATGCATTGATACCATGGAACTAACCATACGAAGGGTTGATTGTGACAGGGTGAAGATTTTAGTTGGTTCCAACTGTCGTATTAATGACTTAGCCTACGTTGCAGGTTTGAAAGGTGAAGTGGAAGCCGAGTTGGCCAGTATCACGTGGTTGTACAGACAGTAATGACTCCATGGTCTGAGCTGGGCTATGCTTTGGCTCTCACGTAAGTCGACTGGAAACTTAGTAAGAGTGACAATTTAATGCAGTAATGACTATAGTTGGGTGTGAACCTCGACGTGCCTTGATGGGAAGCTCTACACCATCGATCTCCGAGAGGTGTGAGGCTGAGATTGATGCTCGATCTTTGCGTGGTAAAATGGGAAAGTTGGTGTTTTAGTCCTTCATTGTTGCATTTGTTTTAGAGGGAGGTCATGAAGCCGACCGGTTGATGCGAGTTAGGGTTTCGAGCTTTGCACCTTTGTGTGGTAGTGTGATGAGTTCGCAGGTGGTTCCATAGCACCGTGCTTTGACATAGGTGTTGCATGCAGTTAACTCTTGTTTTTTTTGGTGGTTTTGGTTCGTAAACCAATCCTATGATGGTCATAGAGTTTGTGGTGTCTGGTTTCGTTGTTGCTTTCAATGTGCTTACTAGTGTGGTGTGTCTATGGTTCGACGTTCCAACTCAACAGTAAGTTCTCACAATGCATGTTTTTCTGTTTTCTTTCCAGTACTATCTAAAATTTTTTTATAAAGTTTTCCTTGGTTTGTAACCCCTTGAGCCATGTTTGGGAATGTACCCAACATGCAGGATGAAGATGAGGTTTGGGAGTGAGAGGTGATACTTCCAAAACTTGGTAAGTTCTGGGTGTTCTCAAAATCCCGTGGGTGCCCTTTTTATTTCAAGTTTTGATGGTGACTGTAAACGCCGAGGGTTGGAGTTATAGGACCCTAATCCAACGATGGCTTTCAAGTTTTTCAACTTTAAAAGAAGATAGTATGTACATGGTAGTCTTTGGTTGTTTGAGTTATCGCTTGGCTCTACTGCATGTCAAGGATATGCATTTAAGTAGCTTGTTTCTCCACAGATTTATTTTAATATTGTACTTTTGCTAAGGGTGAAACCCTATGGACTGTTTCACCATAATGTAATTTTGTTAATGATTTTTCTACTACCGGCGCCTGAGGGCTAAGGGTTTCCTTTTGCTCACTCTATTTGCGTTTTTGGATGGAGTTCCACCATTTGAATATCATGTGGTTGGAATGTTTGAACAGTGGTCGAGCCTCATTGTAGGTAGCTTCCACTGTCCATCACCATTGCTTGTTAGGTTTGGAAATGATAGTTATGGAATGTTTTGTTTGATAATGGGAAAATGATACCACTGTGTTTTATGGTTTTACGAAGGTGCTCTATTTGTGGCCGTAGTTTTGCTTTCAGTTTGCATGTCTGAGAAATATTGGAATTCTGGAACTTGTAATGCTGGTAATGGATAATTCACACGTTCTTCCTTTTTTTGTTTAAATGAATGGAATCCTTCTATTTTGAATGTGTCCATGC
This sequence comes from Larix kaempferi, assembly GCA_027924585.1. NCBI lineage: Eukaryota > Viridiplantae > Streptophyta > Pinopsida > Pinales > Pinaceae > Larix > Larix kaempferi. The sequence goes on from BSBM01000997.1 coordinate 20,872,154, forward strand.
TAGTGGTTTGAGGATCGAACTCGATCCTGGGTCACGATCTATACATAACTATTTGGAGGTGTTGTTTGTTTGTTTGTACTATGGTTATGAGTTTTGGGTGGGCAACGATGTGGCCATCGTGCCGTCAGTCTCTGTGAAAATTCCTTGGTAGCTAAATCATCTGTTTGTAATCTCAGAATGAAACCTAGCATATGGTTGCTATTATTAGATAGGAATTATGACAAGGTTTAGAGTCCCGTACTTTCTAGGGTTGGGTCGCTCGAATCGTACTTTTCTTTTGGTTCAAAAAGATAGGGGATTGATGTATAACAATCAGAAGTGTAACTAGGAAAATAAATGATTATGTTGTGTTTGCATGCAGATACTGTGGATTAGTGTACTTAGTTGAAAATGCATAAGATTCGTACTTGTTCTTAAAGTTGGTTAAAAGAAAACGTATAGAAGAAGAGATTCACAACTGTATGATGCAGATTGATTTTTCTTGCAACAATGAACTAAAATCATAAATTTTTGATGAGTAAAATAGATGCGTATTCATAGCCTTTTCACGCAGAGAATGAAGTGTTTTGTTTGTTTTCAAGAATGAAAATTATGTGAACAATATTTTCAGTCAGTGCAGAGATTTAATTTGCAGTTGTTAAAATGTCTAGAAAATGAAATGCGTAGGGAATAAAGATTTGTGCATGGGTGTCTTTCAGGGTTGAGAAATAGATGAATGTTATGTTTTACCTAAATGAACAGATTTAATGCTACCTCTCTGTACTGGAGTATGATCCAGCCTCACTCATGGGGAAAAATGCAGAGTCCAGTCATTTTACCAGCTAAGCAATTAAAATTAAATCATAAATTTAAGCATTTTACTGCTATTGATCATTAATAATATTTCTAAACCAATTACTGAAAGAAATCATGTAGCTGGAGAACACAGAAAAATGTAGAGCCTGAGTGTGGTAGGAGAAACAAATCAACCAAGAAGAATGTTCCACCCAGCCTATTCCTAAACAACCAAGATGCCTGCCTTAGGACTCCCGAGCCTATTCGTTGATCCACTAGGAGGAAGAAACTTTAGAAGCTTGGGACCCCCACTTGCAGCAACAAGAATTTTTTATCTAGACTTACATGCTTAGTAGCCAATGGGACCTACACCAGTACCTCTGGTTTGTCCTTCTCATAATATTTTGTAGAGTTATACTTGCACTCTCCACAGCCTCCCTATTCGAATCTCTTAGTCATCACCTGATGCACATGAGGAAATGTTTCTGCAGAAAACATTCTAAAAGCTCCTTGCTCAATTCGAATTTCCTTTTATAGGATGCCTAGGTCTTTTTGTAATTAATTGGTCATTAGTGAGCTACCTTCTCACCTCTCTCCACCTGGAGAGGAAATGCCACAAATTAGGGGTAGTTGTCCCATAGCGAACAGCTAATGGTAGAGTGCAAATGCTGCCATCTGTCCCATGCTTTCTTGCAGCTTCCATTCCTCCTAGTGGGCCAATGAACACTCGTGTAACAACTTTCTTGAGTGTTTGTCTCCCATTTTTATTTATTAAATAATAATAATGAGTCATTACATTCATCTTTGACCTAATTTGGTCATAATTACAAAACTTTGTAATTATAATTTTGTTAAAATTCAATATGCTAAGACAAAAAATAGTAGCATTACATTCCATTTCACAATAATAGCATATACAGGATCACTGAAGAAACAACAAGCATAGCATACACACAAGAGACACAGATTTATCCTGAGAAACCCTCATGGGGTAGAAAACCCAGTAAATCTTCCTCAATATAGATGACTAGCAATATACAAAGATGCAAACCAAAGACATGATCTCCTCCTCCACCATAGCAGACCTCTCCTCCACAAGTGCGCCTCTCTTAAGTGAGTGAGTGTATCAAATGAGGAACACACCTCCTCTATTTATACACTACTCTAACATATATTTTACACAAGTACATGTAGGCGCGTATTTAACCATTAGGTTAAATACCCTATTATAACTGACTGGGACGACCCCCACATGGTGGGTCTAATAACCCTAGTTGCCACAACTCCTCGGAGGAATAAACATCTCCAGATACATAATAGAATCACCTCGGAGGGATGGAACATCTCCAGAATAAATAATGTACAAATATAATATTCTTAGAAGTTACAATATTCAACAATCCCCCTTAACAAGAAGGATATTATAACAACATCTGCAGGAGCAAGGAGTCATTGACTACATCATCTATATATCATCGAAAGCTTTCTTCAATTCATCATCATCAGTAACTCAACTAGTTACTGGAACATCAACATCATCAGAGTTGATATTACTCGATCATCAACATCGTCATCATCATCGTCATCACACGATCATCAGCATCGTCATCATACGATCAGCATCATCATCACATGATCGACAGCATCGTCATCACACGATCATCAGCATCGTCATCACACGATTGTTAGGACTCAGAAATCTCGTATTTTCATCCACCTTTCCCTTCACTATTCCTTACATTTCATTGCCCTATTAAACCTTCATCATATCATTTGCATAAATACATTTGGGTTTCACATTATTATTTTCCACTTTATTCATTTTAGTATTAAGAGTGAATTTATGATTAAATATTAGAAAATATACATGTTTTCATATATATATCTCAATTATGTGTGAGCTTTGTAATGTGTAGGAATATGTGAATGATTAAATCAAAGAGACTTCTCAAATATCTCTTACACCATTCCAAAGGAGATAATTATTCAAGCCTATTCTTAAGGAGAAGATCATGGAAGATTTGGTTGGCATATCTTATCTAGGATTCATGAGAGATACGTGGAGGATTTGAAGGAACCATATCTTGTAATAATAGGAAAGTGGTTGAGAGTAGTTGAGAGACTAATGGATCTGTAATTAATGCATTCTTATCTTTTTCTTAAGGACTCTCATGTATAAAGGAGAGTGCTCCTTCTCCATTCCATTAGGTTGGAATTAGGTTAGATTAAGCTTGTAAGAAGGGATGTAATGAAGTTGGATTGGATTGGATTTTGTACTTGTTAGATTAGTCCTTGATTTGAGATTCTTAATGTGAATTAAGCTTCCATTGTTATGCTTTCATGCTTGTCATTTGATTATTGATTTGTGGATGTGAGCTCACTTATGTCGTTGTTGTTAACTCTTCACATGTTGTATTTCTTTTACGCAATTTCAATGCTTTCTTAGTTAGTGTTTCCATGCTTTCCTAGATTAATTTGATTTTCAGCAAATTAGATTAAGTTAGATTAGATCTACTTCAGTCCTGCACAAACAGTGCACGTGCTTCGTCAGTTTACGTACCCCGGATTGACAAGTAAATAGTTGGGCAACTTACTGCAACGTAATTATTACGACATATAACTCACCCTACAACGATCAGCAGCATCGTCATCATATGATCAACATCATCATCACACGATCAACAGCATCATCATCATATGATCATCAGCATCGTCATCATATGATCAGCATCATCATCACACGATCATCAGCATCGTCATCACACGATCATCAGCATCATCATCACACGAGCAGCAGCATCGTCATCATACGATCAACAACATCGTCATCATATGATCAGCATCATCATCACACGATTAGCAGCATCATCATCATACGATCAGCATCGTCATCACACGATCGGCAGCATCATCATCACACGATCGACAGCATCGTCATCACACGATCATATTACAGGATGATCAATCCTGCTCTCTTTAGGACATAGGTCCATGGATGATGCAATCCAGATCAAGTTCCAGGATGATCAATCCTTATCTCTTTAAGATAAGTCTCATGTCTAGGGACGATCCAATCCCAACCACAGTGCCAGTCCTTTTTCATACTCGATGTGACCTAGATCAGATCTAGGATTTACCGCCACAGAGCCAGTCCTCTTTCATACTGGATTTGTCACATCTACAGAGCCAGCCCTGTTTCATGCTGGATGTATCACATCTACAGAGCCAGCCCTGTTTCATGCTGGATGTATCACATCTACAGAGCCAGCCCTGTTTTATGCTGGATGTATCACATCTACAGAGCCAGCCCTGTTTCATGCTGGATGTATCACATCTACAGAGCCAGCCCTGTTTCATGCTGGATGTATCACATCTACAGAGCCAGCCCTGTTTCATGCTGGATGTATCACATCTATAGAGCCAGCCCTGTTTCATGCTGGATGTAACCTATAACAATTCTAGGATTTGTCATGTACATTTTGAACCGAGGTCCAGGGACGATCCAGGCCTATCATGTACCTTTTGAACCGAAGCTCAGGGACGATCCAGTCCTATTCAATTCTCAGAGAATTCATGTCTACGGTTCAATTCACAGGACCAAAGTCTGAGGACGATCCAATCCCCTTACCTGTTCATTCAGGATTTTGTTCTCGGAGACATCATGTCTATGGCTCTCTTTAGGAATGAAGTCCACGGATGATCCAATCCCATCAAGTCCACCAAGGACTTCATTCTCGAAGACATACGTCTACGGCTCCTCTTTCGGACTAAAGTCCAGGGATGATCCAATCCCCTCACATGTTCACCAATAACTTCATTCTCGAAGACATACGTCTACGGCTCTTATTTCGGATTGAAGTCCAGGGATGATCCAATCCCCTCACATGTTCACCAAGAACTTCATTCTCGAAGACATACGTCTATGGCTCTTCTTTCGAACTGAAGTCCAGGGATGATCCAATCCCCTCACATGTTCACCAAGAACTTCATTCTCGAAGACATACATCTACAGCTCTTCTTTCGGACTGAAGTCCAGGGATGATCTAATCCCCTCACATGTTCACCAAGAACTTCATTCTCGAAGACATACGTCTACGGCTATTCTTTAGGACTGAAGTCCAGGGATGATCCAATCCCCTCACAACATGTATAACAAAACATGTATCCTCATTATCAAAACATGTATAACCAAAACATGTATCATGATCATCAAAACATGTATCACCAAACATGTATCATCATCATCAAAAGCATGTATACATCATCATCAAAACATGTATCACCAAACATGTATCAACATCATCAAAAGCATGTATACATCTATCATCAAAAGCATGTATATCTAACATCAAAGGCATGTATACATCTATCATCAAAAGGAAAATATAAGTCCTAAATCTAAATAATTCTAGGTAACTAAGTGCAGTAAATAGGTAACCTCATAATTGATGAGATAGTCTTGTTGTCAGATGCTGTGCTACTCCCCCTTTCGAGGAGGGTCCTTTTGAACTACACCAAGCTTGTCTCGGAAGTGTTCAAACTTTACTCGAGACAGAGGTTTGGTCAAGATACTCGTGAAACACAGGATTTTCAGTCATCTTGATGCAGCTTTGATTATCACACATAATCACAGTGGGATCCATTTCTAAGTCAAACACTCCGGATAAAAGTTTTTGAAGCCATACTGCTTCACAGTTGGCAGAGCAGACAACTATATATATATATATTGCTTCAGCAGTACTGAGAGCCACACTAGATTGTTCCTTGCTGAACCATGAGATCATGGCAGATTCAAGACTATAACATCCACCTGATGTACTCTTTCTGTCTGAGGCACTTCCTGCCCAATCAGAATCTGAGTAACCATGTAAACGGAGTTCATGACCTCCAAGATAATATAGACCAAAAATCTAATGTACCTTTTAGGTACCTCACTACATGCTTTGTAGCTATTAAGTGCACCTTTCTAGGTTCTACTAGATACTGACTTAGGGTATTTACAGCAAAGCATATATCTGGCCTAGTATTTGTTAAATACATCAATGACCCAATGATTTGTCTATATAGGGTTAGGTCCACTAAATACAATGAGTCATTAACTAACAACTTCAAGTTGAAGTCCATGGGAGTGGCCATGGCTTTATACTCCAACATATCAAATCTTTTTAGAAACTTCACAGCATACTTACCTTGATTTAAAATATTCCTTTTGGATAGTGCCATACTTTTAGACCTAAGAAGTAGTGCATTAATCCGAGATCTTTCATTTTCATTTCTGCAGCCATTTTCATGATCCGTTTCTCATTCCTTGTCAGAAAGAGATCATCGTCATACAATAATGGTATGATAGGTTCATCATCCACAACCTTAAGGTAAAGGTTAGGAACAACTTTACTTCTAGTAAAGCCCAAGCTTTTTCATGAAGCTGTCAATTGTCCATTATTCACACTCAGCATTGAGTGATCTTCTGCATATCTATCTGTGCCATCTCTCGTTTGATGGGTCTACTAATATGAGCCTCAAAATCATTCGAACTCTGTGGTGAGTTCCTTCTTTCATCCATGTCATATGTGTTTAGAACCCATATTCAACCTTGTAGCAAAGGTTGAGATCCACATCACCCATTAAGCTCATCAATTGACTACCGATCCTGGGAACCCATACAGAACCTGGTTACATTATTAAGAGAATGGTCTTATCTAGTCCCTTGGAGCAAAACATCTCATCATGATTCTCTTCCTCTTTCTAAGAGAATCTCTTAACCACAAGCTTTCTATATTTTGTTTGATTTGTAAATATTTTGTTGAACATCCATCGCTTGTTCAGAGTTCATCATTCATCATGATCTTTCCTACAAATCAAAATTAAGTACATGATTAGTAATACTTCATAATCATCAAATCATATTTATATGATAACCTATTATGCATACAGATATCATTTACATAGTTATGCAACTATTTTGACCAATACTTTGGCACAACACTTTCTCATATCCTGTATGCATACTGTGGCTATCTAGATGCTTTCCATCTCTACCAGAACATACTATCGAGAGTGTGCACAACTCTCAGCATGTCAGCAAAGAGGTTTCATTCTAGACAAGCAACAATGGAATGTTTGTCCAATTTACCAATCATATGCATATTAGTAGTATACTGTTCAATTCTTTATGAATGTTTACACTCATCATGATATATTCTAGGAATACAAATATGCATGCAAGCAATATCATTTACTATTTCTAATAACAACCCAAATACTTATCTTTTATGTTTGTGTGGTTGCCTCCCGCTTGATCGTCTGTATGTCTTATGAACTTCTATTCATTCTGTACCACTGTGCATGCTCAAGTGTACAATAGTGTCATCCTCATGATCTCATACACAAACATACATTCATTAGTATATTCTCAATATTATCAAAACATTCTAATTCTAAATAATCTTGAATATGTACAGTCATGATCATTAGTATTCAGGGTTTCAAGGAAGTCTTCTTTTACTCATGCATATTCTTGTTTGATCTTGTTAGTTAAATCATCAACCAAAATAAGAGACATAATATGCATAAACCCTTGAATACTAACCAATCATACCAAGTATACTTACACAAGGTAAGATTCTAACATGACATAGGAAAACATACCTGGATTAGTATACCTGCTTAGTTATGTACAACATACCTAAACAATCTCTTCAATGATTTAGAGATCCTGAGATAGAACCTGCATGTCTCGTAGGTTAAACATGATATAACAAAGTCATACATACCTCGTGAGTCTTTGTCTTCATGTTGTCATGGTCATGGAACTTGATTTGTCTTTTGTGATGTACCTGTGTCTTGTTAGCAGACAACATCAACCTCACACAACACCATAATGCATAAGTACAATCATATATCCCTAATCAATGAATGTATTCGATCATTCACATGCATTCATATTGTTACTAGGGTGATAAGACAATTAATAATATTAATCAAGATTGTACTAATAAATAACATGAAGAAAAACACATTATGAACTTAATCAAGAATCAAATTTCAAGGCATACCTAAACCTCCTTAAGTCATACCTGTCGAGACTTTTTTTGTAGTCTTCTTATGTAAGGCCTTAGCCTCAACTCCCCCTAAAACTTGATCTGCAGCTTGATTAGGGTTTGCTAGAGAAGCCCTAAAAATTCAATCTTTGAATTTCACAGTTCTGAATGGATGGAAAAATGTGTCTTGCTGAGCTGATCAACCTAGCATTCTTCAATTTTGAAATCTCCAAAATTTGACCCCTCAAAATTACCTTCGAAACTTCTGGATTTTCTCGACAGGAACCCAAACTAGGGTTTGATGAAGCCCACCCTTCTGTCCAATCAAAAGGTTCGATCCAAGGCTCTAAACTCTTATTTTTTTGAGGAGCTTCCAGCCATGGATTCTGATTCCAAAAAATCTAACTTTCTCCGAAACCCTAAATTTTGGAAGCCATGAATAAAGGTGCTCCAAAAATAATTCTGTTTTGACAGAAATATGCACCTGATTGTTTCTGCTATAAATCTGAAATTTCTGCTCCACAGGGTCTGAAATTTTTTTCTGCAGTATCCTAACCTGTCGTCTTTCCATCCTGACAGGTCTGAGCTCAATTGGATTTTCTGAGAGAGTTATGCCAAGTGTTGCAACGTGACCTGTTTATGGGATAAAATAGGAGAGCGAACTTGTACGGCATGCCACGTGTCACTGTTTGAACTTTGGCCTCTGAAAACTTTTTCTGAGATATCTTGCCCTATTGTATTTCCATCTTGATAGGTTTGACCTCAATTGGACTCTCTGAGAGAGATTTATGCCAAGTGTCGCAACGTGACCTGTTTATGGGATAAAATAGGAGAGCGAACTTGTACGGTGTTCCACGTGTCACTAGTTCACCTTCGGCCTCTACAAACGTTTCTTGAGATAGTACAGTCTGTGTACTACCTGTCACTTTTTACGAAATTTCATTTGGATCTTCCTAGCCCAAGTTATGACCTTTTTTCCAAGGTCACCTGATTTTGACTGAGATCTGGAAGAGGCAGAAACCCTAACTTGTACTGATCATAACTCATAAAGTACAATGAATCTGAGGGTTCCCTTTGGACACAAGGTACCTGGGGATGTTATCTACGACCTGTAAACTTTTCAGATCCTGAAACTTTGCATAAATGGATTTATAGCGAAAGTTCCATGATGACTGGTTTTTGCTATATAAAACCCTGACCTTCAAATTGTCGCAAGAGAAGCAAGTGTCGTAAGTGCCATACATTGCCTTCCTTCAGGTTAGCTCTGATACCATGTTAAAATTCAATATTATAAGACAAAAAATAGCAGCATTACATTCCATTTCACAATAATAGCATATACAGGATCACTAAAGAAACAACAAGCATAGCATAAACACAAGAGACATAGATTTATCCTGAGAAACCCTCATGGGGTAGAAAACCTAGTAAAGCTTCCTCAATATAGATGACTAGCAATATACAAAGATGCAAACCAAAGACATGATCTCCTCCTCCACCATAGCAGACCTCTCCTCCACAAGTGCGCCTCTCTTAAGTGAGTGAGTGTATCAAATGAGGAACACACCTCCTCTATTTATACACTACTCTAACATATATTTTACACAAGTACATGTAGGCTCATATTTAACCATTAGGTTAAATACCCTATTATAACTGACTGGGCCGACCCCCACATGGTGGGTCTAATAACCCTAGTTGCCACAACTCCTCGGAGGAATAAACATCTCCGGATACATAATAGAATCACCTCGGAGGGATGGAACATCTCCGGAATAAATAATGTACAAATATAATATTCTTAGAAGTTACAATATTCAACAAATTTAACACAAAGTATTTTGCAAAAGGATAATAATATAAAATGATTATTCTCAAATATTGGGTAGGTGACAAATATGATCAAGAGAAACTCATAGATGTCAGTGACCATCACTGCAAGCTTCTTGAACTCAAATATGTATGCTTCAAGAGTTTCGGTTTGCTTCACATGTGCCAACTCCTTGAAAGAGATTTCAGGGTCTCTCCTATCAAACCTCTCTACTGGCCTCCTAGTGAAATATTCATAAGAATTCACTTGATCATGACCCAGGGTTCTTATTCTATGGAACCACCAGTCATTGGCATCTCCTTCCAAATTCAAGGTTTCCATTCTGATGGCATCCCTTTCATCCATGGGATTCAGTTGGAAATAGGTGTCTAACTTCTGCACCTAGGAGCTGGCAGTATATTTTGAGGATCCATCAAAAAAGGGTAGTGAGATCTTACCTATGGCATTTCTCAGCTCATAGTTATGTGTTGGATTCCTATGACCTCCTTTCGGTTGATTTTTATACCTTGCTTCACAAAAATATTTGAAAGGAAATTCCCTTATGCATTCTTCACACATCGTTTGGTATTCTACATACCACTCCTCCCATGAAGTAACTGATTAAGTCTTCACTTCATGATCTTCCTTGTGTTCCTCAATGAACTTAGGAATGGTATGTTGAGGTTGATTCTTGAATTCCTCTTTGAATTCATTAGGCCTATTATGAGGCCTAGTATTTGAAAATATAGATCCACCCAGAAAATTCCTTTATTCATTTTGAGAGCCACTACTGCTCCCTTCTCCATCTTTATTTCCTATCTGCTTAGCCAAGAATTCTCTGGTGTCTTTCCAAGATTGGATGATGTTCTGAGATATGTCATGAAACCCCTTTAAAATACTTTGTAAAAAGAGTCTGAACTCTTCCTTTTCATCCAATTCAGATACATGCTTTCCTCCTTGTTGATGTATTTGTAATTTCAGAAGATATTCAATTGTATATTGTATGTATTACATTTGTACTTTATTGTATCCTCGACGGAGTGTCTTATTCCTTTGATCGGAAGTGTCATCATTTGTATTCTATTGTTGTACCTCCGACGAAGATGTTTGTTCCACTAGGTCGGAGAATTCATTATTGTACTTGAGTCATGTAAATTCATTGAGGTCCATCCTCCCATGTATGACAGGGCATTGACCCCAGAGCAGTGTCGCAAGTTATATTGTAAGTGTTGTAACTTATATTTCATGGGTTATTAGACCACCTTGGTGGGGTCGGCCCTGTATGAGTCATGTGGGTTAAAGGGTTATTAGACCACCCTAGTGGGGTCCACCCAGTGACAAGTGGTAATGGGTTATTAGACTCTCCTAAGGGACGTTGGCCCAGTTAGAGTTAAAGGTAGGTCAAGTCATTGTATAAATAGAGAGTGTGACTCTCTCATTCTATTCATTCACTTAGTCACTCACTTCGCATTAGTGAAAGAGAGGATGAGTATGCACAAGTGGAGGAGGAGTAGTTGCTACAGACATTTATCTTTTGGGGATTCATCTTGGTGATCTTTTTTATTGGTGCTTATTCTATCTCTGAGGAAGTTGCGGGGTTTTTCACCTTCTTGGTTTTCCCTGGTGAAATGCTTTGTGTCTCTTGTCTCTTGTCTCTTATGCTTGATATGTTGTACATGTTTTTCTTTCAGTTAAAATCCTAGATCATATTGAATTAAATGATAAAAACTAACATGGTATTAGAGCTAGCCTGAAGGAAGGCATTGTATGGCATTTATGACACTTGTTGCACTTGCGACAAAATGGAAGCTAGGGCTTGGTATAGTAAAAACCAGTCATAGTGGAACTTTCGCGATAAATCAGTTTTGGTGAAGGTTCAAGATCTGAATCGTTTACAGGACGAAGATGAAATGTTCATGTACCTTGTGTTCGAATATCAGCTTCAGATTTGTTGTACTTTCTGAGATATGATCCGTACAAGTTAGGGTTTCTACCTCTTCCAGATTGAATCCCTAAACATGTGACCTAGGAATAGAGGTCATATCTAGGGCTAGGAAGATCCAAATGGAATTCCGTAAAAAGTTTCAGTTAGGGCACAAACTTTGGTTTTACAGGTCCACTTTTCAGAGGCCAAAGTTGAAACACTAACACGTAGAACTCCGTACAAGTTCGCTATGCTACTTCTTCCCATAAACAGGTCATGTTGCGACACTTGGAATATCTTTCTAATGGAGAATCCATTTGAGGTCAGATCAATGCGGTTGGAAATATGACAGGGTATTCTACCACAGGACGAAGTTTCAGAACCTAAGGATCCAAAATTTCAGAGTTGCATCAGAAACAATATGGCATATATTTCTATCAAAACAAAATTGGATTCTAAGCACTTTCATTCTTGGCTTGTCACTGCTGTGGGAAATTAGGGTTTCTGCAAAAGTTGGAATTTTTGGAAAATCAAAATTTAGAGACCAAGATCGAAGTTTTTGGTTGGGTAGAACCCCAGGCTCTATCAAACCCTAGTTCGGGATTTTGACTAGAAAACTAGAATTTGATAGAAGCTACATATCCGAAACTTTCAAAGTTAGTTTTGAGGGGTCAAATTTTGGAGATTTCAAAATTGAAGTATACCAGCTTGATCATCTCAGCAAGGTGCATTTTTTCATCCAATTAGAAGTTTGAAATTCAAAGTTTTAATTTTTAGGGTTTCTCTGACAAACCCTAATCCAACTCCAGATCCAGCTTTAACAAATAAGGATTAATCCTAGAAGAGAATGAACTGACACCTACATAAGTGAAGAAGTTCCAATTCCATAGGGAGATGAGGCTAAGGCCTTACATAAGAAGACTACAAGCAATCCCTACAGGTATGACTTGAGGAGATACAGGTATGTTTTGAAATTTGTTCATGATTAAGTTTATAATATGTTTGTCTTCATATTATTGAGGTTAGTAACAATATTGATTAATTCTAGACTTGTCTTATCACCCTAGTAAAAGTATGAATGCATGTGAATGATAGAAGACATTTATTGCTTAGGGTTATGCCACTTATGACTTTACTAATGCACTGTGGTGTTGTATGAGGATGATGTTGTCTGCTAACATGAAAGGCACATCAAGAAAGACAAATAAAGTACTAGATCAAGAACATATGACCACGGTGACATGAAGACAAAGTATCATCCATAGTCATGGATCACATAGAATCTCTACTTATGACGTATGTATAATTTGGTTCTACTATGGTTAAATTATGAGATATGCAGGTTACTAGCACAAGTCTTTGAAGAGAACAAGAAGACATTATGTGGGTATGTTAGACATAACTAGCAAGCATGATAATCCAGGTATGTTTTTCCTATATCAAGTTAGAACTTATCTTGTGTTAGGATCTTATATAAGTATACTTGGTATGATTGATAATTCATGAAGTTATAAGTTTGGGAAATCACGAGCTTATGCATATTATACTTCTTAGTTTGATCAATGATATGACAAACTAGAAGAGTCCTATATTGGTCAAATTAAAATATGCATGAGTAAAATAAGTCCTCCCTGAAACCTTGAATATTAATGCTTGTGAATGAAATGATCATGACCATATATGATTAAGAGTATTTTGAATCATAATGTTTTGATAAGTATTGAGATTATACTAATGAATGTATGAGTCTGTATGAGATATTGAGGATGACACAATGATGACACTAGTGCACATTTAAGCATGCATAGTGGTCCAGGATGGATAGAAGTTCAAAGACATATAATCATGATGATATCATAAAGGAAGCAGAGATCAAGAGGGAGCACAGTCCAGTAGTTCCTACAAGGAAGAAATATTGAGAGGGAGTCCACCCAACAACCAAACAAAGATAAGTATTTGAATTGTCATTTATTATATATTTGATTACTTAAATGATGTTTTCCATTCATGTACATGCTTATGTTCCTTGATTTAGGATGTATATTATGCATATTAGAAAAGTTGCATTAATGAACAAGATACTACTAATATGCAAGTAATGGGTAAGTGGCCTATGGTACTATACACCATTCCATTGCTACTTATCTAGAATAAAACCTCTTTGCTAAGATGTTGGGAGTTGTGCACACTCTTAACAAATGTTATGGTAGATATGGAAGGCATCTAGAAAGTTACGGGATATGGATAAATGTTGTATTGAATCATTGTCTAAGATAATTGCATGACTGTATGACATACATTCATATGTGTAAGAATTTATTTTTGAAAAACTATGAGAAGTTTCTAATCATGAAATTGAATTTGACTTGTAGGAAAGATCGTGTACAATCACCTGCAAAAGAAGGATAATGAAATTTGTTCTAGCGACAAAGTTCAAGAAAACTACCTATTGAAGATATTGAAGAATTTGAAGTTCCCAGGATCAGGGATGCATTAATGGAAGGATGCCATGATCGAGGAATACCAATTGATCATGAAGAATGATGTTTGGGATGTGGTCCCAAGACCAGAAGGGAAGTATATTGTGACTTCCAAGTAGATCTACAAGATCAAGCATGCTGCATATAGTAGCATAGAGAAATACAAGCCAAGTGATGAAGTGGAAGATACACTAGATGAATGTCAGGACAACTTTCTTGAATGGTGTAGTCGAAGAGGAAGTGGAGCAACCACTCGGATTTGAGACACATGTTAGGGAGTAACATTTGTGCAAATTAAAGAAATCCTTGTACGGCTTGAAACAAGCACGTAGGACATGGTAGGGCAGGATAGACAACTTCTTGACTAGTTTGGGCTTTACCAAGAGTAAAGAAGATTCCAACCTTTACTACAAGGTTGAGGAAGGTAATCTAGTGATACTCCTACTATATGTATATGACATGTTTGTGACAAGTGAGATTGGGTTGATTGCTAATACGAAGAGGAAGCTTGCTGCCGAGTTCGAGATGAAGGACTTGGGTATGATGCATTACTTTCTAGGTATGGAGGTGTGGAAGAGTGCATATGGAATCTTCTTTGGACAAGGGAAGTAAGTAGTAGAGATCCTGAAGCGGTTCGAGATGATGGAATGCAAGGCCATGGCCACACCTATGGCATCGAACTTGAAGCTATTTAGTGATGCTTCATCATAGTCGGTTGATGCCATGATGTATCGTCAGATGATTGGATCCTTGATGTACCTAATGAACACAAAACCATATATTTGCTTTGCTGTGAACACCTTGAGCTAGTTCCTGACGGATCCTAGACATGTTCACTTGATTGCTGTAAAGCATATTCTCAGGTACTTGAAGGGTACGGTTGATTATGGGCTCATGTTGATTCGAATCAAAGGTTTAACCTAGAGGGTTATGTTGATTCAGATTGGGCAGGCAGTGCTGCAGATAGGAAGAGCACTTCAGGGTGCTTCTCAACATGGGATCAGGTGTGATCTCTTGGTTTAGTATGAAGCAATCCTGCATAGCAATGAGTACAACCAAAGCAGAGTATGTTGCAGCTTGTTCAGCTAGTTGTGAGGCAATATGTCTAAGGAAGCTACTGTCTAATTTATTTGATCTCTATTTGGGTGCTACTTGTCTCTATTATGATAATCGAAGTTGTGTGAAGTTGGCAGAGAACCTAGTGTTCCATGACAAGTCAAAGCATATCGAGATAAAATATCACTATATCAAGGATATGGTGTAGAGAGGAGCAATGAAACTCCTATATGTTGCGACGGACGAGTAGATTGCAGATGTGTTGACCAAACCACTAGCCAGAGTGAAGTTCAAATACTTCAGAGAGAGGCTTGGTGTACTTCAGATCGAGGTTCCTTCCAAGCGGAAGTGATGATTTTGGAAGACGCAGATGCACAAGATATTTTCTGACATGGTTGTAGATGTGTTCTCCCATGGTCATGATGTAATTGTCGATATTTTCTGACATGGTTGTAGAAGTGTTCTCCCATGGTCGTGATGTAATTGCTGAGCCATTCTCACATGGTGGTAGATGTGTTCTCCCATGGTGTAGATGTAAGGGTTGAATCCATCTTTCACATGGTGGTAGATGTGTTCTCCCATGGTGAAAAATTAAGGTTTGGAGCCTTCCCCGAATGGTGGTAGATGTGTTCTCCCATGTCAGTGGTGTAAGTGTGTTCTCCCATGTCAGTGGTGTAAGTGTTATATGATGTGCATATGGGTTGTGCTCCATGGACGATGAGATGATCTGAAGAGGATGATCATGTGATGATGATGTGCGTTAGGATGATGTACTATATGATGATGATCAGTATGATCATGAGTATCAGGATGATACTCCGTGGCCGTGGACAGGTTGTGCAGGATCGCATGTAATCAGTCCTGGAGATCAGGATAGGTTGTGCTAGGCAGGTAAAAGATCTTGGGATGCTCTTTAGAGATCTTGCAGGTTGCAAGACACTCTTTTAAGGTTTTGCGAATTCACATGTAATCAGTCCTGGAGATCCAGATAGGTTGTGCTAGGCATGTAAAAGATCCTGTGATGCTCTTTAGAGATCTTGCAGGTCGCAAGACACTATTTTAAGGTTTTGTGAAGGTCACATGTAAAATATCTTGGGAGATCCGATAGGTTGAGAAATACGCTCGTAAAAGTCCAGGGATGCTCTTTCGAGGTTTTGTTGACGCACGTAATCAGCCTTGAGGATGCCATAGGATGGCCATATATGATGAAGACCTATAGGAGGTTAGGCCTACAACCAGCATGAAAAAGGGTTGGATTTGTAGAACTTCCTATAACAAGAAGAATTGAGAGATAGCACCCGTGATCGAGATGACGAGTACAACAGCAGTGACGATGATGCTCCGTGATCCATCTCCATAATTGAAGACTTCTACCTATATGTATTGATAACTTGTGTCAAGAGAATACCTTCCAAGTTAAGAGGGAGTGTTGATGTATTTGTAACTTCGAAAGATATTCACTTGTATATTGTATGTATTACATTTGTACTTTATTGTATCCCCGACGGAGATGTCTTATTCCTTCGATCGGAAGTGTCGTCATTTTTATTCTATCATTTCACCTCCGATGGAGATGTTTGTTCCTCCAAGTTGGAGAAGTCATTATTGTACTTGAGTCATGAAAAGTCATAGAGGTCCACCCTCCCATGTATGACAGGGCATTAGACCTCATAGTAGTGTCGCAAGTTATATTGTAATTGTTGTAACTTATATTTGATGGGTTATTAGACCACCTTCGTGGGGTCGGACCTGTATGAGTCATGTGGGTTAAGGCGTTATTAGACCACCCTAGTGGGGTCGGCCCAATGACAAGTGGTAATGGGTTATTAGAATTGCCTAAGGGACGTCGGCCCAGTTAGAGTTAAAGGTAGGTCAAGTCATTGTATAAATAGAGAGTGTGACTCTCTCATTCTGATCATTCACTCACTCACTCACTTCGCATTAGTGAGAGAGAGGAGGAGTGTGCAAAAGTGGAGGAGGATTAGCTGCTGCAGACATTTATCTTTTGGGGATTCATCTTGGTGATCTTTGTATTGGTGCTTATTCTATCTCTGAGGAAGTTGCGGGGTTTTTCACCTTCTTGGTTTTCCCTGGTGAAATGCTTTGTGTCTCTTGTCTCTTGTCTCTTATGCTTGATATGGTGTACATGTTGTTCTTTCAGTTAAAATCCTAGATCATATTGAATTAAACGATAAAACATAACACTCCTTGCATTTTTCCTCAAGTATATTCCACCTCTTCTTCAACACAGGGTTCTTCAGTGTTCTTTCATTTGAGGAGTGGAATCTCTTGGGACTCGTCACAATTACTCAAGAGAATTTTTAAAGGACCATGATATGATAGCACTGTAATATACTTGATCAAGTTAGATATGTTATTATCCAAATTTTTAAAACTGATAGCACAATTTTTCACAGGAAAAGACTAGTTAACAAATGTAGTTGAAAAGGGGCTAGTTTAGGGCACATTGAGATTTCTCCCAGTTTTTGAATTTGGAATATTTAGGATCTGAAAAATGTATGGGTGAATGTGAAGATGAAAAAATATCATATTCAATTCTAGCTTCTGAGTCCTATTCACAAGGTATTGGGGCCATTTACGGTTCAACAACAACTGCTACTGATGTCTACTTCGAGGCTTCCTGGGCACACCAACCTATGCATACTAAAATAATTTTCTCACACCCAAAGGTAAAAAATGGATTAATATCCTAATTATGTGTTGGAGAAGTGCTTTTGATAATTTGGGAGGATTGGAAGCAAAAGAGGTGAGGGCATTATATTGGATTGCTCAACTAGTAGTTTTCCAAGTTCTTACAATAGACTGAGATGCCTTCGAATCCTAAGGGAAATGATTGGGTATGCTTCATTATGGTATTAGGATTCACAAATGACCATCATAATAGAAAACTGGTGCATAGATAGCTTTGAATTACAAAAATGGTAAAAATAGCCAATAAAAAGTGCTTAAAGAGCTAGTCTTTGAATTGCTTCATCCAAATTGACTTAGAGGATTACAAAATTCACTTCTGAAGTATATTATGTATCTGAAATAAGTTTATTAACAACATCAAATCTAAATTGAAGATCCTGAGTAGAAATTAGAGGAGTTTTAACATTCAGATATTCAAGGAGTATTCAATGTTAGAGAAGTCTTACAAATTGAGAGAATGAGTATGAGAGGAGGATAAGAATGATAAGTTCAGCACTAGATCTACAAGGGGGATGAAATAATATCTAGTAGTTTCATATGGAGGTAAAAATGGACTTCATGAGCTTAATAGGGGCTCCTTCATTGAAATGGATCAACTCGTCCAGATGAACTCCTTCAAGAACTCTCTCCAATGGCACTGTGATTGTGGATCTCTCTCTGGATGCCTTAGATTCTTCAATAATAGATTGATGTAGGAATGTATATAATAATTCCATGGATTTGGATCTTTTCATGGACAAACTGGAACATGAATTGCATTGGGGCTCATCTCCCAAGCATTGGTTGAGGCACATCACTCAACTATGAGTAGAAAAAGCTCTCAAGATAAGAAAATAATTGACCAAAAGATGTGAATGGTGTGCACTAGCCTATTTTTATAACTTAGTTCGCTTCCTGGGATAGCCATTGGCACATGTGAGAGGTGAGGGCGCCTTCCTTGAGATAATTAGCAACAATATTTCTTTGTGAAACTTGCTTGCTTTATGTCTTTCAACTGAATTTAGCAAGTGCACCCTACTTAGATTTTCTAGATGTTGCTTTCTTTTTCAAATTGTTTGATTTATTCACTTTCCTTCTTTTTTGACTTTCTTGCTTTGTGCTTTTTCCTATTTTTTCTTGCTTTTGCCAATTTCCATCTTTTTATGCCACGACCTTGCTTTTAGCTAACTCCTTGTTGTTTCTAACTTTTCCACTTGAGTAGGTGAGGTCCACCTTGTCCTCATGTACCCTCCTAGCCATGTGAACATTATTGATTTCCAAAAAATTGATTAATAATGATAAGGCATTATTATAAAAATAATTAAAATTCAAAATATTAAAAACATTAATTACTATAGGCCTTGTACCAAAAACTCATCCCAATTAATTATCCTCAATTTAATTCTTCTTCCTAGACCCTTAGGGATTGGAGGGTCCAAGTCTTGACCAAATAGCCACTAGGGAAGGAACATGACATGGTTGCTTGAAAAAAAAATTATTGCTTGTGGAGTTTGGAGGAGCCCAATAAAATTTGAAACTAAAATAATGCTGAGAGAAGGAAAATAAGAGAGGAATTCCATGCAGAGTAATAGGCATCAAGAAGGTAGAGAAGTTTCTACAAGTTGAAGGATTGTTGGGAAGCAACAGAGTATCAAAGCAAGTGGATAGTTGTGATATTTTAGGATTAGAATCACTCGGCAGTAGAAGACCTCACTAAAACTCACTCAAGAAGTGCAGAAAGAAGAAGAATAAATGGAGATTCAATAATCACTCATACACAAGAAAGGACAAAAATTGTTGTATCATACATCAAATTTGAGATGGAACTCTGTAAAGTGAATAATAACTGAATACAGTCAAATGGATTCCAATTCCAGTAAGGTCATTCGAATTCTCCTCAATGTGTAGCTTGGATAACATTGGAGACATCATCCAAACCAGTGGAAGTAGTCACAATAGTCAAATAGTCAGTCAAATGAGTGTAACTAAGTCTAACTAATTGCATGGGAACTGATCTAGGGAAGGAGAATTCAATGTGGGTGCATGAGGAGTTTTCAGTAGTCACTATAGCTGATCTAGTCTCTCTGGAGGTCTATCTAAGTGGTTCAATCAGTTAAACTAGTAATCAATCCTCAAAACAAGGAGCAGATCCAATAATCATGGAACTAACTCAAGTAACTCCTAAATAGGTGGAAGAGGTCGCACTTGTACTCCAGGGATGAAAAAAAAGGCATATATGTGGCTAGGAGGGATAAAACTGAGCAGAAACAGGCTCCTGGGGCTGAAAAAATGAGGACTAGGTGATGGGAGACTACCATACTGATGACTCGATGCATGCATTTACATGCATATCCATGCATGATGTCTGGATGCATGCATAATGCATGCAGGCATGCAAAATACAAAAATTATGCTGAAAATATTCCAACACCCCCCACAAGCCAAACTATGAGGAACAACTCAAATGGTAGGGCCCAACTAACTGAGACCAAAGGTCACCCCGTACAATAATCTAAATAAACAAAGTGAGGAAAGAGGGAAAACCCATTAGGAAGAAATCCCCCCCTCAAAATAGACTGTGGTAGGATGAGCAATCATGTACATCAATCACCCCAAATGGTAAGTGGATTTCTCCACCTAAGAAAGATCTATCGACAAGAAATGGATCAATAATGTGAGAAGGATGAAACCTTCCATTCTAAAAATCAGATCTGGTCCTCCTCAGATCAAGTGGATCTCCAAAAAGATCTCCGACAAATCTAAAAGTAGTGGCTGCCCATCTAGGAAGATGAGGATCATCAAGTGCAATATCATTAGGCTCTTATGGATCTGGATCTTCCATTCGCTCATCTTCACTAATAGGTGCTAGATCTTCAGGTTCTTGTGGATCTGGATCTAGCATTCACTCTTCATCATCTTCACTATCATACTCTGAATATGAATTGCCATATGATGAATATTCTCTCTCTTGGAGCTCACCAAGCAGTGGAGGTGTGGTAGACAAGCTCTCTTGCTCAACAGGATGAGCATCATGAAGAGACCATTCCTCAAACTGTACACTCCTATCAAGGAATGTGGTCATAGTAGAAGGATCAAGAAGCTTGTAGGCCTTTGCATTCAATGCATAAACCACCATAATACATTCTCTTCTTTGTGGATCTAGGGCTCTCCTTTTCTCAGTTGGAATCCTTTCCCATGCTTTGGATCCAAACACTCTAGGATGCGACACATCAGGTTTGTATCCCATCCATGCTTTGAAAGGAGTCATATATTTGAGTCCTTTGTGAGGAACTATGTTCTGAAGATAGGTGGCATAGTTGATGGATTCTGCCCAAAGAATAGGGTGCAACCCTTTCGACTTTAGCATGAAGGTGGCCATCTCTTTCAATGTTCTATTCTTCCATTCAGCAACACCATTCTGTTGTGGTGTATAGGGAACAGTATGTTGCATCTCAATTCCCTCTTCAACACAAAAGGTTTGAAAGTCACCCTTGATGTACTCACCTCCATTATTAGTGCGAATGGACTTGATCTTTCTATCTGAAAACTTTTCTGTAGAAGACTTGAAAAACTTAAAGATTCCAAATACTTCTGACTTTAATATGAGAAAGTATACCCATGTAAATCTTGAATAATCATCAATAAAAGTAAGAATATACCTTGCCTTGTTAAAAGATAGATTTGGAAATGGCCCTGCAACATCACTATGAATCAGATCTAGAAGTTGAGAGGCTCTCCTTGCCTTTCCCTTCTCAAATTTCTTCTCAGTGTTAGCACTCAGATTTTACATGGGTTGTATCAAGGAAACTCCAAGGTAACCACAAACCAATCTTTAGACTGAACGTTGGCCTCTTTCAGTCAAAGAGGGCTCTCTCTGCAAGTTTACTATCCAATGTCACTATGATAACAACTAGACAATAAACCCAATGGCCAGATTTGTAAAATAATGGTAAAGGTTTGCAAAATTTAAATATGCAATTGTTCAAACAAGAAAAAATTACCATTGGGAAATGGATTCAAATTCAAGTAATGATTGATGGCAATGCTTTTGCAATGGAATTCTTAACAAAGGCAGGGTAATTAATCTTTTACAATCAAAATGCTGGTTTGTTTGGTGAAAAGGAAGAAAATGAGAACAATCCATTAATATGAGCATCTAACGATGAATTCAATATTAATTTTAGTGGAAAAGGTTTGTGGATGCTTGAAATTAAAGAACCAAAGCATAAACATATGAATTATGATTCAACTTACACTTATCCAAGCATGAAAAAGATAATAGTATGGAAGAGATAACATGAAAACACATTCACATAAAGGAAAGAAGGTACAAACTGTAAAATAAATAACACAAGAATCTATGATAAAAAACCTGCTTGGCTCTGCATAATTTTTATTTAAACTTGAAAAAAAACTCAGTACCAAATGATTTTCATTCTAATGGGTTTCAACCCTTATGTACTCTTGTACAATGAAATATATAACCCTATAGGTTGTTTTCCAGCTAACCATTTCAAATTCTATCAATTTTCCCAAAATAGAAACAGTTAGAAACATAAATGACACGTTTTTAACCGATTTCCTAAATTTTAGGAGGCGAATTTCTGAAAAATAGGATTCAAAGCCCCACCTCTAGGGAGCAAACTGCAATAGTTGTGTAAAACCTAAGAAATTATTTTCAAATCAGCCCATTCCCAACAAAACCAATGTTTCCTTTTTTCAGGATTCATCTCCAGCTTGAAATCCGTGCTTGAAGTTAATGACTAAAATAGAAAATTTAAAATCTGAAAAAGGGGTTGAAAAGACAAATTCGAATCTCCCAAACCTTGACATCTGTGAATAAACTGAGATAGAATTTTGTAGATGACCCCATGCTGAAGAAAAGCCTCTTTTGTTTTTTGAAAATTCATTTCCATTTGGCTAGAAACCATATTTGAAGTTGACTGGTAAAACAGTCATTTCTAGAAAATGTGCCCTACTCATTCTATAACGCCTCTAGTGTAAATTTGCCTTCTGATGCTACAAAATGGCTGAAAACTGTCCCAAAAAATATGATCTTCCATATCTGCTTTAGAATTGTCAAAATAATATTTGGGAAAAAAACATTTCCCAAATCAATTCTCAAATTTTTCCATATCCACTTATGAAAATTCCATCTTCAATTATCTGGAATCAAACAAAATATCCATTAAAATCAATTATGCCCTTAGTTTTGGAAAACCATATCTTCCAATGAAAACCATGTCTTGTAACGTTTCTCCATTTTTGCATTTTGCATTTAATTGTTTATGAATTTCATAAAATGAAATTCCAAAACAATTTCCTAAAATAAATCAAAATCCATAAACAAATTTCGTTTTCCTGTGAAAACCATCCCTGTGGTTTTGATTAGTTCCCGTGTTTTTGGATTTTCAAATTTTGGAAAATATTTTATTTTAAGTATTTCCAATTGTTAACATTCTATTTTCACGTGATTTCTTTCCAAATAATTTCTGGAGCATTATAATATAAGGTCAAAACTCTGGGCAAAAGTATTATTCATGCGGAGAGAAATTTCACAAGCATTATGTAGTGGTTTACCTTACCATTTCTCGGACTAGCGAAATAATGTGCTAGTGACACATGGTAAAATACAAAACCACGGTAAATAATTTCGCAGAGCCATTGTGGTATTATCCGTCGAGCACTTAAACCTAGCGAAATGATATCCACCCTTCATCAAAATTTTGACTTTTCCAAAGTTCAAATTACTTTTATGTGGTAAATTATGTTTTATTTTTTGGGTTTGAATATTAATATAAATATTTCAATAAAATATTTATATTGATAACTATAAAATTTTAATTTTTTAACAAAGACTTGGGCATTTTGGAGGTCCGCCATCTTTTAGCCATTCCACCATTTAAGAGTTTCACTAACCATTTTAGAGATTTTCTAGTGCTTTGTCCTCCTAATTCAACATGTTGGCCAAATTTAGAAGCCCTGTCAATTCACTTATATGCTCAGCTAAATATAGAAAGTTTCACTAGCTCCTGGTCACAACCTTCGATCATTTTCCACCTTGATCTTGAACGTTGATTACTTTATATTACAAGGTACTTTATTTAACTCTTTACCTCTTCTTTGGCATGGCCAATGGTCATATGGATCATTTTCTTTGGGACTTGGCACTTTCCTCACCAAAATTAGGAGATATCAAAACAAATTTTTGGATTGGTAATCTTTCATTCACATTGGAAAAATATTGTGCCAACAATGTTAAGATTCAATATGCTAAGACGGAAAATATCAACATTACATTTCATTTCACAACAATAGCATATACAGGATCACTGAAGAAAAAACAAGCACAACATAAACACAAGAGACACAGATTTATCCTGGGAAACCCTCATGGGGTAGAAAACCTAGCAAAGCTTCCTCAATATAGATGACCAACAAATACGAAGATGTAAACCAAAGACATGACCTCCTCCTCCTCAATAGAAGACCTCTCCCTCAGAAGTGCGCTACTTTCTGAGTGAGTGAATGTGTGTTAAATGAGGAACACACCTCTATTTATACACATCTCCGACTTGTATTTTATATTAACTAGGTTGGTCCCAAATTTACCACTGGGTTAAACACCCCATTACAACTGACTGGGCTGACCCCTCTAGGGTGGTCTAATAACCCTTTGACCCACATAACACATATAGGGCCGACCTCCACAAGGGAAGTCTAATAACCCAAGTTATCACATTCCGATGGAGGAATAAACATCTCCGGATATACAATAAGATCTTCACGGAGGAATGAAACATCTCCGGAATAATAAAGTACAAATATAATATTATTAGAAGTTACAATATTCAACACTCCCCCTTAACGAAAAGGATATTATAACAACATCTACAGGAGAAAGGAGTCATTGACTAC
The DNA here is from genome assembly GCA_027924585.1 of Larix kaempferi. Classification (NCBI taxonomy): domain Eukaryota; kingdom Viridiplantae; phylum Streptophyta; class Pinopsida; order Pinales; family Pinaceae; genus Larix; species Larix kaempferi. The sequence goes on from BSBM01000997.1 coordinate 20,896,847, forward strand.
ATTATACATGATACATCTATAAATCATCAGAAGCTTTCTTCAATACATCATCATTAGTAACTTAAGAAGTTACTGGAACATAGTCAATATTGGAACATCAGCATCATCAGTATTGAGTCTTCATCTTCTGTAGCACCGAACAACTACAACATCATCATAATCATCAGATCCTCTGATCAACAGCATCATCTGGATCTCTTGATCACGATAAGTAGCATTGTCATCATACGATCATCCGCATCGTCATCATATAATCATCAGCATCGTCATCATACGATCATCAGCATCATCATCATATGATCATCAGCATCGTCATCATACGATTATCAACATCGTCATCAGCATTGTCATCATACGATCATCAACATCGTCATCATACGATCATCAGCATCTGGATCATCTCGATCTACAGCATCTCTGCAACACACATGATCCAATTACAGGATGATCAATCCCGCTCTCTTTAGGAGATAGGTCCATGGATGATACAATCCAGATCAAGTTCCAGGATGATCAATCCTTATCACTTTAAGACAAGTATCATGTCTAGGGACGATGCAATCCCAATCACGTACCTTTTGAACCGAGGTCCAGGGACTATATAGTCCTATCATTCAATTCTCAGAGACCTCTGTCTATGGATCAATTCAAGGGACCTACATCCGGGGATGATGCAATCCCCATTCTCGAAGACATCTTGTCTACAGCTCAATTCAAGGGACCGAAGTCTGGGGACAATCCAATCCCCATTCTCGAAGACATCTTGTCTACGACTCAATTCAAGGGACCGAAGTCCAGGGGTGATCCAATCCCCATTCTCAAATATATATTGTCTACGGCTCAATTCAAGTGACCGAAGTCTGGGGATGATCCAATCCCCACCTGTCCACCAAGGACTTCATTCTCGAAGAGATCTATCTACGGATCAATTCAAGGGACCGAAGTCCGGGGATGATACAATCCCCACCTGTCCACCAAGGACTTCATTCTCGAAGACATCTATCTACGGATCAATTCAAGGGACCGAAGTCTGGGGATGATACAATCCCCACCTATCCACTAAGGACTTCATTCTCGAAGACATATATCTACGGATCAATTCAAGGGACCGAAGTGTTACATTGTAATCTTCACCGTGTGAGCATTAGCATTATTTGGCCTATAGGATCCATTTCAGTGACTCAGATCCACTTATATCCTTCAGAGATACTATTTTTCCCTATTTTTATTCTTACCCGCATGTTGCATCATTATAGCATGCGTACCCATGAGTTGCATCACTATAGCCCTCGGGTATCAAGTAAAATGGTAAAAATCACTAATTTATTACATTTTACTCCCAAAAAGCGGTCATTGGGTGACCTTTGGCTCTCCATCTGCCCAAGTAACGTCTCGATGTGTCCTTTCACCTACCTTTGAGAGTACTATATATTGAGCACATATGGCTTATGGATGGGGGGAAGAAGAGAATAGTAAAGGAACTCTAGTGGATTTTTTCCCTATCTTGAGTTTGCACTCATTGATCCTTGTAGTTGTGAACCTTTTATGTTCAACTTCCAAACTCTTATCTAGTTTGAGTTTTCCATTCATGGAGGATTGAAGTGGTGGAGGCACAAGTGGATTGATATAGATCTTGGTTCAGATTGGTTGCCGGCAAGAGGTTGTATCACTTTGTACTTCTTCTTGTTCATTAAGAGAAATGCTCATATTCTCGTCCATTCATGGTGTGAATGTTGTTTATTATACATTGGGTTACATTTGCTTATCAAACTATGGACCATTGTTATTGATAATGTTAATGTCAATTATATATTATTTGTACTTGTTGGATATTGGCTGTCAAGACTAATTTGCAGATTACAAGTGCATGGATTGAAAGCTCCAATGGGGATCTACATCAAACGTTTGGATCGAGGTTGGTTAAATTTCTCCATTATCTTAACATTGTCATTTATAATAGCATAGCTTTGAGAATTGAGTATATTTCTGGTATTCATTTGTCTGTTGTGGTATTCCCAAGCCATAGTCATTTTTCTCCAATACACAAAGTCTGAGGATGATACAATCCCCTTACTCTCGGAGACATCTATCTATGGATCACTTTAGGACTGAAGTCCATGGATGATACAATCCTCTTACTCTCGGAGGCATCTGTCTGCGGATCACTTTAGGACTGAAGCCCACGGATGATACAATACTCTCACTCTCAGAGACATCTGTCTGCGGATCACTTTAGGACTGAAGTCCACGGATGATACAATCCTCTTACTCTCGGAGACATCTGTCTGTGGATCACTTTAGGAATGAAGTCCATGGATGATACAATCCTCTTATATCAACTAGGTACCATATACTAACCTTATCGTCAGAATAAGTAGCCTCATCATCTATACAAGTATCCTCATCATCGATACAGTATCCAAATCAAGAATACAAGTATCCACACCAATACAAGTATACACATCATCAATACAAGTATCCACACCAATACAAGTATACATAGATATCCTTATCATTGACCTTACCATCAATATAAGCAATCTCATCATCAATATAGGTATCCACATCGATACCAATATCCAAATATATCTTTATCGACCATATCACTCCCCCTTTCGAGGAGGATCCTTTTGAACTACACCAAGCTTGTCTCGAAAATACTCAAACTTTACTTCAAACAGAGGTTTGGTCATGTCACCTGCCCAAATTTCTGAACATTATTATTTATTTGCAAAAATACTTTATGTTAAAATTAATTACAAGTTTTGTAATTATGATCAGTTTTGATCATGGATGAATGTAATTACTAAATATTATTATTTAAATAAATTAATTAGGAGACAAACACTCAGGAGGACTGTTGAATGAGTGTTCACAGACCCACTAAGAGGAATGGAAGTTGTTGGAAGGAATGGAAACATGGCACTAGTTACCTCACACCACTAACTGTTGGTTATGGGACAACTTCCCCTTAAATAGGGCATTATCCCCCAGGTGGAGGGAGTGAGCAGGAAGCTCATTTAATGACCCAGTAACATCTGAAAAGGCCTAGGCAGCATATAAAGGAAAATTCGAATTGGGTAGGAAGCCCTTAATAAACATTTCTGCAGAATGCTTTCCTCTTGCAAATCAGGTGATTTCAAGAGAGATTCAAATAAGGGAGATTAGTGGTGATTGAAAACTGAGTTTTTACTTATTATTGAAGAGAAACAGAGTTGCAGGAGCAAGCCTTTTGGACTGCTACCTACTAAATATTCAGAACATTACTACAACAAGAAGAAACCCATATTCCTGAAGCTTCTTCCTCCTGGTGGTTTAGCGAATAGGCTCGGGGGTCCTAAGACAGTATTTGACTGTTTTCAAGAGTTTGGTTGGGTGGAATGGTCTTCCTGAGTTGTTTGTTTCCCTACATGTTTAATCAGGTTCTACAATTTATTCTTAATTAATTTTTGTTATGTTTAAACAGTATTTTTTGTGTTTTTGTTTTTGAAAGACAAATCTAATCCTAGAATTATTCTAAGTATGAATGTTTAAGTTTAATGGGCGAAGATGGATTGACAAATCAATATCCCCATTTTTCCACATGCTATTTGGAAGCATCGTACTCTAGTAGAGACATGCAAATTAAAATAGAATAGAAGATAGGAAAATTGTGCCATTGAATTCGATATCTAGATAATAATCTGGTATGCATCAGTTTATGTTCTTAAGTTAACTAATTGTAGAGGATCTGTATAATATTTAATATATATAATATTTTCTCATTTTTATAATAATCAGTCAATTAAATAATTCTTGCAATCATCCTACAAACGCATACATTATATCCATGAAAAGTAGATGAATTATACACTGTACATGTTTTTAAGATTGTTAACATTGAATAAAATATTTTTGATAATAAGCTGGAAAACAATAGTTTTTCACAGAGATATCATATGTATACTTTTCACTCACACACAGTTTCATTATAATTACTACACCAACATTTTATGTATAGGAAATTAGTTTATAGATAGAATTATAGTTTACACAGTCTTCATGAATTTCTACACTACGTATTCATATTTCTTTCATTTTCTATAATACTGTTGTAATATCTAGAAATGTACAATGATAAGAATTTATTAAACATAATTATTATTACCATATATTTATTCTTTCTTTGGATTTGCTAACATTTGTTGCGATTATTGTAACTCTGAGATTTGTATCAAAAGGAAAAACCCTAGCTATTTTTTTATTGTTCATAACAAAACTCTACACTCTTTTCAACCTGAGATCGAAACCAAGCTAGTATCTTATATAAACGATCAGATTATCACTTCAACAAAACACGGATTAGGGTCTACTGAGTTATTGGTTCAACTTTCTACTCTATTGTTCAAACAACAACAAATAAGAATATGCATTACCAATCTATAGTTTTAAAACAAACCATAGACTTATACGAAGGGTTCAACATTTCTTTCTCATGTTAACGTTGATGTTTTATTTACACAGAACCCTCATCATTGCAAATTTATCCAAACCCTACACTAGCTCAATAAACATTGTAGTAACCTTTAGCATGAAAAAAATTTACAACATCATTTTACAGTTTCCAAGCTAACAAACAAGATAGATATACAACGTTTTAAACATACACTGTTTTACAAAAAGGAGTAATATTCTTACACACAGATTGAGCCCTCGGCTCTCTATCTTATAGTCACAAACATTTCGAAAAACAAGTCGAATCTCATAAAGACCTCAACATTACCATAGTATAACTTCTAAAACAAAGACGAAGCTGGAACAACATTATATTATGTTTTTAACCAAGAAATGAAGTTACATAGGGTTTATCCCAAAAATTTTCGAATAGGCAGAAGAGTCAAATATTTGAAATCAACGAGCCAAATCTCCAATCGACAAACAATAAGTTTTCAAAATACAACACCGAATTATCACTGTCAACAATCATGTTTCGAAGACTTCCCAAACCACCTTCAATGACAGAGCCACGACATAGACGAAGGGCACTACGAGGGTATGGAAGACACGAAGCTCACCAATGTAAGTGTACAAAGTTTTCCTTTCGCCATACCCTAGCCAGAAGTGCTGTGTACACCCTGCAACTGACATTTAAACCATAGTTAGACATCTGATACTTTTTTTATAAATCGATTTTTGAAAATGCAAACAACTTTGCTAAAACGGAAAGCTTACCTCCATAGCTTGATGAGGACATTGTCACGAATGACACCAAGGAGCCATTATCCACGCCCAAACTTTGTACACCCTCATATTTCACTCTTGTTTATCTCAGAGGTATTAAAACATAAAAACTATAACCTTTCGAACCAGAAAATCTAACCCTTCAAAACCACTTCATATTCACAGTAGTAAAACCTACAACGTCCACTTTTGTTGAAGGTCTCGGGTTCGAAACCCTTGCAGATTTTCTACCCAGACTTCGGCAGCCTGTCTGCCACCCCAGCTGAAACAACATCACAATGAATCAAATTCTTAGAGTCTTAACTCTTTTTCCACGATAGATATTAGGTTTCATCCGATGGTCTAGGTTCATCACCACCGACGGTCTCTACTGTGCCAACAAACTAAGCTTTGGTATAAACAACGCCCGTAATAAATACCAAACCTACCTTACAGGTTGACAATGCCACCATGGCACGCAATGGAGTATGCACAACTAATGCGTGGTGTGTTAATCCTACATGTCGACGAGTTTGAAGACAAACATGTCTATCTGAACAATGGACATCCAACTCAGCAGAGACATGACACCGAGCCTTTAATACAGGATCAATATATGATCTCTACCACAGCTCGGGAACGACGATATTAAATGATCCAACAATCTGTCAAGTTTCATTTTAAATGCCTGCCAGCATCCTCGACATGACTTCAAAATCCTGCATTTAATTTGCCACGGCATTAGAATTACTATGCAAAGAATTCACTATATCATTGCAAAGAATTCACTATATCATTACACTAATTATTGTAGTTTAGATGTAATACAATGAATAACTAATTAAAAACTATTTATATAGTTTCAGGATAATCCAATGTTTGCTCTTATTTACCTTAAGTTTCTATTTGATTTTATAATGTCCATAATGAACCAAGAAATCGATATAGATATATAACTATGTACATAAGACTTGAATAGACCATACTATGAAATAATAGTTAATCTATTATGTAAATGTTTATTACTTAATTGTTATAAATGCATAGTCTTTGGGAAAGGACTAATTTTGATTATTAAGACCTAAATAATTATAGTAGAGAATAGAAATGGTTAACCATAAGTCTTTAAAGTTAATTAAAAGTATTGTATAAAACTCGCATACCAATATGCTATCACATATAGTTTGACACCTCGGAATAATAAGTTCTTTGAATTCAATCCACTTTTGGTATTGTACTATCCTAGTACTACTAATTAAATGATGACAACAAAGAATCTAATACAATTACAACAACAAAGCAACTAATTCAATGACGACGACAAAGCGGTTAGCACAATGACGACAATAGAACCAACTAACACAATGACGACAATAGAACCATCTCACACAATGACGAAAACAGAACCAGCTAGTATCATGATGACCACAGTGACGATGTTGATACAAGACAAACCTTGGAAAGTTGAAGAGCAAGCACGTGAACCGTACCTGTATGCTTTTACAATTGCAACCGTCTCTATTGATTCTATTTTATTTTCATATGATGAAGTTGAACTCACGTTAATTGGAATTTATTTGCAATCATGAAACTTCTTACCTGTTGTCTGCACATAGAACAGGTCCAATGTTTTAGCATTATAGCTAAGTAAGCTTTGGGGTCCCTCATAGGACTCCCTTGAGCAGCAAAGAAGCAAACTGTCAGTATCGTCTCAAAGAAATGGTACTACATCACACTTCTAACCTGGCATTTCATTATTACATTTTCATACATTGCTTTGCTTTAAAAAGTGTCACATCAAAAGTCTAATCTGACCATGCATTTGACTATCTTAATGATAAGGGATACAAATGTAATTAAGTTGTCACTGTCCTATTAATTTTCCTCAGAAAATATATTGGTGTTTAGTACAAACAGTTGTTAGTTAACATTGTTACATTCAGCAATTGTTATCTTCCGCATTTATAAATTATTATAAATTAAGCTAATATTGTCGTTAATAAAAATTTTAAATTTTTACGAAAATATGGGATGTTACATGTGGTATGAGAGCACAGATTCAAACTCTAGGACTGATTTAGGTCCAAACACGCAGTAGAAATTTTTATGTACAACAGAAAAAATAAAAATAGAATTGTACTAACTTGAAAATTTTATTATTATGTCCTCTTCAAAAATCATTTCAGTTACAGGTATGGAGAACTCAGCTGAACATTTAAGTGACAGATTTCAGCCAAACAGTCACAATTCAGGATAGCATTATGTGGAGGAAGGTCGCCAGGAAATAAATAACAGTTCGACGGAACTGTTACGTGCCTTTCAAGATTTAAAAGCAGAAATCAGATTTGTGAAAATAGATAATGAAAGGATTCTGCAAGCACAAGAACAATTGAATCAAGTGTTGTTTGAACACAGCCAAACTGAAGAACAAGGGAAAAATGATGAGGATAATTCCAAGGTAAAGGACTTGCCTCACACTGATAAAAATTAGAACATCAAATACAGTAATGTAAAAGATAGTTCAACCTCATATGGAGATGCTATTACAGAATGCAAAAAGAAACGTAATTACATCAGTGACAATAGTGAAGAAGATTCCAAACCAAGAAAGAAAAATAAAAAAGAATATTAGCATATTTATGGAGAATTCAAGAAGATAAGGCCTCCAACTTTCAATGGAGAAACTGAGAAAGGCGAGACAGCTGAAGCTTGGCTGTCAGGGATGAAGAAATACTTCCACATCTACAACTATTCGGAGTTCTTAAAAGCAAAAATGGCCATATATAACTTAACCGAAAAAGTAGATATTTGGTGGTAGGATGTCAAAAGGGTAAAGGGCATTAAGGATAAAGATGTAAGCTGGAGTACTTTCAAATGATATTTCAAAAAGAAGTATCTATCTGAACAGTATTATGAAGAAAAATCTAAAGAGTTTTACGATTTGATGTTGGGAGGTATGAACATGAAGGAACTAAACAGTAAGTTTCTGAACTTACTGAGATATGTACCCTAATTCATAGAAGAAAAACCAAAAATTCAAAGGTACTTAAGTTGTTTACCTTTCAGCATTAAAGACAGAATTGAGTATGACAACCCTAAAACATTAGAGGAGGCTATGAGGAAGGCAGTCTTCTGTTATGGTACAAATCGGAAGAGAGATGGTATGTCTACTTGGAAAAATCATAAGCCCAACAATTTTGAACAGAAGTAGAAAAATTTCAGATTCAGTGGGAATTTCGGATTTCAAAGGAAGAATTTTCAGAATCGAAATTTCCAAGGAAATAATTCCAGAAATAATTCACAGCAGAATTCTACAGCACCGAAAAATGCATTTAATACTGTCAAGACCAGTGATCTAAAGACACATAAAATTTTTTGAATGTCAAGGCCCTCATTATGCATCAGAATGTCCCTTACGAAAGAGGAAGACAAACAACATCAACTCTATTCAGATTGAACCTACTGTTGGAGACGTAGCAAGGGAGATGCCAAGAATTAACACAACACTTGACAACATGCAAGCAGACCATCAAATATCCATGGTAGAGATTGAAGGTATGATACATGACCATCCTGTTACTGTTTTAATTGACCTAGGTGTTAGTTTAAGTTATATATCACCCAATGTTGTGGAAAGTCTTAAACTGAAAACTGAAAAGGTTAGTAAATCATGGCTAGTTAGACTAGCAACTGGAACAAAGAGGAAAGTCTTAGATTTTATAGAGAACTGTGTTTTATCCATGAATCATTTGCAAACACAAATCAAGTTGAATATCTTACCTTTAGGTTCGTATGATATTATAGTTGGGATGGACTGGTTGGAATCCCATCATGTCATCCTAGACTGTTATGGAAAAAGTTTAACATGCTTAAATGATGAAGGGAAAACTATAGAAATAAAAGGAATTCCAAGGAAGGTAACCCTTAGACAAATTTCAGCCATGCAAGTTAAGAGGGCAGTTAGGAAGGGATGCCAAATGTTTGCAGTAAACGTGATAAATGATGAGATTATGGGTAAAGAGGACAAACTGAAATTAGAAGACATACCTGTCCTAAAATATTGTAAGGATGTATTCCCTAAGGAGATTCCAGGATTACCAGCCAAAAGAGATTTAGATTTTACTATAGAGTTAATACCAGGAGCAGTACCAAATTCAAAAGCTTCGTACCGAATGAATATACTAGAGTTAAACGAATTAAAATCTCAGTTGAAGGAACTTATTGACAAGAAGTATATTAGACCAAGTGTGTCTCCTTGGGGAGCACCTGTCATCTTCGTTAAGAAGAAAGATGGAGCATTAAGTCTGCGCATATATTATCACTAGCTTAATAAGATGATGATTAAAAATAGATACCCGTTGCCCCGCATAGATGATCTATTTGATCAGCTGCGAGGAGCAATAGTATTTTTGAAGATCGATCTAAGATCAGGGTATCATCAAGTAAGGGTTAAAGATGAAGATATTTTCAAAACAGCTTTCCGAACTCGGTATGGACATTATGAGTTCGTAGTCATGCCATTTGGCTTAACTAATGCTCCGACTGTATTTATGTGTTTGATGAATAGTATTTTGCATAAGTATTTAGACAAGTTTACTATTGTGTTTATAGACGATATTTTACTGTACTCAAAAAGCAAAGAAGAGCATGATGAGCATTTACGGATTATCTTACAAGTATCAAGAGATCATCAATTGTATGCCAAATTTAGTAAATGTGACTTTCACAAAGATAAAATTCAGTATTTAGGACACATAATTTCAGCTGAGGGAATCTCGGTTGACCCCGACAAAATAAGGGCCATTAACGACTGGCCGGTTCCAAAATATGTGTCGGATGGAGATCATTTATGGGCATTATGGGGTATTACAAAAAGTTTATAGATAATTTATCAAGGATTGCCAACCCCATAACTTCTTTGTAGAAGAAAGGAAAGAAATTTGTTTGGGATCAGAAGTGTGCTGAGAGTTTTAAGAAATTAAAGGAACTATTGACGACAACACCTATCTTGAAGATAGCTGACCCCAACAAGGATTTTGTAGTTTGTACAGACGCATGTAGTAATGGACTCGATGGAGTCTTGACATAGGAAGGGCATGTGATAGCATATGAATCTAGAAAGTTGAAAGTACATGAAAAGAATTACTCTACATATGATTTAGAGTTATTAGCAGTTATTCATGCCTTAAAAATGTGGCATTATCACCTTATTGGCAGAAAGTTTATACTATTAACAGATAGTAATCGGTCTGAAATATTTATTGGGTTAGACAACCCTGAATGCTAGACAAGCGAGATGGTTGACATTCTTAAGTGAGTATGATTTCGAAATTCAACATATCAAAGGAAAGGAGAACAAAGTTGCAGATGCCTTGAGTCGTAAGGAAAAACTAAATTTCATTTAAGCAATCAGTAATTATTCAACTGATTTGGAAGATCATATTTTGGAAAATGGTGAAACAGATGAAGAATATCGAAAAATGAAGGAAAGGACAGCCAATGACAGTTCTGAAAATTATATGACAGATTACAGAATTAAAGAAAATGGTCTATTACTATATAAAAACAGATTGTATGTACCAAATATACCAGAAATAAAATTTCTGATATTAAATGAGATGCATAAAAGTCACTATTCCGGTCATCCAGGATATCAAAAGACCATCACTATGCTGATAAAATAATACTATTGGCCCAGAATGAAAGATGAAGTAGCATAGTACATTGCAAAATGCTTGGACTGTCAAAAAGTGAAGGTTGAATATCAACATCCTGCTGGATTATTGCAACCTTTACCAATACCAAGCTGGAAATGGAAAGTGATTAACATAGATTTCATTACTGGATTACCAAAACATCAGAAACAACATGATTCTATCATGGTTTTGGTGGACAAACTTAGCAAGGTAGCACATTTCATACTAGTAAAGACCACACATAAAGCACCGGACATTGCAGAAATTTTTATGAAACAGATTTTTAGATTGTACGATATACCAAAGGTAATAATTTCAGATCATGATTCAAATTTTATGTTGTAGAAATTTCTCCCTACGGATAGGTAGAAACTCTCTTAGGTTAATGTTGGCTTGGTTTTGCAACCAAGCTTGAGTGCTATGGGCACCTATCAACAAGTGATAGCAGTTTTAAATATTGAAAGCAAAAAACAATTATAAATCTGAATCTAAAACTAAACTAGCATGTGCATATAACAATAAACTTTGAAAAGATTGAAGAACAAGAACAAGAAATAAAATGAAAAATAAATTTTGTATTATGATACCTCAAATGATGAGGATGTTGTGGTGTTGAGCAGCTCCAAGCTCCAATGGTCTCTTCTCCAAGATTGCTACAATGGTCAATAACTCATGAGAGATTTTGACAACATGAGGATAGGATGATGGATGGATGGAAAGTGAGGAGCCCCTACCACCTTTTTATAGCTTTTGGTGGTGGGGAATACCATTATGGTTTTGAATAAACCAATGGTATTGACCAACATGGTTTAGGTACCTTTTCCCTCCTTTTTCCTTTTTTGAATATTTTTATTTCCTTTTTAATATTTTTGGGAATTCTTGACCCTTTTTGAGGGTTTTTATGCTTTTTGAGGAAAAATACTCATTTTGAGGGGGAAAAGGGGTGTATTATGGTCTTTTGGTGACCTTTTGATGGCTTTGGAGGCTCAAATGGTGGAAAAGTGGACAAATGGGTCATGTGAATAAGGAAATGAGCTAGTGAGTACTTTTTGGGTGTTAATAGATTGCCCCCTGATGTGTGAGGGAAGGAGCTCATCGTATGGCTGATAGACATCATAGTTCTTTTGTCTTTTTCCTAAGGTTTTGGGAAGAGAAGAGACCGGTTGGAGACTGGATCCACAGCCCTTGGAAGCTGCAAAAAGAAAAAATATTACATGGCCTCAATATGAATGAGGAATAATCTTTGATAATGGACGAGGTGGGCATACCCATGCTCGTATCAAGACATATACATAACAATTAGTCCCAAGAAGGGGGATCTAAATAAAAAATCTGCTGGTACATCATAATGGTCCAAAGGGGACACTATTTTTGGATGTACTCATGATCATGACATGATTGATCTCAATAACTAATACACTCGAATAAAGTGACAACCATTCTAAACAAGGTCTCAGAAGGGTTGAAGAACTGCTGAATCTAAAGGTGTCCAACATCTATAGGGACTCAATGACTCTGAGTCAACTCTGAGGAGTATATGTAATTGTATACTTGAGGGAGTATAAAACTGGGGTACATCTGAATACTGTCGCCATGCGCAACCTGTATATCTATGGAAAAAATGTAATTGGTTGTTTCCATAGGTAGACTCTCAAATGTGGAAGAGTCAGGTGGTATCCGGGGTCTTCAACCAATAATTGAAAGGACCAATACCCTGTGCGAGTCTCAATAATGCGATCAAGGTGTTGAAGTCGAGCATGTGAGAAACAATCATTTGGAGAGGTACTGAGGACTCTTCTCGAAATGATTCATAGGCACTCATCATAAATGGTAATGAGTCCAAGACACAGGGACCTCTAGGTCTATCCTTTGGAATAAATTTGGTTGTCGTCGACAGAGGGAGACCAACAATTGACAAGGCAATGATGTTTCCTTGATAGGAGCATGAGGTGTAAAACTGAAGTGTGGTAGTACTGATGGTAGGACTAACATACTTGTGGGGATGGGAAGTAATTGGGGTCATAGGGTGGGTAGACTCAAACTTCCTTTGTTCAGAGCATGATGACATGGTTGACCTGGTAGCGTAGGGAACTGATTTGTAGGTGTGCGGATCATAGCTTTTAAGGACTGAAGGGTATGTATTGACTTTGGGGGGTCAAGCTGATGGGTGTTGTCTAGGGATTCTTAGGGTGACATACTGCAGAATACTCTGAACAAAGGCGACCAAAATGGGGAAGCTGCCATATGAGTAGACGTGATCTGTTGTGGCACCGAGAAGCACCATTGGGTCCTTCTTCGTTGTTTTAATGAGCTCTAAGAAGGGATAAAAGTGTTCTCTGAAATGGTACTGTCTTGTGGATTTTGTGAGCCTAAGACTGTTCATGCTCATGGGTGCTTTCATTTTTAAGGAGTCTAAAAACGATAAGTAGACTCTGCAGTGGTTGTGAGTACCGTCCTATGGGTTTTTACGAGCCCAGGATGGTGATTGCTCGTGGTCGCTTTCATGTTTAGAGAGTCTGAAAGCGGTAAGTGGACTCCATTGGTGTTCTTTTTCGTAAGTTAGTCTCCAAGGCCCGAAAAAGCATAAAATGATGCAAATGGAGAACTCTTCTAGCCGATGTGACTAGAGTATTCCTTTTTCGTAATTAGTCTACAAGGTTCGAAAAAGGGGTAAACTTATACCAGGTAGACGCCCTTTCAGATACGTTTAGAGAGCATGAAAGGAAGCAAGGTTGCTCGGCGATCTTTTCATTTTTCTAGGAGTCAGAAAAGAGCTTAACAGAAACTCCCTAAGTGCTTTTTTTGTAAAAGGGATTGCACGACCCGAAAAAGGGGTAAAACTATACCGAACAAAAAGGGATTGATGAGAGCGAGAAAAGGTCTCAAGCATCGTCATGATTGTGGAATACTGAATCCAGTGACATAAATATTGTCAAAAAGGGGCAACGGCCAATGTGGTACTCAAATCGAGGTGATAAGTGGCATTTTGAAAAAATGACCGAAAAGTATGGGGTGAGGGCGAGAAATGATCTAAAGCATCATCATGAGTGCGAAAAACTGAATCCGACGATATCAAACTTGTTAAAATGAATGATGGCCTATGTGGCATGCAAATCGAGGCAACGAGGGGGCATGGGAAAATGCCCAAAAAATCTGGAGGTGAGAGAGAAATGATCTCAAGTGTCATCACGAGTGCGAAAAACTAAATTCGGTGATATAAGACTCGTCAAAAATGGAGAACGATCGATGTGGCACATAAATCGAGGCAACGAGGGGGCATGGGAAAAATGCCCAAAAAATCTGGGCATGAGAGCGAGAAATGATCTCAAGCGTCATCACGAGCGTGGAAAACTGAATCCGACAATATAAGACTCGTAAAAAACGGAGGATGACCGATGTGGCACGCAAACTGAGGCAACGAGGGGGCATGTAAAACATGCTCGAAAAATCTGGGCATGATAGCAAGAAATGATTTCAAGCATCATCACGAGCGCGGAAAACTGAATCCAGGCATTATAAGACTCGTCAAAAAACTGACAACAGCCAATGTGGCATGCAAATCAAGGTGGCGTGGGGCATGGAAAGAATGCCTGAAAGTTTTTGGTGAGAGTGAGAAATGATCTCAAGCATCATCACAGGCACGGAAATATGAATCTGGTGGTGCAAATGGTGCGAAAAACGGAGGTTATAAGGACTCCAGAATGGTCAAAGCAAATAACTAGGTTAAAAAATGGCTACAAATAAATGTGAGCCCACCAAGCCAAGGATGCAGTGGTGGGGAGAAATGATGACTTGCAAGGGGAGAATACTAGGTGTATTAAATCAAATCGAATATACAAGTGATATGTGACCTCAAAAAAATGGTTGAGATCACACATGTGAAAAATTCAGTAGGGTTAATGACCTGCCCCCATGCTATGTGCATGGGGTTTGTGATTGTGGATCACATATGTGTTGGTTTGAACAATGGGATCATTGGAATACTGAGATAGATGTGATGGGGAAGGTTCAAAATGATTAATCATGCCCCCTATCCCAGGGTCGAGGTAATCTATTATGCCCCCTAACTCAGAGGTGTCAATGTGGTGCAGATGTTGTCTCAGAGAGGGATCAATAGGGCATTGAGAAACTGTTGGCGGGGGGGTATACCATGAGGATATGGGCCGTGGTGTCATACTGAAGTGATGATATGATGATGGGGGATTCCCCTTGTGGGGTGGATGCCCCCAGTATCTCTGACAAGAATCATGATGATGATGAGTAGGAAAGGTTTTGGGCCTGCCCCCATGTTGTGGACATGTGGTTTCCTTGTGGATTTGAAAGGGTTGAACATATGTGTCAAAGGGATCAGTGGAAGGGGCCGACCGGACAAAGGGGTTTTCAGTGGAAACCGTGTAAATGGTGTTAATTTCTTCCGAGGAGGAATATTTTGGGGGATAGATCTCCTCGATGAGGGGAGGAGATATCTCTAAGTTGGCATTGTTCATCTCGTATAAAGCTGCTGGGAGATCAGGGCAGTGGTGTTAATAATGGCCATAAATGCCGCATATCGCACAAGGGTGGTTAGTATGAAGCGTTTTGTCACGAGGTTGAGGAGGTGGCTCAAGTCTTATCACTGGAATTCCAATGTCGTCATCCAACATATTCATGTGTTCTTGGAGTGCAGGTAATTGTGGACATTGATGAGTGGCATGGCCTACGTCGTCACACAACGAGCACTTAGGGGGAATGTGAATAGTTGGGGGGTTCTTGGCTACCTTAGGGGTTGCTGGGGGGGTGCGAGTTATGAGTCCAATGTTATAAGTTTGTGGGCCTGTACCCCCTGTGTTTTGTAACGAAGGTGGGGTGTTTCTAGACATTGATGTCGTAGTCACTATTGGGGGTGGTCTGTTTTGCAGATGAGTGACAGGAGGGAGTGGGTGGTTGGTAGTAGGGATAGGTTGTACCGGTTGTAAGATAATAGTCAGAGTTGGTGGGGTCTCAGAGCAGGTAAGTACCATATAGGTATCTCTAATGTTAAACCAGGAAGGTTGAGTGTAGCCATTACTGGCAAACTGACAACTCCGGAAAATGGGAACAAGAACGGGATAGTATGAATTGGCGTTGTTCCAATATGAGTAGGCACTGTGGGTGTTTGTGGTAGTGACGAGGGCTGCTGTGTGGTGTGCGACAGGGTGCACAAATCGGATGTTTTTGTTATCGGTAAAGATGGTGGGATCGATGGAAATGTGGAAGTCATAGGTGACTCGGTGTAGATTCCATGACCAATTGACGAGACAAATGATGTCGGTGCAGTTTGAATGGTTTGTTCAATCATTGGTAGCACATTTTGAGGGGCTGCGGGGGCGTTAGGATCATAATATGTGAGTTAATCAATCTTGATAACGCGTCCTTCATGTGGGAACATCATGAGGCGGAACAAAGATGAAGCAACGGCTTTCATTTTGTACATATAGCTACGTTCAAGAAGGAAGTTGTAGTCGAGCTGGGCATTGATCAATTCAATGTCGATGAGAACTAATTTGCTGCCTAGTTCTACGGGTATGTTCACTAGGAGGCCTTGTGGTTGAGTTGAGCACCCGTCGTAAACTCGTAATGTTGTGGTGGATGGTTGTCAAGTGGAGGAGCCAAGTTTCTGCCACACAAGAGTGGACATAACACAGGTTGAAGCTCCTTCATCGATGATGCATCGATGCACAACAAGGCTTCGAATGTTTATGGATACTTCGAAGGCCAAATTTGATGGAAATCAAGGTTCGGATTGGTCTAAGTCGAAAGCCATCATGTGTGTATCGTCAGGGTCTACTCCTCTGATGGTGGATAGTAGTAGTTTTCATTGTGCAGGGCATGTTTTCAGTACCTCTAAAGCAGACATAACAGTGGGGGATTGTGCTAGGTCTTCCACGACGTTATGATTGGATGTTGCGTGAGCATTAGGATTGTTGTTAATCCTTTGCAAAGGGATGTGAGGTATTTTAGGTCCTCCATCCAATGGCATATTTGGTATGCGTAGTGGTTGATCTGGTGGAAGGGAGGTGGATGCGTCAGTGGGAGGAGTTTCTAGGGGTGGGCTGTACTAATTCCTGCGAGTTTGGAGGTTAATGTCATTGCATGACATCATTAATAAATTGTGTGTGCCTGGATCCGTATGCTGATAATCAGTTGCGGCATAGGTGATTTGCTGTTGTGGTGCTGTGGTTCCTTGAGGAGGATCCAACGGACGAGTGTTCGCCACTCCTTGTGTGGGAAAAGGATTCTGCAGTACCATGGGTTGTGGTTGACGAGGTGGCGCTAGTTGTACCGCGTGCCCTTGGCGTTGGACGTCATCAGAGCATAGTTGGCATGCTTGCCCCAAATGGGGGCAAGTGTGTGTATAATGGCCATATACCTCGCATATGGAACATGGGTGGTTTGTTCGTAAATTGGGGTTCTTACCCTGTTTCAATGGTCGATCAGGGTTTTGGTTGGTGGGGGTAGTGTTGTTGTTGTTTGGAGGATAAGTCTGAGCGATTGGAGGTTGTGGTGTAGAAAGGAATACCTGCAGTGGGAAATAAGTCATTGGGGCTTGTGAGTGAACATGAGCATGTGTGGCCTGCTGATGGTAATATGTAGGGCGTGCAACCAAAGGTGGATAGGCTGAAGGTGCATGACCATAACACTGTGGTGGACATGGAGGTCCATGAGTGTGGAGGGGATGGGCCATGGGAGCATACGAAGTTGTAGCTCCAGAGTGAGATGTGGCCCACGAAAGATCGGGGCCATTATTATTGCGCATAATTGAAAATGGTTGGTTGTCGGACGCAACTTGTCCAATGATGTCATCAACGGCATGGGATGCCCCCAGCACATCAGTCCGGGAGGAATCACCACCGGGAGCGTCAGGTAAAATGGTATACAGGTAGCCACACTGGGCGTAGATCAGATCAAACTGCTGGGCTTTTAGAATGGCTTCTTCTTCCGACTGGGGTCGCTCAGAAGCTACATCCTTGGCTATGAGGGGTAGGAGTGATTTGAGAAACCAATCCAAAAATATACAGTCGTCCAGTTTTATCTTGCAGAGGCTACGGTGCTTGCGCCACTCATGGATATGGTCAGTGATGTGGGTAGCTATGTTTTGTCTACAAGACAACAATATTTCAACTCCTACATCATAGCATACAGGTAGCTGAAAAAACTGAAGGAAAGTGGAGGCGAGGGACGTAAATGTATGGTGGGTCTTATGTGGTTGTTCAATGTACCACTTGGTTGCAGAGCCAGTGAACGTTCGTTGCAACAATCTTAGTCTAATGGAGTCATCCACTATGGAGTTAGATGAACACCATAGGTGAAATGACTTTATGTGGTTTTGGGGATCTTCCCCAGGTTTTCCTTCAAACTTCGGGATGTTCGAGGGAAGCTTTGTGCATGGGGGGCCAAGTGGGGTCATGTCTAATAGGATCATTAGTTAGTCTTGCCAAGTCCGGCAAATTCAAACTTGCCATAAATGGAAGACTGGCCGAGGGGTGTGATGTAGTGGCTGGGACATAACTATTAATGGTGGAATTATGTAGTGGTCTAGTAGCCCTTAAGGGTATGCTAGGTATTGAAGGTATGTGTCCTCCAACCGTTGTGGTTTGGGATGGGCCAGTGCTCCCAAGTGCAACATGGGTTGCAGAGGGGTTAAGAATAGTGCCAGGAATTCCTACGATCTGGTTGTGGTAATGAGAGGTGGTGTGATTCCTATGTTGCACATACCCATAATAGGAGGTAGTCCTGTGTTGGGCATACCTAAAGGTGGAGTGGTCCCTATATTAGAGATGCCTAAAGGGGTTGTTGTTACCATGGGTGGCACAGTAGTAGAAGGGTTTGTGGATGTATCTCCAATAGTACTGGTGAAAAGTGGGTCGTATTGTGATCCAGCCATGAGGTTTGCTGGTGATATTTCAGTAGGGTTTTTGGATTCAGCCTCAGAATTAGATGTGAAGTGAGGCGTGTCAGAATCGGATGACTGTGTGTTTGGCCAATGACGTGTCGATTCAAGGGATAAGGCTCTACGTCGATGACGTGTAGAACCAAGTATACCGAACTGAGGGGGTTCACCCTGAAGATGACGAGATTGTCTTAAATTCTCAATGGTGATAAATTATTTAAAAAATTTTAGTGTAAGGTGGTGATGTAAAAAACTCGAAAACCTAATGCAACAATGAGTACAAGAGGGGAGTGAAAAAATAAAGGCTCTCAGGCCAACAAACAACCTTAAAAAGCACTTATTATAGCAACTGTGCTATAATAAGTGGAGGGATGCAACAAAATTGGTTAGAATACCAAAAGTCAAACAGTTCCTAGAAAAAAGGGGTGTTACTAGACCAAAGGTGGGTAATGTATCATGCAAACACCTAACTAAAAGTATTGTGAGTCAACAAATGATATTCTCTGCAAGGTGATGAAATCCAAGTCAAATAATATAGAGTGTTGAATTAATGGCTAGATATCCCCCTACTGGGAGGGATACCGGGTAGACAATCCTAAAGAGTGGAAACTAGGATACCTCGTTCATAACACATTCCATTGGGTGAATCTGCAGTTTGGTTCTATCTCCGCTGTACACACTCTTGGGTGTACACCGAGAACTTCAAAAGGTATCCTTCGGTCACTGAATGGATTGTGGTATTCCACTCAGACTTCCAAAACTAGTCTAGCTACTTCAACCCTCCTAAGGGAGAGCCCTTCCCGATAAATTGGTTGATAACCGTGTTAAAATTATAAGGGATTTTTGGACCCTAAAGACAACCACTATGTCTCAAATGTAAATAATTGAGAGGTGTTATTGGTACACCTATCCTCTCAATTCTACCTAACTACAAGATTCTTTTAAGTGCTCCCCAAGTGGGGTTAAAAATTTGTTGAGTTAAGGTAAATTTTAAGGCTCAGTTTAAATTATGTGGCAGAGTAGGTGCAAGTGTGGTATTTAAACTGAAATTGATTTTCCTCGCTTGGGCAATTGATTACAAATGAAAGAAAATATGCTTCCAGTTTTGCAAAAAATAAAGGTGTTTTTGAAATGTAAATGCTTGAAAAAACTATTCAAAAATAATGGATCTTTGAAATAATTTAAAGGAAAGCAAATAACATAAATATTTCAAGAAATAAATGGATCTCTTAAAAATTGCTTGGGCAAAGTATTAAGCAAATAAACAATAAAACCTTGATCTAAATAAAATGCAGAAAATCTTTCTTTCAATTGCTGAAAATTTTTAAAAAGACTTTTAATGGAGCATATATAAATAGTAAAAGATTTAGTATGGCTGTAAAAATGCAGAAAAATTAATGCTGTAAAATATGCTAAATGGGCAAAAAATACAGCAAAAGATATTTTCAAAAAATTGGCCGAATTCAAAAAAATTGCATCATGGGTTTTGGGAAAACAGCCATGATGTGCAGCACGGGTTTCGGACGCACAGTCATGATGTGCAGCACGGGTTTCAGCTGCGAAGGCGTGATGTGCAATGCGGGTTTCGGTCACACAGTCGCGATGTGCAGCATGGCAAATGGCCGCGATGTGCAGTGCGTAAATGGTCGCGAAGCTGCGGCGCACCGCACGAAAAAAAGCCGCGAGGTCGCGATGAGCCGCACAACTGTCGGGCGAAAAGCCGTGAGGCGAAAGCCATAAAACAGATGCCAAAAAAAAAACCTGAAAATGGTAATTTCAGGCTATTAATGGAAATAGAAAGAGCCAAGATCTAGAAGAGCAATGGATCTGCTATCTAGGATGGCAAATCTATGAATTAAAATGATTAAAACTAACAAAAACTAAGATCTAAAGCAAAAAACTAAGATCTAAGAATTCGAAGCTAGCGGAGTCGCCAAAAACTGTTGGCTTGGTTTTGCAACCAAGCTTGAGTGCTATGGGCACCTATCAACAAGTGATAGCAGTTTAAAATATTGAAAGCAAAAAAAAATATAAATCTGAATATAAAACTAAACTAGCATGTCCATATAACAATAAAATTTGAAAAGATTGAAGAACAAGAACAAGAAATAAAATGAAAAATAACTTTTGTATTATGATACCTCAAATGGTGAGGATGTTGTTGTGGTGAGCAGCTCCAAGGTGAGTAGCTCCAAGCTCCAATGGTCTCTTCTCCAATATTGCTACAATGGTCAAGAACTCATGAGAAATTTTGACAACATGAGGATAGGATGATGGATGGATGGAAAGTGAGGAGCCCCTACCACCTTTTTATAGCTTTTAGTGGTGGGGAATACCATTATGTTTTTGAGGAAACCAATGGTATTGACCAACATGGTTTAGGTACCTTTTCCCTCCTTTTTCCTTTTTTGAATATTTTGAATATTTTTATTCCCTTTTTAATATTTTTGGGAATTCTGGACCATTTTTTAGGGTTTTTATGCTTTCTGAGGAAAAATATTCATTTTGAGGGGAAAAAGGGGTGTATTATGGTCTTTTGGTGACCTTTTGATGGCTTTAGAGGCTCAAATGGTGGAAAAGTGGACAAATGGGTCATGTGAATAAGGAAATGAGCTAGTGAGTACTTTTTGGGTGTTAACAGTTAAAGCAGACTTTAACTGACTCTAAACTAAGACAAAAAGATAACAAATGCTACCTTGAATTCCTAGATCTAAAAAAATATCTCAAGATTATATTGCTGTAAGAAATGGAAGAGATCTAACTGACCTTCAATTCAATTGCTCTTCCTAATGGTCGCTTCAATCTCCAAGTCCTCACGAATGAACCTGTCAGAATAAAACCAAGATACAAGCATATACGATTCTCTAGCAACTTGAAATATGAGTTAGGATCTAAATCTATAAAAGATACAAATCATATGATTGAAACAAGATCAACATACATGATTTGTGAAACAAGACAAGTTATGTTTTATTACCAACTTGAAGTCACTTACAATGGTTGTTTGATATCCAAGCCAATTCCCAGCTCCAAGTGCTTTATCCTCTAGCTATCTCCACAAAGACTCAAGATCATAAGTTTGATGTCTCCAAGAGTCCTCCCCTTTGCTCATGGAAGGCCTCTCTCTTATAGTGTGTAGTAGGGTTAACCAACAAGAGAGAAGGATGGATCTTGGGAGTATTTAGTGGATCAGGCCCACTAATCTGAGAAAGTGAGTTAGGATCGAATCAGGGATACCAATCCTCAAAAATCTCTCGAAAATCAAGATCACACAAGCCATGAAAAAAAGGTTAAAAAGGAGTATTGTGCCCCTTGAACTAAGCATAGCGCGGTAGTACCATGTGGCAGAGAAGAAGCATAGCACGGTAGTGGGGACTACTCCTCCCTCAATGCTGAGCAAGGCGTGGTAGTGTAGATATATGAAGTCTCAGGTGGGTTGATTCTTGACAGGATAGGTTTGTCTTCAAGGATCATTCATCATATTTCTCTTCTGGGTGTTTTAAGCAGTAGGGGAAGTGTCGTCAACTATTTTTATGGTGAAGATGTGACATTGTGAAATATGGAGGTATAACAGATGCCCCCTAAAGTGTGAGGTTAGAAGGGACTGATGGCCGAAAGACTTTACAAATACTATGCAGAGATAGCATTGAGGAGAGCAACAAGGAGCTGAAACATAAACAAAATGTCAGATATACCATCGAGGCGGGCCTTCCCATGCTCGGAAACAATTGACTTAAAGCATGGCTTCCGACCAATACATTGCAGATCCATGAGTACTGAGATGATATAGACTGTAGACAAATCATGGCTACTATGAATAAGCGTAGATCCATGAGATAGTAATGACATAGCCACGACCAATACAAAAGTGGTTTTGTGTGACAATACAAAGGACATCTCCATTGCAACCTGGACACAATCAAGATACAAAGGTGCGCCCAGGGTCTTCTACTCAATCGCAAATGATACGAATCTAGCCATGTGATTACAAGGTGTTGAAGTAGAACATGGTAGAAACCATCTGATTACCGATCAATGATGTGAACCATTAACAAATGCGAGGGAAATCACCAATGATGATGATGATCCCCAAGGTATCTATATTACATCTCGATGAAATGCGAATGAATGGGTTGATGTCGAGCATTCGAGAGATCATTTAATCAGAGGTCAATGATGTAAACCTACTACCAAACATGAGGAAACCTGCCATTGAGGCATGCAGGTACCAAGGTACTAGTGGTTGATTCCTAAGTCCAATTCCCGCATAGTGATTTGGCATCGACGGGAATAGACTCATCGAAGGTGGGCCATAATGATTCCCACATCATCGACATGAAATCGGAATGAAAGATAGTATAGGATGATAAAAAAATGGAACATGTACGAACATAGTGGAGGTCTGACACAATGAATGAATCTGAACAACGCAACCTTTTGAACATATAACGGCATGTAACAGGACTTGGCAGCAGGGATTATTGATAGCAGAGGATAGACACCGAACGAGTAGGCTCGTGGCTAGAGAGACGACTCAAGATGATGACCATAACTCAATGAGAATAGATACCCAACAATAGACAAGGGACAGACGCATGCCATGTTCAAAGGTGACGACTGACAAGCTGCCAACAAAATAAACTCGATTCGTTTCCCATTTTACCCCGACATGGTATACGAGTACCTCTTCGTTGTTTTTCGAGCTTGAAGAGGATAACAGATGCTCGGTATAGCTCATCTCATAGATGAGTCCAATCTCACATGTTTTACGAACCTGAGAAAGGAGGGGTTCGTCCCAAAGTGGGTCCTTCGATGTCAAATTTTAACCAGTCCAAGGAAAGAAAACTTGGTAGTTTTTCACATTTAAAGAGCCTGAAAAACTTAAAGAAGGCTCCAAAGTGTACTTTTTCATAAATTTAGTCCCTCGATCCCGAAAAAGTGTAAAACAATTCCCGAGAGAAATCTCCCAACCAAAAATTTACTGAGGTATACCTTTCTCGTAAATAGTCTAGACGGGTCGAAAAAGGGGTAACCTATCACCAAATAGACGACCTTTCAAATACTTTACAAGTGTGAAAGATACAAGATCACTTGGCAATCTTTTCAATTTTAGGGAGTCTGAAAAGAGCTTAACTATGGACTCCAATGGTCTTTTTCGTAATTTTTAATTATTCTGGTCCGAAAAAAGAATAAAATACAACCAGGATAATACTTTCCTCATCGTTTAATGAGCATGAGTAAAGCTGACTAAAATCGACACTGTTTACTTAAGTTTGACAAGCACGACACGGGTGTAAAAGCGCTTGGAATCTTTTTCAATTTTTAATCCAGAGCACGAAAAAGATAAAGTAGGCTCGAAATGAAGGTCAAATAATAAATGAACGCCAGTGTGAACATTTTTTAAAGGAGACCCTGTCAACAAATGCTCATGGAACCAGATATTAGTAATGTGAAATGGATTTTAATTTAACCAGATAAAATAATGAATAAAAAATAAGTGAAAAAGTTATATAAGGAATAGGTAAATATGGAAAGTTACCATTTCACTTGTGCATTTGTCAAAAGAGGATATTTTACCCATTGAGGAGCAAAAAATTTAAAAGTTCATATCTGGATATCCGGAGCACCGTTTCAACAGCTGTCTGTGCCAAGTAAGAGCTTTCAAGCCCCTCTTTCATTTCATATATGAATAAATTGATTTTAGTAGGGAAAAACATTTTTTTGGGCAAGGCCTAATAGGGAATTTTTGCCTTCCACAGTACCACGTGGCATCTATATCGGGAAACGCGGTACTGTGTAACAGTATCGCACTGTAGGTTTAAATAGGAGTGCGGTACTGTGCAGTACCGCATAGTCGCGTTGCCCCCAGGCGTGATAGTGGCAATTTTTAAGATGAAAAATTTGTTTTTTCTCAAATTTTTAGCTGAGATCAAGTTGTTAAATGATTAATGAATGTTTCCCATGACCTTTTGCAGGTGTTTGCAACTTGTTTGGAGAAAAATGGTCAGTTGGAAAGAAAGAGAGCATGAGGCGGATGATTTGTTGGCTGAAGATGACCAAGAGACCTTGACTGCATTGCGGGAATGTGGTTTGTTGAAATTCTTCAAGACCAAAGGTGTCCGTAAGCAGGAAAAACTTCTCACCCACATTAATCAATTGTGGGACCCCGACATTCAAGCTTTTTGAGTTGGAGAACACACCCTTGAGATTGAACTCGAGGACATTTATTTTCTCATGGGTCTCTCAAAGAGAGGAGCCCGGGTGAGTTTTACTGGGTTCACGGCCTCGGAGGTGAGCACTGATGCTTTAATTGCTCGTTATTGTCGTCAAGGTTCAGGGAAGAAAAGTGGTAAGGTGGTCATTAAGGATATCGTAGAACTTCCTTTAAAAACCGTGTTGTTCACCATCACACGTGCAGCAGGGAGTACGGGTCCCCATCAGGCATATCGTACACAGATGAATCTTGCAGTGGATAGCATGGTAGGAACAGTATTCAGCTAGTGTGAGGCAGTATTGACCAACCTCAAAGAGCAAGTGAACAAGTGTAGGCTTGGAGAGAACTCTCAATTTGGGTACGGGAGCATCTTGGTCACCTTCTTCATAGCGAGGGTGCCATTGTTGCGTACACAGTTGACTATGCCCCCCATCCACCCACCGAGCCATGGATGGCTCGATGGAGTGAGTATGCAGGACGACTTGGAGGGCCGCAACATTTGGCTTTCGTGGAGGATTTCTTCTCGTGGCTCGAGGAAAAAATTGTGATGATCGATGATTACCCCTATGCAGGGGTGGACTTTCGCGAGGACATAGACTTGGCAGTGCCAGAAGATGAGGATTGGGACAATTCAGGTATGACCTTCATAAATGTGTTTTTTAATTTTTTGAATATATAATTTTTATTGTTTTTTAAGATGTGTAAAAAAGATTTTAATATATATACATGTGCATGTCACAGATCGTGGACCACAAAGACCGGCAGGGTAGTCGCTGTTAAACCGAGGTGGTGTTGATTGCCGAGCCACTCTGGATGAGGAATAAGATGAGGATGAGGCGGGAGGGGTCCAGGAGATAGAGAGGAACCTACAGGGCTTAACCCATGGTGTCCACACTATGAGAATGGATGAGATCCCTTTGCATCTCCAGTGGCATACTGTAGGTGTGTCTAGGCGTATTGGTCGACTCCTCCGTAGGGTGGCTTGGGCTATAGTGTGTTATCACCAACAACGTGAGGAATCTGAGGAGGAACATGATAGATCTCCCAGATCTCCTTATATGGTAGCTTTTATCTTTTGTGGCATGTATACGATATGTAGGCTTTGAGAGCCAATTTTTTGTATGGGACTAGGTCCCAAATTTTGTTTTTAAAACACAAACTTTATGTATTTGAAAAAACAATTTTATATGCAGTGATATATACATGGACCTACTTTTATGACCTATTTATTTACAATGAATTGTGTTCTCATTTTATGATGTGTTTTTATGTATGGGCAAGATGCGAATCCAAAATTTAATTAGCTAATGAATCAGCTATACAATTGAATTCTCTTGGTATGTGTTGATATGAAATAAAATTAAAAGATCGTTCCAAGAGGTGTACCCTTCGAAATAAGTGCAGTAGGATAGGATCGCGAACTGTGTAAACACAATTCAGATTAGAAACCATGAGTTGGGAGTATAGAAAGACTGATAGGGAGTCAATTCTAAGGGAAGCAACCTCCGTCAAGAGTCCGATGATTGCATGGTACTCTGTGATATTGTTGGTTGTGGAACCCAAACAATCGGCTCCTGAAGATAGCAACTCACCAGTGGGAGAATAGATTACCCATGCTACGGAAGCGAGGTTCCAGGTATGTTGGCTCACACCATCGGTGAATCCGATGTAGGCAGACATCTGCGCATAAAAGCACAAGTCAAGGTAAGAATGGATACATGAGGTCCGTGTGTGCACACAAAAAGATAAGTGAAAACAAGCTAGGTACATTATGTATAGAAAGTATCTCATGCAGGATAACCCTACGCATAGAAGCATTTGAGGTACAGCCCATTGCGGGGCCGTGCCAATGGTGTGCCATCACAATCGACAAGTTCATAGGCTCCTTTTTTCCAAGACACGTTTTACAACAAAGGGGCCGTACCACATAGATTCTAGCTTTCCTTTTCCAAGTTTACCATGCATTTGATCATATGTGAGTATGAGGTCACCTTCATTGAAAACCCGAGGTTGAATAGATTTATCATACTGTGCTTTGACGCATTTTTTATGAGCTTCGTTGGATAAAGCAGCATCTCGGTGGGTTTCATCTAGCTTGGCTAGGTATAAATGTTAAATGTTCAGAATTTACTTCAATCTGATCTAGGATCTTAACTGAGAGAACAACATGTACAGCAAATCTACAGCATATCAATCATGGACACAATAATGCAAGCACACAAGAGACACAGAGTTTACTTGGGGAAAACCATAAAGGTGAAAAACCCCAATAACTTCCTCAGAGATAGATAGAGCAATGATACAACTAGAATACAAGAGATAGTCTTCTCCTAGCAGCAGAGCCTCCTCCTCCACAAGTGTTCCACCCTCCAAAGTGTGAGTGAGAGAATAGAATGTGTAAAATGAGAGAGACACACTCTCTATTTATACACTAACTTGACTTGACCTTTACTCAACTAGGTCAGCCTCAACTTAATAACTTAACATAATGCTGACTGGGTCGACCCCCACTAGGGTGGTCTAATAACCCTTTGACCCACATGGCTGACCCCCAATAGGGTGGTCTAATAACCCATCAAGTATAAGTTACGATACTTACAATATAAATGACAACACTTTTGTATAGAGGAATAATAACATCTCTATAGGAATACAACCACTTCCGTATAGAGGAATAATAACATATCTATAGGAATACAATATACATATATGTGAAATACATTCCGAAGTTACATATACATCAGCACTCCCTCTTAAATAGGAAGGTATTTCTTGACACAGGTCTTCTAGCACAAGTCATCTTCTCGGGATCAACGTCACTGCTACTGCTATCTCAATCAATCTCTGAATCTACTCGTCATAGGAAGTTCTACAGAGCCAGTCCTTTTTCATACTGGATGTAGGCCCACTACCTAAATGTATTTGTCATCACTGGCCATACTATGGAATCCTTAGGACTTATTATGTGCGTCACAAAATCTCGAAAGAGCATCCCAGGTTGTTACGAGCACACGGCTCTACCTATAGGATCTCCCAGGTCCATATTATATGTGACCTCACCACAAAACCTCGCAAGAGAATCCCAGGCTGTTACGAGCACACAGATCTACCTATAGGATCTCTTAGGGATAGATTATATGTGGTCACCACAAAAGCTCGCAAGAGCATCCCAGGCTGTTACGAGCACATAGATTTACCTATAGGATCTCCTAGGGACAGATTATATGTGGTCATGGAAAAAACTCACAAAAGCATCCCAGGACTTATTACGGGAACACAACCCAACCTATCGGATCTCCCAGGGATGTATTATATGCCATAGGACAAAACCTCGAAAGAGCATCTACCATATATCCCAGGGCCAGATTATATGCCATAGGCAAAGACTTGAAAGACTATCTGCAGATATCCCAGGGCCAAATTATATGTCCTCCCAGAGAAAAACCTTGAAAGAGCATTTTCCAGATATCCCAGGGCCAAATTATATTCCATAGGAAAAACCTCGAAAGACTATCTGCAAATCTCCCAGGGCCAAATTATATGCTCATCTGCACAACTTGATCCACGACCATAGAGTATAAACCTAATACTCACCATACATCATCCTGATGTATACATGATCATCCTGATCATCATCAATGCAACATCCTGCTACATGTTATGTGGAGCAACATCCTGAAGCTCATCATCCATGATCATCCTAATCATCCAATGCATCTACCTGATGCATACCAAGTATCTACCTGATACATATCATCAGACATGATCCACCTGATCATACAGTGTATCCACCTGATACAAATACATGATACATATCACCATACATGATCCACCTGATCATACAATTTATCCACCTGATACATATACAGATACATGGTCCAAGCATCCAACATGATCCATATACAAAAATACATACACATGATCCAACTGATCATATCCAACATCTAACATGATGCGTACATACATATAAATGATCCAACTGATCATATCCAACATCCAACATGATGCATACATACATACATGAAAATGATCCAACTGATCATACAAAGCAAAAACCAGAACATCATCCTGATGCTCATCATCCAGCGCTTACATCCACAACCATGTGAAGGATCCTCCTTTCAACATGCTTGGAATGGCTTCAGCAAATGTGTCCATCACTTCTTTCTCGAAGTGTCATCAATCTGAAGAACACCAAGCCTCTCTCTGAAGTACTCGAAATTCAGTCTGGCTAGTGGTTTCGTCAGCACATCTGCAATTTGCTCGTCCATCGCAATGTACAGGAGCTTCACAGCTCCTCTCTGCACCATATCCCTGATATAGTAATATTTGATCTCTATGTGTTTTGACCTGTCATGAAACACTGGGTTCTCGGACAGCTTCACACAACTCTGGTTATCACAAAAGATACCAGTAGCATCCAATGGGAGATCAAATAACTCAGACAGTAGCTTTCGTAGCCATACTGCCTCACAACTAGCTGAACAGGCTGCAACATAGTCTGCCTCAGCTATACTCAGTGCTACGTAGGACTGCTTCCTGCTAAACCAAGAGATCACACCTGATCCCATACTGAAGTAGCACCCAGTTGTGCTCTTACTTTTTCCTTTTTCGTGCTCTAGATACAAACATGAAAAAGATTCCGAGTGCTTTTGATACCATTATCGTGCTCGTTAAACAATTGGAGTAAAAAGGTGTGTCTAACGAGTATAGGTTTATCACTTTATCCGGCCTCGCTAGACTATTTACGGAAAAGGAACTGTGCTGAGTTTACTTTTCCTTTGTCGTACTCGGTCATCAACCATGACAAAGTTGTACATGGAGTCCATAGTTAAGCTCTTTTCAGACTCCCTAAAATTGAAAAGATTGCCAAGCGAAATTGATTCGTTCACGCTTGTAAAAGGATTTGAATGATCGTCTCCCTAGTGATAGTTTACCCCTTTTTCGGACTAGGGGGCACTATTTACGAAAAAGGAATACTCCAGCCAATCATGACTGGAAAAGTCCTCTCCCGCGTTGTTTTACCCTTTTTCGGGCGATGAGGCTAACCTTACGAAAAATGACCGTTGGAGTCTTCTTTAGTTATTTTCAGACTCTCTAAGCATGAAATGACAACCGAGTTTTCCTTCCTTGGACTCGTTAAAATTTAACATTGAAGGACCCACTTTGGGACGAACCCCTCCTTTCTCAGGTTCGAAAAACATGTGAGATTGGACTCATCTATGAGATGAGCTATATCGAGCATCTGTTATCCTCCTCAAGCTCGTTAAAAAACAAAGAGGTACTCGTCCATCATGTCGGGGGAAAAATGGGAAAATGAGTCAAGTTTACCTTGTTGGCAGCTTGTGAGTCATCACCTTTGAACATGGCATGCATCCTCACCTTGTCTGTTTTGGGTAGTCAGTCTTGCTAATAGTGTCATCATTATGATCATGCGTCCTCATTATTGCTATGAGTTCACACTTTCTGGGGTTCTGTCTGTTCAAGTAATCCCTGCTGCCAAGCTCTGTTTCATGCCGTTATATGTTCAAAGGGTTATTACCTTGAGTCCACCTCCACTTCATGTCGAACCTTCCCTTTGTGTCAGTACATATTTTATTGTTTCATTGGTCCATACTATCTCTCGTTCTGATTTCGTGTCGATGATGTGGGAATCGTTATGGCCCACCTTCGACGAGTCTATTCCTATCGACACCAAATCACTATCCAGGAATTAGGCTTAGGAGTCAACCACTAGTACCTTGGTACCTGCATGCCTCAATGGTAGGTTTCCTCGTATTCAACAGTAGGTTTTCATCAATGACCTTTGATTGAATGATCTCTCGGATGCTCGACATCAACTCCTTTATTCGCATTTCGTTGAGATGTACTATAGATACCTTGGGGATCATTGTCATTATTGGTGATTTCCCTCGCATTTGTTAACGGTTCACATCATTGACCGGTAATCAAATGGTTTCTACCATGTTCGACTTCAACACCTTGTAATCACATGGCTAGATTCGTATCTTTTTGCGATCGGGTAGAAGACCCTGGGTGCACCTCTACATTTTGATTGTGTCCAGGTTGCGATGGAGATGTCATTTGTATTGTCACACAGATCCACTTATGGTATTGGTCGTGGCTGTGTCATTATTGTCTCATGGATCTACGCTTGTTCATAGTAGCCATGATTTGTCTACAGTCTATATCATCTCAGTACTCATGGATCTGCAATGTATTGGTCGGTAGCCATGCTTTGAGTCTTTTGTTTCCGAGCATGGGAATGCCCGCCTCGGTGGTATATTTGACATTTTGTTTCTATTTCAGCTCCTTGTTGCTCTCCTCTACGCTATCTCCGAACCATATTTGTAAAGTCTTTCGGCCATTAGTCTCTTCTGACCTCACACTTTAGGGGGCATATGTTATACCTGAATATTACACATTTCGTATTAGTGTCGCATCCTTGCATTACCGACCTAAACGACAGTTTCCCTTAAAGATCATCTTAACATCCTGAATGAAAACCATTGACTGAAACACTGAAAGCAAAACCTTTTTCTGCCATCTGTCTACCCAATTTAGCCCTGTTTGTGAGCACTACCTCTCTCTGAACATCTACAGGGACGCGGTAGTCACCACTACCGCATTTTGCTCCTTCTCTGAGGCGCGATACTACCGCGTTATGATCAGTTATAGGGGCGTGGTAGTCTGAAATTAGCCTTTTTGCCTTGGATTTTGGGATTTCGACCTTCGAGGATATTTTGTTGGGATTTCCATCTTTGGTTCGATCCTAACTCCTTCTTTGTTTAGCTGGCCTGATCCACTAAACCCTCCATAGATCCACACTTCTCTCTTGTTGGTTAGCCTTCCCATGTGCTATAAGAGAGAAGCCTTCCATGAGCCAAAGAGAGGACTTTTGGGGCATCAAACCTATGATCTTCATACTTCTGCAGAGATAGCTAGAGGAAGCACTTGGAGCTGGAAGTGGGCTTGGACATCAAGCAACTATTGTACATGACTTCAAGTTGGTAATGGAATAACTTGTCTTGTTTTCCCAAATCATTTGTGTTAATTCTGTTTTAATGATATGATTTGTATCTTTCATAGATTTAGATTCTAACTTATGTTTCAGGTTGCTAGAGAATAGTGCATTCTTGTGTCTTGGTTCCATTTTGACAGGTTCATTCGTGAGGGCTTGGAGATTGGAGCAACTACAAAGACAAGCGTTTGGATAGAAGGTCAGTTAAACTTCGTCTACTCTTTCTAGCATTTCAATCTTGAGACATTTGTTAGATCTAGGGATTCAAGGTAGCATTTGTTTCTTTTTTGTCTTAGTATAGAGTCAGTACATCCTGCTTTATCCTAAGAGAGTTTCTACCTATCCGTAGGGAGAAATTTCTAAAACAAAAACTGGCGACCATACTGGGGATCGAATCCATTTTCTTTGCTTGTGAAGTTTGCTTTCAATTTCACTCATTGATTGTAAGAATTGGGTTCTTTCACCTTCATTCACTTCCCTGCTCTCTGCATTAGACTCCTGTTACAGATCAGTAAGTCCTCTGGGTTGGCGAACCTTTGAAAAGTCAAGATTTTTTCTCAAATTTCCGCCTCTTTCCCTGTTCACACAGTACCGTGCCCCCGTAACTGTCTACAGAGCGGCAGTACCGCGTCTTAATCGCTGTCCAGAGCGCGGTAGTCTTGCAGTACCGCCCCTTAAGCGCTGTCTACAGCGCGGTATCCTTGCAGTACCGCCCCTTAAGCGCTGTTTACAGCGCGGTAGTATTGCAGTACCGCTCCCAAGTGGCCTGCAGGCCCGCGGTAGTTCCTGGAAAGTGTGTTTTATTTGGTTTGCTTAATTATTTTTGGGTCTTTTCGAGATTTGGATCCATGTTGGCCCTTTGAGTAAACACTAGTGTTTTGCTTGCATTTTTAAGCGGAATGGGTTCTAGTCGTTTTGACCCATATTAAGGTTTTGAGATCATTTTTGGTTTGGTGTGGTTGGCGTGTTTGGATTGCTTGGCATCTTATTTCCTTTGCATCCTATCTAATGATTGTTCGAAAAGATTGATTCCTTGCCTCCACTTTAGTTCAAAGAGAAGCTTGATTTTGTCATTTTTTTTACCATAATCATGAAATTGAAACACATAGGTATTCTTCTTGCTGTAATTTAATCCTTTGACATTCTTGGTATTACATTCATGAGAAGAAGAAATGCTTGTTTCATATTTATGTGCATTTGAGTTAGACGATATTATTAGGTTCTTCTCCTTGTCTTGCATTTGATTGGAAGCATTTGTAGAATCTTTCTTTCCGTAGCTTGGATGTGTCTTTTTCAAGTGTGAAAAGATAGGAAATGGATTAGAATCATTACGTTGGTGTTCATATAAAGAACCTTTTCATTGCTTTGGGTTAGTTTTGGGTACATATTTTACTTCTTTCTATCATTTTGAAAAGAAATAAAATTGCATGTGCATATTGGGAATGGAAAGAATTCTTCCTTACTTTAGCTAGTGTTCATCGAAGAGAAAGGTTCATTTCGATTCATCTTCATTTGCATGGTTTGAGTCGTCACAACACCATCAAGTTGCACTTCCATTACCCAATTGAGTAAGACAGCCTCTAAAATTAATCTCCCTAACTAAACCAATATTAACCTCACTTTAGGAAATCAAAAGAATTTGGTAGTTAGGTAGGACACCGGGGATAGGCATCAAAATAATTCCCCCTTGTCATTTTTCATCTGAAACATAGTCATTGTCTTTAGAGAACTAAAATCCTCTAGTATTTATTGACACGGTCACAGCCAGTTTGTGGAGGGGCCTCCTGACTGTTTTTAACTTTCAGGGGTTAAACGGCCGCGAGATTGAGAACCGGACGGACTTTGTGGAATGCCGCACTCCACTTAGCCCTAAGGCAACATCGATCGCTGCCTTCTTCGGAAGGCTGAAGTGCCCAAAACCTTTTCCAACGTGTCATGAACGAGGTAGCTTAGTATCTATTCTACTAGGGCTCTTTTACCCAGGATCCCTTTCGGTAGAGGGATATCCTTCCATTATTGGTATCTCATTTTGTATTGTTCGACTTGGATTTCATCACCTTGCGAAGGATATAATTTGTTGAGGTCTCCAGCTCTTAGTTAGGAGGTTTTTCTTGCTATCTTGTAGAGGGTCTTTTTCTTTGTAGGGCTGCTTGTTGGCATTCTGGCCTTTTTGTTGTATAGCTCGCGTACTGTGGCAGCGGCCTCAGTATAGTTTTTTGAGCTTGCTCTTTTGGCCTGTGAGCCTTGTCTTTTCCTAGCTCTCCTTTCGCACGCTCGGTTGCCAGAGGGTTCTTGAGTTCTTTTTAACAAGACTTCGTCCACATCACTTAGTTTTGTTCCATGGAGAATCCACCTCCATGCGTCCATGCTCCTTCTGGGACTACCAATCCGGAGACCCCTTTTCAAGGGGTACCTTTTACTTTTCCTCCAGTTGGATATATTGGTCCTCCCTTTATTGCTACGTTAAATCTTCCTGGATTAACCATAGGATTACCGGTATGGTTATTCAATCCGGTAATTCCGATTGCGCCCAATGTTTCGAATGTTAACTCTCCACCACGAGAGAGTCAATCCCAAACTAATCCTTCTCCTTCTTCGTCGGATGAATCTTCTTCCGTTCCTTCTTCCTCGCCTGACCAAAGCAATAGTGTTAGTAATCGGGTGGATAAGAAGAAGAAGAAAAGGAAACTTAAGAAGAAGAAGGATAAAGAAGAGACCAAGCGTAAACCAGTTGCCTCTAATGGCACTCATTCTACGAAAACACCCCGTAAGCCCAAGTTCCCTTGCAAACTTTGTAAGAGTGATCACCTTCTCAAGGATTGTCCTGATCTTTCCCGTGTATCAGAAGTGTGGTCTAAAAACCCCAAACCAATTGTATCGTCGACCTCTGACCATCATGTCGATGACACTCCTTCGACCAGTGACCCCTTGGTGAAGGGTCGTAAGGGTAAAGTCCTATATCCCTGTTTGATATGCAAGGGTATGCACCGTACTTTCCTTTGTCCAAGCATGGATGAAGCTTCGCGGTGGTTGGAAGATATTACTAGTTCTCAACTGGTGCTTCCAACAAACGATAGTAAGTTGCCCCTCAACCCCCCGCTGGTTGACCAAGTGATCAATTCAGTTTCATCTGCAATTGATCCCACTCTCCCTCCCAAGAGTGAAGTGATCGAGTCGCTGTCATCCCCACTTGATCCTGCTCTTTCATCGGAGAAAGTCCAGACTGAAGCAGTCACCTTGACACAATATTCGTCTCATTCTTATCTTCCAAGCGAGAGTGAATTGGAAACCGCTGATGTTTTCCTTATCGGTTTAGAATGTCCTCGGCAAGGGAAAACCCTGTCTGTTTCCGCGAGTCCCCTTCCAAGTACTGAGTTTATTTCTTTTGATTGGAATGGTCTAACAGAATCTCGTCTTCCTTCGAGTGTTCCTTTTCAAATATCTGTAGGAGTTTCTGATAAAGAAATTTTTCGTACGATAGTTGATGAAGGAGCTTCTGTTAGTATTCTATCCTCAACTGCTTGGCAAGCCTTAGGTTCTCCTCGGCTTGTGCCCGTCACTGACCAGATACTGGCTTTCAATAGAAGGCCTACTGGACCTTTAGGGTCCCTTCCTCAGTTACCTATCACTTTGGGAGGGAAAACTGTCTGTATTGATGTCATGGTTGTCCAAGGTCCCTTAGATTTTAATCTACTCCTTGGACGTGATTACGTCTATGCAATGAAGGCTGTAGTGTCCTCACTCTTTCGAGTGATGTATTTTCCCCATCATGGGAATGTTGTGACCATCGATCAGCTTTCCTTTGTGACGCCCACTCATCGCATGACTCCTAGTCACCAGACTTCCCTAAATGTTCCACATGTTTTAGTGGTTTCTTCCCCCTAAGGGGGGACTTTGGAGCAAAGTTCTATTCTGGTTTCAAGCTCGTTAAAAAATGAAACCATCATTTCAAGCATAGTTTACTTTTGGTTTTAATCTTGTGTAAAAATGAAACCAACCATCATTGTGAGCATAGTTCCCTTTCTATGTCAAGCTCGTTAAAAAATGAAATAGGTTCCTACGAGCATAGTTTATTCTCTGTTTCAAGCTCATTAAAAAAATGAAACCGACCCTCAAGCACATTTTACTTTTGGTTTTAAGCTTGTGTAAAAACGAAACCAATCCCAAGCATAGTTTACGTTCAGTTTCAAGCTTGCGTAAAAATGAAACTACCTTCGAGCATAATTTCTTTCTGTTTTAAGCTCATTAAAAAATAAAAAGGACCCTTTCAAGCATTGTTATTATCTATTTTCAAGCTTGTGTAAAAATGAAATAGATCTCCTTTCCATTTGTTCGAGTCTATCGCTAGAGTTAGGATTTGAACCTTCATTTCATCTGCCTGGGTCACTTGGTCCTGGTTCTCCCTACCCCCCCTGGTGAACACATTTGGATTAGTAGCCAGGATTTTTTGGGTAAGGAAGAAGAGTAGTCAGACGAAACGAAGCTTGGGGGGCATGTTTAGCCTTTAGCAATCATGCTGGGGGCATTTACCAACCTCTGATCATCATGTTGGGAGGGAACCCATCAATGGGCCTTAATCGTGAGCAGAGTTTACCTTTGGCTTCAAGCTCATTAAAAAAAAATGAAACCAGTATTTTGAGCAAAGTTCTACTCCTGTGTCAAGCTCGTTAAAAAATGAAACATATCCTTTCCCTTTGAGTCGAGTCTCCTCGTAGACTTAGTAAATGAACCTTCTTTTCACTTGCCTATACCTTAGGCGAATGAAATGAAGCTTAGGGGCATGTCTTCAACCTCTGGAAGTTATGTTGAAGTCAACTCGATCACCTCTCCACATCACGTTGGAGCTAAGTCACTTACTTCTAGCAATCATGCTGGGGGCATGTACCAACCTTTGGATTTCAAGATGGGAAGAAGTTCACCATTGGGAACATTTTCGAGCATACTTTCCTTTTTAGGTTTCGAGCTCATTAAACCATGAAAATTATCACGAGCATACTTTCCTTTTTAGGTTTCGAGCTCATTAAACCATGAAAATTATCCTGAGCATAGTTCATTTTCTGTTACAAGCTCGTTAAAAAATGAAGCAGACATCATGAGCATTCTTCCAACCTATCTTCGAGCTCGTTAAAAACAGTAAGATGGTGTTTGAGCTTACTTTTCACTTTTTTCGTGCTCTGGTTAAAAACATGAAAAGTGGTTTGAGCTTACTTTTCCCTTTTTCGTGCTCTGGATACAAACATGAAAAAGATTCCGAGTGCTTTTGATACCATTATCGTGCTCGTTAAACAATTGGAGTAAAAAGGTGTGTCTAACGAGTATAGGTTTATCACTTTATCCAGCCTCGCTAGACTATTTACGGAAAAGGAACTGTGCTGAGTTTACTTTTCCTTTGTCGTACTCGGTCATCAACCATGACAAAGTTTTACATGGAGTCCATAGTTAAGCTCTTTTCAGACTCCCTAAAATTGAAAAGATTTCAAGCGAAATTGATTCGTTCACGCTTGTAAAAGGATTTGAATGATCGTCTCCCTAGTGATAGTTTACCCCTTTTTCAGACTAGGGGGCACTACTTACGAAAAAGGAATACTCCAGCCAATCATGACTGGAAGAGTCCTCTCCCGCGTTGTTTTACCCTTTTTCGGGCAATGAGGCTAACCTTACGAAAAAGGACCGTTGGAGTCTTCTTTAGTTATTTTCAGACTCTCTAAACATGAAATGACAACCGAGTTTTTCTTCCTTGGACTCGTTAAAATTTAACATCGAAGGACCCACTTTGGGACGAACCCCTCCTTTCTCAGGTTCGAAAAACATGTGAGATTGGACTCATCTATGAGATGAGCTATATCGAGCATCTGTTATCCTCCTCAAGCTCGTTAAAAAACAAAGAGGTACTCGTCCATCATGTCGGGGGAAAAATGGGAAAATGAGTCAAGTTTACCTTGTTGGCAGCTTGTGAGTCATCACCTTTGAACATGGCATGCATCCTCACCTTGTCTGTTTTGGGTAGTCAGTCTTGCTGATAGTGTCATCATTATGATCATGCGTCCTCATTATTGCTATGAGTTCACACTTTCTGGGGTTCTGTCTGTTCAAGTAATCCCTGCTGCCAAGCTCTGTTTCATGCCGTTATATGTTCAAAGGGTTATTACCTTGAGTCCACCTCCACTTCATGTCGAACCTTCCCTTTGTGTCAGTACATATTCTATTGTTTCATTGGTCCATACTATCTCTCGTTCTGATTTCATGTCGATGATGTGGGAATCGTTATGGCCCACCTTCGACGAGTCTATTCCTGTCGACACCAAATCACTATCCAGGAATTAGGCTTAGGAGTCAACCACTAGTACCTTGGTACCTGCATGCCTCAATGGTAGGTTTCCTCGTATTCAATAGTAGGTTTTCATCAATGACCTTTGATTGAATGATCTCTCGGATGCTCGACATCAACTCCTTTATTCGCATTTCGTTGAGATGTACTATAGATACCTTGGGGATCATTGTCATTATTGGTGATTTCCCTCGCATTTGTTAACGGTTCACATCATTGACCGGTAATCAAATGGTTTCT
Source organism: Larix kaempferi (assembly GCA_027924585.1). Taxonomy (NCBI): domain Eukaryota; kingdom Viridiplantae; phylum Streptophyta; class Pinopsida; order Pinales; family Pinaceae; genus Larix; species Larix kaempferi. Next base: position 20,935,454 of record BSBM01000997.1, read on the forward strand.
ACCATGTTCGACTTCAACACCTTGTAATCACATGGCTAGATTCGTATCTTTTTGCGATTGGGTAGAAGACCCTGGGCGCACCTCTACATTTTGATTGCGTCCAGGTTGCGATGGAGATGTCATTTGTATTGTCACACAGATCCACTTATGGTATTGGTCGTGGCTGTGTCATTATTGTCTCATGGATCTACGCTTGTTCATAGTAGCCATGATTTGTCTACAGTCTATATCATCTCAGTACTCATGGATCTGCAATGTATTGGTCGGCAGCCATGCTTTGAGTCTTTTGTTTCCGAGCATGGGAATGCCCGCCTCGGTGGTATATTTGACATTTTGTTTCTATTTCAGCTCCTTGTTGCTCTCCTCTATGCTATCTCCGAACCATATTTGTAAAGTCTTTCGGCCATCAGTCTCTTCTGACCTCACACTTTAGGGGGCATCTGTTATACCTCAATATTACACATTTCGTATTAGTGTCGCATCCTTGCATTACCGACCTAAACGACAGTTTCCCTTAAAGATCATCTTAACATCCAGAATGAAAACCATTGACTGAAACACTGAAAGCAAAACCTTTTTCTGCCATCTGTCTACCCAATTTAGCCCTGTTTGTGAGCACTACCGCTCTCTGCACATCTACAGGGGCGCGGTAGTCACCACTACCGCGTTTCGCTCCTTCTCTGAGGCGCGGTACTACCGCGTTATGATCAGTTATAGGGGCGTGGTAGTCTGAAATTAGCCTTTTTGCCTTGGATTTTGGGATTTCGACCTTCGAGGATATTTTATTGGGATTTCCATCTTTGGTTCGATCCTAACTCCTTCTTTGTTTAGCTGGCCTGATCCACTAAACCCTCCATAGATCCACACTTCTCTCTTGTTGGTTAGCCTTCCCATGTGCTATAAGAGAGAAGCCTTCCATGAGCCAAAGAGAGGACTTTTGGGGCATCAAACCTATGATCTTCATACTTCTGCAGAGATAGCTAGAGGAAGCACTTGGAGCTGGAAGTTGGCTTGGACATCAAGCAACTATTGTACATGACTTCAAGTTGGTAATGGAATAACTTGTCTTGTTTTCCCAAATCATTTGTGTTAATTCTGTTTTAATGATATGATTTGTATCTTTCATAGATTTTGATTCTAACTTATGTTTCAGGTTGCTAGAGAATAGTGCATTCTTGTGTCTTGGTTCCATTTTGACAGGTTCATTCGTGAGGGCTTGGAGATTGGAGCAACTACAAAGACAAGCGTTTGGATAGAAGGTCAGTTAAACTTCTTCTACTCTTTCTAGCATTTCAATCTTGAGACGTTTGTTAGATGTAGGGATTCAAGGTAGCATTTGTTTCTTTTTTGTCTTAGTATAGAGTCAGTACATCCTGCTTTATCCTAAGAGAGTTTCTACCTATCCGTAGGGAGAAATTTCTACAAGAGTGACCTTTTTATGGGATAATACAAGAGAGCGAACTTGTACGGAGTGCCACGTGTCACTATTTCAACTTTGGCCTTTGAAATTTTTTCTTGAGATATCCCAACCTGTTATCTTTCCATCCCGATAGCTCTGACCGCAATTGGATTCTCTGAGAGAGAGTTATGCCAAGTGTCATAATGTGACCTGTTTATGGGATAATATAGGAGAGCGAACTTGTACGGCGTTCCACGTGTCACTGGTTCAACTTTGGCCTTTGAAACATTTTCCTGAGATAGTATAGTCTGTTTACTACCTATAACTTTGTATGAAATTTCATTTGGAGCTTCCTAGCCCAAGTTATGAGCTTCTTCCCATGGTCATCTGATTTTGACTCAGATCTGGAAGAGGCAGAAACCCTATATTGTACAGATCATAAATCACAAAGTGCAACGAATTAGAGGTTTTCCTTTGGACAAAAGGTACATGGGGATCTGATATTCGACCTGTAAAAGTTTCAGATTTGAAAACTTCTCCAAAATGGATTTATAGCAAAAGTGCTACGATGACTGGATTTTGCTATATCAAGCCCTAGCATCGTAAGTGCAACAAGTGTCATACATGCCATATCATGCCTTCTTTTAGGCTAGCTCTGATACCATGTTAAATTTTCAGAATTTACTTCAATATGATCTAGGATCTTAACTGAGAAAACAACATGTACAACAAATCTACAGCATATCAATCATGGACACAATAAACAAAGCACACAAGAGACACAGAGTTTACTTGGGGAAAACCATCAACGTGAAAAACCCCAATAACTTCCTTAGAGATAGATAGAGCAATGATACAACCAGAATACAAGAGATAGTATTCTCCTAGCAGTAGAGCCTCCTCCTCCATAAGTGCGCCACTCTCCAAAGTGTGAGTGAGAGAATAGAATGTGTAAAATGAGAGAGACACACTCTATTTATACACTAACTTGGCTTGACCTTTACTCAACTAGGTCGACCTCAACTTAACCACTTAACATAATGCTGACTGGGCCGACCCCAACTAGGGTGGTCTAATAACCCTTTGACCCACATGGATGACCCCCAATAGGGTGGTCTAATAACCCATCAAGTATAAGTTACGACACTTACAATATAAATGACAACACTTCCATATAGAGGAATAATAACATCTCTATAGGAATACAACCACTTCCATATAGAGGAATAATAACATCTCTATAGGAATACAATATACATATATGTGAAATACATTTCGAAGTTACATATACATCAACACTCCCTCTTAACTAGGAAGGTATTTCTTGACATAGGTCTTCTAGCACAAGTCATCTTCTCTAGATCAGCGTCACTGCTGCTGTTATCTCAATCAATCTCTGAATCTACTCGTCATAGGAAGTTCTACAGAGCCAGTCCTTTTTCATACTGGATGTAGGTCCACCACTTGAATGTCTTCTTCATCACTAGCCATACTATGGAATCCTCAGGACTTATTACGTGCATCACAAAACCTCGAAAGAGCATCCCAGGCTGTTATGAGCACATGACTCTACCTATAGGATCTCCCAGGGCCATATTATATGTGACCTCACCACAAAACCTCGCAAGAGCATCCCAGGTTGTTACGAGCACACAAGTCTACCTATTGGTATAAACATTGGGTTTGGAAATATAATAAAATATCCCCATACCATGGGTCAGACGTGCTAATGAGGAACAACAATTCATCAAGAAGATAATCGATGGGCTCGGTTTGCTTGGTAGCATGGGGCAAGTTACAAATCAACTTAGCAAAGATCAAAGACTTCTTGGACTTGGCATTGGAAAATTCCAAGTCAAACTCTTGTAGGATGACGATCCAACGAGAATATTTTCCCCCAAGCACTTGACGCATGAGGATATAATATATTGGATTGAAATCTGCTATAACAGTGGTCTGGCGGAGTAGAATGTAATGACGAAACCTCTGGACAGTGAAAACTGTTGCCAGAGCCAGTTTTTTAACATGTGAATAATGAGTTTTGGAGTCGAGGAGATTCTTACTAGGATAGTATACCACATGTTCTATGCCGTTATCGTCTTCTTGGTCTAGCACCATACTGATGGTGGAAATCGAAGCTGCGAGATAAAGATTGTAATCCCGTGTGTAATTGGGGGGTTGAATCACAGGATCTTTAGTTAAGGCCACCTTAGATTATCAAATGAACGTTGGGCTTCGTCGTCCCAGATGAAGGGAGTGTTCTTCTTGAGAAGCCTCATATAGCCTTTTGTTATCTCGAAAAAATTACAAATGAAACGGCGTAGAAAGTTTGCATGCCCTTGCAAACTTTGAAGTTCTAGGATGTTCGTGGGGTGAGGTAGGGCTAAGATAGCTTCTACCTTTGTAGGATCTAAGCATATCCCACTTTTGGAGATTATGAATCCAAAATTTTTTCTGGCTTCAACGCAAAAGACGCACTTATGTCGATACAAACGGATATTGTAGCGACAGTACCTTTAAAAAATGGCACCTAGGTGATCAGGATGGTCTTCCCAGGTCTGAGAATGAGTGGGAAGGTCATCAAGATATGGTTGTACAATATGTTTGATATCATGAAATGCATACAACATCGCCCGTTGGAAAGTTTCCCCAGCATTTTTAAAGTAGGCAGTGTATAACTCCATTTTGAGGGGAATGCATGTTTTTCCAATATGAATGTTTTCCATGATACCAGGCTTCACTAAAATGTCAATGGGAGTGGTTGCCATAAGGTTGGCCAAGTTTCCTTCGGAAAATACTTCATTGAGGGAAGTGGGAAACTTGGTTTGAACCATTCCAAGTGAAGGGCTGGATTTTGTATTGGCCTCAATCATTTGAATGATGGGGAATGAGTATCGATGATGAAAATCTACCAATAGTGGCTCATCACCACACATAACCTCCATAATTGATTCGTCAGTGGGAAAAATCAAAGTTAGAGTATCGATAAGTGGTGGGGATGAATGAGTCTTAGATGAGAGCTGTGCCACGATGTGATGGGTAGAACAATCGACCCAATCGATGGCTGACTGGATCACTTCATACGCTACGAGGTTTCCATTCAAAGGCAAGGAATTGCTGTAGTTTTCAATCTCAGTGGGACTCAGAATCACCCAAGAATCATTGGAAGGGGTGACATTCGATGATATCATGTTGACTGGTTGAACGTGGGACCCTAGCTCGGGGAAAACTCAAATAAGGGAAGAATCCTTCATAAGACCAATGCCAACGTCTTGGAACTGGTACTGAGGCTGATCCAATAATGAGACGGTGTTGGCGGAGTTCGGATGAGAGTCTGGGATATAGTAATCAAGCTGATCTATGGTGACAATTTTCCCTTCATGAGGAAATTGCATGATCTGGAAGACAGTAGATGCTATGGAGGTCATGGTGTAAAACCAGTTCCGAACAAGTATAAGATTGTAATCCAATGGTGCATCCACAACTTCGATGTGTACGGATACTGTTTTTCTCCTTAGTTCAACACCAATTGCAGGAATGAGTCCATAAGGTTGAAAACCATGTCCGTTAAATTCCCTGAGAGTGGTGGGAGACATCATGACTTCGGATGAGCCTAAGGCTCTCCAACAATTCACAAACATGATCGACGTGGAGGCACCTTCACCTAAAACAATGCGATGGATGCTATTTCCATGGATTTTTATATGAACCTGGAAGGCTAACTAGTGGGAAAGCCAAGGTTTGGCATACTCCAAGTTAAACATAATTGTGTTTGAAGTATCTGGGTCCACTGCCCCCAGTGCTGAAGTAAGGTTCTACGCTACGTAGAGCAGTGTTGAAGAACCTCGAGAGTCGACATGGCACAAGGTGCTTGAGCTAAATCCTCAACAATGTTGTAATTCTGGGTAGCTCTCGCATTGGGATTAAATGTCTCCTTTCATATGGGGCCCTTGGGTGGGCGTAGCACTATGTCCGTAAGTGGTCTCTTGATATGGAGATGGTCATTAGGGGGAGGGTTAGGGGTTGGATCTTCAACATGAGACTTGGCTTTGGCTGTCTTTGACTATTTTTTTGAACTTGGGGGGTTCTCATATGTCTTTGAACGAGTGGTTATATGAATCTCCTCATTACTCGTCATCAGGATTTCACGATTTGTGGATGTCTCTCCACGAGTTGGGTAGCTTGGGTTGCCCCCTTGTGGGGTTTCTTGGGTAACCATCTGTTGTTGCTGCTGAGGGAAAGGGTCAGTTAACACTGCCGGGCGAGAGGATCCTTTAACGAATTTGTTGACTTCATCCTTGTTGGGACAGTCGTGCATGTAGTGATCATCTTGACAAATGAGGCAGGGAAACTTAGCCTTCTGATGTGGTTTAGGGTCATTGTGGGTGGGTTGTGGCTTGGGATTCTCTTGCTGGTTTTTCTTGGATTTACCACGATTGTTCTTCTTCTTTCCTCCAGATGGTTGTGATGTAGATTGAACTGTGTTCACTTCGGAGGAGACAGCAGGAGAGGAAGAAGCTTTTGAAGCAGCCTGAGGTAGAACGGGGGAAGTGGAAGCTAATTGCCCCGTCAAGTTGGTGTTAGGATGGGCCTTGAATGAACCGACAATACCATCAATGGGGGGTTCAGTGGTAGGTTTCATTGGATCAATGGTAACACGAGAGACATGGGGAAGGAGTTCGTGTAAAGTGTCGGATTGGGTATATATCAAATCCATATACTGGGCTGCCGAGATGACTTGTTCCTCTGTGATCGGCCCACGCATAGCGATATCCCTGACTATGGGAGGCAAGAATGACTTTGTGAACCAATCAGTGAGTAGCTGATCCAAAATGGGTGCCTTGATTATCCTATGGCATCGATGCCACTCATGGATTTGATCCGAAATGTGCGTAGAAGTGGTTTGGCACAATGAGGTTAACAGTTCTGTTCCAGTCTCATATCGGATGGGGAGCTGGAAATGGTCAGAAACTGCATAGCCAAGGTGTTGAAATTGTGGAAAGAGTGTTGTGGCAGCTCAATGTACCATTTTGCTACTGTGTCGATAAGCGTACACTGGAAGAGCCGTAGCCTAATGCAATCGTCCATCAATGAGTTGGATGAACACCAAATATGGAAGGTCATCATGTGGTTTTTGGGGTCTTCCCCGGGCTTAGCATCAAACTTAGGAATGTCCGATGGAAGTTTGGCTGGAATGGGTGGCCAGTGAGGTTCATGCCATATTGGATCGTTAACGAGCCTCAAAAAATCAGGTAAATCTAGTGTGGCCAAAAAGGGAAGTTGATGATTGGTCTGCAGGTATGAGTAATAACCGTATGGTGGAGAGAAACTTGGGGGGCCCTGCATAGTACAATGCTACGTGTTATACCCATATGTGTTTCCCATAGGGTACTGCTGGAAGTTTTGTGGGTAGTAGGTCATCTGGTTAACTGGTTGTGTGTTGGAAGTCATTATCTGATTAGGAATCATGGTGGTAACCGGTTGTGGGATATTCTACTGAGTGGGGATGGTAGGTATGGTACCCTGGGGTTGTTGTATCCCAGAAATGGTTGTTGCTCGTGGTTGGGAAAAGGTTCCCTAGAGTTGTTGTGTTCTAGGAATGTTACCACAACTTTTAGTAAGTGGAGGGTTTCCCGTAGCAAGGTTGGGGGGTGGCTGCGACAGTGGTATCCATGGAATGTTGGTTCCACCTTGATGAAGATGTGGGAATTGAAGGGATGGGTTCCATGGAGTTGTTGTAGCCGAAGGATAGAGGAGGCTGGAATTCAAGTTGGGGGGAATCTGAGATTTCCCCCCAGCTTGGTTCCAGTTTCCAAATAATGAGTACCCCCGGCTTTGTGTGATTTGAGATCCCCAAGAAGGAAGCTTTCCTAATGAAGGATGTTGAAGATGAGGCCCGGTTGGGAAACCGGTATAAGGTTTTCCACTGCCAGGTGTGTTGTACATACCATACTAAGCAGATGCTGCTGGTTGGGAGGGTTGTTGGATGGTTCCGATGGGTTTCCCTCTAGCAGATGGGTTGGATGGCCCTATAGGAGGAGGTTGTTGACTAGGAATGGGGTTCCCAACAAAGGATTGTCCTCCAGTAGGTTGGGTTGATGGATTGATGTGAGGCGGTTGGTGACTAGGAGCAGAGTTTCCAACAAAGGATTGTCCTCCAGTAGGCTGGGTTGATGGCCTGCCAGGAGGGGTTTGGTTGTTGGGATTGGGGGTCGCAGCAGCCGGTTGTCCACCTCCTGAGATAGTGTAGATAGTGGCTGAAGGTGAACCTCCGGTCAATATATATGATCCAGTGGTATGACTTGGTTTTATTCCGACACTAGCAAGGTAAGATAGTGTCGATTGTCCAACGGCACCAAAGGTGCCAATTTGTGGAGGGGGTCTTCCATATGTGACGGGAGAGGATGGAGAAAAAATTGGGTTATCCCTCATAGAATGTGCGCCAAACATGGGTGATGGCAGAAAATGTGGGGAATTTAACCGAGGGGTATCAGGGGTTCCGTCCATAGCGTGCTCAACAATAGGAGGACCATCGAAGACTGGGTCTGGGTTCGTATCCTGCAAAAGGTTTTTAGGGTCCAGCGGGAACAGAGGTATAGTAATGTCTGAAGGTCCAGAGCCGTCTGCATAGGAGTGATGAAACTCTATGCTAGACGGAACGTTGGGATCCCGATAATCGGGAGGACAGGTAACAGGGGGATATCTACAAGCCGTTGAGAGCATTTGCTCTGTATCACGTTTGAACTGTGCTAACACTAACGGGGAATTAACTAGACTAACCATACTAGACTGAATGGAGGCCATGATCTCATGTCTCGAAGGGAGGTTAGGGAGAGATACGGTATGAGGTATGTTGCTGGAAGAACTAGTTTCCTATGGATGAACATTGGATGGCGTAGTGGTAACAGGAGGAGGCTCTGCCTGGGAAGTGATAAAGCCATATTCAGGTTCAAAAGGTGTATCAGGAAGTTGGGTTTCTTCGATAACTTCGACGTACCCGCCCGGGATTGGAATCAAGCTAGATATATCCTGGTCGGATCCTTCGGTGGTGCCAATAGATCCTTCTGTGTCATCATAGAAATTTTCTGGTGGAAGGGAAGTGTTGACATCGGGGAGGAGGATGGCCTCTAGTCTAGTATCTTGCATTGTGATAGATTCAACTACTGTAATGTTGTCCACTGTGGCAGACATATCTGGAATAACAGTGGGTGAAGTGATAGTGAGAGTCTCATATGTACTAGTGGTTGCAGAAACTGCAAGAGGTTCTGAGACCGTGCTGTGAGTAACAGTTACAGGTGGAACTGAAGATGTAGTGCGTATCAGCGGTGGAATGTTCCCTCAATCGGCACCACGGCTAGGAGGGGAGGGAATATGTGATGCAGGTGGATCGGAGGCTCGTGGCAGTGGTGGTGGTGGAGGGATTTTGCCCTGTACTCTTCATGATATTTGTGGTGGTTCTGACATAATGATAGGAATATGGAATCCGGGGGCAATCTCGTAACAAAGAACTCAAAAAATCGAATGCAGCCGAGTGTGCAAAACAGCAGCTAGAAAAAGAAAGGCTCGCAGGCCAAAAAAAGCAAGCTCTAAAATCTATACTGAGACCAGCGTCCCAGTAAGCGAGCTGAGAAAAACAATGGCCAGAATGCCAACAAGCAATCACTAAAAGAAAAATGACCCTCTACTAAGATGAGATAACAAGTAAACTCCTAACTAAGAGCTGGAGACCTCAACAAGTTGTATCCTTAGCAAGGTGATGAAATCCAAGTCAAACAATACAACATGAGAGACCAATATGAGAAGGATATCCCTCTACCGAAAGGGATCCTAGTTCAATGAGCCCTAGTAGAAAAGTCACTAAGCTACCTCGTTCATGACAAATTGGAAAAGGTTTTCGGCACTTCTGCCTTATCACCCTTGCATTACTATGAATACAAGGAAGACAATGATCGGTGTTTCCTTAGGGCTAAGTGGAGTGCAGTATTCCACAGAGTCTGTCCGGTTCTCGATCTCGCGACGATTTAACCCCTGAAAGTTAAAAACAGTCAGGAGGCCCCTCCACAAATTGGTCTATGACCGTGTCAATAAATACTAGAGGATTTTAGTTCCCTAGAGGACAAAAACTATGTCTCAGATGAAAATGACAAGGGGGAATTATTTTGATGCCTATCATCGGTGTCCTACCTAACTACCAAATTCTTTTGATTTCCTCAAGTGAGGTTAATGTTGGTTTAGTTAGGGAGATTAATTTTAGTGGTTGTATTACTCAATCGAGTAAATGGATGTGAAACTTGGTGGTGTTGTGATGACCCAAACCATGCAAGTGAGAATGAATCAAAATAAGCCTTGTATTCAATGAAAACTAGCTATGGAAGAGAGAGAGTTCTTTGATCATAAATGCATGAAAGTTTCACAATCAATGAAAAACCACTTCAAAACAAAAATTTTTGTTTCCTTTTTCTAAGTAAAGCCAAACTGAAATAAACACTTCTTTCCAATTCACTGATCTTGCAACTAGAATGCTTCAAAAAATGAGAATTTATGTGGCAAATTAAATGGTTCACTTCCTAATGCACAATAATACTGCTAGATCATTTCAGTCCAAACAACACAAATGTTCTCCAATGATAATTTTCGATATAAGTTTGAATAACAATAATGGAAACAATGTGATTATGAAAGATACACAATCCAGTAAAAAGAGGACAGTAGTAATAGTTTGGTTGTGATGAGAAGATCAAGCCAATGCAATCAAATTGAAGGGGTGACCCAATGTGCAAATAATGCCACTAACTCATAAAATAATCAAGCTCACAAGAGAAATAAACAAACCACAAAGACTATGCAATGAACAGGATAGTAATGAGCAACAAAAAACACCAAACTAAAGCAGAGAAAGTAAAAAATGACTCAGGAAACCAAACACGCAAGAAAAATTGAAAAAATGCAGACACTATCGCGTGGCAGAAATAGGCTAGAGCGCAGTACTAGTACACTACCGCTTTGGTAAGAGTGTTGGGTACATGGTACTACCGCGCTGTAGATAGTAGTGGGGGCGCGGTACTGTTGCAAAGAATGGGAAAATGCAACTTTTGAAAAGGAGATTGAAATTTTCAGGGTTGCTGCAGACCTAGAGGACTCACTGATCACTGAGGGAGGAAAGATGTAGAGAGGAGGGGTGAATAAAGGTCAAAGAGACCAAAATTCAATACTGGTTTGAAGAGAAAGAAGAATCACAATAAAAAATGACTGAAAGTGAGATAAATCAATCAAATGGGGTTCAAACCAGTGGAGTTGCCATTTTTTGTTGTAGAAATTTCTCCCTACAGATAGGTAGAAACTCTCTTAGGTTAAAGCAGAATTTAACTAACTCTAAACTAAGTCAAAAAGATAACAAATGCTACCTTGAATTCCTAGATCTAAACAAATATCTCAAGATTATATTTCTATAAGAAATGGAAGAGATCTAATTGACCTTTGATTCAATTGCTCGTCCTAATTGTCGCTTCAATATCCAAGTCCTCACGAATGAACCTGTCAGAATAAAACCAAGATACAAGCATATATGATTCTCTAGCAACTTGAAATATGAGTTAGGATCTAAATCTATAAAAGATACAAATCATATGATTGAAACAAGATCAACATACATGATTTGGGAAACAAGACAAGTTATGTTTTATTACCAACTTGAAGTCACTTACAATGGTTGCTTGATATCCAAGCCAATTCCCAGCTCCAAGTGCTTTCTCCTCTAGCTATCTCCACAAAGATTCAAGATCATAAGTTTGATGTCTCAAAGAGTCCTCCCCTTTGCTCATGGAAGGCCTCTCTCTTATAGTGTGTAGTAGGGTTAACCAACAAGAGAGAAGGATGGATCTTGGGAGTGTTTAGTGGATCAGGCCCACTAATCTGAGAAAGTGAGTTAGGATCGAATCAGGGATACCAATCCTCAAAAATCTCTCGAAAATCAAGATACCACAAGCCATGGAAAAAAGGCTAAAAAAGGAGTACCGTGCCCCTTGAACTGAGCATAGCGCGGTAGTAGCTCGTGGCAAAGAAGAAGCACAGCACGGTAGTGGGGACTACCGCTCCCTCAATGCTGAGCAAGGCACGGTAGTGTAGGTATATGAAGTCTCAGGTGGGTTGATTCTTGATAGGATAGGTTTGTCTTCAAGGATCATTCATCCTATTTCTCTTCTGGGTGTTTTAAGCAGTAGGGGAAGTGTCGTCAACTAATTTTATGGTGAAGATGTGACACTATGAAATATGGAGGTCTAACAGTTTACAGAAAACTTCTGGAGATCATTGTTTAAGGGGTTAAATACAACTCTAAATTTCAGTACATCATTTCATCAACAAATGGATGGACAAACAGAAAGGGTAAATCAAGTGTTAGAAGATTTATTAAGAATGTATGTTAAGGATCAGCCTGGTAAGTGGGAAGATTATATGCACTTAACAGAATTTGCTTATAATAATCATTATCATGCTTCAGCCAGACTTACTCCTTTTGAAATTCTTTATGGTAGGAAATGTAATACACCTGTTTCATGGAATGATCCAATGAATAGAGTTGTTTTAGGACCATAATTATTGCAGGAATTAGAACTAATTGTGAAACAGGTGCAAGGACATTTAAAAGCTACCCAAGATAGGCATAAAAGGCAAGCAGATTCAAAAAGAACTCATAGAGAGTTCCAGGTGGGTGAACATGTGTTTCTCAAGGTAAGACTGAAAAAGAGTTCACTGAAACTAGGGAGCTGTGCCAAGTTGGAACCCAGGTATTGTGGTCCTTTTGAAGTATTATCTAAAATTGGAGCAGTGGCATACCAACTGGCCTTACCACCTAATCTGAAAATACATAATGTTTTTCATATATCGTATTTAAAGAAATATGTGCACGATACTACTCATGTTGTAAACTGGAATGATGTACAGGTGGGACAAGACAGATATTTGTTGGTGGAACCGGATTGTATCCTCGGAAGGAGGGAAACTATTCTCTGGAATCACAGCATTAGGCAAGTGAAGGTGTAGTGGAAGCACCTTAGCCGAGAAGAGGCAACCTGGGAGTTGGAGAGTAGTATGTGGTCAGCATACCCAACTCTATTTCAGGAACAATCAATGAGTGACTAGCCAACATCGAGGACGATGTTGAGACTTAAGGGGGGGTGTATGTCACCTACCCAAATTTCTAAACATTATTATTTATTTGCAAAAATACTTTATGTTAAAATTAATTACAAGTTTTGTAATTATGATTAGTTTTGATCATGGATGAATGTAACTACTGAATATTATTATTTAAATAAATTAATTAGGAGACAAACACTCGGGAGGACTGTTGAATGAGTGTTCACTGACCCACTAGGAGGAATGGAAATTGTTGGAAGGAATGGGACACATGGCACCAGTTACATCACACCACTAACTGTTGGTTATGGGACAACTTCCCCTTAAATAGGGAATTATCCCCCAGGTGGAGGGAGTGAGCAGGAAGCTCATTTAATGACCCAGTAACATCTGACTCAAGGCCTAGGCAGCCTATAAAGGAAAATTCGAATTGGGCAGGAAGCCCTTAATCAACATTTCTGCAGAATGTTTTCCTCTTGCAAATCAGGTGATTTCAAGAGAGATTCGAATAAGGGAGATTAGTGGTGATTGAAAACTGATTTTTTACTTATTATTGAAGAGAAACAGAGTTGCAGGAGCAAGTCTTTTGGACTGCTACCTATTGAAGATTCAGAAGATTCTTACAACAAGAAGAAACCCATATTCCTGAAGCTTCTTCCTCCTGGTGGTTCAGTGAACAGGCTCGGGGGTCCTAAGACAGTATTTGACTGTTGTCAGGAGTTTGGTTGGGTGGAACGGTCTTCCTGAGTTGTTTGTTGCCCTACAGGTTTAACCAGGTTCTACAATTTCTTCTTATTTAATTTATGTTATGTTTAAATAGTATTTTTTGTGTTTATGTTTTTGAAAGACAAATCTAATCCTATAATTATTGTAAGTCTGAATGTTTAAGTTTAATGGCGAAGATGGATTGATAAATCAATATCCCCATTTTTCCAGATGCTATTTGGCAGCATCGTACTCTAGTAGAGATATGCAAATTAAAATAGAATAGAAGATAGGCAAATTGTGCCATTGAATTCGATAGCTAGATAATAATCTGGTATGCATCTGTTTCTGTTCTTAAGTTAACTAATTGTAGAAGATCTGTATAATATTTAATATATATAATATTTTCTCATTTTTATAATAGTCATTTAATTAAATAATTCTTGCAATCATCCTACAAACGCATACATTATATCCATGAAAAGTAGATGAATTATACACTGTACACGTTTTTAAGACTGTTAACATTGAATAAAATATTTTTGATAATAAGCTGGAAAACAATAGTTTTTCACACATATATCATATGTATACTTTTCACTCACACAGTTTCATTATAATTACTACACCAGCATTTTATGTACAGTAAATTAGTTTATTGATAGAATTATAGTTTACACAGTCTTCATGAATTTCTACACTATGTATTCATATTTCTTTCATTTTCTATAGTACTGTTGTAATATCTAGAAATGTACAATGATAATAATTTATTAAACATAATTATTATTACGATATATTTATTCTTTCTTTGGATTTGCTAACATTTGTTGTGATTATTGTAACTCTGAGATTTGTATCAAAAGGAAAAACCCTAGCTATTTTTTTATTGTTCATTACAAAACTCTACACTCTTTTCAACCTGAGATCAAAACCAAGCTAGTATCTTATATAAACGATCAGATTATCACTTCAACAAAACACGGATTAGGGTCTACTAAGTTATTGGTTCAACTTTCTACTCTATTGTTCAAACATCAACAAATAAGAATATGCATTACTAATCTATAGTTTTAAAACAAACCATAGACTTATATGAAGGGTTCAGCATTACTTTCTCATGTTAACGTTGAAGTTTTATTTACATAGAAGCCTCATCATGACGAATTTATCCAAACCCTAAACTAGCTCAATAAACATTGTAATAACCTTTAGCATGAAAATGATTTACAACATCATTTTACAGTTTCCAAGCTAACAAACAAGATAGCTATACAACGTTTTAAACATACACTGTTTTACAAAAAGGAGTATTATTCTTACACACAGATTGAGCCCTCGGCTCTGTGTCTTACGGTCACAAACATTTCGAAAAACAAGTCAAATCTCATAAAGACCTCAACATTACCACAATATAACTTCTAAAACAAAGACAAAGCTTGAACAACGTTATATTATGTTTTTAACCAAGAAATGAAGTTACACAGGGTTTATCCCAAAAATTTTCCAATAGGCAGAAGAGCCGAATATTTCAAATCGATGAGCCAAATCTCCAGTCGACAAACAATAAGTTTTCAAAATACAACACCAAATTATCACTGTCAACAATCATGTTTCGAAGACTTCCCAAACCATCTTCAATGACAGAGCCACGACACAGACAAAGGGTACTACGAGGGTATGGAAGACTCGAAGCTTACCGGTGTAAGTGTACAAAGTTTTCCTTTCACCATACCCTAGCCAGAAGTGTTGTGTACACCCTGCAACTGACATTTAAACCAGATTTAGACATCTAATACTTTTTTTATAAATCGATTTTTGAAAATGCAAACAACTTTGCTAAAACGGAAATCTTACCTCCATAGCTTGATGAGGACATTGTCACGAACGACACCAAGGAGCCATTATCCATGCCCAAACTTTGTACACCCTCATATTTCACTCTTGTTTATCTCAGAGGTAATAAAACATAAAAACTATAACCTTTCGAACCAGAAAACCTAACCCTTCAAAACAACTTCATCTTCACAGTAGTAAAACCTGCAATGTCCACTTCTGTTGAAGGTCTCGGGTTCGAAACCCTTGCAGACTGTCTACCCAGACTTCAGTAGCCTGTCGGCCACCCCAACCGAAACAATAGCACAATGAATCAACTTCTTTGAGTCTTAACTCTTTTTCCACGATAGATATTAGGGTTTCATCTGACGGTCTAGGTTCATCACCATCGACAGTCTCTACTGTGCTAACAAACTAAGCTTTGGTATAAACAAAGCTCGTAATAAATACCAAACCTACCTTACAGTTTGACAATGCCACCATGGCACACAATGGAGTATGCACAACTAACGCGTTGTGTATTAATCCTACACGTCAACAAGTTTGGAGACAAACATGTTTATTTGAACAATGGACATCCAACTCAGTAGAGACACAACACCGAGCCTTTAATACAGGATCAATATATGATCTCTACCACAGCTCAAGAACGACGCTATTAAATGAACCAACAATCTGTCAAGTTTCATTTTAAATGCCTGTCAGCATCCTCAACATGACTTCAAAACCCTGCATTTAATTGGCCACGGCATTAGAATTACTATGCAAAGAATTCACTATATCATTACACTAATTATTGTAGTTTTGATATAGTACAATGAATAATGAATTACAAACCATTTATATAGTTTCGGGATAATCCAATGTTTGATCTTTTTTACCTTAAGTTTCTATTTGATTTTATAATGTCCATAATGAACCAAGAAACTGATATAGATATATAACTATGTACATAAGACTTGAATAGACCATACTATGAAATAATAGTTAATCTATTATGTAAATATTTATTATTTAATTGTTATAAATGCATAGTCCTTGGGAAAGGACTAATTTTGATTATTAAGACCTAAATAATTATAGTAGAGAATAGAAATGGTTAACCATAAGTCTTTAAAGTTAATTAAAAGTATTGTGTAAAACTCGCATACCAATATGCTATCACATATAGTTTGACACCTCGAAATAATAAGTTCTCCGAATTCAATCCACTTTTGGTACTGTACTATCCTAGTACTACTAATTAAATGACGACAACAAAGAAGCTAATACAATGACGATAACAAAGCAACTAATACAATGACGACGACAAAGCGGTTAGCACAATGACGACAACATAACTAGCTAACACAATGATGACAACAGAACCAGCTAACACAATGACGAAAACAGAACCAGCTAGTATCATGACAACCACAGTGATGATGTTGATACAAGACAAACCTTGGAAAGTTGAAGAGCAAGCACGTGAACCATACCTGTATGCTTTTACAATTGCAACTGTCTCTATTGATTCTATTTTATTTTCATATGATGAAGTTGAACTCACGTTAATTGGAATTTATTTGTAATCATGAAACTTCTTACCTGTTGTCTGCACATCGAACAGGTCCAATGTTTTAGCATTATAGCTAAGTAAGCTTCGGGGTCCCTCATAGGACTCCCTTGAGCAGCAAAGAAGCAAACTGTCAGTATCATCTCAAAGCAATAGTACTACATCACACTTCTAACCTGGCATTCCATTATTACATTTTCATACATTGCTTTGATTTAAAAAGTGTCGCATCAAAAGTCTAATCTAACCATGCATTTGACTATCTTAATGATAAGGGATACAAATGTAATTAAGTTGTCACTGTCGTATTTATTTTCCTCAAAAAATATATTGGTGTTTAGTACAAACAGTTGTTAGTTAACATTGTTACATTCAGCAATTGTTATCTTCCGCATTTATAAATTATTATAAATGAAGCTAATATTGTCATTATTAAAAATTTTAAATTTTTACGAAAATATGGGATGTTATAGGTCAACACATCAACAACTTGTTCATCAGTGCCTACATACTCAAGCTTGATAGCTCCTTTCTGCACCATATCCCATATATAAAAATATTGGATCTCTATGTGCTTTGACTTATCATGGAACACTGGATTCTATGTCATCTTGATACAACTCTGGTTGTCACACAGGATCACAGTGGATTCCATCTCTAAGTCAAACAATCCTGATAACAACTTCCGAAGCCATAGCGCTTCACAAATAGCAGAGCAAGCAACTATATATTCCGCTTCAGTTGTACTAAGAAACACACTATACTGCTTCCTGCTAAACCATGAGATCATGGCAGATCCCAGAAAATAACATCTGTCCGATGTACACTTCCTGTCTGATACACTTCCTGCCCAATCAGCATCTATGTATTCATACAATCTGAAGTCATGATCTCCAAGATAAAATAGATCAAAGTCTATCGTACCCTTTAGGTACCTCATCACATGTTTCGTAGCTATTAAGTGAACACGTCTAGGTTCCACTAGATACTGACTTAAGGTGTTCACAGTAAAGCATGTATCTGGTCTAGTGTTCATCAGATACATCAGTGACCCAATATTCTGTATGTACATAGTTACATCCACTAACTCTAATGAGTCATCCGTTAGCAGCTTCAAGTTGGAATCCATGAGAGTGGCCATTCCAACACATCAAATCTGTTCAAGATTTCTCAGCATACTTTCCCTGGTTGAGAAATATTCCTTCTGATCCTTTTCATGCTTCCAGTCCTAGGAGGTAATGCATCAATCCGAGATCATCCATCTCGAACTCTGTAGCTAGCTTCTTCTTGCTTTCCATGATCTGTTTTCTCTTTCCTTGTCAGAAGGAGATCATCCACATACAGTAATAGTATCATCCATAACCTTAAGGTAAAGGTTAGGATCAACTTTACTTTTGGTAAAGCCCAAGTTTGTCAAGAAGCTATCAATTCTTCCTCCATGACTAAACATCATTCACACTCTGCATTGAGTGATCTTCTGCATATCTATCCGTGCCATCTCTTGTCAGATAGGTCTACTGATATGTGCCTCAAGATCATTTGAGCTATGTGGTGAGTTCCTCCTGTATATAGATACCATCTTCAACCTTGTAGCAAAGGTTGAAATCTGCATCACCCATGGTAATCATTAAGCTCATCAAATGGCTATCGATCCTGGGACCTGTGAGAGCTTTCTTCAATTGAATCTTGGGATTTTTCTCGATTCACACTTCTTATTCAATCACACCATTGAGAGAACAATATTTATCTAGCTACTTGGAGCAAACATCTCGTCATGATCCTCTTCCTCTTTCTAAGAGAATCTTCTAGCCACGAGCCTTCTATAGTATGTTTGATTTGTAAATCTTCTTGTTGAACATCCATCACTTGTTCAACGTTCATAATTCTTCATGATCTTTCCTACATATCAAAATTAAGTACATGATTAGTAATACTTCATAATCATCAAATCATGTTCACATGATAACCTATTATGCATACATATATGATTTACATAGTTATGCTACTATCTTGACCAATACTTTGGCACAACACTTTTCCATATCCTGTATGCATACAGTGGCTATCTAGATGCCTTCCATCTCTACCAGAACATGCTATCAAGAGCGTGCACAACTCTCAGCATGTCAACAAAGAGGCTTCATTCTAGACAATCAACAATGGAATGTTTCTCAAACTTAACAATCATATGCATTTTAGTAGTATACTGTTCATTGCTATATGAATGCTTACACTTAGCATGATATATTCTAGGAATACAAATATGCATACAACTATTACGGGAAATATCATAGACTATTCAGTAATTCAAATAAAAATTCAAATACTTATCTTTTTATGTCTTGTGAGGTTGCATCCTTCTTGGTCTCGACATCCCTTCCTTGTCATGAGCTTCTATCCATCCTTGACCACTATGCATGCTTAAGTGTGCACTAGTGTCATCATCATGATCTCATACATAATCATACATTCATTAGTATAATCTCAATACTATCAAAGCATTATAATTCTAAATAATCTTAAGTATATATGGTCATGATCATTTCATACATAGGTATACTTACCTAAGATCCTAACAAAGTAGGATTCTAACTTGATATAGGAAAACATACCTGGATTATCAAGCTTGGTTATGTCTTAACATACCCAAACAATATCTTCTTTTGTTCTCTTCAATGATTTAGAGATCTTGTGCTAGAACCTGCATATCTCATAGGTTAAGCATAGTAGAACAAATTCATACATACCTCGTAAGTAGAAATTCTTATGTGATCAAGGAATATGGATGAGTCTTTGTCTTTGTGTCATCATGGTCATGGAACTTCATTTGTCTTTCTTGATGTACCTGTATCTCCTTAAGTTATACCTGTCGAGATTTCTTGTAGTCTTCTTATGTAAGGCCTTAGCCTCATCTCCCCCTGAAACTGGATCTGGAGCTCGATTAGGGTTTTTCAGAGAAACCCTGAAAATTCAAACTTTGACTTTCACACTTCCGAATGGATGGAAAGATGCACCTTGCTGAGCTGATTAAGCTAGCATACTTCAATTTTGAAATTTCAAAAATTTGACCCCTCAAAATTGCCTTTGAAACTTCTGGATCTTCTGAACAAGATCCTGAACCAGGGTTTGATGAATCCCACCCTTCTTCCCAATCAAAAGGTTTGATCCAAAGCTCTAAACTCTTATTTTTCTGAGGAGCTTTCAGCCGTGGTCACAGACTTAAAAAATTCCAACTTTTGCAGAAGCCCTAATTTTCCACCTTTCCGATCAAAATCCCGAACTGGGGTTTGATCAAGCCCGGTCTTCTACCCAACAAAAAAATTTGATCTTGGTCTCTAAATTTCTATTATGATGAGTAGCATTCAGCCATGGTCTCTGATTACAAAAATTCCAACTTTCTACGAAACCCTAAATTCCGGAAGCCATGAATGAAGGTGCTAAAAATAATTTTGTTTTGACAGAAATATGTACCTGATTGTTTCTGATGTAACTTCAAAATTTTCGATCCACAAGGTCTAAAAAATTGTTCTGTGGTAGCCTGACCTGTCATATTTCCATCCCGACAGGTCTGACCTCAATTGGATTCTCTGAGAGAGATTTATGCTAAGTGTCACAACGTGACCTGTTTATGGGATAAAACAGAAGAGCGAACTTGTACGACATGCCATGTGTCACTGGTTCAACTTCGGCCCTTGAAAAAGTTTCCTGCAATAGTACAGTCCGTGCAATAATTATCACATTTTACGAAATTTCATTTGGAGCTTCCTAGCCCAATTTTATGACCTTTTTTCCTAGGTCACCGGATTATGACTGAGATCTAGAAGAGAAAGAAACCCTAACTTGTATTGATCATAACTCACAAATTACAATGAATATGAGGGTTTCCTTTGTACATAAGGTACATGGGGATGTTATATATGACTTGTAAACTTTTGAGATCCTGAACCTTCTCCAAAATGGATTTATAGCGAAAGTTCCACGATGACTGGTTTTTTCTATATAAAACCCTAACCTTCAAATTGTCACAAGTGAAGCAAGTGTCATAAGTGACATACATTGACTTCCTTCAGGTTAGCTCTGATTCCATGTTAAGATTAAATATGCTATGATATAAAATATCATCATTACATTCCATTTCACAATAATAGCATATATAGTATCACTGAAAGAACAACAAGCACAACATAAATACAAGAAACACAGATTTATCCTGGGAAACCCTCATGGGGAAGAAAACCCAGCAAAGCTTCCTCAATATAGATTACCAACAAATACAAAGATGTAATCCACAACCATGAGCTCCTTCTCCTCCACAACATATCTCTCTCTCACTTATGCTCTATTCACAAGTGAGTGCAATGTGTGTTAGATGAGGAACACACCTCCTCTATTTATACACATCTCCAACTTGTATTTTATATTAACTAGGCCAGCCCCAACTTTACCACTAGGTTAAACACCCCATTACAACTGATTGGGCCTACCCCTCTAGGGTGGTCTAATAACCCTTTGACCCACATAACACATACAGGGCTGACCCCCATAAGGGAAGTCTAATAACCCAAGTTACCACATTCCGACGGAGGAATAAACATCTCCGAATATACAATAAGATCTTCACAGAGGAATGAAACATCTCCGGAATAATCAAGTATAAATATAATATTCTTAGAAGTTACAATATTCAACAAACAACTGGCTCCAACTGGGGATGGTATCCTCCCTGCGAGGTAGCGAAGAACCCATAGAACATGTGCCTGACCATAGGAATGTGCCCAATTTGCAACTGAAACCCGCTCTATACTCTATGATCTGCAAACTGAAAGTTGTACTGAAAATCAACTGCTGAAAACCAAACTAAAACTACTGCATCTTTTGTACAAGCTGGAAATTCAATAATAAAACCAAACTACTCACTATTGAAATCATGCTAAAACATTGCTGAAATAAATGCTCGCCATGTCGAGCTTATTCACACTTCTTCCTACTCTAAGCTGCTAAAAGTAGTTTCTCAATCAAGTAATGTAAAAGTACCAATGAAGCTAATCCAACAAATGGTTAATCCCTTGGGTTTTGCTCAAACCTTCATTTATCAGATAGAGGAATGTAAGAGATGACAACTCATGACAAAAATAGAATCCATAATTTGTAAAAACAACATAAACTTCCTTTTCCGGTGACCGTAACAAACTAGCGAAAGAGTCTTGAAGAACAAGAAGCATTAATGTTGGTAAGTAGAAAGAAAAGAACAAGTTCCATGCTTAACTGTTCCATGCTTACCTTTTCATGCTCAAAAAGAGAAAATTCTACATTTTCTTTTCCACTACTTTCCTGGAACTCTGTTGCTTCAAAAATCTGATTTCGATAAGCTTCTTCTTGGAATAAGGACCCAAGAGATGAAATAAATAAGGACTGATGACCATGATCCTTCTCTTGGTGACATAATCCCTCAGTGTAGGTTGCTGGTTGCTCCCTATGATGGAAGTGATTGTAATGAAATGGGATGATGGTGGAATGTGCAACATTCTCATCATCTATAAGCAAAGATGGATTAGTATATTCCTGCAGATCTTCAGGTGAAGTATAAGCTTGATAAACATACAGAGATCCTTCTTCATGTGACTCATAGGAACTACAGTCCTGCTCTATGAGAGGGTCACAGAAGATAACGCTTTATTCATTTCTTTTATCTGTCTCTTATTTGGAGGTGACATAAGCCTTGACGTTGCTTCCCTGAAATACTTCTCCAACCATTAACTCAAAACTTGATTCTTCTATACATGCAATTTCATAAAATGAACAAACTGAAAGACTATGTGACTGAAATCTTGCATAATTAAGATCTTCTATGTAATCAGCCATAGAATCATTATAACTTTGAGAAGATTGCTGTTGAAAATGGGTATTTCTTGACTAAAAATAAGAAACCCCTTCTTGTAACAAAGATTTAGAGGTTAAATGATATGAGGAAGAATTAACTAGAAATCCTGACTTCCGTCTTGATTACACAAATATTGGCGAGACTACTGTAAATTTTCATCAAATTCAGGAAAAGAAATGTGACTAACTACATTAGAGTCTTCGATTATTTCACTTTCAATCGAGGAAGAAGTTATTAACTGTTGGGAATTTTCTCGAATATCATGGCAGTTGTCTTGCACTTCCTTTTTATGAAATGAGTTCTCTTGCAAAATCTCTAAAAGTTCCTCATCCATAAACTGGTCATCACCATACATGTTCTCCCAATTTTCAATGAAACCTTTAACATGCATGCAACAATCTTGAACCAACAACAAGGAAGGATATTGGTCTTTGAAATTTTTATGAAATACTGTATGAAAGTATTTAAGGGAATATAAACTATCTAATGGAAACCTCTCATACCATGAACCTACATTTCCTTCCAAACTGAGCATGAACATTTTCATTAAAGCATCCTCATGCAATTCAACCCCAAGCTTATGTATATGCATATGAAATCTAACCAAATGGAGGGCAGCATCATCACTCTTTTGATCTTTGAATTTTGGAAGGGAAGTTTTCCAATCTACATTAGGTATTCAATTCAGAAAACAAGTAATTTAAGCATGATTCATAGGAGTAGACCTTGCAAATATAAAGCTCATCTTGATTAATGAGAAAACCGAATCAATACTTCAAACTTTGAAACCTTTTGATAGTGGATTCACCATAAAAATTTCTGAGATCTGGGTTCTTTGAAGTTGGAGTCGCCAGGTGAAAGATGCATAACCTAATTGAAAGCTTAGCATTTTTCACCATCAACCATTAGAGCTTGAAACTTTGTCGTTCTTCCTAGGGAAAATATGAACCTTCGTCCCCCGGCAATGGCTCCAAAATGTTAGCACTCGGATTTTCCTTGGGCTGTATCAAGGAAACCCCAAGGTAACCACAAACCAATATTTAGACTGAAAAATGGCCTCTTCATTCAGAAAGGGCTCTCTCTGCAAGTTTACTATCCAATGTCACTATGATAGTAGCTTGACAATAAACCCAATGGCCAGATTTGTAAAATAATGGTAAAGGTTTGCAAAATTTAAATGATGCGGTTGGACAAACAAGAAAAATTTAACATTGGGTAATGGAGTCAAATTCAAGTAATGATTGATGGCAGTGCTTTTGCAATGGAATTATTAACAAAGGTAGGGTAATTACTCTTTTATAGTCAAAATGATGGTTGTGTGTTGATAATGAAGAAAATGACAACAATCCATTAATATGAGCATCTGAGGATGAATTCAATATTAATTTTAGTGGAAAAGGTTTGTGGATGCTTGAAATTAAAGAACCAGAGCATAATCATATGAATTTTGATTCAACTTACACTTATCCAAGCATGAAAAAGATAACAATATGGAAATGATAACATGAAAAAATATTCAGATAAAGGAAAGAAGGTACAGACTCTAAATAAATAACACAAGAATGTCTGATACAAAACCTGCTTGGCTCTGCAATATTTTTATTTAAACTTGAAAAATTACTCAATACCAAATGAGTTTCATTCTCATGGGTTTCAACCCTTCTTTAATCTTCTACAATGAAATATATAACCCTATAGGTCATTTTCCAGCTCACCATTTCGAATTCTATCCATTTTTCCAAAATAGAAACATTTAGAAACATAAATGACATGTTTTTAACTAATTTCTTGAATTTTAGGAGGTAAATTTATGAAAAATAGGCTTCAAAGCCCCACCTCCGGTTCCCAAACCATAATAGATGTGTAAAACCCAAGAAATTATTTTTCAAATTAGCCCGTTCCCGACAAAACCCATGTTTCTTTTTTTCTGGATTCATCTCCAGCTCCTCGGAATCTGTGCTTGAAGTTAATGACTAAAACAGGAAATTTAAAATATGGAAAAAAGCGGTTGTAACGATAAGTTCGAATATCCTAAATCTTGACACCTGTGAAGAAACTGAGAGAGGCTTTTATAGATGACCCCATGTTGAAGAAAATCTTCTTTCAGTTTTTGAAAATTCATTTCGATTTGGCCGGAAATCATATTTGAAGTTGAATGGTAAAATAGTCATTTCCAAAAAAATGTGCCATGCTCATTCTGTAATGCCTCCAGTGTAAATTTTCCTTCTGATGCTACAAAATGGCTACAAAATGTCCCAAAAAATATGATCTTCCATATCCACTTTAGAATTGTCAAAAATTAATATTTGGGAACAAAATATTTCCCATATCAATTCTCAATTTTTGCCATATCCACTTCTGAAAATTCCATCTTCAATTATCTGGAATCAATCAAAATATCCATTAAAATCAATTATGCCCTTTGTTTTGGAAAACCATATCTTCCATTGAAAACCATGTCTTGTACTGTTTCTCCATTTTTGCATTTAATTGTTTTATGAATTTCATAAAATGAAATTCCAAAACAATTTCCTGAAATAAATGAAAATTCATAAACAAATTTCATTTTCCTGTGAAAACGATCCACTAGTTTTTCCCCGTGATTTTGATTTCTTCCCGTGGTTTTGATTGCTTCTCGTGGTTTTGGATTTTCAAATGTTGAAAAATATTTTCATTTTAAATATTTCCAATATTTAACATTCTATTTTCACGTGATTTCTTTCCAAAGCATTATAATATAAGGTCAACACTTTGGGAAAAAGTAATGTTCATGCAGAGAGAAATTTCGTTAGTTAGTGGTTTACCTTACCACTTCTCCGACTAGTGAAATAATGTGCTAGTGACACTATCCGTCCAGTGCTTAAACCTAGCGAAATAATATCCACCCTTCATCAAAATTTTGACTTTTCCAAAGTTCAAATTACTTTTACGTGGTAAATTATGTTTTATTTTTTGGGTTTGAATATTAATATAAATATTTCAATAAAATATTTATATTAATAACTATAAACATTTTTTTTTAAGAAAGACTTGGGAATTTTGGAGGTCTGCCATCTTTTAGCCATTCCACCATTTTAGAGTTTCACTAACCATTTTAGATATTTTCCAGTGCTTAGTCCACCTAATTCAACATGTTGGCCAAATTTAGAAGCCCTGGCAATTCACTTATATGCTCAGCTAAATATAGAAATTTTCACTAGCTCTTGGTCACAACCTTCGATCTTTTTCCGCCTTGATCTTGACTGTAGATTAATTTATATTACAAGGTACTTTATTTAAATATTTACCTCTTCTTTAGCATGGCCAATGGTCATATGGATCATTTTCTTTGGGACTTGGCACCTTCCTCACCAAACTTAGGAGATATCAAAACAAATTTTTGGATTGGTAATCTTTCATTCACATTGGAAAAATACTGTGCCAACAACTGGCTCCAACTGGGGATGCTATCCTCCTTGCGAGGTAGAAAAGAACCCGTAGACCATGTGCCTGACCATTGGGATGTTCCCAATTTGCAATTGAAACCCACTCTGTACTCTATGATCTTCAAACTGAAAGTTGTACTGAAAATCAACTCGTGAAAACCGAACTAAAACTACTGCATCTTTTGTACAAGCTAGAAATTCAATAATAAAACCAAACTACTCACTGTTGAAATCATACTGAAACATTGCTGAAAGAAATGCTCGCCATGTCGATCTTATTCACACTTCTTCCTACTCTAAGTTGCTAAAAATAGTTTCTCAATCAAGTAATGTAAAAGTACCAATGAAGCCAATCCAACAAATGGTTAATCCCTCGGGTTATGCTCAAACCTTGATTTATCAGACAAAGGAATGTAAGAGATGACAACTTATGACAAAACCAGAATCCATAATTTGTAATTTAACAACATAAAATTCCTTTGCTGGTGACTGCAACAAACTGGCGAAAGAGTCTTGAAGAATAGGAAGCATTTCATTTTGGTAAGTAGAAAGAAAAGAAAAATTTCCATGCTTAACTTTTCTTGATTCAAATGTAATAATCAACTTTTGAAAATGAGAAGTATCCCTTTGAACATCAAACAATTATGATCCTATAGAATTAAGAAATGTACTTTCATGATTTACCTTTTCATGCTCAAAAAGAGAAAATTCTACATTTTCTTTTCCACTACTTTCCTAGAACTCTGTAGCTTCATAATTATGATTTCGATAAGCTTCTTCTTGGAATAAATACCCAGGAGATGAAAGAAATAAGGACCATGATCCTTCTCTTGGTGACTTAATCCCTCTGTGTAGGCTGCTGGTTGTTCCCTATGCTGGAACTGATTGTAATGAAATGGGATGATGGTGGACTGCGCAACTTTCTCATCATCTATAAGAAAATATGGCTTAATATATTCTTGTAGATCTTCAAGTTAAGTATGAGCTTGATAAACACACAGAGATCCTTCTTCATGTGACTCAGAGGAACCATAGTCCTTCTCTATGAGAGGGTCAAAGGAAATAACCCTTTCTTCATTTCCTTTCTCTGCCTCTGATTTGGAGGTATCATAAGCCTTTATGTTGCTTCCCTGAAATTCTTCTCCAACGATTAACTCGAAACCTGATTCTTCTATACATGCAATTTCAGAAAATGAACAAATTGAAAGACTATGTGATTGAAATCTTGCATAATTAAGATCTTCTATGTAATAAACCATATAATCATTATAAATTTGAGAAGATTGTTGTTGAAAATGGGTATTTCTTGACTGAAAATAAGAAACCCCTTCTTGTAACAAAGATTCAGAGGTTAAATTATATGAGGGAGAATTTAATTGGAAATCCCGACTTCTTTCTTGATTACAAAAAGATTGGCAAGACTGCTGTAAATTTTCATCAAATTTAGGAAAAGAAATGTGACTAGCTACATCAGAGTCTGTGTTTATTTCACTTTCAGTCAAGGAGGAAGTTATTAATTGCTGGGAATTTTCTCGAATATCATGGAAATTATCTTTCACTTCCTTTTTATGAAATGAGTTCTCTTGCAAAATCTCTAAAAGTTCCTCATCCACAAACTGGTCATCACCATACATGTTCTCCAAATTTTCAATGAAACCTTTAACATGCATGCAACAATCTTGAACCAACAGCAAGGAAGGATATTGGTCTTTGAAATGTTTATGAAATACTGTATGAAAGTCTTTAAGGGAATATAAACTATCTGATGGCAACCTCTCATACCATGACCCTGCATTTCCTTCCAAATTGAGCATGAAAATTTTCATTAAAGCATCCTCATGCAATTCAACCCCAAGATTATGTATATGCATATGAAATCTAACCAAATGGAGGGCAGCATCATCACTCTTTTGATCTTTGAATTTTGGAAAAAAAGTTTTCCAATCTACAGTAGGTATTCGATTCGTAAAACCAAGAATATGAGAACGATTCATAGGAGCATACCTTGCATATATAGAGCTCATCTTGATTAATGAGAATACCATATCAATACTTCAAACTCTGAAATCTTCTGATAGTGGAGTCGCCATAAAAATTTCTGAAATTTGGATTTTTTGAAATTGGAGTCGGTAGGTGAAATATGAACAACCTAATTGACATTTGACCATTATTCACCATCAACCATCAGATGTTTAAACTTTTTTGTTCTTCCCAGGAAAAATCTCAACCTTCGTTCCCCGGCAACGATGCCAAAATGTTAGCAGTCGGATTTTTCTTGGGCTATATCAAGGAAACCCCAAGGTAACCACAAACCAATCTTTAGACTGAAAGCTGGCCTCTTTCAGTCAGAGAGGGCTTTCTTTGCAAGTTTACTATCCAATGTCACTACGATAATAGCTTGACAATAAACCCAATGGCCATATTTGTAAAATAATGGTAAAGGTTTGCAAACTTTAAATGATGTGGTTGGACAAACAAGAAAAAGTCACCATTGTGAAATGGAGTCAAATTCAAGTAATGATTGATGGCAGTTCTTTTGAAATGGAATTCTTAACAAAGGCATGGTAATTACTCTTTTATAGTCAAAATGTTGGTTGTTTGGTGATAAGGAAGAAAATGAGAATAATCCATTAATATGAGCATCTAAGGATGAATTCAATATTAATTTTAGTGGAAAAGGTTTGTGGATGCTTGAAATTAAAGAACCAGAGCATAAACATATGAATTTTGATTCAACTTACACTTATCCAACCATGAAAGAGATAACTGTATGGAAAGGATAACATGAAAACACATTCATATAAAGGAAAGAAGGTACAGACTGTAAAATAACTCACACAAGATTCTCTGATAGAAAACTTGCTTGGCTATGCAATATTTTTATTTAAACTTGAAGAATAACTCAGTACCAAATGAGTTTCATTCTCATGGGTTTCAACCCTTCTTTACTCTTGTCTAATGAAATATATAACCCTATAGGTCATTTTCCATCTCACCGTTTCGAATTCTATCCATTTTCCCAAAATAGAAACAGTTAGAAACATAAATGACATGTTCCTAACTTATTTCTTGAATTTTAGGAGGCAACTTTCTGAAAAATAGGCTTCAAATCCCCACCTCCAGTGCCCAAACTGTAATAGTTTTGTAAAACCCAAGAAATTATTTTTAAAATCAGCCCGTTCTCAGCAAAACCCATGTTTACTTTTTTCGGGATTCATCTCCAACTCCTTGGAATACGTGCTTGAAGTTAATGACTAGAACAAGAAATTTAAAATCTGGAAAAGGGGTTGTAAAGATAAGTTCAAATATCCCAAATTGTGACACTTGTGAATAAACTGAGAGAGGCTTTTGTAGATTACCCCATGCTGAAGAAAATCCTCTTTCAGATTTTGAAAATTCATTTCGATTTGGCTGAAAACCATATTTGAAGTTGAATGGTAAAACAGTCATTTCTAGAAAATGTGCCCTGCTCATTCTGTAATGCCTCTAGTGTAAATTTGCCTTCTGATGCTACGAAATGGCTGAAAACTGTCCCAAAAAATATGAGTGTCCATATCCACTTTAGAATTGTCAAAAAATGATATTTTGGAACAAAATATTTCCCAAATCAATTCGCAAATTTTGCCATATCCACTTCTAAAAATTGCATCTTTAATTATCTGGAATCAATCAAAATATCCATTAAAATCAATTATGCCCTTAGTTTTGGAAAACCGTACCTTCCATTGAAAACCATGTCTCGTAATGTTTCTCCATTTTTGCATTTAATTGTTTATGAATTTTATAAAATTAAATTCCAAAACAATTTCCTGAAATAAATGAAAATCCATAAACAAATTTCATTTTCCTTTGAAAACCATCCACTGGTTTTTTCTTCGTGGTTTTGATTGCTTCTCGTGATTTTGGATATTCAAATCTTGGAAAATATTTTCATTTTAAATATTTCCAATATTTAACATTCTATTTTCTCGTGATCTATTTCCAAATAATTTCCGGAGCATTATAATATAAGGTCAAAACTTTAAGCAAAAGTATTATTTGTGCAGAGAGAAATTTCGCAAGCATTAGGTAGTGGTTTACCTTACCACTTCTCTGACTAGTGAAATAATGTGCTAGTGACACGTGGTAAAATAAAAAACCATGGTAAATAATTTTGCACAGCCCTTATGGTATTATCCATTGAACACTTAAACCTAGCGAAATAATATCCACCCTTCATCAAAATTTTGACTTTTCCAAAGTTCAAATTTCATATTTTTCGAGATTCGTGCCGAGACTCTAATGTGGTAAATTATGTTCTATTTTTTGGGTTTGAATATTAATATAAATATTTCAATAAAATAATTATATTAATAACTATAAACTTTTTAATTTTTTAAGAAAGACTTGGGCATTTTGGAGGTCCGTTATCTTTTAGTCATTCCACCATTTTATAGTTTCACTAATCATTTTAGATATTTTCCAGTGCTTTGTCTGCCTAATTCAACATGTTGGCCAAATTTAGAAGCCCTATCAATTCACTTATATGCTCAGCTAAATATAGAAATTT
Source organism: Larix kaempferi (assembly GCA_027924585.1). Lineage (NCBI taxonomy): Eukaryota > Viridiplantae > Streptophyta > Pinopsida > Pinales > Pinaceae > Larix > Larix kaempferi. Next base: position 20,965,940 of record BSBM01000997.1, read on the forward strand.
TCACTAGCTCTTGGTCACAGCCTCTAATCTTTTTCCGCCTTGATCTTGACCGTTGATTACTTTATATGGTATTACAAGGTACTTTATTTAACTCTTTACTTCTTCTTTGGCATGGCCAATGGTAATATGGATCATTTTCTTTGGGACTTGGAACCTTCCTCACCAAACTTAGGAGATATCAAAATAAATTTTTGGATTGGTAATCTTTCATTCACATCGTAAAAATACTGTTCCAACACTCAGGATGCTTGCCAATCAAATAACCATGATAGTTTCCCTTGGAAAAATTGATCTTGGGAAGCCTGTCAACCATCTCTCTAGTATGCATGTATTGCAAGTATTGATAGTTAATATGCCCAAATATTTCATGCCATAGCCTACTCTCTTCATTTGCATGAGTGTGAAGAGAAGACTCTGTAGAGAGAGGTAGAAAGTGGGAGAACTCATACAATTTCAACTTTTGATTTGCAACACCTTTTGCAATGGTAGAACTTGATACCATGTCTTGAGTTTTGGAACTTGATACCATGTCTTGAATTTCGACCTCATTTGGAGAGAATATCACCCTCTTGGGATCTCTAGTATGGGTCATATGATATACTGAAAGTATATTAGCAGTGAGAGTGGGGACATAGAGTACAATTGAGAAGCACCCATACTCAAGTTTGATTCTTCCAATCCCCTAAGAGGAGACCTCAGAATCATTCCCCAACATAAAGGATGGTACAACAGTATCTTCGAATCCAGTGAAATTATTGGAGGAAGACATGTGTCTTGATGCCCTAGAATCTATGATGAATGAGGATTGAGTTGATGCACCTTCCATGAGGGCATGGCATCTCTCTTTGTTCTCAGATCCAGATGGTTCACTCTCTTTATTTCTAGCACATGTAGGTATTGGAAGATTATTTTTCTCAAGAAGTGAATCCATGAGATCTATGGTCTTTTTCAAACATGAGCTCTCAGGGTGATATCCTTGATTACAGTATGTGCACTTGTATTTTCCCTTCTGATTTGCTTGTCCTTCTTAGGATTCAAGACTCCATATGGTTTGGAGCCTCCTTCTGCTTTTGGTCATTCAACTTTCTACCAGAAATTTTTTGTTTTCCTTTTCCATTCTCTCTCTTTGACTCAGTAGTTGCAAGAGATGAATCCAATTTGGCTTTTATCACTCCCATGTGCACTAGCTTCTCCTCCTCAAGTGTGAGAGATTGGATGAAGTCTTCAAGTGAAGTGAATTTCCATTTTGGAATGGATAACTTTGCTGAATGGAAGGTTGAAACAAACACTGAATAATAAGGGCATAGCTTCGACAGGATGGCAAGGATGAGTTGTTTTTCTTCCTTCTTAATCCCATACCTCTTCAACTGTGAAATCAAGTTCTTGAATTTGTTGAGAAACTCTGTGATAGTTTCAAAACTTCTTGGGATCAAGGAGATGAGATCATTTTCTAATTTATGACCCTTCAAATCATCCTTCTGACCAAGAATATATTTGAGCTTGTACCAAACCTCCTTTGGAGTCTTTAGATCGATAACATGAAAGTGAAGGTCTTCAGAAATGCTAAGTAGGAGTAGTCCTACTACTTCATCAAGCTTGTCTAAGTACCTGGATTTCTCTACTGTACCAGTGGGATCAACTGCAGAGCCATTCACCACTCTGGAAAGGATATTTGAATTCAAGAAGCTGTCCATATTTTCCTTCCATTTGAAGTAGTTTAATGAATTAAACTTGAGATCCATGATACTGAAGAATTCGAAGTTGAATAGGGGATATTCCTACAAAACAAATGAGAATTATGAAATGGAGATCTGCTGCAAATCGAATTGAACAATGCATTAGGACATTGAGCACATGTGACTGGGTCCTTCACACCTAGATAGAACTCACTAGATTGCTCCAGTGAATTCAAGGAAATAGCACCACGATTTCTTATGGGAACCCAAAGGCTTATGGTGCTCAATGAAAGACAGCTGCTCAAGGAATTGCTACAACTGCTGCTACAATTCGAATAGATGCTGTCAGCTATGATACTATGTGATATTTTAGGATTAGGATCACTCAACAGTAGCATAAATCACTAAAACTCACTCAAGAAGTGCAAAAAGAAGAAGAATAAATGGAGATTCAATAATCACTCATACACAATAAATGACAAAAAATGTTGTATCATACATTAGCTGTGAGCTGGCACTCTGTAAAGTGAATAATAACTGAATACAATCAAATGGATTCTAATGCCACTAAAGTCATTTGAATTATCCTCAATGTGTGGCTTAGATAGCATTGGAGACATCATCCAAACCAGTGGAAACAGTCACAATAGTCAAATAGTCAATCAAATGAGTCTAATTGAGTCTAACTGAGTGCATGGGCACTGATCTAGGGAAGGAGACTCCAATGTGGGCGCATGAGGAGCTGTCAGTAGTCAGTATAGTTGATCTAGTCTCTTTGGAGGTCTATCTAAGTGGTTCAGTTAGTTAAACTAGTAATCACTCCTCAAAACAAGGAGCAAATCCACTAATCATGGAAATAACTGAAGTAACTCCTAAATAGGATGAAGAGGGCGCACTTGTACTCCAGTGATGAAAACAAGGGTGCATCTGTGGCTAGGAGGGATAAAACTGAGCATAAACAGGCTCATGGGGATGAAAAAATGAGGACTAGGTGCTGGGAGACTACCATACTCATGACTGGATGCATGCAAAATGCATGCCGGCATGCAAAATACAAAAATGATGGTGAGAATATTCCAACAAAAGTAGACTAAGGTTTGCGATCCAGGAGGAGAAGAATATGCAATAATATATAAATACATTGAAGATCATGCCTAGGAGTTCATGAAAATTTTTGTACCCTAAGAGTCTGATTTAGGAGCATATCTCCAATGTCAACATTGTAATTCAGGCCTCTAGGAGGTCTTGGAAAACACCAAAGGGGGTGGGCTCTATTTGCTAAATTTAATGTATTTTCTTAAATTTTGCGAAATGTTTTAGAAGTATCTAGGCTAAGCCACATAAGAAGAGTTTGTTTTGATTACTTTCCATGTAATGTAAAAAAATATGCCTTGTTAGCAAATTTCGAGGCTTTAGAGAGATACTAGGAATAAGTGCAAAAAACAATTGAAAAATATTAGGATTTGAATTAAATCAGGGGGTTTTTATTTCATGTATATATTGTAATCCTGCAGGCATAGTAGGGGGGTGTCCAAGAGAATGCAAATCTGGCTAGTTAAAGAGGCAGGAGGTCGATTGGATGTAAAGAAGAAATCTATGTTCATAATTTGATTTAATACAAATAATGTGTTTACACCTTCATAGTTGTGGTTTCCTTCCTATAATAGTGTGTGCATTCTTTTTCAATATGATTTATGATATGTGTATTAGCCTCTATGAGTTTGAATGTATTTGATTGGTTAATAAATGAGTTTATGGAAAAATCATGGTAAGTGAATATGCCTTTGATATGGAGTCTTGGTAATATATTAGAAAGGAGCTAGCGATTTCTATTCATGTTATCAAATGAAGCATCCATTTGTGTTGGGGTTCTAATTGGCTTAAGAATGAATTTGATCATATTTAAGATAGGTTCTCATCATGGTAGAGATGACCTGTTAGGTATTGAGACATAGTGTCAAGATTTCTGGAAAGCGACTGTGTAGATATTTAGATAGACTGATGTGTTTCGTGTGGACACTCCACCCATATTTAGGATTGAAAGAAGCTTGAGTACAAAAGAAAATAATGTGGCATAGTATATAGAGATAGAAGAAAACTATTTGTTAGGTTTAGGAGTACGAGTTAGGTTTATGAGAGAAGATTAAGGGGTAAGGTAAAAATATAAGTAAAAAATTAATTAATTTAATTGAATTATTTTAAGTAATTCAATTAAATTATATTCAATACAACATATATTATTTAATTAATCCTTAACCCTAATTTTTTTTCTTTTCTTCTTTTTTGATTTCTAAACATTAATAATAATTATTTTAATCTTTTACTCAACCACTCTTCTCATCATTTTTAAATTATTATAATAATATTTTTGAATTTATTTTTTAATTGTCCCCACTAATTAAAATTATTTGGTACTTATGTCTTTAATTTTTTTTAAAGTTAATTAAATTAATTAATTTTTTACTTATATTTTTTACCTTACCCCTTAATCTTCTTTCATCAACCTAACCCATACTCCTAAAACTAACAAATAGTTTTCTTCTATCTCTATATATTTCGTCACATTATTTTCTTTTGTACTCAGGTTTCTTATGATCCTGAAGATGGGTGGAGTGTCCACTCAAAATGTGTCGGTCTATCTATATCTCTACACAGTCACTTTATATAAATCTTGACACAATGGTTGAATACCATGGAAACATACATACTTAGATATTGAGACATAGTTATTTTTGGTTTATGGATAACACAACATGGGTTGAATCACTGATAGAATAATGCCACCAATCCCTATTCTTCACTATGCTAGTATTGATGCGAGTTCATATTATAAATTTGAAACCCTAATTGAAATTAGGTGCATTGATTCCAGTGATGGTCAGTTAGTGGTCATGAGGAGGAATGTAAGGTGATTGACTAAATCCTTCACAAGATTCCAGTCGCTACAGCATAAATTCATAGCATTGGAGAATCCTTTCACCAAGATCAAGAGTGAATGCTAATACAATGAATCTATATTTTAATCAGAAGAGAAATCTCAAATAGGAGTGAATAGAGAATTCATGAATTTGATTGTTTGAAGAATCAACCAAATCCATTTTATGATCTAATAATGCTCATCCTGTAGAGTTCGTGCAAATGAGAGATTGGTTCCCAATATCTTGTGGTTACGAGTTGAATAGGAGAACACAAACATGATGTAACTGTTTTGAAGAGATAAAGAGGAAGTCGTGCCATAACATATCCTAAATAACTTATGCCTATAAGTATTATTCATTTCTTTTTGAATGTCATCAAATATTCATGGAGTACTAGGTTGTTGTCACATGTGAAGAATTTGCTAATAGTTGGAGCAGGGATGGGTAGTGTTGACCTGTAGAAGGGATCAGAGGAGTGCAATGGAAGAGTGGTCGGGGATTTGGAAACACTCAAATGTATTATGGTAACAACTACAAAAAATATAATTTTTCGTTTCCAATGTAAGGCTTAGAGTTTGGCATATGTAGCAAGGGTTCTTGGAAGGCCTAAAGGGATTAAGAGTTTTTTTTTCATCAAGTGGTATCATAGCTACTCAATGCAAGCATGTGTTAGTACGATTTCATCAAGTAGGGTTAAAATAGATGCACCAAGAAGTATTAATGATTTGTGTTTACTTGATGATGCACCAGTGCCATTGTCAATATAAGCAATAGGGAGTTTATTTCATATAGGAACAATGATGCGGTTTATTGCAATAAACGCATCAGATAGCATTTTTTAGTAAAAAATCAATACCATGAATGAATTGCGTATGCCCCGCAACATACGTTGAGTTCATGTTTTAAATTTCTTTAATCATCATAAAATGTAATATTTTTCTTAATAATATTGATATTTGAATTTTAATTATTGCACTTGGATATAGTGATTGTATTATTGTGTTATACCATCGGAGTACACATCTATTTATTGAATATTTAATAAAAATGTGAAATTTTACAATATTGGACAATGCAATATAATAAGAAACCTATTTTATTATATATGAATAAGAGACCCTTCATTATACAAAAGGGGATGACAAAAAGGTCCACAATAATCAAAATGTCAAGATGTAATTGTTACACTTATTGGATACCAATTGGGATGATATGTCCAATACATCAAACAAAATGTATGATTTTCATAAACAATCATTTTAAAACATTACAACTTGCATTAATATCCAATTATATATGTTTATTGTCCTTTTCACTCAAACTATTGCCAATGCTCGAGCTACTTGCATGGTTCCTCATTTCTTCATCACTTGTAGATGATATTTCACTTGGAATATTTGGTCACATGTTTTGTTTGTTGGCTTGATTGTGTTCCTCCTCTTCAAGTTCCATCTACAAACATAAAAATAAAGTGTAATAAGTATATTTACATTGGTTGGAATAATGCAAACATAAATCATATACATGATTATGTAAATCGAAAAGCATACCATAGTAAGAAATGATTCATAAATGGTACATATTATTTCAAAGTCATTCCTCATGCTATTCTCAACAACTCTTCTACTGGCTCCACACCACACTTTGTTTCCTACAAATTTTAAGCACCATGAAAAATCATAGATTTAATATAAAAGTTTCTTTTTGTCCTATTAATTATAAAATGCAAGAAGTAAAACAACATAACTACTTACGAATTGCACAATTAACTCTAGATACCACAACATATACTCACAACCCATACTTAATTCAATTTTAATTAATTATTTGAAGGGCTCTTCTTTGTATTTTAACAACTATTAGAAGACATCCAAGGAATAGTGTAAAATAATTAAATATAAGATCACAAAAAATATGAAATTTTAATTAAAGAAAACACAAGTGCTCACAAACTTTGTGATCAAACGTTTTCTTCCTTATCGTCCTATTTTATGTGTTGAATAAGTTCCATCTTGTTTTATTTTCCGTGACAAAAAAATTGAAAATTAATATTTCATGGATAATTAAATTCTATGTACATAAAATGAAAAATCTACAATTACATATGTTTGATGCACATTGTTGTTGATATGGATCCTCCCGCGATGCAGTTATGTTCATTTCTTTAACCATCTCCTTGTAAACTCTTTTGGAAATCACTATTGAATTTTTTTTGCATATCACCTTGTTCATCCTTTGGGATTTTCAAAATATTCCTACAAAATGAAAATCACAAATTTTTTTATATTAATATGAAAGTAGCTGAAATATTAATTTCATAATTTTTTGTAGTAGTATACACATATCAGAGAAAAACATGTTTAGGAATAATACTTTTTAAATTATTCTTTTGTTAATGTATGTTTTTCTATTGCAAGTCTAACAGGTCTCCTTGACCATTTCCTATAGTTTATATATCACCTGATAATTGGATTCAATATTGTTGAACTTTGGTGTTGTCATTGATGTCAAAGATGTTGTTGAATGATGTTAAAGAAGTTGTTGAACTTGGTGTCTATGTGCCAATTTGAAGAAGTATAGAAAAATATGTGCGCAAGTCCTTAACCCCACCTAGTCATGGTACTCCACTGCGCAAGTCCCACTAATCCAATCTACTATTGTTTCCAAGACCCACAAATTCATGGTACCCCATTTGTCCAAGGCAAGACAAGTGGAAGATGCTTGGGTAACCTTGACTATAAAGAAAGGAAGAATGGGCGTTACTATTTAGTGAATCCTTAACTTGTGGACACATTGTTTGAACAGGTTGAGTATAAATACAAGTGAAGTTGATGAATGAGAAGCAAGATTGGATGAACAAATGGATTAATATTATGAATTTGCAAGATTCGGGTTAGATGAAATGCTTAGGGGAATCGAAGGAAATATGATTTGAAGAAGTGCGTGAGGTTACAAGAAGAATAAAGAAAAATGATGCAGACAGAAGGAGAATTTGTGAGAAGGGCGCAAGAAGCATGTGAATGTATATGTGTGCATAATCAATACAATGATTGAAACTATAGAAGATTATAGTATAAGAGAAGAAGTAACCAGATTTGAACTAGAATACATCAGATGTGAGTCCAACAATCAATGAAGTGGAGCACAAATCAAAGTGCATGCAAATTTGAAGTTAGTGTACATCAACATCTATATCTCAGGGTGGTTGTATGGGGCAAGGAAAGGAGATTGTAGCCTCCACTTAGGTTGATGTCTGAACACTGCGAGACGGTGCTTGAACAAAGGATTGGTGTCCTCATAGGTTGGATCCTGAATCAACAAGTTGGTGCTTGTGCGGAGGATTGGTGTGCTCACAGGTTGAAGCCTGTAATATGCAAGTTGGTGCTTTCCAATGGTATTGGTGTCCCAATCAAATGGGTCTCTGATTCAGTCGGTGCTCACATTAGTGGATATTGGTGTCTCCCATATTTCTATGTAATTTCATACACACACACACACATATATTATGCGCATGACTTGTTTTTATTGATGTGGTTTTAAATAGCATTTGGTGCATGTTTGCAAAAGTGAATTATTTGTAAATCTCTGCATGATACTGATTCAGCCCCCCTTTCAGTATCATTAACAATTCCAACAATTGGTATCAGAGATAGTTTCTTTAAAAACAATTTAACAACTAGAAGATAAAGATACTGTGCAAAGATGGATAGGAAAGAAGGAATTTCCACAAACAGATAACCAAGGTTCGATGGGTCTAACTACAACTTCTGAAGCATAAGGATGGAAGTATACTTAAAATAACTTGGAGATAACATTTGGCAACCTATCATAAGTGGTTACAAAGTCCCCAATACTCCTCAAGTCGATGCAGCTAACAAGAGGAAGTATGAATGCAATGAGAGGGTCGGAAATGCAATACTATGTGGTTTAACATACTCAAAGTTCACTAAATTTATTGAGTGCACATCAACCAAAGAGGTATGGGACAAAATCAAGAACATCTATGAAGGAGACGAGAAGGTTAAGAAGGCAAAGCTGCAAAAAATTTTAGGACTGTTTGAAACCCTTAAAATGAAGGAAGAAGAAAATATTTCAGCCTATATCCTTTGAGTAGATGAGCATGTCAATGCAATCAGAGGACTTGGGGTAAAAATCATTGAAGAAGAAGTTGTGCAAAAGGTATTAAGGTCCTTGCCAACAATATTTGATCCCAAGGTATCAATTATCGAGCACACAAATTATTTGGATAAATTAATGTTGGATGATATTCATGGAATTCTTACAACATATGAAACGAGGACAAAAAAAGAGAATCCTTCTAGAAGAGAGGCAACCTTCAAAGATTCCGAGAAGAAAAAAGGTACTAGGATGGAGTAGAACAAATGCTTCTCTAATGCATCAGATGTTGAAGAAGCAAATTTTGTGAAGAATCTCAAAAGAGGTCATGGAAAATACAAAGGTAAGTTACCTTTCAAATGTTTTGAATGTGGTAGAGTATGCCACTTTGATTCTAGGTGTCCTTATAAGGAAAGCAATGATATCGAAAGCGAAGAGGATCTTAACTATAGAGAAAGAATAAATACACACCAAAAATCGAGGGATGAACACAAAAAGAAGAAGAGTCTATATTACAAAGATAACAACAAATCATCTGATGAAGATGATAATGATGATAATTCAAGAGAGGTACTCTTCATGGCAATGGTAGAATATATTGAATATAAAGGCTCTGAGGAAAAAGGATAACTGTTGCTCTTCCATTAAGGAATCATACATTAACAAAACAATCTCAAATAAGTAATGTGAAAGACAAATATATCTTACTACAGGAACACTTTGTAAGTGTGTCTACAATGGGATCTGATTTCCACCTTCAAAGTCCTGTGCTAAATCTTAAAATTTTCCTGATATGAGTAATTGTCAGGAAGAGATTGAGAGAGAAGAAGAAACCCTTGAATTTGAGAATGAAGAAAATGCAGAAGTTGATTCGGAAGGTGAACTAATTAGTTCTATGGATGAAGTAAGGAAAGTAAGAAAATAAAATTGATCTTTGAAGGTTAGCCTACAATAATCTCAATACTATTTGGACCTACAAAAGGATCAGTTAGTCAAAGCTGAAAGAAAAATCAATTGTTTGAAAATTCAAGAAATTGAATCCAAAAGAATTGAAGAAGTACTCACAAACAAAGCACTTGAAGAAGTAGAACATGAAAACAAGGAACTTAAGAAACAAATAGCATGTGCACATAATGCAATTATGAAGCTTGAAAAAAAGAATCTCTTGTTGGAAGTATCACTGGAAGAAACAAAAAAGTAAAAAGATTTGTTGACAAAACAACTACTATAAGAGATTGACCACTTAAAAGGAGAGCTAGCTGAATCACGAAACAAAGAAAAACCTCAGAAGAATCCAAGAAATCTCTCTTTTGAAATGAATGGGTTTAAGAGCAAAATTCCAAACCGCGCAAATCCAAAAGATGACAAAGACCTTTCTAACATGAAATTTGAATCTAAATTTAGGAACACCACATCGATTTTGGATGAGATATTCAATTTTTAAAGGTCACCAGAAGATAAGTCTGGTCTTGGCTACAATAAGACAAAACATTTATGTGATAGAAAACATATTACATTCGCAAATGAATGAGTTGGGTCATCTAAGCAAGTCCAATTCATGTATGATAATGTCCGTAATGATTATAATTCTCCTTTTTATAAGAGAAGGTTTAATTCATAGAGATGCTCAAGTTGGAAGTATTATGCTCACACTGCGATGTATTATTATACTGTAATATGTTATTCCTGTGATGGATCTAGGAATAAAGCTAAAAATTTCCAAAGATCAACAAAATAGTCAAATGGGAGTAGTGCACATAATGCAAGAAGTAAGAACAACTTTTCAAAATATCAACAAAAACCCACTAACAAATAAAAATGGGAAATAAATGTTCACAAACATGCGCAATTGATGCCAACAATGTAAATACTTCTCTAGAAGCAGAGAGTTGTTTCTTATTCTCAAGACTCTCAAAATGTGTAAATAAAATCCTTGAATTCAAAATGCTATGTGGATTCAAGGAAACTAGAGATATAACAATGTAGCTATAAGTCACATGGCCATGTTCAATTGATATTCATATATGAAAATTTCACAAAATGGGGTACATATATCATCCTCAAGTGGAAAACATGTCAAAAGGAAACTGTTGTAGAAGGAAACTATTGTCGCGTCGTACAAAAATTCATTTATAGGGGTCATGTCACAAAGGTTAAATAGAGACATAAGTACATATGTGCCATATCAGGCATATCAATGCTCACAACTGTGATTCTTATCAAATATTTTGCATAGAACCTAGCAAAGACATGTGCAGTTCTGTATCAGGAAAGGATGGTCTATTAGAATGTGGGAATGATAGACACAATTCCATATCAGGAAATGATGGTTTGTCAGAAGCAAACGAACACTCCAAACCAGAAACAACATGTGCAACTCCATAACATGAGAATATTGTCTCTCAAAACTAGTGCCACCAAGCATTTCCTGGAGATGTTGAAAGTGAACTAAGATTTTCTCCTGCTACTGCTCCATTTTCCCAATTTGATCTCTCAAGACTACAATATCTTGCACATTCATCTGGTTAACCTAAGACTAAGCATACCACTCTATGACATCTGTCTCTTTATTGTATTGGAGCTCTTGTCGCTGAGACTGAACTAATTTTGAAAGTATAGAAGTAACTGCATTCACTTGCTGAAGAGGATTTTCCATCGCTACAGAAGTAGGAAAACATGAACAAAATAGGAAATCCTGATAATTTCATATATACTGAATATGGAGAATGGTTATTGACACAAACCCAGTCGATAGGGGTTCCTCACATTGTCGACACACAAACCACCGCGATCTCCCTGAGAACCGGCCCAGACAAGTTTTACCCTATCCAGCAACACCTGTGGAGCAGATGAGGTCTCACTCGAGATGTTCAAGGGCGATTTGACGAAACCATGTTTCCATCGAATGAAGGAGGATGTTGTGCATTTGTTGATGTATATTAACTTCGGAATGTATTTCATCTATGTATTTCATATATAATTATTGTATCCTTATTAGAGATGTGTTATTCCTCTATAAGGAAGTGTCATCATGTGGATTGACAAGTGTCGCAAGTGTGTGTACTTGCCGATGGGTTATTAGACCACCATGTGTGGGGTCAACCCTGAATTATATATTATATTGTGGATGTACCTAGCTAGACAAGTTGGCCCCATAAGGTCACTGGGAAAACAGGTTAGTATAAATAGAGATCAGGAGATCTCTATTTAGATCATTCGGAAAAGTACATCTCTCTCACTCAGAAAGTGGTGCACTAGTGAGGAGGAGGATCATCTACTACTAGGAGATTATCTTAGTGTATTTTGGTTGTACTTTGGTTGAGCAATTGCTCTCTCTATCTCTGAGGAAGTTGTGGGGTTTTTCACCTTAGGGTTTTCCCCACAGAAACTCTGTGTCTCTTGTCTCTTATGCTTTTGATTCTTGTGATGCTTGTCATACTTATTGTGATTGTCATGCATTGATATACTATATATGTTATTCTCTCGGTAAAGATCCTAGAGTATTGTGAATTTATGCTCAAAATTTAACATGGTATTAGAGCTAACCTAAGAAGAAGACATTTTGCAGTGACGGAAACTTGAGTTTCTTGTTTATTGGGTTTTTCTCCACAGATTTTGGAAAAGAAGTATAGTAGATTGACTCTACTCATCAAGGCACATCTATCTATCCAATCAGAATTCAATTCCGAACATTTTCAGATTTGGCCCTAAATATTAGGGTTTCCACAAAAATAGGAATTTCTGAAATCTGAAGACATAGCTGGAAGCTCCTTGCAACAATCGAAGTTTAGAGCTTTGGATCGAGATTTTTGGCTAGGTAGATCTCCAGGAAAATGAAACCCTAATTCAGGGCTCTCCCGAGTGAACCTGGGAGGACAAAAAGACAAATCTGGAGGGTAAAGCTTTGCTGATCTCAAATTCTGAATGCACCAGGCTGATCAGCTCATGAAGGCACATCTTTCTATCCTTTCAGAAATTTGAAATTCACATTTTGAATTTTTAGGGTTTTTCTGACAAACCCTAATCCAGGATGAGATCCAGTTTTCAGCATTTCAAGTGGTAAGACCTAAATCTTTCTATTTCCATTTGAAGTACTATTTAAGATGTCTCACCACACCAAGCTTGAGGATAAGCTTGAAGGGGCTGATAACTTCTGAGCTTGGAAGTATAGGATTGGGTTAATCCTGGAAGAGAATGAGTTGGACTCATATATAAAAGAAGACATCCCTATCCCAGAGGATGAAGAGGCTAAAGTATTGCATAAGAAGAACTTGGTCAAGGCAAAGAGAATCATTGTTGATTCTATCAAAGACCATCTCATACCCCATGTGTCTTCTCTAAAGACACCCAAAGAGATGTTTGACTCTTTGACCAAGCTATTTGAAGGGAAGAACATAAATTGGAAGATGACCCTGCAGAACCAATTGAAAGGAGTAAAGTTTCAGAATGGAGAAACCATTCAATCTTATTTTTCAAGAGTTTCCCAGATCAAGGAACAACTAGAAGCAGTGGATGAAATGGTAGAAAAGGGTGAAGTTGTCATGACCACTTTGAATGGCTTACCTAGGTCATGGGACTCCTTCATTCAAGGAATCTGTGCAAGAAAGAAGTTGATTTCCTTCAGTAGACTACGGGAAGAATGCTCACAAGAAGAAGAAAGGCTTGTGGCACGAGAAGAAAAGATGGGGAATGAAGATCAAGCTCTCACATCTCACACCAAGAAAGGGAAGTCCAAGAGAGAGCCATCTCACTCCAAGAAATATTCACATCACTTCAAAGAAAGAAGAATATGCTTCACCTGTAATGAGAAAGGACATATTGCCATAAATTGTCCCAAGAACAAGAAGGACAACAACAACTCAAACAAGAAGAAGAAGGGCATCAAAAGAAGGTTTCATGCTCATGCTGCCGAGGATGATAAACCACCCAAAAAGAAGGCTAGGGAAGAAAGTGATGATAACTCATCAAGTGAAGAAGAGTATGTTCTGATCTCTGCTCTCACAGGTACCATCTCCCATGGTTGTAATGATTGGTTGATTGATCGTGGGGATTCCAAACACATGACTAGGTTTAAGGAATCTTTTATGAATCTATCTGAACATGAATCACCCCATAAGGTGAAACTTGGGGATGATTATCAATACCCAATCAAAGGAAGTGGTGAAGCCTCCTGCAACCTAGATTCTAGAAAATCTTTGAAGATGAAAGAAGTTCTTTATGTACCTGGGCTCAAGAAGAACTTACTCTCCATCTCTGCATTGGATGCAAAAGGTATGAGGGTTGCATTTGTGGATGGCCAAGTCCTAATGTGGCCAAAGGGAAAGAACATAGATGATGCAGTAGTGATTGGAGAGCAAGAGGGAGGTTTGTATAAATTGAAGGGACAACCTGAACATGCCATGGTACATGAATCCATAGAGCCAAGTGAACTTTGGCATAGAAGACTTGCTTATATGCACTATAGGGCACTTCCAATTGCAAGCAAGGCTGTAGAGGGTCTCCCTGAAATCAAGACCAAACATGAAGGTGTTTGCAAAGGATGTGCAAAAGGTAAGAACATTAAGAAGGCTTTCCCAAGCAGTGAAAGCAAGGAAAAAGACATCCTAGAAATCATCCACTCAGATGTATGTGGTCCTATGTCATCCAGTTCTCTAAGTGGGTATGTTTACTATGTCTCATTTATTGATGACTTCTCTAGGAAGACTTGGGTATACTTCTTGAAGAACAAAGATGAGGTGTTTGATAAGTTCAAGGAGTTCAAAACCTTGATGGAGAATCAAAATGACAAGAAGATCAAAACATTCAGATCTGACAATGGTGGAGAATTCACCTTAGGTGACTTCAAGAAGCCTTGTAGTTATTCAGGGATTAAGAGGGAGTTGACTGCTCCTTACAATCCACAACAGAATGGAGTTGTAGAGAGAAAGACAGAACTATCATGGAAGCAGCAAGGGCAATGATGCATGACCAGGATCTACCTATGCATCTATGGGAAGAAGCAGCTAGAACAGCTGTATATGTGCAAAACATAACACCCCAAAAGATATTGGACAACAAGACACCAGAAGAGGTCTTTTCTGGGTTCAATAAGATTGATGTCAGCAAGGATGAATATAAGTTCAAGGACAGGTAATCCAGGAAGAAAAGATCAAGAGGGAGCACACTCCAGCAGCTCCTGCAAGGATGCAGATTTTTAGAGGGAGTTGACCATCTTCCTACATTCCACAACAGAAAGGTGTAGAAGAAGCTACTTCAGCAGCTCTTGCCAGGAAGCAAAGACTCAAAGGGATTCCACCCAAAAAACAAACAAAGATAAGTATTTCAATTATCATTTCTTACCTATTTTGTTTGTTTAAATAATATTATGCTTATGTTCCTAGACTGAGGAGATATATTGTGCATATTGTAATGATTGCATTAATGAACAGTATACTACTAATATGCATGTGATGGGTAAGTGGCCTATGGTACTGTACAACATTCCAGTGCTACTTATCTAGAATGAAACCTCTTTGCTGACATGTTGGGAGTAGTGCAAACTCTTAACAATGTTCTGGTAGAGACTGGAAGGCATCTAGAAAGTTGTGGAACATGGATAAATGTTGTATTGAAGCATTGGCTAAAGATAACTGCATGACTGCATGACATATTTCTTTATGTGCAAACAATTTGTTCTAAAAAGTATGAGATGTTTCTAATCATGCAATTTAACTTGTTTTATAGGAAAGACTGTATATATTCACCTACAAAAGGACTACAACATTTGTTCCAACAACAAAGATATCTATTAAAGATTTGAAGTTCCTAGGATCTGGGATGAAGAAATGGAATGCCATGATCCATCGATCATGAAGAAGATGTTTGGGATGTAGTCCCAAGACCTGATAGGGAGTCACATGTGTGCAGATTGAAGAAAGTATTGTATGGCTTGTAACAAGCTCCCAGAACCTGGTATGGTAGGATGGACAGTTTCCTATCTAGTTTGGGCTTTAACAATAGTAAAGTAGATTCCAACCTTTACTATAAGGTTGAAGAAGGGAATCATGTGGTTCTACTCCTATATGTGGATGACTTATTTGTAACAGGAGATGACAGATTGATTGCAGATACTAAGAGGAAGCTTGTTGCTGAGTTTGATATGAAATATTTGGGAATGATGCATTATTTCCTAGGTATGGAGGTGTGGCAAAGTGCAAATGGGATCTTCCTTGGTCAAGGGAAGTACATAGTGGATATCCTGAAGCGATTCGGGATGATGGATTGCAAGGCCACGGCCACACCTATGGAATCGAATCTAAAGCTTCTATGCAATGCTTCATATGAGCCGGTTGATGTCTCTATGTATCATTAGATGATTGGGTCGTTGATGTACCTGATGAACACAAGACTGGATATTTGCTTTCTTGTGAACACATTGAGCCAGTTTCTGACGGATCTGAGGAGTGTTCACCTGGTTGCTATAAAGCATGTTCTGAGGTACTTGAAGGGTAGAGTGGATTATGGGCTCAAGTATGAAGCGAATCAAAAGTTTAACCTGTAGGGTTATGTTGATTTAGATTGGGCTGGCAGTACTGCAGAAAGGAAGAGCACATCTGGGTGCTGCTTCAGTATGGGTTCAGGTGTGATCTCTTGGTTTAGCAGGAAGCAGTCCTGCGTAGCACTGAGTATAGCTGAGGCAGAGTATGTTGCAGCCTGTTCAGCTAGTTGTGAGGTAGTATGGCTACCGAAGCTACTCTCTAAGTTATTTGATCTCCCGTTGGATGCTACTAGTATCTTCTGTGATAACCAGAGTTGTGTGAAGCTATCCGAGAATCTAGTGTTTCATGACAGGTTGAAACACATAGAGATCAAATATCACTATATTAGGGATATGGTGCAGAGAGGAGTTGTGAAACTCCTGTATGTTGCGACGGACGAGCAGATTGTAGATGTGCTGACGAAGCCACTAGCCAGGGTGAAGTTCGAGTACTTCAGGGAGAGGCTTGGTGTTCTTCAGATCGAAGACACTTCGAGGAAGAAGTGATGGACACATTTGCTGAAGCCATTCCAGGAATGTTGGAAGGAGGATCCTTCACATGGATGTGGATGTAGGCGTTGGATGATGAGCATCAGGATGATGTTCTAGTTTCTACTTTGTATGATCGGTTGGATCACTTATATGTATATGTATGTACGCATCACGTTGGATGCTGGATATGATCAGTTGGATCATGTATATGTATGTACGCATCATGTTGGATGCTGGATATGATCCGTTGGATCATTTGTATGTATTTTGTATATGCATCATGATGGATGCTTGGACCATGTATCTGGATATGTATCATGTGGATACATTGTATGATCAGGTAGATCATGTATATTTATATGTATCAGGTATGATCAGGTAGATCATGTATGTTGATGGATACATTGTATGGATCATGTATCTATGTATCATATGGATACACTGTGTATGATGATATGTATCAGGTAGATACTTGGTGTGCATCAGATGGATGCATTGCATGATCAGGGTGATCGTGGATGACGAGCTTCTCCAGATGACATGCAACAGGATGTTGTATTGATGATGATCAGGATGATCATGTGTACATCAGGATGATGTATGATGAGTATCAGATGATACTTTGTGGCCGTGGATCAGGTTGTGCAGATGGGCATGTTTGGGAGATCCTATAGGTCAAAGTTGCATACCCATAACAACTTGGGATGCTCTTTTGAGACATTGCTCTGGGAGGACATGTAATTTGTACCCTGGGAGATCTTCAGGTCGGAGTTGTGTACCCGTAACATCCTAAGATGCTCTTGCGAGGTTTTGTCCTATGGCATGTAATTTGCTCTTGGGAGATCTGGACAGGATGAAAAAGGCCTTAGATGCTTCAGCCAGGTTTTGCCATGACCACATGTAATTTGCTCCTGGGAGATCTAGACAGGATGAAAAAGGCCTCAGATGCTTTAGCCAGGTTTTGTGGTGGACCACATGTAATGTGCTCCTGGGAGATCCAACAGATAGAGCTGTGTGCTCGTAACAGCCTGGGATGCTTCAGCCAGGTTTTGTGGTGAGATCACATGTAATGTGCTCCTGGGAGATTTGACAGGTAGAGCTGTGTGCTTGTAAGAGCCTGGGATGCTTCAGTCAGGTTTTGTGATGGGTCACATGTAATGTGCTCCTGGGAGATCCTACAGGTAGAGTTGTGTGCTCGTAATAGCTTGGGATGCTGCAACTAGGTTTTGTGATGCACGTAATAAGTCCTGAGAATTCCATAGTATGGCCAGTGATGATGAAGACCTGCAAGTGGTGGGCCTACATCCAGTATGAAAAAGGACTAGCTATGTAGAACTTCCTATGACGAGTAGAATCAAGATTGGTTGAGATAACAGCAGCAGTGATGATGATGATGATCCCGAGAAGAAGACTTGTCTAGCAGATCTATGTCGAGAAATACCTTCCTAGTTAAGAGGGAGTGTTGATGTATATGTAACTTCGAAATGTATTTCATCTATGTATTTCATATATAATTATTGTATCCTTATTAGAGATGTGTTATTCCTCTATAAGGAAGTGTCGTCATGTGGATTGACAAGTGTCGCAAGTGTGTGTACTTGTCGATGGGTTATTAGACCACCATGTGTGGGGTCGGCCTTGAATTATATATTATATTGTGGATGTACCTAGCTAGACAAGTTGGCCCCATAAGGTCACTGGGAAAATAGGTTAGTATAAATAGAGATCAGGAGATCTCTATTTAGATCATTCGGAAAGGTACATCTCTCTCACTCAGAAAGTGGCGCACTAGTGAGGAGGAGGATCATCTGCTACTAGAAGACTATCTTAGTGTATTTTGGTTGTACTTTGGTTGAGCCATTGCTCTCTCTATCTCTGAGGAAGTTGTGGGGTTTTTCACCTTAGGGTTTTCCCCACGGAAATTGTGTGTCTCTTGTCTCTTATGCTTTTGATTATTGTGATGCTTGTCATACTTATTGTGATTGTCATGCATTGATATACTGTATATGTTATTCTCTCAGTAAAGATCCTAGAGTATTGTGAATTTATGCTCAAAATTTAACAACATTAACTAATCAAATTATTGCAACATTCAGAAATAGATCTTAAACATTCAACTTAGGCATTAAGCATAATTGCAACATCATTCGACATATCTTATCATCGACAAAACCATTCATGCGCAATAGATATAACAATAGAGGATTAATCGCAGTAAGAAAACATCGCATCATTCACAGATTCATATCGCATAATGCATTTACCACATGGAAACAAGAAAGGCAGTATGATACTTCTCGAAAACTATGTCACATCATATTCATCTTCACAAAAACCCATATACAACAAGAGAGTCCTTCATCAACTCATATATCTCTCAATCGCTATCAGATATTCAATTCTCAACTATCTCTTCATTTAACTTGATCTTCACTTGGTGTCCTAACACTTACAATGCTAAGTCTACTTATAGGCTCACACCTTTACATTTACGGTCCACTTAGGAAACCATTTAACTACTTCCTAACAAACTTTGCAAAAATATAACCCAAAATCCACAAAATGCGGTCCAAATGACCCAAAATACACATAACGCGGTCCAAATGACCCAAAACTACATAAACTATTATCTCCTTGCGTGCTACTTTCCTCTTTGTGTAGTACCTTTAGCCTTGCACAGCATCCATGATGCTGCGATGCTAACTCACCAAACCGCCTGCCAACAGGCCCCCAACACAATCTTGTGGCTTGCCCTCGAGCCATATCAAATGGACATTGTGTACTCAGTTGTCTTCAGCTTGAAGTCCTCGTACTACGGATTGACCTCCGTGACCTCCATCACTGCCACAACCACCACCTGACTCTTTATCACATCCTGGGTGGATGGATGCTCACACATCTTCTCAGCAACTTGCCGTCGTCCCTCCTGCACATCCTATAGTGCAGAACTTGCCTTGAGCAAAAACTGTCCTCCAACCTCTTGGACCTCCTCCATCTATGCGCTATTCTTCTTCTGACGCTCTTTGACCTTTGTGATGCACTGCTACAATTCCTTGAGTTCTTCCAATTTGGTGACCTGAGCAACTAGTGGCAACGTCCTCATTGACACCTTCAGTGTTGCCAGTTTCCCTTCTGCTTCTTTCCGCATCTTGGTCAGCTGTGCTAACTGCGCATCCTGAACGATGCTATCCCAAAACTTCGCAGTCTCTGCAGTGATCTTTGTCGCTTCCTGTTCCAGCTCACTCATCTGTGTCTCCAACTCCTCAATGATGCATTTTCGTTCATCTACTTGCTCTTCTCGTGTGCCTGGTTTATTTAGAGATACTAAATCCACATTGTTGCATTGTAATTAGGCAATGACAGCCCCAATTCGATGCACTTTCTTGACTATATCCAACTGTGTAGTGGGATCCAGTACGTGCTGACATGCTTCAGAGACTACCACCTCCAATCGCACCTTGCTGTCCCAAATGGTGGCTTTCTCCACCATCAATCTGTCCTGCTCTTTTTTCAACTCCTCAATGGCTCGATCCTTCTCAACACTCAGCTACTCTAGCTTATCCTCCAACTCGTTAGCGACCTTTTGCATCACTACTGCCTTTCCCTTTACTTCTGCATCCTCTTGCTAGGCCGCTGCCTCATTTTCCTGCGATCATAGAAACTGATCGCTGATCTCCTATATCCTGTCTGCCATTTCCTAGCTAGAAACCTCCTGCATATTCGTCAACTCCTTTATGGACAGCCCATTGATGTTAACGGAAAAAATTTCTAACTACCATAGCAAGGCCTAGAGAGCCTCGTTGCTAGTCACAAACGTAGTCGGAGGAATGTTCACGTTATGAACTTGTGGCTCAGTGATGATTGTGCCAACTACCTACCCAAGTGCTACCTTTGGTACTTGCTGTGAAACAATATCACATAGAGAATCAAGGTGAACATTTACCTCCTTGAACCTTGCTTCCACCTGTGCTGTCATTGCTCGAGCTGCCACATTTGTTGCATTTGTTACAACTGCTATAAGTCATCCGAACTACGCTTCTGTTACTTGGGAGGCCTCACTGATCGTACCATACTCATAGCATGCCTTCGTTCTTCCCTTCTCAAGCTCACAGTCTATCTCATCGTCCGTGGGCATTTTCGTTGATTGCTAATCCGAGTCATGGTGACTCTGCTAGTCCTGCGTGGATAGTGGATCATCTGGACCTGTCGCTGGTGGTCCCGCCTCAATCTCTGCTAGACTAATCGGTTCCCACCATTCGACAGACCAATCATTGACAATGCCATCCAACTCCTCCTCGAAAAATTTGTAGTGTGTCAACAACCATTGCTTCATGGGGTCTTGTCGTGCTTGCACATGAATAGCATGAGGCCGAATCACAAATAGTGAAATCTACTTGTATTTTTTCGTGGCTTCTTCAGATAAGCAAGGCACTTTCGTCGCTGCTGCTTGAAATGTCTCCCAATAGACCCAAAACTGCATTGTGCATTCTTGAATGCGCTCGGGTTCTTGCACCCACCACAGATTTTGATAGCACGCCCCCTTACAGTCTTTTGCGACATCGACCTCCATCCCTTGGTAGGTGTCAAGCTCCTTCCATACAACAAGCGCGATCAATATCAAGAGCCAGTTGTACATGAATGCGCACTTCCCATCTTGGACAGATGTTGCATCCCTTGCCAACTGGTTCAACAAGAAGAGTGACCAGTTCATCTGTACACTTTTCGCACACTGCTCCGCACATGCCACGACCCCCGAATTACACTGGTTGGGTCGATTCTTCTGGACCACTTTGCAACACAGTATCGTAGCTCCAGTGAATACCACCCTATCATTAATACTGTCAGTGCAATAAGCGCAACCATCATGTTTCAATCTGTAGCACTGTACCAACTGCTTTGCCAACTTTTTATCATTCTCCTTTCCCCAGAACTATTGCGAAGGGTCTGGCCCGTCCTTCAACAATCATATGATCTTAGCAATTAAATCAATAGTGATTGTAATTGACTTGTCCAGCCACAATGTTCCGCTGTGGAAGCAGGCCAGCAACTGATTCATGCAAGTATTGACCTCATTCAATCGCCCAAAGTGTGGCATGTTGATGAGTCCGAGCAATCCTGCACTGACCAACCCACGCATCCAATCTTACAGAATCGGGTTGTCGCCAACTTGCGTCCTCAACACATATGGATCCACCATAATTTCCTTGTATGCCACCATGTTATGGTCGTCATATCTCATGTGCATCAATGTTAGCACAATATCTGCAGAGCACTCCATTTTTGCTGGTAGTGCTGGCATCCGCACCAAGTATTTATGGTTTTTGGTAGGCTTTCGGGGTAGTATAACAAGTCAACATGGGGGTACATACCCTTGGATATCTGCAACAGATATCCCTGCTCAAGCTGCCAAATATCCAATTCCGCAGCTCGATTGTCCCACCTCCGGTGGAATCTCCTCCAAAACGGTTGCAGACGATCTTAGCTTTCGTTTGCTCTGCAAGGACTCGGAATGCTGGCCCCCCTCCGCTTCTTGATTATGAA
Source organism: Larix kaempferi (assembly GCA_027924585.1). Taxonomy (NCBI): domain Eukaryota; kingdom Viridiplantae; phylum Streptophyta; class Pinopsida; order Pinales; family Pinaceae; genus Larix; species Larix kaempferi. The sequence continues at coordinate 20,988,199 of BSBM01000997.1, forward strand.
CGATGAACCAGCCAACATGCTGGAGACTTCTTCTTCGATGCTCATGGGATGAGCTGGGGATTCTACACCATTGGAAACTTCGACCACTGGTTCACTCGGCATGTCAGACCAGGGCCCCTCTCGTCTCAACAGTTCCTCACCTTTTGACACTAAGCAATGTGCACAACTCATTGCTGGAAACCACATGACACTTAACTCAGCAACACAACTCAATGATGCAACACTAAACTATACTGGTTGCTCTGCACAATGGTCCTTTCGACCAAATTCTGCCCCTTCTTACAGTGTTGAATTGCATCCTTAACCATCATTACCAAATCAACCCATGCATCATGACCAAATCATGCCTTAATTACCCAAATCTATTGTCGATTCTGTCAATCCAATGGCCAGATTCGTCATTAATGCCGATCATTTCAACAAGCACCGCTAATTAATTGTCTTTAATTCCTTGCATTTATTACCGATTTGACCAGGTCGCGACCCTGCGGCTCTCACGGACCAATGCCTAAACTGCGGTACCAGTGTTCCAACTTGTGCATTCTCTCCCTGCTAGTGTGCCATCCTACCACCTAGCACCCTGCACTTTATTTTTTCCCGATGCGACTTAGGCATCATGCTGCTCCGAGCCCATCCTGTAGGGCTTCAAGCTGTTACCATTCACCAACTTTGGGAGCATCGCTCCATCTAACTACTGTAGTTGTATTGCACCTCCTGAAGTTATGCCACTGATGTGATATGGACCAATCCAATGCATCTGTAACTTCCCTGGATACTTCATGAACTTGCTTTCATACAACAGCACCAAGTCGCCTTCCTGAAATTATGTATTTTTTATATGGAGATCATGCCAAGATTTTTGCCGATCCTTTTCCACGTGCTGGTGGAAACCTGCAATAAAGCGGTCCTCTTCAAGCTGTACCAGCTACTACAGTTGCTCTACCAACACTGCCTCATCATTCATACATGTCGTTGCCGCTATGCATAGACTCAGAACAATGTACTCCATAGGCATAACCGCCTCTTTCCCATACACCAATTTGAAGGGTGTCTGTCCCGCCAACCTTTTACAAGTGGTGCGATATGCCAACAAGACTGCTAGAATCTTCAAGTCCCAGTCATCGCGGTTCCCATTACAAACCTTGGTCAGCACATTCTCCAATACTTTGTTGAAATCTTCCATCGTACCATTTTCCTGTGGATGATATGGTTTACTCTTCTTATGTTGTATCTGAAGCTCCGCTGTCAATGCACTAACTGTGCGATTGATGAAATGATTTCCCTTATCACTCATCAATACCTTCGGGCAGCCAAACCGAGTGACAATGTTGTCGAACAAGAAACGCGTTGCCGTTGCAGCGGTGCAATCTACGAGTGGTGCAGCCTCCACCCATATTGTCAAATAGTTTGTCGCTGTGATTATGTATCGTGCACCAGTACGCTTCCCAAGTGGGTTGATAGGTACCATGAAATCCACTTCCCATTTATCAAATGGCTATAGTGTCACTTGAGGTATGATCGACATCTCGTCCCTCCTGGAGGGCTTCCCAGTCCATTGACAAACATAGCAATTTCACGCATAATCCATCACATTATTGTGAAGAGTGGGCCAATAAAGCCCTGCACGAAGCACCATATTATTAGTCGTATGACCGCCATAGTGCCCACCACCTACTCCTGCATGTGCTTCCAACAAGATCAAACATTGCTCATGAGGTAGGACACAGTGCCTTAGGATCTTGTCTGATCCCAATTTATACAACTTTCCGGCAATCAACTGAAAATATGTAGCCTTAACCACCAGCTGCTTCTTCTGACTAGTAGTGAACCCCTCTGGTGCGGTTCCTGTCACCAGAAATTGAATGATTCCTTCATAGTAGTCATCAACTACTTCAACCCTGAATAGTTACGCATCTGGAAACCCATCTTCAATGTTAGTTGGTTCTTCCTCTGTCTCAATCTGCGACAGATGATCTGGCCTTGCATTCAATTGGCCTGGCTTCACAATCACCTCAAAATCAAACTCATGAAAAAGAAGTAGCCAACGACATATATTCCCCCCCAACACAGGATTATTGACCAGATATTTTAATGCAGAATGGTCGTGAACATCTTAAAGTGACCTCCAAACAGGTAATGCCTAAACTTCTGCATCGCATATACCATCGCCAAGCCTTCCCTCTCTATAGTGTTATCTTTCCTCTCTGCAGACGACAACTTCCGACTCACAAAAGAAATTGGGTGATCCAGCTCCCCTACCCCTAGCTGCGCGAGCATGACTCCTAGCACAATTGATGATGCATCTACATGGACATGGAATTCCTTGCTCCAGTCCAAAAATACCAGTATCGATGTTGAAGCCATCTTAGCCTTCAGTGTCTCAAAACTGACTTGACATTCTAGACACCATTGAAATACTGCATCCTTTTTCAGCAACTTCTCCATAGGGGCCGTGATAGCTGCATAATTTCCGATAAACTTGCAATAGTACCATATGTGTCCCAATGTTGCTCTCAACTGCTTGACTTTAGTAGGTGGTGTTAAGCTCAAAATGAGCGCAATATTTGTTGGGTTGACCAACAATCCCTGCTTGCAAACAATGTGACCCAGTAATATCCCAAATGGTGCACAGAAGATGCACTTCTCCAAGTTCAACGATATCTGATGCTGTTGACAGGGCTCCAACATTAGTCACATATTTGCTAGATGATCGCTAATTAATCCATAGACTGTCCAGTCATCCATGTATACTTGCAAAATATTATGAATAAAATCCCCGAAAGCAGCAACAACAACCTGAGAGAATATCTCAGGTGCATTCTTCAGCCAAAATGGAATCACCGTGTACTGAAAACAACCCCATTCTGTCACAAATGTTGTCTTGTGGCAGTCCTCTTTCATGATTCATATCTAGTGATAGCCAGAGAACCCATCCGTGAAAGAATACATCTCTTGGCCACCCATGCCCTCTAGCACCTCATCAATGAATGATGTCGGAAATGGATCATGCAGACATGCGTCATTCAGCTTTCGCAAGTTGACACAAATTCCCACTTCACTTGTCTTTTTGTCCTGCACCAGCATAGGACTAATCCAGTCTAATTCCTCAACTGGTTCAATAATGCTAGCATCCAACATGCGATCAAGTTCCACTTTTACCCTTTCCTTATGGAGCAGATTCAGTGAATGCAGTCGCTACCTAATTGGTTTTTCATCTCATTTCAATGGGATATTCATCTCCCCTAAATTCCCCAAGATTCCCTTCATCTCAGAAAAATTCGTAGGGAACAGGTCTTGGAACTCATGCAACAAGTCTGTGACCTTCTCCATCATATCTTCATCCCAGTAGTCACCAACATTTTCAAACTTTGGGCTCTCCTCCATCCCAATGTTGATCTTCCTAATATTTAGTGGCTATGTTACCGGATCGGGCGGTGCATCAGGTGCTATGACATCGCGACTTCCTTCTGATTCCGAAATATTGAAATTCCACAAATCATCACCATCCTCTGGCTTGCCAGTGATATTATAACATTCCATGAACGATTGCATCTTACAGTGCGTATGCGGATCCGCAAGATATGCCACTGGAACAACCTTCATAACAACATTGCGGATGAGCTGAAATGAATTATGGACATATGGGTTGGCATATGCGAAGCTGAAGGTATGAGTAAAGCAAACTGTCAGCTCTAACCAAGTTGTAATCTCCCCTCGTAATTCAGTTGTGGTGTACCATGATCATGACATTTCATCCAAAGTATGGATAAAAGCATGGACCCATTCATCCCTTGGTCGTGAATCCCACAAAGTCTAACATTCCATTAGATGACTGCCAGGGTCATTCTTCCCATCATACCTTTCGGTGTGATATATTTTTGTGTCTCCAAAGTGAACCGCCATCAACCTGCAGCACTGCGACCAACCAGTAATCGACTTTTTATGGGTCCCCCACCACTGTGCTAGAGTAGCCTTCAGCGCTTCCTCCAATGCCAACAATCGCTATGGTTTTGAGACCTTTTCCTCAAACGCCATGATAAATTCAGATAATCTGCACAACCCTTCATATATTGGCAGTGCAACAGTTTTAGTTGTAACATGACATAATGACTACGTGATCAACCCACACTTGTGAAGTGACACCTCATGCAAGTGATTCTTCCAATTCTCTAAAGCGTCATCAGAGTTGGAAGACGCAGAACTGGAGCTGCGCCACCCAAGTTAATTACTGTTGCACTGTCATTATCCCATCCAATCCCCAACAATTCAGGATAGGAGCTTCCCCCTTCAATAAATTCGCTAACATTCAAATCTGCATATGTCTTCATTCCCTCAATGTCCACCACAAGGTGTGGAACTCTCCCAATCGGTGTCATCTTGGCCTGATTATCCAATTGCAACTGTACATGAGACCATCTCAGCATTGGAATCCCCATCTTCTGCCATGCTTGCTTTGTCAAAATGTTAACATCAGATCCTAGATCCAGCATAACTGAATCAACATCGTAATCCCTAATCTAGACATTCATGCACAATTATTTTCCTGTCTTGTTTCTTTGTAAGGAGTTCACCGTGGACTCCCTTCATCACTTAGTCGACCGATGTAGCAAACTCTCGAGCTCAGCAAGTGCATTAGGATCGTGTGCCAGTGATAAACAACTTTCAAAGAAGTGTTTCACAGTACCATACTGACACAATGGTCCTGCTTCCGAAGTCGAGTCAAAAGCTGAGGGCATATCATAAACAATTGACTTACTACAATATTTTTCCATCGCATTACGCACTTCGAAGAATGCATCACACTCCACATCAACGTCGAATTGTACCTTCTTCTTCCCAGCCATCCGGATCAGAGAATGTGAACCATCTTCGCCCATTGTCGCACCTCCGCGAGTAATAAAAAAAACATAGCATCCTGTGTCCTCAGCTTTGCTGAAATTGTTGAAGTTGGTCCCTGATTCTGGTTCGGCGGTGGGTTTGCATGTTGATTTACATTCTGGTTAGCGTTCTAATTCGGACGCTGGTTCTAGTTCTTGTGGATGATTCTGATTTGGAAACTAGTTCTGATTCTGCATATGCGGTATATTTACTGCCTTCCACCACGCAATCAATTGTGGACAGTTTCCATCAGTGTGATCAGTAATGAAACAAAGCGTGCACTGGGTCTACAACTATGGGAAATATCTCTGGTAGTGCCCCAACACTCCACAATTGTAACATTGGACAGGTCTACGAACTCGTCCTCCTTTGCGACCAAAGCCTCCACCGTGTCCTCCCCGGAATCCTCCATGGAGTCCCCCTGGCTGCTGATACTATGGTTGGGGAAACTATTGCTACATGGGATTCAGTTGCAACTGAATGCCTTGTCCTTGCTAAAAGTGTTGTGGTTGCTAAACGTACTGTGGCTATTGCGGAGCCATTGACATATGAGTATATTGTGTCATAAAATGTTGTGGTTGGGGCTATGGTACAAATTGCATCTGCAGTTGAGGTAGCAGTTGGGCTACCTATGGCTACGGTTGCGGTTGTTGTACAGCACGCTGATCATCCTTCACATAGAATGTGTTGTATGTTCTCTCATGAAGAAAGCCATAGGCACGACAATCTTTATCTTCATGTCCCATGGATTGTATAATGTACAATATAAATTCATCAGCTTTGTGACCATATTTTGCATGTATTGACAATCCTCATGGCGATGCCCATATACCTGGAAGATGCGACACCACGACATGCCTCTGCCACTTAATGGATTTGGCGCTTTGGATACTAGATATTTGCGGAAGTCTGGGCAACTATCCTTAGTATGCCCTTCTGCATGACATCATGTACACCAAGCCTCTTCATGATGTTCCTTTCCCTTCTTAAGGTCTTGCAACTGTATTGTCAAGTTGGCCAACTATGTCTGAATCTGTGACATGCTTGCTTCATTCTCACCAATCGGTGAAGCTTCTAACCGCATTGCAATCTCCAGAGCTTCACTTGGTGTTGTAATGTTCTGTTGCATTAGCGGTAGTCAAATGTGAGGTAGCAATGCTGCGATGAACCATTCTTTGTGCTGGACATCGCTCATGTCAAAACTAACCCTTGCCATCAATGTTTTGAACTGTTGGTCAAAATCCCACACAGTTTCATTGGGATACTGCTTAATCTCTTTTAGTTCTGTAATATACTGTGCTTCAGATTTGGGTTTTCTAAACTCTGCAATCAATCCTTTTCTGACTTCTTCTAGCGTCTTCTCTGGGGTACCTGCGGGAACTTGAATAAACTTCATAAACCATTCCAATGCGTGACCTCGAAGAGTTGTCGCCAATTGTCCTTTCTTGGCCTCATCATCAGTAATTTGCTTGACTGTCCATACTGCTTCACATAAGAATCAGTATTGCTCGGGATTACCTGTTCCATATATTTCCATGGAACAGGGGAAACTTTGCATCTTCACCCGCCATCCTGGGCTTCCTTCCTACATTCGCTGAGCTACTAGCAATCAAGTTTTGTTGACATGATGAACACAGTGGTGTCAAAGTTTTATTTATTCCTAGTTTAGAGATAGTGAGCAGAGGTGTGGGCACATTGTTGCTGGGGTTTGGTCCTGCCTCTATCCTGGGCGTAGCCTGGTTGTCCTTGTCAGCACTATGAGGTTGCTTCATCCTGTGTGGTCTTCCTTTGCGGCTTTGCATTTCGATTGCAGCAGGACCTTCTCCTATCCTCTGCCTCTTTTCCTGTCGAAACCTTGCTCCTCCCCTTATAATACCACTCTCTTCCTCGGCTTCCTTCACAGTCTCATCATAAATTGCACCCATCTATCCCGTGTCATTCCATGTACCACCCCCTGCTGTCGCAGTATCCACAGCCCCCGCCCACCAGGTTTCTATTGGTCTAGGTGCATCTTCAATATTCCCTTTTCACAAATAAGCATCTTAATGGATAAGTGTAGTGACAACAGAAACCTACCTCTTGGTCCATTGAAGAATTCCCTTTCTGCTTCACTATAAGACTTTGTTGTATCAACCGCAAATTCAGTGATATAACCTTGCAGTATACTGTCGACCCAGAACTCAACATCCTGCGATGCTTTTTTGTCGACTTCTTGCAGCTCCTGGATCAGTTATGGGGTCCAAGCTATCAGCTCACCACCTTGGAAGTTCCTATTCTAATAGGTCAATTTTTCTAACCACTCATACAGGATGATTGGGAACTTGCAGAAAAAATATTCGTGTGGACTGTCATGTATGTACTTTTCCAACTACCAATATCTCGACAACCCAGGGTTCTGATTCTCTTTTTCAGTGAACTCTCGCAACTTGAAATCGAACCAATATTGGATCTCCGATCTCGTTGGATGCCACAACATATCCTCCTTTCACTTTGCATTACAGTACTAGGAACGGAACCATTTGTTGACACAAACCCATTCAATAGGTGTTCCTAACGTTGTCAAAACCCAAACCACCGCAATCTCCCTGAGTACCGGCCTAGGTAGGTTTTACCCTATATAGGAACACATGCGGATCAGATGAGATCTCACCCAAGATGTTCAAGGGAGAGTTGACGGAACCATGTTTCTGCCTAATGAAGGAGAATGTTGTGCATTAACTAATCAATTTATTGCAACATTCAGAAGTAGATCGTAAACATTCAACTTAGGCATTAAGCATAAGTGCAACATCATTCGATAGATCTTATCATTGACAGAACCATACATGCGCAATAGATATAATAGTAAAGAATTAATCGTAGCAAGAAAATATTGCATCATTCACAGATTCATTTCGCATAATGCATTTACCACATGGAAACAAGAAAGGCACAATGATTCTGCTCAAAAACTTTGTTGCATCATATTCATCTTCGCAAAAACCCAGATACAACAATATAGTCCTTCATCAGCTCATATATATGTCAATCGCTATCAGATATTCAATTCTCAACTCTCTTCATTCAACTTGATCTTCACTTGGTGTCTTAACACTTACAATGCTAAGTCTATTTATAGGTTCACGCCTTTACATTTGCGGTCCACTTAGGAAACTGTTTAACTACTTCCTAACAAAATTTACAAAAAGATGACCCAAAATCCACAAAATGTGGTCCAAATGACCCAAATTACACATGACGCGGTCCAAATGACCCAAAACTGCATAAAATATTGTTGCCTTGCGCGTTGCTTTCCTCCTTTTGTGGTACCTTTAGCCTTGCGTAGCATCCACGATGATGACTCACCAAGCCGCTTGCCAACAATGGTCCATAAATAGATCCAAGAATTTCCTTCTCGCGCACCTCTAAATAAATTGAAGGGAAGTAGATATTTATTGCATTCATGGTTGATGGTGCAGAAGGGTTGTCGACTTTGTAAATTTGACATTGCATGCGAGGTATGAAATATTTCTGTATCACACACATGATTGATATATCAAACCATGCGATATATTGTCCCAGTTTTCAAATGTGCTTCATAGGTAAGAGGATACCTAGAATTCAATTAAAAAGATACACACAAGGGATAACATATATGACTAAGTTATGAATGTCAACTCAATTCAATTCAACAAAAGGAAGTTTCAGGACTTGGACACTTCGAATCAACATAGAATGTGACATGAAGCAACTGTGACATGATAGGAATCTAGTACAATGCAATCAGAGCAACATGAAGACAAAATGAAGGATTTGTGCAAAAAAAAAAACAAAGGATGAAAGGAAAGAACACAAGGGGAATGTGGTAATAGTAGAAGTAGACATAACCAACGCATAAGAACAATAGATGCACAAAATCAAGGGGAGAACTTACTACACATAGAAGAAGGAACCGTGATAATATAACTTACAAGAAAAGATATACTTTTGAATACCTTATATAGAAACTAGGTGTAATTCCAATTCCACAACATGATGATAGTATCGAGAAGAAAACATAAATTCAATGCGAGTATCCCTTTTCCATTAATGTCAAAGGGGGAGAGATACCATGAAGCATGTATCGACAAGAGATAACCGCACATGAAGCATGTATCAGCAAGAGATAACTGTGCATGGAGCATGAGAAGATGAAAAAATAGAAGAGAAATACTAGTCAAAGGTTGCACTAATCAAACTAACATGAATACAGGGGGAGCACTATAATGTGTGCAAGTAGAACAAAATAATTCATGTTCAGGGGAAGCACAACTTCATAAGGTGTTGACATAAATTCCAAAGGGGGATATTTTTGAACTTTGGTGTTGTCATTGATGTCAAAGAGGTTGTTGAATAATGTCAATGAAGTTGTTGGACTTGGTGTCTATGTTCTAGTTCGAAGAACTATATAAAAATATGTGCACAAGTCCTTAATCCCACCTGGTCATGGTACTCTAGTGCACAAATCCCACTAAGCCATTGAACTAGAGCGTGCAAGACCCACAAGTCATGGTACCCCATTTGCGCAAGACAAGACAAGTGGAAGATGCTTGGGTAAGCTTGACTTTAAAGACATGAAGAAGGTGTGTTACCATTTAGAGAAGCCCCAAATTGTGGACACATTGTTTGAACAAGTTGAGTTTAAATACGAGTGAAGTTGATGAATGTGAAGCAAGCGTGGAAGAACAAATGGAGTAATATTATGAATTTGTAAGATTTGGGTTAGATGAAATTATTAGGGTAATCAGAGGAAATATGATTTGAAGAAGTGCGTGAGGTTACAAGAAATGCAGAAGAACAAGAACAAATCATTCAGACAGAAGGAGCATTTGTGAGAAGGGTGCAAGAATCATGTGAATGCATATGTGCGCAGAATTAGTACATTAATTGGAACTGTAGAAGAATATAATATAAGAGAAGTAGTAATTGGATTTGAACTAGAATACATCATAAGTGAGTGCAGCAATCAGTGAAGCAGAGCGCTAATCAAAGTGCACTCAGATTTGAAGTTAGTGTACAACAACATCTATATCTCAGGGCGATTGGACGAGGCAATGAAAGGATATTTCAATCTCCACTTAGGTTGGTTCCTGAAAACTATGATTTGTTGCTTGCATAGAGGATTGGTGTCCTTACATGTTGGATCCTAAATCAACAAGTTGGTTCTTGCACAGAGGATTAGTGTCCTCACAAGTTGAATTCTGTAATATGCAAGTTGGTGCTTTGCAGTGGGATTGGTATCCCAATCAGATGGGTGTCTGAGTGAGTCGGTGCTCACATCGGTGGAGATTGGTGTATCCCATATTTCTATGTAATTTCATACATATATATAAATTTTTTTTCAAATATTCTATGCACAGTTTGTTTTTATTGATGTGGTTTAAATAGCATTTGGTGCATGTTTTAAAAAGTGAATTATTTGTAAATGTGCACATGATACTGATTCACCCCCCTATGAGTATCATTAAGAGTTCCAACAAATGGAATGATTTTTGTACTTTAAGTGGAAATTATGTCTATATGTTCTTTCCACTATATCCCTCATAGTTTTATAAAATCCCTCCCCTTTCCCCCTTCATTAACTTCCAACACCACCCCATATGAAATGAGGACCAATTCATCTTCATATACATCCTTCATAATTTTTATCTTCCTAGTATGAAATTCCCTTCCCTCGTTGTTGGTACTTGCACAAAACAAAACAAATGTAGAATATATTGTTTGAAAAATGTTAACAAATATTCTTAAGAAGTACATTATTACTAAAAATTCAAAGAATTGTTTTTTGTTGATTACTTTTTTATTCACCTAATTCATCTCTTTGCAACTTTTCCATCAATGTTTAACACTTTTTTGCACTTAGATTGCAAACAATTTTATCGAGTTTCTTCAAGTTTTTTCTCTACATGCCTCATATTAACTAATATACATCACTTAAACTCACTAATAATTCAAATATATTAATTTTATACTAAAATTTCAAAGAAATTTCCTTGTTCTATTTTTTCATATGTGCTCCCATTATGCTCATTACAACAAGTTCTTTTTCTGTAAAATTCTATCAAACATATTCTATCAATAAATTCCCTACATCATTAAATAGAGAAACTATTAAATATTTTCCACAAATAAATTAAATAATTTTTGTATCAAAGCATTTTTTGGCTCATCAGTGCGCATTGTATATAAATATGCACTAGTTCTTTATAGTCTTACTAACACATAGGTGTGCTAAATCCACAAATATGCATAAATATAGTATGGAAATTTTTAAAAAATGACTTAATTTTCACAGGTGCAGTTAATTTTAGAGCATTGGTGCGTATCATCTATGTGTCACACTGATATACACATGATATTTTTAAAAATAATTAACATTAAAACCACGTATTTTTTCTTGAAGTATACCTGTGCATTAATATGTATAGTACACATTGAAAAAGTGACAATGTTACACAAAATACCAATAGGGAAAGTTTCAGCAGTCTTTTTAAAAGTTTAACATTAAAATGGTGCACTTTTTAATGAAGCACACAAGTGCATTAATGTGTACACTATGCACCAAAAAATAGGGAGCATTAAAACACTGGCAGGGCTGACAGGTTTTGGTAGCTGATGCAATAGGTGGACCATTTCAATAGAGGCCTCATATATAAAAGCATAAATATATCAAATATACAATGTCTAAAAATAAAAACTCGCATTATGAAATAGAAGAGAGGATTCATTTCTAATGATAAATTTTGCAGCCACATAAAACAAAATGGAAGCAACAAGAAAACAAGGGTTTGCAACATCAAATGTAACTGGTAAAAACCTTTTTTATTTCTTCAATATACTGTGAATATTAGTAGGAAAGATTTAGTAATGGATTTTTTAAAACTATTAGGGGAAACTTGAATACCTGGAATTTTTTCCATGTAGAGTTGTATGTGACCCACAATACTTACCAATTAGGCTCTTTAGACATTTTTGGCCTCTCCAAAGTCTTCCCCGATAATATATCTTGTAGAATTCTCCCCACAAATTTTGGAAAAATATTGAGATAATTATTATATTTTCTTTTGTAAACACTTTTTTGCAACTCACTTTTAGAAAATACAGTTCTTGCTCATTTATCCATTAGATATTTATATCAATTGATGAAAAACATGTGCCATTTTTTTTTTAAATTTCCATTTGCGGTGTGCATAAATAGAAAAAGTGCATCAGTGTGCTTTCGTAAATAATGCACCACCATACATTAAATAGAAAAATGCAATTTTGAACCTTCGCTATTATATCTTGACGAATGTTTTTTGCCAATGCACATTTTTTTGGCACACCACTATGCTTTATTATTCATAATGCACTGATGCGATGTGTTGAAACAAACACACTATATTCATTTAACATCCCAATGAATCCATATTTTATGTTAAAATGATACATAGGAAAATTAAAATACTCCATATGATACATATGTTGTTTAAACTCACACCATATACCTAACAAATGTTTTAAAATCCTTTTTAATATTAGATTGTTATATGATTCACAAAATTTTGTTTAAGAGTGTAGACACATATTGATTGTTGATTTAGCTCAAATTAATGCATAAAACATTATAACATGAAATGAAATCTTTTTCAAATTCTAGCTCATACCATATTGTTCAAAGTTCAAGTTCTCCCTGGCCATTTGTAGTAAGTTCAAATTTTAATTTTATTTTGATCATCTAGTTAAATTTATGTTATTTATGCACGTGCATGTGAATAATTATGTATTGAATTTTGGAGTATTCTGATTTGGGTTTGAGTTCATATGCATAAGATATTTCACCAATCGAAAAAATTTGCAACCTCTTGTCAAGAGCAAGATACTGCTAGCAATTGGTAGAGTAAAAAGGAAGTACACTTAACCCCATTAAAAACGACACATGCCATCTTCTAGCCACAATCATGAGTTGATGGTACTTCGTTGTGAACTGGATCGCTTTTATGACACCCTAGTAGTATGCAAATTTTTAAAATTTCAAGGGTTGAAGGAGAACCCTTGGCGTGTCACATGGACCCATTATATTAATGATCAACTACCTAATGTTGATGGTCTAATACCTCCCATGGTGGTAACAAATCCAATAAGTGATATATAAAAGAAATGTATGAACTAGGGTAATTTTTAGGGGCGAAATTTCGCCAATTGGCTATTTTTTGGGTTGTTTTTCAAAAAATAAATTCATTATTTGCTCATTTTTACTCTCTAATATCACCTATATTTACATAAAATGTGTTTTTTTATTGTAATATTCACCAAAATTTACAATTTTCAGTAGTAACTTGTATGTTTCATATTTAATTTTCGCCTACCTATCTATATATCTGATTTTTTCACTCCAAAATAATCGCCTAGAATACTATACTTAGGTATATTATTAGAATCCTTAAAAAATAACTTGGTATGAACACTTCTATACACTCCTTTGTTCAAAAGTTGGAATCCAAAACAACTATGTTTCATCCTAAATTGACCAACCTATGTCCTTATGTTGAGTCAATTGAGAGTTATAGTGATCCAAAGTATGATATCAATACGAGTCAAAACATCTCTACTAGGATATCCAAAAATTTGTACAAGAAGAGAGAAAAATGTCAAACTGCACACCAAAGTTAGCTCAATTGTTGGAGAATAGCGATGACTTATCTCATCCTATCCATTTGTAAAGTAAATACCAAACCTCTTACAACTGTGCTTTGTATGGATCTTGGACATCTTCTCTGCCTACGCCCGATGTTGGAAATGAATTGTGGTAATAATTATATGATTTCCAAGTCTAAAATAGATGTTGCAAATCTTGGTTTGTTTATCCTTTCACATGTATTCATTCCTCTCAAACAATCAAAAGCACTTATTCCATTTTGTGGTCATCTTTATTGTCAATATGACTAATTGAATATTGTTAAAGGAAAGCATAACATTTCCATATATGGTATGTGCATGAAAGGTTATGCATCTGGAAACCATGATAGGAAGAACCTATTATATATCAATGGTCATACACACACTCATGGGAACATTGCAGGTTTCATAAATAGCTATAGGTTCTCATTATTTAGTGCAAATTGTTCATTCAAGGAACACTCCATTGACATTGAGTTCTTTATGAAAAGGAAATCATCCATATTTGTTGTTATGCATGCAAACATAGTTTGTCTCTTGTAATGAGTTGTTAATAGAATATAACTTTCATAAACCACCAACTTCTCATGAAAGACACCTTGCATTGGGAATACCTTTATATGTCCCCTTTGGGCCTAAGAAAAAGATAATTGATTAATTGTATTTTTTAGTTTCAATGGATTTAATGTAAATGTATTGCTTGATTTGACATGTTTTTTTGTAAAATTTTTGTTTGCACATGTACTATTGGAAAACATTTAATGCTAATCCTAATAATTGTTTGGAATTATGTTTGTACAAACTAGTTGCATTGTGTTTACTAATATCATATAAGTATTATTCAATATTTTTGAAATTAGATTTGTGACTATGAGTGACCTATATGCCATTTTAAGTTACACCCCACTATGGTGCTAAAATGAGAGAAGGATGCAAAATGAGAACATCTTGGATATGAAACATGGTTTAATCAACCACCTATTCAATTCCCACTATGTCCTGAGTCACCAATTCAAAATGTATGTAGTAACATTGATTCTTAACATGTTGGCAATCAAAGAAATGAAATATAGGTTGGTAAGGACGCTTTATTATGGTATATGACTGCCATGGATGGAATGTTGTTAGATGCATTCAAACAAGTTGAGCTAAGGGATGATGCTCATATCACCAACAACTTCTTCGAAATCCTTAAATGTGCATCCACCACCTCTCTCTTTGATCATGGCTAATGAAAGTGTACACATCTAGGGAAACCAATGTTACTATACAACTTGAAATTTGTGTATGGTATTGTCAGACTCATTTTTCATAACACTTTTGAGATAACTAACCATTAATTCCCCTGATATTTTCAAGATTCTTGTCATACAACCAACATTGAAAATGTTCCGTTTTTAGAATGTATGATGACAATGTACATTTATATTTCCCATGAACTGTAGGTTATTGAAATATAAGGTACTTCCTGTTAGGAACCCATGTCTTTACTTTGTTAAGTATGTTGTTGTTGGACGCATATGCTTTGTAAGTCGTCCCGTAGTATTTGTTGATCAATAGTTTGTGTTATTGTTGTTGGCGCATATGCTTTGTAAGTCACCCGTAGTATTGTTGATCCATAGTTTGTAAAGGCCCATGGTTTTGACCCATAGTATTGGCGCCTAGAATTAGTATATAAGTGTGTGTCGAGACCTATGAAGGCACCGTGAAGTTATTTGTATTGAGCTTGCTTAAAGGAGGTTGCCCCCTCGAAGTGGCCTGTGATCAATATAAAAGTGATTCTGAGTTCTGTCATTTCTTCTATTTCGCGTATTCTTGTTAATTAATTGTTGCAGGTGCATCACATCTGGTATCAGAGCACTTTCTTGGGCTCGCTGGGTGAAATTTATTCCCAAATTTTTTTTTTGCATCTGTTGCAGGTTCGGATTTGAGAATAATCCCTATCCGCTTAATTGTGGGAAGTACTTGGGCATAAGCCCTAAAACTCATTGTGAGGAGTACAACAGGAACCCCGAAGTAGCTGGCCCATTGAGAGGACCTTCCAGCGAAAAGGGCAACGACCCCTACCTGATTGACTAGTTCCCACCCGTGAGGTAAACCAAGAGCTGTCGTTTGTGGCAAAGCGGTTATCAGTTTTACCTGAGCCATGGAGTGAGGGGCACTGCCCCAATACGCAAGCCGTTAGACAGCATTGGTGGCCGAGTGAAACCCCTGAACTGTTAGGAAGCCGCACATACCTGGGGTCCATATCTACTTTCAGCTGAACTATTGTCGATCACTGCTGCGCCGTTTCAGATCCATTTTGCAAGACGTTCCAGATTCAGCCGTTTTCAATCCATTCGGCATTGTTCCATATCCCTTTCGAGCCGTAGTCGCTCCAATCTAAAAAAAAAAACGAGTATAAAATTTAGTTTTTTCTCCATATCTCCCTTGTTTTCACTCTGTTCCCCTTGAAATTTTTGGGGAACCCCTGTCATCCCATTCTGCACATTTCAGCCCTGAGGACCCTATCCCCAAATCCCCTTCCCAAAGCTCGAAATCCCACATTTGTCTATTTTTAGGGTTTTCCATAACTTCCTCAGATTTCACCCAATCACCTTCAAATTTTACCACAGAGTTCCCTTCTGAATTCTGCTTCTTTGTTCCCCTCTGCCAAATTTTCCCATTCTTGCACCCCGCTTCAGAAATCCTCATTTTTGCTTCCCTGTCTATCCAACAGTGTCCAAAACCTAGTCAAACCCCAATTACCCTTCTAATTTTTTCCCAAGTCCAGATTTTCCTTTACTGAAGTAGCTTCTGTTTTTGTTTTCCTACCCAGTCAATCGAAAAAAAAAAAAATCCTGGTTATGGTTGTCACCCGTGCAGGAGTAAAAACCATGGAGGACGCACTTGCAGCCATCCAAGCCAAACTACAGGATCTGGATGAAAAATTTCTCGGTCTCCATCTTGAACATTCAGCTATGAACAACAAACGACAATCTGAGTCTTCAACAGACAATGGGTTCTCTTCTTCCAGCAATTTCCGTGGTCCGAAGCTTGATTTTCCTCGCTTCAATGGTACCGATCCAACTGGATGGATCTATAGTGCAGAACAGTATTTCAGTCTGCATAATACTTTTGATGTCAACAAAGTTCTATTGGCATCCTTTCATTTGGAACAGGAAGCTCTTCAATGGTACCGTTGGTACATCAAGGCTCATCTAGAGCCCAAATGGCCAGACTTTTGCCAGCTCCTATTGCAACGATTTGTTCCTAGTGCTTTTGATGACTTCATAGGAGCCCTCACTAAACTTCACCAAACTGGCACTGTGAGAGAGTATCAAACTGAATTTGAGAATCTAGCCAACCACACCGAAGGATTGTCTGATGACTTTTACCGGAGTTGTTTTATCAGTGGTCTAAAGGATGCCATCCGCTCTGAGGTCAAAATGTTTTGTCCCAACACAATGATGGAAGCACTAGGGTTGGCTAAGTTGGCAGAAGACAATATTGCATCCCAACAACGCTCCAAGCCCACTTTTGTTCCCTTCCGAAATATGGGTTCTCAGCGACCACCTATACCACAGGATCCTCGACTGACTCCTATCAAGCGTTTGTCTGAAACAGAGATGCAAGCACGCAGAGAAAAGGGGCTTTACTATAATTGTGATGATAAATTCACTCGGGGACATAGATGTGTTCAACAAAAGCTCTATCTCTTGGATGTGGAGTCTCCGCCTGCCTCTGAAATTGGTGACGAAGATCCAGAAACACTGGATGCTCCGGTCGACATTCAGGAACCATCTATTTACCCTCCGTCTCAGGATGACCAACTAGAGATATCTCTCCATGCTTTAGCTGGAATCACCACCCCCCAAACAATGCGGGTTAGGGGTTACTTCAAGAAGCTTCCTCTTACAATACTCATTGATTCTGGGAGCACTCATAATTTCATTGACCCTCGGATCGCCAAACAAGCTGATTGTTTTATCCATCCTTGCTCCAACTTTGAAGTCATGATTGCCAATGGGGGCACCTTACCTTGCAAAGGGAAGTGTCAAAATGTGAGTATCTCTATGGGATATTATACCTTGCGCTCTGACATGTTTGCCTTTCCCTTAGGCAAATGTGATGTGGTTTTGGGCGCTCAATGGCTACACACACTTGGCCCTATCTTATGGGATTTTGCTGAACTTTGGATGTAATTTTCCCTCAATGGACAAAAACACACATTGACAGGATTACAACCAGGTTCTCTCAGCATCATTAGTTCACATCGCATGGAAAAAATCCTCAAGAAGAATTCACATCGTGTCATCACTCAAATCCATTCCATCCAGATGCAACCATCAGCAGTCTCCACTACTCCTTTGGATCTACAACAAATTCTGGATCGATATACAGGTGTCTTTGCTGAACCAGTGGGATTGCCACCTTCCAGGCCAGAAGACCATTGTATTCAGCTCCTTCCTAGCAGCGTTCCTCCCAACATCAGGCCCTATCGCTACCCATTTCACCAAAAAACGGAGATTGAAATGCTCGTTCGGGACTTATTGAAGCAAGGTATTATTCGCCCAAGCACTAGTTCCTTTTCTTCTCCAGTTATTCTTGTCCGCAAAAAAGATGGGTCATGGCACATCTGCATTGACTTCTGAGCACTTAATCACCTCACCATCAAGGATAAGTTTCCAATTCCTATTGTTGATGAGCTTCATGGGGCTCACTTTTTCTCCAAGTTGGATCTTCGTTCTAGGTATCATCAAATTCGATTTCATGAGGATGATATCCCTAAAACAGCTTTCTGCACACATGATGGCCATTATGAGTTTTTGGTCATGCCCTTTGGCCTCACTAATGCTCCGTCCACATTCTAGGCCTTAATGAATAAAATATTTCAACCCTACTTGCGGAAATTCATTCTGGTATTCTTTGATGATATCCTCATCTACAGTAAAACATGGGATGAACATATCCAGCATTTGGATCTTGTCATGCAACTTTTCTCTAACCATCATCTCCATGCCAAGCAGTCTAAATGTGTTTTTGGACAGAAGGAAGTTGAGTATCTCGGGCACATTATCTCAGCACAAGGGGTTCACGTGGATCCTGCCAAAATCGATGCCATGAACAATTGGCCGCATCCTTAGACACTCAAGAGCCTTCATGGTTTTTTGGGGTTGACTGGCTACTACCGCAAGTTTGTCAAGGATTATGGGAAGATTGCAGCTCCATTAACTGCTCTATTGAGAAAATATGCCTTCACATGGACACCTGCTGCTTAGTGTGCATTTGACAAACTAAAACAAGCTATGTGTACTACACCTGTGCTAGCTATGCCTGATTTTTCCAAGCCCTTCACTATTGAGAGTGATGCTTGCGGCAATGGACTTGGTGTTGTTCTACTTCAAGATGAACACCCCATTGCGTTCACCAGCAAAGCCCTTTCAGGTAAGAATTTAGCTGCCTCTACCTATGAGAAGGAAATGATGGCTATTTTGCATGCAGTTCAGAAGTGGCGCCCATACCTATTAGGTAATCATTTCTGCATCAAGACTGATCACCAGAGTCTGAAATATTTCTTAGACCAGCGTGTCTCCTCCACGGCACAAAAGAAATGGGTTAGCAAACTCATGGGTTATGACTATGAGATCACTTACAAGAAGGGTAAAGACAATATTGTGGCAGATGCTCTTTCTCGCACATTTGATGCCCAAGGTTCTCTTTCAGCTATTTCTATGCCTGTTCCAAATTGGTTGCAATCTGTTCAATAGGGTTATGTCAATGACTCCTCCTTATCTCAAATCATCCAACGCTTGACCAACAACCCTTCTGATGTACCAAATTACTCTTGGGATGGTGCTTCTCTACGATACAAGGGTCGTCTAGTGCTTCCCCAGAGCACAGATCTTCAACAGGCTGTCTTCTATGAACTCCATGCTTCTCCATCGGCAGGGCACTCTGGGTTCCTCAAAATGTATGAACGAGCACGGCGTAACTTCTTTTGGCAGGGCATGAAAAGGACAATTCAACATATGGTGGCCGAATGTGATACCTGCCAGTGCAATAAGGGTGAAACAACACTCCTTCTAGGATTGCTTGAACCCTTTCCCATACCTACACGGATTTGGATAGATATTTATATGGATTTCATTGAAGGGCTCCCTAAATCTGACGGGAAGACAATGATTCTCATTGTGGTTGATCGCCTCTCCAAATATAGTCATTTTTGTGCTCTCAGCCATCCCTATACAGCCTCCTCCGTCGCTCAAATTTTTCTGGACCAGATCTTTCGTCTTCATGGCATCCCTTCTTCCATTGTCTCGGATCGTGATGCGACTTTCACTAGTCATTTTTGGATAGAACTATTTCACCACAATGGCACCAAACTGAAGATTAGTTCAGGGTATCACCCACAAACAGATGGTCAAACTGAAATTGTCAATAAATGCTTGGAAACTTATCTTCGTTGCTTCACCTCGGAACAACAACATCAGTGGGAAAAATGGCTCCCTCTCGCTGAATGGTGGTACAATATCTCTTACCACACTACCTCTAAAATGACCCCATATGAAGCATTCTATGGTCAGGCACCTCCATCTCTTCTTCCATACACCCCCGCCAGTTCACTAGTTTAGGAAGTTGACACGGTCCTTCGAAACCGCGATCAGATTCTTCGCATTTTGTGGGACAATCTTCACATCGCAAGAAATCGCATGAAGCAACAAGCTGATCAGCACCGTTCTGAGCGCACTTTTCAAGTCGGCGATATGGTTTTTCTTCGTCTCCAACCATACAAACAATCATCCTTGAAACTCAAAGGGCTTCATAAGCTCGCTCCAAAGTTCTATGGGCCATATCGGATTCTTCAGAAGATTGGGTCCGTTGCTTATAAATTGGAACTTCCTCCTTCTTCCCGCATTCATCCAGTCTTTCATGTCTCTTGTCTGAAGAAAGTTCTTGGCACCAAAATCAGTGGACAAACGATTTTACCCGAACTGGATAATGAAGGATCCATCCTTTTGGAGCCAGAGGCCATCCTCAATCGGCGCACATGTCAGCTTCGCTCTCGCTCTATCATAGAGGTCTTGATTCAGTGGCACGGCATGCAACCAGAGGATGCTACATATGAACCACTCCTTTAGATTCAACAACAATTTCCACATCTAAAGCTTTGAGGACAAAGCTTTTTTTAAGGGGGAGGGGATGTTAGGAACCCATGTCTTTACTTTGTTAAGTATGTTGTTGTTGAACGCATATGCTTTGTAAGTCGTCCCGTAGTATTTGTTGATCAATAGTTTGTGTTATTGTTGTTGGCGCATATGCTTTGTAAGTCGCACGTAGTATTGTTGATCCATAGTTTGTAACGGCCCATGGTTTTGACCCATAGTATTGGCACCTAGAATTAGTATATAAGTGTGTGTCGAGACCTATGAAGGCACCGTGAAGTTATTTGTATTGAGCTTGCTCAAAGGAGGTTGCCCCCTCGAAGTGGCCTGTGATCAATATAAAAGTGATTCTGAGTTCTGTCATTTCTGCTATTTCACGTATTCTTGTTAATTAATTGTTGCAGGTGCATCACACTTCCTAGTAATAATGTGTTACCAACAATTGCAAAGAGGAAACACAAACGTTGAAAAGGTTGGGTGTTAAGTACATATCATATCATGCATGTTCGAATGATTGTATTATATACAAAGGTGAATATGTAGACAAATAGATATGTCTAGAATGCAGGCATTACATCTATTGAAAATAAAAAAAACCAAGGGTAAATCATAGGGTCCTTATAAAATATTAAGGAAAATGCCTATAATCCCAAGGATTCAAAGGCTCTTTCTTTACAATCAATTAGTCATCTTATAGGGGTGGCATGCCTTGCACAAAAGTGCATGGGGAGTTGTGTGGATCACAATAGATTCAATAGACATGAATAATATAGAGGATACATGGTCAGATAAATTCAAGGATGAAGTACAAAGCCTTCAATTGATGATATCCATGGATGTAGTTAACCCATATTCCCTTTAAAACACCAACTATTCACTTTTTCTAGTAGTTGTGATCAATAACAATGCCCCCCATGGTTTTCGATGAAGGATAACATTTTATGTTGGATCTTATAGTCTTTGGTAGAAGGAAAGAAAAGAATATGAATGTATACCTACAACATTTGATTGTTGAATTGAAGGAATTGTGGGAAGAGATACCTATATATGATATATTAAGGCCCATCCGAATAGAGAGGTATTTTATTTTGTATGGCATATGTGTGTACGCCATGCATTATTATATGGGATTAGGATTTTTTCTCTAGTAAGCATGTTTTTTTGTTTGTTTATATTCACAACAATATTATTTGTCATAGTTAATTTGATGCAAATGCCTTCTTCAATGATAACGTTATATGTATACAATAACAATGAAGGCCTTGTAACAAGAGGGTATCATGGATGTAAATGTTGTGGACCTTCTATAAAGGATAGGTGGTCCAAACACCTATGAAATATGGTGTATGAATACTTGGGGGTATTCCTCCAAGAAGACCACCCTTATAGAATACTCTAGCATCTACTTTCAATGGTAAACTATAGAGAACCCGTAGACCTAAAATAAGGACACCATATGACTGGATTATGGCATATTCCAAAGAGAAGGAGAAGAAGTTACATAATTATTTGATTCAAATGGTAACCTATGTTCGATGATCCAAATAATTTTGACACCTATGTTGAGAAAATTCCCATTGGGATGAAAAGAAAATTTGTATTTTATGAGCTACCATATTGGGAGCATCTTAAGACTTCCCACTCACTACATCCCATGCATATATTTAAAAATGTATTATATTCTTTACGGAGGTACATATCATAAGAAATATATATATTAGGTGTTAGGAGAGATATAATTTCTTTAAATACTAAGAAGAAGCATTGGCCAAAAAGAGAAAGTGGAGGAGAGGTTGTCCCCTCTTGGTCTTTTAAAGAAGGTGATGTCCCATGGATTTTGAAGAAAGATTATATTTCTATAGAGAAGGGAGTTATATCGAGTGTGAACCTTCTTTTTTTATTCAACTCTACTCTATGACATTGCTTCACTATAGAAGAACATTTGTTAGGATTGAAATCACATGATTAGTTGAACCTTCTAGGGGTATGTCTGTGGAAAACATGTTTTTTTTTCCACTATAGGTTAACATGAAATTAATTTTGTGTGTGTATATTTTGTAGTGTCATTATCCTGTTCTCGTGCATGGGTGTGTGAACCATGGATTTACCTAGGACTTTGTATGTGCCATATCTAAATTATTTGCATATGTACAATGTATCACATCAAAGGATATTCATATGGATAGCATTCTATGGTGTCATTAAGAGATTGTTGAGATTGCTTATATGATCGAGAAGGAATTTCCTAGGAGTTTCATGGACTTGCAAGTTCATCTTCTAATACACCTAGTTGATTAGGTTGAATTAGTCATAGTGTGCTCATGTCATAGGATGTTCTTCTTAGAGAGGTACATAGTATAGAAAAGGGGTCTATAGAAAAGGGGTATATAGTATATGAGTCAATCTATTATGTCAGTGAGTACATCAAGAAAATTGATGACACGCCTGGTGTAGTGGTAAAGGAAGACTAATGGTATGAATGCAAAAGGGAAGGGGAGATACTTCAAAGACATGGAAAAAAGGTGCATGATAAAGAGGAAGTTACTTTTCTTTTGTAAAATTTATATAGAGTAATGCTTTACACTGAACTTGTAAATATATATATTATCTCATACTATTCATTTTCATTTCATGGATACATCAATGAATTTAGAAATTCACGCCATTGATAAATTGATTCTTTACAATGTGGAGGAAGCACAAATGTGGGCCGCATTTTATGAAGATAAGAGAAGGAAATGAGATAGTGATAGGAAATAATTTATATGGGTGAATGGTATAAGCATGCCTTATCTTGATCATTTAAAAGAAGATATTCCAATGATCGGTCCTAAGAGTTGGGTTGTTGATTAGATTAGAGAGAAATATGGTGCATCCGGTCGTCATCTGCGTGGTGAAGAGGATTCACTAACATAGGGATCGAGGGCAATAAACCGATAATAATATCTGTGTGCATTTTAAACTTTATAATGCACATTTGAATTATAACATCTATATTTTATTATTATTAATCCTCAGGTTATTATACATATGACACTGTCATTTGTTCACATTTTTATAGGTGAATTTGTACTCATCTATGTGGGCATATGGACATCATTTTTGCAATGAGGATGTTGATAGTGGGTGTCTAACACAAAGTCGTGGAATGGAAGTAGAGTATGACCAATCTAGTTGTGCTAGTCACCGCGATGAGTACACAAAAGAGGGGAAGTTAGATTAAGTTAGAAAGCTATGCGAAATCATTCAAATGGACTTCTGATATTTCCAATGTGTTATGTTTAGGTGTAATTGGTGGGATACCTTTGACCAGATTAATATAAAGGAATAATGCAATACTGGGATAATATGAATCAACTTTTGAAGGACGTGGGATGAAACTAAGGAGCCCTATGTTTTCCCACAACATCGCAAGAAAGTGTTTTTTTACCTGCATATGTTGGATATGGATTGGTGGTTTGTACTTATACACAACCCTACATCAAAACATTTTTTTTTAACAACAATGTTATACCGCCAAGAAAGGAAATAATCAAGGTGATGGAAATGGAGAGTGATATCAGGTCCCTGATTTATTTAAACATTTCTATTGTGGATGTATAATTTTATTTGTGCATATCTATAATTGGAAAATTATGTTTTTTTATTCATTTCAATATGTTAAAAATGAAAAGTTATCCAAAAAAATTTAAGCCATTTTGAAACATTTAATTGAAATATGTGATATCATTTTGGAAGCAATTGGTAAAATAGAGAGTGTTTCATCCACTTGTGATTTTCAATGCATTCATTCATAGGTATAAATAATTCAATATTGACACATGATAATGGTGAACACAAATGTAGTTGAGATAAATTTCTTAATTTTGTAAAACACAATTACAATAATGTATGTAGATGCCACAATTCATGCACCTAAGTTAGTATCTTATTTCACATTGAAATGATAAGCACCAACATAATTTTTAAGGATTCGAATAGTATATTTAAGTATAGTATTATAGGCAATTATTTTGGATTGAAAAATCATACATATAAATAGGTAAGTGAATGTTAAATAAGAAACATACAATTTACTACCAAAACATGTAAATTTTGGAAAAAATAGGTAGGCGAATTTTCAGAATAAAAATGACCAATTAGCAAATTTATATTTTGAAAAAAGGCCAGAAAATAGCCATTTAGAGAAATCCCCCCCCCCCCAAAAAAAAAAAATACCCTGATAAGCACAAGGATAATTGAGGTGGTTACATTGTTAACTTTGTGCACAATATCAATTAAGAAACTAAATTTTGTAATTATGTATTAACTTTATGAAAATGAAATGAGAAACCAAATTTTGTAATTCTTGGAATGTGTCTGCTCAACATATTGATATTGGTATAGATTTGGTCAAATTTGATCACTAAAAAGGGTGTTCCAATA
The DNA here is from genome assembly GCA_027924585.1 of Larix kaempferi. NCBI lineage: Eukaryota > Viridiplantae > Streptophyta > Pinopsida > Pinales > Pinaceae > Larix > Larix kaempferi. The sequence goes on from BSBM01000997.1 coordinate 21,013,323, forward strand.
ATACAAACATTTTTACATGGTTAAAGAATTTAGGCATGGAATCGTGTAGAAAGTTGAGTTTTGAGAATAGTGTAGAAAGTTGAGTTTTGATATACTTTAAATCATGTGGTAGATGTATTCACATAGGTAGGTGTGAACCTGATTCACATCAAACATTAATACTACATAAGATATTATGCATGATGAAGCCTTGGAAATATTGTGTTTATTTTTATAAGGTTGAGATGGGCATAAGGTAGCTAAAAACATAGTAAGGCACATATCAATAGCCCTTAGAAGAGGCAATGGTCCTTATCGCATCATTAGTATAAGTGCAAGTTTAAATTACATCAAATAGTGACCAAGTTATAGATTCTTTATTTTTCACAAGAACATGTATTTGTATTACTATAAAAAATATGAGAAGTGTTGTGGACGGACTGGACATCCTTCTTGAACAAATTTACAAAATGTTGCAGACAATATTTAAAATTTATTGGAGTCTAATGCTCCTAGCTATATAACTACCCAATTGATTCTTTTCAAAATATTTCCTACTTTTTTGAAATACATAGCTAGTATAGAACTTCCAAAAAATTCCTGATATTAAAATTTCCTTATAGAACATCAAAAAAATATATCTCAAACTATTGGAATACACTATTATGAGGTGGATTCTATAACTTCTTTTGTGGATAAGACTTTGATTGTCTGGAGCTTGCTACGAATTAGATTTTTTTTTCCATTTCTTTGAGGGGGTTAGGAGTTATGTAGATACCAACTATAGTCTGAGGAGAAGGTCCATCTTGAACCAAAGTGCAAACATGAGGGTCCGGGGATAGGAAATTTAGAGGCGTAACTGATTCTAGCCCTTGTTTGAGGAGGGAGGCAACATTGTCAAGGAAAAAGGAAGACTTGAAACAAAAAAAATATGATAGCTTGAGGGCGCAACAAAATGGGAAATATTGACAACATGGGTGGAGATATTGAAGCCAATACTTTGGACATAGATATTATAGCAAGGTAAACCCAATCCCATAGCCTAAAAAAATTTGTTCATAACATTCATACATAATGATTTCCCACCCCAACATTCACCAATTTTGATAATTTTATTGAGATTACCAAACCCAAAGGAACACAACATAATCTAAATGAGGAGACAAAGCATGGAAGATAGAAAATCAAAGAAAGGGATGGCAAGAGGGTTGAGAGAGAAACTAGGAAAAGAGTTTAAAACGTCCATGGATAGAACTTGGAGCCAACCATTGCTATGTTCTTTGTCTTAGAACATTGCACTATCTAACAAGATACCTCGCACCACGAACCTTTCTATGTCAAAAATAACAATCCAACAGGGGCATATGCTTCCTCTGTAAACCACTTAATGTTGATGGGATGAATTAAATAGATGAATCTATCCCAACTCTTCCTGCTCATAATAACCATCATTAAGGTCTGAGCCTTATTCCTAATGTTATTTTCTCTAGAGGCTAAATGATTTACCATTGTTCCTTCCATCGCAATGAAGAGGATACCACATGTGCCAGGGGACATGCATACTATCATGTTTATACCATGATTGCTAGGAAAAGTAGGATGGAGATGGGGGCACATGGATATGATATTGAGCCCTCCAAATATTATAAATGCATGTCATTTCCCAGTTTATGGTGGAGTGATAAAAAACTTAGGGTATACGACATTTACCAATGCTCCCCTCATTTTCCTTAAATTCTCCAATCTTCAAAACAATTTCCTTTTTTAGCCAAAATTTCTTCTAATTTGTTTAGATATCTTAGGACGTGAAAGGTAGTGACTTGTTGAAAGAGTTGGATGGTGTTCTAAATCTTACTCTTACACCTTCTCAAGTAAGTGTCTCCTGGATTTCTATTTTTCTTAACAAAGCGAATGATAGCTAGGGAGTATCCAATGACAATTAGGTTTGTAATTCCAGTTTCTTTTCCTTTTTGGAGTCCTTTCCATAATGTTAGGATCTTTGCTTGGTTGTTGGAGGCACTTCCAATGTCACATGGGTCGAAGAGAACCCCCCTGCACTTGCCTCCCCTGACCAAGTTATATATTCTTAGTAGAATAATGTGTGTTATTTAAAAACTTAAATATGATAAAATAATAAAAAATACAATTATTTTGTAATTTTTTATAAAAGTGAAAATTTAAGAATTCTATTTTAGAAAGAAGAATTTTCATAATATTATTACTTTATTGCTTTTAGTTTTGAATATTCTTAGTTGTATAAATAAATATTTTATTTCAAAAATTTAATATTAAATTTTAATTTTGAATAATTTAAAGAAAAAATTACATATATCATTAATTTATTTGGGGTTTTATATTCAATTATTTACTTGTAATATTCAATTTTTTACTTCTACAAATTTAAATTTGAAGTCTAATATTCAAATTAAATGACTAATTAGAACTATTCTTAATATTCCCTTAGGGAAGACCAAAGTGGTGTACACAACCTTGAGCAATTTGAGATACTTCTATGAATTACAATTGCTCCCATACATAACCATTTCTCTCCAGTAAAACATCATGCCAGGTTATTGTAAAGATGTTTCATAAATCTGTATAAATACATATCCAACATACGTAATTGTACTATTATGATTGATTTATGGAGCCATTAATTATTTTTAGTGGTCGACGTCACTTATTTTCAATATTACAAAGGAAGACTAGCCAATTTGACGCATAATAGGATCATTATTATAGATTTATCATTGAGGTTGAAGGTAGGTTACCATAGGTTCATAAATACATTTATGTGTTTTTTGAGATCTTAAAGACATATTTCAATAAAATGTTGTAATTAATATATATATATATATATAGTTTGTAGCCAAAAACACCCTAAGTCACATATCAATAACACCTAGAAGAAGCGATGGTCCTTATAACACCATTAATAGAAATGCAAGTTTCAATTACCTTAAATAGTGACCAAGTTATATTTCCTTAGTAAAATAATGCATGTTATTTAAAACTTAAATATAATAAATAATAAAAATATACAATTAGTCTGCAATTTTTTTTATAAATGAAAATTTAAAGAATTATATTATTTAAAAGTGATTTTACATATTATTATTATTTTATCAATTTAAGAATTGAATTTTTTAGTTGTACAAATAAATATTTCAATTCAAAAGTTTAATATCTATTTTTTAATAATTTAAAGGAAAATTTACATACATAATTCTTTTAGTTGGGGTTTTATATTTAATTTTTTACTTTTAATATTTAATTTTAACTTCTACAAATTTATATTTGATGTCTAATATTCAACTTATACTTTTTTTATTATCAACTTTACATGACTAATTAGAACTATGCTTAATTTGGCCGAAGGGTGGACCAATGTGGCATACACAACCTTGATCGACTTAAGATACTTCTATGAATTACAATTGTTCCCATACAACACCATTTCTGTACAATAAAAGATCATACTGAATTACTGTAAATATTTTTCATAAATCTACGCGCATACATATCTAGCGTAGGTATTTATACTATTATGGTTGATTTATGGAGCTACTAATTATCGTTAGTGGTTGAGGTCACTAATTTTCATTAGGAAATCTAACCCATAATATGATATTTATTATATATTTTTCATTGGGGTTGAAGGTTGGTTACCATAGGTTCATAAATAAGTTTATGTGTTTTTGGAGAGACTAAAGACATATTTCAATAAAATATTGTAATTTAAATTATATATATAGTTTGTAACCCTTCGCTAAAAAATAAAAAAATATTAAAATTGATATATTTCATCTAAATCTTTCATTAAAGATTACAAAAAAATGTTTGTAAGGTAATAGCTAAGAATATTTTTTATTATTTTTTAATCTATATTACATTGAAAATAAATGTGTAATGTGTTTATCTATCTAGTAATTTGCATTGATTGTATCGAAGGGTTGAATGAGGTTGATTTTTAATTAGTCGAACCCAAATGAAACAATTTATTTCGTTAAAATATAAATTTTAATTAAATTTAAGATATTTTACCAATTTATTTTCCAAGGAACAAACTCGTGGAAAATCCTCAGTGTATTTCACCATGATTCATGGATGGTAAATGGGGCAAATTTTCAACCTTGATTACAGAGCCTAATGGGGATCAAAAGAGTCGAACACGTGACCTCCCCAACTTTGGGGGGAGAGATATCACATTTGGCTCATGATGCTTGAGCTAACCCTTAGGGATATATTGTTACTAAATTAATTAAGGAAGAGATTGAAATTAAAATTAAATATTTAATTAAAAATGATATGACACATCTCTAATTTAAATCACTGATACATATCAAATTTGATTTTTAAATATATAAATTAATAATGATGTTAATCATTAACATACAAAACACATTTTATAAACAACATCAACATCGACATGATATGGAAAAATAGAATTTACATGAATTATAATCTCAAAACCAATATATATGTCACATGTACATGTCAAATATGTCATCTCAAATTTGAATGAGTAATACTTCTCAAATTTAATTTGAAATTACAAAAAAAATTAATAATAAAAATCATTAACATACAAACAATTTAATATTTCATAAATAAATCAACATCAAGATCAACATGATATGAAAATGGAACATAAATATGAACTCTCTCTCTCTCTCTCTCTCTCTCTCTCTCTCTCTCTCTCTCTATATATATATATATATATATATATATATATATATATCAAATAAATATACATATGTGTGTATGTCAAATATACTTATCAAGTCATACATAAAAGAGAAACAAATATGTAAAAAATACATCACAGGAATCAAATATATACATTTGACCAAATATTACTATCTCCCACCGTTGGAGCTAGAGGCATCAATACCTCCACCATAAGAGCCAAAGGCATGATCAATGGCTCTACCACCATATTTAAAGGCAAAATCAACACCTCCACAAGATAACAATGTAGTAAATAACATCTAGTATATCTCTCCACAAGGAGTCGTATGACCTGATGCGACCATCTTGCCTATAATAGAAATGAATGAAATGGGTGTTGTATCTAGTGGGTTTGCTAATGAAAGAGGAGAGGGAGGTCAGTTGGCTAGTGGAGGAGGAGATAGTGTTCAATTAATCTGTGCAGGTGGGTCAACTTGTGGGGGAGGATATGGTGGTCGACCAACCTATGGAGGTGGGTCGACTTGCGGAGGAGGATATGGTGGTCAACTGACCTATGGAGGAGGAGATGTTGGTTAGTTGGCATGTGGAGGTGGGTTGGCCTATGGAAGAGATGGTTGTTGGGTGGGATATAGAGGAGGAGGTGGAGGAGATGGAGGATCACCAACTGGAGGAGATGAATCAGATGAAGAATATTGAATGTGACATGGTGACCTATCATCCTCTTGAGTAGACTAACTACATCAATAATATGATGCATCAATAGAAGCATATCAGGTGGAAGGGTCACCCATCTCTCTCAGAGTCATGGGTCCTATTTGATTTGGATAGTACATATTGGGTGCACTCCGTGTCGACCCATATTCCCACATAACTGATCAACCACGTCCTAATAGAATCTACAATATGGCATGTGTCACAATCCTGGCCTATGTAACTGAGGTAGCTCATCATCCTCAACCATATCCATCTTAGGTTGGGAGGATCCTCCCTATCATATGCGCCGATATTTTCAAAATAGTAAACAATGATAATTAGACGATTTAAACAAAATGTTACAATAAATCACATGTGCATTAAATAAGATAATAAAATTCAAGTAGATTAATCAAAATATAATGCTAATATTAATTATAGCATCTAGTGGATCTTATTGGGTAAATAAGATGTTTGGAAATGCTCACCATTCCATCCCTACATATGGGTACTACACAAGGTCCATGGCATGATCATGTTTATTGGAGAGCATTTCCAGTACTTCTATAGTGATCCTAAACGAGAACTCCAATTGGCCCCTCCTGGGAAAATTTTTACCCCACATGCTCCTACACACTTCAGTCCCTTGCCAAGGAGGGTTGTAGTCAAATGAGGACCTAGTGGTCGAAAAATCTCAAAAACTAAGGAAAACTAATTTGAAGTAAATGAGAAGATTACCCTCCCATCAAACATAGTGTGACAATGATCCAAAGAAAAAACAAATTGTCACAAAAAATGGTAGACCACATAATATATCTAGGTGTTTGCACTAAAGAATATACATAATACAAAATGGGGAAACTAATGCATTTCCCATCAGAGGTATGGTGGGCCACAGTCATGACTATAAGTGAGAGGAACCTAACCTCCTTTTCAACAAATGCCTATAAATCCAATTGGACACCAATAAATTGGAAGCTAAAAGAGGTAGTGATGTCTCGATTGATATATATTTGAACATATTCCAACCGACTCTCTACTACAATGCTAGATGGGAGATCGAGGAATTAGGGAAAACCTTCCCCTCTCTTGGAAAACCCAATAACGTAATATATGTCTAGTTGTGTGGAATGGAACCATAGATTGAGACAGACTCTAAATGCATGATTGGCATAATCCCACTGATAGATGAATTTCCTTAGTAATGTGGTGACCTGCCTTAGGGATGTCTCCTCCTCATAAAACTTGAGGATGGCGACAATATGCAAGAGCTAACAAGTATTATTTATAACAGGGTGAGGGTACAAATTCCTCTCCCTTTTTCTAGCCTCCCATTCTCATACAACATTGTACCAATTGGCCTGGACTTGCTACTATTACACACACACACATATCAATGTGTGTCTGTAAGTGCAAAATACATTAATGTTGTATGTTAACCATATACAACATTGATGACATTAGTAGGGCCAGGCTGATTGGTACAATCTTGTACAATACTAGGGGGCTATAGAGAGGGAGATATATTTGTACCTTCACCCTATTACAACTCATACTCTACAACTCTTGTATATTTTTTCCTCAATTTTTATGAGGAGATGACATTCCTAAGGGGGGACACTACATTACTGAGACAATTCATATATCAGTGGGATTATGCCAAGCAGTAATTTAGAAAGGTTTTAAATGACTACTTTTTATTTATCTAAATACTGTTGACAAAAACCTAGTCGACAGGGGTTCCCAACACTGTCGACGCCCAAGCCACTGCAATCTCCCTGAGCACCAAACCAAACAAATGTTACCCCTTCTAGCAACACCTGCAAAGAAGATGAGGTCTCACCCGAGATGTTCCAGGGAGAGTTGATGGAACCATGTTTCCGCCAAATGAAGGAGGATGTTGTGCATCAATTGACTAACTTATTGCAACATGTCAGAAATAGATCTAAGCATTCAACTTAAGCATTAATCATAATCGCGACATCATTTAACAGGAACAAACCCATTATTGCAACAAATAAAAAAGTAATGCATTAATTGCAGCAAGGAAACATTGCATTATTCATATATTTATATCACAAAATGACTTACGACAGATAAACAGGAAAGACGCAGGGATTTTGCTCAAAAGATCTGTCACATCATATTATCTTCGCAAAAGCCCAGATACAACAAGATATTCAACCTTCCACTTTGGATCAAGATCAAGATTTCACATTCATGTTCTTCACCAAGATGATCTCCCAAAATATATGATCTCCATACTTACAAACCTACATCTATTTATAGGCTTACACCTTTGCATTTGTGGTCCACTTAAACAACCGTCTAACTACTTTTGAACAAAATTCTACAAAAACTAACCCAAAATCCCACAAAATGCGGTCAAATGATCCAAAACCCCCATAGTGCAGTCTAAATGACCCAAAATATACATGACGCGGTCCAAATGACCCAAAACTACAAAAATACTTGTCACCTTGCTCGTTGCTTTCCTCCTTTCGCAGTACCTTTGGCCTTGCGCGGCATCTGCGATGTTGCAAAACCAAACCACTTGACAACAAATACGAATTATTTTTTTCAAACAAAATGTTAAAACATTAATCTATGCATTAAAAACATTAATTCACCATCAACAACGTATAACAATTCTTACCACACCGCACATGGAGCATCAAACTCATAAGGCATTGATCACGATGCACCTATAAAAAAAATATCACTATAACTAGTGTGTCCATATCGGTCCACACTAGTTAGGTCTGATTGGAATTTTTATTAACTACCTACTTAGCAAGGACATATAGTAATTGTTTTTTTAACTCGTTCATTTTGCACAAACTTAGGGTGGGCACAAAGTTTATGAAATATTTTTTATTTTAAAAAAATTATTTAAATTTTGATTGGTGGTAATAGATGTGTGCATAAAATTATATATATATTTTGTTTTAAATTGTTGTTTGTTCGCCTGTGATTAGGTCCGTCCAGGCATGGGTTTCTCCTTTGGGTCCAGTTCCGAGCGTGTGGTGATGGGCGGGCGAGGCCTATGTAAATGCGTTTTAAATGCAATTTCTCATCATTTTAATGGATGGAAGGTTTATTGCAGGGGGTTTCATTATGTCACTGGGTTGGTGTCATGGATGGGTATGGATTCTAGAGGGAGAGGGGATTTATGTGGGTGCAATGGCCAACGCTTTGTGTGATCTCAGTGGTGTTGAGCAGTGGTATGTTGGTCGTGTTTTTTTCCTAGTTATGTATACTATTTGGTTGGTGTTCTTGGTGGACTTGAGCTATTCTTCGCTTCATTTTTCATCTACCTCGTGAGGTTGGAAATGTCTGCTGATGTGTGTTATTATGGTGTTTTTTCTGATTATTCTCATGTCGACGACAGTTGGTTGATCTCCTCGGTGGATATCACTTGTTATTGGTTTCATTCCTATTGGGATTAGTGAGTATGCAATTATTTTGGTGTTCGTTGGGTGCTATTGATTGGTGTGTGGCTGATTTACTTTGTTGTTCCAGTGGATTTAGCAAATCTGTCGTCACATTTGACTTGGGAGGAGTCGGATTACAGGTTATTTTGCATAGCCTCTTTCTTTTGGGATTGTACTGGCCTATGGTTTTTAGTTTTCACCTTTATGTCTATTGGTTTGCTCGAACCGATTTCAAAACCTGTGCATTGCAGAGGAAATGTGTTGATAGTTTATGGATTGGTTGGATGTGAGTTGTTTGTTTATAGTACATTTCCATTGCATTGCATGTAGAGAAAATGTTTTCGCTTTTTGGTTTCTTTCATATCTATGAAAGAAAAACCTGGGGTGGAATGTAACCATGTTTGGAAACTGGGTAGGGGTGCTCAAACCGTATATTTTTAGGAAATTGAAAAAATTTGTTGATGATAAAATATTTGGCGGGCAGCCTTGTTTTGTGAAGTTGTGGACGAGGGTGATATTTAGGTGGATCAATTGAAGCATTTGAAATGGGGTTTAGCATTGAATGGTAGAATATGAAATGCAGAGATAGTGATTGAAAGTGGGAATGGTTCTTTGCAAGGCGTTTCCATATTATATGTATAGACATGGTTTCTGTTCAATAGAAAAGGAGAAATTAAAACAATACTATTTGGTTGTGTGATATTTTAAAGAGAAATAAACAAAATAACTTGAATACGTTTGATGATTCAGTCACTAGATAAACATAGTGAATAGATCTAGCCAATTGCTTGAAGGAAAAAAAATTATTTAGAGATTGGACCACTGTGTAGGGTTTTGGTGCTTTTATTTGCAAAAGAATCTGCGTTTCCTTTTTTTACAACGTAGAATAAAATTCAAATAAAGGGTTTATTTTCTTTAGACACAATTGTTACAGAACTAGGGCATTTGCTTGAAGGAAGGAAACAATAGGTGTTCCATGGTTTCGGTTGTTTCCCGCACTAGATATTCTTCTTGAGTGGATTGTTGGTGCTATTTTATGTTTTCCATTGTAGAATTAGACATCCAAAAGAAATTATCATTTTCTTATTGCTTAGTTAGCAACATTTTAAATTATTTTAACACTTTTTTAAAGCCTTGTTCGAACATTTTTAAATTGTTCGGACTAGTACTGTCTCTGCTTAGGTTGTATACATATATTTAGAGATTCTTGTAATCCTATTGTTGTTTCATCTTTATGGGTTGCATACCGAGGAGGTGATGCATTTGTACTTGGTCTAATTAAACTGTTTTGTTTGTTTTCACTTATGAGAGAAACCTTGGGTTTAATTCTATGCCAAATGATGGAGAAGGGAATTTCATTGTCTGCTAGTAAATATTGGTTTGATATCTCCTTTGAGATAATATGGCTGATGTATTTGTAGGGTTACATATAGGCATGGAGTTACATCTAGTTGCAATCTGTCAATTCCATTTGTGCCTGTTATACCTCAATATTACACATTACGTATTAGTGTCGCATCCTTGCATTACTGACCTAAACGACAGTTTCCCTTAAAGATCATCTAAACATCCAGAGTGAAAACCATTGGCTGAACACTAAAAGAAAAACCTTTTTCTGCCATCTGTCAACCCAACTTAGCCCTGTTTGCAAGCACTACTACTCCCTACACATCTACAAGGGTGCGGTAGTCATCACTACCGCACGTTTCTCCTTCTCAGGGGCGTGGTACTACCGCGTTATGCTTAGTTATAGGGGCGTGGTAGTCTAAAGTTAGCCTTTTTGCCTTGGATTTTGGGATTTTGACCTTCGAGGAGATTTTGTTGGGATTACCACCCTTGGTTCGATCCTGAATCCTTCTTTGTTTAGCTAGCCTGATCCACTAAACCCTCCATATATCCACACTTCTCTCTTGTTGGTTAACCTTCCCACATGCTATAAGAGAGAAGCCTTCCATGAGCCAAGGGGGGAGTTTTGGGGCATTAAACCTATGATCTTCAGACTTCTGCAGAGATAGCTAGAGGAAGCACTTGGAGTTGGAGGATTGGCTTGGATACCAAGTAACCTTTGTAAGCACTCTTCAAGTTTGTAATATAAGATAACTTGTCTTATTTTTCCCATTTCATATGTATTGTATAAATCTTTGATATGAAATGTATCTAGTTTAGATTTCACCTTAATCTTTGCTTCAAGGTATTTGGTAGCTTGCATGCTTGTCCTTTGTTTGATTTCAACAAGTTCTACATTGGAGCTTTGGGATCAAGAGTTAGAAGCGGGACAAACGTCGAATTGGAAGGTAAGTCATGTCTTTCATCTCTTCTGAATACATTCAATCTTGTTGTGAAGATTAGTTCAGGAACTCAAGGTAGCATTTGTTTCCTTTTTGTCTTAGCATAGAGTCAGTGCATCCTGCTTTATCCTAAGAGAGTTTCTACCTATCTGTAGGGAGAAATTTCTACAACAAAAACTGGCGACTCCGTTGGGGACTTGAATCCATTTTCTTTGCTAGTGAAGTTTGCTTTCACTCATTGATTGTAAGAATTGGGTTCTTTCACCCTCATTTACTTCCCTGTTCTCTGCATTAGACCTCTGTCATGATCCATTAGTCCTCTGGGTTGGAAGACTCTTGAAAGGTCAAAATCCTTTCTTAGATTTCCGCCTTTTTTCTTCTTTTTCAACAGTACCGCACCCCCGACATTGCTTACAGGGTGATAGTTACTACAGTACCGTGCCCTTATACTTTGCTAGAGCGCGGTAGTATCTCAGTACCGCGCCTAGGCTTCCTGCAGACCCGCGGTAGTTCCTGAAAAAAGTAATTTTTTTCTGGTTTTTGTGTGGTTGTTTTCACTTGGTTCCTAATTGGCTGCTTTATTCTCTCTATATTGATTTTGGCTAGACCTCTATGACCTGTGTGATCACACTACACTACTTGCATTTTTAGAAATTCTTTGTGCATTAGATTTGATTAAATGAACATTAAATGAACGATTCATGGGGGGGCCATGAATCGTGCATCCTACAGTCGTTTTGACCCATATTAAGGTATTGAGATCATTTTTTTGGTTTGGTGTGTTTGGATTGCTTGGCATCTTATTTCCTTTATATCCTATCTAATGAATGTTTGGAAAGATTGATTCCTTGTCTCCGCTTTAGTCCAAAGAGAAGCTTGGTTTTGTCACTCTTTTGCTATATTCACGAAAATGGAAAAAATATATGTTCTTCTTGCTTTAATTTGATCATTTGCAATTCTTGGTCTCAAATTCATAAGAAGAAGAAAGGCTTGTTTCAGATTCATGTACATTCAAGTTAAAGATAGAATTGTTAAGTTCTTTTCTTTGTCTTCCATCTAATTGGAAACGTTTGTAGAATCTTTCTTTCCATAGCTTGGATGTGTCTTTTTCAAGTGTGAAAAGATAAGAAATGGGTTAGAATCATTATGTTTGGTGTTCATATGCAGAACTTTTTCATTGCTTTGGGTTAGTTTTGGGTACATATTTTACTTCTTTCTATCATTCTGAAAAGGAATAAAATTGCATGTGCATTGGGTTCTGCATATTGGGAATGGAAAGAATTCTTCCTTACTTTAGCTAGTGTTCATCGAAGAGAAAGGCTCATTTTGATTCATCTTCATTTGCATGGTTTGAGTCGTCACAACACCATCAAGTTGCACTTCCATAACCCGATTGTGTAAGACAACCTCTAAAATTAATCTCCCTAACTAAACCAACATTAACCTCACTTGAGGAAATCAAAAGAATTTAGTAGTTAGGTAGGACACCGGGGATAGGCATCAAAATAATTCCCCCTTGTCATTATCATCTGAGACATAGTTGTTGTCCTATAGGGAATTAAAATCCTCTAGTATTTGTTGACACGATTATACACCAGTTTGTGGAGGGGCCTCCTGACTGTTTTAAACTTTCAGGGGTTAAACCATCGCGAGATTGAGAACCGGATGGACTCTGTGGATTGCCGCACTCCACTTAACCCTAAGGAAACATCGATCATTGTCTTCCTTGTATTCATAGTAATGCAAAGGTGATAAGGCAAAAGCCCCGAAAACGTTTTCCAGCATGTCATGAACGAGGTAGCTTTGTGACTTTTCTTCTAGGGCTCTTTACCTAGGATCCCTTTCGGTAGAGGGATATCCTTCCATTATTGGTCTTTCATTTTGTATTGTTTGACTTGGATTTCATTACCTTGCGAAGGATACAATTTGTTGAGATCTCCAGCTCTTAGTTAGGAGGTTTTGCTTGCTATCTTATAGAGGGTCTTTTTCTTTGTAGGGTTGCTTCTTGGCATTCTGGCCTTTTTGTTGTACAGGTCGCTTACTATGGCAGCGGCCTCAATATAGTTTTTTGAGCTTGCTCTTTTGGCTTGTGAGCCTTGTCTTTTCCTAGCTCCCCTCTTGCATGCTTGGTTGCCTAAGGGTTTTTGAGTTCTTTTTTAACAATACTTCATCCACATCACTTAGTTTTGTTCCATGGAGAATCTACCTCCATGCACCCATGCTCCTTCTGGGACTATTAATCCGGAGACCCCTTTTCAAGAGGTACCTTTCACTTTTCCTCCAGCTGGAGATATTGGTCCTCCCTTTATTGCCACGTTAAATCTTCCTAGATTAACCATAGGATTACCAGTATGGTTATTCAATATGGTAATTCCGATTGCACCCAATGTTTCGAATGTTAATTCTCCACCATGGGAGAGTCAATCCCAAACTAATCATTCCCCTTCTTCATCGGATGAATCTTCTTCCGTTCCTTCTTCCTCGCCTGATCAAAGAAATAGTGTTAGTAATCGGGAGGATAAGAAGAAGAAGAAAAGGAAAGTTAAGAAGAAGAAGGATAAGGAAGAGACCAAGCATAAACCAGTTGCCTCTAATGGCACTCATTCTATGAAAACACCTTGTAAGCCCAAGTTCCCTTGCAAACTATGCAAGGGTGATCACTTTCTCAAGGATTTCCCCGGTCTTTCCCGTGTATCAGAAGTGTGGTCTAAAAACCCCAAACCACTTGTATCATCAACCTCTGACCATCATGTCAATGACACCCCCTCAATCAGTGACCCCTCGATGAAGGGTAGGAAGGGTAAAGTCCTATATCCCTATTTGATATGCAAGGGTATGCACCGTACTTTCCTTTGTCCAAGCATGGATGAAGCTTTGCGGTGGTTGGAAGATAAAGCTAGTTCTCAACTGGTGCCTCCAACAAACCATAGTAAATTGTCCCTCGACCCCCTGTTTGTTGGCCAACTGATCAATTCAGTTTCATCTGTAATTGATCCCACTCTCCCTTCCGAGAGCGAAGTGATCAAGTCGCTGTCATCTCCACTCGATCCCACTCTTTCATTGAAGAAAGTCTAGATTGAAGCAATCATCTTGACACAATCTTCATCTCATTCTTATCTTCCAAGTGAGAGTGAATTGGAAACCGCTGATGTTTTCCTTATCGGTTCAGAATGTCCTCAGCAAGGGGAAACCCTGTCCGTTTTCGTGAGACCCCCTCCAAGTACTGAGGTTATTTCCTTTGATTGGAATGGTCTAACAGAATCTCGTCTTCCTTCAAGCGTTCCTTTTCAAATATCTGTAGGAGTTTCCGATAAAGAAATTTTTCATACGATAGTTGATGAAGGAGCTTCTGTTAGTATTCTATCCTCAACTGCTTGGCAAGCCTTAGGTTCTCCTCGGCTTGTTCCCGTCACTAACCAGATACTGGCTTTCAATAGAAGGCCTATTGGACCTTTAGGGTCCCTCCCTTATTTACCTATCACTTTGGGAGGGAAAACTGTTTGTATTGATGTCATGGTCGTCCAAGGTCCCTTATATTTTAATCTACTCCTTGGACGTGATTACGTCTATGCAATGAAGGCTGTAGTGTCCTCACTCTTTCGAGTGATGTATTTTCCCCATCATGGGAATGTTGTGACTGTCGATCAACTTTCCTTTGTGACGCCCACTCATTGCATAACTCCTAGTTACCATACTTCCCTAAATGTTCCACATGCTTTAGTGGTTTCTTCCCCCTAAAGGGGGGAAAATGGAGCAAAGTTCTATTCCGGTGTCAAGCTTGTTAAAAAATGAAACCATTTTCTCAAGCATAGTTTACTTTTGGTGTCAAGCTCGTTAAAAAATGAAACCAACCATCATTTCAAGCATATTTTACATTTGGTTTTAAGCTTGTGTAAAAATGAAACCAACCATCATTTTGAGCAGAGTTCCCTTTATGTGTCAAGCTCATTAAAAAATGAAACATGTCACCATGAGCATAGTTTCCTTTCTATGTCAAGCTCGTTAAAAAATGAAATAGGTTCCCACGAGCATAGTTTATTCTCTGTTTCAAGCTCATTAAAAAATAAAACCAACCTTCAAGCACAGTTTACTTTTGGTTTTAAGCTTGTGTAAAAACAAAACCAATCCCAAGCATAGTTTACGTTCGGTTTCAAGCTTGCGTAAAAATGAAACTACCTTTGAGCATAATTTCTTTCTGTTTTAAGCTCATTAAAAAATAAAAAGGACTCTTTCAAGCATTGTTATTATCTATTTCAAGCTTGTGTAAAAATGAAATAGATCTCCCTTCCATTTGTTCGAGTCTCTCGCTAGAGTTAGGATTTGAACCTTCATTTCATCTGCCTGGGTCACTTGGTCCTAGTTCTCCCTACTCCCCCTGGTGAACACATTCGGATTAGTAGCCAGGATTTTTAGGTAAGGAAGAAGAGTAGTTAGACGAAACAAAGCTTGGGAGGCATGTTTAGCCGCTAGCAATCATGCAGGGGGCATTTACCAACCTCTGGTCATCATGTTGGGAGGGAACCCACCAATGGGCCTTAACTGTGAGCAGAGTTTACCATTGGCTTCAAGCTCATTAAAAAATGAAATTAGTAGTCTGAGCAAAGTTCTACTCCTGTGTCAAGCTCGTTAAAAAATGAAACATATCCTTTCCCTTTGAGTCGAGTCTCCTCGTAGACTTAGTACCTGAACCTTCTTTTCACTCGCCTATACCTTAGGATAATGAAATGAAGCTTGGGGGCATGTCTTCAACCTCTGGAATTTACGTTGAAGTCAACTCGATTGCCTCTCCACACCACGTTGGAGCTAAGTCACTTACTTCTAGCAATCATGTTGGGGGCATGTACCAACCTTTGGATTTCATGATGAGAAGAAGTTCACCATTGGGAACATTTTCGAGCATACTTTCCTTTTTAGGTTTTGAGCTCATTAAACCATGAAAATTATCCTGAGCATAGTTCATTTTCTGTTACAAGATCGTTAAAATATGAAGCAGACATCATGAGCATTCTTCCAACCTATCTTCGAGCTCATTAAAAACAGTAAGATGGCGTTCGAGCTTACTTTTCACTTTTTCGTGCTCTGGTTAAAAACATGAAAAGTGGTTTGAGATTACTTTCTCATTTTTCGTGCTCTGGATCCAAACATGAAAAATATTCCAAGTGCTTTTGATACCATTGTCATGCTCGTTAAAAATTTGAGTAAAAAGGTGTGTCTAACAAGTATAGGTTTGTCACTTTATCCGGCCTCACTAGACTATTTACGGAAAAGGAACTGTGCCAAGTTTATTTTTCCTTTGTCATACTCGGTCATCAACCATGACAAAGTTGTACATGGAGTCCTCTTTAAGCTCTTTTCAGACTCCTAAAATAGGAAAAGATGGCCAAGCGAAATTGATTTGTTCACGCTTGTAAAAGGATTTGAATGATCGTCTCCCTAGTGATAGTTTACCCCTTTTTCGGACTAGGGGGCACTACTTACGAAAAAGGAATACTCAAGCCAATCATGACTAGAAGAGTCCTCTCCCGCGTTGTTTTACCCTTTTTCGGGCGATGAGGCTACCTTTTGAAAAAGGACCATTGGAGTCTTCTTTAGTTATTTTCAAACTCTCTACACATGAAATGACGACCGTGTTTTCCTTCCTTGGACTCATTAAAATTCAACATCGAAGGGCCCACTTTGGGACAAACCCCTCCTTTCTCAAGAAAACATGTGAGATTGGACTTATCTATGAGATGAGCTATACTGAGCATCTGTTATCCTCCTCAAGCTCGTAAAACAACAAAGAGGTACTCATCCATCATGTCGGGGGAAAATGGGAGAATGAGTCAAGTTTACTTTGTTGGCATCTTGTGAGTCGTCACCTTTGAACATGTCATGCATCCTCACCTTGTCTATTTTGGGTAGTCAGTCTTGCTGATAGTGTCATCATTATGATCATGCATCCTCATTATTTCTATGAGTTCACACTTCCTGTGGTTCTTTCTGTTCAAGCAATCCCTGCTTCCAAGCTCTGTTTCATGCCATTATATGTTCAAAGGGTTATTACCTTGAGTCCACCTCCACTTTACGTCAAACCTTCCCTTTGTGTCAGTACATATTCTATTGTTTCATCAGCCCATACTATCTCTCATCCTGATTTCGTGTCGATGATGTGGGAATCATTATGGCCCACCTTCGACGAGTCTATTCCTGTCAATAGCAAATCACTATCCAGGAATTAGGTTTAGGAGTCAACCACTAGTACCTTGGTTCCTGCATGCCTCAATGGCAGGTTTCCTCGTATTCAACAACAGGTTTTCATCATTGACCTCTGATTGAATGATCTCTCAAATGCTCGAAATCAACTCCTTTATTCGCATTTCATTGAGATGTACTATAGATGCCTTGGGGATCATCGTCATCATTGGTGATTTACCTCACATTTGTTAACGGTTCACATCATTGACCGGTAAATCAAATGGTTTCTACCATGTTCGACTTCAACACCTTGTAATCACATGGCTAGATTCGTATCGTTTGCGATCGGGTAGAAGACCTTGGATACCCTTTTGTATTTTGATTACGTCTAGGTTGCAATGGAGATTTTTTTGTATTGTCACACAGATCCACTTATGTATTGGTCGTGGCTATGCCATTATTGTCTCATGGATCTACACTTGTTCACAGTAGCCATGATTTGTCTATAGTCTATATCATCTCAGTACTCATGGATCTGCAATGTATTGGTCAGCATCCATGCTTTGAGTCATTTGTTTCCAAGCATGGGAATGCCCGCCTCGATGGTATATCTGACATTTTGTTTCTATTTCAGCCCCTTGTTGCTCCCCTAGATGCTATCTCTGAACCATATTTGTAAAGTATTTCGGCCATCAGTCTCTTCTAACCTCACACTTTAGGGGGCATCTGTTATACCTCAATATTACACATTACGTATTAGTGTCGCATCCTTGCATTACTGACCTAAACAACAGTTTCCCTTAAATATCATCTGAACATCTAGAGTGAAAACCATTGATTGAACACTAAAAGAAAAAAAATTTATGCCATCTGTCAACCCAACTTAGCCTTGTTTGCAAGAACTACCGCTTCCTGCAGATCTACAGGGGCGCGGTAGTCATCACTACCATGCGTTGCTCCTTCTCTGGGGTGCGGTACTACCATGTTATGCTCAGTTATAGGGGCGTAATAGTCTAAAATTAGCCTTTTTGCCTTGGATTTTGGGATTTCGACCTTCGAGGATATTTTGTTGGGATTACCACCCTTGGTTCGATCCTAACTCCTTCTTTGTTTAGCTAGCCTGATCCACTAAACCCTCCATAGATCCACACTTCTCTCTTGTTGGTTAACCTTCCCACATGCTATAAGAGATAACCCTTCCATGAGCCAAGGGGGGACTTTTGGGGCATCAAACCTATGATCTTCAAAATTCTGCAGAGATAGCTAGAGGAAGCACTTGGAGCTGGAGGATTGGCTTGGATATCAAGTAACCTTTGTAAGCACTCTTCAAGTTTGTAATATAAGATAACTTCTCTTGTTTTTCCCATTTCATGTGTATTGTATAAATCTTTGATATGAATGTATCTAGTTTAGATTTGAACTTAATCTTTGCTTCAAGGTATTTGGAAGCTTAAAGGTATGTATCTTGTATAAAGGACAAGCATGCAAGCTTCCAAATACCTTGAAGCAAAGATTAAGTTCAAATCTAAACTAGATACATTTCATATCAAAGATTTATACAATACACATGAAATGGGAAAAACAAGACAAGTTATCTTATATTACAAACTTGAAGAGTGCTTACAAAGGTTACTTGATATCCAATCCAATCCTCCAGCTCCAAGTGCTTCCTCTAGCTATCTCTGCAGAAGTCTGAAGATCATAGGTTTGATGCCTCAAAAGTCCCCCCTTGGCTCATGGAAGGCTTCTCTCTTATAACATGTGGGAAGGTTAACCAACAAGAGAGAAGTGTGGATCTATGGAGGGTTTAGTGGATCATGCCAGCTAAACAAAGAAGGAGTTAGGATCGAACCAAGGGTGGTAATCCCAACAAAATCTCCTCGAAGGTTGAAATCCCAAAATCCAAGGCAAACAGGCTAGTTTTAGACTACCGTGCCCCTATAACTGAGCATAACGCAGTAGTACCGTGCCCCAGAGAAGGAGCAACGCACGGTAGTGATGACTACCGCGCCCCTGTAGATGTGCAGGGAGCGGTAGTGCTTGCAAACATGGCTAAGTTGGGTTGACAGATGGCAGAAAAAGGTTTTGCTTTCAGTGTTCAGTCAATGGTTTTCACTCTAGATGTTCAGATGATCTTTAAGGGAAACTGTCGTTTAGGTCAGTAATGCAAGGATGCGGCACTAATATGTAATGTGTAATATTGAGGTATAACAGTGCCTAAATACAACTCGCATTTTACAGTAAGTGGTGATTGTAATATTTGCTTCTTTTTTTGTCCATTGCAATTACTATGGGTGATGCTGGCTATCAAATTACGGCTTGGATTTATTCACCAGATCATTGGTAATGTATTCTTTTGCTGCTAATGAAATTCATTGAGAGACGTCATCTTTCCATTGTTAATTTGAATCCTAGTATGGAAAGGTTTGGTCACTTCCTTGTCTTTGTAGAGACAGATGTTAGTTAGCATTGTTTCTTTCTTTGTTGTTGTATAAAAATGTTTTACCAATGCCTAAAAATTTCTTCTATTTTCCTTCTTTGTGCTTAATTTAATACAACATTGGATATAGAATTTGGAATTAGTTCTTGGTGCAAACGCCTATTTCATTAAACTTGGACATATTCTAGTCCAATTCACTTTGAAGACGGGTCAAAAAGAACATTTATGAACCCTAAAATCAAGGTTTATAAAGTGCTAAATTTGGTTCCAAAAGTGCCAAATCCAGGTTCCAAAAGCATACTTTTTCTTTCGATATTGCCACTTTTGAAATTGGTTTTTGTGCTTTTCCGATATGATAAATATGATAATGGCACTTTTAGAACCTACTTTTTCCTTTTTGGAAGGCTACTTTTGACACTTCCAATACTTAAATTTACAAATTTGAAAACTGATTTTGGCACTTTCAAGCTCTGATTTTGCACTTTCGAAAACCAAACTCGACACTTTACAAGTCTTATAATCATAGTGCAATTGAAAATACTAGTACAAACAAACATTCAAGTGTACTATTTAACATAATACTTTCATTTTTTCACAATTGGCCTTTCATTTGTATCGCATTTGTTCATGACTCATATGATGTTAGGAACCCGCGTCAACCCTTCTCTTTACTTTATTAGTATATTGTCGTTGGATGAAAATGCTTTGTAAGTCGTCTTGTGAGTATATTGTATTATCCCACATTGTTAGTATATTGTTGTTAGACGCATATGCTTTGTAACTCGTCCCATGAGTATATTGTATTATCCCACATTCATGGGGAGTAATAGTTGTTTAGCTTAGAATTAGTATATAAATACATGTTGAGGCCAGTGAAGGCATCCATGAGTTATTTATATTGAGCTTGTTCAATGGAGGTTTCCCCCTCGAAGTGGCTTGTGATCAATAAATATCTTTCGTGTTCTGTTATTTCTGATATATCCTTCATTTTCATCATTTAATTGCTGGAGGTTCCTCACATATGAAGTTTCTTTGTGTTTAAATTCAAATTCACCAACAATAATTTCTTCCCCCTTTTTTACTTTTTTGTCTCCATCGATATTTTTTTATTTCCCTTTATTACTCTTTTGGATTCATTTTCTGTGACTTTCTTGCGAAATAGAAAACCTTCCATTTCTAATATCAATAACATTTTTGTATGGGGAACTGCACAAAAATATTACTTGTCATGGTATATTTCGGAATAAATTTGTTTTACCAATTTAGGTAGAAAATAATCTTTGTCTCTTACCTTCCAATGACCAACCAACATTTGAGTGGTGATTAACATTGCTGGAGATACACATTTTTCCACCAAGCCCTCGCCTGGTTCATTATTATCCAAGGCTCCCATATCCAATGTGATTTGTTGGATAATATCCATGGACATCGTTGATCCCAGCTCTCATTGTGGATGATCCACATGTTCAAAAGCAATCCAATCATCTTGACCTGGAAATTTATAGGTATACATTTTATATAACTTTTTGCAAGTATTCAAGGTCAGTATCCCTATTCATAATTTAGTTAATTTAAGCAGGATCTTTAAAAAATAAATGTTTACCTTCTTGTCCATATTTTGCATCATGTCCACCAGTTTGGTAGTTCTTTTTGGATTCTCCATCACATTCAATGTCTTCATTGGATGTTATAATTTTATTGGAGGATGTATGAGTTTGATCTTTATTTAAATCTTTAGTAGAATATGAATTACATAATCGACTGAGAAAAGTAAAATACAATAAAATAATACATTTCAAAATGTTAATACACATACCTTGGTTTATATCCAAATCATGATAGAAACTGTTCATAAACAACTCTTGATTTATTGTCTCCACAATAGAAATAGTTATTCTATTTGGTGACCTAATCAACGAACGAAGAACTATACCTCCTACATACAATGAAAAAACTATACCTCGAGAAGAGACCAGTCTAGAAACAATGTGATACCAGAATTCCTGTGTCCTTTCTTTTGCAAAAACATGGCTTCTCGAACTATCATTGGTAACCTTGGACAAAGGTAAAGCAATCATTGGTAGGTTCTCATCCTTCCAATCCATATCCATTTGAAAAGTAGACAAATTATCCTCATCCCATCTAATTCTCCAATACTGTATAATAGAGAATCCTATAAATAAGTCCTTTGAAAAATCTCTATAAACTCCCTTGGTAGGATTTTGTGTTACCACTTTTTTTTATTTATTTCTTAAATGTGTGAAATCTTTAGAAACCATACATGAGTTTTCCATATCAGCTAAAAAAATACAAGTGCAAGCCGCTTCATTTGCTTCTAATTAGTACAACAACGCAAGCATATCTTCTTCTGTCTAGGCACTAGCACAATTACACATATCAACAATAACAAGTTCATAGCTGATTGCCGCACCAAAAAATGAAATGGAACTTAGTGTGTTGACCAAATATGCAGGATAACAACATAGAAAAGCAAATTGTGAACTATCTTTGACGGATTCAATGGACATACCCACCCCATCTTTATTGATATATATGTTCAATATTTTCTTAGTATCTTTTGGTAATTTTTTACCATTATCCTCTTCATATTCTTTCTTTCTCTTTTTTTCCAGGAAATTTTGCTTTCTTATTGGAGCATAAAATACTGCACAGTTGCTGGAGATGATTTGGAGCAATTTTATAGATTTCAATGGCATTATTGTCAGTGATAATCTGTGAACAAAAAGTATGAACATCATGAAATTTGAAATATTCATAGATCGAATGCCTGGTTGACCTCTTGTCCTTGATTCACTTGCAATATTGATATAAAGTATCTGCAAAAACATTTTTTTTACTGATGTGCTCATCCAAACTGATCCATTGATTATATTTTCCATCATAGCAGTCCATTCATCTTCATCAAGATCACGCAATGGTATATAAAAATTAGATCCATGATTCTTTATTTTATTTTGAACAAAATCAACCTGAGTGATGTTATTGGGTGAGCATGGTAAGGAACCACTTTTTTAAATATTGAATACAAACATCCATTTTCTCTATAGTCGATCCTATGTCAAAACAAGAGTTAGCTTGTCTTTAAGGCTATCCTATGTTTGAACAACAAAGATATCCATGCATTCACCTTGGAAGTCCTGCAAACATATAAAATTAAATATAATAATTAATTTACTAATTTCAGAACACAAGCATCAATATACGGAACTTGATTGATAAGAAGAAAAACTCTATACCTTCGAATCATCACAAGAAGTGTTTCCCTTTTGCGGGAGGAATGGCCTACCGAAAGATATCCATTTTTACCTTGCTTTTACAACTTGAGAAATGAATGGAATGTCTGCAAATTCCTTGTTTGATAAATTTTGTTGTTTGCTTAATTTTTTGATAACATTTTGAGGAACATGTTTATGTAGAAGATGAGTTGTTCGATGACGATACCTTGAATGGGCCGATTGATATTTATTAGTTTCAATGATTTTTTTTTTCTGCGCTGAAATAGTATGCTGCCCATCCAATATATAGAAATTTATTGAAGGAAATTGATTTCCTCTTCATTTCTAGGAAGAAATCCCAACTTGGTATCCTTATCAAAAGGCAATAGAATAACATCTCTCAATGTTGTTGTAAAAGTTGAGACAAGAGATAAAATCATCTTTGAACGACTTTGAACGACCTCCTCATCAAATTTTCAATATTGCAAATGCAGAGGCGCAATAACACATATTGCTACATCAATAGAAAAAACTTTCTCATTGAACAAAAAGTATTTGATCTGTTCTTGTTGAACTTCTTTTGAGATTTCAAAGCTCTTAGTCGCTTTCCACATCATCGATTTAGAAGGACTTGCTTTGAGTTCTTTGAAGGAACATTTGGTCACATCTTTTTCAATATGGTTGAGAGATGATATTCTAAGGTACAAAATAATTTTTTCATGGTCCACATTTTTCAACTTATTTTCAATATTCATGTAATGAAATACAGACAAGGTTTTCACAGCCATGATTCTTTTCTTCCATATTGACAAAATTATTTTCTTCAAAGATGACACATTATTAATTCTGGACCGATTACAAACATCATACAAGGGAAAAACCCACCCTTTCTTCTCAAAGGAAACTGGATCTGAATCAGGACCACTTTTCATTATATTTGGTTGAAAATTACAAACCATAAGATTAGTCTGTATAAGGAAACACCGGTCTCTCTCGATCACTTCAACTTGAACACGTAATAAATTGTAAAAAATGGGATCTGCAAATGTCGATATTCCAGCTCAAGTTGGAACTCCTTTGTCATCCAAGAAGAATATATATAAATCTGGGTACAAATTATCTGGTTGATCCATCTCAACATACCATCCATGCTTGAATAAACCAAGGTTGTGATCTTTTAACAAATCAAGGAACGCGATTTCCTGGTATTGACTAAGGCTAAAAAACGCAGGCATATTTTATCTGCAAAACAATAAATATTGTGTAGTTAATATAAGAATTCATACAATGTTTATAATTATCGATTAGTGTTTGTATATTATATGTATACTTGCAAATTTTCAGGAGAATGATTGGTGGAGAAGGAACGACCACTCATTTCTAAAATCAACTGATTGATTAGGAATGCATATGCTAGGATTATCCATGAGAGATCGAATGTACATTTTATATAGTCTTTTGAGAAAGAATCAATCATAGAAGGAGCGATCATTATTTCATATTTATTGTCATTTTAATTTGGTATTTGTGCTTGAAATAAACAGATCGAGGATGTTACGGGAAGTCACATTTCAATCAAGTGCTACTCCTTACCATTTAAATGTATCTTTATTGTGGTTTGTAGAAAATGGATCGATGCAAGAAGGAGCGTCTGTTCCTTTCTCAAAGCTACTTATCTCAAAGTTATATAGATATAATATCTCCATCATATTCTTGATATTTGGAGAATATACAAAGGGGCGTCCGATCCTTCTTGGGTTCACCATTCTGGATATAGGTGAATTGTTGGATGACCATTCAGAGCTTCAATAGTTTTACAATTATCTAATAAACGAAGGGGCAAAAGATCCTTTAACTCCATGATATTCTTGATATTTGGAGGATATAGGAAGGGGTGCCCAATCATTCTTGTGTTTACTATTCCTAATAATAATACAATACAAAAAGGGTCATCCATTCATTCTTGTGTTCACCATTCTGGATATAGATGAATTGTCGACCTAAACTTCTTAGGTTGAATATATTTACATTTCTATCATAACTAAAGTGGAGGACGACCCTTCTTGTGCTCAATATTCTTCCAGTGTTCACCATTTTGAATAAAGATGAATTATCGGCCTAGCCTTTGTAGGTTGAATATTTTTACATTTCTCTCATAAATGAAGGGGAAACCAACCCTTCTTGTGCTTAGTATTCATTTTGTAACAGTTCTATAATACAAGAAGGGTCAACTGTTCCTTCTTATTTTCACCATTCTGGATATAAATGAATTGATGGATGGCCATTCATAGCTTCAAAAATTTTACATTTAAGTCTAATAAATGAATGAGCAACCATTCCTTTCGCTCCATGATATTCTTGATATTTGGAGGATAGAAGAAGGGGTGCTCGATCCTTCTTATGTATACTATTCCTACTAATCCCACAATACAGGAAGGCTCGGTCGTTCATTCTTGTGTTCACCATATTGGATATAGATGAATTGTTGGCCTAGTCTTCGTAGGTTGAATATTTTTACATTTATCTCATAACTGAAGTGGCGATCGACCCTTTAGGTGCTCAGTATTCTTTTCATAATATTTCTATAGTAAAAGAAGGGTCAGTCATTCCATCTTGTGTTCACCATTCTGGATATAGGTGAATTTCTGGATGACTATTTGTAGCTTCAACAGTTTTACAATTCTCTACTAAATGAAGGGGTGGAGGATCCTTTCTCTCAATGATATTCTTAATAGTTGGAGGATATAAGAAGCAGTTCTCGATCCTTTTGGTGTTTACTATTTATACTAATACTACAATACATAAATAGTCGACTGTTCATTCTTTTGTTCACCATTCAAGATATAGATGAATTGTCAACCTAGCCTTCATAGATTAAATATTTTTACATTTCTCTCGTAAATGAAGGGTCGGCCGACCCTTATTGTGCTCAATATTCTTCTAATGTTCTCCATTATAGATATACATGAATTGATGTCCTAACCTTCGTAGGTTGAATATTTTTACAATTCTCTCATAAATAAAGGGGCGACAGACCCTTCTTCTGTCCAATATTATTTTCATAATAGTTCTATATTGCAAGAAGGGCTGGTTGATCCTTCTTGTGTTCACCATTCTGGATATAGGTGTTCACAATTCTCTATTAAAGGAAGGGGCGACCGATCCTTTCTCTCAATGATATTCTTGATATTTCGAGGATATAATAAGGGGCAATCGATCCTTCTTATGATTACTATTAGTACTAATCCTACAATATAGGAAGGGTCAACCATTCATTTTTCTGTTTTCTCTCATAAATGAAGGGTCGAGAGACCCTTCTTGTCGGAAGTTGAAAGTCGAGACAAACATTTTTTATATGTTATAACTTAGTTGATGTCTCGATCCCTACTATTTACTACGGAAGTCGGAAGTTGGGAATCGTTGGCCTAGCCTTCGTATATTAAATATTTTTACATTTCTCTTGCAAATGAAGGGTCGTCCGACGCTTCTTGTGCTCAGTACTTTTCTAGTGTTCACCATTTGGATGTACATGAATTAACGGCCCAGCCTTCGTAGGTTGAATATTTTTACAATTCTCTCATAAATGAAGGGGCGACTGACCATTTTTCTGCCCAGTATTCTTTTCATAACAGTTCTATATATCCTGTAAGAAGCGTTGGTCGATCCTTCTTATGTTCACCATTCTAGATATAGGTGTTCACAATTCTCTACTAAACGAAGGGGCGACCGATCCTTTCTCTCCATGAAATTCTTGATATTTCGAGGATATAAGAAGGGGTGCCTGATCCTTCTGGTGTTTACTATTCTGACTAATCCTACAATACAGGAAGGGTCGACTGTTCATTCTGACTAATCCTACAATACAGGAAGGGTCGACTGTTCATTCTTTTGTTTTCTCTCATAAATGAAAGGTCGACCGACCCTTCTTGTTGGAATTGGGAAGTCGGGACAAACATTTTTTATATTTTATAACTTAGTAGATGTCTCGATCCCTACTATTTACTACAGAAGTCGAAAGTTAGGAATTGCCATCCTAGCCTTCGTAGATTAAATATTTTTACATTTCTCTCATAAATGAAGTGTCGATTGACCTTTCTTGTGCTCAGTATTCTTCCAGATTTCATCATTCTAGATATACATGAATTGATGACCTATCCTTCGTAGGTTGTATTTTTAAATTTCTCTCATAAATGAAGGGGTAACCAACCCTTCTACTGCCCAGTATTCTTTTCATAATAGTTCTATACTGCAAGAAGGGTTGGACGATCCTTCTTGTGTTCACCATTTTGGATATAGGTGAATTGTTGGATATAGGTGTTCACAATTCTCTACTAAGAGAAGGGGTGGTTAATCCTTTCTCTCCATGATATTCTTGATATTTCAAGGATATAAGAAGGGGTGACCGATCCTTCTGGTGTTTACTATTCCTACTAATCCTATAATACAAGAAGGGTCGACTATTCATTCTTTTGTTTCCTCTCATAAATGAAGGATCGACCGACCCTTCTTGTCAGAAGCCGGAAGTCAGGACAATTTTTTTTTATATGTTATAACTTAGTTGATGTCCCAATCCCTACTATTTACTATGGTGCAGGGATATAAGAAGGGGCAGTCGATCCCTACTATTTACTAGGTGAATTGTTGGATATAGGTGTTCACAATTCTCTACTAAGAGAAGGGGTGGTTAATCCTTTCTCTCCATGATATTCTTGATATTTCAAGGATACAAGAAAGGGTTCCCGATCCTTCTAGTGTTTACTATTCCTTCTAATCCTACAATACATGAAGGGTCGGTCATTCATTTTTCTGTTTTCTCTCATAAATGAAGGGTCGACTGACCCTTCTTGTTGGAAGTCGTAAGTCGGGACAAACATTTTTTATATGTCATAACTTAGCCTATGTTCTGATCCCTACTATTTTCTATGTAAAGCTCAATTACAATTGGAACATGCAAAATACCATGATATTGGTGATTTGTTATATGTATTTTCCAAGTGGAAGGCTGCCCTAGATCAATCTTAGCATGAATCTTTGTATTATCCCTTATTTCAAGGGATAAGGTCTTCTTTCAACAATTCGTAATTGTTAATTAAGAAGAATAAATCTTATGTAATAATGGGGAACCACCAAAAAGAAGAGACAAGAGCATTTTGTTGTACCAAGGATTTTGCAATAATTTGTACACTCCGATAAATACAATCAGTTTATTTTATCATGCCTTATGTCGGTAATTAGTTGATCAAGTTTTATTGATGATTATTGGGTTCCTTATTTATTTTTCTTTCATTGTATTTTTCTTAAGTTACACATCTACCGACATATGAATTAATGTGGTTTTTCATTTATTATTCATATGAAGGACAATGTCATAGGAAATATTTTGCTCTGTTCTCATGTTCTTATTAATACTATGTAACTGGAAATTTACCTTTAGTATTTTTCAGTTAATTTATTAATTGAAATATCAACATAATTGAAATAATTACAGTTATATTAACTTTAACAAAATTGAGTAATTGTTAGTATCTTTGTTTTGCTAAAGCAACTACTTATTGATCTAATCAAATTGTCATTTGTCAAATGGATAAATGCCATAATTATTAGTGCAATTGTTCTGAAGATATTTATCTATTCTTAACCTCTTATTAGTTGAACTAACTAGTTTCTCTTACTTGTTTTCTTTATGATATTAACTAATTTGTCTTATTTAGAACTAACACATTTATTTAGGTTTTTCTCACAGAGTGCCAATGGAGGCCTAATATCCATTGAGTTCATTTGTAACAAATGGCTTGGGACTAGGGTAACTCTCGAGTGGAGTCCCTTAACATCCTTGGATCAGGCTGATTCTCCCTTATGCTTAGCAGTTCCATACCTGATCAGTTTGGGCCTATAAACAACCCTCTATGAGCCAGGAGTGCTGATAAAAAACTGGTTTGTCAACCCTAACAACTTTGTTGGCAAAAAAAAAATTTTAATATCCTGTCTATTTTCTCATACAACCCTATAAACTGCTTTCTCACATGTAATGTAGAATGTATGGGTTAGCTAGTTGCTGTCTTTTTAAACTAGAATGGACTCCATTAATGCATCATGTTGTCACCACTGGGGATGTATTCAATTGGGCACACATTTTTTCTATTACCATGAAGGATTCCATCATGCACGATGTGAAGGATCCTCCCACAATGAATCCCAAATTTTATTTTTCGACTTATATGTTTGATATAATGTGTTCATCATTTGCATTCCCATCCATGAATTGGAATTAGTGGACCAACCAACTGCCCCCATTTCATATCTATTGCTCTGTTATGTGGGAAGACAATTATAAAGCTCACATTTATGACATCCATGACAACTTCTTCAGTGCTGTATATTTTGTCATTTACAAAACTAGTGCCCCACGTATTTTAGAAGATTTCAAGCACTTAGTATCATCTATGGGAGATTGGTACATTGGGGAATTATTTACATATGTCGCAATCTGGGGGGGTTTATGTTCATTTTTTTCCCATATTTGTTCCCGATAGGATGGTATTACAGGATGTTTCCATCATATAACAACTGATGGGATATATGGAAAATGCACCACTATGAAAAGGAAGGTCTAGCCAAAGTTTCCTTTGTACATTGGTCAGTTTGTAATCCAAAAATATGCTCATGCTCTACTTTTAGAAAACAAATTAAATGAACTCGAAATGGGAAAAGTAGTAAAAAGGATGCATGACCCCAAAGGGATCATTGCAAATCATTTCACACAGGCTCATTTGAAAATCCCTTATGAGCATGAAAACCAGCCTGATGAATCCATCTATATGAGGGCCAAAACTTTTAAGGAATTGTTGATAAGCATTAATGATCCCGATGAAAGGAATTTTCTCCATGAGGCTTAGATGCAGTAGAAAATCATAATACATAAGGAAAGGAATCAGATATTCCAGACTTAGGAGAAATCCTTGAGGGATTCCATGGAGGCTGATGTAGGCACTTCTAATTCAAAGGAACAAACTACTACAACACCATGTGACAAGGGAAAAAGACCTATCATAGCAGATCATCCCGAATAGAAATTACATAAATTGAACATTTTGGGACAAAGGGCTGAAGCACTTAAAGGTAAATCCTCTATTTCTTCCTAGTCTATTTTCTCCATTTCCACTACTTTCAACTCTATTGTGCATGTAAAGGTTGAGAAATTAGAGTCTAAATCCATTGAAACAATCACCACAATGGATAAAAAAATTCCCATTATCATCAACCTAGACCAAAAGTCACCTGAGGACACATTCCATTCCACTCAAATCTCACAATATTTCCCATTCCTTTCCTCTGTGGGTTCTACTATAGTTGATGATATCCCCCCACCAAGTATGTAGGTTTTATCCACTCAAGTTTCACACTCTCTGTCTACTCCTAGTACAATTGTACATACCCAGCAAGATCCTTTCGCACTTAATTTACCACACCATGATACCATGAATGCAACTAATTATTTGCTCATCTCTTCAGCTATGTCAACTATACAAACTCAGTCAGGCCAAACATCCGTTGATATCCAACCATCTGATCCATTGTCCTCTGTGCCTACCACCATTGTCCTTGCTCAGTCAAGTTTGCCTTAGCAAACTGAAATTATAACAACTTAAGGTTTTCTAGAGATATCACATAGCTCTTCACAAGTCCCTCCCTCCTACTTTAGTAATCCTACCACTCCCTCTGCCTAATCCAAGTGCTCTCATGCCATGTTTTTCTCAAGAATCAACAGATTTTGGGGAGGATAATGTAGTTTCCCTTGGAAATTATTGTTTCATTAGAAAACATAAGTAGTCATCAGACGATGAACTAAAAGGCCAAGGGAGGGAGAAATCAATCCCAAGCCTATGGAAAACTAGATCATTTGGAAACATGACACATCTAATTTTAGAAAATAATCCATTGAGACAACAACAAATGTGGGAGCCTTTTTTAGGGATAATTATGATACTATCACAACTTTAAATCAGATGATAGATCAATAAAAGGGCAAATGCAAATATTTAGAGCAAGAGAAGGAGGTTTTGAAGGTTGATTTCTTAAAAGAAATCAGTGAATTGAAAGAAAATTTTGAGAAAGAAATTGCAGAACATCAGAGACATTGCCAGCCGCTCTTGGAGCATAATAAAGAACAAGAAACAAGCTCTTTCATCAGTCCGAGGATATTAAATCTATAAAAGAACAATTGGAGCTTTTGAAATCTCAACCCACGGGTTCATAGTTCTGCAAATCTACTGTAGAAGAATTCAAAATTTGGCCATTTATGTTAATGAAGAATTCAAACAATCTCAGAAGCTCTTCTTCGAAGGCCTAAACCAGATTCAAGATGATTTCAATGAATTTGATAATTTTTTAGAGTTAGTTTAAGATCACTTACAGAAACCAAATCGAAGTTTGAATCCTCTTACAATGGAATTGTCAATATATTATGTTCCTCCTCTCTTCTCCCAAACTTGAAAAGGGTCATGAGATATGATTGAATTTTATAAGACAACTCATACGTAGCAAATTTGTGGAATTTCCCTACAACCATTCAAATCTCTGCAACAAATGGTTGTAGATGGTTTGCATAAATGTACAAAGATGCAAGGTTGAACACTCCTTCATGTTATACCATTGGAGAAGAGGTGGATTTCCTAGCACATTGACCATTGACACATTCAGGAGTGCATCACGCCTGGGAAGCCTCCATTGGATAAACCAATGGCTACAAGGTGCTAACCCTATGACTTATGTGGAAACTCCTCTTCTCCCGGTGTTCAATGGGGTACCACTAACAATCTTGGGAACTCATAGAAGTGTAATTAGGATTGCTTAAAGGAAGATGTGTTAATAGTGAAAATTATAGACATTAACTAGTTTTCTGGGAAGCAGAAAGGGAAGCTAAGGGTCACAAGTTTCTATAGAACCTTTGTAGATATGACCAACATCATGTACATTAACAACATCATACATTAATTAGACTTCTAAAGGATAAATTGACAGCTAATTAATCCTAATGGAAATTTTACTAGCTATTGGAACATGAGAAGGAAGAGAGAGATATTGGAGAAAACTTGGAGATTTATTGTTGACTCAAAATGTCAGAAAGGACCATGTACATCAGAGCGATTGTGCTAAGAGCATCA
This sequence comes from Larix kaempferi, assembly GCA_027924585.1. Lineage (NCBI taxonomy): Eukaryota > Viridiplantae > Streptophyta > Pinopsida > Pinales > Pinaceae > Larix > Larix kaempferi. The sequence continues at coordinate 21,045,426 of BSBM01000997.1, forward strand.
ATGCTAGCAGTGACATAAATAAATAAAGAGAAAGAGGAGAAAGAGGAACTTGAACCTTAGGAAAAATTTGGGAACATGACATAACAAAGCCATAATTTTCACTGTTGGCTGGGATGGAACCCCAGGTAGGCAGCATCAATAGGTGAAGATGGGCATGAAGAAGTAAAACATAGGTCGAGTGTTTCCTACAAAAGGAATGGAGGAAGCATTAGTGTTTCTGTATTTGGATTGTGAGTGTGAGGAGTGAATCGATGGTGAAAGTGCAAATCTGAGTGCAAAACCAAATGACTGTGGACAAGGGTTTAGAGTAAATTATTAAACCTTCGAACCCAGATTTGATGTTTTGCAGGGATTATTGAGTTTTTTATTTTCCCTTCACCATGTAGATCTATTGGGGTTATCCTAAGGAAGGAAAGGCACACTCACCCCCTCGTCGACTTAGCGAGGCACAAAGGGTGGTCCCAATTCAATAAATGAAAGATCCAAGTACAAAAGAAGCAAATCCAAATTATGAAGTATAGAATAAATAAAATAAACATAAAAGTTGTAAACGCAGAAACTGTAAACACAGTGGATATGGGGTGGCCATTGACTGGATCTTGATAGACGACGAAGGTTCTATAAGGACCCTTCCCTTAAAAAACATCTTCAACATAAAAACATTTTATGCATATGTAAAAAGCAAAAGGAAACATGAGAAAGTCCCAGGAGGGAAGAACCATTTTATGCAGATGTAAACTAAGAAAGGAAACAACAAAAATACTAGGCAGGTAAAAAAAAATTTTGTGCATATGTAAACAATGAAAGGAAACAAGAAAAATTACCCACAGGGTGAAAGATTGCATATGTCTTTCTCTACCAAGTGGTGGTGCTTGCTCAGCTGTCGAATTCGGTTGTCTTTGTCTACTGGGCAGTGGTAATGAATCTGCTCTTTGTTTTCCCTTCTAAGAGTTGACAATATGACAAATGTCCACGCCTCTTGAATCCCCTTTCTTGTTCGGCATCTTGGTTATTACAATGGTCGTATGCTCTCCTTTACTTCCACTTTGGGACACCTTGCCTTTTAGCTCTTGGTTTTCAGCACTCAGTCACCTGCCATATGTCCTTGATTCTCTTGGGCATTGTTGTAGGTACAACAGATCCCATGTTTTCATTAAAACATAAGAGCCCCAAATTTTTTCTACACAAAGGTAATGTTTAAATCCCTTGGTCATTTTGGGGTTTTTCGCCCTACTTATCATGATTTTATCCCTTTGCCATGATTTGATTCAGTTAGTTATTTTCCCTTTGAAAATTCCTTTGGTTTTTGTTTTTGTGAGTTACGGAAAGATTTTTTTTTCCCAAAAGTTAGCTCTTTCCACAACCCGCATTCCAGATCGCGCATACGGATTTTTTTTGAATTTTTTTCCAATAACTATGGTATTTTGCACCCACAACCTGCAACCCGCAATTGTGGATTGCAAGAAGATTCTCAAAATAGTTTTGCATGTTGCATTTCCACAACCTGCAACTTGCAATTATGGATTGCATATTGTGGAAGGGTCATTATGTTAAATAGTGTCGTTAACATTTTTGCAACCCACAACCCACAATTGCGGATTGCAGAAATTTCTGGTTTGTTAATACTTAAAGTTGCAATTCCACAACCCGCAACCCGTAATTGTGGATTGCAGATTGCAGAAAGAATGTATATATTTTCAAAATAAACGCTCGCAACTCTTCTTCCGCATCCTGCATGTTTAATCTTAACCATTGATTTTGTCTTGATCCTGCAGATGATATTACGTTGTTTAATTTGAATAACTAATTGGATTTTTCGTTTTTCTTCACCAATTTTCAAATTACAATCAGGTTCCTAACTGCGATTTTCACCCTCGGCCAGACATGAAATTGTAATCACTAATCCAAATAATTCATAATGATCGAGTGTTTAGATTTGGCATCAAATCATACGTGATATAATGAAAATATTATCTCATTTTAATCGAAATTTCGTCGACACATGCTGTGTGTTATTTCGTTACAGACGTGATAATTGCAATTCTCGGAACGTAAGATTTTAATCATATCCATTCATTACACTCAGTCATTTTGGAATCTTTATTGATTTTTTTTTAATACAAACATCAATATGAGCAATTCGTTGGTCGTCGTATTGCATAGAAAAGTCTTTTTAATCAATTTTCAGAGATTTCCTTCTAACAATTACAAACTGTGAGCAACATGCAGCAAAGTCACAAATCTTCGGTCAGATTTTGTGAAGAGAAAGAACTTCAACCTCATCAATACCATGAGCCTGTGTCGCCGCCTTTTGTAGAAAATGTTTTGGATGACAACACTGGCAGTGAAAAAGAAGACTCTAAAATTCAATCCATGTACATATGGCTCCCTCAGAGGAAGAGAAGTTAGGTCACTGAAAAACATGTTGATCGAGACGATGCGATTATCTGAGATTTTATAATCAATGCAACACCTGTCACCCCACCAATCCCCTTGAAGGAAGGACAAGTGGCTAAATTTTTAGTTTTTGAGGACATTATCGATCATCATAAATCTTCTAAGAAAAATATTTCAATGCCCTTGCCATCCGTCACAGACAGTTAGTAGATTGTTGTTATCTTTCACAATTCATTATGGGATACTTCCTCGAAAGTATGTGATGAACTATTTAGGGAATTTTGTGAAATCTTTAGTATTAATCACTTTTGGAGATGATTTAGCAGTGTAAGTTGATTTTGTAATCCCCATTTTATGGGAAGTCTATCCTTTGTAACTATTTTGTAACTATTATTTAAAGGGTAGAGGTCTCATGGGGTAAGGGGGGAGAAAATATGCAAAAGAAGACTAGAGATACTCTTATTAATGAAGAGATTGTAATTTCTTGCAATTTTGAGCTAATACGGTTAGTTTTCTCTTAATTCCTCTTTTGTCAATTTATCAAATTTATTTGATGAATGTTGATTTTCACTTCAGTTTATTAATGAACACTGTTTAATTTTTGCAATAAATAATTCATGCATTGATCCACAGTTTAGATTTGTCTCGATTGATGATCTGCGTGTATTTATATTTTAAGTGAATTTATTTAATTAAAACATTTATCTATTTCTACAAATTATTAACAAAAATTATTAAATTAATGTTAATTTTTCAATTAGCATTCCAGCTACAGGATAATTTTGTATGTGCATGATATTCAAACTACTATCATTTAATTTAAATTGTTTGATTTTGTTTTGAGGTAATAAGTAAAGATCTAATTTCACATTTATGTTAAACTAGTGATAAGACTTATTAAACTTTCAGATCAAGTTATCCTGCATATCAACAAAGCACTTTCTTTAGATTAGATCTAACTTAGATTAGATTTGTTTTAAGATAGATTCATTTCTAAGAGTTAGAACACTTCGATATTCCCTCACAGGAAGACATATCCTTTCAGAATCAAACCCCTTGAGTGCCAGCAAAGGCCTTTATATCCATGGGAGTTAACTACACCAAACAGCCTGGGCATAGAACTGCTCTTGCGCATTTTTTTTTTAAGCCTTTCAGATTGGGTTTTCACCCTCTATTTCTAGCCTTGGACAACATTCCAACAACCTACATACCCGGGGATTCAACAAAAGGCATTAGAAGGTGGTCTAGATGCAAGATATGCCTAAAACAAACTACTAAGATGACCGGTTGTTACTCGTAATCACATGCAGGCATCAACATCTGTGGAACAACTAGTACAACAACCAACTGTGATTCCTGCTACCCCTATGATAGAGCATGAAACTAGAAGGGTTGATATTGTCTTTATATCACCCACTAGGGGATCCCTTACGCTTGAACAACTATTGAAAGGTTCTTTGGATAGTGTTTCTAGGTTACAACAAAGGATCATAGAAGAGCGTAATCTTGGACTAGAAGCAATTCAACATCACTAGAACAACGATCCGCAAGTTAATAATCAAGCTAATTAAAATTTAGGTGACCAAAATACTAAACACCACGATACATCTAGACAACAATAGTCCCCTAATTTTAACCTTGATTCCTTATTCGAAGAAACATAACAAGATCAGCCCTACATTTCGACAAGTGGACCACCACCAACACCTCCTTCATCTTCCTCATCCTTATCTGAGGATTCATCTGACAGTGAGTCATCCTCCAGTTGTCCTTTGGAGGATATACCCGGGGTAGAAGGTGGAAATAGACCCTGGCTCAACCAGGATGTTGTATTTATAGTTGGAGAACAACACAGACTCCCTAAGAATCCCGAAAAGTGGCTCCCTAAGTTTGACCCTGACAAGAAATCACTTGCCCTTGATCATATTAAAACTTTTTTGCAGACCATCAGACTTAGGAATGTCATCCATGAAGATGTAATTTGTATATTGTTTCCTTACACCTTCCAGGGAAAAGCATCCACTTGGTACTTTTCCCTGGAAGCCAGATCCATCTCTTCCTGGGATGACTTTGAAAAAATGTTTATTCAGAAATTTGGACATGACAAGACTCCAGAAGACTTGGTAATAGACTTGCCCTCAATGAAAATTAGAGGAAAGGAGAGAGTGAAGATTATAATTAAAGGTTTTCATACTTGAAAAATAGAATCCCTACCACTGTCCTTCCTGCAGAAGAACTATTGGTTGCTTATTATGTCAAAGGTTTACCGGTTCCCATTGCTATGTGGGTAAAAAGAGCACAAAAAAATAACTTGTAGGAGGCCTTTGCTGAGGCTATTCAAGTTGAAAAAGATATATTTTTCTTGAAGGATAACCTTGATGATTCATTATAACAACCTTCTATTTCTCGCAAGAAACCAGATAATCCTCCAAAACCCACTGTGCAGAATAAGGACCCTTTTGAAATGAACGACATGAAGAAATTCCTTCAAAAGACTTCCAACGAAATGGTAGACCTGAAAAACACCAACACAGAAAACTAGAACAATAACAGGGGATTCAATATACAACCTTTCATAATACCTTATCAACGTTCGCAAAACCAAGTCCCACCTAGTCCTGATGAAGGATTGAACTCTGAAGAAATTCTTTCTATCTTTAAAGCTTTGGTTTCAGAATCACATAATTCTCCTCATCATTTAGATGAAAACCCACAAGAGAATCAATATCCTGAACCACTAGATGAAGTAGAAGATCAACAGAAAAATACTATCAGTTTCTTCTCAGAAATTCCCATGGATGAGGAGGAAGATGAGCCTGAGGTTGTCTTCAATGTCCAACACCCCTATAATACAAGGAGCAAAGGACAGCCTGCACAAGAACTCTCCACTTCAACACCCACATCAAACAAAGGTAAAACATCAGCACAAAAGGACACTCATTCCTAAAATAGAATACAGTCTGATTCATGACTTGAAAAGAGTGAAAACAAAAATTTTGCTTTTTAAACTTCTAAAAATCCCTGCCATGAGAGACAGTCTGCCCAAAAGCATGATTGTCAACAAAACTAGAGAGGCCCAGAACAACAATCTAGAGACATACTCTAAACTTGGAAATCAGAAACCAGGTAGCAAGAAAACACCTCCTTTCTTTCTTACTTTTGAAGTTTTCAATAGAAATGTCCATAATTGTATGATAGATTCAGGGGGTTCATCCAATGTGATGCCTCTATCTGTCTGCAAAAAGATAAATGCCTCTTGGGAGCCCTGCCCTACTCAAATTGTCCAACTTGATAGATCCAAAGTTAGGGCAGTGGGAGAAATGAACAATGTCCTATTAACACTATCTACTCACCTAGTATACACCAGACTGTGGATATTATTGTGGCTGACATCCCTGAAATTTATAGCATGTGGTTGAGTAGGGATTGGTCAGAGAAGCTCAAAGGCTACTTCGCTACTGACTGTCCCACTTATGACTTCCTAATAATGGAAGACCAAACAGAATCAAAATCAGTAGGGAATCTTACATGAAACAAATTTTCATAGACTTAAATGATCCCAGTGATCCCGCTACATACTTTAGCTCCCATGTGGAACGTTACGCTTTCAATACATTCTTTGGGGATCTACCTGTGTATTTTTCACCCATTGAGAATGCACAAAACGAGTCCCAAATTGTTAATCTTAATACTGTTCCATTCTCAGGTTCTGTTGTACATAATGTATACAATGTAAATACAAATTTTAGGATAGATTTGAATTCATGGAATTTTATGGTTCTAGATCTAAAGATGGAGTTGGTGCAAGTTGTGTCTTGATTGTGTTAGGAACCCATGTCAACCCTTCTATTTACTTTGTTAGTATATTATTGTTGGACGCATATGCTTTGTAAGTCGTCTCGTAGTATTTGTTGACCCATAGTTTGTATAATTGTTGTTGGACGCATATGCTTTGTAAGTCGTCCCGTATTAATTGTTGATCCATATTTTGGATTGGCCCATGGTTTGTATTGACACATGGTATTGGCGCCTAGACTTAGTATATAAGTTTGTGTTGAGGCCAATGAAGGTACCGTGAAGTTATTTGTATTGAGCTTGCTCAAAGGAGGTTGCCCCCTCGAAGTGGCCTGCGATCAATATAAAAGTGATTCTGAGTTCTATTATTTCTGCTATCTAGTGTATTTTCATTAATTAATTGTTGCAGGTTCTTCACATCTGGTATCAGAGCACTTTCTTCGGCTCGCTGGGTGAAAATTCTGCCATTTTTTTTTGCATTTGTTGCAACTTTGGATTTGGGAATAATCCCTATCCACTTAATTCTGGGAAGTACTTGGGAATTAGCCCTAAGAATCACTGTGAGGAGTACCACAGGAACCCCAAAGTAGCTGGCCCATTGAGAGGACCTGCCAACAAAAAGGGAAATGACCCCTACCTGATTGACTAGTTCCCACCCGTGAGGTAAACCAAGAGCTGTCGTTTGTGGCAAAGCGGTTATCAGTTTTACCTGAGTCGTGGAGTGAGGTGTACTGCCCCAATACACAAGCCGTCAAACAGCATTGGTGTCTGAGTGAAACCCCTGAACTGTTAGGAAGCCACACATACCTAGGGTCCATATCTATTTTCAGCTGAATAGTTGCCAATCACTGCCGCGTCGTTTCAGATCCATTCTGAAAGCCATTCCAGATCTAGCCATTTCAGATCCATTCTGAAATTCGTTCGAGATCTAGCCGTTTTAGATCTATTTCAGATTCATCCATTTTCGATCCAGTTGGTGCCATTTCAGATCCCTCTGTTTCTGATCACTTCTGTGCCATTGCAGATCTATCTGTTTCAGATCCCTTCCGCGTCGTTGCAGATCCATTCCTGAAAAAAAAATCTATTTTTTGGCTATATCACCCTTGTTTTCACTTAGTTTCCCTTGAAACTTCCATGACACCCCGGTAATCCCATTCTGCATATTTCATTCTTGAGGACCCTATCTCAAATTCCACTTCCCAAAGCCCAAAATCCCATATTTGTCTATTTTTAAGATTTTCCATAACTTCTTCGGTTTTCACCCAATCGCCTTCAAATTTTATCACAGAGTTCATTTCCTCATTCTGCTTTTTTGTCCCTCTTTGCCAAATTTTCTCTTTCTTTCACCCCGCTTATGAAATCCCCATTTTTTGCTTCCTTGTCAAACAGAAAGTGTCCAAAACCTAGTCAAACCCCAACTACCCCTCCGAGTTTTTCTCAAATCCAAATTTCCCTTACTAAATAAGCTTTTGTTTGTGTTTTTCTATCCATTCCCCCCACCACAAAAAAAAAATCCTGGTTATGGTTGTCACCCGTGCAGGAGCAACAACCATGGAGGAAGCACTTGTAGCCATCCAAACCAAAATCCAAGATATGGATGAAACATTTCTCAGCTTCCATCTTCAGCATTCAACCATGAACAATAATTGACACCACGAATCTTTGGTAGCTAATGGGTTCTCTTCTTCTAGCAATTTCCGTGGTCTAACTCAAATTTCATTTCTTTAATGGTAATGATCCAACTGGATGGATATATCATGCAGAACAATATTTCAGTCTGCATAATACTTTTGATGTCCAAAACGTTCCACTTGCATCCTTTTATTTGGAACAGGAAGCCCTTCAATGGTACCGTTGGTACATGAAGGCTCATGACGAGCCAAAATGGAAAGATTTTTTCCAACTCCTTTTGCAACGATTTGGTCCTAGTGCTTTTGATGACTTCACCGGAGCACTCACTAAACTTTGTCAAAGTGGCACTGTGAGAGAGTATCAGATAGCATTTGAGAAACTAGCCAATCACACAGAAGGATTGTCTGATGAATTCTACAAGAGTTGTTTTATCAGTGGTCTCAAGGATGAAATCCAGTTAGAGGTTAAAATATTATGTCCCAACACAATGATGGAAGTCATAGGGTTGGCTAAGTTGGCAAAAGACAATATTGCAGCCCAACAATGCTCCAAACCCACTTTTGTTCCCTTTCGAAATATCGGTTCTCAACGACCTCCCATACCTCCAGCTCCTCGACCAACTTTTATCAAGAATTTGTCTAAAATAGAGATGCAGGCACACAAAGAAAAAGGGCTTTGTTATAATTGTGATGAAAAATTCACTCAGGGACATAGCTATGTTCAACAAAATCTCTATCTCTTGGATATGGATTCTTCGCCTGCCTCTACAATTGGTCAAGAAACTCCAGATACAATGGATGATCAGGTCAACATTCAGGAGCCGCCTATTGACCCCCCATCTCAAGATGAACAACCAAAGATATCTCTCCATGATTTATCCAGCACCACCACCCCCCAAATAATGCGGGTCAGGGGTTACTTCAAGAAGCTTCCTCTTACAATACTCATTGATTCTGGTAGCACTCATAACTTCATTGACCCTCAGATTGCCAAACATACTGATTGTTTTGTTCATCCTTGCTCCAACTTTGAAGTCATGGTTGCCAATGGGTGTCACGTCCCCTCCCATCATACCAGCATGATGGAGAGGACGTGGTGCTAAATTGGGCATCTAGCCCCATAAGAATTTAACTAAGCATTCCCATAATATAAAAGGCATATGGAATATATGATTATAAGGAAAGCACAGTGGAAATAATATCAATTATACATTCATCATTCATTCAAGATATTCATTAGATAAATAATTGCAAAGTTAAGCACAAGAGAATACTTATCTTAACAAAGTAGTCACAAGCAACTGGCTATGCAACTACAACGTTCCACCCAACCATAGGCCAGTTGTGCTTATCAACCTCTTGATACAACTGCCACCCCCAAGATGGGCATGATTTCTACAAGGAACCAGGGAACAACAGACTCACACATAGCCAAGCATACACCAAATTTAGCCAAACCAATCAGCAGTTGGGTTTATCAGGCTGCTAGGACATGGAAATGAAGAATTGCTAAGCTAGTGAGCTCAACCACAGAGCTATGGGTACCCCTCCCAGATCTATTCAGATTGGCACTCACAATGCCTAGACACCCAACACAAGGAATTATTCTCTTCATTGCCACACAGTCCCTCAAGCCATACCTTCCTTTCTAGTGCTCTCAGGATGTGCACAGAAAAGTAGCCAAAGCCCTCTTGATCTTCTTGAGAGGTTGCTCCCTTCACTAGGTTTATCAAGCCAATTCTGTCCACTACCACTCCAAGTTTCCTGCTCACAGATTCCAAACCAAAACAAAGATGCACATAACAGCAAAGCCACTCTCATTAGGAATGATAAAATGTTTCTACAGTGAGATGCATGAGGTGGGGCTTCCCGAGCTTCAGAAAAACATGGGAAGACCCAAAACGTATTGGAAACTGGGAAAATTTGACTAGGAGAGAAAAACCCATTCTAGAAAAATGCCCTCAGGGCAAAAACGACCTCTCCCTCAGTCTTAAATTGCGTCCCTCCTTCCCCAGCTGCTGCACACTACCAAAAATGAGTTCTTGGGCATGGAAAACGCAGGGTTAAGGTGAAAAACGTGAGGATAAAATTCCAATGAGCTCATTCTGCGTGAGAGATGAAAGACTAACTGTTAAGAATGGCTTTGGGCACCATTTCATGGGTGTTTTCTTGCCCAAGGAGACAAAACACATTTTCCCAAGTTGATGGCTTGCCCATACACAAAATTGGCTGCCATACCTCTTCATTCCCAAGGCATTAACTGCCTCAACCAACTCTTGGAAGAATAAAATGATTGGGTCCATAACCCAAAATGGGTAGTTGGTGGTTTATGGGTTTCCTCATTGACACATGGATTAATACCATTGGCTCAAGGGTTTGAATAATTTCCCTCCCTTTTCCTTGTACAATCATGCCCCATCTCTTTTATTGCATTGCATAGCCGGTTGCGTATTTTTTTATTAAAATTCTTAATTACATGATGTCTTATATACATTGTGCCTATCTATCACAAGAACCATAGGCATCTATTCCTTTAATCACCGATACATAAAATGCTAAATCAATGGTGGGGCCTTGGCCTTGAGCTCCTCACCATGATCAAATTACAATATTTACATCATTTATGATTTAATACAAAGGGGGTCAAAATGGGGACGTGACATACCCCTCCCCTTACATTAGCACTGTCCTCAATGCTCATCAGGATAGAACAAAAATGGATATGCCACCCTCATGGCATCCTCCAGCTCCCATGTAGCCTCATCGGGACCGTAGTGCTTCCATTGCACCTTTACCTGTCCGGTGGCTTGGTTCTGGAGCAATGTTACCTTCTTGTCTAGGATGCGCAATGGATCAGTTTGGAATTCTCCCTCGAGTTCCACCTAGATCACATCCCAATTAATCACATGGTTAGGATCATGTACATATTTCTTAAGCAAAGAGACATGAAAAACATTATGAGCTTTAGTGCTAGCAGGCAAGGCAAGTCTATATGCAACTGGCCCTATTCTTTCAAGCACTTCAAATGGTCCGCAATATCTAGGTGATAGCTTGGCACAACTCCCAAGCTTCAAGGAACTCTTCCTTGATCTCACTCTAAGATACACATGATCCCCAAAACTGAATTCCCTATGCATTCTATGTTTATCTGCATAGCTTTTGTGTCTATCCTGGGCTGCTTTTAAATTTTTCCGGATCCTTGCAACCTCTTGTTCCATTTCCTTAAGCAATTATGGCCCAAGTACAATTCAGTTCACTGGATTGTCCCAAGTCACTGGTGTTCTACATCTTCTGCCATACAAAGCCTCATATGGACTCATTCCCAATGATTCTTGCTTCCCATTGTTATATGCAAATTCTACCAGGTGTAGATAATCCTCCCACTTGGATGGCTTGTCCATTACATACATGCGAAACATGTCTTCAAGCACCTGATTTACTCTTTCTGTTTTCCCATCTGTTTGAGGATGGTATGCGGTACTAAAGCTTAGCTGTGTACCCAAATCTGCGAAGAGACCTCTCCAAAAATTGGAAGTGAACTTGGTATCCATGTCAGAAATTATTGCCTTAGGCAACCCATGTAATCTGAAAATTTCCTTCATGAAAATATTTGCAATGGCATCGACTTTATGTGTGGATTTAACCGGTATGAAATGTGCTTCCTTTGTTAACTTGTCCACCACAACCATGATGGAATCATGTTGTCTCTTAGTCATTGGCAATCCTGTAATAAAATCCATGGAAATTATTTCCCATTTCCATTCTGGGATTGGCACTGGGTGCAATAAACCTGCGGGGTGTTGGTGTTCAACCTTCACTTGCTGACATTTCATGCACTTAGAAATGTATTCAGCAACATCCTTCTTCATGCCTAGCCAGAAATAATATTTTCTTGTTGTAGCAATTGTTTTCTGATATCCTGGGTAACCAGAGTATGGAGCTTTATGGATTTCATCCATAACCATTCTCCTTAAATATGCCACATTGGGAATATAGGCTCTATTGTTATAGGTAATATATCCGTCTTCCTCCAAATGATAACCTTCATACTTCTTGCCCAGGTCTTGCTGCTACAATTTTCCCTTTATCTTCTCATACACTTCATCTCCAACCATATGGTTAACAATCTGTTGCTTCAAATCTGGCTGGCAAGTACTAAGCGCTACCACATACATTTCACTTACCTTCCTGCTGAGTGCATCAACCACCTTGTTTTCTTTCCCTTTTATGTGTTTGATCTCGAAATCAAATTCACACAAAAGTTTCAACCATCTAGCTTGCCTAGCATTTAAAGTCAGTTTATCAAACAAGGACTTCAGACCACAATGGTCTGTCCTTAACTCAAATTTTCTTCCCATTAAGTAATGCCTCCACATCTTTAAAGCATGTACTATGGCTGCAAGTTCTATATCATGAGTAACATAGTTCTTCTCATGCTCCTTCAACTTTCTTGACTCATAGCATATCACGTGGTTGTCTTACATAAGAACTCCTCCCACTCCTTGATTGCATGCATCGGTACACACCACAAAGTCTTTTTCCCAGTCTGCAATCTTCAGAATAGGTGCACTTGTAAGAAGATTCTTCAACCGCTGAAAACTTTTCTCACATCTTGGTGACCATTTATATTTTGTCCCCTTCTTTTGCAAAGAAGTGATCGGGTTTGCAACCTTGGAGAATCCTTCGATAAACCTCTTGCAGTAACCAACAAGGCCCATAAAAGATCTCACATCAGTCACATTCCTTGGAGTTGGCCAATTCATAACGGCTTCAATCTTCTCAGGGTCTACAGATATTCATTCGTTGGAGATGATGTGACCCAAATAATGAATTCTATCTTTATAAAAGTCACATTTGCTCAACTTTGCATACAGCTTATGCTCCCTTAGTAATCGCATTGTCATTCTCAAATGTTCTTCATACTCTTCTTCATTCTTAGAATAGATGAGAATTTCGTCTAGGAACACAAGAACAAACTTGTCCAAATACTTGCTAAAAACATTATTCATGAGACACATGAATGTAGCTGGTGCATTTGTGAGACCGAATGGTACCACTACAAACTCATAGTGTCCATACCTCATTCTAAAGGCTGTCTTATGGATATCTTCTTCTTTGATTCTTACCTGATGGTAACCAGACCTCAAGTCAATCTTTGAAAATACCTTTGCTCCTCTCATTTGGTCAAAAAGGTCATCAATTCGGGGCAATGGGTATTTGTTCTTCACGACGACTTTGTTCAATTGCCTGTTGTCAATACATAACCTGAGTGTTCCATATTTCTTTTTCACAAATAGAATAGGTGCTCCCCACAGGGACACACTTGGCCTAATATATTTCTTTTCCAGCAACTCTTGTAATTGCATCTTCAATTCTAGCAATTCCGGTATACTCATCCTGTAGGGTGTCTTAGACACTAGTGCCGCTCCTGGCACAAGCTCAATTGTAAAGTCAATGTCTCTCTTTAGAGGAAGTCCTGGAATCTCATCAAGAAAAACATCCCTGAATTCTTGCAATACATGATAGTCCTCCAATTGAAGAGTTTCATTCTCTGTTACCTCTATAATGTGGGCTGCATACAATTGACATCCCTTCCTATAGAACTTCTTCAGCTGCATGGCTAAAACCTGTCTGACAGAAGTCACCTTTGGAATGCCTTTTACAACCCTTGGGTTTCCTTCTTCGTCCATGCATTCAAATGTCTTATTGTAGCAGTCCAGTTTAACCTAGTGTGCTTCTAACCAATCCATTCCAATGAGAATATCATAGAAACCTAGTGGTAAAATATTCAGGTCTACATAAGTGAATAGCCCATCCATCTCTAATGGAAATTTCGCTACTATTTCACTAACTTTTCTCTTGGTTCCAGTGGCTAGTTGAACTAACCATGATTTACTATGATTTAATTTCTTGAAAGCACAAATCTCAACAATTCCAGGAGTGACATAACTGTGAGTAGATCCAAGATCAATCAAAATAGAAACAGATTGCTTAGCAATCTTAACTTCAATATCAACCACAGTTGACTGATGATCTGCTTGGCGGTCGTCTACTGTTGCATAGATTATAGAGATTGTCCTTGCCACTTGACCCACAGTTTCAGCTCTTTGGATGTTGTGAACTTGATTTGCATTCCCATTCCGATGTGGACAGTTCCTAAGCATGTGGTCTCCTCCAAAACCCCAACATTGAAGTGGTTCTCTTGGTTCCTTTGGATCTCTTGGCTTGTCTCCCATCATCCTAGTTGGCTTACTCACGACCTGTGATGGTTTCCTTTGCTGATTCCGGAATTGAGGAGGCTTCAACCACTTCTTCCTTTGATCAAACTTTTCGTTTTTACTATCCTTCCATGCCTTATGGAATTTTGGTTTGCTTCTGTTTTGATCAAAGCAATACTTGGCCTTTCTTATGGCCTGCTCGAGAGTTCGAGGTTCATCAAACTCAATTCTATCTTTATATGACTGGGGCAGTCCACTTAGGAAACGCTGAATTTTCACCTTATCATCTCGAATGTACCTAACATACCTCAGCAGTTCCAAGAACTTGTTTGCATATTCCTCCATGGTCAATTGTCCCAATCTCAACTCATGGAACTCTTTGATATTATCATCATAGTACCTATCGGAGAGGTACTTTTGCTTGAAGTATTTCTTGAACTGCTTCCACACAACCTTCCTTTCATTGATCTTCTTCACTTGTCTGGTGTGTTCCCACCATATAGATGCTCTTCCATTCAAGTTGAAGATGGCTACCCTTGCCTTCATATTTCTAGAGTAGTCTTGGACTTGGAAATATTTTCTCATCCCAAGAAGCCAAGCTTCAGCTTCTTGGCTAGACTTTACTTCTCCATCAAATGTAGGAGGTTTTTCCTTCTTAAATTCCCCATGTGAATTGTTCTTGTAGTACTTCTTCCTCTTGCTCCTGTGGGATGAATAACTTGAACCCTCAATGGATTCTTCAGAGTCAGTTGATTCATTAGAAGAGATCTTTGGAGTATATGTTCTGTCTGTAGAAACTCTTCTTGGGATACTAGCCCTCTTGCGGGAATTCCTCCTAGAACTACTCCCACCCCTTTCTAGATTTGATGTCTGATGCCCAGAGTTCATTTGACTTTGGATGTTTGTTAAACTCTATAGCATGGCTGCATTCAACTGATTTTGTTCTTCCTGAGCTTTAATCATCCTTTCATTATCTTCCCTGCAGCTTTGCAACTCCACCCTTAGGCTTCTCATGGTGGCTGCAATACCTGGAGGAGTCTCTTGATTTCTTCTCCCATTAGATTCTGTTTCAGCATTTTCAACATGTATGTTTTCCCCCATGGCATCTGTCTCAGGTTCATATAGATCCTGTGCATCATCCATAATGTTGATTTTCTTGGCCCAACCAAGATCCAAAACTCTTTGATTGTATTATCTAGAGTGCTACCCTGCTGTAACTGTTATTCTGTTAAATGTGTTCATCAACACAATTGTTAGCTGCATTATATTCTCATAAATTCACAAATTACTTCATGCACATGGAAAAATATTACGTTGACAATTTGTCAAATCACAATCAACGACATATGAGGGGAAAAAAAAAAGGAGGTCAAGGGGGCTTTCCGGCTTTTGGCTCGCCACTGCAGGGCGGGTCGAGGGCAGCGCCCTCATTTTTTTTTTTTTTTAGGAATCTTGCCGCAACAGGTGGTTCACT
This sequence comes from Larix kaempferi, assembly GCA_027924585.1. Taxonomy (NCBI): domain Eukaryota; kingdom Viridiplantae; phylum Streptophyta; class Pinopsida; order Pinales; family Pinaceae; genus Larix; species Larix kaempferi. The sequence continues at coordinate 21,060,941 of BSBM01000997.1, forward strand.
GAATGCTCCCTCAATTGCGGGGCAGTTGGCTGAAGCCTTCCGCAATTGCGAGGCAGCTGGCGGAATGCTACCTCAGTTGCGGAGCCATTCGGCGAAGGCTCCCGCAGTTGCGGAGCCATTCGGCGAAGGCTCCCACAGTTTCGGGGCGGTTCGCGGCTTGCCTCCGTTGCGGGGCGGTTCGCCGAATGCTTCCAAAATTTCAGGGAGGTCCGTGAAATCCTTCCACAATTGCAGAACGATTCGCCAAAGTCTTCCGTAGTTGTGGAACGATTCATCGAAGTCTTCCACAGTTGCGGAACGATTCGCCGAAGTCTTCCACAGTTGCGGAACGATTCGCTGAAGTCTTCCGCAGTTTGTGGAACGATTTGCAGAATCCTTTAGCAATTGCGGAAGAGAATTCCTTCCGCAAATTTTGGAACGATTTCCTGAACTCTTCTGCGTTGCGGAACGACTCGTGGAATCTTTCTGCAGTTTCGGGACAACTTCCCGAATTCTTCCCAAAACAGACTTAAACAAAAATTTCAAAAACACTTAAGAATTTTTTTTTTTGAAATTTCCCTATTTTTAGTTATGACTGCAGCTCATCAGGGGGTGACTTTACCCCTGCAAACTATCCAACTTAGCCATTTTTTTAGGCCCTATGCTGCTATCTGTGGTGATCAGGAAGGGACCTTCCCAAGTGGTTGTGATTGGATTTGGCCCATAGAGTTCCAATGCTGCAACCAGCAGCTCTGATACCATTCTGTCACGTCCCCTCCCATCATACCAGCATGATGGAGAGGACGTGGTGCTAAATCGGGCATCTATCCGCATAAGAATTTAACTAAGCATTCCCATAATATAAAAGGCATATGGAATATATGATTATAAGGAAAACACAGTGGAAATAATATCAATTATACATTCATCATTCATTCAAGATATTCATTAGATAAATAATTGCAAATTTAAGCACAAGAGAATACTTATCTTAACAAAGTAGTCACAAGCAACTGGCTATGCAACTGCAACATTCCACCCAACCATAGGCCAGTTGTGCTTATCAACCTCTTGATACAACTGCCACTCCCGAGCTAGGCATGATTTCTACAAGGAACCAGGGAACAACAGACTCACACATAGCCAAGCATACACCAAATTCAGCCAAGCCAATCAGCAGTTGGGTTTATCAGGCTGCTAGGACATGGAAAGGAAGAATTGCTAAGCTAGTGAGCTCAACCACAGAGCTATGGGTACCCCTCCCAGATCTATTCAGCTTGGCACTAACAATGCCTACACACCCAACACAAGGAAGTATTCTCTTCACTGCCACACAGTCCCTCAAGCCATACCTTCCTTTCTAGTGCTCTTAGGATGTGCATAGAAAAGTAGCCAAATCCCTCTTGATCTTCTTGAGAGGTTACTCCCTTCACTAGGTTTATCAAGCCAATTTTGTCCACTACCACTCCAAGTTTCTTGCTCACAGATTCCGAACCAAAACAAAGATGCACATAACAGTAGAGCCACTCTCATTAGGCATGATAAAACGTTTCTACAGTGAGATGCATGAGGTGGGGCTTCCTGAGCTTCAGAAAAACGTGGGAAGACCCAAAACGTATTGGAAACTGGGAAAATTCGACAGGGAGAGCAAAACCCATTCCAGAAAAATGCCCCCAGGGCAAAAATGACCTCTCCCTCAGTCCCAAATCGTGTCCCTCCTTCCCCAGCCGCTGCACACTACCAAAAATGAGTTCCTGGGCATGGAAAACACAGGGTTAAGGTGAAAAACGTGAGGATAAAATTCCAGTGAGCTCAGTCTGCATGATAGATAAAAGACTAACTGTTCAGAATGGCTTTGGGCACCATTTCATGGGTGTTTTCTTGCCCAAGGAGACAAAACACGTTTTTCCAAGTTGATGGATTGCCCATACACGAAATTGGATGCCATACCTCTTCATTCCCAAGGTATTAACTGCCTCAACCAACTCTTGGAAGAATTAAATGATTGGGTCCATAACCCAAAATGGGTAGTTGGTGGTTTATGGGTTTCCTCATTGACACATGGATTAATACCATTGGCTCAAGGGTTTGAATAATTTCCCTCCATTTTCCTTGTAGAATCATGCCCCATCTCTTTTGTTGCATTGCATAGCTGGTTGTGGGTTTTTTTTATTAAAATTCGTAATTACATGATGTCTTATATACATTGTGCCTATCTAGCACAAGAGCTATAGGCATCTATTCCTTTAATCGCCGATACATAAAATGCTAAATAAATGGTGGGGCCTTGGCCTTGAGCTCCTCACCATGATCAAATTACAATATTTACATCATTTACGATTTAATACAAAGGGGGTCAAAATGGGGACGTGACAATGGGGGCACCTTACCTTGCAATGGGAAGTGTCACAATGTGTGTATTTCTCTGGAAGATTATAATCTGCGCTCTGACATGTTTTCCTTGTCCCTAGGTGGATGTGATGTGGTTTTGGGCATTCAATGGTTACGCACACTTGGCCCCATCTTATGGGATTTTGCTGAACTTTGGATGCAGTTTTCAATCAATGGGAAACAACACAAATTTAAGGGCTTACAACAAGGGTCTCTCCGCATCATCAGTTCACATCACCTAGAAAAGATTCTTAAGAAGAATTTACATGGTGTCATCGCTCAACTCCATTCCATTCATATGCACCCATCAATGGTCTCCCCTACTTCCTTGGATAGATATGCAGGTGTCCTTGCTGAACAAGTGGGATTGTCGCCTTCAAGAGACCTTTCCGGTACGAATTTAGCCACATCTACATTTCAGTAGGAAATGATGGCTACTTTGCATGCAGTATAGAAGTGGCAACCATACCTATTAGGGAATTATTTCTGCATCAAGACTGATCTCCAGAGTCTGGAAAATTTCCTAGAACAGTGGGTCTCCTTCCCAGCACACCTGAAATGGGTTATCAAACTTATAGGTTAGGCCTATGCAATCACTTACTAGAAGGGTAAGGAAAATATTGTGGCAGATGCTCCTTCTCGCACATTTGATGACCCAATTTCTCTTACAGTTATTTCTCTGCTTGTTCCAAATTGGTTGCAATCTGTTCAACAGGGATATCTCTTCTTTGAACTCCATGCTTCTTCATCAGCAGGGTACTATGGGTTCCTCAAAATGTATGACCAGGAACAATGTAACTTCTTTTGGCAGGGACTGAAAATGACAATTCAATAGATGGTCAACAAGGGTGAAACGACACTCCTTTCGGGCCTACTTGAACCCTTTCCCATCCCTACACAAATGTGGACTGCTATTTCTATGGATTTCCTAGAATCGCTCCAGTGGTACAATACCACATCTAAAAGGACACCATATGAAGCAATTTATGGACAGGCACTGCTAGTTCTTCTTCCATACACGCTCAATAGCTCCCCAATTCAGGCAATTGACTCGGTTCTTTGAAACCACGATCAGATTATTCTCATTCTGCAGGACAATATTTACATGGAAAGAATTCGACTGAAACAACAATCCGATGAGCACCATTCTAAGCGCACTTTTCATGCAGATGATATGGTCCTTCTTTGTCTAGAGCCTTCCAAGCAATCCTCCCTGAAACTCAAAAGGTGTATGTGGGCCAGAATGCAACCCAAGGATGCTACAGGGGAACCACTCCTTCAAATTCTGCATCAATTTCCACATCTAAAGCTTTGAGGACAAAGCTTTTTCTATGGGAGAGGGGATGTTAGGAACCCATGTCAACCCTTCTATTTACTTTGTTAGTATATTGTTGTTGGACGCATATGCTTTGTAAGTCGTCTCGTGGTATTTGTTGACCCATAGTTTGTATTATTGTTGTTGGACGCATATGCTTTGTAAGTCGTCCCGTAGTAATTGTTGATCCATATTTTGTATTGGCCCATGGTTTGTATTGACACATGGTATTGGCACTTAGACTTAGTATATAAGTTTGTGTTGAGTCCAATGAAGGTACCGTGAATTTATTTGCATTGAGATTTCTCAAAGGAGGTTGGCCCCTCGAAGTGGCCTGTGATCAATATAAAAGTGATTCCGAGTTCTTTTATTTCTACTATCTAGTGTATTTTCATTAATTAATTGTTGCAGGTTCTTCATAGATTGATCCAAAGGGAACTAAGATAACTATTTCCTGCAGGCTTGAGTTTGAATGCACCGACAACATTGTTGAGTATGAGGCCCTAGTTCAAGGACTCAGGAAGGTAATTGACTTGGGTTCCCAGGTAAGTGAATGGTATGCAGATTCGGAGATTATAGTGAAAGAGGTGAGAAACAAAATCCATTTTTTATCTCCTCATTTGATTAACTATCAGAAATTGGTAAGGGACTTAACTAATTCTTTTTTTGCCTTTAATATTAAGTCAGTCCCAAGGTCCCATAATTTTGATGCAGACCTATTAGCCAATATTGCATCCAGATTGATACCTCCTGGAGGTTTGTCCCCTAACACTTTTTCAATTAAAGTTATGTAAAAACCTTCTATTCCTGATAATGTGACTAATTGGAAAGTATTTGATGATGACCAGAAAATTTTAGATTTTCTCATAGCCCAGGACACATTTCAGGATGTGGCAATAGATGAAGCTGAGCATGAGAAGTCTCTGTATGATCCCAATTACCCTTCCAATTTGATTCCCAAGTAAATTATCAAGCTGGAAAAGTATTATGATCTGCAAGATAAGTTCAAGCATGAGACAAACTGTAAAACTCAAAGTTCTTCCCTCAATTATGATTCTGTCAACCTAGGAACTGAACAAAACCCTCATATGATCAATCTAGGGGTTGACTGTTCTCCTGAGGAAAAGAGAGCTTTCATCAAACTGTGTAAAGAGTTCAAATATGTTTTTGCCTAGACTTATGAGGAACTCAAAACCTTTGAAACCAATGTCATGCACCATAACATACCTATGAAACCTGAAGTGAAACCCTATCAGCAAAAGTTAAGGAAAATGCATCCCAGCCTTGAACCTTCTGTCAAAAAGCAGCTTGAGAAAATACTAGTAGCAAGAATAGTTTTTCCTGTTAGACATACACAATGGATTGCAAACTTGGTACCTGTTCGGAAGAAGAATGGGGAAATCAGACTATGTGTTGATTTCAGGAACTTAAACAAAGCTTCTGAAAAGGACAATTACCCTGTTCCTCCTATGGAAGAAATTTTACAAAAGGTAGTAGGAGTTGAGATGTTTTCTCTCCTTGATGGCTTCTCAAGATATAACCAAGTCCTCGTTGCCCCTGCTGATCAGTTGAAAACAACTTTTAGAAACCCTTGGGGAACCTTTACCTACTGTAGAATGCCTTTTGGGATAATAAATGCAGGTGCCATGATCCAGAGAGCTATGGACATATATTTCAGAGGTTTATTGCATAATTTAGATGTTTTTTATTTAGATGATATCACTATTTACTTTTAAAAACGACATGAACATTTGTCTTCTCTGAAACAGGTGTTCGAACACTGCAGGAGGTACGGAGTTTCATTGATCCTAAAGAAATCAATCTTCATAGTTACTGAAGGTAAGCTGTTAGGTTTTATTGTTTCGAAATAAGGCATGGTCATTGATCCAGAATGCACAGAATCCATTCCGAAGATCGGCCTACCCAGTTCATGTAAATCCATGCAATCTTTTCTAGGTAAGATAAATTTTGTTCGTAGATTTGTTCTGAATTTTGCTCAAATTGTCAAACCACTACAACAATTGATTAAAAAGGATGTGGTTTGATGAACAGAGAAATGCCTTTGTTGAAATCCGGAAGGACATTGCAGAAGCTCCCGCTTTGATGTCTCCTGACTTCAACAAAGATTTTATTATATACACTTTTGCTATTGATTTCTCCTATGCAGCTATTCTTACACAAAAGCATCCAGATGATCTTGAAATTCCTATTTCATTCACAAGTTCCATGTTCAAAGGGGATCAACTCAACTACTCCCAGATTGATAAACAAGCTTATGCGAGGCTACAAATTTGTAAAACACTTTAGACCATATTTGTTGAAATATCGGACTAAAGTGATTGTCCCCTATGCAGCTATTAGGAATGTTCTAGTTCAGAAAGAGTTGGGTGGAAAGAGATCTCATTGGATGATAGCTCTGCAAGAGTATGATCTGGAGATCAGACTAACAAATATTGTCAAACGCCAAGGATTTTGTCTGCTCACTGCTCAATCAAACGATACTGTACAACAATAGTGTGAGTGGGAACAAGAGGAAAGCACGACAACGGGTTCTGTTAGTGTTATCACTACTCAAACATCCGAATGGTATGATGACATTAAGTTCTTCCTTACCCATGGGTTTGCTCCTGAAACCCTTGACTTTAAAAAATGTATAGATTTAAGGTTAAAAGATACACCATATCAATTTATAGATGGGGTTTTGTTTAGGAATAACTATGATGGTATTTTTCTCAGATGTTTAGAGAAAGAAGAAACTTGTAACATTCTTTTGGAATTTCATGCAGGACATGTAGGAGGGCACTTCTTAGGAGAAACCACTGCACATAAGATCCTGAGGGCAGGATAATACTGGCCTACTTTGTTCAAAGATGCATACTCTTATGCCAGAATATGTGAAGCATGCCAGAAGTGTGCTGGGAAACTGAAAAAAAACTGCCTTTCCTTTGCAGCTAGTGGCAGTCCAGTTTCCATTTCAACAGTGGGGACTGGATTTTGTTGGACCCGTCAACCCTGCTTCCTCCCTATAGCACAAGTACATCTTGATATCCATGGACTACTTTACTAGATGGGTAGAGGAAGTCCCTCTCAAGCAAGCCAATACAAACCAAGTGATATCCTTCCTTGAAAGCCAAATAGTCACTAGGTTTGGTGCACCTAATTATTAGTGTTTGACAATGCCTCTTATTTTTCCTCAATTGATCTTACACAGTATGCTCTTGAAAAAGGGATAAAAATGAAGTTTTCTATCAATTACTATCCACAAGGGAATGGACTAGCAGAGTCTTCCAACAAAAACTTGATTAATATCTTAAAGAAGACATTTGTTACTCACTATAAAGATTGGCACACCCAGCTATGCAATGCTCTTTGGGAAGACCGAGTCACCCCAAAGGAAACCATAGGAAAATCCCCTTACTATTTAGTTTACGGTAAGGAGGCTATCTTACCATCCAACCTCATGATTCCTTCATTACAGTTGACATAGTACATACAAGAGGATGATTCTTCCCCACTCCAGCAGAGAATAGATACATTACTTAAACTGGAGGAAGATAGGGAAAAGTCCAAAAACAAGTTGTATCAACATCAACAACTATTAAAGAGGTGGTTTGATGAGAAGTCCTCATCTGATAGGGAGTTTACTGTGGGGGACTTGGTGTTGAAGTGGGATAAGCAACACAGAGACAAGAATGATTACACCAAGTTCCAACGCTTATGGCCAGGACCATTCATTATTTTAGAAAATCTTGGTGCTAGTACTATCCAGTTGCAGACACTGAAAGGTATCTCTCAAACCTATCCGGTGAATGTCCAGCTGCTCAAAAATTACTTTGTTTAAATGAGCATATTTGCTTACTTATACATAAAGTGTGGTTTCCTTTCTTTCCTTCTTTGTTTTCATTTGAGTTTTCTTTTGTATATTGGTTTTATTTTGAATAATGTCCACACATGTGGAAAAGGATGTTGATCGGTGTGTTTCAAAATTTAGTCTAAAGTTTCCAGGTTGCAATGTTAGCTTTATTTTACTCAGCCTATATCAGAAAATGTTTTTCATGAAATCAATAGTGAATATTTGCAGAGATTTGATTGATACCTTCCCACCTGAATCACTATCTTTATAGATGTCTTATTTGGTCAATTGAGGTTATGGAAGTGATTAGGTTTTTCTTATCTTATGTTTCATTTGTGAATGGAAGCATATCTTCATAACCTAGTCAACCTTTATCTATTTTGGATCCAATTATAGTCACCTTGAAAATAATTCACCTTAATAATTGTAGATTGAAAGATGGGGGGTCTTATCACAATCCAACCCATTATGTTCATAGGTGTTAGTGGAATGTCATCTCCACATATGGTCATGAATCTAGGGAGATGAAATTCAGTTACTACTGGAAGGTGGATGATCCTATCAGAGGTCGGTCCACTCATGATCTACAAAACATCAGTGAGTAACACTACTAGCATATGGTCACCAAGCCATGGTAGTGTCTTGTGATCTACACATTAATTAATTTTTGTTTTCTTTTATAAGACAATTGTTGTATATGAGGATAGGGGGGTCTTACTAGTATCCATCCCTACCATGATCATGAATTTGATTTTGGACTAGAATTATCACTTTATGGTTACCAAGCCATGGTAATTTCTTTGAGTGTCAAAAGATGAAAGACAAGGAGTTTCCTTACCGAGCTAGGTTGTTCAGTTTCCAAATCGGGTTTGTGAATGACATTGCCAAAATATAATCACCAAGTCAAGGCAATGGCCTTATGTCAACAAGAGTCTTATGCATATATTTTCATTCCGTTTTCAAAAGAAAAGAGAAAAGCTAAGTATAAAAAAAAGAGAAAATAAAGAAAAAAGAAGAAAAAAAGAAATGTATATATTTTTCAGTAATACAGTTGTATATAAATAAATTATTAATGAATTCAAGGTGATTCTTACTTTGGTTATCTAGAATGGTTCTAAGTTTGTTCTAAGGTTCAACACAAACTACCTTCCTATGATTGCATAATGGTAAAGGATTCATGTTTACTTCTAGATTTCCTTATCAGATAGATATCATCATTAATTAGTTTTGGATGGAAATATATCAATCATATGACTATCTCTGTTGTTTTAGTTGTGTTTTTGTGAGAACATTTTGAAAATTACAAGTTGAAACATCAGTTTGGTGACATATCTTCCTTGTAAATACAGATATCGTTTACATAGATAACTAGTTCATCCCAGCCAGTTGCCAGAGCCCCAAATTTTTTCTATGTAAAGGTAATGTTTAAATCCCTTAGTCATTTTGGGGGTTTTCAGCCTACTTATCATGATTTTATCCCTTTTCCATGATTTGGTTCAGTTAGCTATTTTCCCTTTGAAATTTCCTTTGGTTTTTGTTTTTGTGAGTTGCAGAAAGCTTTGTTTTTCCCAAAATTTAGCTCTTTCCGCAACCCAAAATCCGCAATCCATAATTTAGATTGTGGAAGCTTGGTTTTCGATTTTGAAACATTTTGGTTCTGCAACTCGCAATCCGCAATGTGGATTGCGGATGCGGAATTATTTTTCCAATAATTGTGGTCTTTTGTACTACAACCCGGAAACCACAATTGTGGATTGCAGGAATATACTCAAAATAGTTTTGTACGTTGCGTTTCTGTAACCTGCAACCTGCAATTGCAGATTTTGGTTTTCGGAAAGTGTTTGAACAATAAATTTGTGTCTTTTTTTTCCACAACCCGCAACCCACAATTGCAGATTGTGGATTGCAGAAGGTTCATTATGTTAAATAGTGTCTTTTACGTTTCTGTAACCCGAAAACCCGCAATTGCAGATTGCAGATTGCGAAAACTTCTGATCTGTTAATACTTAAAGTTACGATTCCGCAACCCACAACGCGCAATTGCAGATTACGGAAAGAATGTATATATTTGCAAAATAAACGCCCGCAACACTTCTTCCGCATCCTGCATGTTTAATCTTAACCATTGATTTTGTATTCATCTTGCGGATCATATTATGTTGTTTGATCTGAATAACTATTTGTATTTTGCATTTTTCTTCACCAATTTTCAAATTACAATCAGGTTCTTACCTGTGATTTTCACCCTTGGCCAGACATGAAATTGTAATCATTGATCCGACTAATTCACAATGATCGAGTGTTTAGATTTGACGTCAAATCATACGTGATATAATGAAAATATTATCTCATTTTAATCCAAATTTTGTTGACACATGCTGTGTGTTATTTCGTTGCAGACATGATAATTGCAATTCCTAGACCGTAAGATTTTAATCATGGCCATTCATTACATTCAGTCATTTTTCAATCTTTATTGATTTTTTTTTAATACAAACATCAATATGAGCAATTCGTTGGTCGTCGTATTGTATAGAAAAGTCTTGTTAATCAATTTTTAGAGATTTCCTTCTAACAGTTACATACTATGAGCAAGATGCAGCAAAGTCACAAATCTTTGATCATATTTTGTGAACAGAAAGAACTTTAGCCTCTTCAATACCATGAGCCTATGTCGCCACCTTTTATAGAAAATGTTTTGTATGACAACACTAGTAGTGAAAAAGAAGACTATGAAATTCAATCCATGTACATACGGCTCCCTCAGAGGAAGAGAAGGAAGTGTTAACACCCAAAAAGTGCTCACTAGCTCATTTCCTTATTCACATAACTCATTTGTCCACTTTTTCACCATTTGAGCCTCTCAAGCCATCAAAAGGTCACCAAAAGACCTTAATACACCCATTTTTCCACTCAAAATGAATATTTTTCCTCAAAAAGCATAAAAAAACCCTAAAAAAGGGTCCAGAATTCCCAAAAATATTAAAAAGGGAATAAAAATATTCAAAATATTCAAAAAAGAAAAAATGAGGGAAAAGGTACCTAAACCATGTTGGTCAATACCATTGGTTTCCTCAAAACCATAATGGTATTCCCCACCACCAAAAACTATAAAAAGGTGGTAGGGGCTCCTCACTTTCGATCCATCCATCATCCTATCCTCATGCTGTCAAAATCTCTCATGAGCTTTTGACCATTGTAGCTATCTTGGAGAAGAGACCTTTGGGAGCTACTCACCTTGGAAGTTGCTCAACACAAATCCTCACGATTTGAGGTATCTTAATACAATACTCATTATTTTTATTTCTTGTTCTTGAATCATTTTCATAAAATTTTATTTATTATATGCACGTGCTAGTTTAGTTTAGATTCAGATGTATAATAATTGTTTTTTCTTTCAATCTTTGAAACTGCTATCACTTGTTGATAGGTGCCCATAACACTCAAGCTTGGTTGCAAAACCAAGCCAACAGTTTTTGGCGACTCCACTGGCTTCGAATTCTTAGATCTCAGTTTTTTGCCTTAGATCTTAGTTTTTGTTAGTTTTAATCATTTTAATTCATAGATCTGCCATCTTAGACAGCAGATCCATTGTTGTTCTAGATCTTGTCCCTTTTTATTGCCATTAACAGCCTGAAATTGCCATTTTCGGGTTCATTTTTCGGTGTCTATTTTCGGCTTTCACCTCGCGATTTTTTGCATGATAGTCGCGTGGCTCATCGCGACCTCGCGGATTTTTTCCGCACGACTCGTCGCGGCTTCGCGGCCAATTTATGCGCTACACATCGCAGCTTCGCGGCCATTTTCCGCACTACGCATCGCAACTGTGTGACCGAAACCCACGCTACACTTTGCGGCCGAAACCCATGCTGCCCATCGCGACCGAAACCCGTGCTGCCCATCACGGTTGTTTTCTCGAAACCTGCGATGCAAGTTTTTTCAATTCAGCCAATTTTTTGAAAATGATTTTTTGCTGTATTTTCTGCCCATTTAGCATATTTTACAGTATTAAATTTCCTGCATTTTTACAGCCATATCAAATCTGTTACTATTTACAATGCTCCATTAAAAGTCTTTTTACAAAATTTTCAGAAATTGAAAGAGAGATTTTTTTGCATTTTATCTAGATCAAGGTTTTACTGTTTATTTGCTCAATACTTTGTCCAAGCAATTTTTAAGAGATCCATTTATTTCTTGAAATATTCATGTTATTTGCTTTCCTTCAAATTATTTCAAAGATCCATTATTTTTTAATAGTTTTTTCAAGCATTTACATTTCAAAAACTCCTTTATTTTTTGCAAAACTGGAAGCGTCTTTTCTTTCATTTGTAAAATCGCCCAAGCGAAGCAAATCAATTTCAATTTAAATACCACACTTGCACTGACTCTGCCACATAATTTAAACTGAGCCTTAAAATTTACCTTAAACTCAACCAACTTTTAACCCCACTTGGGGAGCACTTAAAAGAATTTTGTAGTTAGGTAGAATTGAGGGGATAGGTGTTCCAATAACACCCCTCAGTTATTACATTTGAGACATAGTGGTTGTCCTCTACGGTACCAAAATCCCTTATAATTTTGACACGGTTATCAACCAATTTATCGAGAAGGACTCTCCCTTAGGAGGGTTGAAGTATCCATACTGGTTCCGGAAGTCTGATTCGAATACCACAATCCATTTAGTAACCGAAGGATACCTTTCAAAGTTCTCGGTGTACACCCCCCTGGTGTATAGCGGCGATAGAACCAAACTGCAGATTCACCCAACCGAATGTGTCATGAATGGGGTATCCTAGTTGCCACTCTTTAGGATTGTCTACCCAGTGTCCCTCCCGGTAGGGGGATATCTAGCTGTTGATTCAACACTCTATATTGTCTGACTTGGATTTCATCACCTTGCAGAGGATATCGTTTGTTGACTCACAATACTTCTAGTTAGGTGTTTGCATTATACATTACCCACCTTTGGTCTAGTAGCACCTCTTTTTTCTAGAAACTATTTGACTTTTGGTATTATGACCAATTTTGTTGCATCCCTCCACTTATTATAGCACAACTGCTATAATAAGTGCTTTTCAAGGTTTATTTTTGGCCCGAGAGCCTTTATTTTCACTCCCCCTTTTGCACTCATTGTTGCATTAGGGTTTCAAGTTTTTTACAACACCACCTTACACTGTAATTCTTTTTTAAAAAAAATATTTCTCACCATTGATAATTTAAGATGATCTCGTCGTCTTCAGGGTGATCCCACTCAGTTTAGTTTACTTGGATCTCCACGTCACCAACGTAGAGCCTTATCCCTTGAATTGACACGTCATCGGCCAAACATACAGTCATTCGATTCTAACACGCCTCAATTCACATCTGATTCTGAGGCTGAATCCGAAAACCTTACTGAATTGTCACCAACCAACCTCATGGCTGGACCACAATTCAACCCACTTTTTACTAGTACTATTGGAGATACATCCACAAACCCTTCTACTACTATGCCATCCATGGTAACAACAACCCCTCTAAGCATGCCTAATATGGGGGACACTTCACCTTTAGGTATGCCCAACACAGGACTACCTCCTATTATGGGTATGCCAAACATAGGAATCACACCACCTGTCATTACCACAAACCAGATCCCAGGAATTCCTGGTGCTATTCCTAACCCCAGTGTAACCCATGTTGCACTTGGAAACACTGGCCCATACCAAATCATAGCAGTTGGAGGACACATACCTTCAATACCTACCATACCCTTAGGGGCTACTGGACCACTACATAATGCCACCATGAATAGTTATGTCCCAGTCACTACGCCACACCCATCTGCTAGTTTACCTTACATGGCTAGTATAAACTTACCAGACTTAGCCAGGCTAACCAACGATCCTATCAGGCACAACCCTACATGGCCACCCATGCCTACAAAGCTCCCCTCGGACATACCCAAGTTTGAAGGAAAACCTGGGGAGGACCCTGAAAACCACATAATGTCTTTTCACCTATGGTGTTCATCTAACTCCATAGTGGATGAATCCATTCGTCTAAGACTGTTGCAATGAACGTTCACTGGCTCTGTAGCCAAGTGGTACATCGAACAACCACATGGAACCCACCATACTTTTACGTCTCTCGCCTCCACTTTCCTTCAATTTTTTCAGATACCTATACATTACGATGCAGGAGTTGAAATATTGTTGTCTTGCAGACAAATCACAGCTACCCACATCACGGACCACATCCATGAGTGGCGCAAGCGTCGTAGCCTCTGTAAAATTAAACTGGATGACCGTATATTTTTGGACTGCTTCCTTAAATCACTCCTACCCCTCATAGCAAAAGACGTCGCTTCTGAACGACCCCAGTTAGAGGAAGAAGCTATCCTAAAAGCTCAGCAATTCGACCTAATTTATGCCCAATCAAGCTATCTCTACACCATTATACCTGATGCCCCACGAGGCGATTCTTCACGCGGTGACTCTTCGGGGGCATCACATGCTGCTGATGGTATTATTGGCCAAGTCACACCACAAATTAAACCTTTTAGCATGGTGAGCACCATAAATTCCCCAGACCTCTCTAGGGATACATATAATTCTAGAGCGACAACTTTGTACGCTCCAACGAATCAGACTCATCACACTCATGGACCCTCTTGTCCACAACATTCCTATGGGAAAACGCCATCGACATATGTACCACCCACATATTATAACCAACCAGCCACCCAAAACCCAATTCAGTTCCCGCCACAACCAATGTATTACCCACAGCAAGCTACAACAACTAACCCAACACCTCCAATAGCTCAGGGTTACCAACAACCCCAGTAGGTAACTTGACCACCTCTAGCCCCACCAGCTTATTATCCACCGCAACCTGCTCCCACACCTGCGGCAAACCAAAATCCTCCCACTGCTCAAGGGCAAGTGTACACACAACACAATCAGCCACAACATCAAAACAACCAACGCAACCAGGGTGGACAACAAAATCGTGGAAGAGGATGTAACCGTGGCAATAACCAAAAACATAATCAAGGTCCACCAACTCCCAATCCTCCAAATAATAACAATGTTGCTCCTCCCAACCAGAATCCTGATCGTCATCCAAAGCAGCCAAAAAACAATAATCTGAGAACAAACCACCCATGTTCTATATGTGGAGTCTATGGACACTACACTCACAACTGCCCCCATTTAGAGAAAGCACGTCAACTTTGGGCTGATGATGCCCAACGCCAGGGCCACGCTGGACAGCCAGCTCCACTTAATCAACCGCAACCCATGATATTACAAAACCCATTTCCAAACTAGGGAGTAGTAAATACTCGCCCTATGGATCCCCCACAAGGATTTGCTGCACCCCAGCAGCAAATCAGGTATGCTGCAATTGATTATCAACATGCGGATCCAAGAACACACCATTTATTAATGATGTCATCCAATGACATCAATCTCCAAACTTGCAGGAATCAGTACGGCCCACCCCCAAAAACTCCTCCCACTGACGCATCCACCCCCTACCAACAAATCAACCACTACGCATACCAAATATGTTGTTGGATGAAGGATCTAAAATCCCTCACATCCCTTTGCAAAGGATTAACAACAATCCTAATGCTCACGCAGCATCCAATTATAACGTTGTGGAAGACCTAGCACAATCCCCCACTGCTATGTCTACTTTAGAGGTACTGAAAACATGCCCTGCACAACAAAAACTACTATTATCTGCCATCGGAGGAGTAGACCCTGACGACACACACATGATGGATTTCGACTTAGACCAAGCCGAACCTCGATTGCCATCGAATTTGGCTTTCCAAGTATCAGTTAACATTCGAAACCTTGTTGTGCATCGATGCATCATCGATGAAGGAGTTTCCACCTGCGTTATGTCCACCCTTGTGTGGCAGAAGCTTAGCTCCCCCGCTTTACAACCATCCACCATGGCATTACTAGCTTACGACAGATGCTCAGCTTAACCACAAGGCCTCTTAGAAAACGTACCCGTAGAACTAGGTGGAAAATTAGTTCTTATCGACATCGAAGTGATCAATGCCCAGCTTGACTACAACCTCCTTCTTGGACGTAGTTATATGTACAAAATGAAAGCAGTGGCTTCATCTGTTTTTCGCCTCATGATGTTCCCACATGAAGGACGCATTATCAAGATCGATCAACTCACATATTATGATCCTAACACCCCTGCAACTCCTCAAAATGTGCTACCAATTATTGAACAAACCATTCAAAACGCACCAACATCATTTGTGTCGTCAATTGGTCTTGGAATCTACACCGAGTCACCTATGACTTCCACATTTCCATCGATCTCACCACCATCACCGATAACAAAAACATCAGATTTGTGAACCCTATCACACACCACACAACAACCTTTGTCACTACCGTAAACACCCATAGTGCCTACTCAAAATGGCACAACGCCAATTCACACTATCCCATTCTTGTTCCCATTTTCTGGAGTTGTCAGTTCGCCCGTAATGGCTACACTCAACCTTCCTGCCTTAACATTAGGGATACTTGTATGGTACTTACCTGCTCCGATCCCTCCACGGACTCCGACTGTTATTTTACAACCGGTACAACCTATCCCTACTACCAGCCACCCACCCCCTCCGGTCACTCATCTGCAAAACAGACCACCCCCAATAGTGACTACGGCATCAACATCCAGAAATGCCCCACCTCTGTTATGGAACATAGGGGGTAGAGGCCCACCAAATTATAACACTGGACTCATAACTCGCACCCCCCAACAACTCCTAAGGTATCTAAAAACCCCCCAACTATTTGCATTCCCCCTAAGTGCTCGTTGTGTGACGATGTAGGCCATTCCACTCATTAATGTCCACAATTATCGACACTCCAAGAACACATGAATATGTTGGATGACGACGCCGAAATTCCAGTAGTAAGACTTGAGCCATCTCCTCAGCCTCACGACAAAACGCTCCGCACTAACCACCCTTGTGCGATATGCGGAATTTATGGCCATTATTGACACCACTGCCTTGATCTCCCAGATTACAGAACAGTGTTGTACGAGTTGAATAGCATTGAATTAGAGATATCTCCTCCTCTCATTGAGGAGATCTACCCTCTGAAATCATCTTCTTTGGAAGAAATCAATACCATCTATATGATTTCAACCACATACAAACCGAAACCCTTTGATTTATGGTTTGATTACTTCCATACTGATGAGCAAATTTTAGAAACACTCACTGCACCGGACTACCCTTGGGACGATATGCATCATCGCTCATACTTCCTCCCTGAGGCGTCTGCATCCACTGCAGCAAACCAGCTATCAGTCGAATCGAAAGATTTCCTACCAACTAAGGTTGATTGGTTCAAGGACCCCATCCCAGCACCAGATGTCTTCGAGGAAGGGAACATGTCAAACATTTCCCCTATTATACAAATCAACATTTCCACCACACCTGGAAAACCTGAGCTCATATCGCTAGGTGCATCATGCACTCAAGCAGAAACTCAGGCATATAAGAAAATCTTCCAAGAGTTCCGTGATGTCTTCGCCTGGTCTTACATTGAGATGCCTGGACTCGATCCAAAAATTGTGGAACATAACATCGACACTTGGCCCAATGTGCCTCCTGTCTGACAAAAACAATGGCCCATTCACCTGTCTAAGCTCCCAGCTGTTAAAGCTGAGATTGAAAAACTCCAAAAAGCAGGATTCATATATCCTATTGCCTACACCACCTGGGTTTCAAATCCAATACCAGTAAACAAAAAAGTGGGCACCATACGCATTTGTACTGATTTTCGAGACCTTGACCTCGCGTGCCCCAAAGATAACTTCCCCACACCTTTCATTGACCAACTAATAAATGAATGTGCGGGACATGAGGTCCTTTCTTTTATGGATGGTTTCTCTAGATACAACCAAATAAAAATCCGTAAAGAAGATCAATATAAGACAGCTTTCACCACCCCATGGGGCACGTTCACCTATCGTGTCATGCCTTTTGGCCTCAAGAATGCTGGAGCCACCTTCCAATGCGCCATGACTTACTGCTTCCACGATCTCCACAAGATCATAAAAGTTTATCTGGACGACCTCACCGCTCGATCCAAGAAGCGATTTGACCATTTAGACGACCTTCAACAAGTTTTCATGCGTTGTCGAAAATACAACATCTGCTTGAACCCTCTCAAGTGTGTCTTTTGCATTACATCAGGTCGCTTGTTGGGGTTTGTTATCTCAGAAAAAGGCATCACTGTAGACCCCTTAAAAGTCCAAGCCATTCTAGAATTACTGTCACCCCGCACATTAAGACAACTTCAAAGCCTTCAAGGGAGGTCCAACTTCCTTTGCCGCTTTGTCCCTGACTATGCCACAACGGTCCACGATTTCCTATGATTACTACGTCTGCATACCCGTTTCATATGGGACCAACAAGCAGAGACAACTTTCACCGACTTAAAGAAAGCACTCACAAATGCCTCGTTGATTTCTCCTCCAGATTTCACAAGAGATTTCACCCTCTATGTTTCAGCGTCCGAGCATGCCGTATCTGGATTTCTTGTACAAGAAGATACTGCTCGCCAAGAGCATGTCATCTACTATGTGAGCCAGACCTTGTCCGGCCCACCCCTCCAATACTCACATGAAGAAAATATGGCCCTCACCGTCGTTTTTTCAATACAAAAGCTGCGACATTATATTCTCCTAAGCCACAGGACAGTCGTAGCTAATTCCAATCCTATTGTTTACCTCTTGACATGTCGCCTTATTCAAGGTCGCGTAGCTAAATGGGTGATTATCCTACAAGAGTACGACCTTACTTTCAAGACCCCAAAGAGCACCAAGGCCCTAGCACTAGCTCAACTCATCACACATCTCCCATCCTCTTCGTCATCACCCGATATCCAAACGGATCTCACTGATGACCACATTTTCATCATTTCGTCTGACGACCCATGGTACAGAGACATCTTAATATACCTCCGCACACAAAAATTTTGACCCCACATCGATCGTGACGGACGCCGTCGTATATGATGCCATGCCCCCAAATACCTCTTGTTAGGCAATGTACTTTATCGACGCGGCGTCGATACCATCTTACGACGCTTCCTATCTCATAACGAGGCAGAAAAAGTCCTTAATGATTGCCATAGCGGTGCCTGTGGAGGCCACTTCTCCAGTATGGCCACCGCCCAAAAGATCATCCGCGCAGGTTAGTTTTGGCCTTCATTATTTACTAATTGCATCACCGCAGTCAAACATTATCAAAACTGCCAACTTTTTCCCCCAAAGCAAGAACCCCACCTGCCCCCCTTCATCCAGTCGTCACTGTCGGGCCATTCTGCAAATGGGCCATCGACTTCCTCGATTGCAATCCCACGTCAGCCGGTGGTCACAAACACATTATTGTGGCCGTAGATTATTTCACCAAGTGGGCGGAAGCCATGCCAACTTACAATTGCAAGGTCGACACCATAGCACGGTTTTTTCTCAACCATGTTATCACTCGTTTTGGAGTGCCAAAGCAACTCGTCTCAGACCACGACTCTCACTTCGAAGACACCATCTAGAGAGAACTATCAACCTTACTGAAATTTGAACACCATTTCTCCTCTGCTTACTACCCCCAAGGAAACGGCCAAGTCGAAGTGATCAACAAAATTTTGAAAACCATCCTCCAGTGCACTGTAGACAAACAAAAATAAAATTGGCACCACATGCTCTTCCCGACACTATGGGCATACCACACGTCAACCAAAACTGCCATCAGTTTTACCCCTTTCCACTTAGTTCATGGTGTCGAATCCATCCTCCCCATTGAGTGCCAGATTCCAGCCCTACATATGGCTGTTGAACTCCTACCGGACACTTCCCCAATTGAGCAATGCTTACTACTCCTGGAGCAGGCCAATGAAGATCATCGCACAGCCCTTCAAACCATGGAAGCAGCCAAGAACCGATCCAAACTGAGTTATGAAAAACATGTTCACCCAAGAAATTTTACTGAAGGGGACCTTGTCCTCGCCTACAATCAAGCTCATGATAAAACCGGGAAAGGAAAGTTTGTGTCCATGTGGCAAGGCCCATACATTATACACACTTGCCTCGGACAGGGGGCATACATTCTGACCGATTCAGAAGGAAACCCCCTATGCAACCCACACAATGGGTTGTACCTCAAGCATTTTTACCCATAGAAAATATGATGGACACCACCATCCATTATTGTATAGTATTATTTTGTTTTTCACAAAAAATTCAAAAAACCTAAATATTTGTTTTCTCTGCATGACCACAGATGGATCCTGTTCCACTTTACTATGTCGGTTTCGCTGATGGTTCAAGCCGTTGGTCCCCCAATATGGCCTCCGCAGCTTGGGTAATATACTCCCCTTTACATGAGTTGATCCACATCGATGGAGTGTGTTTAGGTGCCGCCACCAACAACCAAGCTGAATACGATGTCGTGACCGGTCTCCTGGCCGCATCTCTCCAAATGAGCATACGTCACCTTAACGTTTTCTTGGACTCACAACTCCTCGTTTCCCAGCTGAACAATGATGACCAGGTACGCGATCCCTATCTTTTAAGAAAATTCTTGCGCACTAAACAAATGGTTCGACAGTTTGAATCAATTTCATTTACACACGTCCCAAGGAATCTCAATAGTGTAGCAGACCATATGGCCAACAACATTCTTGACTGGCACACCAATCAAACCATATCATAAATGACAAAAATGCATCCACGTGCATAACATGTGCCTCCACGGGCATACAGAAAATCAAACATGCCTCCACAGGAAAACAAAAAGACATTGAATGCATCCATGTGCATATACGACTATATACCAAATCATATATATATATATACATCATAATATAGTCACAACATGTCATAGGTGCCCTCAGCACCCAATATACAAAAAATACATCATCTATACAAAAAGGGACTTCCCCATATGCTCATTAGCATTTGGGGGCAGATGCAAAGTCATCTAATCATCACGGTCTCCAGGCTCCTCTGGTGCCTCCTCCGTTGGCCCCGTCGGATCATGCCGAGCCCGAACTCTCCTCTCTGCCGGCCCCACTGGATCATCTCGTAAACTAATCCTCCCCTCTGCTGGCCCTACCGGATCATGCCGACCCCCATCCCTCCACTTAGCTGCCAACAATGCTGCTCTCAGCAAAATCGAGCACCACTCACGAGGCGCATCGAAACATCGCTCGACGATGTCTCGATCCAAATCCCTCCCCCCATCCTCTGGAAATGCTTCTAGGATCATGTCTAGTGTCTCTCGGACACCCTCCACAACAACATCTCGAGGGCCAACTCCTCGACTGCGAGCCCCAAATCCTCGACCATGCGGAGGCGGTACCGCTACAAGAGGTGGAACAACCACCATCGCCCGTCCCCTACGAGCCACGCAGTCGGTCAGTGGTACAGGACCAACATCTACACAATCACGCAAGTAACCATCATATAAATATCTAACTATAGTCATAAAAAACACATCTAAAAAATGATATAGTAGAGAACAAAACACAAAACATACCATCTAAACCCTAGGCCTATCCCTGGGCTCGAGGCATCTCCGGATCTCCTCGATAATCCATACTAGCATATGGATAGTCCTCAATCAGCAGGGAGATTTTCTCCCACTGCTCATACATCTCCTGTGAAAAGAACCCGCGGATACCACCACCACCACGGGGCATCATATACCCCCACCGCACCATGCGCGGATTGCTCACCAGACCGTATCGAACTGGTACCCGTGGCCGCAAAGTCAATACCCGCTCAAAGAAAAAACAACACAAAAAGGAGGCATAGCAGAACTCTCCCCCCTCCTGACTGACCTTTCCCAGATCTCTCTGGACACTAGCCAAAAACATCTGACCCCGTGCATAGTAGGTCACCCTCAGCACAGAATCCACCATCATCGTTTGTCCCCCTGACAAATGATGTGGCGCTGCAACACCCAACACCCGCAGAACACAATCCCCAACAGCTCGAATGTCCCATTCCTGAAATGATCTCAAACTCAGAGCGATGTTCTGCACAATCGCCCCAGGAACACAGAAGGTCTCCAGGAGATCCTCCATGTCCACACCTGTCGGGATCCTCGGCAGAAGATCCCCAACCTCCCCTAAGCGAGGTAACCCAGTAAGAAAATATACATTAGTAAGGGCAATCTCCAACCTCTCACCCCCAACAATAAAGGCACCCTCTGCAGGAACCCACCAACTCACCAATTTGTTCAGTAGCGGTCCTACTAAATGCATCAGTGGAATCTGAGCGAACTTCAGGTGTCCACTCACCACCAGAGCCTTCCGGACCCCCTGATCAGTCCGAATCCGAACCATCAAATCCTCCTCCATCTCTCACTCTTGCCATGACACCAATGGTCTCCTCAACATCCTGCCAAAAAACAAAGAAACTTTTAGCACCCGAGAAAATCTTTCAAAAAATACCATCGCGGCTTTTCCATCAAAATCTGCGATGATCATCGCGGCTTCCATACAAGAACCCATGATGAACATCGCGAGTATTGGCCAGATAGTCGCGATGAACATTTTTTACCATGCCTCATCACCTCGGTTTGCGTGCCACATCGGCCATCGTCCATTTTTTACGAGTCTTATATCATTGGATTCAGTTTGCCGTGCTCGTGATGACGCTTGAGATCATTTCTCGCTCTCACGCCCAAATTTTTTGGGCATTTTTCCCATGCCCCCTTGTTGCCTCAGTTTGCATGCCACATCGGCTGTCGTCCATTTTTTACGAGTGTTACATCGTCGGATTCAGTTTTCCATGCTTGTGATGAAGCTTGAGATCATTTCTCACTCTCACCCCTCATTTTTTGGGCATTTTTACCATGCCCACCCATCACCTCGATTTGCGTGCCACATTGGTCGTTGCCCCTTTTTGACAATATTTATGTCATCGGATCCAGTATTCCGCACTCATGATGGTGCTTGAGACCTTTTCTTGATCTCATCAATCCCTTTTTGTTCGGTATAATTTTACCCCTTTTTCGGGCCGAGCAATCCCTTTTATGAAAAAGGCACTTAGGGAGTTTCTATTAAGCTCTTTTCTGACTCCTAAAACAATGAAAAGATCGCCGAGCAACCTCGCTTCCTTTCATACTCACTAAACATATCTGAAAGGGTGTCTACCTGGTATAAGTTTACCCCTTTTCCGGACCTTGTAGATTAATTACGAAAAAGGAATACTCTTGTCACATCGACTAGAAGAGTTCTCCATTTGCATCATTTTATGCTTTTTCGGGCCTTGGAGACTAACTTACGAAAAAGAACACCAATGGAGTCCACTTACCGCTTTCAGACTCTCTAAACATGAAAGCAACCACGAGCAATCACCATCCTGGGCTTGTAAAAACCCATAGGACGGTACTCACAACCACTGTAGAGTCTTCTTATCATTTTCAGACTCCTTAAAAATGAAAGCACACATGAGCACGAACAGTCCTGGGCTCGCAAAATCCACAAGACAGTACCATTTCAGAGCACACTTTTATCCCTTCTTGGAGCTCATTAAATCCATGAAGAAGGACCCAATGGTGCTTCTCGGTGCCAGAACAGATCATGTCTACTCATATGGCAGCTTCCCCATTTTGGTCGCCTTTGTTCAGAGTATTCTGCAATATCTCACCCTGAGAACCCCTCAACAGCATGCAACAGCTTGACCCCCCCAGAGTTAATACATACCCTTCAGTCCCTAAAAGCTATGATCCCCACACCTACAAGTCAGTTCCCTACGCTGCCAGGTCAACCATGTCATCATGCACTGAACAAAGGAAGTTTGAGTCTACCCACTTTATGACCCCAGTTACTTCGAATCCCCAGAAGCATGTCAATTCTACCATCAATACAACCACACTTCAGTTCCACACCTCATCCTCCTATCAAGGAAACATCATTGCCTTGTTAGTTGTTGGTCTCCCTCTGTCGATGACAACCAAATTTATTCTAGAGGATAGACCTAGAGGTCCCTGTGTCTTGGACTCATCACAATTTATGATGAGTACCTACGAATCATTTCGAGAAGAGTCCTTAGTGCCTCTCCAAATGGTTGTTTCTCACATGCTCGACTTCAACACCTTGATTGCATCATTGAGACTCGCACAGGGTATTGGTCCGTTCAGTTATTAGTCGAAGACCCCGGATACCACCTGACTCTTCCACATTTGAGAGTCTACTTATGGAAACAACCGGTTACATTTTTTCTATAGATATCCAGGTTGCACACAGTGACAGTATTCAGATGTACCCCAGTTTTATACTCCCTTGAGTATATAGTTACAAGTACTTCCCAGTGATGACTCACAGTCGTTGAGTCCCTATAGATGTTGGACACCTTCCGTTTCAACAATTCATCAACCCTTCTGAGACCTTATTCAGAACGGTTGTTGCTCTATTCCAGTGTATCAGTTATTGAGATCAGTCATGTTATGATCATGTGTACATCCCAAAATAATGTCCCCTCCAGACCATTATGATGTACCAGTAGATTTTTTATGTATTTTTCAGGTCCCCCTTCTTGGGACTAATTGTTATGTATATGTCTTGATAGGAGCATGGGTATGCCCGCCTCGTCCATTATCAAAGCTTATCCCTCATTCATATTGAGGCCATGTAATATTGTTTATTTTGCAACTTCCAAGGGCCGTGGATCCAGTCTCGAATTAGTCTCTTCTCTTCCCCAAACTGCAGAAAAAAGACAAAAGAACTATGATGTCTATCGGCCATATGATGAGCTCCTGCCCTCACACATCAGGGGGCAATCTGTTAACACCCAAAAAGTGCTCACTAGCTCATTTCCTTATTCACATGACCCATTTGTCCACTTTTTCACCATTTGAGCCTCTAAAGCCATCAAAAGGTCACCAAAATACCTTAATACATCCCATTTTCCACTCAAAATGAATATTTTTCCTCAAAAAGCATAAAAAACCCTCAAAAAGGGTCCAGAATTCCCAAAAATATTAAAAAGGAAATAAAAATATTAAAAATATTCAAAGAAGGAAAAAGGAGGGAAAAGGTACCTAAACCATGTTGGTCAATACCATTGGTTTCCTCAAAACCATAATGGTATTCTCCACCACCAAAAACTATAAAGGTGGTAGGGGCTCCTCACTTTCGATCCATACATCATCCTATCCTCATGCTGTCAAAATCTCTCATGAGATTTTGACCATTGTAGCTATCTTGGAGAAGAGACCTTTGGAGCTTGGAGCTACTCACCTTGGAAGTTGCTCAACACAAATCCTCACCATTTGAGGTATCTTAATACAATACTCATTCTTTTTATTTCTTGTTCTTGAATCATTTTCAGAAAATTTTATTTGTTATATGCACATTCTAGTTTAGTTTAGATTCAGATTTCTAATAATTGTTTTTGCTTTCAATCTTTGAAACTGCTATCACTTGTTGATAGGTTCCCATAGCACTCAAGCTTGGTTGCAAAACCAAGCCAACAGGAAGGTCATTGAAAAACATATTTATTAAGATGATATGATTATCCAAGATTTTATAATCAATGCAGTACCTGTCACTCCACCAATCCCCTTGAAGGAAGGACAAGTGCTCGAATTTTCATTGTTTGAGGACATTGTCGATCATCATGAATCTTCTAAGAAAAATCTTTCAATTCCATTTCCATCCATCATAGACAGTTAGTAGATTGTTGTTATTTTTCACATTTCATTACGAGATACTTCCCCAAAAGTATGTGATGAAATATTTTGGGAATTTTTTGAAATCTTTAGTATTAATCACTTTTGGAGATGATTTAGCAGTGGAAGTTGATTTGTAATCCCTGTTTTATGGGGAGTCTATCCTTTTTAACTATTTTGTAATTATTATTTAAAGGGTAGAGGTCTCATGGGGTAAGGAGGGAGAAAATCTGCAAAAGAAGACTAGAGATATTTTGATTAATGAAGAGATTGTAATTTCTTGCAATTTTGAGCTAATACAATCAGTTTTCTCTTAATTCCTCTGTTGTCAATTTATCAAATTTATTTGATGAATGTTGATTTTCACTTCAGTTTATTAATGAAAACTATTTAATTTTTTGCAATCAATAATTCATGCATTGATCCACAATTTAGATTTGTCTCGATTGATGATCCGCGTGTATTTATGTTTTAATGGAATTTATTTAATTAAAACATTTATCTATTTCTACAAATAATTAACATAAATTATTAAAATAAATGTTAATTTTTCAATTAACATTCCATGTACATGATATTTGTATGTGCCTAATCTTTAAACTACTATCATTTAATTTTAATTGTTTCATTGTGTTTTGAGGTAATAAGTAAAGATCCAATTTCACATTTATGTTAAACTGGTGATAAGACTTATTAAACTTTCAGATCAAGTTATCGTGCATATCAACAAAGCACTTTCATTAGATTATATTTTTTTATGATAGATTCCTTTCTAAGAGTTAGAACACTTCGATCTTCCCTCACAGGAAGACATATCCTTTCAGGATCAAACCCCTCCAGTGCCAACGTAGGCATTTATATCCGTGGGAATTAACTACACCAAACAGTTTGGGGATAGAACTGCTCTTGTGTAGAGCTTTTTGAAGCCTTTCATATTGGGTTTTTACCCTCCGTTGCTAGCCTTGGACAACATTCCAACAACCTACATTCCCGAGGCTTCAAAAGGGACCTATAAAGTTGATAAATCAGCTTAGGGTCCTATTTCACGTTGAAGGACTAGGATATACTGAACCCTTCAATGCTAACATGTTAAAATAAATCGTTCCTTTCATTTGAAGATGTAATAATAGATCAAAACTTCATTGTATATGAAAAGCATTGTAATCCAATTTCTAAAAAAAGAGACCAAATTTGCATTGTTCCACTCTATAGATTTTAATAAGCAATGTCTAACCCAAATAACCCAAGAACCCATATAGAGGAAATTTTAGAATCATAAAAAATACCTGACAATATGAAAAAATATCATGATGGATGTTATCCCCTTGAGATGTTCTAGGATGAGATAGAACGATATCCCCTTGAGATTTTCTAGGATGAGATAGAACGATGCTAGGGCATTAAGAAGCTCAAAAGTTTAAAGATCTTAGAGATAAATCTTTATAATTTAAATGTGTCTTTATCATCTTCCATATAAAACAGGGCTTACAACACAAATATGACTATAAAAACAACTTCTAAAGAAATTTCATGGAGCTATTCCAGTGTAAAGAATTTTAAATGGAGTGTGGCTGCAATAGATGGAACAAATATAATTCAAAGAAGTTCCTAAATATAATTTTATTCAAATATTTAATGGAGAATAACGTGTTGAGCTTATCTTTCAAAGAATTCAACAATTTGACAAAAATTAAAGCTTATGTAGGTCATTATGTATATTTTGAGCAACAACATATTCACATAAAAGAGTAGCAGAAACCTTCAGCTAAACTTAACCGAAAGGTATTTCCAATATACATCAGAAGTCGTATAAAAATGAAATTTATGATAGTAAACTAATATTCCCATACATCCATGGAAATGAAAAAGACATATAATAACATGCTTCTCAAATCTCTAGGGTGAAATAAGCATAACATGAACATAGCATGAATGAAAAACAAAAAAACTACACATTACAGAGAAAACTGGACTGGAACAACTTCAAGATATTAATGTTCAAAATGTGTTCATACATCAGATCTCGACTCAGTAAAACATAGACCCTCTAATTTTTCCATCTTTTTGCTAGAGTGTGAGTCTTCTATTTATAGAAATTATTACAAAATATTTTGTTTTAAAATAATAGAAAAACAAATGCCTAATAGGCCTGTCTCTTTTAAAACTTTTAATTTCAGTTACATAAAACATTAAAAGTTACATAAAATGTTTATGACTGAAAAATAAACAGCAAGCTCTATCTTTGTCTTCCTCTTCCCCTTTGACATGATTGAAGAGGAGGTCTTTGTCTCCTCATTTTTCCACCTGGATATGGTTGAGGAGGAGATTCGTGTCCACTTGGAGACGTGTTTGATTGTCCCATGAATTGGTGCATCATCTATACAGTTGATTGTCCTTTTGGAGGCATAAAGGATTGTCCATGTGGTTGATTATGCTACTATGATTGTTGTCCTTCTTGGTGATTCAATGAGGGGGTAGTATGAGGTAATTCAACCTTGTGATACTTGAAAACATATGTCCATTGGTTTCATATTGGATGATGGTGATCTCTCAGACTCTCGAAGGAAATCTCATCATTGGTCATTCTTTCATAAGAGATGAGATTGAGTCTCCTTAAAGTATTTTTAAGATACAACTAGATTTCAAACTCAGGCCTCAATCATTACACCACACTATCTCCTTCAATAACTCCTGCCAATGGATCTCCTTGAGGTAGATCTTATTTTTTCTATGTCATGTTCCCTATGTACTCTTATTTTTTCAACATATCTCCATGTCCATCCCAACGGTGTGGAAGACTAATTGTCATGCTTTCATTAAACAAGATTTTAAATCTTGCAACATCTGTAGTCAGCAACTTGGATTTTTCCTATGTTCTTGCTCTTAGGGTCTCTTTAGCAATCAAGAAATTTCAGATCTTTACCAATTGAGTTCTTCTTTCAATATGCAATGTCTCCAATTGTGTTTTAGTTGTGTTGTTTAGAAATTGGATTATTTCATTTTCCTATTGAGGAATGTATCCTAATTTCCTTTTAACATCATTTACTTCTCTCATACAGGTCTCATACATTTCAAACTCCTCCTGGATGAGCTCACAATAGTCCCACCTGTTCAAAACTTCTATTGATATTCTCCCACAAATATTTTATGGCTCTTCTTAAAAGTTGCTCGCCCTGCACATTCATTTTGTAGGTGGCAATCTGACTCTTTAGCTCCCCTATTTCCTTTTCCAATTCTTCAATTTTTCCATCCTTGCCAACAATATCTACCTCTAGCTCTAGAATCCTACTGTGTTTCTCCAACACTTCCTCTTCAAGCCTGTTTTTTTCTACTTCTAGAGTACCTTGCTCTTCCTCTGTTTTATCTTCCTCCGTATTTTTCTCCTAGTGTTGTTCAAGTGTTTGATAATTTTCATTTTCAACACTTATCATAGCCCAGAGAGCTTTCTTAGGAGTTTGGTCAACTTCCTTAACACTTGGTGATGCTTCCCTTTGAATAAGTGGCTTGTTTAATCAGGTGACCCTCAACTTCAATTCTGCCACCTGGCTATTTAGCTCATTTATTTGTTTCTCTCTTTCTTCTGCAAGGGATTTATAAGAAATCATATTATTATAAAGTATCTCTTTTTATTCCCCCACCTAAGTGAGATCAGGTGTTTGAACAAGTTCCACTGTGGGAATGCTACACTTTTTATTTAGGATAGCAAGCTCATTATCTTTATCTTTTAGTAGGTTTTGGGCATGTGATACATCTGTTGTATTTTCACCAATAACAACTAATTTACTCTGCAACTCTTATGTCATGTGTGATGAACCTACAACAATTAAATGATGAAAATGACGATATATCAGAAATAACAGAACAAAGAAGAGATTTATTGATCTCAGGCCACTTCGAGGGGGAAACATCTTTTGAGCAATATCAATACAAATAACTCGTGGATTCCTTCATTGGCATCAACATGTACTTATATACTAATTCTAATCTAAAAAAACTATTACTCCCCATGAATGTGGGATAAGGAAATATACTCACGGGATGACTTACAAAGCATATGCGTCCAACGAAAATATACTAACAATGTGGGATAATATAATATACTCACGGGATGACTTACAAAGCATACGTGTCCAACAAAAATACACTAACAAAGTAAAGAGAAGGGTTTACATGGGTTCGTAACATCCCCTACCCCTTAGAAAAATCTTTTTCCTCAAAGATTTAGATGTGGAAATTATTGTTGAATCTGAAGGAGTGGTTCCCATGTTGCATCCTCTGGTTGCATTCCATACCAATGAATTAATACCTCCGTGATTGATCGAGAATGAAGCTAACAAGTGCACATATTGAGGATGGCATCTAGCTCCAAAATGATGTATCTTTAATTATCTAGTTCTGGTAGAATAGTTTTTTCTCTGATGTTGGTGCCAATAAATTTCTTTAGACAAGAGACATGAAATACTGGATGAATGTGGGAAGAAGGAGGAAGTTCCAATTTATAAGCAACATACCCAATCTTCTAAAGAACCTTATATCTTTGGAGAGAGCTTATGATGCCCTTTGAGTTTCAGGGAGGATTTCTTGTAAGGCTGTAGACAAAGAAAAACCATATCACCTGCTTGAAAAGTGCACTCAGAACAGTGCTGATTGGATTCTTGTTTCATTCGATTTCTTGCCATGTGAAGATTGTCCTGCAAAATGCAAAGAATTTGATCACGAGTTCAAAGAAACGTATCAACTTTCTGAACTATTGAATTGTTGGGGGTGTATGGAAGAAGCGCTAGCATTTACTAACCATATACTACTTCATATGGAGTCATTTTAGATGCAGTGTGGTAGGAGGTATTGTACCACCATTCAGCGAGAGGGAGCCACTTTTCCCATTGACGCTATTGTTCGGATGTGAAACAACGAAGATAAGTTTCCAAACATTTCTTGATAATTTCAGTTTGACCATCTATTTGTGCGTGATACCCTGAACTCATCTTTAGTTTTTTTCCATTGTAGTGAAATAGTTCTGTCCAAAAATGGTTGGTGAAAGTTTCATCATGATCTGAGGTAATGGAAGAAGGGATTCCATGAAGACGAAAGATCTAGTCTAGGAATATTTGTGCGACTAAAGAGGCAGTATAGGGATGGATGAGGGAACAAAAATGACTATATTTGGAGAGGTGATCAACCATAACCAAAATCATTGTCTTCCCTCTAGATTTAAGGATCCCTTCAATGAAATCCATAGAAATATCTATCCAAATCCATGTAGGAATGGGAAAGGGTTTGAGCAATCCTATAAGGAGTGTTGTTTCACCCTTGTTGCACTGGAAGGTATCACATTTAGTCACCATCTATTGAATTTTCCTTTTCATTCCCTACCAAAAGAATTTACGCCCTACTCGTTCATACATTTTGAGGAACCCAGAGTGTCCTGCCGATGGAGAAGCATGGATTTCATAGAAGACAGCCTGTTGAAGATCTGTGCTCTGGGGAAGCACCATACGACCCTTATATCTTAGGGAAGCACCATACCAAGAGTAATGATGTACATCAAAATGGTTTTTGGCCAACCATTGCATTATTTGAGATAATGAGGAGTCATTGGCATAGCCCTATTGAATAGATTGCAACCAATTTGGAACATGCATAGAAAAATATGAAAGAGAAACTTGGTCATCAAATGTGCGAGAAAGAGAATCCGCCACAAGATTGTCCTTACCCTTCTTGTAAGTGATCTAATAATCATAACCCATGAGTTTTCTAACCCATTTTTGTTGTGTTGGGGAGGAGATACATTGCTCAAGGAAATATTTCAAAATCTGGTGATCAGTCTTGATGCACAAATTATTCCCTAAAAGGTATGGCCTCCACTTCTGTACTGCATGAAAAATAGCCATAATTTCCTTCTCATATGTAGAGGTGACTAAATTATTACCAGAAAGGGATTTGTTGGTGAATGCAATAGGGTTCTCATCTTGAAGGATAACAACACCAAGTCCATTGTCGCAAGCATCACTCTCAATAGTGAAGGGCTTGGAAAAATCAGGCATAGCTAGAACATGGTAGTACACATAGCTTGTTTTAGTTTGTCAAATGCACACTGAGTAGCATGTGTCCATGTAAAATCATCATTTTTCAATAGAGCGGTTAATGGATATTCAATATTCCTGTAATCCTTGACAAACTTGTGGTAGTATCTAGTCAATCCCAAAAAACCATGAAGGCTCTTGAGTGTTTGAGGATGGGATCAATTTTTCATGGCATCTATTTTGGTAGGATCCACGCAAACCCCTTATGCTGAAATAATATGCTCGAGATACTCTACTTCCTCCCATCCAAAAAAAAATTTAGACTGTTTGGAATGGATATGATGATTAGAGAAAAGTTACAATACAAGATCCAGATGTTGGAGATGCTCATCCCATGTTTTACTATAGATGAGGATATCATCAAAGAAGACCATAATGAATTTCAGCAAGTAGGGCTAGAATATTTTATTCATCAATGCCTGAAATGAGGAAGGAGCATTAGTGAGGCCAAAGGGCATGACCAAAAACACATAGTGGCCATCATGTGTGCGGAAAACTGTTTTAGAGATATCATCCTCATGAACCCGAATTTGACGATGCCCAGAACGAAGATCCAACTTGGAGAAAAAATGAGCACCATGAAGCTCATCAAGAATATCCTCAACAACGGGAATTGGAAACGTATCCTTGATTGTGAGGTGATTAAATGCTCAGAAGTCAATGTATAGGTTCCATGACCCATCTTTTTTTCGGACAAGAATATTTGGTGAAGAAAAGGAACTGGTACTAGGGAAAATAATACCTTGCTTCAATAAGTCTCGAAGGAGCATCTCAATCTCTGTTTTTTGGTGAAATGGGTAGCGATAAGGCCTAATGTTGGGAGGAATAATTATAGGAAGGAGATGAATATGATGGAACTCTGGTCTTGAAGGTTGAAATCCCACTGGTTTAGAAAAGAAACATGCATATCTATCCAAAATTTGTTGTAGATCAAAAGGAGTAGTGTAGACCTCTAATGGTTGCACCTAAATGGAATGGAGCTGAGCGATTACACCATGTGAATTCTTATTAAGGAACATTTCAATGCGATGTGAACTGATGATGCTGAGAGACCCTTGTTGTAAGCCATTCAATGTGTGTTTTTTCCCATTGAATGAAAAATGCATCCAAAGTTCAGAAAAATACCATAAGATGTGGCCAAGTGTGTGTAACCATTGAGCGCCCAAAACCACATCACATATGCCTAAGGCCAAGGAAAACATGTCGAAGCATAAGTTATAATATCCAATAGATATATGCAGATTGGAACACTTCCCCTTGCAAGGTAAGGTTCCCCCCATTGGAAATCATGACTTCAAAGTTGGAGCAAGGATGGACAAACAAATCATCATATTTGGAGATCTGAGGGTCATTGAAGTTATGAGTGCTACTAAAATCAATGAGAATTGTAAGCGAGATCTTCTTGAAGTAACCCTTGACCTACATTGTTTGTGGGGTGGTGACTTCAACTAAAGCATGGAGAGATATCTCTGGGTGGTCTTCCTGAGAAGGAGGGTCAACATGCAATTACTGAATGTTGACTTGATCATCTATTGTATCCTAAGCTTCTTCACCAATTTCAATTGCAGGCGAAGAATCCACATCCAAGAGATAGAGATTTTTCTCAACACATATATGTCCCCGAGTGAATTTCTCATCACAATTATAACAAATCCCTTTTGATCTATGTGCCCGCATCTCTGCTTCAGAAAAATGATGGATAGGAGTTGGTCGAAGAGATGGCGTGATGGGAGGTCATTGGGAAACCATATTTCTGAATGGAACAAAAGTGGATTTGGAGCGTTGTTGGGATGTGATATTTTCCTCTGCCAACTTATTCAACCCTAGGGATTCCATCATTGTTTTGGGAAAGAAAATTTTAACCTCAGATTTGATTGCATCCTTCAGACCATTGATAAAACAACTCCCGGAGAATTCATCAGGCAATCGTTTTATGTGATTGGCCAGTTTCTCAAATTATGTCTGATAGTATCTCATAGTGCCAATTTGGCGAAGTTTAGTGAGTGATCCTATGATGTCATCAAAAGGACTAGGACCAAATCGTTGCAAAAGGAGTTGGCAAAAATCTGTCCATTTTGGCTCTTCATGAGCCTTGATGTACCAATGGTACCATTGAAGGGATTCATGTTCCAAATGAAAGGATGAAAGTGGAACTTTGTTGACATCAAAAGCATTATGTAGATTGAAATATTGTTATGCCCGGTATATCCATCTAGTCGGATCATCACCATTGAAGCAAGGAAAATCAAGCTTCGGCCCACGAAAATTGCTAGAAGAAGAGAACCCAGTGTCTGCAGAAGATTATGGCTGTCATTTATTTTTCATGGCTGAATGTTGAAGATGGAAGCCGAGAATGTTTTCATCCAGATCTTGGAGTTTGGTTTTGAGGGTTGCAAGTTCTTCCTTCATGTTTTTTTCTCCTGCATGGGTGACAACCATAACTAGGATTTTTTTTTTGAATGGGTAGAAAAACAAAAACAAGAACTTCAGTAGTAAAGGAAAATTTGGATTTGGGAAAAGGTCTGATGGGTAACTGGGGTTTGACTCGGTTTTAGACATTGAATAATAGACAGGGAAACAGAAAATGGGGATTTCAGAAGCGGGGTGAAAGAATGAGAAAATTTGTAAAAGAGGAACAAAGAAGCAGAAATAAGAAATGAACACTGTGGAAAAAATTGAAGGCAAATGGGTGAAAATCGAAGAATTTATGGAAAACCCTAAAAATAGACAGATGTGGGATTTCTGGCTTAGGGAAGTGGAATTTGGGATAGGGTCCTCAGGAATGAAATATGCAGAATGGGATTGTAGAGGTGTCAGTGAAGTTTCAAGGGAAAAAGAGTTAAAGAAAAGAAGATATGGAGAAAAAATAGAATTTGATACTTGGCTCGGAATTGATCTGAAATAGCTCAGAATTAATCTGCAATGACACTAAATTGATCTGCAACGGCTCTGGATAGATGTAATATTCAATTTATCATCGAACAATACATATGGACCCCAAGTATGCTCGACTTCCTAATGGTTCAAGGGATTCACTTAAATACCAATTCTTTCTAATGACTTGCGTATTGGGGTAGTGTCCCTCACTCCACAACCCAAGTAAAACTAATAACCACTTTTTCACAAACGCCAACTGTTGATTTACCTCACTGGTGGGAAATAGTCAATCAGGTAGGGGTTGTTTCCCTTTTCGCTGACAGGTTCTCTCAATGGGCCAGCTACTTCGGGGTTCCTATGGTACTCCTCACAATGTCTTTTAGGGCTATGCCCAATTACTTCCAACAGTTAAGCAGATAGGGATTATTCCTGGATCCGAACCTACAATTTATAGGAACAATCACAAATGTAAAGAAAAATACTACTGTAATAATCATAGCGATTGGAAGCCACTATGAAAAAACAAATTGGCAGAAAATACACCCAGCGAGCCCACAAAAGTGCTCTGATACCATATGTGAGGAACCTCCAACAATTAAATGATGAAAATGCACGATATATCAGAAATTATGGAACAAAAAAGAGATTTATTTATCGCAGACCACTTCGAGGGGGAAACCTCCTTTGATCAAGCTCAATAGAAATAACTCATGGATGCTTTCATTAGCCTCAACACATACTTATATACTAAGTCTAAGCTAAACAACTATTACTCCCCAAGAATGTGGGATAATATAATATACTCATGGGACGACTTATAAATCCTATGTGTCCAACAACAATATACTAACAATGTGGGATAATATAATATACTCACAGGACGACTTACAAAGCATATGCGCCCAACAAAAGTATACTAACAAAGTAAAGAAAAGGGTTGACACGAGTTCCTAACATCTTGACCTGCTTGGCCCTCGCTGCTAACCTTTATGCCCTAGACATTTGATCCCATTTTGTATTATTCCCCTTAACTTATTTTTTGTGTGGATTGATTGTACTACCTCCTTACAAATCATGTCACATGTTTGCTAGAAGAATTACACTTTATCAAGCTTCTGAAAATGTGAGAAGTGTACCTCATATTCCTCTCCAATCTTTTATGGAAGCTGACTGAAGAGTCATAGGGATGAGGATTGACATTCTCATTTAATCCATTTGGTGATATGCTACTGTCATCATCCTTTTCCTCAGTGGATCATAACATTTATTATTTATTTTCATAATTAGATATGCATTCTTCTCCCTAACCTCCCAATACTTATGCTTAAGATCTGTTTTAACTATGGGAAGGCCTGATGGTGATGGATCACTTTGTGACTATTGTGGAATCACAAATTCTTCATATGGGTAGTGGACATAGGTAATTGAGGCAGCTTGTTTATCATCCTCATGTTGCTTCTTAGCCCCTATTTCTTTTGCAGATACCTCTTGTACTTCACTGCCTTGTCCTACCAATGTCATCTCTAATGATTCTTCAACTCTGAGCCCTTTACTTTGAGGGTCATAATCAATATCCATGTTGTATGGCCCTCTTTTCTGAGTTTGATGCAATTTTGCAGCCTCTTCTCCATCAATTTCCTTCAAAACAAGTGATATGTCCTCCTAGGCTTCTTTTTTGGCTATTCTCTCGCACCTTGGGTTGGGGATATGATGATAAGTAGCATTATTGTTTTCTTCTCTTTTGCTTGAAATGATGTGGTCAGGATCATATATTCCTGCTTCAGCTTGTTCCCCAGGCCTAACTATTTCAATCCATCCTCCATGTATTCTAAGGAATTTATCCCTCTAATAAGAAAATGACCTACTTCCTGTGGTAATTTATAGGTCTTGGTATGTCGGTGGCATACAAAATGAACAAAATCATAATAAAATATTTGCCTAACATATTCCATGGAAAATATTCTTAGTGTTAGAAAAACTAGTAATTTATAGGGTTTCTCTTCAAAGCCATAGATCCTTATGATAGTATGGTGTTCATATATGAACCAGTCTCCAACTTTGGTATGTGGACTAAGCTATAAAAAAATTTTGTTTTAAGGGAACATTCTAGAAGGGGATGCATCATGTAGCAGTGAGTATGCTATTTTCATGACATTATTAGTAAATGCACAGAAATTAGGATTCCCTAGTTTTCTCATAAAAAGATCATTCCATTCATATGCAGGCAGGGGATTTCGACTACCATCTGTCTTCATCACACCTAATTCACTGAATGCTTCATGGTTCTAATGTACAAAGAGAAAAAAAAAAGAATGATGGATACCTAAATATTTTTAGAGATATCATCTCAATCAACTGAGAAATAATGTTTCTAGAAATGTGATCACAAAAATCAAGGGGCTGTGGTATTTCTCTGGGAGTAGGATTCAACACCATTAGGCCTCCTAAGAATACCTCACTCACTTAGTAGTTATCATCATAAACCAGAATGGTGTTTATTAACGAGATATTTTTTCGTGTAGCTTCATTGAAAAACAGGGTTGAGTGGGGAAGAGGCTTAGGGTCTTGTATAAATTCATGGGTGTAATGTTGAGCCATGGAGGTTTCCATGCTTGCTGGGGCGAGGGATTGGTAATCAGAGGCTAATATGCATTCATCCAAGGGTGGGAGGATCTGATTTTTAGGGAAACAGAGCATGGAGGTTATTACTGAGGGGGACAAGGAACATATTACATTTTTTTGTCATGGTTGAGGATATTTTTACTACTCACGTCAAAGCAAACAGAGCACCAACCAAAATATTCTGGGAAATAAACAGAGTGAGGATAAATGTACTTAGCCATGTGGGTATCCCATAGGTGAAGTGGGTCCCAACCTGCAACGACTTGGGTTCTAGCTTCTCTGAGGGTGGCTAGTAGGATGGACCTAGTGATAATTGGGTCATATATATATCTGCATGGCGGTCAATTACTTGGTCGGCCCCAGAAAATTGTGAGGTTTGACACTTGGGTTTGGAGGATGTGGAGACATATGAGGCCATAATTGAGGTGGGTAACAACTCGGTAAGTATTTTTAATTAAGGATTTTACCAGGTTACTCTACAGTAAAGCGGTAGGTTACACCATCTCTATTTTAAGACTTGTTGGTCACCATATATGCTAATCAATTACAACTAACACACAAGATGCTCAATATAAATTGCCAAACCAGGTAGGTATTTTATTTCAAAATTAATTAGCACAATCTATGCATAAACATTCAAGTAGCCGATTGAATAAATAGAGATAAACTATCCTACCTATCTGCTTAGTCAAAATCACCTCATGGATAAAACTAATCTAATTTATCCATATAAGAATTCAAAGTACATTTAGCTTCCTACAAGCATCACTCCAGCAATCACTGATCTAAGAAGAATTAAGCTAGACTTACTTATGCAAAAGGTTAAATCCTAAAGATATCAGACTACAATGCATTAACCATAACCTGTCTAAACTTATTTAAACTGCAAATCATAAATGACAGTAAGAAATCAAAACCAAGTGCAATCATAATCTGACTAATTCAATAAACTTCATGAAAGATGAATAACATAAATAAAATAGAGTTGAGATTGACTATAACAACTAACTAGCACACTTGCATAAAAGGAACTAACCTACATGGTCGACTGTCACACCACGCAGTTACAACTATTCAGAATACAACCATTAACTACCAAAGGAAAATGCAATTATCAATGACTACTGTTGCAGCTTCTCTATAAGACGTATCTACTGTAAATCCACACCACACAACAAAAATAAACTAAAGTACCTACTTAACTCGGCAATCTCTTTGAGAAGGCGGGCCCTGGCCTTCTAACATAGATGTCATGAACTACTGCAATTAAAACACAAAGATATGAAGAACTCTTCTCCTTGTATTAAAAATGGTAATTCACAGTACTCTGTTACAACTCGTACAATTTATGATCAACCAACCCCAGGCTCTGAAATCCTTCCCATATTTATACATGCATAATACAATCTCGATCCACTAAATTCGTGCATCCATGAAGATCTCTGATCTTCAGGCTACTAAGTCACAACAAAATAGTTACAGCTGTGAATAGACTTGAATGAAGACATTGGATGTGAAGGGCATTGTTACTCTGGTTGTCAATGGATCAATGGACTAACTGGCTCGGAAGTGCTATGTCTGTTGCAATGATGCTCTATTGTAGTGAAGTTTTGTTAAAAATACCATGTGGAGATATGATCATGTTTTTTCTATTAATGTGTGGAATCAGAATCATGGGGTAACAACTAGAACCAATCATACCTTCCTTCCATGTGCTTAGCGAGATACTACACCTATGTCTCTCAATGCTTTGAGCTTATCTTAATAAAATCAACAGAATTTAGCATAAACCAAAGGATAGAATTGATAACCATAAAAATCTTAGACATTAATAAAGTAGGAAATAATAAATCATAGATGTTAGTATTCATGCTCAATCTTGAGGAAAGACATATATCTAGTTTATGGGAATAAGGCAAAACATAGCAAAAGGAGGTAATAGGTGTGGTAAAAAAGGGACAATTTCAGGACCCAACATCTCCCCCCAACTGTCTGATTGCATGTCCTCATGCAACAAGTTCCACTAGTCTGAATCGGAATCCATACTGTATTTGTGGATATTGGTGAGGTTGAAGGCAAGTTCAGGTGCTTCCCCTAGTTGCAGAAATGCATTATAGGAAACCGACTTCTTCCAACATTGCTTCTCCTCCTTCTTAGTCAAAACATAATTGTTTCTGTATGGGCTCACAGGAAGCCATATGATATGAAACCTGAATCTCAGTCCCAGACACAATGGTCCACATTATTTCATGCATTTAACATACTCAAGCACTCTAAGAAGAGTCTGTTTAAAATTCTCAAAACAATATGGATCCCCTTCCTTCAAAGTTGGGGAAGAAGCTTGCCATTTGTGATCGCTACCTTCCAAGGCATACTGCTGTTGTTTGGAAATTGTCTGGACACAGGTAGTGATGATTGTTCTTTGCAGATCCATCAAGTGCTGAGTCTTCATAGGAGATTTGAGAGACCTTGCATGCTTTGCAATGAGAACTCTTGGAAGTCGAGGTTCATTTCTGATCCAAAGAGTAGAATTATCCTCATTCCTATTGATAGTTTGAGAGGAATCCCACCATTTCACGTGATTGGTGATAAAAGAAGTGAATGCTCTCAGCTGAACATCCCCCAGATAGGGCACATGATTAGAATGAGAGTTAGTACAACATGCTTTATCGTGCAAATATAATTCACACAAGAAAATTTGATCCCCAAAATCACTTTCCATATAAGTAACTAAGAATTGGGGGGAAGTTTCTAGCTAGTGTGGTCTTCCTTCTTTCAATGCTGTCAACTTAAATAAAGTTGTTCGCTCATAAAGAAATACAGGGTAAGAAGGAGATGGAGCCCTACAACTCAACAATTCTTGAGAGAGAATATACATTTGATATTTTTTTTGTTGCATGGACTTGAATTTCCTCAAATCTTCCTATTCTTATTGAACACTATCTCATTGGGATTTCTAGAAAACCAATTTCTCAGCCCATTTCTCTCTCAATTCCCTGATGTCCTTCTATATTCATAGAGAGGGACCATCCCTTCTTTGCATTGATCAATATGTTTTTTCCATTTAGATAACTCAAGTTTTAACAAAGAAATCTTTTTTCCAAATGTTGAATCCTTATATCCTCTACATCTTTCTCATCACTAGAGTCAATTTTAATAATCTCTTGAGCTTCCACCTCTTCTGTTTCAGGAATCATTGTCAAAACTTGACTTGGGACCATCTGATCATGTGTCTCAGGAGGCTTGTCTTTAGTCAATAGATTGGAAACTTCTTCTTCATTAGTCCAGTAGCTTTCACTTTTGTGGTTGCATCAACAAACCAAATTGGAAATGTTGGTTCTTGTGTAATAGCATCCCTTGTTTCAATTACCTCAGTTTGTGTTGTAGCTTCCGTAACCAAGTCGAGAGGTATTGGTTCTTGTGTAACAACACCTTCTTCCTATGTTCCAATCTCATTCTCCTCTATTTGAGTTGTACCCTCGACAAATAATTTTGAAGATGTTGGTTCTTGTGTAACAACATCCAAATTCTGAGAATTGCTTAGGGTGCATATTGTTTGAGTTTCTACATCAAGAACAAGCTCTTGGAGTGCTGGTTCTTGTGTAGCAGCCTCTTGTTCTGAGATGAATTTAGTGCTTTTAAGTTGTTGATATTCTCCTTGGGTTACCTCAAAATATTATGAAGAATGGGACTGACCCAGGAGTGGTTCAGTGTCCCCCGACGGCTGAGATTGCATCTCTTCATCTTCTCCTAGCTCCAGGTCAGGGATTATGTCTATTTCAGGCTCATTTCCTTCCATTAGGTCCATTGTAGGGACTTCCTCCATTTATTTCCTTGCTTTTTCATATTTTCATGTTGCTAAGTCTAGCACTGTGACTTTATGTCCTGCCAATTTGAATATATCTCCACATTCTGGGCATATCAATTCTTCATGTCCTTCATTCCTCAAAACAGAAGGTGAATTCATCAGCTGGTCTGCAGCCTCCACCAACTTGTTCAAAATCTTCTCTTCCTGCTTCTTGCATGCTTCTTTCCATTTATGCAACTCACCCTGAAGCATTTGCACCTCCTCTTTTAACAACTCATTATCAAGAAGAAGATTTTCAATTTGGGGTTCTTCTGTAGCAGGTTCTTGTGTAACATCGAGTGATTTGGGGTTTAAAATGGGAATTTCAATGTCTGCCCTCATTACACATGCCGCTTCGTCTGTGGGAATTTTAGTACTTACCCCTATTGCACATGTTGATTCTACTACTGTAACAGATCTAGTTCTTATTTTCTTTATAACCCTAGATGGTTTCCCTTCACTACGTATTGCTTCTACTGCAGTAACAACTCTCGTTCTTCTCTTTTTCGCCGAAGTGGATGTCTGGCCTTTATTCTCTGACCTTTTCCTTCTTTTTTGTCTCATAGGGGTTTCTATATTTTCAGCAATAGGGATGAATTCCTCCTCTTGAATTATAGTTCCCCTTATTTTGGGGGAGGATTCAACATCTAGAAGCTCCATGTCTCCTCCTTACACTTCCTCTATTTGATGTTCTTCCTCTTCCATTGCAACTTCCGCAGCTACAGTTTCCACTATCGTAGGTTCTACAACTGCTCCAATTTCAGCTTACTCTACTGTAGATACTAATGACACCATCTCTAATGCCAACCTAACTGCTATTTCTATCGGGTCTGTTGCTTCTTCTATAGGGTTTGTTGTTGTTGCATCTTCTAATACAACAACCTCATTTTCTGTAGCTTCCATCATAACTTCTTCTGCAATAGGGTTTGATGCTATCGCAGCTTCCCCCATATCTACCTCCTCTTCATCCTCCAATTGGTATTTTGATACTCCATCCCCCCCCCCCAGCTGAATCTGAGGAACTCCGGTCCTCTTCCTCTACTTCAATACCTCCTACCTCTAATGCAGGTTCCCGAATTATCCTGGCCCCAGCAATAAATTGTGCCCAAGTCTGGTTTTTTTGTGCTAGTGACCTTAAGATTAATAGTTTAATTAAGCCATGATTGGTGATAGAAGAAACTAGATGCCAGGCTGTTCTCACATAACCAGCCATGTGATGTATGGATTTTAAAATATTAAACGACATGTTCAATAGATTACCATGGCGTAAATGGGATAATAAGGGAAATTCAGATAGATAGACAATTTTGTACCTACCTTTGCAGAAGATGTATTTCTTTAGGAGGATTGAAACTTGATCCCAAGGTCAAGGGAATGATTCCGACGATATTCCATGGCCTCTTGGATGAAAATTCTCACCAATTGTAATAAAATCCCTCAATGCAGTTGCATTTTGCACCTTTCGTCCAAAACATCTCCTCCCAACTTGAGGCAAACCAGCAGCTTCCGCCACAATTGCTTCTGTGACATCTATGCGCAATCCCCTGACCTTGGAATGAGTATCAGTCAGGTTAAGAGAAAAATCTAATGCTGTCTCTATGTGAAAACCATTTAAGCATTGAAAATACACAGTCCACCCAGCTGCTTCAAAGATGGCAAAAACCTCTATGTTTTCATGCATGGCCTTTGCGTTCTCAGGTTCATGCCGAACTAGA
Organism: Larix kaempferi; assembly: GCA_027924585.1. NCBI lineage: Eukaryota > Viridiplantae > Streptophyta > Pinopsida > Pinales > Pinaceae > Larix > Larix kaempferi. The sequence continues at coordinate 21,103,342 of BSBM01000997.1, forward strand.
TTACCCATGTCACCTTTCCTTCGTAATTTTGATGGTGAATACAAATATTACCAATTTGGATGTGGAAGTTGCAGCATATGGACATTCATTGAACAACCGAAGTTGGAATTGGGTATTTTAGGAAAGATGGCACAGTTATCAACCCATGGAAAGATGATACAGTGATGGAAAATTGAATAATGGGAAAGTTTGGTATGGATTGGATAAAGGTGATGGTCATGTAATGGATACGAGTGTTAATTATGATAGGTCCCTTGACGGTTAAGTGGGTATGGGTTGTTGACGAGGACTAAAGACAAAGCATAATCATCATTGCCACATTAATTTTATGCCGAATCATGTATATTGTCAGAACTCGTACCTTTGCAATATGAGCTAAGCCTTAACTTTCCACAATGATCTGACTTCTTCATCACATCCATTATAAAAAACATAATTGCGCATGTGCTATGATGAGTTGGCCATCGCCAACCGAGCTAGAAAGTACATTCGTGCTGACAGACACCCATGGCAGTCAAAGAGTTTTTCGTTCTTGGTGGAATGTGATTGGAGCTATGAAATGAGTGCTAAATTGGATCCAGTTGAGTAGTTAGTGGCGATATTGTTCAAGAAATGGACAATTTTGTGGAGTTGCAGCTGATAAATAAGAGGAATCTGATGGAATTATGGCTGGAAAATCGGAAAAATAATCCAGGTCCAGCGGAGTCGTAGCTGGGTATAGGAAAAATATAGAGGAGTAACAACTACGAAGATAGGAAAAATAGGCCAAGTCTAAAGGAGTCGTAGCTGATAGAAGACAAATTTGGGGGAGTCGCGGCTGCACAAATAGGGAAAATGGACAAGATTTGGCAGAGTCACAGCTGCGCAAAGAGGGAAAATAGGTAGAATTTAGTGGATTCGCAACTGTGATAATAGGAAAAATAGGCAAAATTTGGAGGAGTCATAGCTGTGCAAAGAGGGAAAATGGGAAGAATTTGGCAGAGTCACAGCTGCGAAAAATGGAAAATAGGCAAATCTTCGGCTAACTAGTTAATGCTGTCGAATTTTTCATTTTATTCAAGGAGTTATTGATAACAGGAAAATAATCTAGGGTGCATGCAATCATCTGGCCGAGTCACGACCACTGCTCCTCAAGTTGATTCCTGTACATAGATCTTAAAAAAAAAAACTGATCAAAGCGTAAAAGAAAATAAAAAGAAAACAGAACAACAATTTATTTATGTACAAATTGATGGGTGGAAATTGTAGTTTAAAAATTCACAGGGGCCGAAAAAGATTCCTACCCTTGCATTAACTGATAATATAGATAAGTTGCAACATGTGAAATGAATGCATTCTTCAAAATCGGCTTATGATACAGTCGCAGCCGATGACCATTAGCGAATAATGGTGTTCGGTTCTCATCAATTGTGGTCAAGTGGATTGTTCCATTGTCAAACACCTTGTCGATTTGGTAGGGTCCTAGCCATATTGTATGCAGTTTTCCTTTGAAATCCATCTTAAACCATGAATCATACAGTAAATCCCAATATCGTTCACATAAGACTTTCTTCTTTATGAACCTGTCATGCCATTTAGAACGCTGTTGTTGAATTAACATTGTCTGATGCACAACAGTTGTGCACTTCTAGTCAAGTTCATTTAATTGATTCAATCGATTCCTCCATGCTTCTGTCAAATCTAGGTTTGCTTCTATGGCTGTCTTTAGAGTTTTAATTTCAAATTCAATGGGAAAGACAACGTTCTTACCGTATACACCAATTCGTATGGGGAGAAACTTGTAATGTTGCGCCATGTGGTACGATATGCCCATAATGCTTCTGGAAGTATTTTAGCCCAATCCTTACGGTGACTCTTCACTGTTTTTGTCAGAATATCCTCCATTACCTTATTAGTGCTTTCCACTTGACCATTGACCTATGAATGATATGGCAAGGTTATCTTATGCTGAATGTAATATTTTTGCAACAGGGATTCCAAGTTATGAGACACAAATTGTGGTCCTCCATCTATAACGATCTCCTTGGGTACTCCAAAATGGGTGAAGATCTCTTCATACAAGAAATCAGTTACAACTTGATCATTAGCTTTGACCAAAGCTACAGCTTCTACCCATTTGGTCACGTAATCTGTGCAAACCAGGATATAAAATTTCTGCTTCAAGGGAGGGTTGATAGGCCCTACAAAATCAAGAGCCCATCTTTCAAAATGTTCAACCACAAGCTATGGCTGAAGAGGCATTTCATCTAATCTATTCAGTTGGCCCATCCTCTGGAAGCTGTCACAAGCCTGAACATATTTTTTTGCATACTTAAATAATGTCAGCCAGAAATAACCCATCCTTAATGCCTTATGACCCATCCTTTTGTTAGCAAAATGTCCCCCCATAGGGATCATCATGGAAAGATTTCAAGATACTGTAAATTCCATCCTCCCTTACACATATTCTGATTTCCAAATCGGGACCTGTGTAGAAAAGATGCCCATCTATCCAGCAGTATCTAGCACTCTATTGTATGATCTTTATTTTTTCTCTCTTAGATAGATGTGTTGGAATATTTCCTGCAACCAAATAGTTAGCAACATCTGCGTACCATGGGGAATGAACTGAAACTGCAAAAAAAAGTTCATCAGGGAAGGAATCTTCGACTGGTAAATTGTCATCATTGTTAATAAGTCGAGATAAAAAGTCACCATCAACGTTTTCTTTCCACGGTCTATCAATGATTGTAATGTCAAATTCTTGTAACAATAACAACCACCTAGTTACTCTAGCATTATTGATAGGTTTATTCATTAAGTACTTAATGGTTGAATGATCAGTGTGCACAAAAGTGGAATATCCAGTAATGTAGTGTCTAAATTTATTGATGGCATAAACAATGGCAAGCAACTCTTTCTCTGTAACAATGTAGTTTAGTTCAACAAGGTATAGGTTCTTATTGATGTAATAAATTGCATATAGAGCATGACCTTCCTGTTGTCCTAATACTACTCCAATGGCAGTATCTGAACCATATGAGGAGATATGAAAAGGCAGAGCCCAATTGGGACCCTATAAGATAGGTGATGTTGACAGGCTTTTCTTAAGTTCAGTAAATGTTGTTTTTCATGCATCATTCCAATCAAACTGTGCATCCTTCATCAACAGAGTGAATAAAGGAGAAGCTAGTTTGGAAAATCTTTCTATAAATCTTCTATAGTAACCAGCATGCCCTAGGAAGCTACGTACCTCTTTTTGTGTTCCAGGAGTGGGTATGTTTTCAATTACCCTAATTTTGGATAGATCTACCTGGATACCATCAGCAGAGATACAGTGTCCTAGAACTACGCCCTCATTCATCATCATATGGAACTTTTTAGTGCTTAAAGATAGTTGGGTTTGTTCACAACGTTCTAAAACTCTTTTTATATTTTTCAATGATTTTTCGAAACTGCTACCGTATGGAGTGAAGTCATCCATAAAAATTTTCATGCAATCGTTTACCATCTCAGAAAAGATCCCAATCACAGCTCTATGAAATGTGGCAGGTGCGTTACACAACCCAAAAGGAAGTACCCTATATACAAAAAGGTTCCCCAGGGACAGATGAAGGTGGTTTTTTCTTGTTTTTCTGGAGTAATCTCGATCTGGTTATAACCACTGAATCCATCCAGAAAGGAAAAATACTTCTTTCCAGACAAGGTATCAAGTACCTGAGCAATAAGAGGTAGGGGAAAGTGGTCTTTCTATGTTGCTTTATTCATTTCTCTATAATCTATGCATAATATCCATTTCCCATTCTTTTTTGGTACAATCATGAGTGGAGAAACCCACTCACTGTTTGAAATTGGGTATATAAATCCTGCTTCCAAATTTTTTTGGATTTCTTCCTTCACTCTGTCCCTTAAATTCAGGTTCATCCTTCGTTGTGGTTGACACGTTGTCCTAGAGTCATTTTTGATGTAAATGTGGTGGGTACACATATTTGAGGGGATACCCTTCATATCTATATATTCCCATGCGAAATATACCCTATGTTTCTTCAACAGAGTGATCATGCGTTCCATCTCATTGGGTGCAAGAATCAGATTAATGTTCAATGTTTTTCCTAGCTCAATTTCTATTGGAATGCTTTTCAAATTTTTAAGTACTAGAATTATATTAGCATCACTGACTAGAGTCTCTTCCGTTAGATTTTCTTATTATGTTTCATGTAAGGTACTGTAAAAAAATTGGTAAGCATGTTTAGTGACAGATGTGGGGTCACTGATGAAAATATTAATAGTGTCATCCTCTATTTCATCCTTAAAGGTTAAGGCTCTCCCTATCATTAATAATGGGTGAAATCCTTCTTCCTCCTCCAGATCCACCCAAAGTGGAGTTTTAGGTTCTAAGATTGGTCGGGACGGAGGGTATAAAGTCAGATTTTTTATGTCAGTCCCGTATGAGATAGTCATGGACCCCAACCGACAGCTGATGCAAACATCTATTGTGGCTAACCAAGGTCTTCCTAGGATCAGCAGGTGTCGCCCCAGCTACGACTTCGGTTGTAAAACCAAGAAGTCTGAAGGGTATTCCAATGAATCAATAGAGACTACGAGGTCATCCAGATTCCAGTAGGCTTGATTGGTGATCTATTAGCAAGTTCTAATATGGTAAGGGTTGGCCGAAGATTAGTGAGTCCGAGTTTTTTCACAGTTCCGATGATCATAACATTGATAGATGTTCTTAAATATACCAAAACATTAGGTATCTGAGTGTGTCCTATGTTTACTGTAACAGTAGGATTTCCAGGATCATCGTGTTTAGCCAAATGAGTCTTACCCATTATTAATTCAAATATTTTTCCCATTACATGGAAAGTGGGAGGATCCCTAGGATTTCTTTCTGGTTTTTTACACATATATCTCTAACGGTCTTGGCATAGATGGGCACATCATGGAGGGATTGTAATAGTGGAATTTTGACATATAAGTTCTTCAATTCCCCTAAGAGATTGAACTGAGGTTGTTCCACTGTATTTTGTAGGGCCAATCATTTAGGATATGGTGGTTCTCTTATCTATTGTGTAGGTTGTGTTTCGTCGTGTGTCTCAGCTGGTGTTTCAGTAGGAATTTCAGCATCCTCAATGATGGGGATTGCTGCGTTCACTGAATTATCGAATTACTGATCCATTCTTGCTTCGGTCATAGAGGATGGAACATCCTCAATGATGATGGGTTTCACTACCCTCCCTAACTGTAAATGTATGTCATTGCAAGGAATTTGGGAAATGGAATAAGTAGGCATGTTGACAGTCTCAAATTGATGAACTGCTTTATTATTCAGGTTGGGATTAGGTTATGCAGGCAACTGTGGTCATAGTAGTGCATTCATAGGTGCGACATTGTTATGGAGTTGCATTTGTGGCTGCTAATACTATTGGTGAGGCTACTGTTGAAGAGGATACTATTGGTGAGGCTACTATTGAGGAGGATACTGTTGATAAGGAGTTTGGTGACGAGGAAAATTATTTCCTGGCTAGGAATTTCTCTAGCTGGGAGACCAGGGAGCTTACAAGTTTGATTGCTGTGCCCATGGCATCCAAGGGTTAGGATTTTTCATTTGAGATGGATGCCATTGGTTTTTAGAATATCCATTATTGTGGCACTCATTATTTCCTTCACGTTCTCCATTATCCATGTTGCTCCAAAATTTCAATGTTTCCTTCGCTCTTTCTTCCGCTGCCCTTGCTTCTTCTTCTCTCCTCGTTGTTCCTCTCACCTTCTTTCTTCTTCTTTTTCTTGGCGTTGTTCCAAACACTCCTGTTTAGTAGATATGTTCCCGTTAATATGATATATCTCCTCTCGTCCCACTGCACCTGTAACACTTCCTTTGTCTTCAGGAGGTTTCTTCTCCAGAATAGGAGTTGAAGGTCCCGTTGCGTTCTCCGCGGTTGATGCATAAGTGTCAAGATTAGGGAGAACGGAGTTTCCTCTTCCTTAAGATGCTTGTGGTAGTTTGGTAGAAGAATCAACTCTAGAAATTATATCAGCAATATATGTTTGTCTTCCCAAACCTTGATTATGGCCATGACCTCTTCCACCTTCAATGTTAGTATTTTGAGGGGGTTCCCGATTTGTTCTTCTTGTATTCATGCATGCTTTAAATAATCAAAACTAAAATGAAATCAATAAATCAACTACTATCTATGTCTATCAATTATTGTCCCCAATAACGACACCAAAATATTGGTCACCCTATATGCTAATCAATTACAACTAACACACAGAATGCTCAATATCAATTGTCAACCCAGGTAGGTCTTTTTATTTCAAAAGTAATTAGCACAATCTATGCATAAACATTCAAGTGGATGATTGAATAAATGGAGATAAACTATCCTACCTCTCTGCTCAGTCAAAATCACCTCATGGATAAAACTAATCACCGATCTAAGAAGAATTAATCTAGAATTACTTTTACAAGAAGTTAAATCCTAAAGATATCAGACTATAATGCATTAACCATAACCTATCTAAAATTATCTAATATTCAAATCATAATGACAACAAGAAATCAAAACCAAGCACAATCATAATTTGACTAATTCAAGAAACTTCAATAAAGATGAATAACAGAAATAAACTAGAGTTGAGATTGACTGTAACAGCTAACTAGCACACTTGCATAAAAGGACCTAACCTACACAGTAGACTGTCACACCATGTAGTTACAACTATTCAGAATGAAACCATTAACTATCAAAGTAAAATGAAATTATCAATGACTACTATTGTAGCTTCTCTATAAAACGTATCTACTGTAAATCCACACCACACAACAAAAATAAACTAAAGTACCTACTTAACTTGGAAATATCTATGAGAAGGTGGGCCCTAGCCTTCTAATAGAGATGTTGTGAACTACTACAAATTAAAACACAAAGATATGAAGAACTCTGATCCTTGTATTAAAATTGGTAATTCACAGTAATCTGTTACAACTCATAGAATTGATAATCAACCAACCCCAGGCTCTGAAAGCCTTCCCATATTTACACATGCATAATACAATCCTGATCCACTAAATGCGTGGAACCATGAAGATCTATGATCTTCAGGATGCCGAGTCACAATAGAACAGTTACAGTCATGAATAGACTTGAATGAAGCCGATGGATGTGAAGGGTGTTGTTACTCTGGCTGTCAATGGATCAACGGACTAATTGTCCAGGAAGTGCTCTGTCCGTTGCAGTGATGCTCTGTTGCAGTGAAGTCTTGTTACAACTACCATGTGGAGAGATGATCACGCTATTTCTATTAATGTGTGGAATCATAATCATGGAGTAACAACTGGCACCAATCGTACCTTCCTTGCATGTGCTTAGTGGGCTACTACACCCGTGTCTCTCAATGCTTTGAGCTTATCTTAATAAAATCAACACAAGTTAGAATAAATCAAAGGATATAATTCATAACCATAACAATCGTAGGCATTGATAAAGTAGGCAATAATAAATCATACATGTCACTATTCATGCTCAATCATGAGGAAATACATATATCTGGTTTATGGGAATAAAACAAAACATAGCAAAAAGAGGTAATAGGTGTGGCAAAAAAGGGACAATTCCAGGACCCAACAAGACTCTAATTTTAACCTGTGTTTTACGGGGTTATTTTTGTTGGAATATTTAAAAAACCCACCTATACCATTTTAGTCTTAGGATAAATTAATTAATCATTTATTATTAATTTCCTGAGTTTTGACTAAGTAAAATAGGCCAGTTTTGTCTTTTAGTGGACCACTTGCCATCCTAAGTCACTAGGGTGCACTTGAGGAAATTCTAGATAAGATTTCATTGGATTCTGTCTGATTTCTTTCCATTTCTGGTTTATAAGGTGCTTTCTTGATTTAGTTAGCTTTGTCCTATTTTTTCTGCTTTCTAGTGGAAAATGAAAAGCTAGTTGACTTAGAAACTTTTGCCACTTGACGAATTCGACATCCACATCATATCTCCTCTCCTAAAGCAAGAAATACATTCTATTTACCTCACTCATGATTTTCCATACCATAATTGTCAAATTCATTAGCCTCTAGGATAGTTTTGGAAACTGCTTTTCCCTCCTAGGGAGTTTTTGTCTTTTCTAATCCTTTTCTTTTTTCTCTTTCCAAATTGCCTACAAGGAATTTGATTTATCCATGGAATATGTAATATATATTGTTATCATATTTATGAATAAAATACAGAGTGATTTCCACAATTTATCTTCTCTATTCTTCTTCTCTCACTGTCTGAAATATTCCATGTGAAATTGTCTTATGAATCTAGATCTTAGCAATTGAAAATCTCACATGGTATCAGAGCTAGCTTGATTCAAATCAATTTTCAAGAGTGTTTTTTGCAAGTATTTCCATCACCATGTAATACCCCATTCTGACTCTTAGGATGTATTAGCATTTAATGTAAATAATGTGTACATGTGATGAATGTTTTCCTAGCGTGGAGCTCAAGGCCAAGGCCCCGCTAGTGAAAGCCTGAATTTTGATTAAAAGGAAAGCATTGATATTTTGATGCCCATGTGCCCTTAAGCCATGCAAATTGTAAAAAGGATGTAAATAAACATCATGCAATATAAAATACCAAAATTGGCTACAGAGGCAACAAATGAGAAAGGGCTACGTGTATCCACTAGGGAGTGGTGAGGGGGTTGTGGGATTGAACCATAGGCTGCCATATGTCACCTTGAGAACTCATTTGACTTACCTTGCTGACATTTATTTCTGTTGTAAGGAAGTGGTTGAGGATTTCAGTCCATGGCTTCAATGGAGCATGGGCAACCCAGAAATTTGTATGGCAGAATATAGGCTCTGTTTTCTTGTACCACAAGTCACTCAAACTCATGGGAGGTTGCTTCTTCCTCATCTCCATTCCATTGTGAAACGGATGAGCACCATTTTCCATCAAAAAAACGAATTGCTAACAGAGAAAAAAACCAGAAATCGTGACCTTGAGAGAACCCACATTTTGAAAAGCCAAAAACGCCCAGATTTGGCATTGGATAGTGAAATCCAATGGGGGATCCATTGGTATGAACCTTGGGGAAAATTTGGGAGCAATAGATACCCCAAAATCCATGGGAAAACCCAGTTTTAACAGCCCAGAAAATCAATGACAGATTTGGGGTTATTCGTGACAGAGTTGTGAGAAATCCAAGTGTGGATGTATGAATAGGGGATGGGATTGCTGAGTCTAGATTGAAGTGTATGTGGCTCTGGGATTGAGCTCAGGGGAATAGCATCCTCCTCCATTTCCCATTGCATGCTTGAAAAACCCAACTGTGTGTTGGATTAGCATGGTTGTTTGAGTGAAGCCCTGACCGTGAGTGAGCCATCTAGTTCCTCCTTAGTGGATACACAGCCCAGCTCGGGGGTGATCTCTCAGCTGAAAGAACACAGGATGGAAATAGATCTATGGTTGGGTGGAACGTTGCTCTCACGTAGCTAGTCATTGGACATTTGAGTTGCAAGATAAGTATTCTTTGTGGATTAAATTATATACAATCTGTGTTCTGCAAAGTGGTATTTGAATGATTATTCTGCATGTTAATGAAATCGATATGAAGTAACATAAGAAGGGGATTGAATTCTATGCCTATTGATTGCTTGAGATAAATATGTTGATGCGAATCTATGCTTTTGTGTATTATTATGTTTAATTCCACTGTGTTTATATTGAGTTGAATTTGCACACAGAAGTTTTTAATTCTCACATATTTTTGGAGTAAAAATATTGGGGCCAAGTCTGCCAAAAGCCCTGGTGTGTTGTTAATGTTTCCTTCCCTGCATTTGATGATGGAAGGGGACATTACAGAGTGGTATCAGAGCTCTAGGTTCAACACTACGGCTGTTGGGCCCTTCACATAGATATAAATCATTATGTGTACATGCATTTTGTATTTGGAACTAAAATGCATTAAAGAAACCTCAAGATCGCATGGCTTCTATTGTTGGAATGGGAAATCATTTCCATGACTATTTGGGGATTTTTGCAAGCTGCTTGCATTTATTACATTCTATGAAATAGAGGAGGAGAAACCTCTGCCATCGTATACTGTTTTTGTTGTTTTGATGTTTTATGCTTAATATGAAGAGGTGCAATTTCTTTTCTTGAAATACTGTTTTTGTTGCAAATATGATTTCTGTTTGTTAAATTCCTGAGTAAAAACATGAACAGTCAACTGTTACAGCCCCACATCTCAATGATGATTTTTACTTACAATGAACCCACATTGTGTGGCCGATTGATGGTTTTAGGAAGTGAGGAAAGTTTGCAAATTATGCTCTTATAGTCATGAGTTTCCTTTCCCATGCTTGTTGGCTGCTTGGAGATTAATTGTGAATCCATTGGTTGGATTGTTGAATGTGAAATGAAAAGAAAATCCCTTATTAGAGATGCAAGTTCTTGTCATTCTCTTACTGTTTTTATGCAAGTTTTATGCAAGTTTGATCTGTAGTAGTTCACCTCTGTAAGGGGACAAAAGGGCACATTCCAGAAAATTTTCTAACTATTGTGAAAAGTTGCAGTTGCAGGCAAGAGACAGAATGGTTTTGATGTAAAATTGGGAAGTTGGGGCTGGCATTTTGATTGGGAAAAATGACAGGGTCATATTTCTCAGATGTAGTAGAGGATCACACCATTGCATAGAGCTCTCCAAGAGCTTTCCAATGGTACCAAATTCGTCCAATTTGGTTAAGGGACGAGGGAGATATGACCCCCGCAAGCACGCAGATTGCGCGCAGGTTGCGCATAGATTGCGCGCAGATTGCGTGCAGGTTGCGCACGGATAGCGCGCAGATTGCGTGTGGGTTGCGCGCGGATTGCGCGCGGGTCTCGCACAGATTGCGCATGGATTGCGTGCAGGTTGCGCGTAGGTCACGCACAGATTGCGCGCAGATTGCATGCGGGTTGTGCACTGATTGCGAGCGGGTCGCGCACAGATTGCGCGCGGATAGTGCGCAGATTGCGCGTAGATTACATGCGGATTGCATGCGGACTGCGTGCAGGTCACGCACAGATTTCATGTGGATTGCGTGCAGGTCCCGCACAGGTTGCGCGCGGATAGTGCGCGGATTGCGCGTAGGTTGTGCGCAAGTGGCGCACAGGTGGAGCACAGGTTGCAAAGGGAGTTAAAAAGGAAAAGTAGTTAAACCCAGAATTTCATAGAAGATGAATGGTGCATCGAAATTGAGATCCGCGAATTGCTGAGTGTTCCTTGTTACATGGACTAACTTCGCCTGATATAAAAGTTTTTGTGATTCTTCATAAATTTTCTTCCATAGGTGGCTGAAGTTGGCATTCTGGACCAAATACAACTGTGTAAAATGTGCAAAATTATTGGTAAGAGTTGTCATTTTTGAAACAACGTTGTTTCCACACCTGATGTTGGAATGGAGCACGGGGATAGGCATTGGAAAGCGTGTCCAGCAGGGAACAATGATGCATGACCAGAGTTTGAATGAGGTCTACATATATCATAGATATTTAGTGCAGAAGAGTGCCAACGACTGTTTTGACAAACAAATTTTGTTGTCAATATGGGCAATTTCTACAATTGCATGATATGGAAGAGGAATTTCATGTTACAATGAGGGATCGAAAAGGGAAGAATTCCTTAAACCCCTGTTTGTTATCATACTTATAATTATGAAATTGTCATATGGCATAAAGATGTTAAAAATGTAAGGGATTACATAGATGTATATGCACTAGATGGCATCTTAACAAACATTGCATAGTGCATATGGAAATGCTTGTGCATAAATGGGATATTGCATATTGGTAGAATAATGAAGTCTGCATATGCAATGAACCACTAATGGAGAATATTGTGGTTGATAATCACTATTGATGTTGGTATTGGTTGTAGGACCAAAGATAACAAAGAGCATGGCTAAATGTGTTGAGGATGTTGTTGCATGAAGCCAACAACCTTATGCAGAAAGGATGATGCAACAAATCTATGACAATAAAGTTGACAAAAGGACTGAGCAGCCTTGGTAAGAGGCCAATTGATCAGGTAACATCAGGTGATGTTAATGGTAGCCATGCAGGTAATGGTTATTGGTGTCAAATTGCATGAATGTTGAAAGAGGATTTGGTAAGATCTCTTCAACTATGTTTGAGCTATGTTGAGTTAGTTTGCATGTGATATTGAATACCGATTGGGACTGTTAACCTACCAAGCTTGGTGAGGTGTGGGTAAGTGAAGGAAATGATCCTTACACCCTATGACTGTTTAGAAATATCAATGTATTCATATGAATTTATATCATGCCAGGTGTATGTTGGTTATGTGCTTAATAACCAAAGCAAGTGAGGACTGGTGGTCTTAATTATGGTAATGCAAGTTATATGAGATAGTCATGTTTCGATCATAATATGATTGAATGCATAGTACTCATGAAACAATGCAAGGTGGCATTGAGTGGATGTGCATTAAGAGATTTTATAAATCTTGTAGTTAAGCATTGAGTGAATGCATATGAAAAACGTGAGTAAATGTTGTGAATATGCATGCATGTGGGTACCTACACCCGAGGAGATGTATTGTGCGCTTGCATGATTGTGATATATGTATATGTCTCATTATAATTGAGAAATAGATTAGATCATGAACTAATGATAATTCTGAGATCGTTTCATGAGCTGCTATGAATGCAGGGTAAGAAATTGCATGAAGGTAGTTATGATTGACATACTTCCAGAGTGCTCTGTTGGAATGATAGAGTTGTATAAATGATATGGCTATGAATTAATGAGCATTTAACAGTTTTAAGTTAATTGCATAAATGATGTGACTGTACCTTGCAATTTTAGTATGATAATGATTTACGTGAAGTAAATGAGTTTGGTGATATGGATATGTTAACAGCTAGAAGTGTTTGAATTATGGAATGTTATAATTCTGGAAATGCTTCAGTGACTGTTGCAGCAATGAAATATTATATGCATGGGGACTCATAACATGTTTGGCTAATTGAAATTTTCAGACTCTAGGTAGAAATGTCTTGTGTATGGCAATGGGGATAAGACCATAGTAAATACTGAGCTCTACCATGTGCAAAGGCCAAAGGTTATGAGAAGGTTCTCATAGTTGTGGAATTTAATTTATGCATGAAACAGATCTGAAATGTTTCGATTTAAGTTTATGAGAATAATATCATGGCTGCAAGTCTAATTCGGTAGGGAGAAGATTTGCAAATTCGATTTAGAGCTTATGAGAAGGAATCTCATGGTTGAAAAATCTAAGCTCTGTTAGAAAGAAGAATTGTAAATCTCAGATTTGAAATTTTGCTTATAATTGCTAATGATTGTTGGGCTTATGAAAAAAAATGTGTCAGGAGGACATGATGTAAGTAGATGCTCATGTATGGTAGCGGGCATAAGACCATAACGGGCAGAGTGGTGTCCCTTACAGGAGCCAAACAATATGAGGATAGCCTCATGGATAAGAAAACCAATTTCTTGTAGTAGACAGAGTTGCAAATTCATGCTGAATTTAATTATTAGTGCCATGGATTGGTTATGAACAATCAGATTTGAATGGTACTATTAAATCTTGCTGACTGTTTGGCTATTTAATAAGTGTGCCAGGGAGACACATTACAGTAAGACCAAGAGAGAGTGGGCCTGCAGAAGCCAAACTTCATGGGAAGGGATTCCATGATTTGAAAATGGGTTTCAGGTGAAATGCCATAAGACATTATTAATGCCTCATCTGCACTACATGATTAGTAAACAATATGAGTGGGATGGTGAAGATTATGTCAGTAAGACATATGAAGGTTATGTAACATCAAAAGGAATTGGGATGGAAAACCGAGGGACTGTCAACTCAGAGAAGGAGCCCCCATTCCTCATTAAAGAAGAGAAATAACATCTGCAAATGGATAAGTGTTCCATAAACCCTGATTGATATATATATGTATACATACATGCATGTCTAATTATTAGAGTTAATATGTAGAGCATGTTTTGATTTTATTTCCATTATGACATACTGCTTGAAGTATGATTAGGACCTTCATAGTTCACATCAGTAAAAAGTGCACGCCTTTCTGGTGCTGAGTTATTTTAGGGATGCCAATATTGACTACACCTTAAGGGAATGGACGCATTCCTGGTGTTTCAAGGTTGGATAGTGAATGTTATGAAATATGTTTACCGTTCTAGAGTAGCAATACTAATGAGCTTGATATCCATTTTGTGTTAACAGATTATACATATGAAATTCAGTGCTGCACATTAAAGGGAAAAGTGAAGAAAAGAATACTCAAGAGGACTGTATGAGCAGTGGTAACCCTTGGGTAGGGTGAGTGGGTATCATGGGTCCATGATAGCCTGCAGTTAAGAAAGTCACCTAAAGAATTCCTAAATGGAACCGCCGGCTTACACAAGAGAAGAAGTGCCACCCTTGTGTGGGTGAAGAATTGTTATGTGCATTGAGGGATTGTGATACATGTGAAAGGATAATGCAAGCCTACGGCAGAGTAGTGGAGCCTTGACCTGTAATGGTTGGTGGCGCAGTTACCTTCCATTGGCCGATGACCCAGACGTATGTGCTCACTCGGAAATGGAGAGGGCCAACCAGGTATGGGACTGGTTGGGCACCACCAAATGCTTGGTAAACCCAGTCGGCGTGAAGGTGTACTGGTAGGGCATTAATTATTTGATGATTTGGAGCAGCCTGCGTGCTGGCCAAACATCCTAGTCCGCAGGAGGATCCCGAGGCTTATAAAGTAAAAGCAGGACCCTGTGGACCAGAGAAGAAATCCACAATACAGATAAGTATTCACTTTCATTTATTTCTTGTTTGGAATGATGAAGATTACAAGTATAAGTCTTGTAACAGTTAAGCTGATGCACTATTGTTTCTTTGTTGGAAACCTTGGTCATACAGGAAGCAAGGACCCTGAAAGAACTATAAATTGCTTGGTAAATCCAGAGAGTGGCTGGTTGGGCAAGATTATTGATGATTTGGAGCAGCCTGCGTGTTTTCCAAACATGCAAGATTGTTGATGATTTGGAGCACCCTGCGTGCTGGCCAAACATGCAAGAGTATTGATGATTTGGAGCAGCCTGCATGCTGGCCAAACATGCAAGATTATTGATGATTTGGAGCAGCCTGCGTGCTGGCCAAACATGCGAGATTGTTGATGTTGTGGAGCAGCCTGCATGTTGGACAAACATACAAGACTATTTGATGTTGAGGGGCAGCATGCATGCTGGCCAAACACCCAAATCCATAGGCGATTTCAAGGCTTGTAAAGAAAAGAAGGACCCTATGGAATAAAGTGAAGACATCTAGTGCAGAGGTGAAAATTGAATCAATTGGTTGTAGCCGATGCAGGCAAGTGTTGCTAGTGAGCAAAGTGTGGTCAGTTGTTTCCATTGACCATGGCGGCAGACCAAGGGCTATTAGAATTGGCTGGAAGTCTTCTTCAAACCATTGCCAAGACCCAAGAAAATCTTGGAGAGATGCTCAAGATGCAAAAGCAGCAGAACAAGATGAACCACAAGGTCTTGCAGGACTCTATTCGTCTGCAGAAAGAGGTAAAATGCATTATGAGAGCAATCAGCAAGGGAAAGAAAAGTGGATCAATGAAGAAGCATTCATCCAATCATCCAATTAAGAAATGCTCCAGGTGGGAAGACTCAAAGAAAATTGAGCAGGTAAAGATGAAGCAACCAGTGAAGTGTTGGAAATGTGGAGGGGATCATTGCCTCCGCAACTGCCCAACAAGAGAACCTCAAGAGGGTAGCAGCCATAAAGTTTTCAGACTTATGGATGAGCTGGAAGATCCGAATCAGCAGGAGCAGCTCGTGAAAATCAAAGTACTTGGTCCTGAAAGTTCAAAGTAAAGAACAGAATGTAGGGCAGATCTACAAAGTTTTTGAAGTTTTGGACATGTGTAAATTGTATATGTATGCCTAAGTCTTGGAACACCGAGGATGGTGTTATTCTAAGGGGGAGGGGATTGTAATAACCCATTTTGACTCTTAGGATGTATTAGCATTTAATGTAAATAATGTGTACATGTGATGAATTTTTTCCTAGCGTGGAGCTCAAGGCCAAGGCCCTGCTAGTGAAATCCTGAATTTTGATTAAAAGGCAAGCATTGATATTTTGATGTCCATGTGCCCTTAAGCCATGGAAATTGTAAAAAGGATGTAAATAAACATCATGCAATATAAAATACCAAAACTGGCTACGGAGGCAACGAATGAGAAGGGGCCACGTGTATCCACTAGGGAGTGGTGAGGGGGTTGTGGGATTGAACCATAGGCTGCCATATGTCACCTTGAGAACCCATTTGACTTACCTTGCGAACATTTATTTCTGTTGTAAGGAAGTGGTTGAGGATTTCAGTCCATGGCTTCAATGGAGCATGGGTAGCCCAGAAATTCGTACGGCAGAGTATGGGCTCTGTTTTCTTGTACCACAAGTCACTCAAACTCATGGGAGGTTGCTTCTTCCTCATCCCCATTCCATTGTGAAACGGACGAGCACCATTTTCCATCCAAAAAAATGAATTGCCAACAGAGAAAAAAACGAGAAATCACGACCTTGAGAGAACCCACGTTTTGAAGAGCCAAAATTGCCCAGATTTGGCATTGGACAGTGAAATCCAATGGGGGATCCATTGGTATGAACCTCGGGGTGAATTTGGGAGCAATAGCTACCCCAAAATCCATGGGAAAATCCAGTTTTAACAGCCCAGAAAATCAGTGACGGATTTGGGGTTATTCGTGAGAGAGTTGTGAGAAATCCAAGTGTGGATGTATGAATAGGGGATGGGATTGTTGAGTCCAGCTTGAAGTGTATGTGGCTCTAGGATTGAGCTCAGGGGACTAGCATCCTCCTCCATTTCCCATTGCATGCTTGAAAAACCCAACTGTGTGTTGGCTTAGCATGGTTGTCTGAGTGAAGCCCTGACCGTGAGTGAGCCATCTAGTTCCTCCTTAGTGGATACATAGCCCAGCTCGGGGGTGATCTCTCAGCTGAAAGAACACAGGCTGGACAGAGATCTATGGTTGGGTGGAACGTTGCTCTCACGTAGCCAGTCGTTGGACATTTGTGTTGCAAGATAAGTATTCTTTGTGGATTAAATTATATACAATCTGTGTTCTGCAAAGTGGTATTTGAATGATTATTCTGCATGTTAATGAAATCGATATGAAGTAACATAAGAAGGGGATTGAATTCTCTGCCTGTTGATTGCTTAAGATAAATATGCTGATGCGAATCTATGCTTCTGTGTATTATTATGTTTAATTCTGCTGTGTTTATATTGAGTTGAATCTGCACACAGAAGTTTTTAATTCTTACATATTTTTGGAGTAAAAATATTGGGGCTAAGTTTGCTAAAAGCCCCGATGTGTTGTTAATGTTTCCTTCCTTGCATTTGATGATGGAAGGGGACATTACACACCAGGAGTGCATCAGTATGGATAAAAAACAAACCAAATATGTGACTCTCACTCCCGTCAATTTCTTTGATTGGAAGGTGCATATGATCATTCAGCTTTGGAGAAAAGGATTATATAGAGTCACTATGGGGCTTGAAACTGAGCCAGGAAATGTTGCATTAAAATCCAAATGGTTCAATAGGATTGATGAAGCTTATGGGTTACTTTGTCTCTCTGTATCTCCATATATTCTATTCCATATTGATTCTCTGTCCACTCCAAATCAAGTGTGGACAAAGCTAGAGTCTCTCTTTGGAAAACAGGACGAGCTCATAGGACATTTATTGGAGATTGAGATGATCTCACTTAGTCCAAGTAATTTCAATTCAATGGAGGATTTAATCTCAAAATTCAAGAACCTAGTGCTTCAACTCAATCAATGTGGCATAGATAAGAAGGATGAGCATTTAATTCTCACCATTCTTTCAAAATTGAGCTCTGAATACTCAGTATTTGTGTCTACTTTTCGTACCACAAGAATTTCATTTCCCAGTTGGAAGATGCAAATCTTGGATTCATTCATTGGTTCGCTCACTAAGGAGAAGGAAAATATGGTCCAAATGAGGTATCTAACACCCTCCAAGGACTTTGCAATTTTTTCTCATGGAGCAAAGAGTTTCAAGAATGGAAAATCCAAACAAAAGATATTGTCAGATGAAGAGGATTCTGATGGAGATTCCAAATCCAAGAAGATGAAGAAGGAGAAGCTCACATGTTCTTATTGTTGCAAAGGAACCCATCCTGAGCAATATTTCTTCAAAACGAAATTGGACATCATGGCCAAGATGCTTGAAGAGCATAACATAGATGTTCCTAACTTTGCAAAGAAAGAACAAGGCAAGCTTGTGGTAGAACAAGAACATTGTTTCTAAGCCTCTCCCAAAGATAATCATGCTTATGCTTTGAGTACTAGAGGGAAAGATAAATATTATGTGTCTGATTTTGATTCAAATTCTGATATATCAGAATAAGAAACCTCCACTTCTTCCTTGGTACAATCTTCAGTCAATTCATCTAAGTCTACTCTCAAAACTAGTCATTTTTTGCTAGATTCTGACTTGTCTTTTGAAAGGTCTTTCCACCTCCATTCAAATATTTTAGATTCTGATTTTGAAGATGATATAAAGTATGATATGCAGTTCATGACACCTCACACACCATTTTTCCAACCACTGGATGCACAAAATACCCTACAAACCCCAAGTTCTCTAGTTAAGAAACTACAAAATTCTATGTTTTCCTACACTGTGTCACTTGCCTCTGTTTCTCTTTTGTCTTTCATATATTTAATTGTTCGGAAAAACATGTTTTTGGCCATAATTGGAATTATATTTCAGACATTTGGACCTGAACCCATCACTCATGGTTCAAAATTCAAGTCCTCACACTCTCCAGGATTGCTCAGCTGTCACGGTGACCTAGTTTCTCACACGTTTCCTACTGAAAAACTATTCGATCATGGAGACTCCACATCTTTACTGGTTTTTGCTCCATATGAATCACATTCTGATATTTTAGAGCTGCATGATCTCATTTGAAATATCAGAAAGGTTCTACATCATTTTGAGAAGAATGTATAAGAACGTACAAGAACTAGTGCACCACATTGCAGCTACAAAAGAAATTGATCTTGTTGAGTTCATTGTTTCTCCTTGTGAAGGAGTATGCATAGATATTATTTCCATAATTGATTATATTTTCAGATCTGATTATGAGTGTTACAAAAACAAGAAAAATTCATATGATGCTCCTCTATCATCAGAAGATGAGCTTCATGGAGCTTCTACACATGATTCTTTCCTACACCACATTGATGCACTGATGCATGATCATGACATCCACTATCTCTTCATCAAGTCTGTTACTCAAAAGCAACCCATTCAGATTATTCAACTCATTCAAATGAGAAACAAGACAGTATGAATACATAAAGCATGTCTATTTTTTAGGGAGGGTTTTGTTCCCATGAGGTTTTCCCTGTTTCCCCGGTTTACATCGACTAGTTATTTTTGTATTGGGGTGACCATAAGCCTTGTTTCTTCGGCCCTATATTTCTGATATTTTTCTGATTTTAATCACATAAATTCAGGCTTAAGGGGGGTGTTGGAATATTTAAAAAACCCACCTATACCATTTTATAATTAGGATAAATTAATTAATCATTTATGATTAATTTCCTGAGTTTTGACTAAGTAAAATAGGTCAGTTTTGTCTTTTAGTGGACCACTTGCCATGCTAAGTCACTAGGGAGCACTTGAGGAAATTTTGGACAATATTTCATTGGATTTTGTTTGATTTCTTTCCATTTTTGGTTTAGAAGGTGCTTTCCTGATTTAGATAGCTTTGTCTTGTTTTTTTTGCTTTCTAGTGGAAAAGGTAAAGCTAGTTGACTTGGAAACTTTTGCCACTTGACCAATTAGACTTACACATCATATATCATCTCCTAAATCCATCAATACATTCTATTTACCTCACTCATGAGCTTCCATACCATACTTAGCAAATTCGTGAGTCTCTAGGACAGTTTTGGAAACTGCTTTTGTCACCTAGGGTTTTTTTTTCTTTTCTAAGCCTTTTCCTTTTTGCTCCTTCCAAATCGCTTCCAAGGAATTCAATTTTCTCCATGGAAGATGTATTATATAATTTTATCATATTGATGAATAAAATACGGAGTGATTTCCACAATTTATCTTCTTTATTCTTCTTCTCTCATTGTTTGAAATATTCCATGTGAAATTTTTTTATGAATCTAGATCTTAGCAATTGAAAATCTCACAATTTTATGTAGGGTAAAAACAAAGTGGCCATAAGGTAATTGACAGGTTCACAGGTTAAGGAAATTACCGGTGGATTCACTTTTCGGTCAACATATGTCATGATGGGTGATAGGGCATGATACTTTTCCAAGGGGCGACTCTACCTTCGTCATCAACTGTAGACAAAATGGCCGACAAGTTTAGGACTATGGCTAAGCACCAGACAGACTCCCACTTGGGGAATGTTCCCGTGCATGTTAAATATTACACTTACAAGCACAAGCACACTCCCCAAGGGAAAGTCTGTGTGGTGCTTAGCCACAACTGTTAACAGTTTAGGGTCTTTCCTTCAATAAAAGTCAACCACAAATGGGAGAGGGACATTTGGCATAAGGCAGCTTGACATGGGGAAACTGACAAACCTTCAGAGTTGGTCCATACCATGCTTGAAACTTGGAGAGGCATAGTTTGACTAGGAAATACATGCGTACCTTTCATGGTGGATTCGCTTGCCACGTGTTGGTTATCGATTTGTCCAAGTGTATGCTGAGATGTCATTTGAGGAAAACATGGAGAGCCAACCCACCTCCTTGAGGACTTGGAGGGACACCATCTCTAGTTTCCAACCACTGTATCGGGTCGCAAAAAGTGGTTTTGGAAACACCTTTTCCTGACATGTAATCTATCATTTTTCGCCATGTGTCCTCCATGGTTTTTAAATTGTGGGTCAATGTCGCATATTATCCCACGCCCATATTTGTTGAGCCCTTTCTCTCTCTACCATCGATATGACGATGTGAAATATGCGTATGATCTTCATTAACTATCGAGTAATTAATGTCATGTGCTTTCCATATCAATCATTGATCTGATGATTGAAAAAGTGCACGATGGCTCCTCAAACCTCCGCTGACTTGCAAGTGCACATTCAACCTAAACCGTTGATCTGACCCCATCTTGGATCATCTCAAGTGTATGCTAAGATGTCAGTTGAGGCAAACATGGAGCGCTACCTCACCTCCATGCGTAGCTGGGGGGGGGAACAATATCTAGTTTCCAACCATTGTATCAGGTCACAAAAAGTGGTCTTGGAAACACCTTTTCCCAGTGCACAATATATCATTTGTTGCTACGCGTCCTCCATGGTTTTTAAATTGTGGGTCAATGCCTCCTATTATACCATGCCCATATTTTTCGAGCGCTTTCACTCTCCATCTTCGATCTGATGATGTGAAATATGCGTTAGGTCTTGATTTCGGGTAATTAATGTCGTGTGCTTTCCATATCATCCGTTGATCTAATGATTGGAAAAGTGCACGATGATTCCTTAAACCTACGACAACTTTCAAGTGCACATTCAACCTAAACACTTGATCTGAACCCGTCCTGGGTCATCTTGATCGTCGAAAAATAAGTGCCCTCCGCATAGTGCCCTAGTCATCGTCTAGGGTCTTGTGTAGTTGATGCTCTAGCACCTCTACTTAATATTTTAAGTGCTCGAGCCTATTGGTATAAATTTGTAGGATACCTAAGGCTTACTTCCCTTATGCTTTTTAAGCCTTATTTAAAATCCAAACCTCATGAACTATTTACTCGATCTTCTTAGGTACTTGGGACAAATATAGTGCTAACAATGGGGTCCCTTTGTGTAGATATTGTGTACCTTGTCCCAGATATCTTTAGCTAATGAACACTGCCCAAATTTATCTTTCACATGATCAGATAGTCCATGCAAGATGATATCCATTTCCATTGTATTATTATTTCTTAGCTCCTTCCTGGCTGCAATTTTTTGTGGTCTTTTTGGAGCGATGCAACCATTCACAACAGATTTCTAGATATTTGAACCTTGTTCCTATAAATGGAGTATCATACTTATAATCCAATGATAAAAATTTGATCCATAGAATAGTTTAACCCCATCTTCAGAGTAGAGACTTTCATGTTCATCCATGTGGTTTATAGATCTGCGTTCCATCTATCAGACTCTCTTGAAGGAATTGACTCTAATACCAATTGTTGGAAATAATAAGAGGGGGGGGTGAATCAGTATTTAGCACTTTTTAACACTTTTAACCTTAAGTAAAACATGTCACAGTAACCATTAACAATTTCATTCACCATCACATAAAACCTATGCATAACATCGAACACAGTGCATAAGAGATTCAACGTGGATTCGAAACCCAAACAAGAGAAAACCACATAATTCTTTTCTTATATAAAAATAACAAGATTACATTCATAGGAAGCACCCCAAAACCAACTGGAAGGAGGCACCAACTCCCTAATTTACAAGATCCAACTTGAAGGAAGCTCCAACTCTCTGATTTACCAATACTAACTAGAAGGAGGTCCCAACCCCCTAATTTATAGGCTCCAATGTGAAGGAATCTCCAACTCCTCAATTTACTAGCTCCAACTAGAAGGAGGCTACAACCCCCTGGTTTTCATAAGTTACAACCTATATAGAGGACTCCAATACTCAATACACACCAAATCACTAGTTTTACCAGCACCAACTGGAAGGAAGCCCCAATTCCCTGAGATCACAAGCACCAACCTAAAGGAGACTTCAATCTCCTATCCTTTCCCCATCCTGCCACCCTGATATGAATAAGAAGAACAATATTCCATTGCCATTGTATCATTGTCTCCATCAACCTATACCTATATCTTTGTCCTTGTACCTCTATCACTATCCCTATCCCTATATATGTCATTGTTGATGTATATGTAACTTTGGAATGTATTTCATCTATGTATTTCATATATATTTATTATACCCTTATTAGAGATGTGTTATTCCTCTATAAGGAAGTGTCGTCATGTGGATTGACAAGTGTTGCAAGTGTGTGTACTTGCCGATGGGTTATTAGACCACCATGTGTGGGGTCAGCCTTGAAATATATATATTATAATGTGGATGTACCTATCTAGACAAGTCGGCCCCATAAGGTCACTGGGCAAACAGGTTAGTATAAATAGAGATCAGGTGATCTCTATTTAGATCATTCAGAAAGTGGTGCACTATTGAGGAGGAGGATCATCTGCTTCTATAAGACTATCTCAAGTGTATTTTGGTTGTACTTTGGTTGAGCCATTGCTCTCTCTATCTCTGAGGAAGTTGTGGGGTTTTTCACCTTAGGGTTTTCCCCACGGAAACTCTGTGTCTCTTGTCTCTCATGCTTTTGATTCTTGTGATGCTTGTCATTCTTATTGTGATTGTCATGCATTCATATACTGTATATGTTATTCTCTCAGTAAAGAGCCTAGAGTATTGTGAATTAATGCTCAAAATTTAACATGGTATCAGAGCTAACCTGAGAAGAAGACATTTTGTAGTGACAGAAACTTGACTTTCTTGTTTATTGGGTTTCTGAGCATTTTCAGATTTGGCCCTAAAAATTAGGGTTTCCACAAAAATAGGAATTTCTAGAATCTGAAGACATAGCTGGAAGCTCCTTGCAAAAATCGAATTTTAGAACTTTGGATCGAGATTTTTGGCTGGATAGATCTCTGAGAAACTCAAACCCTAATTCAGGGCTCTCCCTCGTGAACCCGGGAGGACAAAAAGGAAAATCTAAAGGGTAAAAATTTGCTGATCTCAAATTCTGAATGCACTAGACTGATCAGCTCATCAAAGCACATCTTTTTATCCTTTCAAAAATTTGAAATTCACATTTTGAATTTTTAGGGTTTTTTTGGCAAACCCTAATTCGAGACCAGATCCAGTTTTCAGCATTTCAAGTGGTAAGACCTAAATATTTTATATTTCCATTTGAAGTACTCTTTAAGATGTCTCACCACACCAAGCTTGAGGATAAGCTTGAAGGGGCTGATAACTTCCGAGCTTGGAAGTATAGGATTTGGTTAATCTTGGAAGAGAATGAGTTGGACTCATATATAAAGGAAGACATCCCTATCCCAGAGGATGAAGAGGCCAAGGTATTGCATAAGAAGAACTTGGTCAAGGCAAAGAGAATCATTGCTGATTCTATCAAAGACCATCTCATACCCCATGTTTCTTCTCTAAAGACACCCAAGGAGATGTTTGACTCTTTGACCAAGCTATTTGAAGGGAAGAACATAAATCGGAAGATGACTCTATGGAATCAATTGAAAGGGGTCAAGATGTTGAATGGAGAAACCATTCAATATTACTTATCCAAGGTCTCTCAGATCAAGGAGCAACTTGAAGTTGTGGATGAAGTAGTGGACAATGGTGAAGTTGTTATGACCACTCTGAATGGCCTACCTAGGTCATGGGACTCCTTTATTCAAGGAATCTGTGCAAGAAAGAAATTGATCTCTTTCAGTAAACTATGGGAGGAATGCTCTCAAGAAGAAGCTAGACTTGTAACTCGTGAGGAAAAGATGGGAGGTGAATATCAAGCTCTCGCAACTCACACCAAAAGAAGCAAGCCCAAGAAGGAGCACTCCCGCTACAAAAGATTCTATCAAAAGAATAAGAAGGATCTAAGATGCTTCACACGCAATGAGAAGGGTCACTTTGCTTCAGATTGTCCCAAGAACAAAAGGGATAATAACAACAACTTCAGCAAGAAGAAGAAGGGCAGCAAAAAAAAGTTCCATGCTCATGCTGCCGAAGATGATGAACCTCCAGAGAAGAAGGCTAGGGCAGAAAGTGATGATAGTGATGATGACTCATCAAGTGAAGAAGAGTATGTTCTAATCTCTGCTCTCACAGGTACTATCTCCCATGGTTGTAATGATTGGTTAATTGACAGTGGGGCTTCCAAACACATGAATGGGTTTAAGGAATCTTTTGTAAACCTATTTGAACATGAATCACCCCATAAGGTGAAACTTGGGGATGATTATCAATACCCAATCAAAGGAAGTGGTGAAGCCTCCTACAACCTAGATTCTAGAAAATCTTTGAAGATGAAAGAAGTCCTTTATGTACCTTGGTTCAAAAAGAATCTTCTCTCCATCTCTGCATTGGATGCAAAAGGCATGAGGGTTGCATTTGTAGGTAGCCAAGTCCTAATGTGGCCAAAGGATAAATCTATTGATGATGCAGTGGTGATTGGAGAGCAAGAGGGAGGATTGTACAAATTGAAGGGACAACCTGAACTTGCTATGGTGACATGAAGACAAAGATTCATCAATAGTCATGGATCACATGGAGGTATGTATGATTTGGTTTTGAAAAGGTTAACTTATGAGTTATGCAGGTCATTGAAGAGAACAAGAAAACATTGCTAGACATATCTAGCAAATATGGTGAACAGGATAACACGATCATGATATTAATAAGCATGCATAGGGACCAAGGATGAACATAAGTTCAAGGACAGGTAATCCAGGAAGCAAAGATCAAGAGGGAGCACACTCTAGCAGCTCCTGCAAGGATGCAGATATTCAGAGGGAGTTGTCCATCTTTCTACATTCCACATCAGAAAGGTGTAGAAGAAGCTACTTCAATAGCTCCTGCAAGGAAGCAAAGACTCAGAGGGAGTCCACCCAACAAACAAACAAAGATAAGTATTTTAATTACCACTTCTTACATATTTGTTTGTTTAAATAAAATTGTTCAATGATACATATGCTTATGTTTCTAGACTTAGGATATGTATTGTGCATATTAGAATGATTACATTAATGAATAGTATACTACTAATATGCATTTGATGGGTAAGTAAGCCTATGGCATTGTACAACATTCCATTGCTACTTATCTAGAATGAAACCTCTTTGTTGACATGTTGGGAGTAGTGCAAACTCTTAACAATGTTCTGGTAGAGATTGGAAGGCATCTAGAAAGTTACAGGATATGGAATAATGTTGTATTGAAGCATTGGCTAAAATAATTGCATGATTGTATGACATATTTCTTTATGTATAAGAATTTGTTTTGAAAACTATGAGATGTTTCTAATCATGCAATTTAACTTGTCTTGTAGGAAAGATCATATTCCATCACCTACAAAAGAAGAACTACAACATTTGTTCAACAACAAAATTATCTTTCCCAGGATATGGGAAGAATGCCATGATCCGTCGATCATGAAGAATGATGTTTGGGATGTAGTCCCAAGACCTAAAGGGAAGTTTGTTATGAATTCCATATGGATCTATTAGATCAAGCATGTTGCAGATGGCAGCATAGAGAAATATAAAAGCAATGAAATGGAAAATACACCAGATGGATGTCAAGACTGCTTTCTTGAATGGTGTAGTTGAAGAGGAAGTATATGTGGAGCAACCACTCGGTTTTGAAATACATGATAGGGAGTCATATGTGTGCAAATTGAAGAAAGCCTTGTATGGCTTGAAACAAGCTCCCAGAACTTGGCATTGTAGGATGGACAGTTTCCTATCTAGTTTGGGCTTTACCAAGAGTAAAGCGGATTCCAACCTTTACTACAAGGTTGAGGAAGGGAATCATGTGATTCTACTCCTGTATGTGGATGAATTATTTGTAACAAGAGATGACAGATTGATTGCAGATACTAAGAGGAAGCTTGCTGCCGAGTTCGATATGAAATATTTGGGAACGATGCATTATTTCCTAGGTATGGAGGTGTGGCAGAGTGCAGGTGGGATCTTCCTTGGTCAAGGGAAGTACAAAGTAGATATCCTAAAGAGATTCGGGATGATGCATTGCATGGCCATGGCCACACCTATGGCATCAAATCTGAAGCTTCTATGTGATGCTTCATCTGAGCCGGTTGATGTCTCTATGTATCGCTAGATGATTGGGTCCTTGATGTACCTGATGAACACGAGACCATATATTTGCTTTGCAGTGAACACATTGAGTCAGTTCCTGACAGATCCAAGGAGTGTTCATCTGGTTGCTCTAAAGCAAGTTCTGAGGTACCTGAAGGGTACAGTGGATTATGGGCTCAAGTATGAAGTGAATCAAAAGTTTAACCTGCAGGGTTATGTTGATTCAGATTGGGCTGGCAGTGCTGCAGATAGGAAGAACACATCTGGGTGCTGCTTCAGTATGGGATCAGGTGTGATCTCTTGGTGTAGCAAGAAGCAGTCCTGCGTAGCACTGAGTACAGTTGAGGCAGAGTATGTTGTATCCTTTTCAACTAGTTGTGAGGCAGTATGGCTACGGAAGCTACTGTCTGAGTTATTTGATCTCCCGTTGGATGCTACTGGTATCTTCTGTGATAACCAGAATTGTGTGAAGCTGTCTGAGAACCCAGTGTTTCATGACAGGTCGAAACACATAGAGATCAAATATCACTATATTAGGGATATGGTGCAGAGAGGAGTTGTGAATCTCCTGTATGTTGTGACGGACGAGCAGATTGTAGATGTGCCGACGAATCCACTAGCCAGGATGAAGTTCGAGTACTTTAGAGATAGGCTTGGTGTTCTTCAGATTGATGACACTTCGAGGAATAAGTGATGGACACATTTGCTAAAGCCATTCCAAGCAAGTTGGAAGGAGGATCCTTCACATGGCTGTGGATGTAAGCGCTGGATGATGAGCATCAAGATGATGTTTTGGTTTCTGCTTTGTATGATCAGTTGGATCATTTTCATGTATGTATGTATGCATCATGTTGGATGCTGGATATGATCAGTTGGATCATTTTTATGTATGTATGTATGCATCATGTTGGATGTTGGATATGATCAGTTGGATCATTTATATATGTATGTATGCATCATGTTGGATGCTGGATATGAATAGTTGGATCATTTATATGTATGTACACATCATGTTGGATGTTGGATATGATCGGTTGGATCTTGTGTATGTATTTTTGTATATGCATCATGTTGGATGCTTGGACCATGTATCTGTATATGTATCAAGTGGATACATTGTATGATCAGGTGGATCATGTATGGTGATATGTATCATGTATTTGTATTTTTATTAGGTGGATCATGTATGATGATATGTATCAGGTAGATACATGGTATGCATAAGGTAGATGCATTGTATGATCAGGATGATCATGGATGATGAGCTTCAGGATGTTGCTCCAGATGACATGCAGCAAGATGTTGCAGTGATGATGATCAGGATGATCATGTGTACATCAGGATGGTGTATGGTGAGTATCAGGTTGATACTCTATGGCCATGGATCAGGTTGTGCAGATGAGCATATAATTTGTCCCTGGGAGATTTGTAAATAGTCTTTCAAGTTTTTTCCTATGGCATATAATTTGGCCCTGGGATATCTGGCAACTGCTCTTTCAAGGTTTTTCTCTGGGAGGACATATAATTTGGCCCTGGGAGATCTACAGATAGTCTTTCGAGCTTTTTCCTATGGCATATAATCTGGCCCTGGGATATCTGGCAGATGCGCTTTCGAGGTTTTGTCCTATGGCATATAATCTGTCCCTGGGAGATCCGATAGGTTGAGCTGTGTGCACGTAATAAGTCCTGGGATGCTCTTGCGAGGTTTTTCCATGACCACATATAATCTGTCCCTGGGAGATCCTATAGGTAGAGTTGTGTGCTCGTAACAGCTTGGGATGCTCTTGCAAGGTTTTATGGTGAGCACATATAATCTGTCCCTGGGAGATCCTATAGGTAGAGCTGTGTGCTCGTAACAGCCCAGGATTCTCTTGCGAGGTTTTGTGGTGAGGTCACATATAATATGGCCCTGGGAGATCCTATAGGTAGATCTGTGTGCTCGTAACAGCCTGGGATGCTTTTTCGAGGTTTTGTGATGCACGTAATAAGTCCTGAGGATTCCACAGTATGGCCAGTGATGACGAAGACCTGCAGGTGGTGGGCCTACATCCAGTATGAAAAAGGACTAGCTCTGTAGAACTTCTTATGACGAGTAGAGTCAAAGATTGGTTGATATAGGAGCAGCAGTGACGATGTTGATGACGATGATCTTGAGAAGAAGACTTGTATAGTAGATCTTTGTCGAGAAATACCTTCCTAGTTAAGAGGGAGTGTTGATGTATATGTAACTTTGGAATGTATTTCATCTATGTATTTCATATATATTTATTGTACCCTTATTAGAGATGTGTTACTCCTCTATAAGGAAGTGTCGTCATGTAGATTGACAAGTGTCGCAAGTGTGTGTACTTACCGATGGGTTATTAGACCACCATGTGTGGGGTCGGCCCTGAAATATATATATTATAATGTGGATCAAGGTCACTGGGAAAACAAGTTAGTATAAATAGAGATCAGGTGATCTCTATTTATATCATTCGGAAAGTTATACTTCTCTCACTCGAAAGTGGTGCACTAGTGAGGAGGAGGATCATCTGCTTCTAGGAGACTATCTCAAGTGTATTTTGGTTGTACTTTGGTAGAGCCATTTCTCTCTCTATCTCTGAGGAAGTTGTTAAATTTTGAGCATTAATTCATTATACTCTAGGATCTTTGCTGAGGTATAACGTATACAGTATATCAATGCATGGCATTCACAATATGACAAGCTGTTATACCTCCATATTCCACAGTGTCACGTCTCCACCACAAGCATAGTTGATGACACTTCCCCTACTGTTTGAACCACCCAGAAGATTAGTAATCCTTGAAGGTAAATCCACCCTATCAAGTTTTAACCCAACTGAGACTTTATTTACCCACACTACCGCGCCTTGCTGAGTTATAGGTGCGCGGGTAGTCCACACTACCACGCTATGATTTGTCTCTTCCATGCGGTACTATCGCGTTATGCTCAGACTATAGGGCGCGGTACTCTTTTTATAGCCTTTTTTCCATGGCTTGTGGGATTTTGGATTTTCGAAGATAGTGGAAGATTGGGGTCCCTGATTCGATCCCAACTCACTTTCTGTGATTAGAAACCTTGATCCACTTATCTCTCCCTAGATCCACCCATCTCTCTTGTTGGTTAACCCTACCTTACACTATAAAAGAGAGGCATTCCATGGAGAAAGGGGAGGACTCTTGAGAGTACCAAACTTATGATCTTGTAGCATTGTGGAGATAGCTAGAGGAGGAAGCACTTGGAGCTAGAAGATTGTCTTGGACATCAAGCAACCTTTGTAAGCATTCTTCAAGTTGTAATAAAGATAACTTGTATTTTCTTTCCCATTTCATGTGTATAGCATAAGTTCTTAGCATGGAATGTATCTAATCTAGATTTGAATCTAATCTTTACATTTAAGGTATTTGGAAGCCTGTATGTTTGTTCTTTGGTTGATCTTAACAGGTTCTACATTGGAGCTTTGGATCAAGAGTTAGAAGTAGGACAAACGTCAGTTTGAAAGGTGTGTCTTATTTCTCATTGTTTCTGAATACATTTAATCTTGCTGTGAAAGTTAGTTCAGGAATTTCAAGGTAGCATTTGTTTTGACTTGTTTCTTGCTTTAGAGTTAGTTGAAATCTGCTTTAAACTTAAGAGAATTTTGACTCATCCATAGGGAAAAATTCTACCTAACAAGAATGGCGACTCCGCTAGTTTTGATTTTTGTTTGATTGATTCAGTTCACTGTCATCCATCTTTTGATTGTGATTTGTTTTATTGCACTTCAAACCAGTTTGAATCTTGGTCTTTTTTGACCTATATTCATCCCTCCTCGCTGTATTTTTTCTCCCTGTATGATCACTGAGTCCCCTCGATTAGCAACAACCCTGAAAACTTCATTTTCTTTCCTCAAGTTGTGTTTTTTCCTTACCTTTCCACAGTACCGCACCCTCAGAACTGCTTCCAGCGCGGTAGTACCACGTTCTCTGCATTAGTACCAGAGCGGTATTGTCACAGTGCCGCGCTCCAGTCAGACCCTGACACGTGGTAGTGTCTGCAATTTTTTCAAATTTTTTACCCTTGCTTGGTTTCCTGAGTCTCTCTCTGCCTTAGGTAGTGTTTACTGTTTCCTGTTAGCATCCTGGTCATTTTACAGTCTGTGTGGTCTGATTATTTCCTTGTTGTGAGCTTGATTTGTTTGAATTAGTGGCATTTTTTACATATTGGGTCATTTTTCCAGTTTGATTGCATTGGCTTGATTTTTTCACCACAACCAACTCAACACCACTGTTCTCTTTTATTGAACCCTGTAGCTTTTACAGTCACATTATTTCCATCATTTTCAGTAATTTAAAAATTATCATTTGAGAGCAATTCTGTTGTTTGAATTGAAAAAGTCTAGTAGCATTATTTTGCATTAGGAAATGAACCATTGATTTCGCCACATAAATTCTCATATTTGAAGCATTGTAGATTGTAGGATCAGTGCATTAAAAAGAGTGTTTATTTCAATTTGGCTTTGTTTACAAAAAGAAAAGAAAAAATCTTTTACTTTGGTTTTTGATTGCTTGTGAAAAATTTCATGCATGTTTGATCGAAGAACTCTCTCCTTCCCATAGCTAGATTTCATTGAAGACAAAGGCTTATTTTTTATTCATTCTCATTTGCATGGTTTGAGTCGTCATAACACCATCAAGTTTCATGTCCACTACCTGATTGAGTAAGACAGCCACTAAAATTAATCTCCCTATTTAAACCAACTTTAACCTCACTTGAGGAAATCAAAAGAATTTGGTAGTTAGGTAGGACACAGGGGATAGGCATCAAAATAATTCCCCCTTGTCATTTTCATCTGAGACATAGTTGTTGTCTTTAGGGAACTAAAATCCTCTAGTATTTATTGACACGGTCACAGCTAGTTTGTGGAGGGGCCTCCTGACTGTTTTTAACTTTCAGGGGTTAAACGGCCGTGAGATTGAGAACCGGACGGACTCTGTGGAATACCGCACTCCACTTAGCCCTAAGACAACATCGATCGTTGTCTTCTTCGGAAGGCTGAAGTGCCCAAAACCTTTTCCAATGTGTCATGAACGAGGTAGCTTAGTATCTATTCTACTAGGGCTCTTTTACCTAGGATCCCTTTCGGTAGAGGGATATCCTTCTCATATCGGTCTCTCATGTTATATTGTTTGACTTGGATTTCATCACCTTGCGAAGGATACAGCTTGTTGAGGTCTCCAGCTCTTAGTTAGGAGTTTACTTGTTATCTCATCTTTGTAGAGGGTCATTTTTCTTAGTAGGGACTGCTTGTTGGCATTCTGGCCATTTTTTGTATCAGCTCGCTTATTGAGACGCCAGTCTCAGTATATATTTTAGATCTTGCTTTTTTGGCCTGCGAGCCTTGCTTTTTCTAGCTCCTCTTCTGCACACTCGACTGCATTAGATTTTTTGAGTTCTTTGTTACGAAACTGCCCCCGATTTTCATTTTCCTGTCATCATGTCAGAACAACCACGAAGATCACGAAGAATACAGGGCCAAAGCCCTCCACCACCACCACCGCCATAGAATTCTGGTCCGCTTGCATCACGCATTCCTGCTCCTCCTAGCCACGGTGCCGGTTGAGGAAACATTCCACTGCCGATACATACAACATCTTCAGTTCTGCCTATAACTGCTACTCACAGCACAGTCTCAGAATCTATTGCAACTTCTGCAACCACTAGCACATCTGAGACTTCCACTGTCACTTCACCCACTGTCATTCAAGATTTATCTGTCACAGTGGACACAGTCATAGCAGCTGAACCTAGTACAACCCAAAGTACTAGACTAGAGGTCATCCTTCTACCGGATGTCAACACTTCCCATCCATCAAACACTTTTCACGATGACATAGACGGATCTGTTGGCACCACCGAAGGGTCCGACCAGGACATACCTGGCTTGATTTCAGTCCCAGGTGGGTACGTTGAAATCATTGAAGATCTCGACTTCCTGACACACCTTTTGAACCTGATTATGGATTCATTACTTCCCAGGCGGAACTTCTGCCTGTTATCACTACGTCACCTAGTGTTCATCATCAGGAAACAAATTCTTCTAGAAATGGACCTCGTACTATAGATCTACCCAACCTCCCTCCGGGACATGAAATCATGGCTTCCATCCAGTCTAGTATGGTTAGTCTAGTGAACTCCCCGTTAGCATAAGCATGATTTAGACACAACACAGAGCAAATGCTCTCGACAACGTCTAGATATCCCCCCGCGACTCGTCCTTTTGACTATAGGGATCCCAACATCCTGTCTAGCACAGAGTTTCATCATTCCTTTACAGACGGCTCAGGACCTTCGGACTTTACTATACCTAGGTTCCCACTGGATCCCCAAAACCCTTTTCAAGACATGAACCCGGACCCAGTTTTCGATGGTCCTCCTATCATTGAACACGTTATGGACGACACCGATACCCCTGGGCTAAATTCCCCACATTTGTTGCCATCACCCATTTTTGGCGCACATTATATGAGGGATAACCCAGTTTTTTCTCTGTCTTCACCTATCAGATATGGACGACCCCCTCCACAAATTGGTACTTTTCGCGTCGTTGGCCAATCCACACTATCATATTTGGCTAGCGGCGGAAGAACACCTAGTCATACTACTGGATCTTCCATTTTGACCGGAGGATCACCTTCAACCACCATTTACACTATCTCAGGAGGTGGACAACCAACTACAGTGGCCCCTAACTCCAACGTGCAAACCCCCCCTGGTGGGCCATCAACCCAACCAACTGGGGTACAACCTTTTGTTGGGAACCCCATTGTTAGTTAGCAACCTCCTCTTATAGGGTCATCAACCCAACTAGTTGGAGGACAACCTTTTGTTGGGAACACCGTTCCTGGTCAACAACATCCTCTTATAGGGCCATCCAACCCATCTGCTAGCAGACAACCCATTGGTTCCATCCAACAACTCTCCCAACCAGTAGCATCTGCTCAGTATGGTATGTACAACACACCTGGCGGCAGGAAACCTCATTCCGGTATTCCAACCGGACCTCACTCTCAACCTCCCCCGTCAGGTATGCTTCCTTCTTGGGACCCTCAAATCCCACAGAGTGGGGGGTACTCACTTTTTGGAAACTGGAACCAAGCTAGGGGGAAATATCACATTCCCCCCAACTTGAATTCTGGCTTCCCTTACCCTTCAGCTGCTACAACTCCATGGAACCCATCACTTCAATTTCCACTTGCTCCTCAAGCAGAAACAAGCATTCCATGGACACCATCGCCGCAACCACCCCCCAATCCTGCTATGGGAAACACTCCACTTACTCAATACAGTGGTAACATCCCTGGAACAAAACAATTCCAAGGAACTTTTCCCCAACAAGGAGCAGCAACCATCCCTAGATTTCAGCAACCCCAGGGTACTATACCCACTTAGCAGAACACCCACCAACCGGTTACTTACAATCAACCGGTTAACCAGATGGCTTACTATCCACAGAACTTCCAGCAGTACCCCCCAGGAAACACATATGGGTATAACACGCAGCAATATGCTATGTAGGTCCCTACAGGTTTCTCTGCACCACATGGTTATTACTCATACCCGCAGACTAACCGTCAACTTCCCTTTTTGGCCACACTTGACTTACCTGATTTGTCAAGGCTTATCAATGATCCTATATGGCATGAACCTCACTGGCCACCTATCCCATCCAAACTTCCATCGGGAATTCCTAAGTTCGATGCTAAGCCCGAGGAAGACCCCAAGAACCATGTGATGACCTTCCATCTTTGGTGTTCATCCAACTCCTTGATGGATGATTCCATTCGACTTAGGCTCTTCCAACGTACGATTACCGGTACAACAGCAAAATGGTACATTGAGCTGCCACAATAATCTTTTCATGATTTCAACACTTTGGCTATGCAGTTTCTGACTCATTTCCAGCTCTCCATCCGGTATGAGACTGGAACAGAACTGTTAACCCCACTGCGTCAAACCACTTCCACACATATTTTGGATCACATCCATGAGTGGCGACGACGCCATAGGCTAATCAAGGCACCCATTCCAGATCAGCTACTCGCTGATTGGTTCATTAAATCTTTTTTGCCTCCCATAGCCAGAGATATCGCTATGCGTGGGCCAGTTACAGAAGAACAAGCCATCTCGGCAGCCCAGTACATGGATTTGGTGTACACTCAATCCGGTACTTTACATGAACTTCTTCCACATGCCTCCCATGTTAACACTGATCCAACCAAACCAACCACTGAACCTCCCATTGATGGTATTGTCGGTTCAGTTAAGACCCAGCCTACTACCAACTCGATGGGACAACAAGCTTCTGCTTCCCCCGCTTTACCCTAGGCTGCTTCAAAAACAACTATTTCTCCTGCTATTTCCTCCGAAGTGAATGCAGTTCAATCTACGTCACAACCATCCGGGGGAAAGAAGAAAAACAATCGTGGTAAACCCAAGAAAGACCAGCAGGAGAACCCCAAGCCACAACCCACCCAGAATGACCAGAAACCACGTCGGAAGGCTAAGTTTCCCTGCCCGATTTGTCAAGATGATCATTACACGCGTGACTGTCCCTACCAGGATGAGGTCAACAAGTTCGTTAAAGGATCCTCTCGCCCGGCAGTGTTAACTGACCCTTTCCCCCAACAGCAACAACAAATGGTTGCCCAAGAATCCCCACAAAGGGGGCAACCCGACCAATCCCACCCGCGGAGAGATGTCCACAAACCGCGAAATCCTGATGACAAGTAACGAAGAGGTTCATATAACCACTCGTTCAAAGACGTATGACAACCCTCCAAGTTCAAACAAACAATCAAAGATAGCCAAAGGTAAATCTCCTGTTGAAGATCCGATTCCTATTCCCCCCCCCTACCGGTCATCTCCATATTGAGAGACCGCTTACGGACACAGTGCTACACCCACCTAAGGGCATCATACGAAAGGCGACATTCAATCCGAATGCACGAGCTGCCCAAAACTACAACATTGTTGAGGATTTGGCTCAAGCACCTTCCGCCATGTCGACTCTCGAGGTTCTCCAACACTGCCCCACGCAGCGTAGAACCCTACTTTCAGCACTGGGGGCAATGGACCCAGATATTTCAAACTCTATCATGTTTAACTTGGAGCACGCCAAACCTAGGCTTTTTCACCAGTTAGCCTTCCAGGTGCATACAAAAATCCGTGGAAATATCATCCATCGCACTGTGTTAGATGAAGGTGCTTCCACGTCGATCATGTCTTTGAACTGTTGGAGAGCCTTAGGCTCACCCAAAGTCACCACTTCTCCTACTACTCTCAGGGCGTTGGATGGACACGGTTTTCAACCTTATGGACTCATTCCCTCAATTGGTGTCGAACTTGGGGGCAAAACAGTATCCGTACACGTTGAAGTCGTAGATGCACCATTGGATTACAATCTCCTCCTTGGACGAAACTAGTTTTACGCCATGACCACCATAGCATCTACAGTCTTCCGGATTGTGCAATTTCCTCATGAAGGGAAAATTGTCACTATTGATCAACTGGATTACTGTATCCCAGACTCCCATTCAAACTCTGCCAACACCGTACCGTTATTGGATCAAAATCGGTACTGGTTCCAAGACATTGGTGTTGGTCTCATGAAGGATTCATCCCTTATTGGAGTTTTTCCAGAGCTGGGAACCCATGTTCAACCAGTTAACATGATTTCATCAAATATCACCCCTTCCAATGATTCATGGGTGATTCCGAGTCCCTCTCAGATTGAATACTACGGCAACTCTATGCCTCTGAACAGAAACCTTGCAGCATATAACGCGATCCAATTAGCCCCCGATCAGGTCGACTGTTCTACTCATCATTCTGTGGCACAGCTCTCAGCTGAGACTCATCCACACCCACCACTTTTCGATCCTCTCAATTTGATTTTTCGAAATGATGAATCAATTATGGAGGTTATGTGCGGTGATGAGCCACCATGAGGAGATTTTCATCATCGATCTTCATTCCCCACCATTCAGCCACTTGAGCCTGATACAAAACCCAGTACTTCACTTGGGATGGTTCAAACAAAGTTCCCCACTTCCCTCGACGAGGTATTTTCCGAAGGAAACTTGGCCAATCTTATGGCAACCACTCCCATCGATATTTCAGTGAAGCCTGGTATCGTGGAAAACGTACACATCGGCAAAACATGTACTCCCCTCGAAACGGAGTTCTATAGTGCCTACTTCAAAACTTTCCGCGATTTTTTTGCTTGGAGTTATGAAGAAATGCCAGGGATAGACCCCTCGATCGTGGTCCACAAAATTCCAACTTTCCCTGGCGCCCGAACTGTTCGGCAAAAGCTTTGACCCGTCCATCCTCGTAAGGCAGCCGCCATTAAAGCAGAAGTTGAAAAACTTTTGCGTGCTGGTTTTATCTATCCCGTCCCATTGACAGAATGGGTATCCAACATCGTTCCCGTAGCCAAGAAACAAGGAATGATTAGGGTCCGTGTTGATTACCGTGATTTGAAGAAGGCTTGTCCAAAGGACAACTACCCAACTCCGTTCATCGACCAGATCATCGATAACTGTGCCGGAAGTGTCATCTTTTCATTTATGGATGGCTTCTCTGGCTATAATCATATCGATATCCTCCCAGCCGACCAGCACAAAATGACCTTTATCTGCCCTTGGGGGATTTTTGCATATCGAAAGTTACCTTTTGGCCTGAAAAATGCCGGGGCAACTTTCCAACGGGCGATGTCCTACGCATTTCATGACATCAAACATATTGTAGAACCATATCTAGATGACCTTCCCGCTCACTCTCGGACCCGGGAAGAACATCCAGACCACTTAAGTGCCATTTTCGAAAGGTGACGTCGCTACAATATACGTTTGAACCCAGATAAGTGTGTTTTCTGTGTAGAAGCTGGAAAACTGTTGGGCTTCATAGTCTCCAAAAGCAGGATACGTTTAGATCCTGCAAAGGTAGCAGCTATTTTAGCCCTGCCTTCACCCACCAATATTCCAGAACTTCAATGTTTGCAAGGGCATGCAAACTTTCTATGTCGTTTCATGTGAAATCTGTTCGAGATAACAAAAGGCTACATGCGGCTTCTCAAGAAGAATGTTCCCTTTATCTGGAATGACGAAGCCCAACGCTCCTTTGACAATCTAAAGGCAGTCTTAAGCAAAGATCCTGTGATTCAAACCCCCGATTACACACGGGACTACATTCTTTATCTCGCAGCCTCGACTTCCACCATCAGTATGGTACTAGTCCAGGAAGACCACAACGACATAGAACATGTGGTATACTATCTTAGTAAGAGTCTTCTCGACTCTGAATCTCGCTATTCACATGTTGAAAAACTAGCTCTGGCAACAATATTTGCTGTCCATAGATTCCGTCACTACATCTTACTCCGTCGGACCACTGTTATAGCCGACTTCAACCCAATGTATTACATCCTCACACGTCAGGTGCTTGGGGGCAAATACTCTCAATGGATTGTCATCCTTCAAGAGTTTGACTTGGAGTTTGTCAAGGCTAAGTCCAAGAAGTCTTTGGTCTTCGTGGAATTGATTTGTAACTTGCCCCATGCTACTGAGCAATCTGAGCCCATTGATTCTCTTCCTGATGAATCATTGTTCCTCATTAGCACGTCTGATCCATGGTACGGGGATATTCCTTTATATCTCCAAACCCAACGCTTTCGTCCCGATCTCACTCGCGATGAACGGTGACGCATCTGACATCACGCAAAATACTAGTCAACGATACTCTTTATCGACGTGGTATCGATACCGTTCTTTGACGTTGTTTGACCTTAGATGAGGCGGAACACATTCTTAATGACTGCCACACAAGAGCATGTGGTGGATTTCTTTATGGGATGGCTACGACCCAGAAAATACTGCGAGCAGGATACTTCTAGCCCTCAATTTTCAAAGACTGCATTGAAACAGTCAAGAAGTGTCCGCCATGCCAATTCTTTCATAGTAAAGCACGCTCGCACCCTGCTCCCCTCCATCCTGTTATTTCCGTCGGCCCTTTTTCCAAATGGGGCATAGATTTCATGCATTGTAAGCCCACTTCAGCCGGGGGGCATAGCTATGTCACAGTAGCTGTTGACTATTTTACAAAATGCGCTGAAGCGATGCCTACGTATGCTGAGGACATCAAAACAGTAGCTCAGTTCATATTCAATCATATTATAGCTAGATTCGGTGTCCCACAGTCTATTGTGACCGATCATGGTTCCCATTTCAGGAACCATATGATCGAAGAACTAAGTGCCAAGCTGGGTTTTCGCCATGAAAAATCAACCCCGTATTACCCACAAGCTAATGGCCAAGTTGAAGCCATTAACAAAGTCTTGAAACGAATGATTCAGCGCATTGTGGGTACCCAGAAATCCAACTGGCACTTAGCTCTATTCTCAGCACTGTGGGCATACCGAACCTCAGTGAAAAGTGCTATTGGGTTTACACCGTTCCAACTGGTGTATGGCCTAGAAGCCATCTTGCCAATTGAATGTGAAATTCCATCACTCAAGATAGCCATAGAGCTACTTCCACACACCACTTCCGAAGAGGAACGGTTTCTATACCTAGCTAAGCTAGATGAAACCCACCGCGATGTTGCTTTAGCTAATGAAGCTCACAAAAAGCGCGTCAAAGCTCAATATGAAAAATCCGTTCAACCTCGGATCTTCAATGAAGGTGATCTCGTACTTACATATGATCAAATGCACGATAAGCTTGGAAAAGGAAAACTTGAATCTATGTGGTACGGCCCCTTTGTTGTAAAATGTGTCTTGGAAAAAGGAGCCTATGAACTAATTGATTGTGATGGTACGCCATTGGCACGGCCCCGCAATGGGCTATACCTCAAATGCTTCTACGCGTAAGGTTACCCTACGCGGGTTACTTGTTGTACATAATGTACTTAGTTTGCTTTTACTCTTTTTTTTGGTGTGCGCGTGGACCTCATGTATCCACTCTTACTTTGACTCATGATTTCATGCAGATGTCTGCCTACTTTGGATTCGCCGACGGTGCAAGCCGACATACTCGGAATCTCGCTTCCGCAGCATGGGTAATCTATTCCCCCACTGGCGAGTTGATTTCTTCAGGAGCCAATTGTTTAGGTCCTGCAACCAACAATATCGCGGAGTACCATGCAGTCATTGGTCTCTTGACGGAGGTTGCTTCACTCGGAATTGACTCCTTATCAGTCTTTTTAGATTCCCAACTCGTGGTTTCTCATCTAAACTGCGTTTACACAGTTTGCGATCCTATACTACTTCGTCTATTTCGGAGAGTACACCTCTTGGAACGATCATTTAATTTCATTACATATCAACACATACTGAGAGAATTCAATTGTATAGCTAATTCATTGGCTAATTACATTTTGGATTGGCATCTTTCCCATACTTAAACACATCATAAAAAATAAAATGCACAAGTCATTGTAAATAATTTAGATCATGAAAATAGGTCCATATCACTGTATATAAGAGTGTTTTCCAAATACATAGAGTTTGTGTCAAAGACAAAATTTGGGACCAAATCCCATACAAAATTTGGCTCTCAAAGCCTACATATCGTGTACATGCCGCAAAAAGATCAAAAGCTATCATCTACGGAGATCTGGGAGACCTATCATGTCCCTCGTCAGACTCCTCCCACTGCTAGTGGTAACATACTACAGCTTGAACCACCCTATGAAGAAGTCGACCAATACGACTAGGCACACCTACAGTATGCCGGTGGAGATGATAAGGGACGTCATCCATCCTCATAGAAGGGATACCATGAGTCAACCATTGTAAGTTCCTCTCTATGTCCCGAACACCTCCTGCTTCGTCTTCGTCCTCCTCCTCATCAGGAACAGCTTGGCGGTCAACACCGCCACGACGTAAAGGTGAGTACCCAGCTGGTCTCTGTGGTCCACGATCTGCGACATGCATACGAACATACATTAGATGTATTTTACACATTCTAAAAAAGCAATAAAAATTAAATATTCAAAAAGAAAAAATGCATATCCATGAAGGTCATACCTGATTTATCCCAATCATCATCCTCTGGAAGTGCCAAGTCGATGTCCTCGCGGAAGTCTACCCCGGCATAGGGGTAGTCATCGATCATAACTATCTGCTCCTCGAGCCAGGAAAAGAAATCCTCACCAAAGGCTAACCGCTGAGGTCCCCCGAGACGTCCAACATAATCACTCCATCGAGCCATCCATGGATTGGTGGGTGGACGGGGGGGCATAGATATCTGTGGGTGCAATAGTGGCACCCTCACCAAAAATATGGTAACCAGGATGCTCCCATAGCCAAATTGGGAATTCGTTCCAACTCTACACTTGTGTACTTGTTCTTTGATATTGGCCAACACCGCCTCACACCAGTTAAATACTGTTCCCCCCATACACTCCGCTGCGAGATTCACTTGTGTACGGGATGCCTGATGCGGACCCACACTTCCTACTGCACGCATGATGGTGAACAGTACGGTTTTTACACGGAGTTCTATAACATCCTTTATGGCCACCTTCCCGCTTTTCTTACTCGAACCCTGACGACAATACTGAGCAATCAAGTCATCTGTACTCGTTTCCGAGGCTGTGTATCCAGTAAAGTTCACTCGGGCCCCTCTTTTCGAGAGGCCCGTGAGGAAATAAATATCCTCGAGTTGAATTTTGAGAACATGCTTTCCCACTCGGAAAGCTTGAATGTCAGGATCCCATAATTGAATAAGATGAGTGAGAAGCTTGGGTTGCTGACGAATCCCTTTGGTCTTAAAGAACTTCAACAAACCACATTCTTGCAATGCGGTCACAGTTGGTAAATGATTTTCAGCTGCCAAATCATCTACTTCGTGCTCTCTTTCTTTCCAGCTGACCATTTTGATCCAAACGAGTTGCAAACTCCTGCAAAAGGTCAGGGGAAACTTTCAGTAACGATTTAACAACTCAACCTCAGCTAAAATATTTGGAAAAATTAATTTTTTTCATCTTGGGTTGCACCTTCATCGCGTCTGGGGGTTTCCTTGCCGCACGGTACCTCACAGTACCGCGCCTCGCTTTAGACTCATAGCGCGGTACTGTGTAGCAGTACCGCGCTTCACGATATAGGCCCAGCGTGGTACTGTGAGAGGCGATTTTTGCCTAGTAGGGCTCGCCCAAAAAATTAATTTTCCTTGCTAAAAGCAAATAATTCATGCATGAAATGAAAGAGCAGTTTAAGAACTCTTACCTGGCGCAGACGGTTGTTAAAATGGTGCCCTGAAACTCCAGATATGGATCCTTGAAGTTTTGCTCCTCAAATGGGTAAAAATCTCCTCTTTGGGTAAAAACACAAATGAAATGGTAATTTCTATTTTTACCCATCCTTTTATAGCTTTTTCACCTGTTTTTTAATTATTATTTTATATGGTTAAAATAAAAAGCCCATTTCACATTACTAATGTCTGGTTTTATGAGCATTTATTGACAGGATCCCCTGTAAAAAGCGATATATTCACACTGGCATTTATTCATTGTTTGACCTTCATTTCGAGCCTACTTTATCTTTTTCGTGCTCTGGATTTAAAACTTGAAAAAGATTCCAAGCGCTTTCACACTCATCTCGTGCTTGTCAAACCCAAGTAAATGGTGTCGAGTACGGTCAGCTTTACTCATGCTCGTTAAACGATGAGGAAAGTATTATCCTGGTTGTATTTTATTCTTTTTTCGGACCAGAATAATTAAAAATTACGAAAAAGACCATAGGAGTCCATAGTTAAGCTCTTTTCAGACTCCCTAAAATTGAAAAGATTGCCAAGTGATCTTGACTCTTTCACACTTGTAAAAGCATTTGAAAGGTTGTCTATTCGGTGATAGGTTACCCCTTTTTTGGCCCGTCTAGACTATTTACGAGAAAGGTATACCTTAGTCAATCTCGGCTGGGAGAGTTCTCTCGGGAATTGTTTTACACTTTTTCGGGATCGAGGGACTAAATTTACGAAAAAGTACATTATGGAGCCTCCTTTAAGTTTTTCAGGCTCTCTAAATATGAAAAACTACTGAGTTTTCCTTCCTTGGACTAGTTAAAATTTTAACATCGAAGGACCCACTTTGGGACAAACCCCTCCTTTCTCAGGTTCGTAAAACATGTGAGATTGGACTCATCTATGATATGAGCTACACCGAGCATCTGTTATCCTCTTCAAGCTCGAAAAACAACAAAGAGGTACTCGTCTATCATGTCGGGGGAATATGGGGGGATAAGTCAAGTTTATTTTTTGGCAGCTTGTCAGTCGTTACCTTTGAACATGGCATGTGTCCGTCTCTTGTCTATATTGGGTATCCATTTTTCATTGAGTTATGGTCATCATCATGAGTCGTCTCCTTGGCCATAAGCCTACTCATCCGGTGTCTATTCTCTGTTGTCAATAATCCCTGCTGCCAAGTCCTGTTACATGCCGTTATATGTTCAAAGGGTTGCATTGTTCAGAGTTGTTCATCGTGTCAGGCCTCTGCTATGTCGGTACATACTCCATTGTTTCATCATCTTATCGTTCATGCCAATTTCGTGTCGATGATGTGGGAATCATTATGGCCCACCTTCGACGAGTCTATTCCCGTCGACACCAAATCACTGTCCGGGAATTGGACTTAGAGATCAACCATTAGTACCTTGGTACCTGCATGCCTCAATGGCACGTTTCCTTGTGTTCGACAGTAGGTTCACATCATTGACCTCTGATCGAACGATCTCTCGAATGCTCGACATCAACTCATCTATTCTCATTTCATTGAGATGTACTTCAGATACCTTGGGGATCATCCTCATCATTGGTGATTTCCCTCACATTTGTTAACGGTTCACATCATTGACCAGTAATCAAATGGTTTCTACCATGTTCGACTTCAACACCTTGTAATCACATGGCTAGATTCGTATCTTTTTCGATCGGGTAGAAGACCCTGGGCACACCTCTGTATCTTGATTGCGTCCAGGTTGCGATGGATATGTCCTTTGTATTATCACACAGATCCAATTATTGTATTGGTCGTGGCTGTGTCATCATTGTCTCATGGATCTACGCTTGTTCATAGTAGCCATGATCTGTCCACAATCTATATCATCTCAGTACTCATGGATCTGCAATGTATTGGTCGGAAGCCATGCTTTGAGTCATATGTTTCCAAGCATGGGAATTCCCACCTCGGTGGTATATCTAACACTTTGTTTCTGTTTCAGCTCCTTGTCACTCTCCTTGATGCTATCTCTGCACACTCTATTCGTAAAGTCTTTAGACCATCAGTCCCTTTTGACCTCACACTTTAGGGGGCATCTGTTATACCTCCATATTCCACAGTGTCGCATAT
The DNA here is from genome assembly GCA_027924585.1 of Larix kaempferi. NCBI lineage: Eukaryota > Viridiplantae > Streptophyta > Pinopsida > Pinales > Pinaceae > Larix > Larix kaempferi. The sequence continues at coordinate 21,147,684 of BSBM01000997.1, forward strand.
CCACCACAAGCAGAGTTGACGACACTTCCCCTACTGTTTGAACCACCCATAAGATGAGTAATCCTTGAAGGTAAATCCACCCTGTCAAGTTTTAACCCAGCTGAGACTTTATTTACCCACACTACCGCGCCTTGCTCAGTTATAGGTGCGCGGTAGTCCACACTACTGCGCTATGCTTTGTCTCTTCCACGCGGTACTACCGCATTATGCTCAGACTGTAGGGCGTGGTACTCTTTTTATATCCTTTTTTCCATGGCTTGTGGGATTTTGGATTTTCGAAGATAGTGGAAGATTGGGGTCCTTGATTCGATCCCAACTCACTTTTTGTGATTAGAAACCTTGATCCACTTATCTCTCGCTAGATCCACCCATCTCTCTTGTTGGTTAACCCTACCTTACACTATAAAAGAGAGGCATTCCATGGGGAAAGGGGAGGACTTTTGAGAGTACCAAACTTATGATCTTGCAGCATTGTGGAGATAGCTAGAGGAGGAAGCACTTGGAGCTAGAAGATTGGCTTGGACATCAAGCAACCTTTGTAAGCATTCTTCAAGTTGTAATAAAGATAACTTGTCTTGTCTTTCCCGTTTCATGTGTATAGCATAAGTTCTTAGCATGGAATGTATCTAATCTAGATTTGAATCTAATCTTTACATTTAAGGTATTTGGAAGCTTGTATGTTTGTTCTTTGGTTGATCTTAGCAGGTTCTACATTGGAGCTTTGGATCAAGAGTTAGAAGCGGGACAAACGTCAGTTTGAAAGGTGTGTCTTATCTCTCATTGTTTCTGAATACATTTAATCTTGCTGTGAAAGTTAGTTCAGGAATTTCAAGGTAGCATTTGTTTTGACTTGTTTCTTGCTTTAGAGTTAGTTGAAGTCTTCTTTAAAGTTAAGAGAATTTTGACTTATCCGTAGGGAAAAATTCTAGCTAACACAAGCATCACAAGAATCAAAAGCATAAGAGACAAGAGACACAGAGTTTCCGTGGGGAAAACCCTAAGGTGAAAAACCCCACAACTTCCTCAGAGATAGAGAGAGCAATGGCTCAACCAAAGTACAACCAAATAACACTGAGATAGTCTCCTAGTAGTAGATGCTTCTCCTCCTCACTAGTGCGCCACTTTCTAAGAGAGAGTGAGTTACTTTTCCGAGTGTGTAAAATAGAGATCTCCTATCTCTATTTATACTCACCTTTTTTCCTAGTGACCTTATGGGGCCGACGTGTCTAGCTAGATACATCCACATTATATTATATAAAATTTCGGCCTGACCCCACATGGTGGTCTAATAACCCATCGGTAAGTACACACACTTGCGACATTTGTCAATCCACATGACGACACTTCCTTATAGAGGAATAACACATCTCTTATAAGGGTACAATCAATATATATAAAATACACAGATGAAATACATTCCGAAGTTACATATACATCAACACTCCCTCTTAACTAGGAAGGTATTTCTCGACACAGATCTGGTAGACAAGTCTTCTTCTCTGGATCATCGTCATCGATGCATCGTCATCATCATCGTCACTGCTGCTTCTATCTCAACCAATCTCTGACTCTACTCGTCATAGGAAGTTCTACAGAGCCAGTACTTTTTCATACTGGATGTAGGCCCACCACTTGTAGGTCTTCATCATCACTGGCCATACTGTGGAATCCTCAGGACTTATTACGTGCATCACAAAACCTGGCTACAGCATCCCGGGCTATTACGAGCACACATCTCTACCTGTAGGATCTCCCAGGAGCACATTACATGTGACCCATCACAAAACCTGGCTAAAGCATCCCAGGTTGTTATGAGCACGCGGCTCTTACTGTTGAATCTCCCAGGAGCACATTACATGTGATCTCACCACAAAACCTGGCTGAAGCATCTGAGGTCTTTTTCATCCTATCCAGATCTCCCAGGAGAAAATTACATGTGGTCATGGCAAAACCTGGCTAAAGCATCTGAGGCCTTTTTCATCCTGTCCAGATCTCCCAGGAGCAAATTACATGCCATAGGAAAAAACCTCGAAAGAGCATCTTCCAGATATCCCAGAGCACCAAATTACATGCCATAGGAAAAACCTCAAAAGACTATCTGCAGATCTCCCAGGGCACGAATTATATGTCCTCCCAAAGCAAAACCTTGAAAGCGCATTTTCCAGATGTCCCAGGGCACCGAATTACATGCCATAGGCAAAACCTCGAAAGACCATCTGCAAATCTCCCAGGGCACAAATTACATGCTTACCTGCACAACCTGATCCACGGCCACAAAGTATCATCTGATACTCATCATACATCATCCTGATGTACACATGAGCATCCTGATCATCCTCAATGCAACATCCTGCTGCATGTCATCTGGAGAAGCTCGTCATCCACAATCATCCTGATCATACAATGCATCCATCTGATGCACACCAAGTATCTATCTGATACATATCATCATACATAGTGTATCCACCTGATACATAGATACATGATCCACACAATGTATCCATCAACATACATGATCTACCTAATCATACCTGATACATATCAATATACATGATTTACCCGATCATACAATGTATCCACCTGATACATATACAGATACATGGTCCAAGCATCCAACATGATGCATATACACAATACATACAAATGATCCATCCGATCATACATACATATAAATGATCCAACTGATCATATCTAGCATCCAACATGATGCATACATACATACATAAAAATGATCCAACTGATCATATCCAACATCCAACATGATGCATACATACATACATAAAAATGATCCAACTGATCATATCCAAGTAGAAACCAGAACATCATCCTGATGCTCATCATCCAGTGCTTACATCCACAGCCATGTGAAGGATCCCCCTTCCAACATGCTTGGAATGGCTTCAGCAAATGTGTCCATCACTTCTTCCTCGAACTGTCCTCGATCTGAAGAACGCCAAGCCTCTCTCTGAAGTACTCGAACTTCACCCTAGCTAGTGGCTTCGTCAGCACATCTATAATCTGCTCGTCCGTTGCAACATACAGAAGCTTCACAGCTCCTCTCTGCACCATATCCCTGATATAGTGATATTTGATCTCTATGTGTTTCGACGTGTCATGAAACACTGGGCTCTCAGACAGCTTCACACAACTTTGGTTATCACAGAAGATACTAGTAGCATCCAATGGGAGATCAAATAACTCAGACAGTAGGTTCCGTAGCCATACTGCCTCACAACTAGCTGAACAAGCTACAACATACTCAGCCTCAGCTGTACTTAGTGCTACGCATAACTGCTTCCTGCTAAACCAAGAGATCACACCTGATCCCATACTGAAGCAACACCCAGATGTGCTCTTCCTGTCTACAGCACTGCCAGCCCAATCTGAATCAACATAACCCTACAAGTTAAACTTTTGATTCGCTTCATACTTGAGCCCATAATCCATTGTACCCTTCAGGTACCTCAGAACATGCTTTACAACAACCAGGTGAACACTCCTCGGATCCGTCAGAAAGTGGCTCAATGTGTTCACAACAAATCAAATGTCTGGTCTCGTATTCGTCAGGTACATTAAGGACCCAATCATCTGACGATACATAGAGACATCAACTGGCTTAGATGAAGCATCACATAGAAGCTTCAGATTCGATGCCATAGGTGTGGCCATGGCCTTGCAATCCATCATCCCGAATCTCTTCAGGATATCTACTGTGTACTTCCCTTGACCAAGGAAGATCCCACCTGCATTCTGCCACACCTCCATACCTAGGAAATAGTGCATCATTCACAAATCTTTCATATTGAATTTGGCAGCAAGCTTCCTCTTAGTATTTGTAATCAGTCTGTCATCTCCAATTACAAATAAGTCATCCACATATAGGATTAGAATCATAGGATTCCCTTCCACAACCTTGTAGTAAAGGTTGGAATCCGCTTTACTCTTGGTAAAGTCCAAGCTATATAGGAAACTGTCCATCCTACCATACCAAGTTTTGGGAGCTTGCTTCAAGCCATACAAGGCTTTCTTCAATTTGCATACATATGTCTCCCTATAATGTATTTCAAAACCAAGTGGTTGTTCCACATATACTTCCTCTTCTACTACACCATTCAAGAAGGCAGTCTTGACATCCATTTGGTGTATTTTCCATTTCATAGCTGCAGCTAGGGCAAGTACTGTTCTGATGGATGTATACCTGGCTACAGGTGCAAAATTTTCTTCATAATCTATTCCCTCTTTCTGAGGGAAGCCACAAGCTACGAATCTTGCTTTGTATTTCTCCACACTACCATCTGCAGCATGCTTGATTTTGAAGATCCATTTAGAATTCACAACATACTTCTCTTTAGGTCTTGGGACAACATCCCAAACATCATTCTTCATTATTGATTGGTATTCCTCAACCATGGCATCCTTCCATTCTTTCTTTTCCGCTACCTCTTCATAACTGGAAGGCTCTTTGTTCATAATGTCATAGAGTAAAGCAACATAGCTGGTCTGTGATCTGGTTCTCTTCTTTGCTCTGTGTTCTTCTTATGGAATACCAAATCTTTCTTCATCTTGAATGAGCTCTCTAGCCCATGCAGGTTTCCTCTTGTGAGAGTTATCCTCACGGGGTGGATCTACAGGTTCTTGTGGATCTTCAAACTCACGAACAGCTTCTGGAACTGCTTCAGTCATGGTAGTGTCATGAAATTTTGTTTCCTTAGGTTCTTCATAAACTTTGGTAGGTGTCTTCCTTGATTTGATGAATGTTGAGTTTTCATCGAATGTTACATCCCTGCTGACATCAATCTTCTTGAACCCTGGAAAGTATATTCTGTAAGCCTTTGAGCTTTCACTGTAACCCACAAAGATACCCTTCTTACCTGAAGGATCTAATTTAGTCCTTTTTTCCTTTGGGACATGAGTGTATACTGGACAACCAAATATTCTAAGATGACTGACTTCAGGTTTCTTACCAGAAAAGACCTCTTCTGGTGTCTTGTTGTCCAATATCTTGTGGGGTGTTCTGTTCTACACATATACAGCTGTTCTAGCTGCTTCTGCCCATAGATGCATAGGAAGATCCTGGTCATGCAACATTTCACTTGCTGCTTTCATGATAGTTCTATTCTTCCTTTCTGCAACACCATTCTGTTGAGGATTATAAGGAGCATTCAACTCCCTCTTAATCCCTGAATCACTACAAAGCTTCTTGAAGTCACTTGAGGTGAATTCTCCACCATTGTCGGATCTGAATGTTTTGATCTTCTTGTCAGTTTGATTCTCCATCAAGGTTTTGAATTCCTTGAATTTATCAAGCACCTCATCTTTGCCCTTCAAGAAGTATACCCAAGTCTTCCTGGAGAAGTCATCAATAAATGAGACATAGTAAATATACCCACTCAGGGAACTGGATGACATAGGGCCACATACATCTGAGTGGATGATTTCCAGGATGTCTTTTGCCTTGCTTTCACTGCTTGGGAAAGCCTTCTTAATGTTCTTACCTTTTGCACATCCTTTGCAAACACCTTCATGTTTGGTCTTGATTTCAGGAAGACCCTATACTACCTTGCTTGCAATTGGAAGTGCTCTATAGTGCATGTGAGCAAGTCTTCTATGCCAAAGTTCACTTGGCTCCATGGATTCATGCACCATGGCATGTTCAGGTTGTCCCTTCATATTATACAAGCTTCCCTCTTGCTCTCCAATCACTACTACATCATCTATGGTCTTTCCCTTTGGCCACATTAGGACTTGTCCATCCACAAATGCAACCATCATACCTTTTGCATCCAATGCAGAGATGGAGAGTAAGTTCTTCTTGAGCCCAGGTACATAAAGGACTTCTTTCATTTTCAAAGATTTTCCAGAATCTAGGTTGTAGGAGGCTTCACCACTTCCTTTGATTGGGTATTGATAATCATCCCCAAGTTTCACCTTATGGGGTGATTCATGTTCAGATAGGTTCACAAAAGATTCCTTAAACCCAGTCATGTGTTTGGAAGCTCCACTATCAATCAACCAATCATTACAACCATGGGAGATGGTACCTGTGAGAGCAGAGATCAGAACATAATCTTCTTCACTTGATGAGTCATCATTACTATCACTTTCTGCCCTAGCCTTCTTCTTTGGGGGTTCATCATCTTCGGCAACATGAGCATGAAACCTTCTTTTGCTACCCTTCTTCTTCTTGTTGGAGATGTTATTGTCCTTCTTGTTCTTGGGACAGTTTATGGCAATATGTCCTTACTCATTACAAGTGAAACATATTCTTCTTTCTTTGAAGTGATGTGAAGATCTCTTGGAGTGAGATGGCTCTCTCTTGGACTTTCCTTTCCTGGTGTGAGCTGTGAGAGCTTGATCTTCATTCCCCATCTTTTCTTCTCGTGCCACAAGCCTTGCTTCTTGTTGTGAGCATTCTTCCCGTAGTCTACTGAAAGAGATCAACTTCTTCCTTGCACAAATTCCTTGGATAAAGGAATCCCATGACCTGGGTAGGCCATTTAGAGTGGTCATCACCACTTCACCATTCTCCACCATTTCATCCACTGCTTCTAGTTGTTCCTTGATCTGGGAGACCCTTGAAAAATAGGATTGAATGGTTTCTCCATTCTAAAACTTTACTCCTTTCAATTGGTTCCGTAGGGTCATCTTCCGATTTATGTTCTTTCCTTCAAACAGCTTGGTCAAAGAGTCAGACATCTCCTTGGGTGTCTTAAGAGAAGACACATGGGGTATGAGATGGTCTTTCATATAATCAACAATGATTCTCTTTGCCTTGACCAAGTTCTTCTTGTGCAATGCCTTGGCATCTTCATCCTCTAGGATAGCGATGTCTTCTTTCACATATGAGTCCAACTCATTCTCTTCCAAGATTAACCCAATCCTATACTTCCAGGATCGGAAGTTATCATCCCCTTCAAGCTTATCCTCAAGCTTCGTGTGGAGAGACATCTTTAAGAGTACTTGAAATGGAAATAGAAAAGATTTAGGACTTACCACTTGAAGTGCTGAAAACTGGATCTGGTCCTAGATTAGGGTTTGTCAGAGAAACCCTAAAAATTCAAAATGTGAATTTCAAATTTCCAAAAGGATAGAAAGATGCGCCTTGGTGAGCTGATCAGCCTAGTATATTCAGAATTTGAGATCAGCAAAGTCTTGCCCTTCAAAATTGCCTTTTTGTCCTCCCGAGTTCACTAGGGAGAGCCCTGAATTAGGGTTTGAGTTTTCCAGATATCTACCCAGCCAAAAATCTCGATCCAAAGCTCTAAACTTTGATTTTTGCAAGGAGCTTCCAGCTGTGTCTTCAGATTCCAGAAATTCCTATTTTTGTGGAAACCCTAATTTTTAGGGCCAAATCTGAAAATGATTGGAATTGAATTCTGATTGGACAGATAGATGCTCCTTGATGAGTAGAGTCAATCTACTATACTGATTTCCAAAAATCTGTGGAGAGAAACCCAATAAACAAGGAACACAAGCTTTCATCACTGCAAAATGTCTTCTTCTCAGGTTAGCTCTGATACCATGTTAAATTTTGAGCATTAATTCATTATACTCTAGGATATTTGCTGAGAGAATAACATATATAGTATATCAATGCATGACAATCACAATATGACAAGCATCACAAGAATCAAAAGCATAAGAGACAAGAGACACAGAGTTTCCGTGGGGAAAACCCTAAGGTGAAAAACCCCACAACTTCCTCAGAGATAGAGAGAGGAATGGCTCAACCAAAGTACAACCAAATAACACTGAGATAGTCTCCTAGTAGCAGATGCTCCTCCTCCTCACTGGTGTGCCACCTTCTAAGATAGAGTGAGTTACTTTTCCGAGTGTGTAAAATAGAGATCTCCTATCTCTATTTATACTCACCTTTTTTCCCAGTGACCTTATGGGGCCAACTTGTCTAGCTAGATACATCCACATTATATTATATATAATTCTGGGCTGACCCCACATGGTGGTCTAATAACCCATCGGCAAGTACACACACTTGCGACATTTTTCAATCCACATGACGACACTTCCTTATAGAGGAATAACACATCTCTTATAAGGGTACAATAAATATATATAAAATACACAGATGAAATACATTCCAAAGTTACATATACATCAACAGAAGTTGTGGGGTTTTTCACCTTAGGGTTTTCCCCACGAAAACTTTGTGTCTCTTGTCTCTCATGTTTTTGATTCTTGTGATGCTTGTCATGCTTATTGTGATTGTCATGCATTGATTTACTGTATATGTTATTCTCTCAGTAAAGATCCTAGAGTATTGTGAATTAATGCTCAAAATTTAACAGTCATTGTCACAATGATTGTATTGCTGTCATTATCACAATCCCTATTTGTCACAATGACATAATCATTGTATCTGTCACAACAACACAATAACTATCTTAGTCACAATGTCAACCTGTACATGCCTCAAATCTTCCCTCCAAGAATGCCAACAACTTATTCCAAGATATACTTCAGATGTATAGCAAGACCAAAAATATGCCTCCAAAGAGTGTAATCAAATCCCAGAAATAATCACCAATAGACTTCATATATTTGCACCTTCAAACCCTTACATCATGGACCTCATAGTACATTCCAAAAGAGGGATCTCATGCCAATAACATTACCATGGAATATTCCAATACAATCACCAATAATATCTATGCCAATATCATCATAGAATGTGTCAAGATAATTACCAAGATCATCATTAAGTATGTTGATCCAATGTGCCAACAAGTTTGTGATTATGATATCGTATGAGAAAGTTATGCAAGATTTTGTCAACCGTTTTCTCTTGAATTTTCATTGTCTCTGTCATTGTCACAAACCCTATATTTAAACAAGTATAACTCTTAACAGGTAATGAATAAAGATATGAAACTTTTACCACATATTATTCAATATCTCTACAACATCTCCTCTAAGGGTCATTCTTCGAAACACGATGGATCAAAAGTTATAATGAAAATTCCAAACTAAATTGTTTAAAGATGATTTTTGAGTCATTTAAAATCCCTGACTTCCCAAGTTCATATCTGTGAAAAATATAGAGAACCAAGATTTGAAATTTTAACCATATGTTCTTCAAGATCTCTATTCCATCTCCTCCAAAGGGCACTATCTGAAACATTCTAGATCAAAACTTATAAGGAAAATTCCAAATTGACATGTTTGAATATTATTCAAAAACCTTAACTTTCTCAGGTCATATCTTCGGAACTATAGCAAATCAGCATCTGAAATTTTCCATAGGCACTCACAAATATTGTATCCATCCCATCAACCTTTCACAGTCTGAAAATTCCAGAAACAAAGATATACTAAAAATTCCAAGATGACATGAAACAAAAACAACTAAGTAGAAATCATCACAAGATTTCATCTTCCACTAGAATTTCGGTCTTCTTCACTTCATCTTTCCCTGAAATTTGACCCTCTACTCTTGAAACTTGTATCTGAGCTCTTCAATTTTGGATGATGAAAATGAAAATTTTCCTCTCCTATTTATACTACTCTAAGAGTCTTTATCTTATTTTAGGGTTACCCTTTAAGAGAATTTAGCTTTAGCTTGAGTAACTCTTGACCCTTGATCATGAACTTGAAATTGAACAAAAAAGTGCAAAGGAATTTGGAAAATGACTGCCACAAATTACCCATTGGTAATTGGTGGTCCCGCATCAAAACCAATTCTACCTAATTTCAATTTTTGATTGGATGTTGACTTTTTAAGAGGGAAATGTTTTTTTTGTCCTATATTTCCATTTTATGAGGAGAATAAGTATGCTATCAGTGCCCAAGAAACCTTTCTAAACCCGTTCTAGTCAACCATACCCCCCCCTTGAGCTGCTGAATTCCGATGACTTTTAACATTATGGGTAAATCTATTAACCTTTACCTCTGTTTAACCCTATTTTTAGATGTTAAAGTTTGTTTAAAACCATTGTAATTGAGTAAAATCTAAACCTAGACCAGCATAGCTAAACCCTGCAATAAATCCTGAAATGGCATTTGCATCAAAACCTAAATCTTAGAAAGAAAACCAGATTAATTTGTGATGAGCACATCATTGACCATAACAATGACTTCTATGATACTGTTGTAATGGGCTCATACCTAATTGCCAATGTTAAAGAAGCTAGAGCCCAAGCCACGACTGGTTGGGATACCCATCACCTTTGGGAGACCAATTTGGCCAAAGATATCCGCCCCATATAGTTTATTTTCTTGAACTCGTGACATGGTGCTCCATCATATATTCACCTGGTAAAAAGGCCATAATAACTGTAGATTACTCAAAAATACTCTGCACTGTAAACACATAAACTTTTACTAAGATGTTGTGTTTCCTAGAACACCAAATTCTTCTACCCTTAAATGAGCAGAACCTATCTATAGCATGGCGTATCCAACAAGCCCTTGGAAAGAATCCAATACCTGTCTCACTATTTCAAGTAGGGGATTGCAAACAATCCTCTACCTCCTCCATATGAAAACATTGTCTTCCATGAGAATGCTAGAGAGAATTTATCCCTAATTTGTACTTGGTTAGATTATGACAATGATTATATGGTTGATGAGGAAATTCTAGGTTTTCTTAATTGTTTGAACCCAACTCCTGTTGTCCTGCCTCATAAGTTTGAATTCTATGAATACTTATCCCAAGACATCAACACCTTATAGCAAGAGATTATTTCTCTAGAAAGGTTTAGGTACCCTTCATATATGTTTTATATGTTCTTGTACTAACATTCCCAGTTCTACAGTGAGCTAAGTCTACAAACTAAGGCTGAAGCTGGAAATCCCTTTCTTGTATTTGAATGTAGAAATCTCATTCTCACAAAGCCAAGGAACCCAAATTATAAAGATTTTTCCAATAAGGTCATGTCAATCACTTATTCTTTAATGCATGATGCTCCTCCTCCTAGGATGTTCCCAGAAAATAAGAAGCTTTTATAATTAAGCCCAGATACAAGAGTAGGGGACTGGTTATTGTATGGATATGAGTAGGGGACCTTCATTCCTTACTCCTAGAGTATTTTCCATGGAATAAACTAGGAATATATTCATGTCTGACCACATGCATTGTGTTCATTTCAAACATCAAAGAGCATTCTTGCTGCCAAGTGATGTGGGGCCATTTTTAATAAAAGGATTAAATTCTCTACAATATATGGATGAATATCTAAACCAATTAAGCCTAGAGAAAGAAAAATATAGACCATCTGATCCTCACCAAATCATTTCAAATATGGGGGTGGCCAACATAAATTTTGCATATACATATGTTCCCAAGCTTCATTGGGAAATGATTGCAAATAAAGAGATCTTGAATGAAGTCTCAGACATTTTTAAGAATTTGAAAGAGCAGGAAGATGCAAATTTGTAGCAGGGACAAAAAATAGGAGTTGAAGTGCTCCAAATAAACATGGATATTGATGGTGCTGATCAAGATCCTCATAGAAAGAAGCCAAGAACAGAGCAAGATGAAGAATCAGAGAAAGCATTGGTCGAAGCAAAATAAGGAGATGATATCCTATCAAAGTTGACAGACTGAGGTGATGAAACAACTATAGGTCATAAAATATTTATCACGAGTCAGATTCATACATTATCCCTTTTTAGAATTTCTAATTCCTCAGAGCTCATAGACATCATCACCTATAACAAGCCCACTTCCAAAAAAGTCAAATATTCAAAAGAAATACTTGGATATAAGAGATAAGGGTATGGGAGTGGTGAGAGATTTGAAGAAGCAAATAGATCCAATTGGTAAAAAATTGTTTACTATGGAAGACCATACACAAGATAGTCCCTTAAGGATGCCAATAATGCACCCTTTAATTCCCATGCCTTCATCATTTAAATAATGGAATGTTGATGAATATGAATTCCACTTCAAACATTATGGGAAATTAGACAAGTTGTATTAGTGTAGACAAACTAGTGGCATGATCTACAAGGAGGTGGTTCAATCCGTGGTCATAGAGAAAAATTTGAGAATAACATTGAATAAGTCTGAACAATTACTAAAGGAAAAGAGAATATTAGTCAAGGTTAAACATGTTTATATAAAAGAGCTTGAAAGGAAAGTTGTGTTCATGGGAGTAAATCCAACTAACACTTCCCAAGCTCAGGATTTGTTGTAAAAAATGATCATGAGATTCCCCATCTCAGGAAGCATTTAAATATTCCTGCAACTCAACCAGTTCAAACTCTTGAGCTAACCAAAATGAAGGAAGGAAAGGATCACATATATGAATGTATGCTAATATTTAAAAATCTGATAGAGGAGAGGGAAAACCAAATATATGAGCTAATGTGCCAAATAGATTCTCTTGAGGTACAAACAACATCATTAGCAAAGAAGCCAAATTATCCAATTTCATCTCCAATCTTACAATAGATAGATCAAACTTCAAAGGGAGCAGAGCATATTTTAGGAGAGCCTGAGAAGCAAAACAAACAAACAAAAGGAGCACTTACAGATGCAATGAAAGAGCTTGATACACAGGCTCAACAAGTAGATAACAAAGATGATAGGATCAAAGAGCTTGAAGAAGAGTTGATCCAAAGAGATAAAAAAATTGGTGAACTAGTAGATGAAGAAAATAAAAAAAATGATACAATTGATGATCAAGAGTCAAAGATAAATGAATTAAAAAGTCAAATTACCAAGATGAAACTAGATGTTCAAGGTGAAGAGTTATTGAGAAGAACTAGAAAGACCCTTTGGGACAAAATATTAGTTGGAATTCCAGATAGATGGGATTATTTAGATCTTATACAAGATGAGTTAGAGATGTATGAAACATATCAAAGGGAAATCAAATATGTTGAAAAGCAACTTGGAGAAATGATTGAGTATGATGCTGAAATAATAAATTTCCTGAATACTAGTAGAACTAAGAAGCAATTGGAGGACTTGTAGGTTGAAAACATGACTCATCTGATAAAGATAGCCAACCAAATGATTACCAAGAAGGTCTTCATGTCCATAACTCAAGAAAAATCTAAATCATTGGTTGAAGAGATTATTAGATTCAAAGGTATTTATAAAGAAACATCCTGCTTTACTCTTGGTTTACCTCATCCATGGGATGGGAATGGTGATATGTATAAGAAGGATGAGTACAAATCCAATATAACTCAAAAGAGAGACGCTATTTCATAGTTTTCTTATTTAGAAGGAATCATAATTGGTGATGCAAGGGTAGACAGGTTGAGAGCAGAGTTCGAGATATGGATAAATCTTAAAAGCACACTCAAAAGATTAAATCTCGTATCTTATGAGAATATTACTAATGTTGAAATAAAATTAGAGTACTTAACGGACCACCAAATCCCAATGGGTAATTTGTGGTCGTCATTTTCCAAATATATTTTCACTCTTTTTTCTACTTTCAAGTTCACCCCTTGCTTAGGCTATTTCCACCATCATCGTCAACCTTTCTCGTGCTACTTACACCCTTTCTTTTCATGTTCATTCTAGGGTATATCATACCCTCTGCAAACTCCAAGGATCCCTCCTCATGAGCAAAGGAAGGACACACCCACCCCAACAACACCATTCCACTAGCCACATGCATATGTGCACATCACCACTACATACATAATATGACACCTCCCCTAATGATTATTTCCTCCGAGGGAGTATGTCTCTCCTCTAGTTCACAGAGCAGAGTGGATAAAATAATATATAAAGGACTTCAAAGGAGTGAAGTTTTTTATTGAAGTGATTCCAGATAATAGTTTTTTTATTCATGAACATATTTTTTAGATTCACTCCCTCTTTTGTATTTATCGATCTCTATATTCATTGGACATTGTATAGGTTGTATTTTATTTTCATCCAACCTTGATTTTTCTATTAGAAGTTTGATTACTTGTCAATTCAATCTCCATGGTTATAAATATCTTTCAATTGATTTTTTCATATTGTCAGGTATTTTTTATGTTTCTAAAATTTCCTCTATATGGGTTCTTGGTTTATTTGGGTTAGACATTGCTTATAAAAATATATAGAGTGGAACAATGCAAATTTTATCACTTTTTGGGAAATTGGATTACAATGCTTTTAATATACAATGAATTTTTGATCTATTATTACATTTTAAAATGAAAGGAATGGTTTATTTTAACATGTTAGCATTGAAGGGTTCAGTATATCCTGGCCCTTCAAAGTGAAATAGGACCCTACCCTTCAAATTTGATCCCTGGCCCTAATACTAGACTGTTGAATGCGCCTTTCGGCACAATTAAACTTACATTATAACACAATTTTTTTTAAATAATATAATATAAAGTTTTAGTGTAAAATTATTATAAAACAAACCAATGTAAACTATATAAAAATAATTTATTATAAAATTATTATAGAGCTTCCACGTGCCCATGGTACAACTATATGTTAGGAACCCATGTCAACCCTTATCTTTACTTTGTTAGTATATTTTTGTTGGATGCATATGCTTTGTAAATCATCCCGTGAGTATATTGTATTATCCCACATTCATGGGGAGTAATAGTTGTTTAGCTTAGACTTAGTATATAAGTACGTGTTGAGGCCAATGAAAGCATCCCCTTCAAAGTGGCATGCGATTAATAAATACCTTATGTGTTCTTCTGATATATTGTGATTTTTCATCATTTAATTACCGGAGGTTCCCCACATCTGGTATCAGAGCACTTTCTTGGGCTCGTTGGGTGGAATTTCTGTCATTTTGTTTTTTTCATAGTGGCTTCCACGTGCTATGATTATTGTAGTAGTTCTTTTTCTTTGCATTTGTATTGTTCCTTTCAATTGTAGGTTTGGATCTGGGAATAATCCCTATCCACATAACTATGGGAATTACTTAGGCATGGCCCTAAAACTCATTGTGAGGATGCTATGAATAAAATAATAATAAAATAAACATCAACATCAACATATATATATATATATATATATATATATATAATAATAATAATAACAACAAACAAGAATAATATAATAATATAATTAATTAGTGAATGGTGTAACTCTTTATGAAGAGTTGCATTAGACACCCTTTAAACAATTATAAATACGGGAAAGTCTATCTTGTAAAAGACATCATCTTTTATCTTATCAATTCAATAATATATATCTTATCCAATATGAGAGTCGGATTCGACTATTAACTTAGTGAACGGATTCGTTCACCGCATTTGGTATCAAAGCCAGGCTTGTAGCCACCAATCTAGGACCTTGTCCAAAACCAGGCCCATGGCCCAAAGAAGTAAAAAAGAAAAAAAGAGAAAGAAAGAAAAATGAAAAAAGTAAAAGTAAAGTTTAGAAGTGAGTAGAAGTAAAAAGTAAAAGTAAGAAGTAAAACCGCACATGGTTTTAAGGTGCACATGGTTTTGTGAGAAGTGGGTTTGGTTTTATTCCCTAACAACAATCCAAAAGTAATATTAGAAGAAGAATCATATTGAATATTGTTTATTATAAAAAAAGAGATATTGAATAAATTTCAAAGAAAACTCAAGAAGATGGGTTTTAATGTTGAAAACAAGGGAAGGTTTCTTAACACCTCATGGATGACTGTCTCAATACTATTTAAAGTTAAAGGGACACTTGCAGAGAAGGATGTCACCATTTCTATTGCCCCTTGTGAAAGAAATAATTATATTAGTGCTGAATTTGCTAACCATTTAGTGATTCCTGAATCAAATATAAGTGAAAGGCTCGACTTTTGGGACAGGAAGCAATTTTAAATAAGTGGATTAGAATTGAATGTTGGAGATTATATGGTCATATCTCAATTCACTGTTAGTTCCTTATGGAGTTCTAGTGGTGACATAGTTTTGGGGTTACCTTGGATTAAAACATTGGGGACCTTCATTTTAAATGTTGAAAAGAAATTTCTTACTTTTTCCTATAAGCAAAAGAGAATCACATTTCAAGATATTACAATAAAGTCAGATTTAGAAGCTCCAACATCTAAAGACTTCAAAGATATATCAAAGATGATTTCATAAGGTAATCAAAAGTCAGATCAAAAGATGCAGTCAAAATTCGACAAAATTGTCACAGATAAAGAAGAAGAGATCTCTCGTTTAAGAGATCATAATAAAAAATTGCTTCTTCAAATAAAAAAGACGAAGGATAAAGCACAACAGAATCAAAAGTTAGAAGAGGAGAATCGAGATCTTCATAAGAAACTATTAGAATACATTGACGAAAATGGTCACCTCAAGAAGCACAAACAAGATCTAATGGATCAAATTCAGAAGCTTAAAGATGATAAGAAAGCGCAAGAAGAAATGACTCGAAATCTTAAAAAAGAAAAAGACTCGTTAGACAATAAGTTGGAGCAAACTCAGAAGAGGACATCAAAGCCATTGGACTCAAAAATCTACGTTGAGAAAAAAGAAGCAAATACAAATTCAGTCCTCGTCATAGTTCAGAAAGAAGACAATCTTGTAAAAAAACAAACAACAATAACTCCCTATTGACACCCCAACCATATAAACCAGTATCCTAAAAAGTGGGAATTGTTGAATGATAATGGTACTAATGTGCTCAAAGCACCTGACAACAGATCAATAGAGAATCCCAACAGTCGGCAACAAATCAATTTTGGTTGGATTGATCCGTCAACATATCGAAAGTTATGTTCTACACTTAGAAGTTCGTACCGACATGTTTCGTCAGCTACGACGTCATAAGGAAAAGGTGCGACAAAATTATAAGGCTTTGAGGACAAAGCCTTTCTAAGAGAGTGGCAATGATATGAATAAAATAATAATAAAATAAACATCAACATATATATATAAATAATAATAATAATAACAACAAACAAGAATAATATAATAATATAATTAATTAGTGAAATGGTGTAACTCTTTATGAAGAGTTGCATTAGACACCCTTTAAACAATTATAAATACGGGAAAGTCTATCTTGTAAAAGACATCATCTTTTATCTTATCAATTCAATAATATATATCTTATCCAATATGAGAGTCGGATTCGACTATTAATCTAGTGAACGGATTCGTTCACCGCAGAGGAGTACCACAGGAACCCCGAAGTAGCTGGCCCATTGAGAAGACTTTCCAGCGAAAAGGGAAACGACCCTTACCTGATTGACTAGTTCCCACTCATGAGGTAAACCAAGAGATGTCGTTTGTGGCAAAGCGGTTATCAGTTTTACCTGATCTGTGGAGTGATGGGTACTGCCCCAATATGCATGCCGTTAGACAACATTGGTAGCCGAGTGAATCCCATGGACCTTTAGGAAGCCGATCATACCTGGGGTCCATGTCTATTTCCAGTTGATAAATAACAGATTTCATCTATCCAGAGCTGTTACAGATCAATTCTGAGTTGTTGCAGATAAATTACGAAAAAAAAATGTCCAGAGCCATTGCAGATCAATTACGGGCTATTGCAGATCAATTGCAGTACAAATTTCTGTTTTTTTTTTCATATCTTCTTTGCTTTAGGTCCGTTTACCTTAAAAATTCACTAGAACCCCTACAATTCCATTCTACATATTTCCTTCCTGAGGACTCTATCCCAAATTCCACTTCTCGAAGCCAGAAATCCCACATCTGTCTATTTTTAGGGTTTTCCATCACTTCTTCGATTTTCACCCAATCGCCTTCAAATTTTGCCACAATGTTCATTTCCTATTTCTGCTTCTTTGTCATTCTTGGACAATTTTTTCCATTGTTTCAACCCACTTCTAAAATCCCCATTTTCTACTTCCCTATTCATTAGAAAGTGTCCAAAACCTAGTCAAACCCCAATTACCCATCAGAGGTTTTCCCAAATCCAAAATTTCCTTTACTAAAGAAGTTTCTATATTTTTTTCTACCCATTTTCCCCTTAAGAAAAATAAAAAAATCGCGGTTATGGTTGTCACTCGCGCAGGAGAAAAAAACATGGAGGAAGAAATTGCAGCCCTCGAGACCAAACTCCAATATATGGATGAAACAATTCTCAGCCTCCATCTTCAACATTCAACTATGAACAATAGACGATAGCCAGAGTCTTCTGCAGACATTGGGTTCTCTTCTTCCAGCAATTTTCATGGGGCGAAGCTTGATTTTCCTCGCTTCAATGGTGATGATCCAACTTTATGGATATACTAGGAAGAACAATATTTCAGTTTGCATAATACTTTTGATGTCAACAAAGTTCCACTTGCATCCTTTCATTTAGAACATGAAGCCCTTCAATGGTTTTGTTTGTACATTAAGGCTCATGAAGAGCCAAACTGGATAGATTTTTTCTGACTCCATTTGCAACGATTTGGCCCTAGTGTTTTTGATGACTTCATAGGAGCACTCACTAAACTTTGCCAAATTGGCACTATGAGAGTATCAAACATAATTTGAGAAACTGACCAATCTCATAGAAGGATTTCCAGATGAATTCTATAGGAGTTTTTTTATCAGTGGTATGAAGGATGCAATATGATTTGAGGTTAAAATGTTCTTTCCCAGCATACTGATGGAAGACCTAGGGTTGGATAAGTTAGCGGAGGACAATATCACAGCCTAAAAATGCTCTAAATACAATTTTGTTCCATTCATAAATATGGTTTCCCAACGAACTCCCATCGTGCACTACAATAAATTACCCTTTTGGGGGCATTTTTAGCTTACGGTGGTTTTGATAGCCCCCCCCCAAAAAAAAATATTTTAAGGTCTTTGGGGATGGTCCTAACAACCCTCCGCAAAAGTCCTGAAAATTGGACTTTTGGGGGTGGTTTTTACAAAATCGCACCCAAAAGTACAATTCTCGGGACCTTTGGGAGGGGTTTTGGAAAGAACCCCCCTAAAGGTCCTTTGCAAGGCGGTTGTTAGAACCCCCCCTAAAAAAATTCCCGTCAATTGGACTTTTGGGGGTAGTGGAATGAAAGCCGCCCCCAAATGTGATCTTAATTTGGCATTTAGAGGCGGTTGGTTTAAGGCCGCACTAAAAAATGCCGAGAATTTGGACTTTGTTGGCGTAGTTAACTAATCTAAAGGTTTTCCAATATAGACCCAGGTTCTTTGCGGTTTTATCTTTAACCAACAAAACCCCTTTTCACCGGCCCTTTCAGCAACAACCTGTACGTAGGTTGAGGTCTCACTCGAGGCAAAGCTATGGGGGTGTTGCGGAATCAAGTTTCCATAATAGTGTGATGAGTTGATCGAGTAAATACACTGCGCAGTTTGCTATAGGATCATGCTACAAACTGAGGGTCGCGCGACGACTATCTTCGTCGTGGGTTGATACTTCTACAAATGACAAAGCTGCGAACCCAGTGCATCCACGGATTGCGCAGGTCGGCTTAACTCACTCGATGGGATAGTAAAATAGACTTTTGCACTTCCACTTCGATGGTAATTGTATTAAGGGTCTCACTTAGCACTTATTCATTCAATTACTACCATCGATTATTTAATCTTATACTTGATGTAATCAAACAAGATATCAACACTACACACTTCCAGTGGCGTGCACTAACAACATTTATATAGCCCAGTCCTTTATATACACATATATTTATTCACGAATGATACATTCATAGACTTAGAACACTCTGCATTCATCAATCATCCATTCATGAAATACTTAACATATCATCCCCATCTTTTTCCTATGGCAAATACATATAAAAGCATTTACAACCCAATTGATAACTGAAGATTCAAGCATTCATAGTAGCAAACAAACAGTGCAAAGTATAAACATAGATATAGTATCACTACACAAGATTTAATGTGGTTCACCCCCTAGATGGAGGCTACGTCCACAAGAATTGTTATTAAATTAGTCTTTGGGAAGGGTACAACAGTTCTTAGTCTGCGCACTCAGCTGCAGACTCTCTTCTGTCTCAGCAGGCCTCTATGCACTCAGCTTGCAGATCCTTTACAAAATGTTCCTCAACAGTAATTTCTCAAATTAGGAATAAGAACAATACAAAATGAAGAGTAACCCTTTCCCATACAAAATTTCCTTATTTATAGATCATGCTCGTAGGTCATGTCTTTACAATCCAAAGGCTAAAACCCTTAGCTTTACAAAACATGGCATGGCTAACTTCTATCCTGACTATTGCTGTCATCAGCTTACTCTGCCTGATCTAGGTCAAACTCTTGGGCCACTCATGGCTCACACGCTCTTCTGAAAATCGCAATCCTCAAAACGGTTACAACTGCATCGTGGCCTATCCTTTTCTACCTCTTCCTCTTGCTTGTCGTCGTCGACGTAGTGACCTAGCTTCTCAACCGCTTGCTGCCACTCTTCCATAAAGGTCGCTTTCTCTTGCCTCCACCCGGCTCTTTACCAAAAATAGTTCACTTCCTCGTATGACCTTTACTTATATCTTCTTATCAAAATTAACTACTATGCGGGTCCTGCGCATCAGCATAGCTGCACAACTAAATATTCCCAGTAAGCTGCGCACTTAAGAATGTCATACTTTCCTACTGCGCAGCTCAAAATTGTGTTTCAATAAAATGGTACCTACTTGTGCCATGCCCAATAGACTTGTGTAGGTGGTTGTGACAAAGCGGCCCTCAAAAGTCCAATTTTCATGAATTTTTTGGGGGAGGCTTGAAAGACCCCCCGCTAAAGGTCTTTTTCAAGGAGGCTATGAAAAAAACCCCCTTAAAAGTCATAAGAATTTGGACATTTGGGGGTGGTGGTTATAAATTCGCCCTCAAAAGCCGATTTGTCATGACGTTTTTTGGGGGGAGGGTTGAAATACCCCCCCTGAATGTCCTTTTCAAGGTGGTCGTTAAAAAATCCCCCTTAAAAGTCATGACAATTTGTATGTTTGGGGGTGGTGGTTAGAAATCCACCCTCAAAAGTAGTGGGTTTCCCTTAGGTTCCATATGTCCCCATAAAGTTCATAGTGAACCCATATGGCCTAAGACATGAGTTATTTTCCTTATACCATGTCCTAGGGATTCGCCACTATATGAGGATTGTTATACCTTAAACAATATCTCCCTTACATGGGAAATATTATGTATGCAAGGATTCGTTGTGGTTTTGGGCCTTATGCATGGCCCTTAAACCTTGCAAACTAATGTTATGATTTAAGACCTGAAATTTCATCCATGTACAGTGGCTTATGTTTGAAGATCCATCCATGGTATTCTAGTCTGTTAAATTTTCATAATTTACTTCAATCTGATCTAGGATCTTAACTGAGAGAACAACATGTACAGCATATCAATCATGGAGACAATAATGCAAGCACATAAGAGACACAAAGATTTACTTGGGGAAAACCATAAAGGTGAAAAACCCCAATAACTTCCTCAGAGATAGATAGAGCAATGATACAACCAACCATGAGAGATAGACATAACCTAGCAGCAGATCCTCCTCCTCCATAAGTGTGCAACTCCTCCTTGAGTGCATGAGTGAGAAGTGAGTGAGCAAATAGAGTGCCTCCCGCACTCTATTTATACTTGACTTGACTTGCCTTTTTACCTAACTCATGTAGGCTCGAACTTAACCACATAACATAATGCTGACTAGGCCGACCCCCAATAGGGTGGTCTAATAACCCTTTGACCCACATGGTCGACCCCCAATAGGGTGGTCTAATAACCCTTTGACCCACATGACTTATATAGGGCCGACCCCAAACAAGGTGGTCTAATAACCCATCAAGTATAAGTTACGACACTTACAATATAAATGATGACACTTCCGTATAGAGGAATAATAACATCTCTATAGGAATACAATATACATATATGTGAAATACATTCCGAAGTTACATATACATCAACACTCCCTCTTAACTAGGAAGTTATTTCTCAGCACAGTTCTTCTAGCACAAGTCATCTTCTTTGGATCATCGTCACTGGATAATCGTCATCGAGTCATCATCATCATCACTGCTGCTGCTATCTCAATCAATATCTGAATCTACTCGTCATAGGAAGTTCTACAGAGCCAGTCCTTTTTCATACTGGATGTAGGACCACCACCTGCAGGTCTTCATCATCACTGGCCATACTGTGGAATCCTCAGGACTTATTACGTGCGTCACAAAACCTCAAAAGAGCATCCCAGGATGTTACGGGTACACAACTCCAACCTGTAGGATCTCCCAGGGCGCTATTACATGTGACCCCACCACAAAACCTCGAAAGAGCACCCCAGGATGTTACGGGTACACAACTCCAACCTGAAGGATCTCCCAGGGCACAAATTACATGTGGTCACCACAAAACCTAGCAAGAGCATCTCAAGATGTTACGAGTACACAACTCCGACCTGAAATCTCCCAGGGCACAAATTACATGTGGTCATGGCAAAACCTTGAAAGAGCATCTCAGGATGTTACGGGTACACAACTCCAACCTGAAATCTCCCAGGGCCCAAATTACATGCCATAGGACAAAACCTCACAAGAGCATCCCAGGATGTTACGGGTACACAACTCTGACCTGAAAGATCTCCCAGGGCACAAATTACATGTCCTCCCAGAGCAATGTCTCGAAAGAGCATCCCAGGCTGTTACGGTTACACAACTCTGACCTATAGGATCTCCCAGACATGCTCCTCTACACAACCTGATCCACGGCCACAAAGTATCATCCTGATACTCACCATACATCAACCTGATGTACACATGATCATCCTGATCATCATCACTGCAACATCCTGCTGCATGTCATCTGGAGCAACATCCTAAAGCTCATCATCCATGATCATCCTGATCATCACTGCAACATCCTGCTGCATGATCCACCTGATCATCAATGCATCTACCTGATGCATACCAAGTATCTATCTGATACATATCATCATACATGATCCTTCTGATCATACAATGTATCCACCTGATACAAATACAAATACATGATACATATCACCATACATGATCCACCTGATCATACAATGTATCCACCTGATACATATACAGATACATGGTCAAGGAATCCAACATGATGCATATACAAAATACGTACACATGATCCAACTGATCATATCCAGCATCCAACATGATGCGTACATACATACATAAAAATGATCCAACTGATCATATCCAGCATCCAACATGATGCGTACATACATACATAAAATGATCCAACTGATCATATCCAAGCAAAAACCAGAACATCATCTTGATGCTCATTATCCAGCACTTACATCTACAGCCATGTGAAGGATCCCCCTTCCAACATGCTTGGAATGGCTTCAGCAAATGTGTCCATCACTTCTTCCTCGAAGTGTCCTCGATCTGGAGAACGCCAAGCCTCTCTCTGAAGTACTCGAACTTCACCCTGGCTAGTGGCTTCGTTAGCACATCTGCAATCTGCTCGTCCGTCGCAACATACAGGAGCTTCATAGCTCCTCTCTGCACCATATCCCTGATATAGTGATATTTTATCTCTATGTGTTTTGACCTGTCATGAAACACTGGGTTCTCGGACAACTTTACACAACTCTGGTTATCACAGAAGATACCAGTAGCCTCCAATGGGAGATCAAATAGCTCAGACAGTAGCTTCCGCAGCCATACTGCCTCACAACTAGCTGAACAGGATGCAACATACTCAGCCTCAGTTGTACTCAGTGCTACGCAGGATTGCTTCCTGCTAAACCATGAGATCACACCTGATCCCATACTGAAGCAACACCTAGATGTGCTCTTCCTGTCTGTAGCACTGCCAGCCCAATTTGAATCAACATAACCCTGCAGGTTAAACTTTTGATTCACCTCATACTTGAGCCCATAATCCACTGTACCGTTTAGGTACCTCAGAACATGCTTTACAGCAACCAGGTGAACACTCCTCGGATCCATCAGGAACTGGCTCAATGTGTTCATAGCAAAGCAAATGTCTGGTCTCGTGTTCATCAGGTACATCAATGACCCAATCATCTGACGATACATAGAGACATCAACCATCTCAGATGAAGCATCACATAGAAGCTTCAGATTCGATGCCATAGGTGTGGCCATGGCCTTGCAATCCATCATCCCAAACCTCTTCAGAATCTCTACTGCATACTTCCCTTGTCCAAGGAATATTCCTTCTACACTCTGCCACACCTCCATGCCAAAAACAAATAGTGCATCATCCCCAAGTTCTTCATCTCGAACTCGGTAGTAAGCTTCCGCTGCGTGTCGGCAATCAATCTATCTTCACCATACCAAGTTCTGCACATATATGATTTCCTATCATGTGTCTCAGAACCAAGTGGCTGCTCGACATACACTTCTTCTTCAACTACACCATTCAAGGAAGTTGTCTTGAATCCATCTAGTGTATCTTCTATTTCATCACTTTTATATTTCTCTATGCTGCCATCTGCAACATGCTTGATCTGATAGTTCCATTTGGAAGTCACAACAGACTTCCCTTCAGCTCTTGGGACCGCATCCCAAACATCATTCTTCATGATCGACGGATCATGGCATTCTTCCCGTATCCTGGGAACTTCAATATCTTCAATAGATAATTTTGTTGCTAAACAAATGTTGTAGTTCTTCTGTTGTAGGTGATGGCATACGATCTTTCCTACACAACAAGTTAAATTGCATGATTAGAAATCATCTCATAGTTTTCAGAACAAATTCTTACACATAAATAAATATGTCATACAGTCATGCAATTATCTTAGCCAATGCTTCAATACAACATTTATCCATATTCTGTAACTTTCTAGATGCCTTCCAATCTCTACTAGAACATTGTTCAGAGTGTGCACAACTCCCAACATGTCAGCAAAGAGGTTTCATTCTAGATAAGTAGCAATGGAATGTTGTACAGTGCCATAGGCCACTTACCCATGTATATTAGTAGTATACTGTTCATCAATGCAACTATTCTAATATGCACAATACATATCCTAAGTCTAGGAACATGAGCATATACATCATTGAACAATTTTATTTAAACAGACAAATATGCAAGAAATTAAAATACTTATCTTTTTTTGTTCGTTGGGTGGACTCCCTCTGAGTCTTTGCTTCCTTACAGAAGCTGCTGGAGTCCTAATCTGAAGTAGCTTCTTCTACACCTTTCTGTTGTGGAAAGATGGTCAACTCCCTCTGAATATTTGCATCCTTGCAGAAACTACTGAAGTGTGTTCCTTTGCTTTCTTGCAAAAACAACTGGAGTGTGCTCCCTCTTGATCTTTGCTTCCTGGATTACCTGTTCTTGAACTCATATTCATCCTTGGTCCCTATGCATGCTTATTAGTATCATGATTGTGTTATCCTTGTGATCTCATATAAAATCATACATTCATTAGTATACTATTAAAACACAATAATCTCAAGCATGTATAGTCATGATCATTTCAAACAGAAAATAATAAGCATTAGCATTCAAGGTTTATGTAGGATTCTTATGGTTAGTCAAATCATAAGAAACATAACATGTCTAAACCTGTAATTACTCAAACCTATGACTCTTCAGGTTAGTTGAATCATCAATCAAGATAAGAGATATAATATGCATAAAACCTGTGATTATTCAAACCTATGACTTCATGAATAATCATTATCAACAACAGTATAAGATCCTAACACAAGGTAGGATTCTAGCTTGATATAGGAAAAACATACCTGGATTAGCATGCTAGCTACTTATGTCTAACATACTCACATGATGTCTTCTTGTTCTTTCTTAATGACTTGTGCTAGTAACCTGTATATCTCATAGGTTAACTATTACAAAACCAAGTTATACATACCTCGTAAATGGATCTTCTATGAGATCCATGACAATGGATGAATCTTTGTCCTCATGTTATCATGATCATTTTGACCAGGACATGATTTGTCTTTCTTGGTGTACCTTTCATGTTAGTAGACAACATAAACCTCATACAACACCATAATGCATTAGTACAATCATAAGTGTCAACACCCTAATCAATGAATATTTTCTATTGTGCATTCATAGTTTTATTAAGGTGATATGACAAGTCAATATTGTACTAACAGTAATAACATGAAGACAAACATACCATAAACTTAATCATGAACAAATCTCGAAACATACCTCAATGAGTCATACCTGTCGAGATCGCTTGTAATCTTTTTATGTAAGGCCTTAGCTTCATTTCCCTCTGAAACAGGAACATCTTCACTTATGCAGGTGACCAATCCATCTTCTTCTAGGATTAACCCAATCCACTTGATTTGCAAGAACTGGACCTGGAGCTGGATATGGGTTTGTCAGAGAAACCCCAAAAATTCAAAATTTGAATTTCAAACTTCCGAAAGGATAGAAATATGCGCCTTGATAAGCTGATCAAACCGGTATATTCAGAATTTGAAAACTGCAGAGTTTCACTCCTCAATTTTTCCTTTGAAACTTCAGGATTCACTGGACGTGACCCTGAACTGGGGTTTGATGAATCCCACTCTTCTACCCAATCAAAAGGTTTGATCCAAATCTCTAAGCTTCTATTTTTCTGAGGAGCTTCCAGCTGTGGTCATAGATTTCAAAAATTCTCATTTTTATAGAAGCCCTAATTTTCCACTTTTCTGATCAAAGTCCTGAATTAGGGTTTGATCAAGCCCGGCGTTCTGCCCAACCAAAAATTCTCATTTTGGTCTCTAAATTTTTATTTTGATGAGTAGCATTCATCCGTGGTCTCCGATTAGAAAAATTCCAACTTTTTCTGAAGCCCTAAATTCCGGAAGCCATGAATGAAGGTACTAAAAAATAATTCTGTTTTGACAGAAATATGTACCTGATTGTTTCTGGTGTAACTCTGAACTTTTTGATCCACAGCGTTTGAAAAAGTTTCCTGAGATATCTTGACCTGTTATCTTTCCATCCTGACAGGTCTGACCTCAATTGGATTCTCTGCGAGAGAGTTATGCCAAATGTCGCAACGTGACCTGTTTTGGGATAATACAGGAGTGCGAACTTGTACGGCGTGCCACGTGTCACTGTTTGAACTTCGGCCTCTGAAAACTTTTCTTGAGATAGCTCGCCCTGTTATCTTTCCATCCTGATAGGTCTGACCTCAATTGGACTCTCGGAGAGAGATTTATACCAAGTGTCGCAACGTGACCTGTTTATGGGATAATACAGGAGAGCGAACTTGTACGGCGTGCCACGTGTCACTGGTTCAACTTCGGCCTCTAAAAAAGTTTCCTGAGATAGTACAGTTTGTTTAATACCTGTCACATTTTACGAAATTTCATTTGGAGCTTCCTAGCCCAGGTTATGACCTTTTTCCCAAGGTCACCTGATTTTGACTCAGATCTGGAAGAGGCAGAAACCCTATATTGTACAGATCATAAATCACAAAGTACAACGAATTAGAGGTTGTCCTTTGGACACAAGGTACCTGGAGCTTTAATCTTCGACCTGTAAATATTTCAGATCTGAAACCTTCTCCAAAACGGATTTATAGCGAAAGTGCTTCGACGATTGTTTTTTGCTATATCAAGCCCTAACATCGTAAGTGCAACAAGTGTCATACATGCCATATCATGCCTTCTTTCAGGCTAGCTCTGATACCATGTTAAATTTTCAGAATTTAATTCAATATGATCTAGGATATTAACTGAGAGAACAAAATGTATAGCATATCTACAGCATATCAATCATGGAGACAATAATGCAAGCACACAAGAGACACAAAGATTTACTTGGGGAAAACCATAAAGGTGAAAAACCCCAATAACTTCCTCAGAGATAGATAGAGAAATGATACAACCAACCATGAGAGATAGACATAACCTAGCAGCAGATCCTCCTCCTCCATAAGTGCACCACTCCTCCTTGAGTGCATGAGTGATAAGTGAGTGAGCAAATAGAGTGCCTCCCGCACTCTACTTATACTTTACTTGACTTTCCTTTTTACCTAACTCATGTAGGCTCGAACTTAACCACATAACATAATGCTAACTGGGCCGACCCCCAATAGGGTGGTCTAATAACCCTTTGACCCACATGACTTATACAGGGCCGACCCCAAACAAGGTGGTCTAATAACCCATCAAGTATAAGTTATGACACTTACAATATAAATGACGACACTTCCGTATAGAGGAATAATAACATCTCTATAGGAATACAATATACATATATGTGAAATACATTCCGAAGTTACATATACATCAACATAGTCTTGAATTTAGTCCATAGTTGGATGACTATGTTTCCCTCATGGTTGATGTTGGTTGATTTTAATCCATAGTTGACGGCCACGTTGAATTTAATCCATAGTTAAGATGATCCCATTCATTTGACCTCCGATGTCCTCTTCACCACCCTGAAATCGACCCCCAACATCCTCTTCACAGCTCCAATCCCACCGCCCCTCCAAAGAATTCCTTGTTGCACCTACGGACTCCACCAAGTCACAACCCTCCCTTCTCATGTCTATCTCTATCTACCCTTATTGTCCAAAACCAAAATCCCACAAGCAATCAGTCAAAGAGAAATCAACTAACTTGGAAAATAAAATAAAACCAACAGGTATGGAATGAAATAATGGTTAGCACCGATGGTTAGAATGGGTTTGGACAAAGGCTGAGGGCCACGATATTGTCTCCAGGATTGCTCAACTCTCCCCTAGAACAACAAAAGAATCGGTTTCTCGAGCGAAAGGATTTATGAATGATTTGAGACCAATATTGATGTTCTAGAGTAGGAAGCACGAGAGTACTTCTTACAAGATCTGGTGCCTTTTATAGATGATCGAAAAATATTTGTGGATGCATTGTTAAGTTGGAGATTTGTGACGTTTATAATGTGTGGAACATGGAATGGCATGGTTTGTTTTCATATTGTTATAAAAAAAAATTTGGCAGCTTAAACCTCTGTGGAGTTATTGCATTCCCATGTGAAGAGGTTCTCAACATAAGCTCCAAATATGTATATAAACAAGATACACAAAGTGGCAATGTCCTTGACTAATTTGCTAAATATAATTGTTGCTATAAGCTAAAAGCTCGAGAAACAAGAACAACATAGATACCTAAGACCAACTTATTGGTTAATGTCACTAAGTAAACTCAAATTTCTAAGGGGTGATATTCAAATTTTTTGTTTGCTTAGCATTTATTGAATACAAGCAATAATCGTTGTTTTTTATGAGTGGTTCATGCACTAACGAGGAGGCCAGTTTGTGTTGGAATATCAAGTAATACTAAGCGGGGGTGGGGCGAATCAATATTAGGCTATCTTTTTAAATTTTTATCACTTTAAAACAGAATCAACAATGAAGAAATAACACACAATATTATTGGGAAGCCCAATTGGGAAAACCACCAATACTTTTTATTACTGCAAAATTATATTTACAAATAGTTTGCAAGCACCTACTTGCTGGATGCACCAACACCCAAATTTTCAGCAACGACTGAAGGATGCACCAACACCCTGTTTACCAACAAAAACTAGAAGGAGGATACGACCCCTTACAGGATTTCATCCTGTCCTTGCACCTCCCAACCGCCCTTATTTTGTCTTTTAAGAATATTCAGAACTTCTTCGAGAACTATTGTTGCTATTCTTTGTATTTTACCTCTGTTTTTTATCTGCTTATTGGAACCACAGAGACACATTTCATCAGATTGTAATATGTTTATATATTCATCATAATAAAAAAGAATCACAATTTCCTTTCATTCAAGCATCATAAGACTTCATTGTGTCTTTTCACCAACTAATTATATCTTTGTTTTAATAACCTTTATCACACCCTTTCATATCCATGTTAGCCAATAATATTTATTGTTTTACAGATTTTAACTAATCTTTTTACATTCTCCATAACATTAATGGCGGGAATCTCTTCACAAAGTAAGCACTCTTCATAAATTATGTGGGTATATTTTATATCCACAAGCATCACCTCATGTATGAGGATACTAGAGTGTTTGCGGGCATGTTCCTGTAGTCATCTTTCATAAACCTGTAGGCATATTTCACAATGAAGAAAAACATAATTTGTCTTCAATTTGGTAGATCCATTTCTCGCATGTGTGACCATTGGAAAGAAAAATAAGACCATGGACAAATGGAAAAGTCATCAAGGAATAATATCATACCATTTGATAAATTTATTTACAAAATGAGAGCATATGGCATGCATTTATAAATGGCCTTTTCAACTTATGGGTTATACACTTAGACAGATTTTCAAAACCCTAGGTGAAATAAGATGATTTTTATTTTCACCAATATTGGAAATATGAGGCATATACAACATGGGGGACATCATGCAGGTTCCATCCATGTCAATTCCATCCTCTGCAACCTTATCCTCTCTCCGTGGTGGGCATTTTACTGGGATAGTGTAAATCATGCCAGAGGGCAGTTTTGGCAAGCCAACATCTTCACCCTCAATGATTGCTTTGGAAAAATAATCATATGGCTAGATGCACAGACCAACAATATACACTACTAAATCTTCAGAATTAATTAATCAATAAAAAACAGAAGGTGGCAGGCATTTTCCTGAGGCTACTTAGGCAGTTTTACTAGAAGAGTTTATACTTAGCCAAATCCTTCAATTTTCAAGGTGAATTTTTATTTCACCAAAAAACTGAAACTATGATACCATATAATGGTATCCATATTAATGAGCTCAATACAATTGGTTTCTCCTTCATATTCATCATCCTCTGACCTGGGCGTGCATTTTATTGAACCAGGCTCCCAACCAATAAAATAACCCGAACCCTTGTTTTGGCAGACCTGTATCTTTTTCCTCAAACACTCTTAAAGAAAAATGAGACCATGGTCAGATGCATACGTCTACAAGATAAATCCCGAAACTCTCAGATAATATTTATCATTAACCTATGAGATATGATGGGCATTTTCCTAGAGCAACTTAGACTAATTTTCCCATACTTAGTCAATTTCCAGAGTTTCACCAAATTGTCAAAAATTATATAATGATGTCCAATTGTATAAAAAATGGCATCATGAAGGTATTATAACACCATCAGATGGATTTTCACACTCATCACACATGCCACATCATCATACATTCCATATCATCATATCGTGTGGGCATTTTTCACAATGAAGAAAAACATATTTTTTCTTCAATTTCGTAGATCGATTTCTCGCACGTGTGACTATCATAGAGAAAAATAAGACCATGGATGGATGGAAAATTCATCAAGGAACAATATCATACCATTTGATAAATTTATTTACAAAACGAAAGCATATGGCGTGCATTTATAAATGGCCTTTTAAACTTTTGGGTTATACACTTAAAGATTTTTTCAAAACACTAGGCCAAATAAGATTATTTTTATTTTCACCAATATTGGAAATATGAGGCATCCAACACATGGGATACATCATGAATATTCCATCCATGTCAATTCCATCCTATACAACCTCATCCTCTCTCCTTGGAGGGCATTTTACCGAGACAGTGTAAATCATGTGAGAGGGCATTTTTTGCAAGCCAACATCTTCACCCTCAATGATTGTTTTGGAAAAATAATCATATGGTTAGATGTACAGACCAAAAATATGCATTCCTATATCCTCATAATTAATTAATCAATCAAATACAGAAGGTGGGGGGCATTTTCCTGAGGCTACTTAGGCAATTTTACTATAAGAGTTTATATAAGTTGGCCAAATCCTTCAATTTTCAAGGTGAATTTTTATTTCACCAAAACACTAAAACTATGATACCATACAATAGTGTCCATATAACTAATCTTATCACAATTGGTTTCACCTTCAGATTCATCATCCTTTGACCTGGGCATGCATTTTATTGAACTGGGTTCCCAACAAGTAAAACAGCCTGAACCTTTGTTTTGGAAAATCTGTATCTTTATCCTAAAACAATCTTAAATAAAATGAGAGCATGGTCAGATGCATAAGTCAACAAGATACATCTTGACACTCTCAAATAATTTTTATCATTAACCTATGAGATATGGTGGGCATTTTCCTAGAGCAACTTATACTAATTTTCCCATACTTAGTCAATTTCCATAGTTTCACCAAACTGCCAAACCTTTATATAATGATGTCCAATTGTATAAACAATGACATAATGAAGGTATTAGAACACCATCAACTATATTTTCACACTCATCACACATGTCACATCATCATACATTCCATATCATCATATCCTGCAGGCATATTTCACAATGAAGAAAAACATAATTGTTCTTCAATTTTGTAGATCAATTTCTTGCACGTGTGACCATCGCAGAGAAAAATAAGACCATGGATGGAGGGAAAATTCATGAAGGAACAATATCATGCCATTTGATAAATTTATTTACAAAACGAGAGCATATGGCGTGCATTTATAAATGGCCTTTTAAACTTATGGGTTATACACTTAGAAAGTTTTTCAAAACCCTAGGTCAAATAAGATGATTTTTATTTTCACCAATATTGGAAATATGAGGCATCCAGAACATGGGGAACATCATGCATATTCCATCCTCTGCAACGTCATACTCTCTCCTTGGCGGGCATTTTACCGGGACAGTGTAAATCATGTTAGAGGGCATTTTTTGCAAGCCAACATCTTCACCCTCAATGATTTTTTTGGAAAAATAATCATATGGTTAAATGCACAAACCAAAAATATATATTCCTATATCCTCAAAATTAATTAATCAATCAAATAAAGAAGGTGGCACGCATTTTCCTGAGGCTACTTAGGCAATTTTACTAGAAGAGTTTATATAACTTGGCCAAATCCTTCAATTTTTAAGGTGAATTTTTATTTCACCAAACAATGAAACTATGATACCATAAATAAGTATCCATCTAACTAATCTCATCATAATTGGTTTCACCTTCAGATTCAACGTCCTCTGACTTGGGTGTGCATTTTATTGAACTAGGTTCCCAACCAGTAAAACAACCTAAACCCGTTTTTTGGCAGACCTGTATCTTTCTCCTCAAACACTCTTAAATCGAACTGAGACCATGGTCAGATGCATAAGTCAACAAGATACATCCTAAAAATCTTAGATAATTTTTATCATTAACCTATGAGATATGGTGGGCATTTTCCTAGAGAAACTTAGACTATTTTCCCCATACTTAGTCAATTTCCAGATTTTCACCAAACTAGCAAACCTTTATATAATGATGTCCAATTGTATAAAAAATGACATCATGAAGGTACTAGAACTAATGAGGAGGCCAGTTTGCTCATTTGGGGAGAAGTTACTAATGATATAATAATGATATAGCCAGTTAATGTTGATGTAGCATGATAGTTTGGGTGAGATATTCATTATTCATGGGCATATTTTCCTTCATCAACATAATCATATGTTATCATTAACACCCATATGTGTAGTGATTGATTGATAATTGAAGGGACCACTTATATGTAAATCGTTTGTTTCAACATGAGGGGAAATTTATAGATTATCTGTAGAATGTGATGAGGAGGACGACTATCCTTGCTATCCTACGCACACTCTCTCGATGCAATTGTGAAAATTAACCCTTTAACCCTTCCATATTTTTTATCTAGTCTATCATCATCAATGTCAATTAATATATGTATAAGTTACATTTAGGAATTTGTGTTTTTGTTTCTTTTTGTTTGTGGATACATTATAATACATGATTTAATCACTTAACCACACTCAAACTCAACAAATTCTAACCAATATAATTAATTCATCACTAAACATATATTTATTCCCTAGTATACAAAAATGACAAATTTATTTAACAATGTGGGCTTCCTTAGCTCCAAATCAATGCTTAATGTGTTTAGAAGTGAACTTAATGAAACATAAATTAAAATATTGCATTCCTATATTATAAACTTAAAATATTTCATTCCCACGTTGTTCTCTTAATAAAAAGTATTGTGGCGGGCATTTTCTATCATTGCTGGTGGGCATTTTTCCTAAAGGCCTGCGGGCATTTTCTATCACTTCTGGTGGGCATTTTATGAGGGAGTAGCATGCATTATACTTTTCATAGTAGAGCTGCGGGCAAATTTTCTTGACCTTACATCAACTGTGGGAATTTCCTTCACAATTGCGCCGGGCATTTCCTTCACAATTGCGGGCATTTGTTCAAGCCTTGCGGGAATTACCACTTGTCAGGCGGGCATTTTCATAAGCTTGCGGGAATTTTTCAATCCCTACGCCGGGCATTCTTTTCAGGAGGGAATTTTCAACCTTTGTATTTATTTTTCATTAATGTTGTGTCATCAATGAAAACCGTGCTCATCAGGCACGGTTTGTAAGGCACAAAACACATTTCTATCTTATAAAAAGAAGAAAATTGTACAATAAGGCACTACTGTTTTGGTGTGAACTATGTGATGCCTCCCTTAATCCACTTGAAGCAAATTACGTAGGATATGGTTGTTGGTCCCCACTAGCTCCTGATATGGTGCAACCACAAGATACCATAGCCTATGTCCAAATTTGGAAGTTCATAAAAATATTTGGCATCTTGATAAAAGTTTCAAATCCCAATAAGTTGTTATGTATATTTGGATTCCATAGGCAAAAGAAAAACACTAAAAATAGATTGATTCTTTCTTTCACATCCTACAAGTAGTCTCATATTGATCACTGAAACACAGTGGATTCAGAGATGAATTCTCTAGAATGTTATCTTCTAAATGAAATACAACATTCTGGAGATGTATAAATACAATGCTAGCACATCCATTTTCACAAGAACATTACAACCTTAATTATACATTATAGCCTTCATAGTCATGAAAACATGAATGTCAGCTATACAATTCCCAAATATCAAAATGTACAGGTTGGAGTTTGAGGAACTAAATGTATTGATAAATATTTTGTTGTTATATATTAGTTCAAATGCAAAGAAAACTGTGACAAGTCTACTATCAATGATACATTTAGTTTTCTCCTACCAAGGTTTTGAACTTAATTAAAATACAAGCTTTACACCTCTATACTCAGCTAAGGTTTTGAACTTAATGCAAATATGATAGTCAGATTGTTCAATCCATATATTCACAACATAACATCTCATTTCAAGTGCAAGGAAGAATATATTTCAAAATGGCACATTATTCCCATAACATATAATGGCAATTAGTGCCCAAATTTTTAAATCATTGTAAATATGAATCCCGAACTACAAAAACTTTATAAACTATATCCCGATCTGATTACAAATATTCAATAAATCAACTATTCTTAGTTGATACAACATCACTAGAATCACTAGTCACATAGTATAACCATTAGTTACATAGTTCAATGCCATCATTATGATAAGGAATATAGCTACACAAAGAATCTTGTAGATTAGATAATGTGCTATTGGGACATGGTAGAGATATATTTCCAAATAGGGGATCTAAAATTTGTGTGGGATTCACAACATAAGATCCTTTCCCAACAGGAACACAGTGTACCATTGCATTTGGGTCAATCTTATGTATTGTCGCCCTTGCAACTTTCAATCTTGAATTTAATGCAATTAGATAGAATTTCTTTCCTTCCAGCTTGGGAAGTTTGTGTCAACTCATTAGTATTATCTTGACCCTGCAAATAAATGGGACAAAGTAAGATGCATGGTAATAAGAAGTTAAACATTTGTGATCCTAGAATAAAGAATTACAAACTTACCAAGATTGGGGTTTTCATTTTGTCAATTTGCAATTTAGTTGGAGACATTGGGGTTTTTTGTACCAAATCTTGATCATATTTTGATGCATGACTCTGCACCCAACAGACAACGATTTTTAATAAATTGATAAAATAAAATAAAATTGATCTAAATTACAAAATTTTATAATACTTACTAAGGATGATGGAGACCGCATTGAAGTCAATTTTTTTTGTATTAGTCCATTCATAAGGTTGTTTTGTCCCCTGTATTACTCCTCCAAGAAAAAAAATATAACACATGCATGTTAAAAATGAAAATAAAATGTTCTTTAAAATAATAGTTAAACAACTAACCGCCACCACAGGCATTATTTTAGCCTCAACATTTTGTATTGTAGGACCCTCTTCATATCATCAATGATATATTATAATTCAATTCATTAGTGTAAAATTTTGTATATTGAAACAAGAGAAAATAATTGGACACTAAAAAATTCATTATTGACTACATTCTCTCTCTCTCCATATCTTCCACTCTTTTCAGTAGTTCAATTATTGGTTTTTTAGAGATGAGATTTCCTGTGTTTTTTCTTTCACAATAGCTTGGATTGTAGTAGCACCTCCTTGTATGGATTTTTTCCAAACAATTTATTTGGTGTAACTCCTAAGCCAACCCCACGACTTCTTCCTTTCGCATAAGCTCCTAGTACCTTAGCAAGGGCATCATCCCTAACTGCAAACTCTTCAGATGCAACTTCTAATTGTGCTTCTTGAATTTTTTGCTGACATTTTCATGCAATTAAATCATAGCATGTAAGAAAACATTTCCAACATGTAAAATGAAATTCTAATCAATATTTAAATTAGAAGTTTGAGAACATACTACTGCTTCTCCTACAACTGGTGTGATTGGAGTGCCATCCTTCTTTTGTTGGCACTTCTTCCATAAGTCTGCCCTAGTAATGCTTGTAGTTGTATCATCAGAGGCTATAGAGTTTTTCGAGTTGCAACAAGTAAAATAGTATGGTTAATTTGTGACATTACAATGAATGTTAGATATGGTAATATTTATAATATCGAATAAAATATAATGCATCACAATTTATTACCATATTATCTTCAACCCATTGATAACCTCGATGTGCATAGGTGTTCAAGTCCCTCTCCTTTTCTCTATTTTCCTTGTTGTTTTCCTTATATCATAGAAATCAATTGAAAATAAAATATATAAGTCAACATTGCAAGGCAATAGACATTCTAGATAACTTGATTATATAATATGCGAACTTATTTCTTACATGGAATTCAATGGTGCTTCGTGATATGATGAACTCTCTCCAAGCTATCTTAGTTATCCTAATTGGATGAACATTTTTAAATGTTTCCTCTATTGATTCATAAGGGTCACAATTTTTTTTGGTCAACCTATGACTGTTTTCCTTATGGCTAATGGAGTGCATACAATACTCTTTAAGGAGTGGAGGGATTATGAATTTTGACTGCAACATACAATAATTGCATTATTAGATGCCATAAATGGTTTGAAAATAAACTTTGAAATCATGCAAAAATAGAAATGTTGAGAACAAATACACATAATGTTTAATACTCACATTAATAATGTTCCACACAAGTCCTCCTTTAATAGATATGAAACCTTCCTCCAATCAGAATAAGTGATTGGAACCATTTCCCTCGCGAGCAAACCTATCAATGAAGCTAGATTCACAGAGTTTGGACCATTGGGTTAGTTCCTTTCATTGATTTGAATTTCAAGCTTTTCCTCCAAGTTATTGATATCTGCACATTTGGTTGGTCCTCTACCTTTATTCTTGAAATTCTCAGTTGATGCTTGTGTAGAGGGATCTTCCCCTTCTACACTAATATCTTGATGACATGGTTGTTTTTGAACATCTTCTGTAAAACAAGGGCACACAAAGGTGTTATTGATTTCTTAATCATAACACTTATAGTTATGAAGAACTACAAAATTATAAATCAATGTGTTTACCTTGTTGTTCATGTTGCTCATTCTCTTTTTGTGTAGAGGGATCTTCCCCTTCCACACTAATATCTTGATGGCATGGTTGTTTTTTAACATCTTATGTAAAATAAGGGCATGTACAAGCGTTATTGATTTCTACATCATAAGATTTATAGTTATGAATAACTACAAAATTATGAATTAATGGGATTACCTTGTTCCTCATGTTGCTCCTCCTCCTGAAAAGAGGAAAATGTATCTTTGTCATTTTCTTCTTTGGTGGTACTAATAGAGTAATTCAACGACACAAAAGGTGTAATCTTCTTTGCATTGGTTTGGATTTTCCTCTTCTTTGTCACTATAGCCAAGAATGTTAGTAAACATATGCATAACATTGTCATACAATAAAATCAAGAATTATATTGCATAAGGAAAATACATTGTTCTATTTCTAAATATTTACCTTCCGAGATGCATGTTCCTTTCTTTCCCACTTTATCATTTTGACACGTTCTTTTTCAAAATTTCATAATCATTTTTATTTTATTTTGTGTCCTAATTTGCTTTCTTTGTTTTTCGCAAATGGATTAGAGTAACGATTAGCCATAACCTATTAGATTTTTATTAAAATACAAGACAATATGTTCTAACCATCTAAATATGATAAAAATAATGATATACTTCAATAAAAAACAATCACTTACCTCCATGTATCCACTTGTATAAAGCCCGCATAACCAAAAAAAAAAAAATCTATCGTCACTGAAGGTACATATCTATACAAAGTAGTTTAAATGATTAATCGATCCAACAAGTTTCAGAAGTATATGGGAAATGCATGCAAGATCTCTAGAAATGCCCGCATGGAGCTCTAGAAATTCCCTCATGGAGCTCTAGAAATCCCCACATGGAGCTCTAGAAATGCCTGCATGGAGCTCTAGAAATGCCCCCATGGTGCTCTAGAAATGGCCGCATGCTTGCAATGAACTTCTTTCTTTCTTCTTCAGTTGACATCATGACTTCTTCTTATTCTTCTGTTGACATCAATGCCAACATATTCAACATATATCATCAACAATATCTCTCTTCATCAAAATAAATTTTGATAAAGTTTATGATCATGTGGAATGAAATTATACTTTAGCAATGTTAAAGGGATCAAGATTTGGTTCCTTCTTCATGGGAGTGGTCTATGACCATAATGATATGTTATATTTCCCAAGAGCATGGTCACCCTCAATAACAACTTATTCTAAATCGGAAAACAACATTTTCTCACATCATTGGAAGTATTGGGCACTTTAACATCTTAAGGCATATTATTCATCAAACCTGGGCATATGTTAGGCTCTTAAAATCAACACATATGAAATATGGGCTATTATTTTCCACTTTCTAGGTAGACCTGTGCAATAAAACAACATCATGTTCCTCAAAACATTGGTAAAAGGCACTAGAACTTCAATTGTGGCTTGTTTTTGAGTTCATTACAGTAGTAAACCTAATTTTGGGTTGACCTGTGCACTCCTACAACAGAAAATAAACAAATTTGGGCACATTCTTTGAGGTCTTGGGAATTTGTTAGCATCATCACAACATACTTAGTTTGGGGTTTCCAACTTTAAGAATAAAATTCATAACACATTTGTTACAAATGCCCCTTGATATGGAAAATAGCATGTATAAAAAACCTATTATGGAAGGTTATTTTTGAAGATGCAATCAATTCAAATACAACACAACAATAATCATTGATAACTGTGTTGACATAAGAATTATGAATAGCTTGTGATGAAGTTTAGAACTTTGACCTTGAAGGTTGAAAGATCCCAAAAGGACAATCCAAAAATCCATTGTCACAAACCAAAGACTCAAGCTAGATTTGATTCCTAGCAACTATGGGAATCAAAGACAATTTACAATGGGATGGAAATTGTTGTTGTTCAATAATATGCCCCGATCCATCTCCATATCACTTCATTCCTTTTTAATATACCAACATACTTTTAGAATGGCACATGGGATATGAGGATATGAGGTGGTTGTTGACTTGGGCCTTTTTGTTGCAGATAAGGCTTATTTACAGAAATAATATTAGATGTACAAAGATTAGGCCAGGAAGGTCAAACATGCATAGCTTGTGTGGCTAGCATTGAATAATGGTTGTCATTCCTTTTTCATTATTCGATAAGAATATATGTCATTGAATATACAATATCACTGGAATTTAAATGCCATTTTCATGTCTGCTATTAAATTAGCTCATACCATGTATATGAAGAAATCACTGTTGTCGTCTCGCTTATGGTAAGAAGGCTATAAAATGCATATATGGGAAATATATTACCTATGTTAAACCATCAATAACAAGTAAACCTATCCCATTTGAGTTTTAGGAATAACTTTGACATAAAACAACCCTAAACTTAAAATTTTAATAATTTATACAGAAACCTAGCCAACTGGAGCATAATTCGATATATAACAGAATGGAAATGGTAATAATATTAAATAGATCTGAGTTGAAATTACATTGGATTTCAATGGATATTTTTTAGCCATATTTGAAAAAAAAAAGAACAGAGAATCAAATCGTAGTAATGGGATTTACTAACTCTATCGGTGAAACCATCGATTTTTTCCCATATTTGCAACTCCTCCATTATAAAAATATCTAATAGGGTACCAGATCATAGTAATTGGGTTTACCAATTCGATTGGTGAATCCATTCCAGGATGTGGTCTAGGTGATGCACGGAGTATGAGGGTTTTATTTAGTCATAGCTTGACAAGAGGAATTTGGAATGGTGTTTTCTAAACTATATTGAGAAGTAGGTTTAAACATTCACAAAATGAAGCTTGGTGTTGAATAACTCGTTTTATATGCTACTGGATGAGGGAAATGGTGAAAGGTGATATGGAGGTATAATGTTTTTTATTTACCACGTGGATTCAATATTGTTACCCTGACGGAGGGCTCTGTACAATATGCCACATTTTTTCGTTTGAAAATACATTGGAAAAAAAAATATGAGTAAAATGCTCACAGTAAATAGACTTTATACACATTTCAAACTGTACCTCAAGAAGATTTTTAGGAGCAGTACTAGGAGCAATAGGAGTAGTTTTGTTTCCTTCTATGCATGCAATTGACTATGAGAACTACATATCCACCCAGGATCTTCTAGATAAATTCAGAATATAGTTTGATTCTTGATGAATAATAAGTTATTTATAGTTTTTTTCGAAAAAAAAAAGAGGGAGAAGAGAAGATTTAACTAGAGCATTGAATAAAGGACGAAACTAAATAGTAAACCTTCCAAATTATTTGGCAAGAAAGAAAAACCTTCCAAATTAGTTGGCCCTTCCAAATTAGTTAGTGGTAAAAAACAAAGTATGGTGGGAAATTAGATAAAACCCAAAATATCTCATCACTCAATTTTTCAAGAAAAATGTTGCCTTATTTGCCACTACAAAGTATTTGTTTTTTCTATAAAAGTAAATGTTTTGATCAATATTTAAATTAACTTGTTACAAAGTTTAATTTGAAATTCTATATATATATATATATATATATATATATATATTTTCAAAGCGAAAAAAATTGTAATTTTTTAATAATTATTATAATAATAATCTATTTTTAAGGTCATCGCCTAGTGAGACACTAATTTGGTGTATGAGACACCCTTGTTTTTGGGACAAGGGACCCCCTCTTCATAGAGAGTTAACTGCTAAATTTTGCATAGGTATACATACCCTACCCCACTCTGGATTTGAACTTGTGAACTCCT
The DNA here is from genome assembly GCA_027924585.1 of Larix kaempferi. NCBI lineage: Eukaryota > Viridiplantae > Streptophyta > Pinopsida > Pinales > Pinaceae > Larix > Larix kaempferi. The sequence continues at coordinate 21,189,014 of BSBM01000997.1, forward strand.
AGGAGGAAACACATGCTCTTAATTGTTATAGCCACTCAAGTTGTTATTCAATAGGGAATCAAAGGTACATAGTCCTTTGTCAAACAAAAACAGGCAAATTCAAAGTACACCTTCCTACAGTTACTCAAAAAACTATCCTCCAGATTTTACAAATGTTATCCTTCTTCACAAAGAAATCTATGTATCAAAACCCCATCTAAAACGTTCGATGACAACTGACCTTTTATAAACATAAAAACACAATCCCAAAAAGATGGGCATATTATAAACTGAGTATAGAGAAAATAGTTCCAAAAATGGAGTCTGCACTCCCCTAAAATAACATCACTGACCCATAATCAATGGAATTGTTATCAATGACCTCCTCATAATTCAAATAGCCATCCATTTCACCTGCATTTTTATTTAATTATTTAAATATACAAGAGAAAGAGATCTATGAGAATTTTTTTATCAAAGCAGCAATTCTATTTGTCCTTTGTTCCAACATTAACCTGTAAATCTGAAACTCCCTTTGCACAATTTATATCGCTACTATAGGAAAACCATAGAAGCAATCATACCTTACTAAAAATTATTCACTTTAAAGTATTCAAATAAGGGAATAGTTGTCTTCAAGCATACCATATATATAAACATACCTTACTAAAAATTCTAGTAATGATCTGTCATCATGAAAATTTTGTAATCTTCTCAATTCCCACCAAACAGATCCAAATAAAGAATGATTATTAAAAATATGTGACATTGAATATTTATCATTTAGCATACAAAAAACACACATTAATCCCATTTAATTGACACCTCCTTTCTAAGAAGATTGAGTTTTTTTAACCAAATTCAACATCGGAGGCAAATGAAAAGTCTAAGAATAAGACTTCTAGTTGTTAACAACCACTTGATAGAAGGGATAATGTATATTATGTTTTCAAACTCCATCTCCAAAAATATGGATTTATGGTGCATTAAAACTCTCGAGGAAACTGCCAAACATCTAAATCTTCCCAATACATTATCATAGACTAGGTTATCAAACATCATGAACTTGTCTAATCTTTTTGTAGTACTTGCCTTACCTAGTCGACCATTGGACCAATTAGGAGTCAAAGAGCTAGGAACCACCTCACTTAATTTTGAATTGGCAATTGTTTTCTGGAAAAAAAAATTCTAATGGATCAATCATGTTTTTATAACCCCAAACCCATATGAAGACAAAGTGAAATTAAGTTCAACTACTAAGATCAGTGACGAGTCATTTAATAATACATAATGAATTACATTATCCCAAATATGTCTCTCTTTGCTAAATGATTTGATTTAGAGACATACACATATGGGCTTGACCTATAATATGGGATACCACATGGGGTTGGAGAAATATGAAAGGGAAAAAAAAAGGAGCAATGAAATCTAGGAGAAACAAGGTAGCTTTTATCAATTGACAGACCCATCTTTGCCAACATACAAGGTTGAATGAAGGAAACTAATAATAGTGTGTTGACTTAAGGAATTAAAGAACTAGAGGAATGCCTAGGTTTCCCTCTACACTGTTGTATGGAGGTCGAGGTATCTTGTTGTTGAGACCTTGGGGGCTCTCTTATTTCTCCTGGGGATAGGTTTAGTTTGGTCCTGCTGCTGAGATATCAAGTGACATGGGAAGTCTCCCCAAGAATTTGGTATGTCACAATTTGTGGGAAAGCCTATGCAACCTTATTACTTACGTATTGTGCTAGTTAATACTCTTACTGCATAAATAGTGGAATTAATATTAAAAGAACACATTGATTAGATTTAACATGATCATTATTATGAGCTTTGATGTTTCCATGGTACTGGTGAAACATAATCATTTTTTTGAACTCTATATGGATCTTGATGATGAGCAGATTCTTGTTATATTTCCTTTGAGCTCCAGATACCTTAATTTTTCCCATAAAGGGTATAAAAGCTATATTTCCCCATACCCGAATTCACAATGTATCATTTCCAAGATCAATTATATGGATAATGATTGGTAGTAAATCTATTTACTTGGTCTTACCATAAAGACCCTCTAAGCCATGTTAATTAATATTTTCATTCCAAATAATCCCATAATTTAGGAGATTACCTACCAAATAAATTTACGTGTACTTGCATGTTTTCAACCAAGGTATTAGAATGCTCGTTGTCATGCCTTACCATTATCCATAGGATAATATGGCACATGTAATGCTAAATCAACTAAAGTAGAGGGAGAAGTTATAGTGCCTTATCCCTTTGGCAAAGGAAAACATGAAAGTACATAAATATAAGTAGTAGAATGAGGGGAGAAGTATAAAACAGGTTGACCAAGAAGCCAATGAGAAGGAATTTGAACAAAAACACATAAAGAAAGTAGAAGAACATGCTAAAGCTACTGCATAAGGAGATATTATAGAAATGTAAACAAGAGATAAACAAGAATAAAATGAAATAAATATCACCTACTAAGATCGGTGACAAGTCATTTAATTAGCATGAATGAATTACATTATCCCAAAATGACTCTCTTTTCTAAATTATTTGATTTAGAGCAATACAATCTAGGAGAAACAAGGTAGTTTTAATCAAAGGATAGTCGACCCATATCTCCTAATAGCCTAGTTTGAACGGAGGAAATTAATAATAGCGTGTTGTCTTGAGGAATAGCTAGTGGAATGACTAGGTTTCTCTCTACACTTTCATTAAGGCCTGTGGGGATCTTTATCTCTCCTCGGGATGGGTTTATAAGTTTGCTCTTATTGCTGATCAGATATTAAGTGACGATAGAAGGCCCCTAAATACTACACTTGTAATGCCCCTATGCTAAAAGCCATGGGCAGTGGCGTGACAGAGGGCACGTTGGGATACATCACTTAAGGGTGCACATGATCAACGAGTCCAAGAAATTTTGGTAGCCTTGGTGGCCTTCTCTTGGTTGATGGCCTTGATTCAAATAGTACGATGTATCAAAGTGTTAGGATTGCTAGCAGGACCAAGGATGATGTCGATTTGAGTAAGACGATACAAACTAGCCATGCTCTGCGTAGTAGGATTGATAGATCATAGCGTTGATGGAAATGCAATGTTGTCATTGGTGTGGATACCATGTTAGGACAACAACGTTAAAGGTTGTGTTGTAGGTATGTGGCCGAGTGGATCTAGGACAGGACCTCCAGGCACCATGGTGAGCGCATTGTCATGCGTTGGGAAGAATAGGTCATTCAGGTGTTGGCTCGAGGGTGGCATTACAATAGATAGTGTTGTTTAAGGTTGGATGGAAATGCAGTTGGTGGCATTTCCTACTATGAAACAAACACTTGAAATTCCACACAACTCTATGGTGTCTAACTTCTGTTCGGTCAGGTTGGTTTTGGTAAGGTGTAGTTTGGGTTATACTTGTGGTTAATGGTCATGCCCAGCTAGCAAGATCAAGCTGATGTTGTGTGGTTTCTAGACTTTCGAACGGTATGGGACTCTTGATATGGACCGAAAGTTCTAGGCCAATGACAACATTGAACTAAAGTATGAAGTTGTGTTGATGTTGATCTCTCTCTTGGTGCCCCTCCCCGAGGGTAGCACTTTGATAAAGTAAGTGATTCTCTTTGATCAATGTTTTGAGCTCTAGATGGATCGTGATGATGAGCGGAACATGAACCATAGAGTATGTTCAAATATGACTAAATTAGAAATGTTTTGGAACATTATGAATACTTTAATGTTTTTCTAAAATTGAATTTGATTTTAAATAATTGTGTTTTTATTAATTCAAGTCGAGGCTATTTTATAAGGAATTAATATATGGGGAAAAAATAAGAGTCATTTTATGGAAAAAATTTAGTACCAGGGATTTCTTCTACACAAAAGTTCATATTCAGGTTTCTTAAAAAATGTCAATGACCAGTCGAAGAAGTAAAGGAAATTTAGGGAAAGTCGTATTTTGACAAGCTTAGTTCACTACTCTTCATAGGAGGGATTGGAAAAATATTATTTACATAGCTATGTAGATGAGATTCATGGTTTTTCTTGTCTAACAACATATTTGTGGAGATTCGTGGATCGATCTATTTCCAAATTTGATGGAGATTCGTGGGTGTTTTTCAAAATTCGATCCAGCAGCAGATACTTGGTCTGCTACAGACAAGATTACTAGGGTTTTTTGAATATCCGTTCTAGTAGCAGATTCGCGATTCACCTCAAGCGAGATCTTTTGTTTGAAGATTCAATATATTGCTAGAGGCTCTCCTCCATGTAGGTGCGAATCCATACTCATTTTATTTAAACATATTTATCTAAAAATTTAATAGATTTGTATGTAAGATACAACACAATTAGTATCCAACCTACTAATTGGTATGCATCTAAAAACTAGGATTCGATATGCACCTCTAGTTTGTCAAGCTCTAGTCCAGTCTCTCAATTTAGAGTAGCACATCCCATATATGGGTCTGTGTTATTGTCCATATTGAAAGTATCTAAATTCAATAGGTTTAATGCAAAGTCCCAATTCTATATATAGATATACACAAACACACAGGCCCCCATCCCAAAATGGATTTACAATGCAACTCCTATTCAAAAAGTGGTATGTTGTATTTGCTAGAGGAATCAAGGTGGGTTGCTCTTGCTCGATAGATACTTTCCCAGTAGACCTATCTTCAAATGCTCTCCAAAAATTAATAGAGATTTGTTTTCTTCTTTAAATCTTGAGCTGGATAACTAACTTTTTCATTAGAGATAATTGTCATTAAATATTAGATTGTAGTGTAAAATAGTTGGCGATCAGCAATCACTATGCATTTTTTATCCCAAATAGTCTATGCTTCTTCGACCAAGGGGTTAACATTATTCCTTACCTCCATTAGTCATTAAGCATAGACTCCTATTCGAGTGTTTGAAAGTTGATTCTTAACGATAAAATGATATTTTCCTGGGTTCAAAGGCACATGTTCAGTTGTAACTCTTAGTTTCGGTTTGAATATTATTCAACTTTGAATTTTGTTTGTTGGGAGTTGTGGTAGGAGAACCATGTTTAACAAAAAAATTACCAATATACCTCGTGTTTTGAAATTTACCTCTTGCAAAATGAAGACTGCCACTTGTGGCCCAGAATATGCCTTACAAGTTACTAAAAGTTGAAAGTGGAAAATAACAATAGTAGATAATAGAAGTCACCCTTCCACAACTCTTTGATACCGATAAAAGAAGTCTACTATACATCTATCTCTGTAGCCCCACTAAGATAATAGAAGCCTACTATACAACTATTTTTATAGCCCCACCTGCTTCAACAATTAGTTGTACTTTTTATTTATGGTTTGACAGAGTGGTTGCATACTTCACCTCATGCTAAGTTGAAACCCTTGGAATATTAGTAATGAGTTTGAGCCTCATCATAGATATGGACTAGAATTATGATTGAGGTTTTATTTATCTCATACTCTTAATAGTACTACAAAGTTTCCTCAATTGAGGAAAACCCTTTCTTATTTAAAAAATTAGTGAGTCAAAATACAACACTTCACCTTAGAGTCCTACAGTTGAAAATACCATCGAATAGTGGAACTTGTCAAATCATAGGTTACATGAATTGTACCTAAAGGTTCAAACATGATAGACCACGCTGAAAAGTATGAGACTACCCTTCGAAGGGGATTAAAGACCTTATCCTCTATCATTCTAAAATTCATATTCTTTCATCAATCGGACCAAGATGATCTTCAAAACACAAACCCATCGGCAAATTCTAAATGCAGTCAAGTATATCACTGCAAAATGGCTTCTCAATACCCAAAAATCAAGTAGTATTTCAAGTACTTACTGAAATTCTGATCTGTTGTAGGGTAATCCTTGGTTTTGTACTCTTCATGCTTAACCCTCAGCCCGTGTTTCCATCATACTTAGGTATGCTTCTTTGTTCCTTTTTTTTTTCCAGTTCATCATATGTAACATTGACTTTGACATTAACATTGACTTAAGTTTATCCTAGCTACAAACAACTTTTGAGCACCTCAAAAAATGCATTTTTCATTGGTTGAATCAATATTAGACCGAAATTAACATTAACATTAAATTGTAATTAACCTTAAAATTTACTCTCTTCAGGTAATCATGTATTTCTAGGAAGTTGAAAGGTGAACCCTCGAGGAGCAAGGTGAAGCATTTGGGTTAATTTTATTTTCAAATGGCCAATAAAAGGCATTGGACAGATTTGAAGATGAGGTATAATTTTTATGTTTGATTCTTCAACATGATATTTTATAAAATATGTCTTCATTGTAATTTGTAGTGATTTGTTCTTACGTGATGTGAAATTTGGTTGTATGTAGAACATCAAGGGAATATCAACATGGGGTTGATGAATTCATAGAGTTTTCTATGAGGCATTCAAAGGATAAGAAGACCATGAGATGCCCTTGTAAAAAATGTTACAATGTTCTAGTATTGATGTTGGCGGAAGTACAAGACCACTTGATGATTCATGGTATAATTAGTTCATATAAAACTTGGTTTTTCCATGGAGAGGGAACTCCTAGTCAGGACTATATATTTGATAAGATCAAGAAAATCCACACAACAAAGATGAATGATTTTCCTCCAGAAATTACATAGGGTGATGAAAAAATAGTCGAACGTCAATATGATAATCATAATGATGAGTTTGCAACATTGCTTACAAATGATACTGATGTTATTGAGAATGACAATGATAATGATGCATCCATGGTTGACGATCATATGGTTCAAATGGTGAATGATGCTTGTCAATATTATAATGAAAATCCAGACATGAATTGTGAAAATGGCCAAGCAACATCAATGGAAGAAACAAATGATATCAATCAATATCTAAATTTAATTGAAGATTCCAAGACACCATTGTACCCAGGTTGCACTAGTTTCACTAAGCTACCGACCACTATGAAATTGTACAACCCTAAAGTGAGAAATGGATGATTTGATGCAAGTTTCACCCAGTTGTTGAAGTTGTAACAAGAAATGCTTCCTATAGGAAATACACTTCCAGAATCTACATATGCTGCAAAATTTTTGATTAAATCATTGGGTTTGGACTATGAAATGATAGATGCATGCCACAATGATTGCATTTTATATTGGGGAAAATATGAAAGAAAAAATGAATGCCCAAGATGTGGCAAATCAAGATGGAAGGTTGATGCTCATTCAGGAAAGGTGTGTACAGGTATCCCGACCAAAGTGTTGAGGTATTTCCCTATAGTGCCAAGGTTGAAGAGAATGTACAGGTATGATTTTGAACTCTTATAATTCCATCATAGCATGCACCTTCTTCTACTAACAACCTACTCAAAAAATCATCTTATTTAATCTTCTAAGAATTGCAATGTATATATGATACTTTCTTTTTTTTGTTACAACTCTACATATATTTCATAGAAAATGAGGTGGCATCATGAGAACGCAAGGATGGAAAAATGCACCACCTAGTTGATAGTCCGACATGGAAAACTATAGATTCTAAATGGCCTTATTTTTCCAATGATCCTCGCAATGTACGACTTGCAATAGAAGTGGATGGATTCAATCCTTTTGGAAACTTGATTAGTGCTTATAGTGTATGGCCGGTAGTACTAATCACATATAAACTTCCACCATCGTTATGCATGAAAATGGGCTTTTTTATGTTTTCATTGTTAATATCTGGTCCTAAGAAACCGGGAAAAGACATAGATGTATATTTATAACCATGGGTAAATGAACTAAAAGTAGCATGGGATGAAGGGGTGAGGACATATGATTCTCATTCAAGCTCATTCTTTAATATGAAGGCTATATTGATGTGGGTAATCCATGACTTTCCTGCTTATGGAAATATGGTTGGTTGCACGACTAAAGGGTTTTGTGCATGCTCTATATGTGGAAGGAACACAAATTCAGAATATCTCAAATGTAGTAGGAAGTGTGTGTACATGGGACATAGGATATATCTTCAAATAAATCATAAGTATAGTTCTCAAAAAGCACCATTTAATGGGAAGGCATAGCATTGCATTGCACCTAAAATTGTACAAGTTTCATATATTTTTATAGAAACGGGAGGAAGGGAAGAGATTTGGGGAAAGAGTAAAAGCACAAAAAGAAAGAGAAATTTACAAAAAGGTGAAAATTCGAAGACTGACGTGTGGAAGAAAAGGTCAGTTCTATTTAATTTGCCTTATTGGGAGGTATGTGTACACATTAACTTAAGGCCTAAAATGTATGATTCTTGAAGCATCTCACTATGTTTAATTTGAATATATTGTTTAATTTTTATTCCATATTATCATTCATTCATTTTGATATAGTTGGATGTAGAAAATCCTAGTTCGTCACATTTTAGATGTAATGCATGTAGAAAAGAATGTATGCGAAAGTCTTTTTGGAACCCTTTTGGATATAAAAGGAAAATCAAAGGATGGAAAAAAGTCTTGTGATGACTTACAGCAGTTGGGTATAAGGAGGTCACTATGGCCACAAGAACAAGGAACAAAATATTTCTTACACCCGCACTACACACTCTTTCAAAAAAAGAGAAAGAGAGTCTTTGTGGTGTTTTGTTCACATTAAAAGTACCTGATGGATACAATTCTGTTGGCCTACATAACTGTCTTGAGGTTTTTTACAAAGACCCAGGTTCTTCGCAGTTCAAGGAATCAACAAAACCCATTTTCATCGGCCCTTTCGGCAACAATCTGTGCACAGACAGAGGTCTCACCCGAGGTGAAGTTATGGGGGGGGTGCGGAATCTGGTTTTCACAACCAGATGATGAGTATGTAAATAGATCCAATGAACAACGCATTGTGGGACTCGTGCTACAAACCGAAGACTGCGTGAATCTCATTCTTTTGTGGTAAACACTTACTCTATCACGCATACAAGGGCTGCGTGATGTTGGATGGACTTTCGTCATCAGGACAACGCAACTAATAACTATGCTTCCTATTCATACTTAACCAATTTCGGCAGCTCTACTTAGGATTCCCTATCCATTCATCAATTGGCTTAGGTTATTTAGCTTATGACTCGTGCAACATTATGAAACACAATATACTGTGCACTTCCGATGTTGCGCTTCTAGTGGATCGCACGATGTGAAATCCACTCACTTAAGTGATTATCCAACTGACTTATGCATTCACAAACTTAGAAATACTTGTGCATCTAACATTCATCCATACATGCAATACTTAACATATTATTCCCATCTCATTCTTTATGGAAAATACATATAAAAGTAAAAAACATAAACTTATAAGCAAGATCTTAAGCATTCATTGTAAGCAAATCAACATGTGCAAACACATAAAAAATTACACAACATAGAATTTAACATGGTTCACCCCCAGGATGGGAGCTACGTCCACAAGAATTGTTGTTATATTATCTTGGGAAGGGTACTACAGTCCCAGTCTGTGTACGTATGTAGTGCTCTGGTTTTTGGCAGAGCACATGACAAGCTTCTGAACTAATTAATTTTCTGTACGGTTTGTTTCTAGATAATAAATAAGAATATTATTTGATCATTTACTATTTTTCCTATTATCGTAGTTTGCATCAACATTCAAGAGGTAAAATAATATAAGTTTTCATTTACATGCATGTTTCAGTTCAGTGCATATACATGTTTTAGCATAATGTTTTATCATAAGTTTAAAATATGATTAATGTAATAATTAACAAGGAGAATACCTGTTTCCAGAAGTTTGAAGTTTGTAGATTGTCTCATAGCTTGCTGTAGATTTCCTTCCAGATTTCTGTCTTTAAAGCTTAGCAACCGATTGAATGAACCACCCTACCGACCAGCTCTTATCATGCTGGCCCTAGGAAACCGACGGGTTTCCTAGCCCCCGAGCCCACAAACCGATAATCCCGAGAGCATTATTCCTTACTATATTTCCATAGGTGCAATTTTCCCTATGATCTTTCCACCTCCTCCTTGGATTTGGAGTTTACCCCTTCCTCAGCTTCACCTTCAAAATCACAGTTCTCCCCCAAAAGAAAAACCTATTCTTCTTCTCCCTTCACCCTTCCCTAAATACCTTTCCTTCCTCGAGAAGACTTGAGGCTTACTCCACCTCCCCCAAATTCCCTCTCTCGAGCCCTTCAATCATTAAATCCCCTGACTTTAACATTTATACAAGTTTACAATATAATAATATATTTCTTCACTTAATGCACCGACAATTAATGCACTTACAGTAAATTTATTGTACTTTAATTATTCGATGGTAAGTATTTATTATGGTAGGAGATATTACCTACGGGTTCTCTATTCGAGATCTATTTTAATAATTCTCCATTTTTTCACCATATCTGCACTTAGTGTTTTTTTGAATAAAATAATACAATAATATATGTTCTAGTTTGACTTTTCAGTTTGGGACAAGGCATGTCTTAATGGTTTTACCAATTCGACAAGATAACTTATCATGTAACTTAAACTTTAAGACTCATAATGAATAAATAAATAATATTTAATACCTATTCCTTCACATCAATCCATTCAAGAATGATTATCCTATTATGGCTAACTTTTGAAATGGAAATAATCACACAATATTAATTTATAAATCAATATTTTAAATCTTACTTATATTGCAATTGTTACGATAGGGATATAAATGTTGCTAGAATATTATTAATTAAGTAATAATAATAATTAGATCACCATTTATTAATTAATAATAATAATTAAATCACTATTTAACAATAATAAAAGGTGAATTAATCATAGTATTCTTAATTATTTGTTTATCACGTGAGTACCCTAACATCAACATAGCATCCTTGTTCTTATAAACAAAGCACTTGTGAAGGCTTTAAACAATTTTACTAATTAATTAGACACTATCATTACCCTATTCACAACAGTTCTCGTATGACAATGTTAACTGACGACACTTGTCTTAATTTATTATTACAATGTTTTCATATAATTACTAATTCACTTATTTACACATTGACAACCTAACCATTCATTACCTAAGTTGATTGATGTATCCTTAACTGAGTTGTCTATGACATTTATACTACTATTCAAGCATGACAAGTATGTTATACACTAGTAATATTGTACACGTACAAGGTGTGCATGCATGGCCAGTGTATGCACATGTCGGATATGTACTATAAACAAACCCCATTCCACCTATGCATACCTGCTAACTAATAATAGTATTTACCCCCATGCAGAAGAGCAAGCATAATATATAGTATAATTACTTTAACATCCTCGGTTATTTAACAATTAACCCTTTACGATTTAACATCATTGTCTTTATGTTTACATTAGTTTAATCAATCAAGTACAGGAAGGGTGCCTACTACCACTAACTCGGAATCAAGGAATACTAAACCCCCAACAGTACTAACTAACACATCCTCCCATCATAACCTACGTCCAGCATCCTCCCTATCCTTCCTCTGCTAGTACAAAAGTGGATGTCGGACTTACCGACCTGACCACATAGAACCTGAGAGCGATAGCGTCGGCTGAACAGCGGACCTATCCTCCCCTAGCAGGCATCCGACCATCGTCATCACAACAACATGGGGAGCGTGTCTCAGCACGGCCCTCCCACGACCTCGGGTCTCATGGAAACCTAGGGTGGGAAACACATCCATCCCTCTCAACATACTGGGCCTACGCCCTTATCGACTCATACTTTGCTGCTATCGAGATTATCGGTTTGTGTCATCGTATCATCAATTTTGGTTGCTAAGCTTTTACTGCATGGAAAAGTTCTTATCCCATGTATTAGATCAAGTATCTCGCTATCCCATAGCCCTTGTATCCTGTAGGTTAGTATTTCGCAAAATACACATTTTATAACAAGCATTTCCATTCGATCGCCAATTGATCTATATCATCAACATCGTTTTATTTCACGCCACAATTTTAGCTCATCACAGGTATGCATGACATATAACAATTCAATCAATTTCATCATAAGATGGCATCCACGTATAACATCATATATTTCACATTTCATTAATGAAAACGTTAAAACATATATATCGTCATCATAAAAGAAACGAATCTCATGACAACCATAACCTATTAACTGCATGAACATAGTAAGATCATAATATCATAACATCATATTCATAGTGACAACATAACATAGTAACGACATACACATGGTAGCAACATATAATCGGGTGTATCGTGTCATAAGTATAGTTTACCCAGTCTAGTTAAGTCCAACAGATAATAAGAAAATAAAGTTCAATATGTGTCACGGGTAAACCTGTCTAGTCGAAATATGGGGCGTTACATACACCCACCCTTCAGGAAACTTCGTCCCGAAGTTATGGCCATAATAATGCAGGGAAAAATCTTGACGCATAATCTCTCCATTCTTGCAAGTAGCAGATGCTGGACAAACTTTTCCTACTTAGCTTTGGCTTGACCGAATATATCGATATTATCTTAGGGTTTTACTTCTTTTATCCGCTGATATGTATTCTAATAATTAAAGAAACATTTAGATTAATCCTTCTATCGAACCTTAATATTATATTTATAATTATTAAAGGTTATAATGAGGTGCTACTCATCTTAGCATCATACTATGAACCTATAACCATGTCCTTAAGTTACCTCATCCAGATCAGTTTATTCGTCACACAACCAAGTCCTTATCATAGGTGTATCTTGATCTAACTTAGCATAGAATAATCGATGTTTTTAAAATGGAGAGCTGAGAGTTCATAATCTTTAATTATTCAACAAGCAACTACAAGGATCTTTAATATTTGCATACCTCTCCTAAGAGATGAAGATCCCTGTTATTTCATCCTAAGGTCAAACATTATTATTACCTTAGTGTTAATAAGCAATCTGCATCCTTGATAACTATAAGTTTTGTAACAAATATTAAATTAGGAGAACTATCATTTATTAGAATGTTTTTTTTTTTTTGTAACTATATCTTATCAAAATGCTTAAGTTCATTGATAGTATCTGTTAGGGGTTTAAACAACGTAACTTTATTCATTGAGGTGCACCTCGGTTCCTATTTTGCCTCCATTATTATCCCATTTACTTGTATTATTATTTCACTTAACCTTGTTGAGGGTTCGACGCATGTTTATTCACTGTAACTTCATTAGTCCCTCAATAATTTACCTACTTTTATATTTTATTGCTTGTTCATTTTGTAATTATTAAATCCTAGTTGTTTCTCAATAATATTTTCCCCCATCATGACAATTTAACCTAAGCAAGACTAGTGGCATATAACCCCTACCCTTTTCTCGCACATAACTAGCTCCTTCAATTATTTTGTAAAGACACTCATTCAATTACTTCCCCTTCATCTAGCCACCAATCATATTCTTGTTTCCTCCTTTATGAACCCTTATTGATTAAAACCTATTATATTTGAATTTCATTAACAGTACCGGTTATTTGTTATTAAGTATACACTATCCGGAAATATGTCGTCATACAACCATCTCCCTTGGCTTGTGAACACTCAAAACAATATTACTAGCTGGTGTATATGAAATGTGGTGACCCATAATTTTAAGGTCACCACTCTCAATTCAATTCTCTCAACTAATACAGCTTGGATTATAACAAGATAAAGGCCATCTATGTTGTCACCTAGGCCATCTATGTTGTCACCTAGACACAACATCCTCCTTACCAACAATAGTATTACACATCCCACATACGTTTATAATTTACTTCCCTCTTGGTTCTCATTATATATAATCTATGTATATCACTTTGTAATTATTGCCCTTAGAATTACCCATTCTTAATATCTTCCTCTTTCCCGATCATGCTTGTAACAATTTAGTTAGAGATTACCCTTACTTTATAATAACAACATGATCTCAAGTCCTTGTACATTCCTTGGGATCGCTTATGCGTTCCCTTTTACCAATCCTTCTTATTAGGAAGAAGTTCGACATCGAGGTGAACATGCCCCATGCTCTTATTAGAAAAACTAATTCTAGTTAGATGGAAACAACTTCCTCTTTGCTTAAATGGGAATGAAAGTTTCTCTTAGGTGAACATTCTGATATTTATGCATATTTCCATTATTTACTCATTAACTCCACACAAATATTCTCACTTTGTTAAATGACATACACGACTAGCACTAGGATTTGCTCCATTACATTGAGAACATAAGCTGAAAATCATATCTGCAACCCGTGAAGGTTGGTAGCAAGGTAGGCTTTATATGTACAATAAATGAAGCTACAAACACATACCGACATCTCATCACAAGTTGGTATAAGGTTGTCCTTCGTGCTTACCATAAGCAGTGTTGCAATATCTTCATTTTTTTTTATTATTATTATTATTTTATTTTTTTTCTATAAGTTTATTTCCATACCCATAGCAATATATTCCTAGATACGATGATCAAAACTTTGATCACAGGTGATGACTCTCTAATGCATTCAATCGCTAGCTAGGGCATCCACCCTAAGGAATAAGACCTTAACCGAAAATTATGGCTTAGCAAGGCATTGTACTAAGCTACTCCTAGCCACTCTAAAAGGCTCAACAAGTTGGAATCAACACCGACAAGTCCAACCTTAATCCTTCTTCCATCTTACCTCGCACAAGATTCCAAGGAAAACGCTTGGAAATCTCCTCTATGGTTTTCCTCAGTCCCATCCTAGGTCCCCACATAACGACACTAAGCTTAGCATTTCAAGTTTCCTCAAGGTTTTGCCTCACACAACTAATGTTAATCATATTGATTGACAATTAACATTAATCTAAATCTAGGTATAGTATTTAATATTGATACACAATTTTAAGTCGTCATTTAATTTTAGCATTTAGTTTAACCCTTAGATAATTTTAACATTTCTTCTTAAGCTCAAATTAAAATTAAAATTTAATTTGTATGCTAACATTTAATATAACATATTATGTTGTGATATTATATTCAAATATAAATTTTATATATTTGCACAATCTATATTAAAATATAAAATAATTTTTAAATTTTATTAACAATTTAAACTTCATCATATAATACATTAAAAGGTTATTTATACCCATTAACATTTCTATTTTTAAAACTATATTTCATAAGGAATTTAAGTTAAATAAGATTATATATATATATATATATATATATATATATATTTTAAATAAATAATATTCGGTAAAAACAAAACAACAAACGATTGTTTTAACTGAACACCGCTCCCTTCCAAGGCCACGCGGCCTCACCTCCTCGTCGATGGCCATGCAAGGAGGGAGAACGCATGAAGGCCACGCGGCCTCTCCGTGCATCCCACCGCCATGTGGAGAGCAAACCCTAAATAGGGTCAATCTTGAGGGCGCCCGTCATTTCCCCTCCTTTTCTCAGAGGTTTTGCTCTGCAACAATTTCGAAGGTGACCTCGCCTTTGACACTACCTTCGAGAGAGTTCATGCCCTGAGCTGAAGAAAAGTTGCAGAACCGAGGAAAGCAACTTTGAATGGAAGAAGACAGGCCTTGTTCTTGGACGCCTCTATCTGTTTCACAGGTCAATTAGATTTGCTTGCATTTTGTATCATTTGCAAAAGTCTGTTTGAATAGGACGAACTGTATTGGAGAATCCATTTTACTGCTGTATTCCTAGTGAATGGTTTGGAGCAGCTTCATGGATTTTAATATTTATGTTTTCATCCATGATGGCTTAGTAACAAGACTTTTCCCTATATATGAGACTGCGTGTTAGTCTTTTACTCTCTTTTTCAGTTCAGGAGTAGGGTAATGATATCTCAATCACAAGAGAGGAGTTCTCAGCCTCGGTGCTTGGAGAATGAGTCATTTCTGGTAGCCACCGCCCAAGTAGTTGCAGAGAAGCTACACCACCTCATTCGTCTAACTTCCTCCACTGTGGCCTGCATTGCTTGCCCAAATCTCTATGTTCAGCCGAAGGCGAGGTTTGCTCCCTTATTGCAAAATTATTCCCGTGATTATTTTACTTATTTATTTTCGTTTTCTTTTTGGGAAATTTCTGTCGAAAGTGCTTCAAGAAACTTACGTCCATGCCTATGGTAGCCCATATTTTATCATATACTATTTTATCCTCTTCCAAACCATGCAGTATAAACATAACAAATCAAATTTCTGCTACCATTGTAGTGGGTTGAGCTTGGGTGTCACTGTGGGTTGAGCTTGGGTGTCACTGCCAGATATAGCAGCCGTTATCTGATTGTAGAAAAGAGTTGTATTGGAAGAGGGAACCCACAAATAAAATTTCTGCCACCATTGTTGTGGGTTGAGCTTGAAGAGGATCAGAACAGTTTCCCCTCTCCTCAATTTGCTAAAACGCATACAGCTTATAGCCTCCGTCCAGGAATTCAAATCTGGCAGAATTTGTGCAAAACCACAAACACAGAGAGCGCGGAATTTTAACCCACAACTAGCCAAGCAACCAAAAAAAATCTCCGTGGATACTGTTATTATGGCAACAAAAAAAAATTATTCCACATGGCAGCCAGTTTCTCTTGAACTGCAAACAGCGATGGAGGCTGGATGGAACATCTACCAATTTCAGAGTCGGTGTTGGTGGAACTTCAAACATACTCAGCCCACAATTTTACGTCTGGTAGACTACGAAAATGTCTGCCATTTACAACTCCAATTTAGTAATGTTACATCTACTCTTAGGGTTTATGCTAGGAGGCATATACATGCCAGACCCACGTTAATAACTCGGAATCCTGTATGAGTAAATGTTGTTTGGAATATATTAGATTTAGACCCTATTCGCATAACTGGAAGATCCCACAGGTTGCCTCTGTTAGCAACAGGTTTACAACGGAGAAACCCTAGTCAGTGATAGCGTCTTTTTTGTAGTGCTCTCAGTGATAGCGTCTTTTGGGGCATGTGAGAGATGTACCATTGCAGCATTCATAATAAAGACTCATTTATTTTCTCTCTTTCCACTGTCTTAAATTTTGCATCTTGGAAACAAATAAGAAAGATTACTTGCTTGTTAATGCCTCTATAAGTTTCCTTGCCTTTTTTATTTTTCTGGTCTCTGGGCTTTGCTTCAACCTTCAGATTTCAACCCTTTCTTCTGTAGGCCACTGCAAGTTGTATCCTTGGGTTTCCTCAATAAGCATGGTTTGCTTTGGTGGTGTTTGTATTCTTCCACTTTTATTAAGAAGGCAACTACTAAGGAAGGAGCCAGCAATCCATGAGAATTGCAGCTAGATACCGTTTTCTTTAAAGGTAGATCTGTTTTATAAATTTTGTGTTATGTGTCGTCAATAAGTTCATTCACTTCAAATGAGCCCTGAATCATCCCGGGGAAAGAAATGAAGGACACTGCTGTAATAATATATTTTTCAGCATTTGACATTAGATTAATAGGATTCTTACACAGCATCAAGGCCTACACATCGGAGTTGATTACCAGGTTCCTTTTCATGTTTGATACTTTGACGATAATTTTTTTTTTAAATCCCTGTAAATCTCTGACAAGTCAGTTTTCAAAAGTGGCAAATGGAATAAAAGGTAATCCTAATGCATTTTTAAGATGAACTTTATTGGGAGCAACTTATAGATGCTGCTGATGCAACATAGGGAACTGATTTCTATGATCCAACATTTCTTATAGGGATGTTCGAAAAGATAAATTTTCAGTTCATTGTTGAATCTTGAAGTGCGAAGGCAGACTTAAAATCTGTATCTCTGAGAGGCATGCTTTCCATGTCTGTAATCAGATGCATTCCTGTTTTTTAGCTAAACATCATTTTTGCTTGATCTTTTATACACATAATATAACAATGTAATACGTAGCATGTTGGCCCCGCTGGTGACTCCTGCCATTGAATATATGAAAACCATGGGGATGAGGGATAAGCCCTCAGCCCACCCCTTTTTACAGCTTAATGGTATTCATTTTTCGAATGGCCGGCGAGGGTGGTGGGAACTTGCAGAAACAAAAACCTGAGGCCATTCAATATCCCCAGAACGTGCTGGGATTTTTCTAGAAAATGGTTTTTTGTTTTGTTTTTGTTTTTAAAGCCATTTATCCTACTACCACCTATGTGGGAAGAGTTTTCCCTGTGAGCAGCGTCCAAATAAATGGAATTTGGCAATATCCTGATCATCTCGTTACTTTCGTGGGTGTATGTAACTATGCCATTATTTTAAATTTTGGGAATCGTAATTAACATATTGGATTTTGGTTTCTGTTTTTTTTTTTATTTGATGCGTTGTGCACTATGGTGACTTGTGGACTCCATTGCGGGTATGCTCAGAGAAACGATCTATTTTAAATTTTTTTTTGAAGCACAAAATGACTTAAACATTGCCCATCCACCTCTTGATGTGCTTGCTGAGGGCTAAGTTGCACTTCTGGTTTTGTTAAGAACCTAAACCAGTGAAAAGTACGCGTTTGGTTATTTCGCTATGGTTTTGCATCTTCTCTCCCCTGGAATACTACCTGGTTTCTTGTAATCAAAGTAATAATTCTGAGATTGGCATTCAAGAATAACCAATCACTCGTCCTAAAGGCTAAAACTGTAGAATTACATAACTCTCAGGAAAACATATATTGAAGAGGACCTATACTAATTTTCTATACGAATGGAATAAATGTTATAATATGCAGCAAACCTAGGTAACATTCATCCACAGTTGGAACAAATTGCATATGCTCAAAATGTCATATAACCGTTCACACAATGGCAAGGAACTCAAACAACAAAAAAAATCAAGCTTCTAAATGATACAACGTGAATAGAGGTCATTCACAACACCCCAATTCCTAAGGTACAAATACTTCCGTTAAACACTGTTCCAGATGCTCCCATCACTCTTTCACCTCTTGCAGATTTAATACAAATAAAATTAGCTCTAACTTTCAGTAAACCCTGAATAGGTCTTGACTTTCAATAAAAACTTTCAACGGAAATCCTGGAAATCCACATATAAAACACTACTACACGCTGCTACAATAAAACATTAGCACACCATTTGTAAGTAGCTTATGGAATTCAATGGAGTTTCAATGTATGATGACACCCTCTAAGTTACTCGACACTAAATAAACCAATTTTCTTTGTTGAGAAAGAGGAAAGTACAATGCATTCTTTATAGGGTATTAAGTATATTTTCTGATCTATTTGATCCTATTAATTGGAAATGTGACTATTCCAGCTCAATGGTCCTGGTTTCTGCGTTTTTGTTTTTTTTTTTTTGTTTTTTTTTTTCTTTTCAGAAGTTGATTTACTCTTTACTTCATTGCTATCATGAATTTTTCCAGAGTTTGCAAGGGATTACTGAATGCATTGTGCAACAATGTCGTAGGAGTGATATTTCTCGAACTTCCAAGTATTATTCTATAAATTTTAACCCGCCCAAAAAAAACTGAGAATGCCATTTTTACTTCTTGAGTGACTTTAACAATTAACTAGTTTGAACATGAAAACCCCTCTTTTGGTTTATGTCATGACACATTCTATATCTGTGCATATCAATCCATATTTCATTTATTTGTTTCGTTATCATATATATATGTATATTTTTTTTTGTATGTGCACTCACTGGTTATCAAATAATAAAAAAAATTGAAAATATACATATTTATTTATTTTCTAAATGTTATTCATATTGTGGTTGTGCAGGTACCTTGGAAGCTCACTAAGGCTGGAAGTCAAGTAGGTAATCAGCCAGGACTACATGAAGCATGAATAGGCTTTTAGGTTCAAGAGTCCGGACAAGGGCTCTGATACCAAATGTAGTGCTCTGGTTTTTGGCAGAGCACATGACAAGCTTCTGAACTAATTAATTTTCTGTACGGTTTGTTTCTAGATAATAAATAAGAATATTATTTGATCATTTACTATTTTTCCTATTATCGTAGTTTGCATCAACATTCAAGAGGTAAAATAATATAAGTTTTCATTTACATGCATGTTTCAGTTCAGTGCATATACATGTTTTAGCATAATGTTTTATCATAAGTTTAAAATATGATTAATGTAATAATTAACAAGGAGAATACCTGTTTCCAGAAGTTTGAAGTTTGTAGATTGTCTCATAGCTTGCTGTAGATTTCCTTCCAGATTTCTGTCTTTAAAGCTTAGCAACCGATTGAATGAACCACCCTACCGACCAGCTCTTATCATGCTGGCCCTAGGAAACCGACGGGTTTCCTAGCCCCCGAGCCCACAAACCGATAATCCCGAGAGCATTATTCCTTACTATATTTCCATAGGTGCAATTTTCCCTATGATCTTTCCACCTCCTCCTTGGATTTGGAGTTTACCCCTTCCTCAGCTTCACCTTCAAAATCACAGTTCTCCCCCAAAAGAAAAACCTCTTCTTCTTCTCCCTTCACCCTTCCCTAAATACCTTTCCTTCCTCGAGAAGACTTGAGGCTTACTCCACCGCCCCCAAATTCCCTCTCTCGAGCCCTTCAATCATTAAATCCCCTGACTTTAACATTTATACAAGTTTACAATATAATAATATATTTCTTCACTTAATGCACCGACAATTAATGCACTTACAGTAAATTTATTGTACTTTAATTATTCGATGGTAAGTATTTATTATGGTAGGATATATTACCTACGGGTTCTCTATTCGAGATCTATTTTAATAATTCTCCATTTTTTCACCATATCTGCACTTAGTGTTTTTTTGAATAAAATAATACAATAATATATGTTCTAGTTTGACTTTTCAGTTTGGGACAAGGCATGTCTTAATGGTTTTACCAATTCGACAAGATAACTTATCATGTAACTTAAACTTTAAGACTCATAATGAATAAATAAATAATATTTAATACCTATTCCTTCACATCAATCCATTCAAGAATGATTATCCTATTATGGCTAACTTTTGAAATGGAAATAATCACACAATATTAATTTATAAATCAATATTTTAAATCTTACTTATATTGCAATTGTTACGATAGGGATATAAATGTTGCTAGAATATTATTAATTAAGTAATAATAATAATTAGATCACCATTTATTAATTAATAATAATAATTAAATCACTATTTAACAATAATAAAAGGTGAATTAATCATAGTATTCTTAATTATTTGTTTATCACGTGAGTACCCTAACATCAACATAGCATCCTTGTTCTTATAAACAAAGCACTTGTGAAGGCTTTAAACAATTTTACTAATTAATTAGACACTATCATTACCCTATTCACAACAGTTCTCGTATGACAATGTTAACTGACGACACTTGTCTTAATTTATTATTACAATGTTTTCATATAATTACTAATTCACTTATTTACACATTGACAACCTAACCATTCATTACCTAAGTTGATTGATGTATCCTTAACTGAGTTGTCTATGACATTTATACTACTATTCAAGCATGACAAGTATGTTATACACTAGTAATATTGTACACGTACAAGGTGTGCATGCATGGCCAGTGTATGCACATGTCGGATATGTACTATAAACAAACCCCATTCCACCTATGCATACCTGCTAACTAATAATAGTATTTACCCCCATGCAGAAGAGCAAGCATAATATATAGTATAATTACTTTAACATCCTCGGTTATTTAACAATTAACCCTTTACGATTTAACATCATTGTCTTTATGTTTACATTAGTTTAATCAATCAAGTACAGGAAGGGTGCCTACTACCACTAACTCGGAATCAAGGAATACTAAACCCCCAACAGTACTAACTAACACATCCTCCCATCATAACCTACGTCCAGCATCCTCCCTATCCTTCCTCTGCTAGTACAAAAGTGGATGTCGGACTCACCGACCTGACCACATAGAACCTGAGAGCGATAGCGTCGGCTGAACAGCGGACCTATCCTCCCCTAGCAGGCATCCGACCATCGTCATCACAACAACATGGGGAGCGTGTCTCAGCACGGCCCTCCCACGACCTCAGGTCTCATGGAAACCTAGGGTGGGAAACACATCCATCCCTCTCAACATACTGGGCCTACGCCCTTATCGACTCATACTTTGCTGCTATCGAGATTATCGGTTTGTGTCATCGTATCATCAATTTTGGTTGCTAAGCTTTTACTGCATGGAAAATTTCTTATCCCATGTATTAGATCAAGTATCTCGCTATCCCATAGCCCTTGTATCCTGTAGGTTAGTATTTCGCAAAATACACATTTTATAACAAGCATTTCCATTCGATCGCCAATTGATCTATATCATCAACATCGTTTTATTTCACGCCACAATTTTAGCTCATCACAGGTATGCATGACATATAACAATTCAATCAATTTCATCATAAGATGGCATCCACGTATAACATCATATATTTCACATTTCATTAATGAAAACGTTAAAACATATATATCGTCATCATAAAAGAAACGAATCTCATGACAACCATAACCTATTAACTGCATGAACATAGTAAGATCATAATATCATAACATCATATTCATAGTGACAACATAACATAGTAACGACATACACATGGTAGCAACATATAATCGGGTGTATCGTGTCATAAGTATAGTTTACCCAGTCTAGTTAAGTCCAACAGATAATAAGAAAATAAAGTTCAATATGTGTCACGGGTAAACCTGTCTAGTCGAAATATGGGGCGTTACAACGTAGCTTGCAGATCCTTTACAATAGCATTTAGCAAACAAACAAGTATAAGATTATACAATGAAGATATGAGATTAACAACGAAGATTACCTTTTCCCATACAAGAAGTTCCTTCTTATAGATCATGCCCATAGGTCATGTCATTACACTACATAGGAAAAAACCCTAAGGTTTTCCAAAATTGTCGTGGTTTTCCCTTAACCGGACTGTTAGGCTCTGATAGCAATTCCTCCATCGTGGCCATCCTCTGTGTGTGGTCACATCGCTATCATCCCCCCTATCACACGCATGCCAACAGGTCACTTTCACCTAGCCATTCCTTCTCTAACGGATCCATGTGACCGGTTCATGTAGTGCCTCCTTGCTTGTGCGACCGGTCGCTTTCCTCCGCTTTACTCCTTACCCACCACTTGGTAATCATCGAGCATCTTAACCAACAATAGACCATCGATGGTCTAACCGTAATATGCATCATTTTCCTTCCAATCATTCTTCCTTTATGGATCTCCGTAGATCAGGCTCTTCGCAGTGCTACCCCTTCGCAATGTTGTACTTCACAATGCTAGCTTCCTTACCCTATCGATGCTGTGCTACGCTCAACTTTGCAGCTCCCAAAACTGTCTTTGCCAAAAACTGTCCATCTAAAATGCGCTTAATTTCGCAGTTCCAAAACTGACTTGCACGAAAATGCCTTACTTGGGCCAGGACCAACAAATTCAAACCCTAGAAATCATTTATCTATGGAAGAGATCAAGTTTCATAGTATGAAAGCACATGATTTCCATGTTCTCATGCAACAAATCCTTTCAGTAACGGTGCGCCATGTGTTACCAAAAGAAGTTCGAAACACTACTTTTATGCTTTGCTTCATTTATAGGCGAATTTGTGAAAAAATGGTGGATCCAACAGATCTTGATAACTTACAGGATGATGTTGTAGAAACATTGTGGTTACTCAGAAAATATTCTCCCCCTCCATTCTTTGATTGCGTCGAGAGGCACTCTACAACCCAGTATGAGGGAGATCTTGTAACATGATGTAACATGATGTAACATTTTTAACGTTTGCGATATTATTGCCGGCCATTAATAAAATGTAATATAAAGTAAAAAGTACTAATATTAGGGAGATCTATTTGAACCGAGAGGCGCTCTACATCCCGGTATGAGGGAGATCTTGTAACGTGACGTAACATGATGTAACATTTGCAAGGTTTGTGATATTATTGTTGGCCATTAATAAAATGTAATATAAAGTAAAAAGTACTAATATGAGGCATATCTTGTAACATTACATGTAACGTTTGTGATATTATTCTCGGCCATTATAAAATGTAATATAAAGTAAAAAGTAATAATATGTGGGAGATCTTGTAACTGTAACGTTTGTGATATTATTGTCAGCCATTAATAAAATGTAATATAAAGTAAAAAGTAATAATATGAAGGAGATCTTGTAATGTTACATGTAACGTTTGTGATATTATTGTCGGTCATTAATAAAATGTAATATAAAGTAAAAAGCAATAATATGAGGGAGATCTCGTAACATTACATGTAACGTTTGTGATATTATTGTCAATCATTAATAAAATGTAATATAAAGTAAAAAGTAATAATATGAGGGATATCTTGTAACGTTAAATGTAAAAAGTAAAAAGTAATAAATATTTTGTCGGCCATTGATAAGAAGTAAAAACAAAAGAAGTAAAATAAATACTATAGCAAACATAAGAAATAGAAAAAATAGAAGGGATTTGAACCTTAGTAAAAAAACATGGTTGCATTGATTTCAACAATGCATAAAACAAATATTAGAAATATAAGAAGTAAAAAAGAAAAAGAATAGCTGACATAAAAAGTAGAAACATGGTTGCATTGATTTCAATAATGGGTAAAACAAATATTAGAAATATAAGAAGTAGAAATATAGTTGCATTGATTTCAAAAACAATTACTATAACCGACATAGGAAATAGAAAAAATAAAAGGGATTTGAACCTTAATAAAAAAAATATGGTTGCATTGATTTCAACAATGCATAAAACAAATATTAGAAATATAAAAAGTAAAAAAACTAAAGAATAGCTGACATAAAAAGTAGAAACATGGTTGCATTGATTTCAACAATGCTTAAAACAAATATTAGAAACATAAGAACTAGAAACATGTTTGCATTGATTTAAAAAAAATAGTATAACAATATAAGAAATAAAAAAATAGAAGGGATTTGAACCTTAATAAAAAATATGGTTGCATTGATTTCAAAAAAATAGTATAGCAATATAAGAAATAAAAAAATAGAAGGGATTTGAACCTTAATAAAAAACATGGTTGCATTGATTTCAACAATGTGTAAAACAAATATTAGAAATATAAGAAGTAAAAAAGGTAAAGAAGTAAAAAATATTATAACTAACATAAAAGTAGAAATATAAGAACTAAAATAAAGAAGTAAAAAATATATTATAGTAGACATAAGAAGTAGAAAAAAAAGAAATAAAAAAATTACTATAGTCGATATAAGAAACAGAAAAAATAGAAAGGATTTGAACCTTAATAAAAAAACATGGTTGCATTGATTTCAAAAATGCTTAAAAGATAAAGAAGTAAAAAATATTATAGTTGACATGAAAAGTAGAAATATAAGAAATAAAATAAAGAAGTAAAAAATATATTATAGTAGACATGAGAAGTAGAAACAAAAGAAGTGAAAAAAAATTACTATAACCGACATAAGAAATAGAAAAAATAGAAGGGATTTGAACCTTAAGTCCAATCATCTCACTACTTACCAATACACAACAAACAAATGTTCTTAAGAAACACAAGAGTATGTTGATTTGATTAGTTGCATTGATTTGAACAATGCATTGTTTTTTTTACATGTATGCATTGAATTCATCTATTTAATAAACAAACATTGTTGCATTGATTTCAACAATCCATTGTTTAATAAACCACAAACACATATTCTTCAAAAACACAAGATGCATATCAATTTGATTATTTGCATTGATTTCGACAATGCATTTTTTTTTATTTTTTTTTGTTATTTACATCTATAACTCCAAGCAAAAAGAGTTTTGAATCTTGGTCTCTAGGTAGCACAAGCCCAATAACCTTACTGCTTACCAGTAGACCACACACAAATGTTGTTAAATAACACAAGATGCATATTTATTTGATTCGTTGCATTGATTTTAACAATGCATATTTTGTTTTGTTTTTTACATGTATATATTCAATTTATCAATTTAATAAAAAGTAAAAAATTTGCATTGATTTAAACAATGCACTGTTTTTTGTTATTTACATTTATACATTGAATTTATCTATTTAATACAAAAACTATTTTCAAAGATTTCAACATATTAAAGTTTTTTTTTTTTCTCTATTTTAGGGTATATTGTTAATCCTCATGATAATATTGCAAATAATGAAGATATTGATGATCAAAAAAGAAAAGTAGGACAAATTTATAGAAGAGAAAGATCAAATATTACTTGATTGGAGACATTAGACAAACAGTAGAAATTGATTATTTTGCAAATAAGCCACCATTACTTTTTTTGGCCCCGATCAGTGTTGCAACGTTTAATATATCTACATCAACAGTGAAAAAGAAAAAATGGGGATTAACATTGGAGAAGGAAACTATAAATATTGGAAACAAAGAATGATGAGGACTCCCATTTACAACAATATCATGAGTAAAAGATCTAGATGGTCTTCCTCCTTTCACATATGATCGATACGAGAAGATTCCAAAGGGAGCATGAGTGGAATCAATAAAAAAGGAAGAAGACATATCAAAGTTGATCATATTGTAATAAATTTGAACAAATCCCTTGAGGTGCAAACCTTTGCTTTAACAATTTACTCAATCCTTAATACTTATTACTTACATTATGATAATCCTCATAATTCTATCTGTGTTTTCAACTTAACCTGCTCCTTACAATGTTGATCAAACTCCAGTTTTGTGTCACCACACACGACTGGAACCAGCCTAGATCCAAATCCTAAGCTCTATCAAGCGCCGAGAGGGATCAAATCTCCTGAGGTGCAAACCTCTTCTCAGGTAATGCACTCAAGGATCTTTTGGAGGAGAGGTTTGCACCTCAGGATATTTTATCCTTTTTGGTGCTTGATAGAGCCTATGATTTTATAATGATACATATGACTATGCACCTAGTGCGAGAGCTATGTTATTATGGAACCGTTGCATATCGATGGATGTACCCTTTTGAAAGGTCAGTGAAATTTCACTAAGTGTACAAATATACATAAATTCCAACATTTTATGTGCATATGCTACATTACTAGAAAATATTTATTCCTAATTTTGATTTCACTATAAATTGTGTTTTTTTCTAGGAACATGAAAGTTTTCAAAATTTATGTGAAGAATAGGAAGAGGCCTGAAGGATGCATAGCTGAAAACTACACTGTGGAGGAATCCATCAATTTTTATGTTGGATATGTCGAAGGTATGGACTATATTGAAAGAATTCCTAGTAGAAATGAATCTTGGTATGATGAAAAAGGAGAGGTTGATCAATATGGGAAGGCCTTATCTAGTGGAACTTCTATTGAATTGGATAATACTAGTTTGTTACAAGCCCACAGATGGGTCTTGCACAACATAGATGCAATTGAACCTTGGATAGAGTAAGTAATAAGTACAACTTTATGAAATCATTTTTTGTTATAGTCTATCAAAATATTTTGAAAAAATGTTTATTGACATTACTTGAAATTAGGATGCACTTGACTGAAATTGCCAATAGAAACATCCAATCCCAAAAAGATGAAGTCTTATTAAAAAAGCTCCACAACCAACAATTTAGTGATTGGTTAAAAGAATAGGTAATGATATGTTCTTCATATTAGAATTAATTAAACTTCATTGTTCAAGATTATTATGATGTATGAAAGTGAGATTCTTTTTATATAGTTTGAAATTGCATGGTTTTTTAATGACATTTAAAAATTTACAAGTGGAAGGAAAATAAAATATTTTTGATGCCCTTAAATGGTTGGCACGTGGCCCAAGGAAATATGCAACTAAGTATGACGACTACTTAATCAATGGGTGTAGATTTCATGTTAAAAGAATAGAAAATGCCAGGTTCACCCAAACGAGTGGTGTCTGAATTGATGCACAAACATTAATGAGATCAAGTGCAAAAGATAAAAATCCCATTCAAAAAATGACAACATATTATGGAGTGATCCAAGAAATAATCATATTGGACTGCTATTTGGTACAGTATCCACTAGTCAAATGTGATTGGATAGATGTACACAAGAAGAATGGAATGAAAGTTGATGAAATCGGTTTCAACATGGTGAATCTAAAGAGATGCTTGAGTAAGGATAGAGTGAAAGATGACCCATTTATTCTAGCATCACAAGCAAAACAAGTATTTTAGGTACAAGATCTGGTAGAGGATGATTGGTATGTAGTTTTGACATGCCCTCCAAAGGGGCCAAGAAATTGTAACATAAATGAATTGGACTATATTTATCAAGTGTTGCATATTTTGAAGGGACAAAATGCAAATATGATGAATCTATAGGTGATGGTGGCATGGATTATGTTTGACAAGATTGTGAAGGAACATGGTTGGATGTTGATCGATAAGTACCATGCATGATTTATTTATCTGTTCTCATTTAAGTTGTATCTGTGAAATTTTATATCTTAGATTCTTACTTACATTTACCTTTCATGCAATTATAGTGTATTTTTCTACTTTTTAATGCATGGATCTTATATGTTTTATTGTGTTATGTCACTTTCATTTATTTTCTAGTAGATAGATAGGGTGTTGGGAATTGAGAGTGATGTGAGGGGGGGGAGGGGCCATATGAGCTTCAACCTTCACATGGTTGGCCATGTTTAGTAGAGAATAATCTATTCTCGAAACCAAGAGAAGCTCATTCAGGTATTTCCATTTAGGTTTTTTAGAACTTCATGCATGTTGTTATGCCTATTTATTTACATATTTATCATTCGGTCATATTAACATATTATTTTGTTATGATTTATGTGTTGATGTATATGTAACTTCGGAATGTATTTCACATATATGTATATTGTATTCCTATAGAGATGATATTATTCCTCTATAAGGAAGTGTCGTCATTTATATTGTAAGTGTCGTAACTTATACTTGATGGGTTATTAGACCACCTTGTTTGGGGTCGGCCCTGTATAAGTCATGTGGGTCAAAGGGTTATTAGACCACCCTATTGGGGGTCAGCCATGTGGGTCAAAGGGTTATTAGACCACCCTATTGGGGGTCGGCCCACTCAGCATTATGTTATGTGGTTAAGTTAGAGCCGACATGAGTTAGGTAAAAAGGCAAGTCAAGTCAAGTATAAATAGAGTGCGGGAGGCACTCTATTTGCTCACTCACTTCACACACATGCTCTCAAGGAGGAGAGGCGCACTTATGGAGGAGGAGGATTGCTGCTAGGTTATGGCTATCTCTATTGGTTGGTTGTATCATTGCTCTATCTATCTCTGAGGAAGTTATTGGGGTTTTTCACCTTTATGGTTTTCCCCAAGTAAATCTTTGTGTCTCTTGTGTGCTTGCATTATTGTCTCCATGATTGATATGCTGTAGATATGCTGTACATGTTGTTCTCTCAGTTAAGATCCTAGATCATATTGAAGTAAATTCAGAAAATTTAACATGGTATCAGAGCTAGCCTGAAAGAAGGCATGATATGGCATGTATGACACTTGTTGCACTTACGATGCTAGGGCTTGATATAGCAAAAACCAGTCATCATAGCACTTTCGCTATAAATCCGTTTTGGCGAAGTTTTCGGAACTGAAATTGTTACAGGCCGAAGCTAAGATATCCAGGTATCTTGTGTCCAAAGGACAACCTCTAATTCGTTGTACTTTGTGATTTATGATCTGTACAATATAGGGTTTCTGCCTCTTCCAGATCTGAGTCAAAATCAGGTGACCTTGGGAAAAAGGTCATATCTTGGGCTAGGAAGCTCCAAATGAAATTTCGTAAAAAGTGACAGGTAGTACACAGTCCGAGATATCTCAGAAAACTTTTTCAGAGGCCGAAGGTCAAACCGTGACACGTGGCATGCCGTACAAGTTCGCTCTCCTGTATTTTCCCAAAACAGGTCACGTTGCGACACTTGGCATATCTCTCTCTCAGAGAATCCAATTGAGGTCAGACCTGTCAGGATGGAAAGATAACAGGCCGAGATATCTCAGAAAACGTTTTCAGAGGCTGAAGGTCAAACAGTGACACGTGGCACGCCGTACAAGTTCGCTCTCCTGTTTTATCCCAAAACAGGTCACGTTGCGACATTTGGCATATCTCTCTCTTAGAGAATCCAATTGAGGTCAGACCTGTCAGGATGGAAAGATAACAGGTCAGGCTATCTGAGGAAACGTTTTCAGACCCTGTGGATCAAAAATTTTGGAGTTACACCAGAAACAATCAGGTACATATTTCTGTCAAAACAGAATTATTTTTTGGTACCTTCATTCATGGCTTCCGGAATTTAGGGCTTTGGAGAAAGTTGGAATTTTTGTAATCAGAGACCACGGCTGGATGCTACTCATCAAAATAGAAATTTAGAGACCAAGATCAGAATTTTTGGTTGGGCAGAAGGCCGGGCTTGATTAGACCCTAGTTCGGGACTTTGATCAGAAAAGTGGAAAATTAGGGCTTCTGTAAAAATGGGAATTTTTGAAATCTGTGACCATGGCTGGAAGCTCCTCAGAAAAATAGAAGCTTAGAGCTTTGGATCAAACATTTTGATTGGGTAGAAGAGTGGGCTTCATCAAACCCCAGTTCAGGGTCACATCCAGTGAATCCAGAAGTTTCAAAGGCAAAATTGAGGAGTGAAACTTTGCAGTTTTCAAATTCTGAATATACCAGTTTGATCAGTTCATCAAGGCGCATATTCCTATCCTATCGGAAGGTTGAAATTCAAAGTTTGAATTTTTGGGGTTTCTCTGACAAACCCATATCCAGCTCAAGGTCCAGTTCTTGCAAATCAAGTGGATTGGGTTAATCCTAGAAGAAGATGGATTGATCACCTGCATAAGTGAAAGAAGTTCCTGTCTCAGAGGGAGATGAGGATAAGGCCTTACATAAGAAGATTACAAGCGATCTCGACAGGTATGACTCATCGAGGTATGTTTCGATATTTGTCCATGATTAAGTTTATGGTATGTTTGTCTTCATGTTATTACGGTTAGTACAATTTTGATTTTATATTTGTTGTATCACCTTAACAAAATTATGAATGCATGATAGAAGATATTCATTGGTTAGGGTGTTGACACTTATGATTGTACTAATGCATTATGGTGTTGTATGAGGTTTGTGTTGTCTACTAACATGAAAGGTACACCAAGAAAGACAGATCATGTTCTGATCCAAGAACATATGATCATGATAACATGAGGACAAAGATTCATCCATTGTCATGGATCTCATACAAGATCCATTCACGAGGTATGTATAACTTGGTTTTATAAT
The DNA here is from genome assembly GCA_027924585.1 of Larix kaempferi. Lineage (NCBI taxonomy): Eukaryota > Viridiplantae > Streptophyta > Pinopsida > Pinales > Pinaceae > Larix > Larix kaempferi. The sequence goes on from BSBM01000997.1 coordinate 21,220,147, forward strand.
GGTTAACTTATGAGACATGCAGGTTACTAGCACAAGTCACTGAAGAGAACCAAAAGACATTATACGGGTATGTTAGACATAACTAGCTAACATGATAATCCAGGTATGTTTTTCCTATATCAAGCTATATTCCTACCTTGGGTTAGGATCTTATACTATCGCGTTGTTGATAATGATTATTCATGAAGTCATAGGTTTGAATAATCATGATTGTATGCATATTATGTTTCTTACCATAATTGATGATATGACTAACCAGAAGAATCATGAAGGCATAGGTTTGAATAATCATGATTGTATGCATATTATGTTTCTTACCATAATTGATGATATGACTAACCAGAAGAATCATGAAGGTATAGGTTCGAATAATCACAGGCTTTATGCATATTATATCTCTTATCTTGATTGATGATTCAACTAAAGAGTCATAGGTTTGAGTAATTATATGTTTAGACATGTTATGCTTCTTATGATTTGACTAACCATAAGAATCCTTGAATGCTAATGCTTATTATTTCTGTTTGAAATGATCATGACTATACATGCTTGAGATTATTGTGTTTTAATAGTATACTAATGAATGTATGATTTTATATGAGATCACAAGGACAACACATTCATGATACTAATAAGCATGCATAGGGACCAAGGATGAATATGAGTTCAAGAACAGGTAATTCAAGAAGCAAAGATCAAGAGGGAGCACACTCTAGTTGTTCCTGCAAGAATGCAAAGGAGCACACTTCAGTAGTTTCTGCAAGGATGCAGATATTCAGAGGGAGTTGATCATCTCTCTACATCCCACAACAGAAAGGTGTAGAAGAAGCTACTTCAGATTAGGACTCCAGCAGCTCCTGCAAGAAAGCGAAGACTCCGAGGGAGTCCACCCAACGAACAAACAAAGATAAGTATTTGAATTGTCATTTCTTAAATAATACTGTTCAATAAATGTATATACTGATGTTCCTAGAATTAGGTTGTGTATTATGCATATTAGAATAATTGCATTGATTAACAGTATACTCCTAATATGCATGGGTAAGTGGCCTATGGCACTGTACAACATTCCATTGCTACTTATCTAGAATGAAACCTCTTTGCTGACATGTTGGGAGTTGTGCACACTCTTAACAATGTTCTGGTAGAGATTGGAAGGCATCTAGAAAGTTACGGAATATGGATAAATGTTGTATTGAAGCATTGGCTAAGATAATTGCATGACTGTATGGCATATTTCTTTATGTGTAAGAATTTGTTCTGAAAACTATGAGATGTTTTCTAATCATGCAATTTAACTTGTTGTGTAGGAAAGATCGTATGCCATCTCCTACAAAAGAAGAACTACAACATTTGTTCCAGCAACAAAGATATATATTGAAGATATTGAAGATATTGAAGTTCCCAGGATCTGGGATGAAGAAATGAAATGCCATGATCCGTCGATCATGAAGAATGATGTTTGGGATGTAATCCCAAGACATGAAGGGAAGTTTGCTATGACTTCCAAATGGAATTATCAGATCAAGCATGTTGCAGATGGCAACATTGAGAAATATAAAAGTGATGAAATAGAAGATGCACCAGATGGATTTCAAGACAGCATGGTGTAGTCACATATATGTGCAGAACTTGGTATGGTAGGATAGACATCTTTCTATCCAGTTTGGGCTTTACCAAGAGTAAAGCGGATTCCAACCTTTACTACAAGGTTGAGGAAGGCAATCCAGTGTATGCGGATAACCTGTTTGTTACAGGTGAAGATAGATTGATTGCCGACATGCAGCGGAAGCTTACTACCGAGTTCGAGATGAAGAACTTGGGGATGATGCACTATTTGTTTTTGGCATGGAGGTGTGGTAGAGTGCAGATGGAATCTTCCTTGGACAAGGGAAGTATGCAGTAGAAATCTTGAAGAGGTTCGGAATGATAGATTGCAAGGCAATGGCCACACCAATGGCATCGAATCTGAAGCTTCTATGTGATGCTTCATCTGAGCCGGTTAATGTCTCTCTGTATCGTCAGATGATTGGGTCCTTGATGTACCTAACGACCAGACATTTGCTTTGCTGTGAACACATTGAGCCAGTTCCTGACGGATCCGAGGAGTGTTCACCTGGTTGCTGTAAAGCATGTTCTGAGGTACCTGAAGGGTACAGTGGATTATGGGCTCAGGTATGAGGCGAATCAAAAGCTTAACCTGCAGGGTTATGTTGATTCAGACTGGGCTGGCAGTGCTGCAGACAGGAAGAGCACATCTGGGTGTTACTTCAGTATGGGATCATGTGTGATCTCTTGGTTTAGCAGGAAGCAGTCCTGCGTAGCACTGAGTACAGCTGAGGCAGAGTATGTTGCAGCCTGTTCAGCTAGTTGTGAGGTAGTATGGCTACGGAAGCTACTGTCTGAGTTATTTGATCTCCCGTTGGAGGCTACTGGTATCTTCTGTGATAACCAAAGTTGTGTGAAGCCGTCCGAGAACCCAGTGTTTCATGACAGGTCGAAACACATAGAGATCAAATATCACTATATCAGGGATATGGTGCAGAGAGGAGCTGTGAAGCTCCTGTATGTTGCGACGGACGAGTAGATTCCAGATGTGCTGACGAAGCCACTAGCCAGGCTGAAGTTCGAGTACTTCAGAAAGAGGCTTGGCGTGCTTCAGATCGAGGATACTTCGAGGAAGAAGTGATGGACACATTTGTTGAAGCCATTCCAAGCATGTTGGAAGGAGGATCCTTCATATGGCTGTGGATGTAAGCGCTGGATAATGGGCATCAGGATGATGTTCTGGTTTCTGCTTGGATATGATCAATTGGATCATTTATGTATGCATGCATCATGTTGGATACTGGATATGATCAGTTGGATCATGTGTATGTATTTTGTATATGCATCATGTTGGATGCTTGGACCATGTATCTGTATATGTATCAGGTGGATACATTGTATGATCAGGTGGATCATGTATGATGATATGTATCAGGTAGATACTTGGTATGCATCAGGTGGATGCATTGATGTATCAGGTGGATACATTGTATGATCAGGTGGATCATGTATGGTGATATGTATCATGTATTTGTATCAGGTGGATACATTGATGATCAGGAGGATCATGTATGATGATATGTATCAGGTAGATACTTGGTATGCATCAGGTAGATGCATTGATGATCAGGAGGATCATGTATGATGATATGTATCATGTGTTTGTATCAGGTGGATACATTGATGATCAGGAGGATCATGTATGATACTTGGTATGCATAAGGTAGATGCATTGATGATCAGGTGGATCATGCAGCAGGATGTTGCAATGATGATCAGGATGATCATAGATGACGAGCTTCAGGATGTTGCTCCAGATGACATGCAGCAGGACGTTGCAGTGATGATGATCAGGATGATCATGGATGGTGAGCTTCAGGATGTTGCTCCAGATGACTTGCAGCAGGACGTTGCAGTGATTATGATCAGGACGATCATGAGTACATCAGGATGATGTATGGTGAGTATCAGGTTGATACTCTGTGGCCGTGGATCAGGTTGTGCAGATGAGCATGTCTGGGAGATCCTATAGGTCGGAGTTGTGTACCCGTAACATCCTGGGATGCTCTTTCGAGACATTGCTCTGGGAGGACATGTAATTTGTGCCCTGGGAGATCTCAGGTCGGAGTTGTGTACCCGTAACATCCTGAGATGCTCTTGCAAGGTTTTGTCCTATGGCATGTAATTTGGGCCCTGGGAGATTTCAGGTCGGAGTTGTGTACCCGTAACATCCTGAGATGCTCTTGCGAGGTTTTGCCATGACCACATGTAATTTGTGCCCTGGGAGATTTCAGGTCGGAGTTGTGTACCCGTAACATCCTGAGATGCTCTTGCTAGGTTTTGTGGTGGACCACATGTAATTTGTGCCCTGGGAGATCTTAGGTCGGAGTTGTGTACCCGTAACATCCTAAGATGCTCTTTCGAGGTTTTGTGGTGGGGTCACATGTAATAGCGCCCTGGGAGATCCTACAGGTTGGAGTTGTGTACCCGTAATATCCTGGGATGCTCTTTCGAGGTTTTGTGACGCACGTAATAAGTCCTGAGGATTCCACAGTATGGCCAGTGATGACGAAGACCTGTAGGTGGTGGGCCTACATCCAGTATGAAAAAGGACTGGCTCTGTAGAACTTCCTATGACGAGTAGAGACAGAGATTGGATGAGATAGCAGCAGCAATGACTCGATGATGATTATCCAGTGACGATGATCCAGAGAAGATGACTTGTGCTAGAAGAACTGTGCTGAGAAATACCTTCCTAGTTAAGAGGGAGTGTTGATGTATATGTAACTTCGGAATGTATTTCACATATATGTATATTGTATTCCTATAGAGATGGTATTATTCCTCTATAAGGAAGTGTCGTCATTTATATTGTAAGTGTCGTAACTTATACTTGATGGGTTATTAGACCACCTTGTTTGGGGTCAGCCCTGTATAAGTCATGTGGGTCAAAGGGTTATTAGACCACCCTATTGGGGGTCATCCATGTGGGTCAAAGGGTTATTAGACCACCCTATTGGGGGTCGGCCCACTCAGCATTATGTTATGTGGTTAAGTTAGAGCCGACATGAGTTAGGTAAAAAGGCAAGTCAAGTCAAGTATAAATAGAGTGCGGGAGGAACTCTATTTGCTCACTCACTTCACACACATGCTCTCAAGGAGGAGAGGCGCACTTATGGAGGAGGAGGATTGCTGCTAGGTTATGGCTATCTCTATTGGTTGGTTGTATCATTGCTCTATCTATCTCTGAGGAAGTTATTGGGGTTTTTCACCTTTATGGTTTTCCCCAAGTAAATCTTTGTGTCTCTTGTGTGCTTGCATTATTGTCTCCATGATTGATATGCTGTAGATATGCTGTACATGTTGTTCTCTCAGTTAAGATCCTAGATCATATTGAAGTAAATTCAGAAAATTTAACATTATGTAGGTCTTTGAAGTGGCAAGGAATCCAATAAGGGTTTGTATCATTCTCTAATGCATATTTATAAGTTATCCCCATAAATAATTATCCAATTAGATATCTTATTGTTGTTTCATTGATTATAATATGTCGATTTCTTCATTTTAACAGTTGTACTTGTTTATTTTATCAACAGTTTTTATTGCACATTTGTTGAAGGAAAAAATTTGATTGTGGGATAGCTATTGACCACAGGCAGGTAGTGTAATGAAAAAACCTGAAAGTATTTAATTAAAACATATTTAATTACAACAGATTTATTACAACCATAAGTATACCCGATTGATGGTGTAACAATTGATTCGCATGGAAAATTTGTGTAAAGCATAGTGGATGCGAAGATCATCCGACCTTCTTGTCACATGAGCTGAACTTTGAGGTAGAGATCCTTATCATCAATCAACGAGGAATATTTCTCAATATTCTTAGGCTTAGATTGTCAAGGGTACGTATAAACACTAATATTTCTTGTAATTACTCATATCGCTCATGTATTCCATTTGGGTTGTGTGAGAGCTTGTTTCTATTTGATTAATGAAATGAATTTTTTTAGGAGATCTGATTGGTATAACCTTCTTTGTATGTCATCTTTTTTGTTTAATTTTTGTAGTCACATTTTTTCATATTGGATGTGAATAAGAAGTTTAAACTGACTTGCACAAAATCAAGAGAGTAAGAGGCCCTCTAACAACATATATATATATATATATATATATATATATATATATATATATATATATATATATAACCTGCCAACCATTTTACCTAACATAGAATGCCAACAACCTTCCAAGCAGCTAAACAAGCAACTATGAGACACTCTATACCACTTTGGTGTGATCCAAAAATGGCCAGAACACCAGAGTTGGGGGAACTTGGGCTAGAGTAGTACTGGGATGGTGATCTCTTGGGAGGTCTTGGTTCCTCCTTCATGTGTCTCGCATCCATATGAGGTCTAGTAGCCAATTAGTAAGCCACCTCTAATGTGCAAGTACATCATGGATCAACTAAGGGCTAACCATACACCATGCACCCCACATCTCAGGAAGCATTACCAAACATGGTGTAAAGTGTGAACACATTTGGAGTAACCCTAAAATATAATGAGAAGTGGAAGATATAGTCTCTGTTTAAGGATTTAGTTCTCTATGATGGACCTATGAACGAAAAAACGTATCTCAAAACAACACCTTGTATTTGGAAAAATATTGTTCGACTTTCTTTGGTTGTAGATCACAGGATGATTGTACAATTTTTTCTATATTATTAATAGATATAGTAGCTAATCCAAAGAAAAGGGGGTTGTTGGAGTGGTACTAGTGAATAAATTCATGTTTATTAGTGATTCATGTTTTAGAGTTTCCTATTTATCTGCACATGGTCTTATGTTCTCAAAATGTTTGGATATCTTATGTTCCTTTTAGAATGTTCACTTCATAAAATGAGATCAAAACTGAAAATTCACTGAAGTTTATATGTATGTTGTTAAATATGATTCTTCTCGCAAATACTCAAATCTTGTTGTTGTGTAGTCTTTTACCCAAAATAGTTAATATTCACTATGATATAGTATTAAATTATAGGGTGGAAGAGCAAGGTGTTTTTCTAGAACATGTTGAACTTAGCAATCCTAGTTGCTTCTAGTCAGAAATTTTCCCTCTTTTTATAGATCATTTAGACCTAGTCTTTGTTATGCACGTAGATGTCTGTAGCTTCCACTCGATGCTCGTAACTCTTTCATATCCCCAAAATGTCCATTAACATGTCCAAATATTCCTAAAATGCCTCTATGTGGGAATTTATAAATCATCCTGTGGACATATCCTTAGGCCCCTTGTGGGCATGAGTTAAGCCCCTTGAGGGCATGCTTAATCCCTTTTGCGGGCATATTGTAAGCCCTACTTGTGGGCATATCTCAAGGCATGTTTTAAGCCCCTTCCCGGGGATATTGTAATCTCCACTTGCGAGCATAAACTATTAATCCCTTTGTGGGCATAATGTGACCCATTTGTGGGCATAATGCGACCCCTTTGTGGGCATAATATGACCCTCTTGCAAGCATAAACTATTAAACCCTTTGTGGGATAATGTGACCCCTTTGCAGGCATAATATGACCCTCTTGCAGGTATAATATGACCCTCTTGTGGGCATAAAATGACCCCCTTTGCGGGCATAATATGACCCTCTTGTGGGCATAATATGATCCTTATGTGGGCATATCATTATGCCTCTTGCAGGCATAATACATATTCTTTGCGGACATATTATATCTTCCTTCCAGGAATAATACATCTTCCTTGCATGCAAAATGCATCTTCCTTGCAGGCATAATACATATTCCTTACAGGCATAATACATCTTCCTCTGCCTCTTTCATATCCCCCAAATGTCCATTAACATGTCCAAATATTCCTAAAATGCCTCTATGTGGGCATTTATAAATCATCTTGTGGACATATCCTTAGGCCCCTTACGAGCATGATTTAAGACCATTGCGGGCATCTTTAATCCTTTTTGTTGGCATATTGCAAGCCCTACTTGTGGGCATGTCTTAAGGCATGTTTTAAGCCCCTTCGTGGGGATACTGTAAGCTCCACTTGTGAGCATAAACTATTAATCCCTTTGTGGGAATAATGTGACCCCTTTGCGGCCATAATATGACCCTCTTGCAGGCATAAACTATTAATCCCTTTGTGGGAATAATGTGACCCCTTTGCGGGCATACTATGATCCTCTTGCGGGCATAATACGACCCTCTTGCAGGCATAATATGACCCTCTTGAGGGCATAATGTGACCCCCTTTGGGGGAATAATATGACCCTCTTGCAGGCATAATATGATCCTTATGCAGGCATATCATTATGCCTCTTGCGGGCATAATACATCTTCTTTGCAGACTTATTATATCTTCCTTGCAGGCATAATACATCTTCCTTGCGGGCATACTACATCTTCCTTGCGGCCATAATACATCTTCCTTTGTGGGCATAATACATCTTCCTTGCGGGCATAATACATAATAGGAGTGTTGAAAAACTAGTTTTGACCTGAAACAACCATAAAACTACACTGAAAGACCTAGTTTCATATTTGAAACAACACTAAAACAATGCTAGATAGAGAATGAAGAGTCCTCTCTCACTTTGATAATGTAATGCTTTTCCCACAACCTCACCTAATTATTGTCTGTAATTGTAATGCTTTTCCCATATCCTCTCCTAATTAGTGTCTGTAATTGTAATGTTTTTCCCACTTCACCAGCCTAAAATAGAGAAGAAATTACGTTAGAGCATGCTCTAACATGTACAAAAAATCTACATTCTATCATTTCCTCTAGAAATTCTAATAACTCAAAACTTTTTACGCAAAAAAACTAGCTACAAAACCCTTAACAAATTCGATAGCCTCTAGAATTTTCAAAAGATAGCATAGGATGACAAATATTTATAGGAACATCCATATCTTATTATCTTCCTATAGGCTGAGATTGAACAATCTCAAGCCAATTTTCCTCTCAATTGAAGGTCTATCCTTTATTGTCAATAGAAAAATGTATGTTGTGCTCTAGGAAACTTCTCCTAAATACCCAAGGGAATGGAGGATCCATTCTTTGTCTTTAATTTTTTTTTTATTGTATGTAGTTGTACATACTTCCTTGGTTTACGTTGGGAGGATTGCAATGGGGCTTGGAATGGATATACCTTTGTCACCATATATTCCTTAAATTCAATTTAAATTTGCTTGTGGGATATATACCACCTTTCAAATGTTCCGTTGGATTTCTCCTTTGTATTACTACATTGGACCCTCTATGTGGATTCCCAAGGATCATCAAGGGATTGCTCATTATTGGTGATATGTACCAAGTCCCCATGTGAAAAGGAAAAGATCTTGTTGTTGAATTCTCACTTTTAAAAATACAAGCATGACAACAAAATTCACAAAGTGTTCTGTGTCTCTTGCCAAATAAAGTCATTATGAAAAGCATTCCAGTACAGAGGGAACTTCTAGAATGAGACGAGGAGGGAAAATTGATTCTTGAATTAGAAGTTGTTCTTGACCACCACAATCATCATATTAGGATCAAACCCATCATTGAATACCTCATCAAGTAGAAGAAAAGGCCTTTGGAAGAAGCCACATTGGAAGATGAGCAATTCGTGCAACAACAACCTTGTTGAAGATACCCAAAGAAACCATCCTCTAATATAAAAACTGCTTCTTTTATCTTCATATTGCTAGGATATTGAAAAACATTCCATTGATATATTATAGCTATTTGTGTAGCTAAATGTGGAATGCTAAACATCTTTTTCTTTTCTTGTCTTCAAAAATAGCTCCCTCTTGGTGCTTGATAGATCCAGGTCTAAGATGGATCTATGCTAGTTACAGGGTAAATAATGCTATTTTACAAGTATGCATTCAGAAACTTTTATTTGTAATTACATCAATTGTTTAGATCCAATATCGTATCTACGATTATTATGCATATATTTTATTTAAATCCCAACCAGGAATTGTTCAAAATAGGATTTTTATCATGCCCATGTAGACAACGAAAAGCATTCTTTAAAATTTTTGAATTCTAGTTCATTGATTTTAGGAGTAGGTCAAGAGAGGATTCAGATCATGACCATTCATGTGGTAAATTACATTCCTTCATTATTAGCATTCTTTTTGCACTAAATATGTATTCCTTATCAATGTTTCCCTGGGGGTTAGAGTGACACTGTTGGTAGAATTCTTCCCTACGGATAAGTCAGAATTCTCTTAGATTAAAGTAGACTCTTACTGACTCTAAACTACGACAAAACAAAACAAATGCTACCTTGAATTTCCTGAACTAATTTTCAAAACAAGATTAAATGCATTCAGAAGAGATCAAAGACATAACTCACCTTTCAATTTGACGTTTGTCCCATTTCTAGCTCTTGATCCCAAGCTCCAATGTAGAACCTATTGAAGTCAAACAAGGAACAAGCATGCAAGCTTCCAAACACCTTGAAGCAAATATTAAGTTCAAATATAAACTAGATACATTCCATGTCAAAAACTTATACAATACACAAGAAATGGGAAAAACAAGACAAGTTATTTTTATTACAAACTTGAAGAATGCTTACAAAGGTTGCTTGATGTCCAAGTCAATTCTCCAGCTCCAAGTGCTTCCTCCTCTAGCTATCTCCACAAAGCTACAAGATCATAAGTTTGATATCTCCAAGAGTCCTCCCCTTTGCTCATGGAATGCCTCTCTCTTATAGTGTGCGGTAGGGTTAACCAACAAGAGAGGAGGGTGGATCTTGGGAGAGTTAAGTGGATCATGCCTACTAATCACAAAAAGTGAGTTAGGATCGAATCAGGGGCAACAATCCTCAAAAATATCTCGAAAATCAAAATCCCACAAGCCATGGAAAAAAGGCTAAAAAAAGTGTACCGTGCCTCTAGAACAGAGCATAACGCGGTAGTACCACACGACAGATAAATAGCATAGCGTGGTAGTACGTACTACCGCGCAGCTAAAACTGAGCAAGGCGCAGTAGTGTAGGTAAATGAAGTCTTGGCTAGGTTGATTCTTGACAGGGTAGGTTTTCCTTCGAGAATCACTTATCATTTTTCTCTTTTGGGTGTTTTAAGCAGTAGGGGAAGTGTTGTCAACTCTTTTTGTGGCAGAGATGCGACACTGTGGAATATGGAGGTATAAAAGATGCCCCCTAAAGTGTGAGGTCAGAAGGGATTGATGGCTGAAAGACTTTACAAATACTGTACGGAGATAGCATTGAGGAGAGCGACAAGGAGCTTAAAAAGAAACAAAATGTTAGATATACTACCGAGGCGAGCATTCCCATGCTCAGAAACAGTTGACTCAAAGCATGGCTGCCGACCAATACATTGCAAATCCATGAGTATTGAGATGATATAGAAGGTGGATAGATCATGGCTACTATGAACAAGCGTAGATCCAATAGATAGTAATGACACAACCACGACCAATACAAAAAGTGGATCTGTTTGACAATACAAAGGATATCTTCAATGCAACCTGGACGCAATCAAGATACAAAGGTGCGCCCAGGGTCTTCTAACCGATCACAAATGATACAAATCTAGCCATGTGATTACAAAGTGTTGAAGTCGAACATGGTAGAAACCATTTGATTACCAGTCAATGATGTGAACCGTTAACAAATGCGAGGGAAATCACCAATGATGACGATGATCCCCAAGGTATCTGAAGTACATCTCAAAGAAATGTGAATAGATGAGTTGATGTCGAGCATTCGAGAGATTGTTCGATCAGACGTCAGTGATGTAAACCTACTGTCTAACACGAGGAAACCTGCCATTGAGGCATGCAGGTACCAAGGTACTAATGGTTAATCTCTAAGTCCAATTCTCGGATAGTGATTTGGCGTCGACGGGAATATACTCGTCGAAGGTGGGCCATAATGATTCCCACATCATCGACACAAAATCAGAGTGAACGATAGTATAAGATGATGAAACAATGGAGTATGTACTGACACAGCTGAGGCCTGACACAATAAACGACTCTGAATAATGCAACCCTTTGAACATATAACGACATGTAACAGGACTTGGCAGCAGGGATTATTGATAGCAGAGGATAGACACCAAATGAGTAGGCTCGTGGCCAGGGATACGACTCAGGACGATGACCATAACTCAGTGAAAAATAGATACCCATTATAGACAAGGGACAGACACATGCCATGTTCAAAGGTAACGATTGACAAGCTGCCAAAACAAACTTGAATTGTTCCCCATATTCCCCCGACATGATAGACGAGTATCTCTTTGTTGTTTTTCGAGATTGAAGAGGATAACAGATACTCGGTATAGCTCATCTCATAGATGAGTCCAATCTCACATGTTTTACGAACCTGATAAAGGAGTGGTTCGTCCCAAAGTGGGTCCTTCGATGTTAAATTTTAACGAGTCCAAGGAAGGAAAACTCGGTAGTTTTTCACATTTAGAGAGCCTGAAAAACTTAAAGGAGGCTCCATAATGTACTTTTTCGTAAATTTAGTCCCTTGATCCCGAAAAAGTGTAAAACAATTCCTGAGAGAACTCTCCCAGCCAAAATTGACTGAGGTATACCTTTCTCGTAAATAGTCTAGACGAGCCGAAAAAGGGGTATCCTATCACCGAATAGACGACCTTTCAAATGCTTTTACAAGTGTGAAAGAGTCAAGATCACTTGGAAATATTTTCAATTTTAGGGAGTCTGAAAAGAGCTTAACTATGGACTCCAATGGTCTTTTTCGTAATTTTTAATTATTCTGGTCGGAAAAGAGAATAAAATACAACCAGGATAATACTTTCTTCATCGTTTAACGAGCATGAGTAAAGCTGACCGAACTCGACACCATTTACTTGAGTTTGACAAGCACGAGATGGGTGAAAAAGCGCTTGGAATCTTTTTCAAGTTTTAATCTAGAGCACGAAAAAGATAAAGTAGGCTCAAAATGAAGGTCAAACAATAAATGAACGCCAGTGTGAAAATAATGTCTTTAAAGGAGATCCTGTCAATAAGTGCTCATGAAACCAGATATTAGTAATGCGAAATGGGTTTTATTTTAACTAGATAAAATAATGAGTAAAAAATGAGTGAAAAATCTATATAAAGGATGGGTAAAAATAGAAAGTTACCATTTCACTTGTGCATTTACCAAAAGAGGAGATTTTACCCATTTGAGGAGCAAAACTTCAAGAGTCCATATATGGAGATTCGGGGCACCATTTCAACAATCGTTTGTGCCAGGTAAGAGCTTTTAAGCCTCTCTTTCATTTCATCTATGAATAAATTGTTTTCAGTAGGAAAAAGTAATTTTTCGGGTAAGCCCTATTGGGAAAAATTCACCCTCCATAGTACCACGCGGGGTCCATATCGGGAAGCGCGGTACTGTGTAATAGTACCATGCTATTAGGTTAAATAGAGGCGTGGTATTGTGTAGTCCAATTTTACCCAGGCGCGATAGGAGCGAAAATTAAGATGAAAAAATCATTTTTTCTTAAATTTTTAACTAAGATCAAGTTTTTAAATAATTACTGAATGTTTCCCATGACCTTTTACAGGTGTTTGAAACTTTTTTGGAGCAAAATGGCCCATTGGAAAGAAAGAGAACACGAAGCGGATGATTTGGAGGCTGAAAATGATGAAGATACTTTGATTGCACTGCGGGAATGTGGTCTGTTAAAATTCTTCAAGACCAAGGGAATTCGTAAGCAGGCAAAGCTTCTTACCCACATTATTCAAATGTGGGACCCCGATATTCAGGCTTTCCAAGTAGGAGAACACATCCACTAAATTCAACTCGAGGACATTTATTTTCTCACAGGCCTCTCAAAAAGAGGAGCCCGGGTGAATTTTACTGGATACGCAGCCTCGGAGGCGAGCATAGATGCTTTGATTGCTCGTTACTGCCGTCAGGGTTCGGGGAAGAAAAGCGGCAAGTTGGTCATCAAAGACATTATAGAACTTACTATAAAAATCATTTTCTTCACCATCACACGTGCAGCAGGGAGTACGGGTTCCCATCAGGCATCCCATACACAGATGAATCTCGCAGTGGATTGTATGGCGGGAACAATATTCAACTGGTGTGATGCAGTGTTGACCAACCTCAATGAGCAAGTGAACAAGTGTAGGCTTGGAGAGAATTCTAAATTTGGTTATGGGAGCATCTTAGTCACTTTATTTTTGGCGAGGGTGTCATTGTTGTGCCCACAGATAGCTATGCCCCCCTGTCCACCTACCGAGCCATGGATGGATCGATGGAGTGATTATGCAGGACGTCTTGGGGGACCTCAGCGTTTGGATTTCGGTGAGGATTTCTTCTTGTGGCTCGAGGAACAGATAGTGATGATTGATGACTACCCCTATGTGGGGGTGGACTTCTGCGAGGACATAGACTTGGCACTTCCGGAATATGAGGATTGGGACAACTCAAGTATGACCTTCATGGATATATTTTTCTTTTTTAAATATATAATTTTTCTTTTTGTTCAGAATGTGTAAAAGACTTTAATGTATGTACGTGTGCATGTCGTAGATCGTGGACCACAGAGACCGGTAGGGTACTCGCCATTATGCCGAGGTGGTGTTGATCGCCAAGCCGCTCGAGACGAGGAAGAAGACAAAGATGAAGTGGGAGGGGTCGAAGAAATAGAGAGGAATTTGCAAGGTTTGACTCACGGTATTCCTGCTATGAGGGTGGACGACATCCCTTTGCATCTCCAGCGGCATACTCTAAGTGTGCCTAGGCGCATTGGCCGACTCCTTCGTAGGGTGGCTCGAGCTGTAGTGTGTTATCACCAGCAGCATGAGGAATCTGACGAGGGACATGATAGATCTCCCAGATCTCCTTAGATGGTGGTTTTTATCTTTTTGTGGCATGTATACGATATGTAGGCTTTGAGAGCCAAATTTTTGTATGGGATTTGGTCCCAAATTTTGTCTTTAAAGAACAAACTTTATGTATTTGGAAAAGCACTTTTATATACAGTGATATGGACCTATTTTCATGATCTATTTATTTACAATGACTTGTGTGTTTATTGTGATGTGTTTTTATGTATGGGAAAGATGCCAATCCAAAATGTAATTAGCTAATGAATCAGCTATACAATTGAATTCCCTTGGTACGTGTTGGTATGAAATGAAATTAAAAGATTGTTCCAAGAGGCGTACCCTTTGAAATAAACGAGGTAGGATAGGATCGTGAACTGTGTAAACACGATTCAAATGAGAAACCACGAGTTGGGAGTCTAAAAAGACTGATAGGGAGTCAATTTCGAGTGAAGCAACCTCCGTCAAGAGACCGATGACCATGGTACTCTGCGATATTGTTGGTTGCAGGACCCAAACAATTGGCTCCTGAAGATATCAACTCGCCAGTGGGAGAATAGATTACCCATGCTGCGGAAGCGAGATTCTGGGTATGTCGGCTTGCACCGTCGGTGAATCCGAAGTAGGCAGACATCTGCGCATAAAATCATGAGTCAAAGTAAGAATGGATACATAAGGTCCATGCGCACACCAAAAGATGAGTAAAAATAAGATAAGTACATTATGTACAAAAAGTGACCCGCGTAGAGTAACCTTACGCGTAGAAGCGTTTGAGGTAAAGCCCATTGCGGGGCCGTGCCAATGGCGTGCTATCACAATCGATGAGTTCATAAGCTCCTTTCTCCAAGACACGTTTTACAACAAAGTGGCCGTACCACATAGATTCTAGTTTTCCTTTTCCGAGTTTATCGTGCATTTGATCATATGTGAGTACGAGGTCACCTTCATTGAAAATCTGAGGTTGAACGGATTTGTCATACTGAGCTTTGACGCATTTTTTATGAGCTTCGTTGGCTAAAGCAGCGTCGCGGCGGGTTTCATCTAGCTTGGCTAGGTATAGAAACCGTTACTCTTCGGAAGTGGTGTGGGGAAGTGTTGATGTATATGTAACTTCAGAATGTATTTTATCTGTGTATTTTATATATATTTATTGTACCCTTATAAGAGATGTGTTATTCCTCTATAAGGAAGTGTCGTCATGTGGATTGACAAGTGTCGCAAGTGTGTGTACTTGCCGATGGGTTATTAGACCACCATGTGGGGTCGGACCGGAATTATTTATAATATAATGTGGATGTATCTAACTAGACAAGTCGGCCCCATAAGGTCACTGGGAAAAAAGGTGAGTATAAATAGAGATAGGAGATCTCTATTTTACTCACTCGAAAAAGTAACTCACTCTCACTCTCAGAAGTGGCACGCTAGTGAGGAAGAGGAGGATCATCTGCTAGGAGACTATCTCAGTGTTATTTGGTTGTATTTTGGATGAGCCATTGCTCTCTCTATCTCTGAGGAAGTTGTGGTGTTTTTCACCTTAGGGTTTTCCCCACGGAAACTCTGTGTCTCTTGTCTCCTATGCTTTTGATTCTTGTGATGCTTGTCATATTGTGATTGTCATGCATTGATATACTATATATGTTATTCTCTCAGCAAAGATCCTAGAGTATAATGAATTAATGCTCAAAATTTAACATGGTATCAGAGCTAACCTGAGAAGAAGACATTTTGCAGTGACGGAAGCTTCAGTTCCTTGTTTATTGGGTTTCTCTCCACATATTTTTGAAAACCAGTACAGTAGATTAACTGTACTCATCAAGGCGCACCTATCTGTCCAATCAGAATTCAGTTCTGAGCATTTTCAGATTTGGCCCTAAAAATTAGGGTTTCCACAAAAATAGGAATTTCTAGAATCTGAAGACACAGCTGGAAGCTCCTTGCCAAAATCGAAGGTTAGAGCTTTGGATCGAGAATTTTGGCTTGGTAGATCTCCGGGAAACTCAAACCCTAATTCAGGGCTCTCTCTAGTGAACCCGGGAGGACAAAAGGGAAATTCTGAAGGGCAAGACTTTGCTAATCTTAAATTATGAATGCACCAAGCTGATCAGCTCATTAAAGCACATCTTTCTATCCTTTCAGAAATTTGAAATTCACATTTTGAATTTTTAGGGATTCTTTGACAAACCCTAATCTGGGACCAAATCCAGTTTTCAACATTTCAAGTGGTAAGACCTAAATCTTTTATATTTCCATTTGAAGTACTCTTTAAGATGTCTCTCCACACCAAGCTTGAGGATAAGCTTGAAGGGGCTGATAACTTCTGAGCCTGGAAGTATAGGATTGGGTTAATCCTGGAAGAGAATGAGTTGGACTCATATGTGAAAGAAGACATCCCTATCCCAGAGGATGAACAGGCCAAGGTATTGCATAAGAAGAACTTGGTCAAGGCAAAGAGAATAATTGCTGATTCTATCAAAGACCATCTCATACCCCATGTGTCTTCTCTTAAGACACCCAAGGAGATGTTTGAATCTTTGACCAAGCTATTTGAAGGAAAGAACATAAATCGGAAGATGACCCTGTGGAACCAATTGAAAGGTGTGAAGTTCCAGAATGGAGAAACCATTCAATCTTATTTTTCAAGGGTCTCCCAGATCAAGGAACAACTAGAAGCAGTAGATGAAATGGTGGAGAATGGTGAAGTAGTGATGACCACTCTAAATGGCCTACCCAGGTCATGGGATTCCTTCATTCAAGGAATTTGTGCAAGAGAAGTTGATCTCCTTCAACAGATTGCGGGAAGAATGTTCTGAAGAAGAAGCTAGACTTATAGCTCATGAGGAAAAGATGGGAGGTGAAGATCAAGCTCTTGCAGCTCACACCAAAAGAAGCAAAACCAAGAAGGAGCACTCTCGCCACAATAGATCCCATCAAAAGAGTAAGAAGGCCGTAAGATGCTTCACATGCAATAAGAAGGGTCACTTTACTTCAGATTGTCCCAAGAACAAAAGGGATAATAACAACAACTCCAGTAAGAAGAAGAAGGGCAGTAAAAGAAGGTTTCATGCTCATGTTTCCGAAGATGATGAACCCCCAAAGAAGAAGGCTAGGGTAGAAAGTGATAGTGATGATGACTCATCAAGTGAAGAAGAGTATGTTCTGATCTCTGCTCTCACAGGTACTATCTCTCATGGTTGTAATGATTGGTTGATTGATAGTGGGGCTTCCAAACACATGACTAGGTTTAAGGAATCCTTTGTGAACCTATCTGAACATGAATCACCCCATAAGGTGAAACTTGGGGATGATTATCAATACCCAATCAAAGGAAGTGGTGAAGCCTCCTACAACCTAGATTCTAGAAAATATTTGAAGATGAAAGAAGTCCTTTATTTACCTGGGCTCAAGAAGAACTTACTCTCCATCTCTGCATTGGATGCAAAAGGTATGAGGGTTGCATTTGTGGATGGCCAAGTCCTAATGTGGCCAAAGGGAAAGAACATAGATGATGCAGCAGTGATTAGAGAGCAAGAGGGAGGTTTGTATAAATTGAAGGGACAACCTGAACATGCCATGGTGCATGAATCCATGGAGCCAAGTGAACTTTGGCATAGAAGACTTGCTCATATGCACTATAGATCACTTCCAATTGCAAGCAAGGCAGTAGAAGGTCTTCCTGAAATCAAGACCAAACATGAAGGTGTTTGCAAAGGATGTGCAAAAGGTAAGAACATTAAGAAGGCTTTCCCAAGCAGTGAAAGCAAGGCAAAAGACATCCTAGAAATCATCCACTCAGATGTATGTGGCCCTATGTCATCCAGTTCCCTGAGTGGGTATGTTTACTATGTCTCATTTATTGATGACTTCTCCAGGAAGACTTGGGTATACTTCTTGAAGAACAAAGATGAAGTGTTTGATAAGTTCAAGGAATTCAAAACCTTGATGGAGAACCAAACTGACAAGAAGATCAAAACATTCAGATCCGACAATGGTGGATAATTCACCTCAGGTGACTTCAAGAAGCTTTGCAGTGATTCAGGGATTAAGAGGGAGTTGACTGCTCCTTATAATCCTCAATAGAATGGAGTTGCAGAAAGGAAGAACAGAACTATCATGGAAGCAGCAAGGGCAATGCTGCATGACCAGGATCTACCCATGCATCTATGGGGAGAAGCAGCTAGAACAGCTGTATATGTGCAGAACAAAACACCTGACAAGATATTGGACAACAAGACACTAGAAGAGGTCTTTTCTGGTAAGAAACCTGAAGTCAGCCATCTCAGAATATTTGGTTGTCCAGTATACACTCATGTCCCAAAGGAAAAGAGGACTAAACTAGATCTTTCAGGAAAGAAGGGTATCTTTGTGGGTTACAGTGAAAACTCGAAGGCCTACAGAATATACTTTGTAGGGTTCAAGAAGATTGATGTTAGTAGGGATTTAACATTTGATGAAAACTCAGCATTCATCAAATCAAGGAAGGCATCTATCGAAGTTTATGAAGAACCTAGGGAAGCTAGATTTCAAGACACTATCATGACTGAAGCAATTCCATAAGTTGTTCGTGAGTCTGAAGATCTGCAAGAACTTGTAGATCCACCCCGTGAGGATAACTCGCACAAAAGGAAACCCGCATGGGCTAGATGGCTCATTCAAGATGCAGAGAGATTTGGCATTCCAGAAGAAGAACACAGAGCAAAGAAGAGAACCAGATCACATACTAGTTATGTTGCTTTACTCTGTGACATTATGAGCAAAGAGCCTTCCAGTTATGAAGAGGCAGTGGAAAAGAAAGAATGGAAGGATGCTATGGTTGAGGAATACCAATCAATAATGAAGAATGATGTTTGGGATGTTGTCCCAAGACCTAAGGAGAATTCTGTTGTGACTTCCAAGCCGATCTACAAAATCAAGCATGCTGCAGATGGCAGTATAGAAAAATACAAAGCAAGATTCGTAGCTCGTGGCTTCTCTCAGAAAGAGGGAATAGATTATGAAGAAACTTTTGCACTTGTAGCCAGGTATACTTCCATCAGATCAGTACTTGCCCTGGCTGCAGCTATGAAATGGAAAATACACCAGATGGATGTCAAGACTACCTTCTTGAATGGTGTAGTTGAAGAGGAAGTATATGTGGAACAACCACTCGGTTTCGAAATACATGACAAGGAGTCATATGTGTGCAAATTGAAGAAAGATTTGTATGGCTTGAAACAAGCTCCCAGAACTTGGTATGGTAGGATGGACAGTTTCCTATCTAGTTTGGGCTTTACCAAGAGTAAAGCGGATTCTAACCTTTACTACAAGGTTGAGGAAGGGAATCCTGTGATTCTACTCATGTATGTGCATGACTTATTTGTAACAGGAGATGACAGACTGATTGCAGATATTAAGAGGAAGTTTGCTGCTGAATTCGATATGAAAGATTTGGGAATGATGCACTATTTCCTAGGTATGGAGGTGTGGCAGAGTACAGGTGGGATCTTCCTTGGTCAAGGGAAGTACACAGTAGATATCCTGAAGAGATTTGGGATGATGGATTGCAAGGCCATGGCCACACCTATGGCATCGAATCTAAAGCTTCTATGTGATGCTTCATCTGAGCCAATTGATGTCTCTATGTATCGTCAGATGATTGGATCCTTGATGTACCTAACGAACACGAGACCAGACATTTTCTTTGCTGTGAACACATTGAACCAGTTTCTGACGGATCCGAGGAGTGTTCACCTGGTTGCTGTAAAGCATGTTCTAAGGTACCTGAAGGGTACAGTGGATTATGGGCTCAAGTATGAAGCGAATAAAAAGTTTAACCTGCAGGGTTATGTTGATTCAGATTGGGCTGGCAATGCTGCAGATAGGAAGAGCACATCTGGGTGCTGCTTCAGTATGGGATCATGTGTGATCTCATGGTTTAGCAGGAAGCAGTCCTGCGTAGCACTGAGTATAGCTGAGACAGAGTATGTTGCAGCCTGCTCAGCTAGTTGTGAGGCAGTATGGCTACGGAAGCTATTGTCTGAGTTATTTGATCTCCCATTGGATGCTATTGGTATCTTCTGTGATAACCAGAGTTGTGTGAAGCTGTCTGAGAACCCAGTGTTTCATGACAGGTCGAAACACATAGAGATCAAATATCACTATATCAGGGATATGGTGCAGAGAGGAGCCATGAAGCTCCTGTATGTTGCGATAGACGAGCAGATTGTAGATGTGCTGATGAAGCCACTATCCAGAGTGAAGTTTGAGTACTTAAGAGAGAGGCTTCGCGTTCTTCAGATCGAGGACACTTCGAGGAAGAAGTGATGGACACATTTGCTGAAGCCATTCCAAGCATGTTGGAAGGAGGATCCTTCACATGGCTGTGGATGTAAGCGCTGGATAATGAGCATCAGGATGATGTTCTGGTTTCTGCTTGGATATGATTAGTTGGATCATTTTTATGTATGTATGTATGCATCATGTTGGATGCTAGATATGATCAGTTGGATCATTTTTATGTATGTATGTACACATCATGTTGGATGCTGGATATGATCAGTTGGATCATTTATATGTACGCATCATGTTGGACGCTGGATATGATCAGTTGGATCATTTATATGTACGCATCATGTTGGATGCTAAATATGATCAGTTGGATCATGTGTATGTATTTTTGTATATGCATCATGTTGGATGCTTGGACCATGTATTTGTATATGTATCAGGTGGATCATGTATGGTGATATGTATCATGTATTTGTATTTGTATCAGGTGGATACATTGTATGATCAGGAGGATCATGTATGATGATATGTATCAGGTAGATACTTGGTATGCATCAGGTAGATGCATTGTATGATCAAGATGATCATGGATGACGAGCTTCAGGATGTTGCTCCAAATGACATGCAACAGGATGTTGCAGTGATGATGATCAGGATGATCATGGATGATGAGCTTTAGGATGTTGCTCCAGATGACATGCAGCAGGATGTTGCAGTGATGATGATCAGGATGATCATGGGTACATCAGGATGATGTATGATGAGTATCAGGTTGATACTCTATGGCTGTGGATCAGGTTGTGCAGATGAGCATGTAATCTGGTGCCCGGGAGATTTGCAGATAGTATTTCGAGGTTTTTCCTATGGCATGTAATTCAGTGCCCTGGGATATCTCGCAAATGCTCTTTCGAGGTTTTGCTCTGGAAGGATATATAATTCGGTGCCCTGGGAGATCTGCAGATAATCTTTCGAGGTTTTGCCTATGGCATGTAATTCAGTGCCCTGGGATATCTGGCAGATGCTCTTTCGAGGTTTTGTCCTATGGCATATAATTCGGTTCCCTGGGAGATCCGATAGGTTGGGCTGTGTGCCCATAATCAGTCCTGGGATGCTCTTGCGAGGTTTTTCCATGACCACATGTAATTCGTTGCCCTGGGAGATCCTATAGGTAGATTTATGTGCTCGTAACAGCCTGGGATGCTCTTGTGAGGTTTTGTGGTGAGGTCACATGTAATTCGTTGCCCTGGGAGATCCTATAGGTAGAGCTGTGTGCTCGTAACAGCCTGGGATGCTATTTCGAGGTTTTGTGACGCACGTAATAAGTCCTGAGGATTCCACAGTATGGCTAGTGATGATGAATACCTGCAGGTGGTGGGCCTACATCCAATATGAAAAAGGACTGGCTCTGTAGAAATTCCTATGACGAGTAGAGTCAGAGATTGGTTGAGATAGCAGCAGTAGTGATGATGATGATGACGATGCATCGATGATGATGATCCAGAAAAGAAGACTTGTCTAGCAGATCTGTGTTGAGAAATACCTTCCTAGTTAAGAGGGAGTGTTGATGTATATGTAACTTTGGAATGTAATTCATCTGTGTATTTTATATATATTTATTGTACCCTTATAAGAGATGTGTTATTCCTCTATAAGGAAGTGTCATCATGTGGATTGATAAGTGTCGCAAGTGTGTGTACTTGCCGATGGGTTATTAGACCACCATATGGGGTCAGCCCGGAATTATATAAAATATAATGTGGATGTATCTAACTAGACAAGTCGGCCCCATAAGGTCACTGGGAAAAAAGGTGAGTATAAATAGAGATAGGAGATCTCTATTTTACTCACTTGAAAAAGTAACTCACTCTCACTCTCAGAAGTGGTGCACTAGTGAGGAAGAAGAGGATCATTTGCTAGGAGACTATCTCAGTGTTATTTGGTTGAGCCATTGCTCTCTCTATCTCTGAGGAAGTTGTGGGGTTTTTCACCTTAGGGTTTTCCCCACGGAAACTCTGTGTCTCTTGTCTCTTATGCTTTTGATTCTTGTGATGCTTGTCATATTGTGATTGTCATGCATTGATATATTGTATATGTTATTCTCTTAGCAAAGATTCTAGAGTATAATGAATTAATGCTCAAAATTTAACAGGAAGTAGCTCTATGGCTATCTTAAGTGACTAAATTTAACATTCAATCAGTAAAATAGCTTCTAGGCCATACACCAGTTGGAAAGGTGTGAACCCAGTAGCACGTTTTACTGAGGTTCAGTATGCCCATAGTGCTTAAAATAGAGTTGAGTGCCAGTTGGATTTCTGAGTACCCACAATACGTCGAATCATTCGTTTCAGGACTTTGTTAATGGCTTCAACTTGGCCATTGGCTTGTGGGTAATACGGGGTTGAGTTTTCATGGCGAAAACCCAACTTGGCACTTAGTTCCTCGATCATATGGTTCCTGAAGTGGGAGCCATGATCGGTCACAATGGATTGTGGGACACCAAATCTAGCTATGATGTGATTGAATATGAATTGTGCTGCTGTTTTGCCGTCCTCAGCATAAGTAGGCATCGCTTCAGCCCATTTCGTGAAATAGTCGACAACTACTATGACATAGCTATGCCCCCCGGCTGAAGTGGGCTTACAGTGCATGAAATCTACGCCCCATTTGGAAAAGGGACCGACGACAATAACAGGATGGAGTGGAGAAGAGTGCAAGCGTGTTTTACTATGAAAGAATTGACACGGTGGACATTTCTTGACTATTTCAATGCAGTCTTTGAAAATTGAGGTCCAGAAATATCCTGCTCGTAGTATTTTCTAGGCCGTAGCCATCCCAGAGAGATGACCACCACATGCTCTAGCGTGGCAGTCATTAAGAACATGTTCCGCCTCATCTAGGGTCAAACAACATCCAAGAACGGTGTCGACACCACGTCGATAAAGAGTATCGTTGACTATGAGGTAGTATTTGGTGTGATGTCGGATGCGTCGACGTTCATCGCGAGTGAGGTCAGGGCAGAAGCGTTGGGTTTGGAGATATAATAGAATATCCCCGTACCACGGATCAGACGTGCTAATGAGGAACAACGATTCATCAGGAAGAGAATCGATGGGCTCGGATTGCTCAGTAGCACAGGGCAAGTTACAAATCAACTCAGCAAAGACCAAAGACTTCTTGGACTTGGCTTTGACAAATTCCAAGTCAAACTCTTCAAGGATGACGATCCAACGAGAATATTTTCCCCCAAGCACTTGGCGCATGAGGATATAATACATTGGATTGAAATTGGCTATAACAGTGGTCCGGTGGAGTAGAATGTAATGATGGAATCTCTGGACAGCGAAAACTGTTGCCAGAGCCAGTTTTTCAACATGTGAATAACAAGTTTCGGAGTCGAGAAGACTCTTACTAAGATAGTATACCACATGTTCTATGCCATTGTGGTCTTCCTGGACTAGCACCATACCGATGGTGGAAATTGAAGCTGCAAGATAGAGAATGTAATCCCGTGTGTAATCGGGGGGTTGGATCACAGGATCTTTGGTTAAGGCTGCTTTGAGATTATCAAAGTAACATTGGGCTTCATCGTCCCAGATGAAGGGAGTAGTCTTCTTGAGAATCCTCACATAGCCTTTTGTTATCTTGGAAAGATTACAGATGAAATGGTGTAGAAAGTTTGCATGCCCTTGAAAACTTTGAAGTTTTGGAATGTTTGTGGGGGAAGGCAGGGCTAAGATAGCTTCTACCTTCGCAGGATCTAAGCGTATCCCGCTTGTGGAGATTATGAATCCCAAAATTTTTCCGGCTTCTATGAAAAATATGCACTTATGTAGATTCAAATGTATATTGTAGCGATGGCACCTTTCGAAAATGGCACTTAAGTGATCAGGATGGTCATCCCAGGTCTGAGAGTGAGCGGGAAGATCATCAAGATATGGTCCTACGATATGTTTGATGTCGTGAAATGCGTATGACATCGCCCGTTGGAAAGTTGCCCTGGCGTTTTTAAGGCCAAAAGGTAACTTTCGATATGTGAAAATCCCCCAAGGTCAGATAAAGGCTGTTTTGTGCTGGTTGTTGATGTATATGTAACTTTGGAATGTATTTCACATATATGTATATTGTATTCCTATAGAGATGGTATTATTCCTCTATAAGGAAGTGTCGTCATTTATATTGTAAATGTCGCAACTTATTCTTGATGGGTTATTAGACCACCTTGTTGGGGTCGGCCCTATATAAGTCATGTGGGTCAAAGGGTTATTAGACCACCCTATTGGGGGTCGGCCCAGTCAGCATTATGTTATGTGGTTAAGTTCGAGCCTACATGAGTTAGGTAAAAAGGCAAGTCAAGTCAAGTATAAATAGAGTGCGGGAGGCACTCTATTTGCTCACTCACTTCTCACTCATGCACTCAAGGAGGAGTGACACACTTATGGAGGAGGAGGATCTGCTGCTAGGTTATGTCTATCTCTTGGTTGTATCATTGCTCTATCTATCTCTGAGGAAGTTATTGGGGTTTTTTACCTTTATGGTTTTCCCCAAGTAAATCTTTGTGTCTCTTGTGTGCTTGCATTATTTTCTCCATGATTGATATGTTGTATATATGCTGTACATGTTGTTCTCTTAGTTAAGCTCCTAGATCAGATTGAATTAGATTCTGAAAATTTAACATGGTATGAGAGCTAGCCTGAAAGAAGGCATGATATGGCATGTATGACACTTGTTGCACTTACGATGCTAGGGCTTGATATAGAAAAAACCAGTCGTCATAGCACTTTCACTATAAATCCATTTTGGAAAAGGTTTCGGATCTGAACTCATTACAGGTCGAAGATTAAATCTCCAGGTACCTTGTGTCCAAAGGACAAACTCTAATTCATTGTACTTTGTGATTTATGATCTGTACAATATAGGGTTTCTGCCTCTTCCAGATCTGAGTCAAACTCAGGTGACCTTTGGAAAAAGGTCATAACTTGGGCTAGGAAGATCCAAATGAAATTTCGTAAACTGTGACAAGTAGTACACAGACTGTACTATCTCAAAAACAAATTTCAGAGGCCGAAGTTGAACTAGTGACACGTGGCATGCCGTACACGTTCGCTCTCCTGTATTATCCCATAAACAGGTCACGTTGCGACACTTGGCATAAATCTCTCTCAGAGAGTCCAATGGAGGTCATACCTATCAATATGGAAAGATAACAGGGTGATCTATCTCAGGAAAAAAATTTAGAGGCCAAAGTTCAAACAGTGACACGTGGCACACCGTACAAGTTCGCTCTCCTGTATTATCCCATAAACAGGTCACGTTGCAACATTTGGCATAGCTCTCTCTCAGAGAACCCAATTGAGGTAAGACCTGTCAAGATGGAAAGAAAACAGGTCAGGCTATCTCAGGAAACTTTTTCAGACCCTGTGGATCAAAAAGTTCGGAGGTACACTAGAAACAATCAGGTACATATTTCTGTCAAAACAAAATTATTTTTGAGTACCTTCATTCATGGCTTCCAAAATTTAGGGCTTTGTAGAAAGTTGGAATTTTTGTAATCAGAGACCACGGCTGGATGCTACTCATCAAAATAGAAATTTAGAGACCAAGATCAGAATTTTTGGTTGGGTAGAAGGCCAGGCTTGTTCAGACCCTAGTTTGGGACTTTGATCAGAAAAGTGGAAAATTAGGGCTTCTGTAAAAATAGGAATTTTTGAAATTTGTGACCACAGCTGGAAGCTCCTCAGAAAAATAGAAGCTTAGAGATTTGGATCAAACCTTTTGATTGGAGATAAGAGTGGGCTTCATCAAACCCCAGTTCAGGGTCACATCCAGTGAATCCAGAAGTTTCAAAGGCAAAATTGAGGAGTGAAACTTTGCAGTTTTCAAATTCTAAATATACTAGCTTGATCAGCTCATCAAGGCGCATATTTCTATCCCTTCGGAAGTTTGAAAATTCAAAGTTTGAATTTTTGGGGTTTCTCTAACAAACCCATATCCAGCTCTAGGTCCAGTTCTTGCAAATCAAGTGGATTGGGTTAATCCTAGAAGAAGATGGATTGATCATCTGCATGAGTGAAGAAGTTCCTGTTTCAGAGGGAGATGAGGCTAAGGGATTACATAAGAAGATTACAAGCGATCTCGACAGGTATGACTCATCGAGGTATGTTTCGATATTTTTTCATGATTAAGTTTATGGTATGATTGTCTTCATGTTATTATGGTT
This sequence comes from Larix kaempferi, assembly GCA_027924585.1. Classification (NCBI taxonomy): domain Eukaryota; kingdom Viridiplantae; phylum Streptophyta; class Pinopsida; order Pinales; family Pinaceae; genus Larix; species Larix kaempferi. The sequence continues at coordinate 21,247,008 of BSBM01000997.1, forward strand.
AGTACAATCTTGATTTTATATTTGTCGTATCACCTTAACAAATTTATGAATGCATGATAGAAAATATTCATTGATTAGGGTGTTGACACTTATGATTGTACTAATGTATTATGGTGTTGGATGAGGTCTATGTTGTCTAATAACATGAAAGGTACACCAAAAAAGACAAATCGTGTTCTAGTTCAAGAACATATGATCATGATGACATGAGGACAAAGATTCATCCATTGTCATGGATCTCATAGAAGATCCATTTACGAGGTATGTATAACTTGGTTTTATAATGAGATATACAGGTTACTAGCACAAGTCATTGAAGAAGAACAAGAAGACATCATGTGAGTATGTTAGACATAACTAGCTAGCATGCTAATCCAGGTATGTTTTTCCTATATCAAGATAGAATCCTACCTTGTGTTAGGATCTTATACTATTGTTGATAATGATTATTCATGAAGTCATAGGTTTGAATAATCACAGGTTTTATGCATATTATATCTCTTATCTTGATTAATGATTCAACTAACCTGAAGAGTCATAGGTTTGAGTAATTACAGGTTTAGACATGTTATGTTTCTTATGATTTGACTAACCATAAGAATCCTACATAAACCTTGAATGCTAATACTTATTATTTTTGTTTGAAATGATCATGACTATACATGCTTGAGATTATTGTGTTTTAATAGTATACTAATGAATGTATGATTTTATATGAGTTCACAAGGATATCACAATCATGATACTAATAAGCATGCATAGGGACCAAGGATGAATATGAGTTCAGGAACAAGTAATTCAGGAAGCAAAGATCAAGAGGGAGTACACTCCAGTGGTTTATGCAAGGATGCAAATATTTAGAGGGAGTTGACCATCTCTCTACACTCCGCAACAGAAAGGTGTAGAAGAAGCTACTTCAGATTAGGACTCCAGCAGCTCCTGCAAGGAAGCGAAGACTCAGAGGGAGTCCACCCAACGAACAAAGAAAGATAAGTATTTTAATCATCATTTATTGCATATTTGTTTGTTTAAATAAAATTGTTCAATGATGTATATGCTCATGTTCCTAGACTTAGGATATGTATTGTGCATATTAGAATAGTTGCATTGATGAACAATATACTACTAATATACATGGGTAAGTGGCCTATGGAACTGTACAACATTCCATTGCTACTTATCTAGAATGAAACCTCTTTACTGACATGTTGGGAGTTGTGCACACTCTTAACATGTTATGGTAGAGATTGGAAGGCATCTAGAAAGTTATGGGATATGGATAAATGTTGTATTGAAGCATTGGCTAAGATAATTGCATGACTGTATGACGTATTTCCTTATGTGTAAGAATTTGTTCTGAAAACTATGAGATGTTTTCTAATCATGCAATTTAACTTGTTGTGTAGGAAAGATCGTATCCCATCTCCTACAAAAGAATAACTACAACATTTGTTCAGCAAAGATATTGAAGTTCCCAGGATCTGGGATGAAGAAATGGAATGCCATGATCCGTCGATCATGAAGAATGATGTTTGGGATGTAGACCCAAGACGTGAAGGGAAGTTTGTTATGACTTCCAAATGGATCTATCAGATCAAGCATGTTGCAGATGGTAGCATTGAGAAATATAAAAGTGATGAAATAGAAGATGCACCAGATGGATTTCAAGACAGCATGGTGTAGTCATTGTTAAGTTTAAACCAAATAGACAAACAAGATCTCTGAAAGAAACACAATCACAAGATAGACACACAATATACCCTAGGAAACCCTCATGGGGTAGAAAACCCAGCAAAGCTTTCCTCAATAAGATGATCAACCAAAATACAAGATGTGCTCCTTCTCCTTGACTCCTTAGCAGATCTCCCAGACTAGTGCGCACTCTTCCACAAGTGAGTGAGTTATCTAATGAGGAGTTCACCTCCTCTATTTATACTTGACTCCCAACTGACTAAAAGACCTAATGGGGCCGACCTCACCTGGAGAAGTCTAATAACCCCTAAAATATAACTGCAGGGCCGACCCACACAAGGTGGGTCTAATAACCCTAGTTAATACAAACCCTTGGAGGAATAAACATCTCCAGATACATGATAGGGTTACCTCGGAGGAATGAAACATCTCCGGAATAATAAAGTACAAATATAATATTCTTTGAAGTTACAATATTCAACACTCCCCCTTAACGAGAAGGATATTATAACAACATCTGCAAGAGCAAGGAGTCATCATATATGATACATCTATAAATCATCGGAAGCTTTCTTCAATTCATCTTCATCAGTAACTCAACCAGTTACTGGAATATCAATGTCAACAGTGTCGATATCACTACGATCATCGGCATCGTCATCAGCATCGTCATCACACGATCATCAGCATCGTCATCACACGATCATCAACATCGTCATCATACGATCATCAGCATCGTCATCACACGATCATCAGCATCGTCATCATATGATCATCAGCATCGTCATCAGCATCGTCATCATACGATCATCAGCATCGTCATCAGCATCGTCATCACATGATCATCAGCATCGTCATCACACGATCATCAGCATCATCATCATACGATCATCAGCATCGTCATCAGCATCATCATCATACGATCATCAGCATCGTCATCACACGATCATCAGCATCATCATCAGCATCATCATCATACGATCATATTCCTAGGATGATCAATCCTGCTCCTTTTAGGACATAGGTCCATGGATGATACAATCCAATCTACAGTTCTCAGAGACTTCAGTCTACAGATCAATTCTGGGACCTCAGTATGGGGACGATGCACTCCACTGCCTGTTCATTCAGGACTTCATTATCGGAGACCCAGTCTACGGTTCTATTCTGGGACCTCAGTCCGGGGACGATACAATCCCCTGCCTGTTCATTCAGGACTTCATTATCGGAGACCCAGTCTACGGTTCTATTCTGGGACCTCAGTCCGGGGATGATACAATCCCCTGCCTGTTCATTCAGGACTTCATTATCAGAGACCCAGTCTACGGTTCTATTCTGGGACCTCAGTCCGGGGATGATACAATCCCCTGCCTGTTCATTCAGGACTTCATTATCGGAGACCCAGTCTATGGTTCTATTTTGGGACCTCAGTCCGGGGACGATACAATCCCCTGCCTGTTCATTCAGGACTTCATTATCGGAGACCCAGTCTACGGTTCTATTCTGGGACCTCAGTCCGGGGACGATACAATCCCCTGCCTGTTCATTCAGGAATTCATTATCGAAGACCTCACGTCTTCAGCTCTCTTTAGGACTGAAAGTCCAGGGATGATCCAATCCCCTCAACTGTCCACTAAGGACTTCATTCTCGGAGAACTCACGTCTACGGCTCTCTTTAGGACTGAAAGTCCAGGGATGATCCAATCCCCTCAACTGTCCACTAAGGACTTCATTCTCGAAGACCTCACGTCTACGGCTCTCTTTAGGACTGAAAGTCCAGGGATGATCCAATCCCCTCAACTGTCCACTAAGGACTTCATTCTCGGAGACCTCACGTCTACGCCTCTCTTTAGGACTGAAAGTCCAGGGATGATCCAATCCCCTCAATTGTCCACTAAGGACTTCATTCTCGGAGACCTCATGTCTACGGCTCTCTTTAGGACTGAAAGTCCAGGGATGATCCAATCCCCTCAACTGTCCACTAAGGACTTCATTCTCGGAGACCTCACGTCTATGGCTCTCTTTAGGACTGAAAGTCCAGGGATGATCCAATCCCCTCAACTGTCCACTAAGGAATTCATTCTCGGAGACCTCACGTCTACGGCTCTCTTTAGGACTGAAAGTCCAGGGATGATCCAATCCCCTCAACTGTATTCTCATCAATACAAGTACAAGTATCCTCATCCATACAAGTACATTAATCAATACATGTATCATCATCTAGCATCAACAGCATGTATACATCATACATCGAAAGCATGTGTCAATCATCAAAAGCATGTACACATTCATCATCAAAAGCATGTATTCTCACTAATGCATCTATCATCACAAGCATGTATACATCTGTTATCAAAAGCATGTATTCTCATTAATACATCTATCATCACAAGCATGTAGCATGTATTCTCACTAATACATCTATCATCAAAAGCATGTATACGTCTAACATCAAAAGCATGTATTCTTACTAATACATCTGTCATCACAGTCATGTATACATCTATCATCAAAAGTATGTTAACATCAAAAGCATGTATTCTTACTAATACATCTATCATCACAGTCATGTATACATCTATCATCAAAAGCATGTATTCTCACTAATACATCTATCATCACAGTCATGTATACATCTATCATCAAAAGCATGTATTCTCACTAATACATCTATCATCAAAAGCATGTATAAGTAAAACTAAATAGAATAAAGTAGTCCTAAATCTAACTATTTCTAAGTGACTAGGTGAAGTCTCATTATTGATGAGACTTGCTTGTCATCAGGAATCATGCTACTCCCCCTTTCTAGGAGAGTCCTTTCGAACTACACCAAGCTTGTCTCGAAAGTATTCAAATTTCACACGAGACAGTGGTTTGGTCAGGATATCAGCAATTTGATCTTCAGTGCTCACATACTCAAGCTTGATAGCTCCTTTCTGCACCATATCTCGAATATAGAAGTATCGGATCTCTATGTGTTTTGACTTATCATGGAACACAGTATTTTCTATCATTTTGATGCAGCTTTGATTATCACACATAATCATAGTGGGATCCATTTCTAAGTCAAACACTCCAGATAACAGTTTCTGAAGCCATACTGCTTCATAGCTGGCAGAGCAAGCAGCTATGTATTCTGCCTCAGCAGAGCTGAGGGCCACACTAGATTGTTTCTTGCTGAACCAAGAGATCATGGCAGATCCAAGGCTATAACATCCACCTGAAGTACTTTTTCTGTCTGAGACACTGCCTGCCCAATCAGAGTCTGAGTAACCATGCAACTTGAGTTCATGACTTCCATCATAGAGTAGACCAAAATCTAATGTACCTTTTAAGTACCTCATTACATGCTTTGCAGCTATTAGATGAACCTTTCTGGGTTCTACTAGATACTGACTTAGGGTATTTATAACAAAGCATATATCTGGCCTAGTATTTGTTAAATACATTAGTGACCCAATGATCTGTCTATATAGAGTTAGGTCCACTAATTCTGATGAGTCATTAACCAAAATCTTCAAGTTGGAGTCCATGGGAGTGGCCATGGGTTTACACTCCAACATGTCAAATCTTTTCAGAATTTCTACAGTATACTTACCTTGATTTAGAAAGATTCCTCTTGGTTCTTGCCACACTTCTAAGCCTAAGAAGTAGTGCATTAATCCGAGATCTTTCATCTCGAATTCTGAAGAAAGCTTCTTCTTGCTTTCAATAATTTGTTTCTCATTTCCAGTTAGAAATAGATCATCTACATATAATAAAAGTATAACTGGTTCATCATCCATCACTTTGAGATAAAGGTTTGGGTCAGCTTTACTTTTGGTAAAGCCCATGCTAGTTAAGAAATTGTCAATCCTTCCATACCAAGCCCTGGGAGCTTGTTTCAACCCATATAATGCCTTTTTCAGTTTGCATACATGAGTCCTTCCGTCATTTACCTCAAACCCTTGTGGTTGCTCTATGTAAACTTCTTCTTCAATTACACCATTCAGAAAAGTTGTCTTAACATCCATTTGGTGTAATTTCCACTTCATCATGGATGCAAGAGCCATGATAGTTCTAATTGAAGTGTACCTAGCAACTGGTGCAAATGTTTCTTCATAGTCAATTCCTTCCTTCTGAGAGAAACCTCTGGCTACAAATCTTGCTTTGTATTTTTCAATACTTCCATCCGCAGCATGTTTTATTTTAAAGATCCATTTGGAAGAAACCACACTTTTATCTTTTGGTTTGGGAACTATATCCCAAACATCATTTTTCATTATTGACTGATATTCTTCAGTCATTGCTTCTACCCATTCTTTCTTTTGAGCTGCCTCTTCATAGCTAGTAGGTAGTTGATCCACAAGATCACACATCAGGGCCATATAGTTGGACACTAGCTTTGGTTTCTTCCTTTCTCTAGTGGAGCCTTCAGGAGCACCATATCTTTCTGCTCCTTGAATAATATCTCTAGCCCATGCTGGTCTTCTTTTCCTAGATAATTCTGCAACAGGAGGTTCTTGTGGTTCCAGCATGTCATGATCCTCTGGTATGTCCTCTTCAGGGATGTGAACAGTCTCTGAGATTCTGGGAGATGTATCTTCTTCATAAACTTCTTCAAGTTGACACTTTCTAGATTTCTTGAGAGCTGCTTCCTCATCGAAGGTTACATCTCTACTTATTTCTATATGATGGAAACCTGGTATGTAGATTCTGAAGGCTTTGGAAGTTTCACAATAACCAACAAACATTCCCTTCTTACCTGAGGGATCCAATTTGGATCTCTTTTCTTTTGGAATGTGGATGTACACAGGACACCCAAATATTTTGAGATGACTTACCTCAGGCTTCTTTCCTGTAAAGACTTCTTCTGGAGTTTTGAAGTCAAGAGCACTATGAGATAGTCTATTTTGTACATATACTGCTGTCTTGGCTGCTTCAGCCCATAGATACATGGGAAGGTCTTGATCATGTATCATAGTCTTTACAGCTTCCATGATGGTTCTATTTTTCCTCTCAGCTACCCCATTTTGTTGGGGATTGTAAGGAGTGGTTAGTTCCCTTTTGATTCCAGCTTCTTTACAGAAATCTTCAAATTCCTTTGAAGTATATTCTCCACCATTATCTGTTCTGAGAATCTTGATTTTCTTGTTTGAGAGGTTTTCTATTAAAGCCTTGAACTCTTTGAATTTTCCAAAGACTTCATTCTTACCCTTTAGGAAGTATATCCAAGTTTTTCTTGAATAGTCATCAATGAATGAGAGATAGTATTCAAACCCACTTAGAGATGTGGTAGGCATAGGTCCACATACATCTGAGTGTATTAGTTCTAGAGAACTCTTAGTCTTTGTTTCACTTTTCGGAAAGGGATTCTTGATATTCTTCCCTTTCTTACATCCTTTACATGAGCCATCATGATCAACCTTCAAGTCTGGCAAACCTATAACCATCTTACTCACATAGGGTAAAGCTTTATAGTTGATGTGAGCTAGTCTTCTATGCCATAGCTCACTGGGACTAGAAACTTCATGAGCAAGGGCAGATTCTGGATGACCCTTGAGTTTATAAAGTCCTCCTTCTTCTTCACCAATGACAATTGCATCTTTGATTGATTTTCCTTTGGTCCACATGAGTACTTGACCATCTATGAAGGCTACTCTAAAGCCTTTCTTGTCTAGTGCTGAGATAGAGAGTAGATTCTTCTTTAACCCTGGGACATATAATATTTCTTTCATCTTTAAAGGTGTTCCTGAATCAAGCTTGTAGCTTGCTTCACCAATTCCCTTGATGGGATATTGATAATCATCTCCTAGAGATACCTTTTGGGGTGAAGACTTCTCTTCAATCTTGGAGAGAGTTTCCTTATGACCTGTCATGTGCTTTGAAGCACCACTGTCAATGAGCCAAGTGCCTTCACCAGGAGACACAGATCCAGAGAGAGCAGAAAATAGTACATATTCTTCTGGTTCTTCTTTCTTTACTTTAGATCTTTTCTTTTGAGGCCTTTCCTCCACTTCTTCTTCTTCTTCTTCTTCACTGTCATCTTCTGCCATATGAGCATGATGTCTTTTGTGAACAAACCTTTTCTTCTTCTTCTCTGGTAGGGTACAGTCTCTGGCATAGTGTCCTAGCTTGAGACAATTGAAGCAATGGACTGTGGAGATGTCTCCCCCTTTCCTTTTGAATCTATGAGAGGGTTGAGGCCTTTTGTGGTTTACTTTCTTGAAGTAGCCTCTCTTTCCTCTTTTGGTGTGGGTGGCCAAAGCTTGATCATCCTCTTTGAGAAGTGCTTCTCTGTTGGCAACCCTAGCCTCCTCTTGAACACAATCTTCCCATACTACATCAAACTTCATACTTTCTTTTCTGGCACACATAGTTTGAATGAATGACTCCCAAGGTCTAGTGAGACCATTTAGAGTTGTCATCACTAGTTCATCTTCATCAAGAGTATCACCAATGGCATCTAGTTCCTCTTTGATTAGAGAGACTCTTGAGAAGTAGTCTTGAATGGATTCTCCTTTGTGCATCTTGGTACTCTTCAATTGAGTCCTTAGATTCATCTTTCTGTTGATGTTCTTTCCTTCATACATTCTTCCTAGGGCATCATACATTTCCTTTGGAGTCTTCTTGGAAGACACTTGGGGAATCAAGTGGTCTTTAATGGAATCAGCTATGATTCTCTTTGCCCTAATCAAATCCTTCCTGTGTTTTTCTTTGGCTTCATCTTCTTCTGGTTCTGCAACTTCCTCCTTGATATAATGAGCAAGATCATTCTCCTAAAAAATGAGACCAATTATGTATTTCCATGCCCGGAAATTCTCTATGCCTTCTAGCTTGTCTTCAAGCTTAGTATTTGGAGCCATCTTCTCTTGGGGGAGTCCAAGAGACAGAGTAGACTTACCTGGGAAGTTACTTTTCACTTTTTCGGAATCTGGAACAGAATTTTATCGCACTTTTGGTATAATTAGGGTTTGGATTTCCCGAAGTTCTACCCAACCAAAAAGTTCGATCTATAGCTCAAAAGAAAGGTATTGAAGAGAGCTATCCAGCCATGCAACCAAAAATCAATAATACCAACTTTGGGCTGAAAACCCTAACTTCACCAAAGAGAGAGAAAGAGGTATTCTTACCTTGTGAAAGATGTCCTATTCAGTCTAGCTCTGATACCATGTTAAGTTTAAACCAAATAGACAAACAAGATCTCTGAAAGAAACACAATCACAAGATAGACACACAATATACCCTGGGAAACCCTCATGGGGTAGAAAACCCAGCAAAGCTTTCCTCAATAAGATGATCAACCAAAATACAAGATGTGCTCCTTCTCCTTGACTCCTTAGAAGATCTCCCAGACTAGTGCGCACTCTTCCACAAGTGAGTGAGTTATCTAATGAGGAGTTCACCTCCTCTATTTATACTTGACTCCCAACTGACTAAAAGACCTAATGGGGCCGACCTCACCTTGAGGAATCTAATAACCCCTAAAATATAACTGCAGGGCCGACCCACACAAGGTGGGTCTAATAAACCTAGTTAATACAAACCCTTGGAGGAATAAACATCTCCAGATACATGATAGGGTTACCTCAGAGGAATGAAACATCTCCGGAATAATAAAGTACAAATATAATATTCTTTGAAGTTACAATATTCAACAGTCATATATGTGTGCAGAACTTGGTATGGTAGGATAGACAACTCTCTATCTAGTTTGGGCTTTACCAAGAGTAAAGCGGATTCCAACCTTTACTACAAGGTTGAGGAAGGCAATCCAGTGATACTACTTTGGTATGTGGATAACCTGTTTGTTACAGGTGAAGATAGATTGATTGCCGACACGCAGCGGAAGCTTACTGTCGAGTTCGAGATGAAGAACTTGGGGATGATGCACTATTTGTTTTTGGCATGGAGGTGTGGCAGAGTGCAGATGGAATCTTCCTTGGTCAAGGGAAGTACACAGTAGATATCCTAAAGAGATTTGGGATGATGGATTGCAAGGCCATGGCCACACCTATGGCATCGAATCTAAAGTTTCTATGTGATGCTTCATCTGAGCCAGTTGATGTCTCTATGTATCGTTAGATGATTGGGTCCTTAATGTACCTAACGAACACGAGACCAGACATTTGCTTTGCTGTGAACACATTGAGCCAGTTCCTGATGGATCCAAGGAGTGTTCACTTGGTTGCTGTAAAGCATGTTTTGAGGTACCTGAAGGGTACAGTGGATTATGGGCTCAAGTATGAGGCGAATCAAAAGTTTAACCTGCAGGGTTATGTTGATTCAGATTGGGCTGGCAGTGCTGCAGATAGGAAGAGCACATCTGGGTGCTGCTTCAGTATGGGATCAGGTGTGATCTCTTGGTTTAGCAGGAAGCAGTCCTACGTAACACTGAGTACAGCTGAGGTTGAGTACGTTGCAGCCTGTTCAGCTAGTTGTGAGGCAGTATGGCTACGGAAGCTACTGTTTGAGTTATTTGATCTCCCGTTGGATGCTACTAGTATCTTCTATGATAACCAGAGTTGTGTGAAGTTATTCGAGAACCCAGTGTTTCATGATAGGTCGAAACAAATAGAGATCAAATATCATTATATCAGGGATATGGTGCAGAAAGGAGCTGTGAAGCTCCTGTATCTTGCGACAGACGAGCAGATTGCAGATGTGCTGATGAAGCCACTAGCCAGGGTGAAGTTCGAGTACATCAGAGAGAGGCTTGGCGTGCTTCAGATCGAGGACACTTCGAGGAAGAAGTGATGGACACATTTGCTGAAGCCACTCCAAGCATGTTGGAAGGGGGACCCTTCACATGACTGTGGATGTAAGTGCTGGATGATGAGCATCAGGATGATGTTCTGGTTTCTGCTTGGATATGATCAGTTGGATCATTTTTATGTATGTATGTATGCATCACGATGGATGCTGGATATGATCAGTTGGATCATTTTTGTATATGTATGTATGCATCATATTAGATGCTGGATATGATCAGTTGGATCACTTATGTATGTATGCATCATGTTGGATGCTGATGGATACATTGTGTGGATCATGTATCTTTGTATGATCAGGTAGATCATGTATGTTGATGGATACATTGTGTGGATCATGTATCTTTGTATGATCAGGTAGATCATGTATGTTGATGGATACATTGTGTGGATCATGTATCTTTGTATGATCAGGTAGATCATGTATGTTGATGGATACATTGTGTGGATCATGTTGCTATGTATGTATCAGGTGGCTACTTGGTGTGCATCAGATGAATGCATTGTATGATCAGGATGATCATGGATGACGAGCTTCTCCAGATGACATGCAGTAGGATGTTGCAGTGATGATGATCAGGATGATCATGTGTACATCAGGATAATGTTTGATGAGTATCAGATGATACTTTGTGGCCGTGGATCAGGTTGTGTAGGTAACCATGTAATTTGTGCATTGGGAGATTTGCAGATAGTCTTTCGAGGTTTTGCCTATGGCATGTAATTCGATGCCTTGGGATATCTGGAAGATGCTCTTGCGAGGTTTTTCCCTATGGCATGTATTTTGCTCCTCGGAGATCTGGACAGGATGAAAAAGGCCTCAGATGCTTCAGCCAGGTTTTTCCATGACCACATGTAATTTGCTCCTGGGAGATCTGGACAGGATGAAAAAGGCCTCAGATGCTTCAGCCAGGTTTTGTGGTGAGATCACATGTAATGTGCTCCTGGGAGATCCAACAGGTAGAGCCGTGTGCTCGTAACAGCCTAGGATGCTTCAGCCAGGTTTTGTGATGGGTCACATGTAATGTGCTCCTGGGAGATCCTACAGGTAGAGCTGTGTGCTCATAATAGCCTGGGATGCTGCAACCAGGTTTTGTGACGCACGTAATAAGTCCTGAGGATTCCATAGTATGGCCAGTGATGATGAAGACCTACAGGTGGTGGGCCTACATCCAGTATCAAAAAGGACTGGCTCTGTAGAACTTCCTATGACGAGTAGATTCAGAGATTGATTGAGATAGCAGCAGTAGTGATGATGATGATGACTTGATGACGATTATCCAGTGACGATGATCCAGAGAAGATGACTAGTGCTAGAAGAACTATGCTGAGAAATACCTTCCTAGTTAAGAGGGAGTGTTGATGTATATGTAACTTTGGAATGTATTTCACATATGTGTATATTGTATTCCTATAGAGATGGTATTATTCCTCTATAAGGAAGTGTCGTCATTTATATTGTAAATGTCGTAACTTATTCTTGATGGGTTATTAGACCACCTTGTTGGGGTCGGCCCTGTATAAGTCATGTGGGTCAAAGGGTTATTAGACCGCCCTATTGGGGGTCGGCCCAGTCAACATTATGTTATGTGGTTAAGTTCAAACCTACATGAGTTAGGTAAAAAGGCAAGTCAAGTCAAGTATAAATAGAGTGCAGGAGGCACTCTATTTGCTCACTCACTTCTCACTCATGCGCTCAAGGAGGAGTGACGCACTTATGGAGGAGGAGGATCTGCTGCTAGGTTATGTCTATCTCTTGGTTGTATCATTGCTCTATCTATCTCTAAGGAAGTTATTGGGGTTTTTTACCTTTATGGTTTTCCCCAAGTAAATCTTTGTGTCTCTTGTGTGCTTGCATTATTTTCTCCATGACTGATATGCTGTAGATATGCTGTACATGTTGTTCTCTCAGTTAAGATCCTATATCAGATTGAAGTAAATTCTGAAAATTTAACACTGGTCAGCTGGGAGGATATCGATATGATTATAGCCAGAAAAGCCATCCATAAATGAAAAGATGACACTCTCGGCACAGTTATCAATGATGGTCAATGAACGGAGTTGGGTAGTTCTCCTTTGGACAAGCTTTGTTCAAGTCACGGTAATCGACACAGACTCTGATCCTTCCCTGTTTCTTGGCTACGAGAACAATGTTAGATACCCATTCTGTCAATGGGATAGGATAGATAAAACCAGCACGCAAAAGTTTTTCAACTTCTGCTTTAATAGCGGCTGCCTTACGAGGATGAACGGGTCAAAGTTTCTGCCAAACAGGTCGGGTGCCAGGGAAGGTTGGAATTTCATGGACCACAATCGAGGGATCTATTCCTGGCATTTCTTCATAACTCTAAGCAAAAACATCGCGAAAGGTTTTGAAGTAGGTACTATAGAACTCCATTTCAAGGGGAGTACAAGTTTTGCCAATATGTATGTTTTCCACGATACCAGGCTTCACTGAAATATCTATGGGAGTGGCTGCCATAAGGTTAGCCAAGTTTCCTTCGGAAAATACTTCATCGAGGGAAGTGGGAAACTTGGTTTGAACCATCCCAAGTGAAGTACTAGGTTTTATATTGGGCTCAAGTGTCAGAATGGTGGGGAATGAAGATCGATGATGAAAATCTCCCCATGGTGGCTCATCACCGCACATAACCTCCATAATTGATTCGTCAGTGGGAAAAATCAAATTGAGAGGATCGATAAGTGGTGGGTATGAATGAGTCTCAAATGAGAGCTGTGGCATGGTGTGCTGGGTAGAACAGTCGACCCAATCGGTGGCTGATTGGATCGCTTCATACGTTGTGAGGTTTCTATTCAAAGGCATAGAGTTGCCGTAGTCATCAATATGAGAGGGACTCGGAATCACCCATGAATCACTGGAAGGGGTGACATTTGATGAAATCATGTTGACTGGTTGAACATGGGTCCCCAGCTCTGGAAAAAATCCAATAAGGGAAGAATCCTTCATGAGACCAACACCAATGTCTTGGAACCGGTACTGAGGTTGATCCAATAACGGGACGGTGTTGGCGGAGTTCGGATGAGAGTCTGGGATATAGTAATCAAGTTGATCAATGGTGACAATTTTCTCTTCATGAGGAAATTGCACAATCTGGAAGACTGTAGATGCTATGACGGTCATGGCATAAAACCAGTTCCGACCAAGTAGAAGATTGTAATCTAATGGTGCATCTACGACTTCAATGTGTACGGGTACTGTTTTTCCCCCCAGTTCAACACCAATTGAGGGAATGAGTCCATAAGGTTGAAAACCGTGTCCATCAAATTCCCTGAGAGTAGTGGGAGAAGTCGTAACTTTGGGTGAGCCTAAGGCTCTCTAGCAATTCAAAGACATGATCAACATGGAGGCACATTCATCTAAAATAGTGCGATGGATGCTATTTCCACGGATTTTTGTATGAACCTAGAAGTCTAACTGGTGAGAAAGCCGAGGTTTGGCGTGTTCCAAGTTAAACATAATAGAGTTTGAAGTATATGGATCCATTGCCCCCAGTGCTGAAAGTAAGGTTCTACGCTGCGTGGGGCAGTGTTGAATAACCTCAAGAGTCGACATGGCGCAAGGTGCTTGAGCTAAATCCTCAACAATGTTGTAATTTTGGGCAGCTCGCGCATTGGGATTAAATGTCGCCTTTCGTATGGTGCCCTTGGGTGGGCGTAGCACTGTGTCCGTAAGTGGTCTCTCGATATGGAGATGGCCAGTAGGGGAAGGGATAGGAGTTAGATCTTCAATCGAAGATTTGCCTTTGGATATCTCGGATTGTTTGTTTGAACTTGGAGGGTTCTCATATGTCTTTGAACGAGTGGTTATATGAATCTCCTCATTACTCATCATTGGGATTTCACGATTTGTGGACGTCTCTCCGCGAGTTGGGTCAGTCGAGTTGCTCCCCTATGGGGTTTCTTGGGCAACCATCTGCTATTTTTGTTGAGGGAAAGGGTCAGTTAACACTGCCGGGTGAGAGGATCCTTTAACGAACTTGTTGACTTCATCCTTGTAGGGATAGTCACGTGTGTAGTGATCATCTTGACAAATTAGGCAGGGAAACTTAGCCTTTCGACGTGGTTTCTGGTCGTTGTGGGTGGGTTGTGGCTTGGGGTTTTCCTGTTGGTTCTTCTTAGATTTACCACGATTGTTTTTCTTCTTTCCTCCGGATGGTTGTGACGTAGATTGAACTGCGTTCACTTTGGAGGAGATAGCAGGAGAAGTAGTAGCTTTTGAAGCAGCCTGAGGTAGAGCGGGGGAAGCAGAAGCTTGTTGTCCCGTCGAGTTGGTAGTAGGATGAGCTTTGACCGAACCGACAATACCATCAATGGGGGGTTTAGTGGTAGGTTTTGTTGGCTTAGTGGTAACACGGGCGGCATGGGGAAGACATTCGTGTAAAGTTCCGGATTGGGTGTATACCAAATCCATGTACTGAGCTACCGAGATGGCTTGTTCTTCTGTAACCTGCCCACGCATAGCGATATCTCTGGCTATGGGAGGCAGAAAGGATTTCATGAACCAATCAGCAAGTAGCTAATCCAGAATGGGTGCCTTGATTAGCCTACGGCATCGACGCCACTCATGGATGTGATCCGAAATGTGTGTAGAAGTGGTTTGACGCAATGAGGTTAACAATTCTGTTCCAGTCTTGTACCAGATGGGGAGCTGAAAATGGGTCAAAAACTGCATAGCCAAGGTGTTGAAATCATGGAAAGAGTGTTGTGGCAGCTCGATGTACCATTTTTTTGCCGTGTCGGTAAGCGTACATTGGAAGAGCCGTAGTCAAATGGAATCGTCCATCAAGGAGTTGGATGAACACCAAAGATGGAAGGTCATTACGTGGTTCTTGGGGTCTTCCCCAGGCTTAGCATCAAACTTAGGAATGTCCGATGGAAGTTTGGCTGGAATGGGTGGCCAGTGAGGTTCATGCCATATGGGATTGTTAATGAGCCTCGACAAATCGGGTAAGTCTACCATGGCCAAAAATGGAAGTTGACGATTAGTTTGCAGGTATGAGTAATAACCGTGTGGTGCAGAGAAACCTGGGGGGCCCTACATAGCATACTGTTGTGTGTTATACCCATATGTGTTTCCCAGGGGATACTGCTGGAAGTTCTGTGGGTAGTAAGCCATTTGGTTAGCCGGTTGATGGATGTTCTGCTGAGTTGGGATGGTAGGTATGGTGCCCTAGGGTTGCTGAAACCCAGGGATGGTTGCTGCTTCTGGTTGGGAAAAAGCTCCTTGGAGTTGTTGTGTTCCAGGAATGGTACCACTATATTGATTAAGTGGAGGGTTTTCCATAGCAGGGTTGGGGGGTGGTTGCGACAGTGGTGTCAATGGAAGGTTCGTTCCTACTTGAGGGATGAGTGGAAATTGAAGGGATGGGTTCCATGGAGTTGTAGCAGCTGAAGGATAAGGGAAACCGGAGTTCAAGTTGGGGGGAATCTGAGATTGCCCGCCATCTGGGTTCCAGTTTCCAAATAGTGAGTAACCCCCACTCTGTGGGATTTGAGGTTCCCAAGAAGGAAGCATACCTGATAGGGGATGTTAAGGATGAGGTCCGGTTGGAAAATCAGTATAAGTTTGTTCGCTTCCAGGTGTGTTGTACATACCATACTGAGCAGATGCTGCTGGTTGGGAGGGTTGTTGGATGGAGCCAATGGGTTTCCCTCCAGCAGATGGGTTGGATGGCCCTATAGGAGGAGGTTGTTGACTATGAACTGGGTTCCCAACAAAGGGTTGTCCTCCAGCTGGTTGGGTTGATGGCCCACTAGGAGGAATTTGTTGACTAGGAATGGGGTTCCCAACAAACGATTGACCTCCAGCTGGTTCGGTTGATGGCCCACTAGGAGGAGGTTGGTTGTTGGAGTTGGGGACCACGACAGCCGGTTGTCCACCTCCTGAGATAGTGTAGATAGTGGCCGAAGGTGACCCTCCAGTCAAAACAGAAGATCCAGTAGTATGACTTGGTGTTCTTCTATCGCTAGCCAAATACGACAGTGTCGTTTGGCCAACGGCACCGAAAATGCTGATTTGTGGAGGGGGTCTTCCATATCTGACAGGCGAGGACAGAGCAAAAACTGGGTTATCCCTCATAGAATGTGTGCCAAACATGGGTGATGGCAACAAATGTGGGGAATTTAACCGAGGGGTATCGGGGGTATCATCCATAGCGTGTTCAATGATAGGAGGACCATCAAAGACTGGGTCCGATTTCATGTCCTGGAAAGGGTTTTCGAGGTCCGACGGGAACCTAGGTATAGTAACATTTGAAGGTCCAGAGTCGTCTGCATAGGAGTGATGAAACTCTGTGCTAGACGGGATGTTGGGATTCCGATAGTCAGGAGGACGAGTAACAGGGGGATATCTAGAGGCTGTCGAGAGCATTTTCTCTCTGTCGCATTTAAACTGTGCCGATGCTAATGGGGAATTTGCTAGACTAACCATACTAGACTGAATGGAGGCCATGATCTCATGTCCCGAAGGGAGGTTGGGGAGAGATATGGTACGAGGTACGTTGCTGGAAGAACTGGTTTCCTGCAGATGAACGCTGGATGGCATGGTGATAACAGGCAGATGCTCTGCCTGGGAAGTGATGAATCCATAATTAGGTTCAAAAGGTGTGTGAGGAAGTCAAGTATCTTCAATAATTTCAACATACCCGCCCGGGACTGAAATCAAGCCAGGTATATCCTAGTCAGATCCTTCGGTGGTGCAATAGATCCATCTGTGTCATCGTGAAAAGTTTCTGGTGGAAGGGAGGTGTTCACATTAGGTAGAAGGATGACCTCTGGTCTAGTATCTTGGGTTGTACTAGATTCAGCTGCTGTAATGTTGTCCACTATGGTAGATATATCTAGAATAACAGTGGGTGAAGTGACAGTGGTAATATCAGATATGCTAGTGGTTGCAGAAGCTACAAGAGATTCTGAGAATGTGCTGTGAGTAATGGTTACAGACAGAGCTAAAGATGTAGTATGTATTGGCGGTGGAATGTTCCCTCGACCAGCACCACGTCCAGGAGGAGCGGGAATGCGTGATGTAGGTGGACCAGAGGTCCGTGGCGGTGGTGGTGGTGGAGGGCTTTTGCCCTGTACTCGTCGTGATCTCCGTGGTGGTTCTGACATGATGGCAGGAAAATGAAATCCGAAGGTAGTTTCATAACAAAGAACTCAAAAAATCTAATGTAGTTGAGTGTGCAAAAGAGGGGCTAGAAAAAGCAAGGCTCGCAGGCCAAAAAAGCAAGCTCTAAAATCTATACTAAGACTGGTGTCCCAGTAAGCGAGCTGATAAAAAGAATGGCCTGAATTCCAACAAGCAGTCACTAAAAAGAAAAATGACCCTCTATAAAGATGAGATAACAAGCAAACTCCTAACTAAGAGTTGGATACCTCAACAAGCTGTATCCTTCGCAAGGTGATGAAATCCAAGTCAAACAATACAACGTGAGAGACCAATATGAGAAGGATATCCCTCTACCGAAAGGGATCCTGGGTAAAAGAGCCCTAGTAGAAAAGTCACTAAGCTACCTCGTTCATGACACGTTGGAAAAGGTTTTGGGCACTTCTGCCTTCCAAGGAAGACAATGTTCGATGTTGCCTTAGGGATAAGTGGAGTGTGACATTCCACAGAGTCCGTCTGGTTCTCAATCTCGTGGTCGTTTAACCCCTGAAAGTTTAAAATAGTCAGGAGGCCCCTCCACAAACTGGTTCTGACCGTGTCAATAAATACTAGAGGATTTTAGTTCCCTAGAGGACAACAACTATGTCTCAGATGAAAATGACAAGGGGGAATTATTTTGATGCCTATTCCCGTTGTCCTACCTAACTACCAAATTCTTTTGATTTTCTCAAGTGAGGTTAATGTTGGTTTAGTAAGGGAGATTAATTTTAGTGGTTGTATTACTCAATCAGGTAAATGGACGTGAAACTTGGAGGTGTTGTGACGACCCAAACCATGCAAGTGAGAATGAATTGAAAGAAGCCTTGTATTCGATGAAAACTAGCTATGGAAGAGAGAGAGTTCTTCGATCATAAATGCATGAAACTTTCACAAGCAATTAAAAACCAAAACCAAAACTTTTTTGTTTTCTTTTTGTAAATAGAGCCAAATTGAAATGAACACTTCTTTCCAATTCACTGATCTTACAACTAAGATGCTTCAAAGAAAATGAGAATTTCTGTGGAAAATTTAAGTGGTTCACTTCCTAATGCATAATAATATTGCTAGATCAATTCAACTCAAACAACACACATGTTCTCCAATGATAACTTTCAATATAGATTTTAATGATAATAATGGAAACAATGTGACTATGAAAGCTACACAATTCAGTGACAGAGAACAGTAGTAATGGTCTGGTTGTGATGGGAAGATCAAGCCAATGCAATCAAACTGAGGGGGTGACCCAATGTGCAAATAATGCCACTAATTCACAAAATAATCAAGCTCACCAAAGAAATAAACACACCACACAGACTGTATAATGAACAGGATGGTAACAGCAAACAAAAAATACCAACTTAGGCAGAGGAAGATGAAAATGACTGAGAAAACCAAGCAGGGGAGAAAAAATTGCCAGTATGTAAACACTACCACGTGGAAGAGTCAGACTATAGCGCAGTACTGCTATACTACCGCTCTAGTACTAGTGTAGGATACGTGGTACTACCGTGCTGTGGTCAATGCAGAGGACGTGGTACTGTTGTAAAGTATAGAAAAAGCGCAACCTTTGAAAAGAAAGATGAAATTTGCAGGGTTGTTGCAGACCCAGGGGACTTACTGATCATACAGGGAGGAAAAATACAGAGAGGAGGGAAGAATAAAGGTCAAAGAGACCAAAATTCACAATACTGGTTTGAAGAGAAAGAAAAAGTCACAATCAAAAGATGGATAATAGTGAACTCAATCAATCAAATGGGATTCAAACCAGCGGAGTCGCCATTCTTGTTGGTAGAATTCTTCCCTACGGATAAGTCAGAATTCTCTTAGATTAAAGTAGACTCTTACTGACTCTAAACTAAGACAAAACAAAACAAATGCTACCTTGAATTTCCTGAACTAATTTTCACAACAAGATTAAATGCATTTAGAAGAGATGAAAGACATAACTCACCTTTCAATTCGACGTTTGTCCCGTTTCTAGCTCTTGATCCCAAGATCCAATGTAGAACCTATTGAAGTCAAACAAAAAACAAGCATGCAAGCTTCCAAACACCTTGAAGCAAAGATTAAGTTCAAATCTAAACTAGATACATTCCATGTCAAAAACTTATACAATACACATGAAATGGGAAAAACAAGACAAGTTATTTTTATTACAAACTTGAAGAATGCTTACAAAGGTTTCTTGATGTCCAAGTCAATCCTCCATCTCCAAGTGCTTCCTCCTCTAGCTATCTCCACAAAGCTGCAAGATCATAAGTTTGATATCTCCAAGAGTCCTCCCCTTTGCTCATGGAATGCCTCTCTCTTATTGTGTGTGGTAGGGTTAACAAACAAGAGAGGAGGGTGGATCTTGGGAGAGTTAAGTGGATCAGGCCTACTAATCACAGAAAGTGAGTTAGGATCAAATCAGGGGCACCAATCCTCAAAAATATCTCAAAAATCAAAATCCCACAAGCCATGGCAAAAAGGCTAAAAAAAGTGTACCACGCCTCTAGAACAGAGCATAATGCGGTAGTACCGCGTGGCAGATAAATAACACAGTGTGGTAGAACGTAATACCGCACACCTAAAACTGAGCAAGGCGCGGTAGTGTAGGTAAATGAAGTCTTGGCTAGGTTGATTCTTGACAAGGTAGGTTTTCCTTCAAGGATCACTAATCATTTTTCTCTTCTGGGTGTTTTAAGCAGTAGGGGAAGTGTCATCAACTCTTTTTGTGGCGGAGATGCGAGACTGTGGAATATGGAGGTATAACAGATACCCCCCTGTATTCTTCACATTACAGTAGGTAATGTTTAGTCACTTCAACGATGACACTACGTACTGCGAATGTTTGAATAGCTATTCTTTACAATTGGGAGACATTACCCATATCTCAAGAATATCAGATGACTATAAACATAACTTTTCATTTATATGAATAAAAGGTGGTATGAGAATGTCTCCTATGACAGTTTCTTTAAAGATAACTTTTTTTTTTCCAAGGAAAACCTCGCAGGAATCCCAAGGGATACTTCCTCACATTAATGGATGGCATCCCTAGTAAACTTGTTGGCATAGACTAGTGTTTCTCAAATATGTGGATTTGAACTGGGTACCTACCAGCACCAAACTAGCCAAATGCCCAGCGATGTGACAACAATTGGTTGAACTAACACCTTGGGATTTAAACTTTACTCATTTATGGAAAGACTGAAAATTATTTCCAATACAAAAATGATTGCTTGGTTTGAATCCCTTTAAATGTAGAAGTATATAAGTTTCATCTGAGCTGGTGCAGAAATGAAAAATACTAGGAGAAAAACAATATAATTATTAATTCCATAAAAAATATACACCTGATCACAGAGATCAATCTATTATGAGATAGGTACAAAACCATGTATTGTAGCAAGTTATGTAAAATATGCATGTGCCAAAGGCAGACAAGAGAATGGGTATAGTATATATTAATGGGAAGAGAGTCAGTTCTAAAAATCTTATGCTTCTTGGAGCATAAGCTGAGAATAATTTATAAAACATTTTTGTAGTGAAGGGTGCATATTACATCCGAGATGGGGAGATGGGTAATGCAATATGACAATTATGTGGCATAAGTCAGCTTAATATATATTTATTTTGCAAGGAAAACCTCATGGATCTCCCCAGTTCCCACCCTTAGCACTTGGAATATCTATATGGAGGGAAACTCAATTTCCAACCACAATAGCAGCTTGTAACCGAACAGGACTCAACTAGAATCGAACCTCAGTCCTTTAAAACTAATTGATCTAACCCACTGGATTAAGTCAGATATATATATATATATATATATTGTTAAATTTTTAGTATTAAATCACAATACTATAGGATCTTTGCTGAGAGAATAACATCTACAGTATATCAATGCATGACAATCATAATATGACAAGCATCACAAGCATCACAAGAATCAAAAGCATAGAGACAAGAGACATAGAGTTTCCGTGGGGAAAACCCTAAGGTGAAAAACCCCACAAACTTCCTCAGAGATAGAGAGAGCAATGGCTCAACCAAAATACAACCAAACAACACTGAGATAGTCTCCTAGCAGATGATCCTCCTCCTCCTCACTAGTGCGCCACTTTTCAGAGTGAGAGATAGTTACTTTTCTGAGTGAGTAAAATAGAGATCTCCTATCTCTATTTATACTCACCTTTTTTCCCAGTGACCTACTGGGGCCGACTTGTCTACTTAGATACATCCACATTATATTATATATAATTCCGGGCCGACCCCAAATGGTGGTCTAATAACCCATCGGCAAGTACACACACTTGCGGCACTTGTCAATCCACGTGACGACACTTCCTTATAGAGGAATAACACATCTCTTATAAGGGTACAATAAATATATATAAAATATACAAATGAAATACATTCCGAAGTTACATATACATCAACACTCCCTCTTAAATAGGAAGGTATTTCTCGACACAGATCTGCTAGACAAGTATTCTTCTCTGGATCATCGTCATCATCATCGTCATTGCTTCTGCTATCTCAACCAATCTCTGACTCTACTCGTCATAGGAAGTTCTACAGAGCCAGTCCTTTTTCATACTGGATGTAGGCCCGCCATCTGCAGGTCTTCATCATCACTGGCCATACTGTGGAATCCTCAGGACTCATTACGTGCGTCACAAAACCTGGCTGCAGCATCCCAGGCTATTTTGAGCACACAGCTCTACCTGTAGGATCTCCCAGGAGCACATTACATGTGACCCATCACAAAACCTGGCTGAAGCATCCCAGGCTGTTATGAGCACACGGCTCTACCTGTCGGATCTCCCAGGATCACATTACATGTGATCTCACCACAAAACCTGGCTGAAGTATTTGAGGCCTTTTTCATCCTGTCCAGATCTCCCAGGAGCAAATTACATGTGGTCATGGCAAAACCTGGCTGAAGCATCTGAGGCCTTTTTCATCCTGTCCATATCTCCCAAGAGAAAATTACATGCCATAGGACAAAACCTCGCAAGAGCATCTGCCAGATATCCCAGGGCACCGAATTACATGCCATAGGCAAAACCTCGAAATACTATCTGCAGATCTCCCAGGCCACAAATTACATGTCCTTCCAAGCAAAACCTCGCAAGAGCATTTGCCAAATGTCCCAGGGCACCGAATTACATGCCATAGGCAAGACCTCGAAAGACCATCTGCAAATCTCCCAGGGCACAAATTACATGCTTACTTGCACAACCTGATCCACGGCCACAAAGTATCATCTGATACTCATCAAACATTATCCTGATGTCAACATGATCATCCTGATCATCATCACTGCAACATCCTGCTGCATGTCATCTGGAGAATCTCGTCATCCACGATCATCCTGATCATACAATGCATCCATCTGATGCACACCAAGTATCCATCTGATACATACATAGGTACATGATCCACACAATGTATCCATCAGCATACATGATCTATCTGATCATACAAAGATACACAATGTATCCATCAACATACATGATCTATCTGATCATACAAAGATACACGATCCACACAATGTATCCATCAACATACATGATCTACCTGATCATACAAAGATACATGATCCACACAATGTATCCATCAACATACATGATCTACCTGATCATACAAAGATACATGATCCAAGCATCCAACATGATGCATACATACATACATAAAATGATCCAACTGATCATATCCAGCATCCACATGATGCGTACATACATACATAAAATGATCCAACTGATCATATCCAACATCCAACATGATGCGTACATACATACATAAAAATGATCCAACTGATCATATCCAAGCAGAAACCAGAACATCATCCTGATGCTCATCATCCAGCGCTTACATCCACAGCCATGTGAAGGATCCTCCTTCCAACATGCTTGGAATGGCTTCAGCAAATGTGTCCATCACTTCTTCCTCGAAGTGTCCTCGATCCGAAGAATGCCAAGCCTCTCTCTGAAGTACTCGAACTTCACCCTGGCTAGTGGCTTCTTTAGTACATCTGCAATCTGCTCATCTGTCGCAACATATAGGAGCTTCACAGCTCCTCTCTGCACCATATCACTGATATAGTGATATTTGATCTCTATGTGTTTCGACCTGTCATGAAACACTGGGTTCTCGGACAGCTTCACACAACTCTGGTTATCACAGAAGATACCAGTAGCCTCCAACGGGAGATCAAATAGCTCAGACAGTAGCTTTCGTAGCCATACTGCCTCACAACTAGCTGAACAGGCTGCAACATACTCTGCCTCAGCTGTACTCAGTGCTACGCAGGACTGCTTCCTGCTAAACCAAGAGATCACACCTGATCCCATACTAAAGCAACACCCAGATGTGCTCTTCCTATCTGCAGCACTGCCAGCCCAATCTGAATCAACATAACCCTGCAGGTTAAACTTTTGATTCACCTCATACCTGAGTCCATAATCCACTGTACCCTTCAAGTACCTCAGAACATGCTTTACATTAACCAGGTGAACACTCCTCGGATCCGTCAGGAACTGGCTCAATGTGTTCACAGCAAAGCAAATGTCTGGTCTCGTGTTCGTCAGGTACATCAAGGACCCAATCATCTGACGATACATAGAGACATCAACTGGCTCAGATGAAGCATCACATAGAAGCTTCAGATTCGATGCCATCGGTGTGGCCATGGCCTTGCAATCCATCATCCCGAATCTCTTCAGGATATCTACTATGTACTTCCCTTGACCAAGGAAGATCCCACCTGCATTCTGCCACACCTCCATACCTAGGAAATAGTGCATCATTCCCAAATCTTTCATATCAAATTTAGCTGCAAGCTTCCTCTTAGTATCTGCAATCAGTCTGTCATCTCCTGTCACAAATAGGTCATCCACATACAGGAGTAGAATCACTGGATTCCCTTCCTCAACCTTGTAGTAAAGGTTGGAATCTGCTTTACTCTTGGTAAAACCCAAGCTAGATAGAAAACTGTCCATCCTTCCATACCAAGTTCTGGGAGCTTGCTTCAAGCCATACAAGGCTTTCTTCAATCTGCACACATATGACTCCCTGTCATGTATTTCAAAACCGAGTGGCTGTTCCACATATACTTCCTATTCTACTACACCATTCAGGAAAGCAGTCTTGACATCCATCTGGTGTATTTTCCATTTCATTGCTGTAGCCAGGGCAAGTACTGTTCTGATGGAAGTATACTTGGATACAGGTGCAAAAGTTTCTTCATAATCTATTCCTTCTTTCTGAGAGAAACCACGAGCTACGAATCTTGCTTTGTATTTTTCTACACTGCCATCTGCAGCGTGTTTGATTTTGTAGATCCACTTGGAAGTCACAACAGACTTCTCTTTAGGTCTTGGGACAACATCCCAAACATCATTCTTCATTATTGATTGGTATTCCTCAACCATAGCATCCTTTCATTCTTTCTTTTCTGCTGCCTCTTCATAACTGGAAGGCTCTTTGTTCATAATGTCACAGAGTAAAGCAACATAACTGGTGTGTGATCTGGTTCTCTTCTTTGCTCTGTGTTCTTCTTCTGGAATGCCAAATCTTTCTGCATCATGAATGAGCTCTCTAGCCCATACAGGTTTCCTCTTGTGAGAGTTATCCTCACGGGGTGGATCTATAGGTTCTTGTGGATCTTCAAACTCATGAACAGTTTCTAGAACTGCTTTAGTCATGATAGTGTCCTGAAATCTTGTTTCCTTAGGTTCTTCATAAAATTTGGTAGGTGCCTTTCTTGATTTGATGAATGCTGAGTTTTCATCAAATGTTACATCCCTACTGACATCAATTTTCTTGAACCCTGGAAAGTATATTCTGTAAGCCTTCGAGCTTTCACTATAACCCACAAAGATGCCCTTCTTTCCTGAAGGATCTAGTTTAGTCCTCTTCTCTTTTGGGACATGAGTATATACTGGACAACCAAATATTCTGAGATGGCTGACTTCAGGTTTCTTACCAGAAAAAACCTCTCTTGGTGTCTTGTTGTCCAATATCTTGTGGGGTGTTCTGTTCTGCACATATACAGCTGTTCTAGCTGCTTCTTCCCATAGATGCATAGGAAGATCCTGGTCATGCAACATTGCCCTTGCTGCTTCCATGATAGTTCTGTTCTTCCTTTCTGCAACTCCATTCTGTTGAGGATTATAAGGAGCAGTCAACTCCCTCTTAATCCCTGAATCACTGCAAAGCTTCTTGAAGTCACTTGAGGTGAATATTCCACCATTGTCAGATCTGAATGTCTTGATTTTCTTGTCAGTTTGATTCTCCATCAAGGTTTTGAATTCCTTGAATTTATCAAGCACCTCATCTTTTCCCTTCAAGAAGTATACCCAATTTTTCCTGGAGAAGTCATCAATAAATGATACATAGTAAACATACCCACTCAGGGAACTGGATGACATAGGGCCACATACATCTGAGTGGATGATTTCCATAATGTCTTTTGCCTTGCTTTCACTGCTTGGGAAAGCTTTCTTAATGTTCTTACCTTTTGCACATCCTTTGCAAACACCTTCATGTTTGGTCTTGATTTCAGGAAGACCCTCTACTGCCTTGCTTGCAATTGGAAGTGCCCTATAGTGCATATGAGAAAGTCTTCTATGCCAAAGTTCACTTGGCTCCATGGATTCATGCATCATGGCATGTTCAGGTTGTTCCTTCAATTTATACGGTCCTCCCTCTTGCTCTCCAATCACTACTGCATCATCTATGGTCTTTCCCTTTGGCCACATTAGGACTTGGCCATCAACAAATGCAACCCTCATACCTTTTGCATCCAATGCAGAGATGGAGAGTAAGTTCTTCTTGAGTCCAGGCACATAAAGGACTTCTTTCATCTTCAAAGATTTTCCAGAATCTAGGTTGTATGAGGCTTCACCACTTCCTTTGATTGGATATTGATAATCATCCCCAAGTTTCACCTTATGGGGTGATTCATGTTCAGAAAGGTTCACAAAAGATTCCTTGAACCCAGTCATGTGTTTGGAAGCTCCACTATCAATCAACCAATCATTACAACCATGGGAGATGGTACCTGTGAGTGCAGAGATCAGAACATACTCTTCTTCACTTGATGAGTCATCATCACTACTACTTTCTGCCCTAGCCTTCTTCTTTGGAGGTTCATCATCTTCGACAGCATGAGCATGATATCTTCTTTTGTTATTCTTTTTCTTTTTGTTGAAGTTGTTGTTGTTGTCTTTCTTCTTCTTGGGACAATCTGAAGCAAAGTGTCCCTTCTCATTGCAACTGAAGCATCTGAGATCTTTCTTATCTTTATGATAATGGTGGTGAGAGGATCTTCTATTATGAGATGATTCCTTCTTGGATTTACCTCTTTTGGTGTGAGCTGCAAGAGCTTGATCTTCACCTCCCATCTTTTCTTCACGAGCTATAAGTCTAGCTTCTTCTCGAGAGCATTCTTCCCGAAGTCTACTGAAGGAGATCAACTTCTTTCTTGCACAAATTCCTTGAATAAAGGAATCCCATGACCTGGGTAGGCCATTCAAAGTGGTCATCACCACTTCACCATTCTCCACCATTTCATCCACTACTTCTAGTTGTTCCTTGATCTGGGAGACCCTTGAAAAATAAGATTGAATGGTTTCTCCATTCTAAAACTTTACTGCTTTCAATAAGTTCCGCAGGGTCATCTTCCGATTTATGTTCTTTCCTTCAAATAGCTTGGTCAAGGATTCAAACATCTCCTTGGGTGTCTTGAGAGAAGACACATGGGGTATGAGATGGTCTTTGATAGAATTAGCAATGATTCTCTTTGCCTTGACCAAGTTCTTCTTGTGCAATGCCTTGGCCTCTTCATCCTCTGGGATAGGGATGTCTTCTTTCACATATGAGTCCAACTCATTCTCTTCCAGGATTAGCCCAATCCTATACTTCCAGGCTCGGAAGTTATTAGCCCCTTCAATCTTATCCTCAAGCTTGGTGTGGAGAGACATCTTTAAGAGTACTTCAAATGGAAATAGAAAAGATTTAGGACTTACCACTTGAAGTGCTGAAAACTGGATCTGGTCCCGGATTAGGGTTTGTCAGAGAAACCCTAAAAATTCAAAATGTGAATTTCAAAATTCTGAAAGGATAGAAAGATGCGCCTTGGAGAGCTGATCAGCCTAGTACATTCAGAATTTGAGATCAGCAAGGTCTTGCCCTTCAAAATTGCCTTTTTGTCCTCCCAGGTTTACTTGGGAGAGCCCTGAATTAGGGTTTGAGTTTCCCAGAGATCTACCCAACCAAAAATCTCGATCCAAAGCTCTAACCTTCGATTTTTGCAAGGAGCTTCCAGCTGTACCTTCAGTTTCCAGAAATTCCTATTTTTGTGGAAACCCTAATTTTTAGGGCCAAATCTGAAAATGCTCGAAACTGAATTCTGATTGGACAGATAGATGCGCCTTGATGAGTAGATCCAATTTACTATACTGAATTTCAAAAATCTGTGGAGAGAAACCCAATAAACAAGGAATACAAACTTCTGTCACTGCAAAATGTCTTCTTCTCAGTTAAGCTCTGATACCATGTTAAATTTTTAGTATTAAATAACAATACTATAGGATCTTTGCTGAGAGAATAACATCTACAGTATATCAATGCATGAAAATCATAATATGACAAGCATCACAAGCATCACAAGAATCAAAAGCATAGAGACAAGAGACACAGAGTTTCCGTGGGGAAAACCCTAAGGTGAAAAACCCCACAAACTTCCTCGGAGATAGAGAGAGCAATGGCTCAACCAAAATACAACCAAACAACACTGAGATAGTCTCCTAGCAGATGATCCTCCTCCTCCTCACTAGTGCGCCACTTTTCAGAGTGAGAGATAGTTACTTTTCCGAGTGAGTAAAATAGAGATCTCCTATCTCTATTTATACTCACCTTTTTGCCCAATGACCTACTGGGGCCGACTTGTCTACTTAGATACATCCACATTATATTATATATAATTCCAGGCCGACCCCAAATGGTGGTCTAATAACCCATCGGCAAGTACACACACTTGCGACACTTGTCAATCCACATGACGACACTTCCTTATAGAGGAATAACACATCTCTTATAAGGGTACAATAAATATATATAAAATATACAAATGAAATACATTTCGAAGTTACATATACATCAACATATATGTTCAGTTTAAAATTCTAAAAATAAATTTATTTTTATATATCTCTGCAACTGCCCAAACATAATAGGATTAATAACATTTGATATAGTTAATTAAACAAAATTGCTATTGCATGTTCATAGAGGGATTTGAATTCAGGGCATCTGCAGCTTTGGAAGACATTTGGATTTGATAGAAAGGAATCAACAAGTTCATGGCTACCTTCTCAAAACATTTTATTGAATTATACTACACTATATGGGGAGGTCAAATACAACTACTAGTAAAAACCAACTAGTTTAGATCCATCTTTACCAAAGATTTATCAAGTGTTGGGAGGGAAGGATTCAATCCAATCGAATTCTTTGAGGTGCAAATATTTTTGAAGGACAAATAACTTGAGGTTTTCACTTCAAGGGATTTTTTCCCTCATGGAATTTGATAGATCCCAGAATTAAGATGGATCTAAGCTATTTAAGTATAGATTATTGTATATATACTTAAAATTAATTTCTTTATTCTTTAATATTTTTTCTCCTTTCCTCCCCCTTGTGCCCCTAAATTTACGTATCTTGCATCCATACTTGAACCTTGACCCTCTCCCCTACCATAAACCTTGATATTGGTCCAAATATGAACTGGATCATGATCATACATATGTTACGTTTTTTTTGTATTCTTTATGCTTGATTTCAACATTTTATTTTGCTGGTTGTTTGGTTTTGCATAGGGAGATACAAATTGGTGCTATGAAAATTTTATAAATACAAGGGCACTCAAAGTTGCTGACACTATAAGACAATAGTTAGTTCGTATCATGACAAGATACAACCTCAAATTATGTAGCACGGATTTTAAAATTCTACTATCTTAATTTGAGGAAGGCAATGCTTGCATGATATTTCATGCAGGTGGCTCATCGAGAGCGGAGTGGACATTATCTCACAGTAAAATAAAATCAGGTGAAAAAGCAAATCTTTGATTAATATGAACTCATCAAGTTAATTGCAAGGGTGAATTTTGTCTTATTCTATCAGATGCACATGTTCTAATGTATGTTTTCATTTATTTTGTTATGTATTATGATTGTTTATCCTCATTTACAACACATAGATTGTCTAGTTGCATCCTTAAACTTGTGTTGATCATAATCCAGAATGGGTCCTATACAATGAGTAAGTGTTGAATAGTAGTAATTTTGTTCATGTCGTCACTAATATTTGAGGAGAGTGGTAAGTGCACTCTATATCCTTGTTGCTTTTGATGTGTGTTGATCTTACTTTTGTAACTAATACCTTTTATGTCTTACAATTTTCCCCACTGTAATAGGTTGATAGATATCGCTCCTCATTATTATGACCTTAGAAACTTTCCTCAGTGCGAGGAAAAGTGTGTCTTGGAGAGGCTTTATAACAAGCATGAAAGAGGCAAATCAGTTCATAAGCATAACGATAAAAGAACAATTCTTAAATCAGTTGTATGTTAGCAAGATCTATGCTCTCTCTATTCGTCTGATAAATTTAAATACATATATGGTTTTTAGAGGCCATATTGTTGACTAAAGGTCTAGACTAAAACATATGGAATGAACTTGTTCATTTGGGAAATCGTATGGCATGTTAAACTAAGTTGCTATTATTACCAGCATCATATTGTTTTCTTAAAATAACTTAATTTAGAATGTATTGGTCTCTATTTCATTCGGCATTTTTTTTAATAATGATATTTTTCAGAATGTCCGAAGATATATTTTTTTATTTGAAAGTGTTCCCTTTTCCCAAAAGGAGACTACAACAAAATCTGTAGATTGTGTTGTATTTTTTCTATTCTTTTTCGTTTGGAAGTAGCTTTTGGGACTCATAAGGAAAAAGCTTCTAGTATTGTTGAACACCAGGTTAGAAGGATCCATTTTTTTGTAATCTGCTTGGGTATCCCCATAAAAAGTTTTTAGTTAATTTTTCAATATCAGAAAATTGTCTCCCCTTATACCATTAATGCCACCATAGGTTCTCAACATTCTGCATTTTAGCTAAATTTAATCTCAACTATTCTATTTCCTCCCCCTCTTTGTGGATAGTGTGGTTTAAAAGATATAGTAGTTGTAATCAAGGCCTAGCTATCACTACATTTTTTCACAAGTGTGTTGTCTATTCAAGGCACCTACATAGGGGAATGGATGATCTCAACAACGAAGAAAATGGTAAATGTACAAAATTTTCTAGACTAAACAACATTTTCAAGGAACAGGAAACTTGATTGGACCTTATTGATGGACCTTATATAGAGACTTCTTTTGAAATGTTGTCAAATCGAAAGGACTCCTATTATGATGCACATTTGGAAGTGCATTTCACACATTGGGCCTTTCTAGTTTTAGGATGTGTTGATATTGATCCTATCACATTTGGAGATGTTTATGTTATCGGAGTTCATTGTTTTATAGTGAATGCTTTGGTTGGTGATGCAAGGCATATTTATTAGTGATGTGAGGCATACTTCCCACCATATTCCGTAGATGATTCTATGGATGACTGTCAATATGATTTGGTGGATCCTTATTTATACCTTTGCTAGAGGCCACCTTTACCACCTTGTGGAATTGTGTTGGTGTGAGAGATATGTATTTACAGTAAAGTGAAAGTATATAATGTATGAGGTATGTGACATTACAAGTTTGTAAAAATAAAATTGGGTGGATAACTTCCTTCCATGTGTTGGGTTACCACGTTTTGAGTATAAGTACTGAATGAAGGTGAGTCCATTAACAATTTTAGGATTTCTTGCATTTCGTTTCATTTTCATTGGATTAGTATAATCTTGTAATGCTTTTATGGTTATGGTGTTTAGCAATTTTGAAGTATACCCTTTGGATCTAGTATATGATCAATGTTAATTATCTGTAAATGAGGGACTTAAATCCCAAATTATTTACCAACATAGATCCTATGTGAAATTACTTATGTAGATTTTTGTGGTTAGACATCTTTGGGGTCTCTTCAAACAATTCCAAAAGTTAGAAGGCGCTCTAGGCTTATTATGGTAGATTTTTGTGCTTATCAATGTGTTTTGAAAAATAAATTGGATTTTAAGCATGATTGTCTTTGTATATTATTGTCTTTTTCTTAGAATTAAAAATGATGCAATCTGGATGTTCATATTCTCCTCTCCCCAATTCTAAAAGTGTTCTACCTCAATGGAAGAGTGCTTGCATTACAAGAAGGAGGTTGGTGATTTGATTCCTCCATGCCCTATTGATATTGCAATATTGGTATTTTTAATAAAATATATCTTATTAGGATTTATTATGGCTATAGAGGGGGTTTCAAACCATCTTTGTATGTTGCTACGAGGGGGGTTCTAAACCTCCTTCATATGTCAGTACGAGGGGGGTTTGAAATTTCCCTTATATGTTACAATGAGGGGGGGTTTAGAATCCCGCTTGTAGGTACCTACGAGGGTGGTTTAGAATTTCCCTCATAGGTACCTATAAGGGGGGTTTGTAACCGCCCCCGTAGGTGTCTACGAGGTGGGTTTAGAACCTCCCCTAAAGTCACTTTTTTATTTTTTGGGGGGGAAAGAACCACCCCCAAAAGTCAGTTTTAGCGTTGGTGGTTATCTATTCCAAAATCGCCCTTAAAATTCCAAACTTTTAGCATCAGTGCTATTGGGGGCGATTTTGTTAAGACTGCCCCCAAAGTTTTGTAAGATGAAGTTTTAGGGGGGGGGGGTTATAATCGCCCCCATAGACACATATGAGGGGGGTTTGTAGCTGCCCCTAAAGGATTGTAATAAGGAATTTTAGCGAGTGTTTGGAACTTCCCCCATAGGTGTCTATGAGGGGGGTTTAGAATCATCCTCAAAAGTCACTTTTAGGGATGGTTCAAAACTACCCCCAAAAGTCACTTTTAGGGGCGGTTTTGATCTCTTCTAGAACCTCCCCTAAAAGTCCAAACTTTTAGCGTTGGTGCTATTGGGGGCAATTTTGTAAAGACCTCCACCAAAGACAAAACTGCCCCCAAAAGTGACTTTTGGAGGCAGAAGACAACCCCTCTAAATCCAAACTTGTTGTAGTGATGCCAACTCCTATAGAAACTCCTATCAAGCATTTGTCTGAAGCAGAGATGCATACATGTAGAGAAAAAGGGATTTGTTAGAATTGTGATGAGAAATTCACTCAGGGACATAGATGTGTTGAGAAAAAGCTATATCTCTTAGATGTGAATTCTTCGCCTGCAACTGAAATTTGTGAAGAAGCTCAGGATAGAGTAGATGATTAGGTCGACATTGAAGAACCGCCTATTAACCCTCCTTCTCAGGACGAACACCCAGAGATATCTCTCCATGATTTAGCCAGACTCACCACCCCACAAACAATGCGGGTCAAGAGTTACCTCAAGAATCTCCCTCTTAAAATAATCATTGATTCTGGTAGTCTTCATAACTTTATTGACCCTCAGATCACCAAACAAGATGATTGTTTTGTCCATCCTTGCTCCAACTTTGAAGTCATGATTTGCAATGGGGGCACCTTACCTTGCAAGGGGAAGTGTCACAATGTGTGTATATCTATTGGATATTATAAGCTGTGCTCCAACATGTTTTCCTTGCCCTTAGGAGGATGTGATGTGGTTTTGGGTGATCTCAATGGTTACGCACACTTGGCCCCATCTTATGGGATTTTGCTGAACTTTGGATGTAGTTTTCAGTCAATGGGAAAAAAAACACATTGAAGGGATTACAACCAGGGTCTGTCAACATCATCAGTTCTCATCACATGGAAATATTCTTAAGAAGAATTCACATGGTTTCATCACACAACTCCATTCCATTTAGATGCAACCATCAACGGTCTCCACTACTCCTTTGGATCTACAACAAATTTTGGATAGATATGCATGTGTCTTTTCTAAACGAGTGGGATTTCCACCTTCAATACTAGAGAACCATCGTATTACTATCCTTCCTCAAATATTTCCTCCCAACATCAGGCCCTATCACTACCCATTTCACCAAAAGAAAGAGATTGAGATGCTCGTTCGATACTTACTGAATCAAGGTATTTTTCACCCTAGTACCAGTTTGTTTTCCTCACCAGTTCTTCTTGTCTGAAAAAAATATGGGTCATGGCACCTCTACATTGACTTTTGAGCACTTAATCACCTCACACTCAAGGACACGTTTCCAATTCCTATTGTTGATGAGCTTCTTAATGAGCTTCATGGTGTTCATTTTTTCCCCAAGTTGGATCTTTGTTCTGGGTATCACCAAATTGGGGTTCATGAGGATGATATCCCTAAAACAGCTTTCCGCAGACATGATGGCCACTGTGATTTTTTGGTCATGCCCTTTGGCCTCACTAATTCTCGTTCTACATTCCAGGCATTGATGAATAATATATTGTTATCGGACAATCCACTCAAGCAGATGCAAGCTAGATCTCCCTAGATCAAAGTGAGTCTAGAACAAATAGAACAGACTACTAATGCATTTCCTATATCTGCTTAAGGATCAAGTACTGTAGGTCTTACCTTTCACTTCGCAATCCTTTCTCCTGAATGCTAATCCACGTCCCACGATCGTCAGACCCAAGCTGCAAGACCTGTCAAGACAAGAGACAAGAGAAACCAGTAAAAAAAATCTATACAATAAGAGATCTAAGTAAATAGTTAAGCAGGTAAACTACTCAATATCATTACACACATGAACAATATTGGTGGAAAGAATTTGTATTACTGCAAATAGAGGAGTACATGATAGAGATATAGAACCACAACCAAGGCTTAACGCTGTAGCCCTTCTCCAACAAAGGAGATTGTCATATCCTTCCAAGGAAGTATGAGTTCTCCAATAGGTGAGTGGAGATGTTCTAAGAATGAATTCACTAGCATGTAGATACCATAGTCTTCCTCCCTTTAGGATGGGAGTGAGCTTCGTTTATATAGGACTAAATGGATAGGGTGTAGATAGCATAGTTTGAGAGATGGTAGGATAGGTTTAAGGGATCTCCCCAAAGGTTTAGGAACCGTGTGCCAACTCCTTCAAGAGGTCAGGGATAGGGTCCCAAGTCAGCAAGCTTCGAGATGGACCTCGAAGAAGCTATTTTTTCCACTTAACTGAATTTGTCCCACCCTATAATGGAGCAAGGTGCGACGTCGCATGTTGCTAGTGTGAAACTTGGGACGACCCTTCAAAACTGAGCACAATTGGGTACAAATCCTCCCAGGATGATTACATAGTCCAAGTATCTTCAGGGGTGCATACACTGAATCTCATGATGAGTATATTTTGGGTGTAACAAAATGTCCCCCAAAGCATGAAGTTGTTGAAGATAGATAGGTGAAGTGATTTGATAGAAGTAATGGCAATAGACTCGTCGGACGAAGGACACTGCTGTAGTACAACCGACTCTGAACTGACAATCTCATATGAAGTACAACATGGTTGTCGACCAATACATTGTAGATTCATGGTAGTAATGACGGACTGAACAGAATCATGGCTACTAGACACAAGCATAGATCCATGATGAGATGATAACACAGCCACGACCAATACAAAAGTGGATCTGTGTGATATAACTCAATAAAAACTCCATTGCAACCTGGGTAAAACATGACTCCCTAGGGTCTTCAAGTTGAACCCGCATTGATATGAATATATCCATGTGATTACAAATGTCTTGACATCGAACATGGTAGAAACCACTTGATTAACGACCATTGATGTAAACTGTTAACAAGTGCGAGGGATATCACCATTGATGTCAATGATTTCCAAGGTATCATAGTACATATCATCAAGCGTGAATAAATGAGTTGAAGTCGAATGCAAGATGAAATCTTTCAATCAAGACTCAATGATGTAAACTCATGATGAAAGCGAGGTAACCTTCCATTGAGGCATGCAGGGCCAGGGTACTTGATTGGTTTCTAGATTCGATCCTTGGATGATGAGTTGAAGTCAACAAGGATGAATCCGTCGAAGGAGGGCCATGATGAATCCCCCATCAATCGACACGAAACACGGAAAAAGATGTATAGAGTAGATCGGATGGTACAGTAACATGCAAGACTGACTCAGAGCAGACCAACATGATGGCGGGTACATTGACTACAAATGATAAATGATAGACATATTCTTGAACATGGACATGGCATGACTTGGCAGTATTGACACAACGAGTGTAACACAAATTCTAAAAGCGACTAATGATGGAGGATTTTCTTTGAATGACTCAAAGGAGTAACAAAAATCAGTAAATAAGTGGAACTCGAGGGAAAACAGATGATCCAAGTGTTGTATGCAAATGCAGATGAGTGCCATGTTCAAGAACGACTACATACTGCCACTAATAAGATATGTAACACAAAAACTTTCCTTTTTCCCCATCATGAATGATGAGTGCCTCATGTGTTTTTTACGACCTTGATGAGGGTAACCAAATGCTCGATATAGCTCATCTCATAGATGAGTCCAATCCCAAATATTTTCTGAACCTAGGATAGGAGGGGCTCGTCCCATGACGGGCCCTTCAATGTGAAAATTTTAATGAGTCCATAGAAGGTAAACTCGGTCATCATTTCATGTTTAGAGAGTTTGAAAAGAACTAAAGGAGACTCCAACGGTCCTTTTTCGTAAAGCTAGCCTCATTACCCGAAAAAGGGTAAAACAACGTGGGAGAGGACTCTTCCAGTCATGATTGGCTAGAGTATACCTTTTTTGTAATTAGTGCCTCCTGATCCGAAAAAGGGGTAAACTATCACCAGGAAGACGACCATTCAAATACTTTAACAAGAGTGTATGTGACAAGTTCGCTTGGCAATCTTTTCATTTTTTGAGAGCCTGAAAATAGCTTAATGGTAGACTCCAGGGGTGTCCTTTTCTATGGAAGTTTAACGAGCCCAAAAAAGTGATAAATCATAACTCGGTACTTGTTCTCATGCTTTCGTGAGTATGAGAACAAACAAAGAGTAAACTCATCATCATGCAATAATTGCAGACTAACCGTTGCAAAAATAATGACAAAACATTCAAGGGAGTGTTCATATCTGTGATGACCGTTGTGATACGAGAAATGACACAAAAGACCACTTACAACTCCTACACACTAGAAAATGTGTCAAATAGCCTCAAATATGACAAAAATGGTAAAAAACTATGATAAATGGCCGAAGAGCATCAAAATATTTGAAAAGGAATATTCCATTCTATTTATAAATAGAAAAATGAGCCAAAATAGATTTCATTGTTTCAATTGCCAATTTGGGAGGAGAAGTACCAATTTGGAGCCAAAACTTCCTTTGTCGATTCCGAGAGCTACGATCCTCCATTTCACCAAGCGTCCGGATTAGGTAGGCCTAAACTTCATCCAACAACTTTCAAGTGGATTAGAATTTGTTTTTAGGTTCATTTTTTTGGTTTTTGATGAGTTCATGAAGGGCTACTGCGCTCTCGACTCGTCACAGCTCGCCCTTTCAGGACCTACGACGAGATCGTGTTTGGTAGAATTTTTCCCTATGGATAAGTCAAAATTCTCTTAACTTAAAGCAGATTCCCAACTGACTCTAAGGTAAGAACAAAACAAAACAAATGCTACCTTGAAATTCCTGAAATAACTTTCACAACAAGATTACATGCATTCAAAAACAATGAAAGATATGACTCACCTTTTAATCTGATGTTTGTCCCACTTCTAATTCTTGATCCAAAAGCTCCAATGTAGAACCTATTAGAATCAACCAAAGAACAAGCATACAAGCTTCCAAATACCTTGAAGTAAAGATTAGATTCAAATCTATATTAGATACATTCCATGCTAAAGACTTGTACAATACACATGAAATGGGAAAAACAAGACAAGTTATCTTTATTACAAACTTGAAAAATGCTTACAAAGGTTGCTTGATGTCCAAGCCAATCCTCCAGCTCCAAGTGCTTCCTCCTCTAGCTATCTCCACAATGCTGCAAGATCATAAGCTTGGTACTTCTAAGAGTCCTCTACCTTTCCCATGGAATGCCCTTCTTTTATAGTGTAAGGTAGGGTTAACCAACAAGAGACATGGGTGGATCTTGGGAGAACTTAGTGGATCAGGGTTTCTAATCACAGAAAATGAGTTGAGATCGAATCAGGGACCCCAATCCTCCAATATCTCTCGAAAATCCAAAATCCCACAAGCCATGGCAAAAAGGCTATAAAAAGAGTACCACGCCCAGTAATCTGAGCATAACGCGGTAGTACCGCGTGTCAGGGACAAAGCATAGCACGGTAGTGTGGACTACCACGCACTTATAACTAAGAAAGGCATGGTAGTTAGGGTAAATAAAGTCTCAGCTAGGTTAAATCTTGACAGGGTGGATTTGCCTTCAAGGATTACACATCATTTGTCTCTTCTGGGTGGTTTAAAGCAGTAGGGGAAGCATCGTCAACTCTCTTCATGGTGCAGATGCGACACTGTGAAACATGGAGGTATAACAGATGCCCCCTAAAGTGTGAGGTCAGAAGGGTTGATGGCCGAAAGACTTTACATATAGTGTGCAGAGATAACATCGAGGAGAGCGACAAGGAGTTGAACCAGAAACAAAGTGTTAGATATACCACCGAGGCGGGCATCCCCATGCTCGAAAACAAATGACTCAAAGCATGGATACTGACCAATACATTGCAGATCCATGAGTGCTGAGATGATATAGACTGTAGAAAGATCATGGCTACTATGAACAAGCGTAGATCCATGAGATAGTAATAACACAGCCATGACCAATACAAAAAGTGGATCTGTGTGACAATACAAAAGACATCTCCATCACAACCTGGACGCAATCATGATACAAGGGTGTGCCTAGGGTATTCTACCCGATCGCAAATGATACGAATCTAGCCATGTGATTACAAAGTGTTGAAGTCGAACATGGTAGAAACCATTTGATTACCGGTCAATGATGTGAATCGTTAACAAATGCGAGGGAAATCACCAATGATGATGATGATCCCCAAGGTATCTGAAGTACATCTCAACGAAATGCGAATAGATGAGTTGATGTCGAGCATTCGAGAGATCGTTCAATCAGAGGTCAATGATGTAAACCTACTGTCGAACACGAGAAAACTTGCCATTGAGGCATGCAGGTACCAAGGTACTAATGGTTGATTCCTAAGTCCAATTCCCGGATAGTGATTTGGTGTCGACGGGAATAGGCTCGTTGAAGGTGGGCCATAATGATTCCCACATCATCGACATGAAATCGGCATGAACGAAAAGATGATGAAACAATGGAGTATGTATTGACACAGCGAAGGCCTAACACAATGAACGACTCTGAACAATGCAACCCTTTGAACATATAACGACATGTAACAGGACTTGGCAGTAGGGATTATTGAAAGCAGAGGATAGACACCGAATGAGTAGACTCGTGGCTAGGGAGAGGACTCATGATGATGACCATTACTCAGTGAAAAATAGATACCCAGTATAGACAAGGGACAGACACATGCCATATTCAAAGGTAACGATTAACAAGATGCCATAACAAACTTGACTTGTTCCCCATATTCCCCTGACATGATAGACAAGTACCTCTTTGTTGTTTTTCGAGCTTGAAGAGGATAACAAATGCTCGGTGTAGCTTATCTCATGGATGAGTCCAATCTCACATGTTTTATGAACCTGAGAAAGGAGGGGTTCGTCCCAAAGTGGGTCCTTCGATGTTAAATTTTAATGAGTCCAAGGAAGGAAAACTCGGTAGTTTTTCACATTTAGAGAGCCTGAAAAACTTAAAGGAGGCTCCGAAGTGTACTTTTTCATAAATTTAGTCCCTCGATCCCAAAAAAGTGTAAAGCAATTCCTGAGAGAACTCTTCCAACCGAATTTGACTGAGGTATACCTTTCTCATAAATAGTCTAGACGGGCCGAAAAAAGGGGTAACCTATCACCGAATAGACGACCTTTCAAATACTTTTACAAGTGTGAAAGAGTCAAGATCACTTGGCAATCTTTTCAATTTTAGGGAGTCTGAAAAGAGCTTAACTATGGACTCCAATGGTCTTTTTCGTAATTTCTTAATTATTTTGGTCCGAAAAGAGAATAAAATACAACCAGGATAATACTTTCCTCATCATTTAATGAGCATGAGTAAAGCTGACCGAACTCGACAACATTTACTTGAGTTTGACAAGCACGACATGGGTGTAAAAGCGCTTGGAATCTTTTTCAAGTTTTAATCCAGAGCACGAAAAAGATAAAGTGGGCTCAAAAATGAAGGTCAAACAATGAATAGATTCCAGTGTGAATATATCGCTTTTTAAAGGAGATCTTGTCAATAAAGTGCTCACAAAAGCAGATATTAGTAATGTGAAATGGGTTTCATTTTAACCATATAAAATAATAAGTAAAAAAATAGGTAAAACAGATATAAAAGGATGGTTAAAAATAGAAAGTTGCCATTTCATTTCTGTTTTTACCCAAAGAGGAGATTTTACCCATTTGAGGAGCAAAAACTTCAAGGATCCATATCGAGAGTTTCAGGACACTGTTTCAACAACCATCTGCACCAGGTAAGAGCTCTCAAGCTTCTCTTTCATTTCATGTAGGAACAATTTGCTTTCAGTAAGAAAAATTAATTTTTTGGGCAAGCCCTATTGGGAAAAAATTGCCCTTCACAGTACCGCGCGGGGGCAATATCGGGAAACATGGTAATGTTTGATAGTACTGCGCTGTGTCTTTAAACCGAAACACAGTATTGTGCAGTACCGCACAGTAAGGTTTTCCCTAGGCGTGATGAAGGCAAAATTTAAGATGAAAAATTTGATTTTTCTCAAATTTTTTGCTGAAACCAAGTTGTTAAATGATTACTGAATGTTTCCCCTGACCTTTTGCAGGATTTTGCAATTTGTTTGGATCAAAATGGTGAGTTGGAAAGAAAGAGAGCATGAAGTAAATGATTTGACGGCCGAAAATGACCTACCGGCTGTGACTGCCTTGCAGGAGTGCGGTTTGTTGAAATTTTTCAAGACCAAAGGGATTCGTCAACAAGCTAAACTTCTTACCCATGTTATCCAATTGTGGGACCCTAACATTCAAGATTTCCAAGTGGGAGAGAACATCCTCGAAATTCAACTCGAGGATATTTATTTCCTCACGGGCCTCTCGAAAAGAGGGGCCCGGGTGAACTTTACTGGATACACAGCCTCGGAGACGAGCACAGATGCTTTGATTGCTCGGTATTGCTGTCAGGGTTCGAGTAAGAAAAGTGTTGGAGAGAACTTCCGCAGCATTTAGGAAGCTGCTAATTTTGGGAAGGATAACTAATTTTGGAGAGAAAGTACCAATTTTGGCGGTAAGACAAAGATATCGCCGTAGCGCAAATCCCGGCGGGAATCACGGCGATAGGTACAGAAAAGTCAAGCATGTGGTACAAAGAAGAGGCCGAAGGGAGAGCTCAACCACCGCAATAAAGGCGCCGGAGATGAAAAGAGGGTTCAGCTACCCTCATTAAAGAAGAAGGACTACAGTCAGCGTTGCTTGAACTAAGAAGAAGCGACGGGCCGATGCATTAAAGACTAAGGACTGCAGGAAGCGGCGACGAGACAGAAGGCGGCCATGGAAGTACAGCCAGTTGACTGTAAGTGGTTAGGGTTGAGTCACTGTTGGGATAAGGCCCACAGTTTTGTAACTGCGATGAGACCTTCGGGCCATCTATATATGGTAGTCTTTTTATATGATAAGGGGTTGGCCACATAGTGATAGAGACATCAGGTAGAGGCTAGCCAAGTCTGTTGTTACAGAGTCTGGATATCCCTGAGAGAACATAGGGCTAACCTGTGGAGAGATAGTGCGATCCGCAGGGATTGTGAGAAAAAGAGAGTGCATTGTAAAAGGCAGGAAGAGAAAGAGGTCGATAGAGAAGGGCTCCCACTGAGGTGGAGTTTCCCAGAAGACCCTTGTTGTAAAGAGTGGAACGGAGCTGTGTTTATCCTTCAGAGTTGTAAACAAGAACCGTAGTTCCCCTGGGCGCAGTTCTCACCCTGGGAGTAACAGCGTGCTTATTTAAGTAGCACTATTGTATTTGTGTAGCTACTGCTCTCATTCACTTGTCTGTGTTATATATGAATGCTTCAGTATGTTATAAGTAATGTACATGGTCGTCAGTTTAACTTCTGAATGATGTATAATAATTGCGATAATCATAGCTACCCGCATAGCAACTAGATAATTGTTAACAGAGGATAATGTGCGAGTATGAACTGAATGTAAGTCATGAATGGTCTACTTAGACCCTGCTCAAAGTAATATTCTACTTAATGACGTTGCCGCGCGATATCAAGGGTCAAGTTCATTAGCGAGGGGTATACTTGGAGACTGAATGATTGTTGCTAACTTCAGTACCAGGATAGGAATAGCTGAGACCACCTATTAATCCAGGAAGCGGTCAAAGTTCACTTACCACAGGAACTAGAAGGGGAAGATATCGCGCCTGCGATATCTTAGGCATCGCTAGACGGTCTCACATAGGGGAAGGCTTATCGCATTCCCTGCGTAGTGCGATAAGACGGAGACGTAGCCGGAGTAATGGAATGAGATAGTCAGCTCCAGAGGAAGGGGTTAAGGTGGGTTTAAGCACCCTGGATGCCTCGGAACTTGGCGGAGGACACTTGAGTCTTCTGCCTCCCATTAGAATCACTTCGGGTGAGACTTCAGGTTGCCTCTGCGACCTGTTGCCGAAAGGGCCAGTGAGCTAAGGGTTCTGTTGGTCTAAGGGATTACCGCAAGCCCGGGTCTGCTAGAAGAGGAAAAGAAAACCCAACAAATGGTTCCGTTGCCGGTTTGAACACATTGAGCTGATGTTCTGTTGGCATCCTACCAAGCAAGAACTTAACCAGTGGGTTGAGTCAAAAGAAAGAGAGTTTGCTGCAAAAGAAAACAAGAATCCTAGACTGAGCACTGAGGCTTGGCTACAGAAGCACATTTTTACAGATCTCCATGAGATATTCTTCGTAACTTATGCTATTGAGTTATATGGTTGGTTATCAAAGCTTGTTGACAACAGCGGTGTCAAGAAGAATCGAGAAGTTGTCTGGACAGCAGAGCTGATTCAGACCTTGAAAGGTGTCGATAACCCCATCTCACGCGCAGTAGACCTCTGGCTTGCGAGTCTGCTGGAAGGCTTCATCACAGAGTTCGCGGTTGATCAGAGAAAGAGTTTCAGCGCAGCAGAACGGTACTTCTTCAAGGGTTATCGCGGTAAGTACCTAAATTCTCTAAGTCTGTCCATTAAGCAATTACTATATGAAAAAGGAGTACTGGATATACTCTCAGATGAATAGTAGCATGATATTGTAATGTCAGTAGACTCTGAAAGTGATTACGAGTATCTTGGACATACACGTAGTGGTAAAAGATATAGAGTCAACGATTCATCTTCTTCTGAAGAAGACAGCTCAGATCACCCGAGACAGCAGAGTCAGAACCCTAGGACTCCTCAAAAGCCAGTCGGAACTCAGAATAATCCCGCAGGAACCCCGTCCAGTAGCTCTTATACAGCGAATACTGCCGCTACACCCTCCACATCTACACAGCCGAGTGGTAGTCATACAGCAAACCAGAACCCACCATCTAGAAACAGAATGGGAGATGATATGAAGCTACCAACATTCAAAGGTACAGGGTCGGAGGACCCTGAGCAACACTGGTTCTTATGCGAAGCCATATGGACCATTAAGCAAATACAAGATGATAATGTCAAGCTTGTCCAGCTGGCCACCACATTTAGAGAAAGAGCATTAACTTGGTATATGAAGTATACCAGTGGCCATAACAGAACGCTTGCACAGGTTAGAACTGCTATGATTAAAGAGTTTAAAAAACCTAAATCCGAGTCACAATGCATAGCAGAACTTAAAGATATTAAACAATTGCCTACGGAAACGGTTTGGGATTTTGACCAGAGGTTCAAGACCCTCATTGATCAGGTAAGCTTTGAGCTTGCGCCCCAACAGCATAAAGAATGGTTTATCGCAGCAATATTACTACACATCAGACTTCCGCTAATGCAACAGAAATTAAATACACAAGATGAAGCATTAGAAATGGCAATGAAACTAGAGGCTTCACCTCTAGCAGAAACTAGCACCGGTATCACTAATCTACAAAATCAGCTAGCTAACCTCACCTTACAGCTGCATGAAATTAAGAAGGGAAAGGAGGTTGCGCATGAAATTTGGTGTACTAAGTGTAAAGTGCAGGGACACAGTAAGGATAACTGCCCTGTCTTTGCTGACTATATCGCCAGTGGAGCTCCTAACCCGTTGATGCAGAACCAGGGGCCATGGTGCGAGATCTGTAGAACCAGAGGACACAGTCCTCAGGAATGCCCTCTCCTTCAGAAATATGTGCAGACACCAAAGAACCTATATTGCAACTTCTGTAAATCTGTGGGACATGACGAAAACAATTGTAGAGCTTATGAGTTAATGATAGAAAGGAATCACGACCTCTACAGAGTTCAGTCAGAAGCATCC
The DNA here is from genome assembly GCA_027924585.1 of Larix kaempferi. NCBI lineage: Eukaryota > Viridiplantae > Streptophyta > Pinopsida > Pinales > Pinaceae > Larix > Larix kaempferi. The sequence goes on from BSBM01000997.1 coordinate 21,291,272, forward strand.
GGACCAGCAGTACGTGCACAAACTGATCCGAATCAGGGAGGCCGTGGAGGAAATTTCAGAGGCCGAGGACGCGGAGGAGGCTATGAATCTGGCCGTGGCCGTGGAACTATCACCTGTTATAACTGTGGAGGCACAGGACATTACGCTAGAGACTCTCAGAACCCTACTACAACGTGCAAGTATTGTAAATCTTATGATCACACAATAGAGGAATGTCCCATACTGATAGCTAAGATCAAGGACGCCAAGCCAGCAACCAATCAGACTATCCAGTTTATCGCTGCTGAGCAGAACGAAACCGAACCACGGGTCAATATTGTAACTCGCAGTGGTCTCTCCACAAGCAACATATCGCAGGACGTGGAAAAAACGACAGGAACGCAGTGGGTGCGCAAAGCTCCAGGAAAACCTATCCCACTTGATCTACAGAAGAATAAGGAGGCATTTCAACAAACTAAGACTTCCTTTGCTGAACAGACACCGCCCAGATCACTATTATTACCATCTCAGGGTATACCACGGAAACCACCGCAGGATGCTAGTACTGCGCAGATACCACAGGCTAGCACATCTGGAAGATGCGACGAAGAGGAATTGACCGGGAGTGTACAGTCCTTCTTGCAGAGTTGTTTGAAACTTCTAAGAAACGGGAAAGCTGTAGAGGAACTTCAGAAAGTTATTGACCAATGTCAACAGAGCCCTTCTGTGAGCAATGCACAGCGCACCATTCACCATATAATGGGCCATACAAGGACAGGAAGAGAGATGAGGCTCACAGCGCAGATCGGACTATTTGAAATGGATGAGGTTATCCTAGACTTAGGATCAGAAGTAAATGTCTTGACTAAGCAGACATGGGAACAGATGGGAAGTCCAAAACTAAGCAGGTCCCCTATCCATCTTAGACTAGCTAATCAGCAGAGAATATCACCGATGGGTCGCTTATCGCATGTCCCAGTGGACATCGACGGAGTTCACACATATGCCGATTTTGAGATCATAGAAATTATTGGTGACACCAAACCCTATCCAGCTCTATTAGGTATTGATTGGGCTTTTGATAACAAGGCTGTTATCAACTTAAAGAAAAGGCAGATGACATTTGAAGATGCTCAAGTCCGGGTTATCGCACCATTAGACCCTTTACAGGGTCCTCGCTACATTGAGCCAATCAAAGCAGAAGAGGAGGTGCATAACATGGAAAATTTGTACCAAATGACTTCTAATCAGACAGATTACATTGACCCTACAGCTGATGTACATATCAGCTGGAGATGTGATATCTCCTGCACATCAGATTCAGATGTTGGCTTAGAGAATTGGCAAAATAGACTCCACGAAGTCTCTATTCGCAGATGCACATTCATGACTAAATCACTGCGATGGATTGGGACAGAAAACAGGTATATTCCAACTTTTGATGGATTAGCAGACGTCAATGATTTTTTGCAGCAGTTTGAACAAGAGATTCCTCAAGAGCAGAGGATGGAGGTTTTTGACCTTGCAGTTCGAGCCACGCCTGCAAGATGGTGGTACACACACAAGGAACATATCGCATCATGGTATGATTGTAAGAGATTGATGCGCATTAGATTCTCTAAAGAAAGAGACTGTACACAGCGGAAATACACAGGGGAGAGTGATCCCAGAGCACACATTATGAACTGTGAACAGAGTTGGCTAGAAATTCCAGCAGAAGAATGGGTTCATTTGTTTATCCACACACTGGATACAGTTCCACGGAACTGGTATACAGAAACAGAGCTAAGAAAAGGAACTATCTCATGGCCTATTATGATTGAAAACTTTTTGGTCACGTTCAGTTTTGAATCTGAGCATCCAAGCATTGATCGGGCCTTGAAGATCATAAAGACTAAAATATTTGAGGATTGCCCATTACCAGCGGATTCGCAACCCGAGTGGGCTATTCAGATGGAACATGCACTAGAATGTTACAACTGCGCACAAGACTCAAGCGATGAGGATGAAGATCCTCGCAGTATCAATATCGCAGAAACAGAAGGTACACGTGAAGTTGAAGGCCCGCACTTAGAAATTCCAGCTGTAACAGAACCAATCAAGATTAGAAAGAGCAATATTGGCACAGAAACAGACCCTAAGTTTGCCTCTATTGGAGATTATTGGGATGATGAGACAATTGGCCAAATCACAGACCTATTACATGAGTATCAGGACCTATTTCCTACCAACTTTACAGAAATGAAGGGAATAGTGGGTGACCTCGGAGTCATGAGAATACCGCTTAAGAAGGATGCTAGGCCGGTTAAGCAACGTCCATACAGGTTGAATCCGCGGTATAAAGTAAAAGTAAAAGATGAAATAGATAAGATGCTAGCAGCAGGCATCATTGAAACTGTTGAAGAAAGTGAGTGGGTTAGTCCCATGGTAGTACAAGAAAAGAAAACAAAAGGAGACATCAGGATCTGTGTCGACTTGCGCAAACTGAATGATGCATCGCTGCATGACCCATTTCCGACACCATTCACTGATGAAGTCTTAGACAATGTTGGAGGACAAGAAATCTATTCATTTACTGATGGCTTTTCAGGCTATCACCAGATAAGAATCCATCCATACGACAGGCACAAGACCACATTTGCGACAGAATGGGGCTCCTTTCAGTATACGGTAATGCCCTTTGGTCTTAAGAATGCCCCAGCAATTTTTTCTAGAGTAGTTGTTGCTGTCTTTAAGGAATACATCCATCAATTTTTAGAAGTTTATTTTGATGATTGGACTGTATTTGGACTAGTCAAGAAGCACATAGGAAACCTGCGATTAATGTTTGAAAAATGTAGACAGCACCAGATTTCCCTTAACTTAAAAAAATGTATATTTTGTGCGCCTTTTGGTACGTTGTTGGGTCACATTGTGTGCAGACAAGGCTTGATGGTAGATCCTGCGAAGATCGCCATCATTGTCAATTTACCAGCACCTAACTCAGTAAAACAGCTGAGAACTACACTTGGTCATACTGGGTATTACAGAAAGTTTATCAAAGGTTATGCCAAGATTACCGCACCAATGGAGAAATTATTGAAGAAGGATATCAAATTTCAGTGGAATGAGGAATGTCAGAAGAGTCTTGACGCTCTAAAAGAAAAAATGGTTACAGCACCTATTCTGGTCTTTCCAGATTGGAACAAGCCTTTTCATGTTCATGTGGATGCATCTGGCATCGCACTAGGCATTATTCTCACGCAACCAGGCGAAGGGGGTATTGACTATCGACAGCTGAGAAGAATTACACCACCACAGAGAGAGAAGGGTTAGCAATGGTGTATGCCTTACAGAAATTTCGGCACTATTTATTGGGTGCCCCGTTCAAGATGTTCACCGACCATTCTGCACTAAAGTACTTGGTCAATAAGCCAGTGTTAGGGGGAAGAATATGCAGATGGCTATTGTTGTTCCAGGAATATGATTTCGAAATCATTGTTAAGCCAGGAAGACTAAATGCAGGACCTGATCACCTGTCAAGGCTAGACTCAGGTGAAGAACCAAGTAATTTAGAGGACAACTTGCCTGATGCGCAATTGTTCTCCATTCAGGTCGCAGATGAATATTATGGAGACATAATTCAATTCCTTACTACAGGGTGGGCACCACCTGAGTTTACCAAGCAACAAAAGAAACAATTAGTGGTGAAAGCAGCAGACTTCACCCTGATTGCAGGACACCTCTATAAGTTAGGACCAGATGAAATCTTGCGCAGATGCGTTATGCCCCACGAGAAACAGACCATTCTTAAGGAAGCACATTCGGGCATCGCAGGAGGCCATTTCGCAGGGAAGCCTACCGCTCAGAAGATCCTAGCAGCAGGACTATGGTGGCCTACATTACATAAAGACAGTAAAGAGTTTTGCAGATCATGCGATATCTGCCAAAGGACAGGAAAGCCCTCCAGAAGAGATGAAATGCCGTTGCGACCACAGATAACGCTACGCGCATTCGATAAGTGGGCCATAGACTTCGTGGGTCCTATTAACCCCCCAGGAAAACGAACTGGTGCGAGATATATTATTACAGCAACAGAATACCTCACCAGGTGGGCTGAGGCGAAAGCAGTCAGGAATTGTGATGCTGCTACAGCAGCACAATTTATTTTTGAAAACATCATCACTAGATTTGGATGCCCAGTGACTTTGATGAGTGATCAAGGCACACATTTTTTGAATAGCACCATAGAAGCCTTGACAGAGGAATTTGAAATACAGCACCATAAGAGTACACCTTACCACCCTCAAGCTAATGGTACGGTGGAGGCCTTCAATAAGATATTAGAATAGGCTCTTACAAAGATTTGTAACAGTCAAAGGGATGATTGGGACCTCAGAGTTAATGCTGTATTATGGGCTTACAGGACCACGTGTAAGAAACTAACAGAGCACACACCTTTCAGCCTGGTATATGGACAAGAGGCTGTTATGCCTATGGAATACATCTTACCCAGTCTAAGGATTGCTCAGCTTACAGAGATGGCTGATTCTGATACTTTAGAGGAGAGATTGGCACAGCTGCTCAATCTGGAGGAAGACAGATTTATCGCAGGATTCCATCAAAAAGTGCAGAAAGCACGAGAAAAAGCTTGGCATGATAGGCATATCAAGAACAAAATCTTTCAGCTTGGAGACTTGGTACTCCTTTATGACAGTAAGTTTATAAAGTTCCCTGGAAAATTCAAAACTCATTGGTTAGGGCCATATCAAATTCAGCAAATAACAGATGGAGGTGTTGTACAGCTTCGTACTATGAGTGGGGAGTTTCTTCCTACCCTGATCAATGGCAGTCGGCTTAAGCTGTATCGCGACGGCCATGCCACCTCCCAGCCCTAGCCCAGAAAGGAAGCTAGTGGTGCAGATGTTCAGTGTAGTTGAAATGAAGCATCGCACCCTAAGGAGTCTACACCGGGAAATACTTTAGGTAAGAAGTCGCAGCCAGCTTTCCTGGTGGTTGCGATAATTTTGATATGAGGCGAGTTTGTGGCACTTTCCATCTCCAGACGATGCGATATCTTATCGCAGAGGACAGAAAACAGATGGATGCGCTACCAAATTTTGAATTCATCAGAGGGCTATTCACTTCGCCATCTGACAAGCATTAACTGCACGGCTGACAAGTATCTGTTGTACTAAGATTTGGCAGCAGTACGACGATTCTTCTAGATTTGGAAAATCCGATGCGACACCACTCCGGCGCACAGTTTCCCAGTGAAAATTCAAACGGCGTTTGCAATAAATAGGCGCGGGGTGCTGTCTTGTCTATGCATTAAATGCCGCCAGCGGGTCCAGTCACTGATCCGTTGCCATTCAAAATTCCACCTTATGATAAATGCACGTTCTATTCAAAGCACGGGGCTACTTGGTCATTTTCACCAAAAAGAGTTGAGCGCAGTTGAGCCGAACCAAGCGTATTCTTAGCAGAGTCCTGAGCAGGGAAACCAAAAACAATTGCAGACTCTGATTTGCATTAAGATTAGCAATCATAGGAAGTCCAGAGTACCACAGGGGAAGGTCCCTCGCGCCAGACGAGCCTCTCGAAGACGTGTTGCAGAGATTCCAAAGGGGTGGAATCGAGTGCGCTATGACTTCGGTTGTGGCGAAGAAAGGGAAGAAAATTGCTGCTGGTTCTCCGTCCACACGCCAGTCACCAGGAACCTTAGCTAATATGGAGCGTAGCGAGACCCCGAATAGCACAGACTCAGAAGAACCGGCACAGGAACTTCCGGAAGAAGTTACAGTCACTACCATATACTTCCCACCAAGAATAGAGAATGCGCCAGCCATTGTTCTTCCACGAGACTTTAAATATGAACTCATACTCCCACCGCTGGATAACCGAGTGAAGGAAGAAGGTAACTTGTGGGGGAATATGCATGCTGTTAAGTTTACTGATTATAATCTGAGAGATTATACGTTGTACCCACAATTCCGCTGCGATCGTTATATGACGATTCAGAGGAACCCAAGGACACAGCACGATGAGTTCGTCCCCATGGACCATGTAAGCCATTTAGCACCGTCGGGACTGCTCAATCTCCTGGAGATTCCACACTTTGGACGGGGCCCGGAGGTCAATGCTATGGTGCGGACGCTACTTTCATGCGTGCATGGCGGTTACTTATGGTTGGGTAACCGAATAGATGTCAATGTTGACCTCATTCACCGCATTACCGGTTTGTCGAAGACTGGTTTCGACCCACAGATAAATATTGATGGCGCCACAAAGGATACCAGGCTCTCAACCAAGCAGGTTGCGGAGTATAAGCTGCAAAGAGGAGGTCGCGCCTACGATGTCAATTCAATACAGGATGACGCCTTGCGGTTTACTGTTAGTCTGTTGGCCAGAAAACTCCTCCTCAAGGTGAGGCCGAAGGAGGTCACAGGCTCAGTTATCCGCCTCGCGATTGAAGTCATAAAAGGTAAACCTTACAACTGGAGCTTATTTTTGTTAAATAGTTTCTTTCAAGACTGTGCGCAGGCGCAGCAGGATCCACTTCACAGCTTCCACTTCTCGTGGCTGCTGATCCTTATGGCTTTCATTGGATGGAAAGAGCCGCCCAATTCGCAGTTTCCACAACTGCCGCCAGGGGCGTGCAGAGGGTCGAGGTACTCAAATATTTGGGCGAGTAGTCACCCCGAGAAGCACAAGAATAACGCAATGGTATTCCATGAATATTATATGCTATTGCTTGAATCCGTCGCAACGATTCCGCGTGTCGACTCGCCGGTCGTTGATCTTTATCAGTCCAAGCTGGAATTTAAAGTCGACAGGGATAAAACCTACATCAGACCCAAAGGATTCAGGAAACATAACGAATGGGCCCCCGGCCCATATCGCATGGAAATCCAGCAGGTTGAAGATACCATTAAGAATTGTTTTGATGAGGACATGAAACAAATGTATGATGATCTATCCTCTGGCCTAGTTCCAGTTGATCCCCCAGCCGAGGACCCAGAAGATGTTCAGGAGGTAGATCCTAAAGACAAAGAGAAAGAACCAATAGGTTCTAAGAGAAAGGCTATTGAAGGCCCTTCTCCGGTGCGAGCAAAGAAGAAGAGAACAAAGGCGGTTACTTCCGACGAACCGCAGGCACCAGTCATGACAGAGGATGAGTATGATCTCATCGCCAGCCGAATACAGGAGAAGATGCGGGATAAATTCGCTGCGATTCAGTCATCGCAGGATCGTATGCGCATCAGCCTTGACAACAAATTGCGAGAGTTGAAGGCAATCACTGAGAAGACTGCTTCCATGCAGATTCAGCCAGCTCCAACTACAGTCGCAGAAAGTTCGCAGCCCCCTCCACAGAGCAGAGAAGAAAGCATTGCAAGGGACCGCACGAACATTGTTCGTATACCGCCAGGAAGTATTAAGTTCCCTGTACCTATGGAAGTGCAGATGGTTCATCCTCTTGAGGTGAACCTACCAGAAGTACCTGTGGATCAGTTGTACAAAATTTTCCAGCAGATAGGCACGGAGCTGAGGCACAGAGAACAAGTCACATATGAGCAAAATGTTTTGCTGTCTAACGACAATGTGCAGCTCATTGCACAGCATGAGGCAGAGAGTGCCCAGTTGACGCAATATGTTCAGCGAGAGCAGGATGTCTCTCTTGTTTTAAAGAATATTGCAGCAGAACTTCCGCAATGCGATATCAGGCCTGAGTTAGAAATAACTCAGAAGATCAGAAAAATAGCGGAAAGAGCAAAGGCCCTAGATGAAGAGAAGAAAAAGATGGAGGAAGAATACGAAGCAAGGATTGCTGCACTTGAAGCAAATAAGCCACCTACTCCAGAGGAAATCCAAGAAGCACGAGTGCAAGCTTTCAGAGTTGTACAGACACAGATGCACTGTCGGGTGGAAGCAGCAGAGGCCATCCTGGAAGATGCATCAAAAACATGGCTGGAGCTAGAGGAGCTCCCGCAGAAAGCCGAGCTCGATCAGCACATTAAGCACTGTGAAGATGCGATAGCAAGAGCTGAAGAAGAGTACAAGGGCTTGAGTGCTCTTGCGAAGATAAGAAAGAAAGGAGAAATCACACAAATTCAGCAGCAGGTGCAGAAATACAGAGCACAGCAGATCAACCTGGCTAACGAAGTTAGCCCGCACGAAAGCAAAGTCGCACATCTGGTTGATGAACTGGAGCAAAAGGTGAAAAGCTTCACCTCAAGTAAAGGAGTCATTGAGGGCACAGAGGACTCCTTGGTAACTGCTGAGCTGCTCAGCGCAGCGCAGGAAGAAGTAACACACATGGATGAAAGTATTAAAGCGCTTAAGGCACAATTCGCAGCAATCTCACGAGCAGCAAAGGATAAGCTTAGGCAGATGAATCAGGCTGTTGTTGCGAGTGGCTCGGGGACGAGCCACAAGTAAGTGTTAGGGGAGTTGTTGGAGAGAACTTCCGCAGCATTTAGGAAGCTTCTAATTTTGGGAAGGATAACTAATTTTGGAGAGAAAGTACCAATTTTGGCGGTAAGACAAAGATATCGCCGTAGCGCAAATCCCGGCGGGAATCACGGCGATAGGTACAGAAAAGTCAAGCATGTGGTACAAAGAAGAGGCCGAAGGGAGAGCTCAACCACCGCAATAAAGGCACCGGAGATGAAAAGAGGGTTCAGCTACCCTCATTAAAGAAGAAGGACTACAGTCAGCGTTGCTTGAACTAAGAAGAAGCGACGGGCCGATGCATTAAAGACTAAGGACTGCAGGAAGCGGCGACGAGACAGAAGGCGGCCATGGAAGTACAGCCAGTTGACTGTAAGTGGTTAGGGTTGAGTCACTGTTGGGATAAGGCCCACAGTTTTGTAACTGCGATGAGACCTTCGGGCCATCTATATATGGTAGTCTTTTTATATGATAAGGGGTTGGTCACATAGTGATAGAGACATCAGGTAGAGGCTAGCCAAGTCTGTTGTTACAGAGTCTGGATATCCCTGAGAGAACATAGGGCTAACCTGTGGAGAGATAGTGCGATCCGCAGGGATCGTGAGAAAAAGAGAGTGCATTGTAAAAGGCAGGAAGAGAAAGAGGTCTATAGAGAAGGGCTCCCACTGAGGTGGAGTTTCCCAGAAGACCATTGTTGTAAAGAGTGGAACGGAGCTGTGTTTATCCTTCAGAGTTGTAAACAAGAACCGTAGTTCCCCTGGGCGCAGTTCTCACCCTGGGAGTAACAGCGTGCTTATTTAAGTAGCACTATTGTATTTGTGTAGCTACTGCTCTCATTCACTTGTCTGTGTTATATATGAATGCTTCAGTATGTTATAAGTAATGTACATGGTCGTCAGTTTAACTTCTGAATGATGTATAATAATTGCGATAATCATAGCTACCCGCATAGCAACTAGATAATTGTTAACAGAGGATAATGTGCGAGTATGAACTGAATGTAAGTCATGAATGGTCTACTTAGACCCTGCTCAAAGTAATATTCTACTTAATGACGTTGCCGCGCGATATCAAGGGTCAAGTTCATTAGCGAGGGGTATACTTGGAGACTGAATGATTGTTGCTAACTTCAGTACCAGGATAGGAATAGCTGAGACCACCTATTAATCCAGGAAGCGGTCAAAGTTCACTTACCACAGGAACTAGAAGGGGAAGATATCGCGCCTGCGATATCTTAGGCATCGCTAGACGGTCTCACATAGGGGAAGGCTTATCGCATTCCCTGCGTAGTGCGATAAGACGGAGACGTAGCCGGAGTAATGGAATGAGATAGTCAGCTCCAGAGGAAGGGGTTAAGGTGGGTTTAAGCACCCTGGATGCCTCGGAACTTGGCGGAGGACACTTGAGTCTTCTGCCTCCCATTAGAATCACTTCGGGTGAGACTTCAGGTTGCCTCTGCGACCTGTTGCCGAAAGGGCCAGTGAGCTAAGGGTTCTGTTGGTCTAAGGGATTACCGCAAGCCCGGGTCTGCTAGAAGAGGAAAAGAAAACCCAACAAAAAGCGGAAAAGTGGTCATAAAAGATGTTATAGAACTCGCTGCAAAAATTGTACTATTCACCATGACACGTGCAGCAGGGAGCACGGGTCCCCATCAGGCGTCCTATACACAAATGAATCTCACAGTGGATTGTATGGCGGGAACAGTATTCAACTGGTGTGAGGCGGTGTTGGCCAACCTCAAAGAACAAGTGCACAAGAGTAGGGTTGGAGAGAATTCCCAATTTGGTTATGGGAGCATCCTGGTCACCTTCTTTTTGGCGAGGGTGCCATTGTTGCACCCATAGATACACATGCCCTCCCATCCACCGACCGAGCCATGGATGGCTTGATGGAGTGGTTATGCAGGACGTCTCGGGGGACCTCAGGGCTTGGCCTTTGGTGAGGATTTCTTCTCCTGGCTCGAGGAACAGATAGTGATGATCGATGACTACCCCTATGCAAGGGTGGACTTCTGCGAGGACATCGACTTGGAACTGCCAGAGGATGAATATTGGGACAACTCAGGTATGACCTTCATGGATATATATTTTTTATTTTTTGAATATATAATTTTTATTGTTTTTTGGAATGTGTAAAAGACTTCTAATGTATGTTCGTATGCATGTCGCAGATCGTGGACCACAGAGACTGGCTGGGTACTCGCCCTTACGTCGTGGTGGTGTTGATCGCCAAGCCACTCCAGAAGAGGAGGAGGATGAAGATGAAGCAGGAGGAGTCTGGGATATAGAGAGGAACCTACAAGGCTTGACTCATGGTATCCCTACTATGAGGATGGATGACATCCCTTTGCATCTCCAGCGACATACTGTAGGTGTGCCTAGTCGTATTGGTCGGCTTCTTCATAGGGTGGCTCGAGCTGTAGTGTGTTATCACCAGCAACGTGAGGAATCTAACGAGGGACATGATATATCTCCCAGATATCCATAGATGGTCTTTTTTGTCTTTTGTGGCATGTATACGATATGTAGGCTTTGAGAGCCAAATTGTTGTATGGGATTTGGTCCCAAATTTTGTCTTTGACACAAACTCTATGTATTTTGGAAAAACACTCTTATATACAGTGATATGGACCTATTTTCATGATCTATTTATTTACAAAGACTTGTGCACTTAATTTTTTATGATGTGTTTATGTATGGGCAAGATGCCAATCCAAAATGTAATTAGCCAATGAATCAGCTATACAATTGAATTCTCTCGGTATGTGTTGATATGAAATGAAATTAAAAGATCGTTCCAAGAGGCGTACCCTCCGAAATAAATGAAGTAGGATAGGATCGCGAACTGTGTAAACACGGTTCCGATGAGAAACCACGAGCTGGGAGTCTAAGAAGACTGATAGGGAGTCAATTCCGAATGAAGCAACCTTCGTCAAGAGACCAATAACTGCATGGTACTCCACGATATTGTTGGTTGAAGGACCTAAACAATTGGCTCCTGAAGAAATCAAATCGCCAGTGGGAGAATAGATTACCCATGCTGCGGAAGCGAGATTCTAGGTATGTCAGCTTGCACCGTCGGCGAATTTGATGTAGGCAGACATCTGCACATAAAATCACGAGTCAAAGTAAGAGTGGATACATGAGGTCCATGCGCACACCAAAAGAAGAGTAAAAGCAAACTAAGTACATTATGCACAACTAATAACCCGCGTAGGGAAACCTTACGCGTAGAATCATTTGAGGTATAGCCCATTGCGGGGCCGTGCCAATGGCGTACCATCACAATTGATTAGTTCATAGGCTCCTTTTTCCAAGACACATTCTACAACAAAGGGGCCATACCACATAGATTCTAATTTTCCTTTTCCGAGCTTATCATGCATTTGATCATATGTAAGTACGAGGTCACCTTCATTGAAGATCCGAGGTTGAACGGATTTGTCATACTGAGCTTTGACGCGTTTTTTATGAGCTTCATTAGCTAAAGCAGCGTCGCGGCGGGTTTCATCTAGCTTGGCTAGGTATAGAAACCATTCTTCTTCGGAAGTGGTGTGGGGAAGTAGCTCTATGGCTATCTTAAGTGATGGAATTTCACATTCAATCGGAAAAATGGCTTCTAGGCCATACACTAAGTGGAAGGGTGTAAACCCAGTAGCACTTTTCACTGAAGTTCGGTATGCCCATAGTGCTGAGAATAGAGATGAGTTCCAGTTGGATTTCTGGGTACCCACAATACGTTAAATCATTCGTTTCAGGACTTTGTTAATGGCTTCAACTTGGCCATTAGCTTGTGGGTAATACGGCATTGAGTTTTCGTGGTGAAAACCCAGCTTGGCACTTAGTTCTTCGATCATATGGTTCCTGAAATGGGAGCCGTGATCGGTCACAATGGATTGTGGGACACCAAATCTAGCTATAATATGATTGAATATGAATTGCGCTGTTGTTTTTCCATCCTCAGCATACGTAGGCATCGCTTCAGCCCATTTTTTGAAATAGTCGATAGCTACTATGACATAGCTATGCCCCCCGGCTGAAGTGGGTCTACAGTGCATGAAATCTATGCCCCATTTGGAAAAAGGGCCGACGGCAATGACAGGATGGAGTGGAGCAGGGTACGAGCATGCTTTACTATGAAAGAATTGGCATGGTGGACACTTCTTGACTGTTTCAATGCAGTCTTTGAAAATTGAGGGCCAGAAGTATCCTGCTCGCAGTATTTTCTAGGCCGTAGCCATCCCAGAGAGATGACCACCACATGCTCCAGCGTGGCAGTCATTAAGAACGTGTTCTGCCTCATCTAAGGTCAAACAACGTCGAAGAACGGTGTCGACACCACGTCGATAAAGAGTATCATTGACTATGAGGTAGTATTTTGCGTGATGTTGGATGCATTGACGTTCATCGCGAGTGAGGTCAGGGTGGAAGCGTTGGGTTTGGAGATATAATAGAATATCCCTGTACCATGGATCAGACGTGCTAATGAGGAACAACACCTCATCAAGAAGAGAATCGATGGGCTCGGATTGCTCGGTATCACGGGGCAAGTTACAAATCAACTCTGCGAAGACCAAAGACTTCTTGGACTTGGCTTTGACAAATTCCAAGTCAAACTGAAGGATGACGATCCAACGAGAATATTTTCCCCCAAGAACTTGATGCATGAGGATATAATACATTGGATTGAAATCGGCTATGAAAGTGGTCCGGCGGAGTAGAATGTAATGACGGAATCTCTGGACAACAAATACTGTTGCCAGAGCCAGTTTTTCAACATGTGAATAACGAGTTTCGGAGTCGAGAAGACTCTTACTAAGATAGTATACCACATGTTCTATGCTGTTGTGGTCTTCCTGGACTAGCACCATAGCGATGGTGGAAGTCGAAGCTGCGAGATAAAAAATGTAATCCCATGTGTAATCGGGGGGTTGGATCACATGATCTTTGGTTAAGGCTGCCTTTAGATTATCAAAGGAGCATTGGGCTTCATCATCCCAGATGAAGGGAACGTTCTTCTTGAGAAGCCTCATGTAGCCTTTTGTTATCTTGGAAATATTACAGATGAAACGACATAGAAAGTTTGCATGCCCTTGCAAACATTGAAGTTTTGGAATATTAGTGGGGGAAGGCAGGGCTAAGATATCTTCTACCTTCGCAGGATCTAAACGTATCCCGATTTTGGAGATTATGAAGCCCAATAGTTGTATGGCTTCTACACAAAAGACGCACTTATGTGGATTCAAACATATATTTTAGCGAAGATACCTTTCAAAAATGGCACTTAGGTGATCAGGATGGTCTTCCCTGGTTTGAGAGTGAGCGGGAATATCATCAAGATATGGCTCTACAATATGTTTGATGTCGTGAAATGCGTATGACATCGCCCGTTGGAAAGTTGCCCTGGCGTTTGTAAGGCCAAAAGGTAACTTTCGATATGCAAAAATCCCCCAAGGGTAGATAAAGGCCATTTTGTGCTGGTCGGCTGGGAGGATATCGATCTGATTATAGCCAGAAAAGCCATCCATAAATGAAAAGATGACACTCCCGGCACAGTTATCGATGATCTGGTCGATAAACGGAGTTGGGTAGTTGTCCTTTGGACAAGCCTTGTTCAAGTCGCGGTAATCGACACAGACTCTAATCGTTCCCTGTTTCTTGGCTACGGGAATGATGTTGGATACCCATTCTGTCAATGGGATAGGATAGATAAAACCAGCACGCAAAAGTTTTTCAACTTCTGCTTTAATAGCAGCTTCCTTACCAGGATGGACGGGTCGAAGTTTCTGCCGAACAGGTTGGGTTCCAGGGAATGTTGGAATTTCGTGGACCATAATCGAGGGTTCTATTCCTGGCATTTCTTCATAACTCCAAGCAAAAACCTCGCGGAAGGTTTTGAAGTAGGCACTATAGAACTCCATTTCGATGGGAGTACATGTTTTGCCGATGTGTATGTTTTCCACAATAACAGGCTTCACTGAAATATCAATGGGAGTGGTTCCCATGAGGTTAGCCAAGTTTCCTTCAGAAAATACCTCATCGAGGGAAGTGGGGAACATGGTTTGAACCATCCCAAGTGAAGTACTGGGTTTTGTATCAGGATCAAGTGGCTGAATGGTGCGGAATGAAGATCGATGATGAAAATCTCCCCATGGTGGCTCATCACCGCACATAACCTCCATAATTGATTCGTCAGTGGGAAAATCAAATTGAGAGGATCGAAAAGTGGTGGGTATGGATGAGTCTCAGTTGAGAGCTGCGCCATGGAATGATGAGTAGAACAGTCGACCCAATCGGTGGCTGATTGGATCGCTTCATATGCTGCAAGGTTTCTGTTCAAGGGCATGGAGTTGCCGTAGTCTTCAATCTGAGCAGGACTCGGAATCACCCATGAATCATTGGAAGGGATGACATTCGATGAAATCATGTTGACTGGTTGAACATGGGTTCCTAGCTCTAGAAAAACTCCGATAAGGGATGAATCCTTCATGAGACCAACACCAATGTCTTGGAACCAGTACCGAGGTTGATCCAATAACGGGACGGTGTTGGAGGAGTTTGGATGGGAGTTTGGGATACAGTAATTTAGTTGATCAATAGTGACAATTTTCCCTTCATGAGGAAATTGCACAATCTGGAAGACTGTAGATGCTATGGTGGTCATGGCGTAAAAGCAGTTCCGGCCAAGGAGGAGATTGTAATCCAATGGTGCATCTACGACTTCAATGTGTACGGATACTGTTTTGCCCCCCGATTCAACACCAATTGAGGGAATGAGTCCATAAGGTTTAAAACCGTGTCCATCAAACGCCCTGAGAGTAGTGGGAGAAGTCGTGACTTCGAGTGAGCCTAAGGCTCTCCAGCAGTTCAAAGACATGATCGACGTGGAAGCACCTTCATCTAACACAGTACAATGGATGATATTTGCATGGATTTTTGTGTGAACCTAGAAGGCTAACTGGTGAGAAAGCTGAGGTTTGGCATGCTCGAAGTTAAACATAATGGAGTTTGAAGTATCTGGGTCCATTTCCCTCAGTGCTGAAAGTAGGGTTCTACGCTACGTGGGGCAGTGTTGGAGAACCTTGAGAGTCGACATGGTGCAAGGTGCTTGAGCTAGATCCTCAACAATATTGTAATTTTGGGTGGCTCGAGCATTGGGATTAAATGTCGCCTTTTGTATGGTGCCCTTGGGTGGGCGTAGCACTGTATCTGTAAGCGGTCTCTCGATATGGAGATGGCCGGTGGGGGGGGGAATAGGAGTCAAATCTTCAACAGGAGATTTGCCTTTGGCTATCTCCGATTGTTTGTTTGAATTTGAAGGATTGTCATACGTCTTTGAACGAGTGGTTATATGAACCTCCTCATTACTTGTCATCAGGATTTCGCGGTTTGTGGACGTCTCTCCGTGGGTAGGGTTGGTAGGGTTGCCCCCTTGTGGGGTTTCTTGGGAAACCATCTGCTGTTGCTGTTGAGGGAAAGGGTCAGTTAACACTTCCGCATGGGAGGATCCTTTGAAAAATTTGTTGACTCTGTCCTTGTGGGGACAGTCAGGCTTGTAGTGATCATCTTGACAAATTAGGCAGGGAAACTTAACCTTTCGACGTGGTTTCTGGTCATTGTGGGTGGGTTGTGGCTTCGGATTCTCCTACTGGTTTTTCTTGGGTTTACCACAATTGTTTTTCTTCTTTCCCCCGGATGGTTGTGACATAAATTGAACTGCGTTCACTTCGGAGGAAATAGTAGGAGAAGTAGTGGTTTTTGAAGCAGCCTGAGGTAAAGCGGGGGAAGCAGAAGCTTGTTGTCCTGTCGAGTTGGTAGTAGGCTGGGTCTTGACTGAACCAACAATACCATCAATGGGGGGTTCAGTGGTAGGTTTCTTTGGATCAGTGTTAATGCGGGTGGCATGTGGAAGAAGTTCGTGTAAAGTACCGGATTGAGTGTATACCAGATCCATGTACTGGGCTGCCGAGATGGCTTGTTCTTCTGTAACTGGCCTGCGCATAGTGATATCTCTGGCTATGGGAGGCAAAAAGGATTTCGTGAACCAATCAGCAAGTAGCTGATCCAGAATGGGTGCCTTAATTAGACTACGGCGTCGTCGCAACTCATGGATGTGATCCAAAATGTGTGTAGAAGTGGTTTGACACAATGAGGTTAACAGTTCTGTTCCAGTCTCATACCGGATAGGGAGCTGGAAATGAGTCAGAAACTGCATAGCCAAGGTGTTGAAATCATGGAAAGAGTGTTGTGGCAGCTCGATGTACCATTTTGCTGCCGTGTCGATAAGCATACGCTGGAAGAGCCGAAGTCGAATGGAATCATCCATCAAGGAGTTGGATGAACACCAAAGATGGAAGGTCATCACGTGGTTCTTGGGGTCTTCCCCGAGCTTAGCATCGAACTTAGGAATGTCCGATGGTAGTTTGGCTGGAATGGGTGGCCAGTGAGGTTCATGCCATATAGGATCGTTAATAAGCCTCGACAAATCAGGTAAGTCAAGCGTGGCCAAAAAGGGAAGTTGACGGTTAGTCTGCAGGTATGAGTAATAACCGTGTGGTGCAAAGAAACCTGGGGGGGGCCTGCATAGCGTACTGTTGTGTGTTATACTCATATGAGTTTCCCAAGGGGTACTGCTGGAAGTTCTATGGGTGGTAAGCCATATGGTTAACCGGTTGATTGTAGGTAACCGGTTGGTGGATGTTCTGCTGAGTGGGTATGGTACCCTGGGGTTGCTGAAACCCAGGGATGGTTGTTGCTCCTTGTTGGGGAAAAGTTCCTTGGAATTGTTGTGTTCCAGGAATGGTACCACCATATTGATTAAGTGGAATTTGAAGGGATGGGTTCCATGGAAGGCTCATTCCTCCTTGGGGAGCGAGTGGAAATTGAAGGGATGGGTTCCATGGAGTTGTAGCAGCTGAAGGGTAAGGGAAGCCAGAATTCAAGTTGGGGGGAATCTGAGATTTCCCCCCAGCTTGGTTCCAATTTCCAAAAAGTGAGTACGCCCCACTCTGTGGGATTTGAGATTCCCAAGAAGGGAGCATACCTGACGGGAGAGGTTGAGAGTGAGGCCCGGTTGGAACCGGAATAAGGTTGCCTGCTGCCAGGTGTGTTGTACATACCATACTGAGCAGATGCTGCTGGTTGGGAGAGTTGTTGGATGGATCCAATGGGTTGTCCGCCAGCAGATGGGTTGGATGGCCCTATAGGAGGAGGTTGTTGACTAGGAACGGGGTTCCCAACAAAAGGTTGTCCTCCAACTAGTTGGGTTGATGGCCCTATAGGAGGAGGTTGTTGAATAGGAACGTAGTTCCCAACAAAAGGTTGTCCTCCAACTAGTTGGGTTGATCGCCCACCAGGAGGAGTTTGGTTGTTGGAGTTGGGGTCTACTGTAGTCGGTTGTACACCTCCTGAGATAGTGTAAATAGTGGCTGAAGGTGATCCTCTGGTCCAACCAGAAGATCCACCAGTAGGACTAGGTGTTCTTCCACCGCTAGCCCAATATGATAGCGTGGATTGGCCAACGGCGCCAAAAGTATCGATTTGCGGAGGGGGTCTTCCATATATGACAGGCGAGGACGGAGAAAAAACTGGGTTATCCCTCATAGAATGTGCACCAAAAATGGGCGATGGCAGCAAATGTGGGGAATTTAAGCCAGGGGTATCGGCGTCATCCATAGTGTGTTCAATGATAGGAGGATCATCGAAAACTAGGCCTGAGTTCATATCCTGAAAAGGGTTTTGGGGATCTGGTGGGAACCTAGGTATATTAATGTCCGAAGGTTTGGAGCCGTTTGCATATGAGTGATGAAACTCTGTGCTAGATGGGATGTTGGGATCCTGATAGTCAGAAGGACAAGTAACAGGGGGATATCTAGACGCTGTCGAGAGCATTTGCTTTGTGTCGTGTTTAAATCATGTCGATGCTAACGGGGAATTTGCTAGACTAACCATACTAGACTTGATGGAAGCCATGATCTCATGTCCCAGAGGAAGGTTGGGGAGAGATATAGTACGAGGTACATTGCTAGAAGAATTTGTTTCGTGCGGATGAACGCTGGGTGACGTAGTGATAACAGGCGGAAGCTCCACCTGGGAAGTAATAAAGCCATAATCAAGTTCAAAAGGTGTGTCAGGAAGTCGAGTGTCTTCAACAATTTCGATGTACCCGCCTGGGACTGAAATCAAGCCAGGTATATCCTGGTCGGACCCTTCGGTGGTTCCAACAGATCCATCTGTGTCATCGTGAAAAGTGTCTGATGGACGGGAGGTGTCGACATCATGTAGGAGGATGAGCTCTGGTCTAGTATTTTGGGTTGTACTATATTCAACCGATGTAATGGTGTCCATTGTGGCAGATAAATCTGGGATAACAGTGGGTGAAGTGACAGTGGAAATTTCATATATGCTAGTGGTTGCAGAAGCTGCAAGAGATTCTAAGACTGTGCTTGGAGTAATAGTTATAGGCGGAACTGATGATGTAGTATGTATCGGCGGTGGAATGTTCCCTCGACCAGCACCGCGTCCAGGGGGAGTGGGAATGCGTGATGCAGGTGGACCATAGGTCCGTGGCGGTGGCGGTGATGGAGGGCTTTTTCCCTGTACTCATCGTGATCTTCGTGGTGGCTCTGACATGATGATAGGAAAATTAAAATCGGGGGCAGTTTCGTAACAAAGAACTCAAAAACTCTAATGCAGCCGAGTGTGCAAAAGAGGAGCTAGAAAAAGCAAGTCTCACAGGCCAAAAAATCAAGCTCTAAAATCTATACTGAGACCGGTGTCTCAATAAGCGAGCTGATAAAAGAATGGCCAGAATGCCAACAAGTAGTCCCTAAAAAGAAAAAAGACCCTCTACAAAGATGAGATAACAAGCAAACTCCTAACTAAGCGCTGGAGACCTCAACAAGATATATCCTTTGCAAGGTGATGAAATCCAAGTCGAACAATACAACATGAGAGACCGATATGAGAAGGATATCCCTCTACCGAAAGGGATCCTGGGTAAAAGAGCCCTAGTAGAATAGTCACTAAGCTACCTCGATCATGACATGTTGGAAAAGGTTTTGGGTACTTCATCCTTCTGAGGAAGACAATGATCGATGTTTCCTTAGGGCTAAGTGGAGTGCGGCATTCCAGAGAGTACGTCCGGTTCTCAATCTCACGGCCATTTAACCCCTGAAAGTTAAAAACAGTCAGGAGGCCCCTCCACAAACTGGCTGTGACCGTGTCAATAAATACTAGAGGATTTTAGTTCCCTACAAGACAACAACTATGTCTCAGATGAAAATGACAAGGGGGAATTATTTTGATGCCTATCCCCGGTGTCCTACCTAACTAGGAAATTCTTTTGATTTCCTCAAGTGAGGTTAATGTTGGTTTAATTAGGGAGATTAATTTTAGTGGTTGTCTTAATCAGGTAAATGGACGTGAAACTTGATGGTGTTATGACGACTCAAACCATGCAAATGAGAATGAATAAAAAATAAGCCTTTGTCTTCGATGAAATCTAGCTATGGAAGAGAGAGAGTTCTTCAATAAAAAATGCATGAATTTTTTCACAAGCAATGAAAAACCAAAACAAGAAATTTTTGTTTTCTTTTTGTAAATAGAGCCAAACTGAAATAAACACTCTTTTTAATTCACTAATCCTACAATCTAAAATGCTTAAAATATGAGAATTTATGTGGCAAATTTCAATGGTCAACTTCCTAATGCACAATGATGCTACAAGACCATTTTTATCAAAATAACACAATTGTTTTCCAATGATATCTTTCAAGATAAATTGTAATAATAATACTGGAAACACTGTGACTATGAAAACCACACAATTCAGTAACAGAGAACACTGGTGATGGTCTGGCTGTGATGGGAAGATCAAACCAATGCACTCAAAATGAAGGGGTGACCCTATGTGCCAAAAAGGCCACTAATTCAGACAACAATCAAGCTCACAAACAAGCAAATAAACACACCACACAGACTGTTAAATGACCAGGATGATAACAGGCAACAGCAAACACTACCTAAGGTAGAGAAAGATCAAAAAATGACTCAGGAAACCAAGCAAGGATAAAAATTTTTACTGTATGCAGACACTACCCGCGTGGCAGAATGAGGCTATAGTGCGGTACTGCTAAACTACCGCTCTGGTACTAACTCAGGAGATGCGGTACTACCGCGTTGTAATTAGTGCAGAGGGCGCGGTACTGTGGCAAAGTGTGAAAAGGTGCAAGTTTTGAAAAGGAATATGAAATTTTTAGGGTTGCTGCAAACCCAGGGGACTCAGTGATCACACAGGGAGAAAAAATATAGAGAGGAGGGGTGAATAGAGGTCAAAAAAGACCAAGATTCAAAACTGGTTTGAAGTGCAATAAACAAAATCACAATCAAAAGATGAATGACAGTGAACTGAATCAATCAACAGAAATCAAACCAGCGGAGTCGCCATTCTTGTTTGGTAGAATTTTTCCCTACGGATAAGTCAAAATTCTCTTAACTTAAAGAAGATTCCTAATTGACTCTAAGGTAAGAACAAAACAAAACAAATGCTACCTTGAAATTTCTGAACTAACTTTCACAACAAGATTACATGCATTCAGAAACAATGAAAGATATGACTCACCTTTCAATCTGATGTTTGTCCCGCTTCTAGTCCTCTACCTTTCCCATGGAATGCCCTTCTTTTATAGTGTAAGGTAGGGTTAACCAACAAGAGAGATGGGTGGATCTTGGGAGAACTTAGTGGATCAGGGTTTCTAATCACAAAAAATGAGTTGAGATCGAATCAAGGACCCCAATCCTCCAATATCTCTCGAAAATCCAAAATCCCACAAGCCATGGCAAAAAGGCTATAAAAAGAGTACCACGCCCAGTAATCTGAGCATAACGCGGTAGTACCGCGTGTCAGGGACAAAGCATAGCGCGGTAGTGTGGACTACCGTGCACTTATAACTGAGAAAGGCGCGGTAGTTAGGGTAAATAAAGTCTCAGCTGGGTTAAATATTGA
Source organism: Larix kaempferi (assembly GCA_027924585.1). Classification (NCBI taxonomy): domain Eukaryota; kingdom Viridiplantae; phylum Streptophyta; class Pinopsida; order Pinales; family Pinaceae; genus Larix; species Larix kaempferi. Next base: position 21,312,686 of record BSBM01000997.1, read on the forward strand.
CAGGGTGGATTTGCCTTCAAGGATTACACATCATTTGTCTCTTCTGGGTGGTTTAAAGCAGTACGGGAAGCGTCGTCAACTCTATTCATGGTGCAGATGTGACACTGTGAAACATGGAGGTATAATGGAACGAGTCATCGTAAGCCTTGAATGGGTGAAGTGCGACAACATCACACCGTACGCAAACGTACAATGTGACAACAGAGTTTCAAATTCCAAAAATAAAAAAGAATCCAAAAAATGGACTTGTGAAGGTTGAAGCAGGACCTAACAGTGTTTAAATGCCATTTTTGGCAGGTTGCTTGCTAGCCAACATGGTTTTAGAGTGGTGAGAATGAGAACATGAGATAGAAGATGAACAAGCTGCCAACTATCCACAATGCGTGGATGCCTTGAGGAACTGTGGTTTTCTCAAGTTCTTTGAGATTCGGGGGATGAGATTCCAAATCCCATTGCTATCACACATGCTCCAGAGTTGGGATGTAGCCCAACAGTATTTTGTGATTGGTGAGCACATCCTCACAATAGATGTTGAGAACATCTATTTTCTCACTGGTCTATCCCAGAGAGGGGAACCTGTGCATCTTACTGGAACACAGGCCAATGACCGCACAGTTGATGACATGGTGTCACAGCATTGTATCGCTACTTCTCAACCTTCCAGTGGGAATATTCTTATCAGTGATGTGGTGAGCCTCCCACTGCATACCATATTTCTTACTATTACTAGAGCGGTAGGTAGCCAAGACCCACACATGGCTACTCGAACCTAGATTCTTTATGCGTAGGACTGCATGTCCCCCATGGTTTTCAATTGGTGCGAGGGTCTCCTCGCAAACCTTCGAGCTCAGCTGACCATGTGTCGGTGGGGAGAGCTCAAGCAGTTTGGTTATGGATTGATCGTGGTATCATTCCTCTTGGAGCGGATCCCTCTCCTACACCCACTGGTGGTATTAGATGACAGGGAGCCTAGAGATCCCCACATGCTCAGATGGACTAAGGTCATGACTCATCATCATGGAGGACCCATTATCAGCTTTGGTCCTGAGTTCTTTAGCTAGCTGGAAGGCCAATTAATCATGGTCGAGGACTTTTATATACAGCGGAACGGACTTCCGAGAGGATCCCAACTTGATACTGCCAGAGGGTACAACATCGAGTGACATAGGTGAGAACAAAACTACCTTTGTACTTTTAGTTTTGTATATTATATCATCTTTTTTTTATGTAGTGCTGACAAGTATATCATATGTGTGTGCAGATGTGGGCCCTGTACGGCCAGTGGGTCTCTCCCTTCTGGTGAGGAGAGATAGAGGCGGGGAGGTAGTCGTGCCCCCAGGTGCTCATGCTGTCATCGAAGAGATGCAAGAGGTATACAGGAACTTGTCCCAGCTGATAGTGGAGGTTCCTGAGCCAGCGATAGATGACCTACCGAGACCTATACAGAGGTTTGGGGTTGGAGTGTCCGTACACTTCAATGCCCTACTCTGTAAGGTGGCGAGGACCGTGGATTTCTTTCTAACTCAGCGACATTGTGTTGTCCATGCTAAGGGGGGTGTATGGGTTAGGCGTCAAGCCTGATGACACTCTTATACTTGTACTAAGAGCTTAGAGGCCTCAAATTTTGTACTACTGAAGCTACGATGCTTCAGATTTTGTAGACTCACTGAAAGCCATCGTGCTTCAAATTTTGTACTGGCACTACTTTTTTTATGATATATATATATATATACAGACACTCTGTAATGACCCTTTTTCAAAATTCTATTAATATATATATATATATAGACACTCTGTAATGACCCTTTTTCAAAATTCTATTAAAATGCCATTTTTTCTACTTTTTCCCCAATTTCGACCTTTGACTAGTTTAATTGTTTTGACCTCCAAATCAACCCAAAGGCTCCCAAATCTTCTGTAGGAGTGTATGAATGGTATTAATACTTGAATATCAGATTCAGGGATGTTTTATGGCCCTCCAAATACTGCTGCAAACTTGATTTGTATTCTGATCAATATAGGTAATTTTGACTAGTAATTTGTGCATCAAATCCCCCCCCGGGTAACACTGAAAATGGCCTTCCAAATGCCTCCAAACTCCCACAAATTTATGAACAGAGGTATATAATGTGTTAAGTATGTGATTAAGGTCTCATATGCACCATTAATTGATTTTTACTACTGTTCTAACTCTCTCACATTCAACAGCAAAAACCCCCAATTCGACCCTTGGGGAAATGGCACTATTTCACCTCCCAATACAACTAAACTGAGTAAAAATGCTTCAAATGCTCAAGTACAGTACATGAAAATTGTAGAATACATCCATGGCATTATAGTGATCACAAATATATTAGAGAATCATCCATCCATTCGAAATAATAAACATTATAGTGTCATACATCAATGCATTGGGGAAATGGACATTGTTTGCTCATTAATCAATAGTTTTGCATACAACCAGTGGGTATTTCGACCTGATACTTTCTGAATATTAATAACAAAGGACATGAAGCTATTCCAATAATAAATATACAATGATAATCTCTCTCAAGAAGCACAAGTGCTCACCAAAAATGCCCTCCCTCAAGGAGCATGAATATGCCTTCAAAACTGGAAACGGTGGAGAGAAAGTGCTGCACTAAACCAAACCATGAAACTTCCTGTAGCTTCTACCTGCAAATAAAAACTCCATTAAAGCACCATGAAAGACCTGAGTGGCCTCTCCAAACACCAACTTGGATGGGAATCTTTCACCCTCGAAATTGGCTAAGGCAAGAAACTAGTCATCCACTAGCTCTCTCTTCACAAATGCAATTTTTCTCAAATCATCAAAAGCCATTCTCATTCTTCATTTATACATTTTATAACCAACATTATCCTTCTAAGGGTCGAAATCCTCTCAATAGATTCAATAGATTTCCATTTAGGAAATATTCCACATTTGCCACTTGTCTCCTAGTTCCAACCTTCCATCTTCTCCCAAATTCGATTTTGAGTCTCTTTGGTTTCTCCAACTCCCAAATTCACCTTCCTTGAGCCTATTTTTGGTGCTGACATGTCATAGTGGTCAGATGTCAGAGGTCAGGTCTGCAATTTGTCATAGTTGTCATAGATGCTCCATCATTGGTGTCATAGGGGCTAGGGAATCTAGCCCAAGTGTCCACAAACTTCTACTTTGACTCTTTATCTTCCATGGAGGTTACCAATCCTTCTCAATTCGACCTAAGATGCTCAATGGCATGTGTTATGACTTACCAACTCACCCAAGAGTGTTCACATTCCCATTAATTCGAATTTGCAAAAGAGAGATACCATGTATTATGAAAAATCAAGCTAGTGTGGGTCCCACCACCCCCATATGTCTCCAAAACCACTTGCCACTTAGAATTTATATTGAATTTATTTATTCACCATATTTATTAAATGCTTGAACCCCTCTAATGTCTAAATATCATTTATTAGCTTCCTTATTACCATCCCACATGTGCCCATCCAACCTAGGAAACTAGTAGGATTGATGGGATTGTCTTACTATGCACTTATTTGAATGGGGACATTACACACTCTCAGGGATTTATACATTATGTGTTTTTAAAATGATGAGTGATGTGATCTTGTTTACATGTTTGCTTTTATACATTGTATTATTTACATGTTGTGAATGCTTTTACATATTATGAATATTGTGTGTGTGTGATTTACCAATCCAAAATGAAGTTGGCCATTGAGTCAGCAACTGCGTTCAAATCTCGTGGAATGTGTAGGTACTGAATGGATTCAAATGAACTTTCCAGGAGACGTACTCATCTGAAGAGATGGATTAAGGTGGGATCACAGATGGTGTAAACTCGGTTAAGATGGGAAACCACTAGTTGAGAATCCATGTGGATGACAATGTGGTTCATACCCAAGGAAATGGCGTTAGCTAGGGTTTTGATTACTGCTTGATACTCCGTGGCATTGTTGGTCGCAAACCCTAGGAAACTTCCTCCTAAGCTAATGAGCTCACCTATTGGGGAATATAGTACTCAGGCTGCCGAAGCAAGGTTACGAGTATGTTGGTTGGCACCGTCTACGAATCCATAGCACATTGCCATCTGCACATGTAGACAGAACATGGTATAAGGAGTGGAAACAAGATCTAAATACAATAAAAAACAAAAGCATCACAGCACACACAAAAACACAAAAAACACGCCATGTACAGTATATACAAGAAATTCTAAGTGTGATGAATTTAGGTGTAGTATCTCTTCAGGTAAATCCCATTACGGGGTTCACCCAAAGAGATTCTATCATAGTCTTCAAGCTCGTAAGCTCCCTTCTCCAAAACACGTTTGACAATGTAAGGTCCATGCCACATGGATTTAAACTTTCCTGCTCCTAGTTTGTTGTGCTTCTGGTCATAAGTGAGGACCAAGTCACCCTCATTAAAGATACGAGGTTCAACTGACTTGTCATATTGGGCTTTGATGTGTTTCTTGTGCGTTTCATTAGCAAGAGCGACATCTCAGCAGGACTCATCAAGTTTTTCTAAGTGCAAGAGACGTTCTTCCTCGGCAGTAGTGTTAAGAAGAAGTTCGACAACGAGTTGTAGAGACAGAATTTCGCACTCTATAGGTAGGACAGCCTCCAAGCCATATACCAATTGAAAAGGAGTGAAGCTTGTGGCGGTTTTGATGGAAGTTCGGTAGGTCCATAATGCTAAAAAGAGCATGTTGTGCCAATTGGACTTATGTGTCCCTACCATCCTTTGGACCATAGTTTTCAAGACCTTTTTAATGGCCTTGATCTATCCATTCATGGAAAAAACCCAACTTGTCACTCAATTCATCAACCATATGGTTCTAAAAATGGGAACCATGATCGGTAACAATCACCTGATGAACATCGAACCGCACTATTACATGATTGAACATGAAGAGTGCGGCGGTTTTGCTGTCGTTCTGGTATGTAGGCATAGTTTCGGCCCACTTTGTAAAGTAATCCATAGCTACAATGATGTAACTATGCCCCCCGGTCGAGGTAGGATTACAATGCATAAAGTCGATGCCCCATTTTGCAAAGGGGCCCACGGAAATAACCGGGTGTAATGGGGCGGGATGGGTACGCTTCTTTGTATGGAAGTGTTGGCAAGGAGGACATTTTTTTATGGCCTCAATACAATCTTTGAAGATAGTAGGCTAGAAATTTCCTGTACGCAAAATCTTCTAGGCTGTAGCCATCCAAGAGAGGTGATCGCCACATGCCCCAGTGTGATAGTCATTGAGAACACGTTCAACCTCATTATGAGTGAGACAATGTCGAAGAATTGAATCAATGCCAGGACAATACAAAGTATCATTAATGTTTAAATAATACTTCGCATGGTGACGTATTTTACGACGGTCGCTGAGAGATAGTTGAGGGTTGAAGCGTTGGGTTTGAAGATACAATGAGATATCTCCATACCATGGATCAGTCGTACTGATGAGAAACAATTATCCATCTGGAAAGGATTCATTGTGCTCAACTTTTGCATCAGGACGGGGAAGTTCGCAAATGAGCTCAGCAAACACCAAAGACTTCTTAGACGTAGCTTTCTTGAAAAGAAGATCAAACTCTTGCAGTATTGCGATCCAGTGTGAATACTTGCCCCCAAGCACCTGATGTGTCAGCACGTGGTACATGGGGTTCAAGTCGGAGATGATGGTGGTGGTGAGGAGCATTATATAGTGTCGGAACTTCTGGACGGCGATGACCGCTGTGAATGCAAGTTTTTCAACATGTGAATATCTAGTTTCAGCGTCAGCAAGACCCTTACTTGCATAGTATATTACATGTTCCTGGGCGTTTTGATCCTCCTGTACCAAAACCATGGTGATAGTGGTAGCAGAAGCGACGAGATATAAGATGTAATCTCGATAATAATTAGGTAGTTGGAGCACGGGGGCATGCATGATGGCATGTTTGATACTGTCGAAGGATTTTTGAGCTTGGTCGTCCCAAATAAACGAGATGTCCTTCTTGAGTAGTCTCATATACCCTTGAGTCTTCTCCACGAAATTGCAAAAAAAATGTCTTAAGTAAGTCACCTTCCCTTGAAGACTTTGAAGTTATGTCACATCAGTCAGGGGTAATAGGTTGATGATGGCCTCCACCTTTAAGGGATCAATGCGAATCCCATCCCTCGAAATGATAAATCCTAAGAGGAGTCCAGAATCAACGCAAAAGATACACTTATGAGGATTCAGACGAATATTGTACCGTATGCATCCAAGGAAAATGGTTGTCAGATGATCAATGTGGAACTCGCATTGCTTTGAATGAGCAGGGTGATCGTCTAGGTAAGGTTCCACAAAGTCCTTAATGTCATGGAAGGCATACGACATAGCCCACTGAAATGTGGCACCAGCATTTTTAAGGCCAAATGGGATTTTTCAGTATGCAAATGTTCCTCACGGACAGATGAAAGTCGTCTTATGTTGGTTGGCTGGGTTGATCTCAATCTGGTTGTAACCAGAAAAGCCATCCATAAATGAGAAGATGATGATTCCGGCACAATTGTCGATAATCTAGTCGATGAAGGGGGTCGGGTAGTTGTCTTTCGGACAAGCTTGGTTAAGGTCCCGATAATCGACACAGACATGAATGGTACCCTGTTTTTTGTTCACATGAATGACGTTTGAGACCCAATCCGTCAATGAGATAGGATAAATAAAACCAGCCTTTAAGAGCTTTTCAATTTCTTCCTTAATTGTCGTAGTCTTCTGAGGGTGTACCGGTCGCAACTTTTGGCGTACAGGTTTGATGTCGGGATAGATCTTTATTTCATGAGAAACAATTGTAGGGTCTATCCCAGGAATCTCCTCATAGGACCGAGAAAATACGTCTCGAAATTGTTTGAACAAGGCTGTGCTAACAGTTATTTCTTCAGGGGAACACTTCTGGCCTATGCGAATGTGTTCCACTATACTAGGTTTCACCGAGATGTCTACCGAGGTGGTTGGCTCAATGTTGGCCAAGTTTCCCTCCATGTCTGTAAGACATGTAAGGATGGGGGGATGGGGGAACGGGTAGATATCTAGTGAAAAGAGGGTATGGATGCTGTCCTCTATGTACTCCAAAGGAGGAAGAAAAGATGACCTGTGGTGGAGATCATCCCACGAACTGTCGTCAATGTTCATAACTTTCATGATGGACTCGTCTGAATGAAAAGTCCGAAGTAAGAGATGAGGTAGAGATGACGTCCATTATAGAGAACAAGATGGAGGGGCCACTGTTAAATGGTCCTCTGGTGCTGATTGGATAGCCTCGTAAATACGTTCAGCGGGTGAAAGAGGCATTATATCTCCAAGCAGGTGTGTTGTGGCTTCATCCGGTACAAGCCAAGCATTGGTAGAGTGAGATAAAATATCTATGGAGATCATGTTCACCGTAGCAACATGATTAGGGGGGTCCGTGGCTGGAAAAACACCCATGAGAGATTAATCTTTCAAAAGGCCAACCCCTATACTCTCATACTATTTTGACATTTGTCCAATGGAAGGAATATGGTCACCAGGATGAGTAGTAGCATTTTGGTGTACAAAACTCTAATTGGTCGATAGTAACAATTCGTCCTTGGTGATGGAATTGTACTATGTGGAAGATTGAATAGGCTACCGCCTACATGGTGTAAAACCAATTGCGACCAAGCAAGAGATTATAATCTAGTGGGGCCAAGACCACTTCCATGTTAATGGTTATGGTCTTTCCTCCAACTCAACTGCAAGAGCTTGTAAGAGCCCATGAGGTTGAAAGCCAAGCCCATTGAATGCTTTCAATGTGGTGGGAGAACGATTCAATTTGGGGGAGCCAATGGCTCTCTAATAGGCGATCGACATGACAAAAGTGGAGGCACCTTCGTCTAAAAGGGTACGATGGAAAATCTTCTCAGCAATGTTCGCAGAAACTTAGAATGTGAGCTAGTGTGAGAGCCTCGACTTAAAGTTGTCAAGTCGGAACATGATGGTATTCGAGGAATCAGGGTCGACTACACCAATGCTGCAAGGAGATTTTTGCGTTGATTAGGACAATTCTACAAAACTTCCAAGGTAGACATGGCACAAGGAGCTTGTGCCAAGTCTTCTATGATATTGTAATTTTGTGCTGCCAGAGCGTTTGGATTGAAAACAACTTTTCGACTCGTGCTCTTGGGCGGTCACAATATCAAGTCTAAGGAGGGCTTCTCAATGGTGAGAGAAGTTGATGGTACAGTGAAATTAGTTAAGGAGTCGGAAGCTTTTTCAGTATTACTTCCAATGGATTCCTTTGAAGGGACCGGTTCGTAAGATCAGGAGCGAGTGTTCAAATTCAACATCTCGTTACGCACCATGAGAACATGCGCAGTATTGGATGGTTCCCCCTGGGATGGGGGGGTTTGAGCAATCATTTGTTGGTTCTGAGTAGGAAACAGATCATTGAGGACTGCAGGAGTTGGTTTTCCCCTAAGAAAATTTTGTACTTTGTCTCTATGGGGACATTCTTTGGAGAAATGGTCATCTCCACACAATAAACAAGGATACTTTAGTTTCCGTTTCTGCTTGGTATCATTAGGAGTGCTCTTTTGTTCCTACTGGGTGGAAGAATTTTTGGGTTTCCCCTTGTTTTTCTTTTTACCGCAAGACTTTTGAGATGAAGCTGATTGGACAGAATTCACCTCTTCAATTACAGTAGGAGCGGTGGACTTGGTGGTGCTGTGGCCAGCCGACGTCGGGTTGGATGATCCGACAGTGCTAGAAGCAGGCTGGGTGTTAAGGGAACCATTGATTCCATCAGTTTGGAGTCCCTTATGTGGTTTCGCAGGGTCATTAACGTCATAGGGTGCGTCAGGCAGAATATCAAACAAAGTGCCAGATTGAGTGTACACTAGGTCTAGTACATGGGCACTTGCGATGGATTGCTCTTCGGTGACAACACCTCATATAGAAACATCTCTTGCTATGGTAGGGATGAGATATTTTGTGAACCAGTCTACTAGGAGCTGATCTGGAATAGGATCTTTAATGAGACATCATCTCCTTCGCCACTCGTGGATATGATCCAAAATTTGAGGGGCGGTATTCTGACGGAGCGAGGTTAAAATCTCGGTACCAGTCTCATACCGTATGGGCAGCTGGAACTGTGTCAAAAAGTTCATGGCAAGAGAACCAAAATTAGGAAAAGAGTGGGGTGGCAACTCAATGTACCACTTGGCAGTCGAACCGGTGAGAGTCCTTTGAAACAATCTAAGATGAATTGAATCCTCCATTAAGGAATTATATGAACACCATAAGTGGTATGTCATCACGTTCTTTTTAGGGTCTTCACCCAGCTTGCCATCAAATTTGGGGATATCAAACGGAAGTTTCACCGAAATCGGTGGCCAGTTAGATCCGTGGTAAATAGGATCGTTGGTTAAACGGGATAGGTTCGGTAGGTCCAAAGTAGCCAGGAAGGGTAGCTGTGGATTAGGCTACGCGTATTGATAATACGGATAAGGCATGTAGGGACCAAACTGACCGTAAGGTGTACCAGGAGGAAACTGGCCATAGGGGGGTGTGCCACCCGGACTGTAAGGGGGTCTTCCACCATAAGGTGGTCTGTTCCGATAAGGTGGGGACCCACCTCCACCACCGAGAGGGGGTGGAGGTCCACCGCCACCACCGAGAGGAGGTGGGGGTCCATAACCGTAATGAGGTGGCCCACCACTGCCTCCTCCTAGAGGGGGTGGTGGACCACTTCCACCACCAGAAGGATGGGGGCCCCCACCACCTCCGCCGTTGGAAGGATGAGGGTCTCCACCACCACCGCCACCACTGTAGTAATTAGGTCCTCCACCGCCTTTTCCTAGAGGGGGTGGTGGACCACCTCCGCCACCCAAAGGGAAATGTCCTCCTCCACCATGATAGGGTGGTCCCCCGCCTCCGCCAGGAGGGGGTGGTTGACCATTCTTGCCACCAATGGAAGGGTGAGGGATGTTGTTGGTAATATGAGGTGGGCCTCCACCAAGGCTAGGTGTGGGCCCGCTGCCTCTATCAGGGGGTGGGGGAGGGCCGATCAGGGGTGGTGGTACTTGCGGGATAGTTGGTTGGGGTTTGTGTTGCAACACAGGTTGTTGCCTCCATAGAGTGTATGGATTCCCAGGATAGGGTATCTCATATGGTGTGTTTCTGGGATTAGATTGGCCCGGCACAAGGTTAACAGGACCTGGATACGCTTGAATCCATGAGGTTTGAGTTACATTGGACACCCCCCCAACATGAGATAATCCCATGGTGGATGGTCTAGCGGGTTGGGAAGGTCCAATGGAAAGTCTGTTGGGGATTCCACCGCCTATGTTCTGGATAGGAAACGGGGGTTGTCCCCTAGCCACAGTAGGTTGACCACTATTCAAAGGTTGAACCAACGTAGGTTGTTGACTATCTACCATAGTAATAACATTACCAATAAGATAACCCGAGGGAATGGAATACCCTCCCCTCGAATTTTGAGGTGGCGGAGGAATTGGTAAAGTAACTGCAGTGGTAACGGGTGTGTTGGACTTCTGTCCCTCCACCGGTTGGTTTACTTGAGGTGTAGCACTGGACTCTTGTGAGGGTTGACCAGCCTTATTAGTGTTATCATGGTGGGGTGCTTCAGGTGATCTGAAAGATATCGGATGAATGGGGATGTCGCCGTCATCAAATCTTATTTGGAAATGGCAATTTCGAAACTCTTTAGAGTGTTGCTCGAGACTTTGTCTTTGAAGCTCATCACCTCTAATACGTAACTGTTCCAAACGTTCATGGATGGGGCCAAAAATATCGGCAAGGTCAGGTGTATAGTAAGGACTAGAGAACTCTGGAGTAGTCTAGTTAAGTAGGGATGAGATGGAAAAATGAGCCACTGGGTGGTCTATAGAAGTTGTCCAGTAAGATGTTGAAGGACCAATAGTTGCAGTAGGTTCGTCCTAGGGTCGGTTTATCCATTCCAACGATCCAGATTCTCTCGAGATGACGGGAGAAAGGTCTTGTGAAGTGGGGGTTTGTGCTCCTTCATCCTGCGAGGGATGAGAGGCAGGTGAATCCAGAGGATTTTGTGGAAACAAAAGTCCTCCAACATTTAGAGTGGGATTTTCAACTTTAGTAACTACGACCATGTTACGCTGGTCCATTCTTACCCTCGAAATAACTTCCAGATTAAGGGGATATTTCGGTGATAAGTTTAATATCCTACAGGATCTTCTCCAAGGAAAATCCACCAGAGCATCAGGATGATCAACCAAGATGGCTGAAACAACGTTTCTCCTAAGGGTGTGCTAAAAGAAAAGCAGTCCAAAACAACCTACTCAAACTAAGGCAACAAGCAAACTTATGTGACAGAGTGGATTCAAAAGTATGGAACCTCACGGGATTATCAAGGCATCGCAAACCGCGATATACTACAGGGTCCAACAATATGACGCGACAAGGAGGATTGGGACCGTACCCTTTCTTGCATACTTGATTACCTAGATAGTACGTGCATGCTAATATCCCCTAGTGCTATTCTCGGTGTATTGCTTTGCTAAGACTGGGAAATCATTAACTTGGTTGGTTTCAAGAATCCTAGTGGTGTCATTCGATATACGCAAGGTACATGGGAGCTCAAATATGTAATGGTGATGTCTAATGCACAATCATTCGGAAAGAGACCTTCCGATATACTACAGAGTATGTGATACACCCTTCGATATATGCCAAGTACGTATTATGGTACTTGGTGGGTACGTGAAGGAGCACGATCTACCAATAAGTACGTGGAAGACTACAATACCCCTGGGATACATTGCTGAAAAATAACGACAGCTGCCATGCTTAATGACGCCAAAACACATCTCTAACTTACACACAAGTTGCTAAATTTTTTTACCTAGTTCTACCGTTAATTTTATCTTGGACAGTTAGGTGAATGCATGAGGTGAGTACATAATCGGAAGCATAATGCAAGCCCTAGCTACATGCATGAAATATTCTTTTCTTTCAATGAATTCTAGCTATGGGAAGGAGAAAACTTTTTCCAATAGTATTGCCAAAACAAACTCAATGCAACACAATTCCAATTCAAACAAAACTTGACAATGAAAGTATTCTTTTCCTTTTTCAACGAAACACAAAAAATCACAACACTACTATCCAAATCAAAGCATTTTTCCTTTTCTTTTTCTTTTCAAATCAAAATGATACTAGGTAATGAAAAGAGAGGATTCTGAAATGAAATATGCAAGTTTTTCAATTTCACTTTCAATGATCCAAAAGCAACAAAAATTAAAAGTGCATCTATCTTTCCTTAGCATGGAATCAATTTTGCAAAAATCGAAGCGTTCTTTGAGCCTTTCAAGAAAATGAGTGATTCATAATTCGAGAAAAACACAATAGATCATACATTCATTCAATTCTTCCGGAACATAAACGAGAATTTTCCAATGCACAACAATTTTCTTCAATAACGTTCAAGAAATGATGGGAGAGAAGCACTTTTAAACTTTTCAATGGATGCATCAAAGAATAAACTTGATAACAACTGAGCTTTCAAATCTAAATGACAGAAAATAAAACACTACTTGCACCTCTCAGTACACTCAGAAAACTCAAGAAAAGACAAGCACTCAAACAAGCTGAAAGACACACTTAACTCAAAATCAAGCAGCAGCAAGCAAACTAAGCAAGCAAAACTCAAAGCAAATGTAAATGAGGTCTGGAAACTGATCTAATGTAATGATCAAATCAGGGATGGAAGGAAGGGAATGCAAGGGTGAGTGGGTGTAGGTGGAGGATACAACATTAACCACCACTACCAGTCTTCAAACTTGTCCAAGACAGAACCCAAAATCAATCCAAACAAAAATAAACAATCAAAACACAAATCATAAATGGGAACCCTAGCCGGATGTTGCAGCACAGAGAGAGTTCATACAACAAACCAAAGTCCAAACAGTCAAACAGAGAAGAGATGCCCTCATGTCAAAATTTGACAAATTGGCGCACTCTGTGTTTGTACATAGTGCGACATCACAGTTTTATTACACATGAAGTGCGGCGATGTCCCAGTCTACCAATGCAAGGGATGCAACGAGTATCCAACAGGTAAAGAATAGAGACTCAGAATGACACAGTGTCGCTCTGTTCCCATTGCCCAGGTGCGACAGGAGAAGTCTAGATTCAAAAATGAATCATATCTCTCAGCAATGAACCATGGAATGGTTCGGGAATGAGTTGTATAAACTCAGAGGAAGTAGATCAAAGTCTTCAATACGAAGATCTGATAGTGAAATCAACTCCAAGAAGTAAATGGAAAAAATAAAAAGTCTTGTGTCAAGCAATGAACTGGAAATGACTCTCAAATTGACAACTACTGACCAATTTCTATACTCTCTAGTATGGTCGCCAGATTTGTTATTGGACAATCCACTCGAGCGGATGCGAGCTGGATCTCCCTAGCTCAAAGTGAGTCTAGAACAAATAGAACAGACTATTAATGCATTTCCTAGATCTGCTTAAGGATCAAGTACTAGATGTCTTACCTTTCACTTCGCAATCCTTTCTCCTGAATGTTGATCCACATCCTACGATATTTAGACCCAAGCTGCAAGACCTGTCAAGACAAGAGACAAGAGAAACCAGTAAAAGACATCTATACAATAAGATATCTAAGTAAACAGTTAAGCAGGTAAATTACTCAATATCATTACACACATGAACAATATTGGTGGAAAGCATTTGTATTACTGCAAATAGAGGAGTACATGATAGAGATATAGAACCAAAACCAAGGCTTAATGCTGTAGCCCTTCTCCGACAAAGCCGATTGCCATATCCTTCGAAGGAAGTATGAGTTCTCCAATAGATGAGTGGAGATGTTCTAAGAATGATTTCACTAGCATGTAGATACCATAGTCTTCATCCCTTTAGGATGGGAGTGAGCTTCGTTTATATAGGACTAAATGGATAGGGTGTGGATAGGATAGGTTGAGAGATGGTAGGAGAAGTTTAAGGGATCTCCCCAAAGGTTTAGGAACCGAGTGACAGCTCCTCCAAGAGGTCAAGGATAGGGTCCCAAGTCAGCAAGCTTCGAGATGGACCTCGAAGAAGCTATTTTTTCCACTTAACTGACTTTGTCACACCCTGTAATGGAGCAAGGTGCGACGTCACATGTTGCTAGTGTGCAACCTGCGATGACCCTTCAAAACTGAGCACAATTGGGTACAAATCTTCCCAGGATGATTACATAGCCCAAGTATCTTCAGGGGTGTATACACTGAATCTCATGATGAGTAGATTTTGGGTGTAACAAATATTCCGACTCTACTTGCGGAAATTCATTCTGGTCTTCTTTGATGATATCCTCATCTATACTAAAACATGGTCCGAGCATCTCGATCTTGTACTGCAACGTTTCTCTGATCATCATCTCCATGCAAAAAAGTCTAAATGTGTTTTTGGACAAGAGGAAGTGAAGTATATCGGGCATATTATTTCAACACAAGGGGTTTGCATGGATCCTGCAAAAATAGAATCCATGAAAAATTGGCCACATTCTGAGACACTCAAGAGTCTTCGTGGTTTTTTTGATTGACTGGATACTACTGCAAATTTGTGAAGGATTACAGTAATATTGCAGCTCCATTAAACACTCTATTGAAAAATGATGCTTTTACATGGACATATGCTACTAAGTGTGGATTTGACAAACTGAAACAATCTATGTATACTACACCTGTTCTATCTATTCCTGATTTTTCCAAGCCCTTCACTATTGAGAGTGATGTTTGTGATAATGGACTTGGTGTTGTTATCCTTAAAGATGAAAATCCCATTTCATTCACCAGCAAATCCCTTTTCAGTAAGAATTTAGTCTCGTCTACATATGAGAATGAAATTATGGCTATTTTGCATGCAATACAGAAGTGGCGACCATACCTATTAGGGAATCATTTCCACATCAAGACTAATCACCAGAGTCTAAAATATTTCCTTGGAACAATGGGTCTCCTCTCCAACGCAATAGAAATGGGTTAGCAAACTCACGGGTTATGACTATGAGATCACTTACAAGAAGGGTAAGGACAATCTTGTGGTGGATTCTCTTTCTCACACATTTGATGACCAAGTTTCTATTTTAGATATTTCTATGCCTGTTCCAAATTGGTTGCAATATGTTCAATAGGGATATGTCAATGACTCCTCATTATCTCAAATCATCGACCGATTGTCCAACGACCCTTATGTTGTATTGAATTACTCTTGGGATGGTGCTTCCCTAAGATACAAGGGTCGTATGGTGCTTCCTCAGAGAACATATCTTCAACATGCTATCTTCTATGAACTCCATGCTTCTCCATTAGCGGGGCACTCTGGGTTCCTCAAAAATTATGAGCGGGCATGACATAACTTCTTTTGGAAGTGAGTGAAAACGAAAATTCAACATATGGTGGTTGAATGTGCTACCTTCTAGCTCAACAAGGGTGAAATGACACTCCTTTCTGGATTGATCGAACCCTTTCCCATCCCTACACAGATTTGGGAAGATATTTCTATGGATTTCATTGACGGTCTCCCTAAATATGGAGGGAAGACAATGATTTTGGTTGTGCTTGATGACCTCTCCAAATATAGTCATTTTTGTGCCCTCAATCATCTCTATACCGCCTCCTCAGTTGCACAGATTTTCCTGGACCAGATATTCCATCTTCATGGAATCCCTTCTTTCATTGTCTCGGATCACAATGCAAATTTCACTAGTCATTTTTGGATAGAACTATTTTGCCACATTGGCACCAAACTGAAGATGAGTTCAGGTTATCACCCACAAACAGATGGTTAGACTGAAGTTATCAACAAATTTTTGGAAACTTATCTTCATTGCTTCACCTCCGAACAACCACATTAGTGGGAAAAGTGGATCCCTCTCGCTGAATGGTGGTACAATAGCTCCTACCACATTGTCTCTAAAATGACTCCATATGAAGAAGTCTATGGCAAGGCACCGCGAGTGCTTCTGTCATACACCCCTAGCAGTTCATAAGTTCAAGTATTTGACACAATTCTTTGAACCTGAGATCATATTCTTCGCATTTTGTAGGACAATATTCACATGGAAAGAAGTCAAATGAAACAACAAGTTGATTAGCATCGTTCTGAGCGCACTTTTAAACTAGGAGATATGGTTTTTATCCATCTACATCCTTACAAGAAATCCCCCCTGAAACTCAAATTGCGTCATAAGCTAGATCCAAATTTCTACAGGCCATATAAGGTTCTTCATAAGATTGGGTATGTTGCTTATAAATTGGAACTTTCTCCTTCTTCCTTCATTCATCTAGTATTTCTTGTCTCTTGTCTAAAGAAAGCTCTTGGCACCAACATCAAAGCACAAAGTGTTTTACCATAACTAGATAATGAAGGATCCATCAATTTGGAGTTGGATTCCATCCTCAATAAGCGCACTCGTCAGCTTCTCTCTCGATCCATCACAGAGGTATTAATTCAGTGGCACAAAATGCAACCAAAGGATGCTACATGGGAATCACTCCTTCAGATTCAACAACAATTTCCACATCTACAACTTTGAGGAAAAATCTTTTTCTAAGGGGGAGTGGATGTTAGGAACCCGTGTCAACCCTTCTCTTTACTTTGTTAGTATATTGTTGTTGGACGCATATTCTTTGTAAGTCATCCCATGAGTATATTGTATTCTCCCACATTCATGCGGAGTAATAGTTTTTGAACTTAGACTTAGTAAATAAGTACGTGTTGAGGCCAATGAAGGCATCCATGAGTTATTTGTATTGAACTTGATGAAAGGAGGTTTCCCCCTCGAAGTGGATTGCGATCAATAAATCCCTTCTATGTTCTGCTATTTTTGATATATTGTGTATTTTAATCATTTAAGTGATGGAGGTTCCCCACACTATGATTTCATGTTACTAAGTTTCTCGAAATTTTATTCAACGTATAGGAGTATTAATATAGCAATGTAATCCGCGCCCACTTGGTCGAGCCACTAACATGAGATTCCCACATCTTTATACCTTCCCCGATTCATGCATGTCTTTCCTTGCAAGGCATAGCTTCTTCAAGCCCCAATGAAGTTGCGTCCACAATAAAGGGGAAACTGTGGCCTATGCCCCAATTGCGTAGGGGTGAAACCATCTAGTCAATAAATGTTCATAGCCTACCCATACTCAATCTCTCTATTGCTAGATAGGAGTGGGATTGTGTGAATTTGAATGGGGTTATTACCTCTTAGGAGGGTTGAAGAACTTCACTCTAAAATCAATTTCTATTCTGGATCTTAAGAAATGTCGGGACAGTTTTGAATCTCCAGGGAGGACTCTATGTTTAACAGAGGCCTCTTATTTGTGTATATTGTTGAGCGATACAGTCGATTTGAGGTGCTTTCTAATTGAAACCAGGTATGATATCTCTGATTCATATTTGGAATTGAAGAAAGTGAAATTTTCGAGATGCTCGGACATCTCCACTTCCAGGTACTGCTCTCATCTCTCTCTAATTGAAGAAAGTGAAATTACAAGCTGGAAATTTAAATTGGCATGGTTTGGAATTCTTAAAACACATAGTATGGGTAAAGAAAAACAATGTTTGTGTTAAATTGGATACTGCCCTATATTTCTATTTTATGAGGAGAATAAGTATGCTATCAGTTCCTAATCAACCTTGCTAAACCTTGTGTTGCTAGAATTGTGATGGGGGTTTGCATTTTTTTGAGAAAAAGGAGTAGAAACAATGACAGTATGAAAACCGTTGTTTTCTATGGCCATTCCCATTTCTAGAACGAAGAAACTATTTCTTATGAAACAAATCGTTTTGCACACCGATTTCAATAGAAATGATTTTCCATTTCTTGAGAAAGACGATCCATTGCTCATCGTTTCGGTGTCCATTCGTAATACTTGTTGATCCATTAATGAATGGTGGGTGGAAAGATAGTGATCATAAATGTTGAATTTATTGAGGATTTAGTGTCGAGGAAGGAATCCTGATGTATTCCTGCATTGAGCATTGATTGTATCATATTTCATCTTTGTCCTTTCACTCAAGTCCGCTTTGGCTGGATTAGCTGGATATGTTGTTGTTGTTGTAAAATTTTAGTGTATTTTACATTATCGCAGGACTAACCACTAACAGGGTAGTGCCGCAAACAGTTTTATTGTTTCATAATCAAAATGGGTTGTGACTATTGGGACACCTAAAAATATTTAAATGCTCCTCAAATTACACCTCTTGCAAATATCATAAGTGGAAATTTGATACTGCCAAGTAAGTGCATCCAATAATACACATGTTGTCACTGATTCTTTTTAAAGATTGAAATAAATTGTTTTATGCCATCGCTAGTTCTTTTTAAATATTAAAATATATTGTTTTATAATCCAGAACCTGAAGATGATATCCATATTTACATGCTAAAAAAATTCGACTCCAATGGAAAAAATCCATTTCAAATTCTATCAATTAAGTAGCTTGGAAAATTCTTGCAAAGCAAGGAGAAGTCCTTTAACACTCTCTCTTATGGATTTATCCATAATATTCCCATCATCATCGAAGTTCTGAGGCAGTTGATGACCATTCACACCATATGAGACATCCCTCACTGATGAATTTTTTGTTTGGCCATTTATGAGATGCCCAACCTTGAATGAAAACAAACACTAGTTGACAAAATAGGATGTGAGATGTTGTGTCAATGGATTTTCCATAGATATCCAGAATAGAGCTTGAAGAATATCTTGCAACTAAGAAAGCTAAAAGTGCTAAACTATGACTTGGTATGCTCCAATGAGGTGAACCAAAATGCATGTATTAGAAAAGTCATAGAATCCCAATCCTGTCAAGAGGTTTCCAATTGCATTTTTCCCAAAGGATTTCTTCATAGTTCCATTTCTACTCTTTTTTCTTCATTTTCCCCAAAGGATTTTTTTCTTTCGAAAACATAGTAGAATCCTGTGTGTTTCTTTCTTCATAGTTTCATTCTCTTGGGGTGGTGACTTCAGAGTATACTGTGCAGTTATAGATTGGAGGAGGCCATAGAATTATCCATGTAACTTGTTTCTCTCCAAATGATTCATATATGCAAATGAACATAAAGACTTTGAGCTATACCTGAATCTCAAGGAAAAATGAAGAAAATGGAAATGCACACACAAATTCACCAACAATTTGGACTCTTGATGATAGACAATCATGGGGTTACTCAAAAAAATTTCGCTATTGGTCTCTTCCAGAATTGGAGAACTGCTAAACTAACAGTTCCACCATCTAACATCACCAAGCTAAGTAGTGATTTCATATTCATCCTTTACTTTAACCAGTACGCAATTCTAATATGCGAAATAAATCAGAATCATTGGATCCAATCAACCCAAATCAATGGTGGATATAAAACTTTATAACTTCAATTGAAAGGAAAGTTTCAGATCCAACCTCAACATTTAACATCTGAGCTGTTTAAATGAGTGAATTCTCCATGGCTCTTCAGATCACCTTCCGACCAATCAACTGTGAATTTGAAGCAATTTAGATTGGATTGGATGGGTAATTTTGGTTCCAATATTTGGGTTAAACTCTGCACTATTCCTCTATACGAAATCCTTCAGAACTGTTGATCTACTCTCCTACCATCTGAACCATTCGTCCTCCACAAACTGAAGTAGAACTCCATTTTCATGACTGTGTAGAATTTTCCCTTTCAGTGATCAGAGAAATGAACCATCCTTCTTGACTCTCAATGGAATTCATTCTTGAACTATGAATACATACACAAAAATCAATCAAGTATAGAGAATCCTCTTCTTGTCATTGTATGACCATCACAAGTTATATTAGAAAATAGGGTATATGTAAAAATCATTGTCCTAAACCTAAATATGGAAACAAGGTATATGGAAAAATGTATGTCATTCATTATGATTGAATTTGTTCACTACAATTCTGGGAATTTTCAGATTTGTTGATTTTCTCTCTCCTCATTTCTTCTATGCGAAACCTATAAACTATGTTTCTTGTACTGTTCTTGTTTCTCGATTCTCGTTTATGGTAACACATGCTAAACACGTTCTAGTCAACCATGCCCCCCCTTGAGCTTCCGACTTTTGATGACCTTTAACCTTCTAGGTAAATCTATTAACTAGTATGTCCATTTAACCTTGTTTTTAGTTGTTAAAATTTGTTTAAACCATTGTAATTCAATAAATCTAAACCTAGTCTACCATAGCTAAACCATCCAATAACATAAAATGGAATTTTCATCAAAACCCAAATCTTAGAAAGTAACCCAGATTCGTTTGTGATGAGCACATCATTGACCATCACACTGACATCTTTGATACTATTATAACGGGATCAGACCTAATTTCCACTCTTAAAGAAGCCAGATCCCAATCCACAGCTGGTTGGGATCCCCATCACCTTTGGGAGACCAATTTGGCCAGATCTATCTGCCCCATATAGTCTATTTTCCTGAATTCGTGACATGGTGCTCCATTAGATATTCACTTGGTAAAAAGGCCATAATAATTGTAGATTACTAAAAAATACTCTGCACTGTAAACACATAAACTATTGATAAGATGTTGTGTTTCCTAGAACGCCAAATTCTTCTACCCTTAAATAAAAAAAACTATCTCTAGCATACGTATCCCACAAGCCCTTGGAAAGAAGCCAATACTCATCTCACTATTTTGAGTAGGGGATTGCAACCAATCCTCTACCTCCTCCATATGAAAACATCCTCTTCCATGAGAATTCTAGAGAGAAGATATCCCTAATTTGTACTTGCTTAGGTTATGACAATGATTATTTGGTTGATGAGACAATTCTAGGTTTTCTTAGTTGTTTGAACCCATCTCCTACTGTCATGCCTCATAATTTTGACTTCTATGAATATTTATCCTAGGCCATCAACACCTTATTGTCAGAGATTATTGCTCTAGAAAGGTTTAGGTACTCTTCATATATGTTTTATATGTTCATGTACCAAAATTCATAGTTCTATAATGAGCTAAATTCACAAACTAAGGATGAAGCTGGAAATCCCTTCCCTGCATTTGAATGGAGCAACCTTATTGTCACAAAATCAAGGAATCCAAATTATAAAGAGTTTGCCAATAAGATCATGTCAATCACTTATTCTTTAATGCATGATGCTCCTCCTCCAAGGATGTTCCCAGAAAATAAGAATATTTTACAATTAAGCCCAGATACAAGAGTAGGGGACTAGTTATTGTATGAATATTATACCGTTTTGAGGATCTATGGCTTTGAGGGAATACCATATAAGCTACCTTCATTCCTTACTCCTAGAGTATTTTACATGGAATACACTAGGTAGAGGTTCATGTCTGACCACATGCATTGTGTTCATTTCAAACATCAAAGATAATTATTGCTTCCAAGTGATGTGGGGCCATTTTTAATAAAAGGATTAAATGCTCTACAATATATGGATGAGTATCTAAGGCAATTAAGCGTAGAGCAAGCAAAATCTAGATCATATGATCCTCACCAAATCATTTCAAATATGAGGGTATCCAACATAAATTTTGGATATACATATGTGTGATGTATCAACTAGGGTTGATGATATACTAACTCAATCTCTTACCAGACTCAGCTAAAAACAATGGATTCAGTGGGCTAGTTTTACTGGTGGTAGGCCAAATCAAGCACTTTGGATGGGATGAGGACTATGGTAGATGATAGTACCTTTGATAAAATCACTACTACCATTGATGGTTCAAAATTAGAAAGGATGAATTCTACGAAAATGCTCCTGGGCACCCCAGCATGTGCAAACTAGTACTTTACTATTCATTGACTGGAAGCTATGCGTGAAGGATTATGACTTTGGGATTCTAAATAAAATAAATTTAAATTCAATATATAATCAGGTTTAATTACAGAAATTTATATCAATTTATGATGAATTCTCACAAAGATATGACAAAAATTGCTTACTAGGATTGCACAACTAGTTACAATTCAGAACTTCCAAAAAGTCAATGAAGGCTCACAAAATTCTGATATGAGACTTGGAATAATTCATATGAAATATTAAAAAAATCCAGGAACAATAATTTATTCATTTGGATCAATAATCATTCATTTATCATATTCATTATAGAAACTAGTCAAATTCTACGCAAATCTAGAAGGGGTGTAGGAAACTCATAATATTTCATATTTTTGTAATATTAAAGTTTATGAATGATATAGGAGGATAATAATGACTTTAATTACATCATATTTAATCCAATATTCTTCTCAAAATGCCACAAGAACTCTTCTCCTCTCAACAAAACAAACTAGCACCCGAAATCAACCGGAAGGTTGAAGATTCGAACCACAGACTTCATGACACTTCTTCTAATATTTAATATGGCTATTATATTAAATGTACAGCAGCATAAAATTATCATTTTTCCCATTAATCTAATAATTAAATGACATAGCCTCAAACATCATAGATAGTCACTATTCTTGTATTTTTATAATGATTAGAGAATAATGCTCAGAGAAGAGTAATAAGGGGAGGTATAACCATTGGATATGATACGTAGGATTAACATGGGATGTTTTATTCTCATGGTAGGAACACCAAGTCTCAGTATCTTCTCATGGGAGAATTCACCAAACCATACAGTAAAGCAACCATAATTTGCTCATCCAAACACCTTTTTTGATGAGAAAAAAAGTGTTTCCTACTGGAAACAATCCTATGGAAAAAATGGAAAAGGTTTCAATGTCCATAATTTCTCAGAAAGGTTGAAACCAAAACCTCAATTTCGGCCCTCCAACACTGTTCCTACTGAATGAAGGAGTTGAACTGCACAACGAGAACACCAACCAATGGATCAGACTTCAGGACCTGCAATAGAATCAATGATGAAGACTGGATGTCATCATCCTTTCAGTAGAATCATGGGAATGTCTCCCAGCTAGGACTAGGGGCACATCTCCTAGGACAATGAGGAAAAATTGCACTCAATTCAAAACACAAATGATCAAAAGATGTGAAATGGAGTTGTAATCATTCTTTTATAGATTTAGGTGAACTGTTGAGAAAGTAAAATAGGATAAGGCACCCTCATGGAGTGGATAAGATTTATTTTCTTTTTGCTTTATCTTTTTCCTTGCTTTCTGCTTTTCCTTGCTTTCTGCTTTAGTTTTTTCCTTGCTTTCTGCTTTAGCTTTTTCCTTGCTTTCTACTTTGCTTTGCTTTTTTATTTTTATTTTTATTTTTATTTTTATTTTGATTTTTCTTTATCCTACTTTTTCTTTTCTATCCTTCTTTTTCCTGCTTTTCTACCTTACCCTGCTTTTTTGCTTTGTCCCACTTTTTCCTTGCTTTTCTACCTTATCCTGCTTTTCTGCTTTGTCCTACTTTTTCTTGCTTTTCTAATTTTTCCTGCTTTTCTGCCTTTGTCCTTGTTTTCTACTTTTTCCATTCTTTTTTTTATTTTGTCATGATTTTCCACTTTCGTCCCGCTTTTCTGCTTTTGTTCTTCTTTTCCCGAGCTTTGTTGCTTTATTCTTCTTTCATCTCATTTTCCTACTTTCCTTGCTTTGTATGTTTTATCTTTTCTTGTCTTGCAAGTTACCTCTTAGTCAACCTTATCCTCCAAGGCACACTTGTGGAGCATTATACACTTTATTCCAAAATAAAAATATATAATTAATAAAAATTACTTTTACCAAACTTGCATTTCAAACTTAGGATAAAAGGAAAATTAAACTTCTTAAGTAATTAATGCCTTAACTTCATAATTAACCCTGAAGTGCATGAAATCTTCTACTCAACCCAAAGTATTGGTTGGACTAGGAAGTCCTTCCACTAATCATCAGTGAGGGGACATGACAATATGTTCCCAAGCCTCATTGGGAAATGATTGCAAATAAAGAGATCTTGAATGAAGTCTCATACATTTTGAATAATTTGCAAGAGCAGAAAGATGCAAATTTCTAGCAGGGCCAAAAAAGAGGAGTTGAAGTGCTCTAAATAAACATGGATATTGATGGTGCTGATCAAGAGCCTCATAGAAAGAATCAAAGAATAGAGGAAGATGAAGAATCAAAGAAATCATTGGTTGAAGAAGAAGAAGGAGATGATATTTTAGCAGAGTTGACAGACTGAGGTGATGAAACAACTATAGGTCATAAAATATTTATCACCAGTCACATTCATACATTATCGCTTTGTAGAATTTATAATTCCTCAGATCTCGTAAACATAAACACTTATAATAGGACCAATTCCAACAAAGTCAAATATTCAAAAGAAATACTTGGATATAAGAGATAAGGGTATGGGAGTGGTGAGAGATTTGCATAAGCAAATAGATCCAATTGGTAAAAATTTGTTTATTGTGGAAGACCATACAAGTGATAGTACCTTAAGGATGTCAGTAATGCACCCTTTAATTCCCATTCCTTCATCATTTAAATACTGGAATGTTGATGAATATGAATTCCACTTCAACCATTATGGGAAATTAGATAAGTTGGATTTGTATAGACAAACTAGTGACATGATCTGCAAGGAGGTGGTTCAATATGTGGTCATAGAGAAAAATGTTGAGAACAAAATTGAATATGTTTGAACAGTTACTAAAGGAAAATAGAATAGCAGTCAAGGATAAAAAAGTTTATATAAAAGAGCTTGAAAGCAAAGTTGTGTCCTTGGGAGTAAATCCAATTGACACTTCCCAAGTTCATGATTTTTTGTAAAAAAAGGATAATAAGATTTCCCATCTCAGGAAGCAGTTAAAGATGCCTTCAACTCAACCAATACAAACTCCTGAGCTGACCAAAATGAAGGAAGGAAAGGAGCACATATATGAATGTATGCAAATATTTAAAATTCCGGCAAAAGAGAGGGAAAACCAGATAAATGAGCTAATGTTCCAAATAGATTCTCTTGAGATACAAAGAACATCATTAGCAAACAAGCCAATTTCTTCAATTTTATCTCCAAGCTTAGACGAGATAGATTATTC
Organism: Larix kaempferi; assembly: GCA_027924585.1. Taxonomy (NCBI): domain Eukaryota; kingdom Viridiplantae; phylum Streptophyta; class Pinopsida; order Pinales; family Pinaceae; genus Larix; species Larix kaempferi. The sequence continues at coordinate 21,337,722 of BSBM01000997.1, forward strand.
TTTGTTGTAGGCATAACAAATCCCATGTTTTATCCAAAATATGGGAGCCCCAATTTCATATCAAAGAGTAACTTAATCAATTTTGGAGTTGTTTAGCCTGTTTGTCATTCATTTTCCTGTCTTTGATTTGATTTAGTTAAGTTAGTTAATTTTTCTTCTCAAAATTATGTATTTTCATGTGTTATTTTTTAATTGCGGAAATAAGTTTTGGCTTAAAATTTCAATCATCCCGCAACTCGCAATTGCGGATTGCGGATTGTGGACTCTTTGGTTTGCATTTGAATTTTTTCCTTCCGCAACCCGCAACCCGCAATTTGCGGATTGTAGGATGCCGAAAGAGGTTTTTTAGAAAATTGCATGTAAGTTTTCTTCCCGCAAACTGCAACCCAAAAATTGCAGTTTGTGGGATGCGGGAATACCTTTTGATAAAGAATAGTTTAATACTCCCTGCAACCTGCAATTACGGGATGCAATAAGTACTTTGACCGCAAATTGTGTTTTGTGTTCCGGAACCCGTAACCTGCATTTGAGGATTGTGGATTGCGGAAGGGTGTACATATTCACAAATAACGAGTGCCTGCACTTGGCATCCTGCATCACGTATCCCGACCATTTTAATGCAATGATCTGACGGCCTTAATTGCATCTGCCAGAATGATTTGAATTCTTGATTTTTTGTTCTTTGATCATTGTTTCCAAGTGTTAATCCAGTTTTCATCTATGTTATGCTCGAACAGACATGAAGTTTTTGGATCCAATGAATGCCTGATGATTAAAAATTTGACATCTGACTGATTAATCGCATGTGTTATTATGCAAATCTGTTTGATTTTACATCACATTTCAATTGAAGCATGATTGACTAATATTTCTCTCGCAGAACTAATGATTGCAAGCTGCGCGTCATAGATTTGTAATCGTGCCAGTTAGTTATACTCAATCAATGTCAAATCTTGTGGTTTTATTTCCTATAAGGGTTGTCATGAATAACCCGTTAGTTTACGAGGATATATGCAAATTTTGGGTTGTTATTTTAATATCTCTGCTAACAATTGCATGTTGTAAGTAAAATGCAGAGAGTTTATGGCATCTCTGTCAAGCATTATGTTGGGAAAGAGTCGCAACTAGTGGAATACTCTGAACATGTGCCTGCACCATTCGACATTGATGTTTCTAATGATAGCACAGATAGTGAAGAGGAAGATGATAGGATTCAATTCACATATGAATGACTCCTTTTCAACAAGCAGAAGAAAGGTGATAAAGATTATGTTGATCAAGATAATACAATTGTTCAAGACCTAATCATCAATTTGCCACCTGTGTGTCCTGCAATTCCTCTCAAGGATGATATGTTAGCTGATTTTTCGGTCTTTGAAGATATGTCTAGTCATCGTGAATCCAGGGAATATTTCATATGTTCCTCGCTAGCTACCTTCAATATCTCATGATCTATCTTGAATCTCCTCAAGTTATGATAGGATGTTCTCAAAATTATGTGGTGCAATCTTCCTAGAAGATGTATGATGCCTATTTTGGGATCGGAATTGGTTTATTATTGCTATGTATAAGGATTGCTAGATGTTTTAGGCCAAGGGGAAGCCTTTTATTGGCCATTTTAGAATAATTTATTTTTCATTATCCTTTCTCTCTGGGAGATTTGATCCTTAATTATTACTTTGTAATTATTATTTAAAGGGTTTTAGATCTCATAGCAAGGGATGGATGGTTAGGGGACAGAATCTCCAAAAGAGATTGGACATGCTCTGTCGTTGCAGACTATGTAATGTTTTGTAGGCCTTAATACACAGTCAGTTTTCTTCATCTATCTCTTCTGTTATAATTTGTCAAATGTCTTTGATGGATTGTGATTTTGCTTCAACACATTCACTAATACTGTTTATTACTTGTAATGAGTAACTTACATTGGATTACAATTTAGATTTCTCTAAACTTATGATCTATGTCATTAATGTTTTAAATGAATGTCTTTATCTAAAACATTTTATCTATTTCTACAAATGATTCATAGAAAACATTGAGTTAATATTAATTTGTCAATTAACATTCTAGATACAGGATAAGCTTGTATGTACTTAATCCTTAAGATATTATTGGTTGAATGTCTTTAACTGATTATATCTTGAGCTACTGAGTCAAGATCCAGTTTTGCATGTCTATTAAATTGGTGAAAAGATTTAGTAATTTTCAGATCAATTTATCTTGTGCACAAACAAATCACTCCTCTTAGAATAGGCCTGACTTAGATTAGATTTCTTTTCAAGGTTAGACTAACTCTTAGGATTAGTAAAAATCTTGTCTTTCCTCATAGGAAGACAAATCCTTTCTAGGATCAAACACTCACAAGTGCCAACGAAGGCCTTTATATCCGTGGGTGTTAACCACACCAAATAGCTCGAGGATAGGGTAAAACTTGTGTAGGATTATCTGAAGCCTTTGGCTGGGTTTTCATCCCCTGTTGTTTGCCTTGAACCCCATTCCATAACATACACAATCGAGGCATCAATAAATGGTGCTAGAAGGAGGGCCATGTACCAAACATGCCTAAACAGAACTTAAACAGACCTCCTCTAGTAAGAGAACCAGTTGTTACACGTAGCCATACCCAAGCCTCAACGTCTACAGAACAACGAGTACAAAATTCTCAAAATATTCCTGCCACCCCTGTTGTAGAGAAAGAAAATAGGATGGCCGATATTATTATTGTATCACCCACAAGAGGATCCCTCACACTCGAACAGATTCTTAAACGTTCTTCTAATAGTGTTGCTAGGTTGCAACAAAGAATCGTTGAAGAGCATAATATAGGACTGGCAGCAATTCAAGATCACCAGAACACTGGTCCATAAGTCAACAATTCTGTTAATCAAAATTTAGGTGACCAAAATCCTGAACAACGTAATTCACCCTGCCACAATCTGCTGCCAGATTTTAACCTTGACACATTGTTTGGGGAAACACAAGAAGATCAACCACAAGTGACAACAGGTGGACCACCATTGCCACTGCCTCCGTCTTCATCTTCTTCATCTGAAGAATCCTCAGATAGTGATTCATCCTCGAGCTCATCTTTAGAGGACATACCAATGGTCGAAGGTCAAAATAGACCCTGGCTTGACCAGGATGTTGTTTTTATCCTAGGGGATCAACACAGACTCTCTAAAAATCCTGAAAAAATGGTTGCCTAAGTTCAATCCCGATGAAAAGTCACCGGCACTTGATCACATAAAGACATTCATGCAAGCCATTAGGCTTAGAAATGTGATCCACGAGGATGTATTTTGTAGGTTATTCCCATATACCTTCAAAGGGAAAGTATCCATTTGGTACTTTGCCTTAGAAGCTAGGTATATCACTTCATGGGATGAATTTGAGAAAATATTCATGTAAAAGTTTGGAGATGATAAGACAACCAAAGACTTGGTAATTGATCTCTCTTCTATGAAAATCTAGGGTAAAGAAAGAGTAAAAAGATTTTAATCATAGGTTTTCATATCTGAAAAATAGAATCCTTATTACTCTTCTTCCTACGGAAGAACTCCTAGTTGCATACTATGTCAAAGGTTTATCGATTCCTATAGCTATGTGGGTTAAACAGGCACACAAAGAAACCCTGCCAGAGGCCTTTGCTGAGGCCATTCAGGTTGAGAAAGATATTTTTGGCTTCAAGGATAACCCAGATACTTCAACAGATCAACCTTCCACCTCATGTAAGAAAACTGATGTTCCCACAAAACCTGCTGCACAGGATAAAAATCCTTTCAAAATGGGTGACATGAAGAAAATTCTACAACATATTGCTAACGGGATGGTTGAACTCAATAGAACTAACACTGAAAACTAGAACACAAACAGGGGGTTCAATAGACAACCGTTTAGAAGACCCTATCAACCTCAAGAAAACCAAGTCCCACCCAATCTTGAGGAAGGGTTGAATTCTAAGGAGATTTTGTCTATCTTTAAAGCCTTAGCTTCAAAACCCCATCATTCTCCTCAACATCCAGAACAAGAACTATAGGAAGATCAAGAGACTGAACCTCTAGATGAGGAAGAATACCAGCAGGTTAATACCATTAGTTTATTTGCAGAACTTCCCATGGCTGAGGAATAAGAAGAGCCTGAAAAAGTATTTAATGCCCAACACACCTACAACACAAGGAGTAAAGGACAACCAATACAACAAGCTTCTACTTCCACACCCACAACAAACAGAGTCAAAACAACCATACAAAAGGATACACTTATTCCTGAGATAGAATATAACTTGATTGATGAATTAAAGAACATGAAAGATAATATCTTTATATTTGAACTGTTGAAGATCCCTGCTATGAGGGACAGTTTTCCCAAAAGCATAATTGTCAACAAACCCAGGGAGACTCAAAACAATAATCTGGAGACATACACCAAAAACAGCAGCCCAAAACCTGTTGGGAAAAAGACACCTCCCTTTTTGTTAACCTTTGAGATCTTTAACAAGAATGTTCATAATTGTATGGTAGATTCATGGGCCTCATCCAATGTAATGCCTTTATCAGTTTGCAAGAAATTGAATGTTGCTTGGGCGCCATGTCCTACTCAGATTGTTCAGTTGGGCTGATCCAAAGTGAAAGTAGTAGGGGAACTAAGGAATGTTATGTTAACTCTATCTACTAACCCCAAGATTCACCAGACTATCGATATCATCATGGATGATATCCCAGAGATGTATGGGATGTGGCTGAGCAGAGACTGGCCGGAGAAACTTAAGGGCTACTTTGCAACCAATTGGTCTCACTTGTGGCTTCCTTACAATGGGAGGCCAAACATGATAAAAATCAGTGGGGAGCCTTTTATGAAGCAAATTGTCACATATTTGAATGACCCTAGTGAGCTTGCTGCATAATTCAGCTCACATGTGGAACATTTAACTTTTGATACATTTTTTGGAGACTTACCTGCAGATTTGTCACCTGCTGAGAGTGCACAGAATCAGTCTCAAATTGTCAATTTTACATCTGTCTCATTCTTAGGTGATATTGTACATAACGAATATAGTGTGAATACAAATTTTAAGTTAGATTTGAATGCATGGACTTTGTTTTTCAATGGTTCCAGATCTAAGGATGGAGCTGGTGCAGGTTGTGTCCTCATCGATCCGAAAGGAACCAAGACCATGATTTCCTATAGGCTTGAGTTCGAATGTACAAAAAACATTGATGAGTACGAGGCCTTGGTCCAGGGACTCAGGAAAGCAATCGAGTGTTATGGAGATTCAGAAATAATAGTTAAGCAGGTAAGAAACAAGATTCATTGTTTATCTCCTCCTTTTCTTAATTATCAAAATTTGGTAAGGGACTTAACTAATTCTTTCACTGCTTTTAACATTAAGTCGGTCCCAAGATCTTATAATTTTGATGCTGACCTGGTAGCTAATACTGCATCCAAGATGATACCTCCAGAAGGTTTGTCACCAGATACTTTCTCTATTTAATTAATGTACAGACCTTCGATCTCGGACAATATAACTAGTTGGAAAGTTTTTAATGATGATCAATAGATTTTAGATGTGCTTACAGCTCAAGACATGTTTCAAGATGTTGCAATTGATGAAAGTGAGCATGAAAAATCTCTAGCCGATCCTACTTACACTGCCAATTTGATTCCTAAGTCAATTGTCAACTTGGAAAATTTTTACGACCTCTAAGATAAGTTCAAGCAGAAGGTGAATTGTAAGACTCATAGCTATTCTCTCAATTATGAACTAGTGAATTTAGGGAGTGAACAGAACCCTCACATGATTAAGCTAGGGGTTGAATGTTCACCTGATGAAAATTGAGCGTTTATCAAGTTATGCAAAGAATTCGAGGACGTATTTGCTTGGACATATGACGAGCTGAAAAACTTTGACATTAATATTATGCATCATAATATACCAATGAATCTAGACATTAAACCCTACTAGTAGAAGCTGAGGAAGATGCACCCTAGCTTAGAACCTTCTGTTGAGAAGGAGTTGGAAAAGCTCCTTGCAGCAAGAATTATCTTTCCGGTCAGACATACGCAGTGGATCACCAATTTAGTACCAGTTCGCAAGAAAAATGGTGACATTGGGCTCTGTGTTGAGTTTAGAAATCTTAATAAAGCTTCTGAGAAAGATAATTACCCCGTTCCCCCTATGGAACAGATCGTACATAGAGTTGCAGGTTCAGAAATGTTTTCTCTCCTCGATGGGTTTTTAGGGTATAACCAAGTCTTGGTTGCTCCTCGTGATCAGTTAAAAACAACTCTCAGAACCCCTTGGGGAACTTTTTCCTACTAGAGAATTCCATTCGGGCTGATAAATGCAGGTGCTACGTTCCAATGAGCAATGGAAATAGCTTTCAGAGGACTTATGCATGATTTGGTTGTTGTATACTTAGATGATATTACTATATTTTCAAAAAAATGACATGAACATTTGTTTTCCCTAAAACATGTATTCAAACGTTGCAGAAGATTCTGAATTTCTCTCAATCCTAAGAAATCAATCTTCGCAATGATTGAAGGAAAGATGCTAGGATTTATCGTTTTGAAGGAAGGTATGATTATTGATCCAGAACGAACAAAGGCCATTGCAAGGATTGGGTTTCCAAGTACGCTCAAAGCCATGCAATCTTTCCTTGGTCAGATAAATTTTGTTTGCAGATTTGTCCCAAATTTTGTGCAAATTGTTAAACCATTACAATTGATGATTAAAAAAGACGCACAGTATAAATGGTTTGATTAACAACGAAATGCTTTTACTGAGATTAGGAAGGATATTGTAGAAGCTCCTGCCCTTATGTATCCTTAATTCAGTAAGGATTTAATTTTTATATACCTTTTCTACTGACTTTTTCTATGCTATTGTTCTTACATAGAAGAACCCATACGATCTCGAAATTCCCATATCTTTCATGAGCTCAACATCCAAGGCTGCAGAGTTAAATTACTCCCAAAAAGACAAACAAGCTTATGCGGTTTATAAATCAGTTAAACATTTTGGACTGTACATATTGAAGTCTAGAACTAAAGTGATTGTGCCGTATGAAGCTATTAGAAATGTTATGATTCAGAAAGAATTGGGAGAGAAAAGAGCTCATTGGATGACAACTCTGTAAGAATACGATTTAGAGATAAGACCAACAAAAAATAGTGAAAGGCCAAGGTTTGTGTTTTCTTACCGCTTAGTTGAATGATCCTATAAGACAACAAATCGAGTGGGAGCAAGAAGAAAGCGATGTTATACCTCAATATTACACATTATGTATTAGTGTCGTATCCTTGCATCACCGACCTAAACAACAGTTTCCCTTAAAGATTATCTGAACATCCAGAGTGAAAACCATTGACTGAACACTGAAAGCAAAACCTTTTTCTGCCATCTGTCAACCCAACTTAGCCCTGTTTGTGAGCACTACCGCTCCCTGTACATCTACAGGGGCGTGGTAGTCAACACTACCGCGCGTTTCTCCTTCTCTGGGGTGCGGTACTACTGCGTTATGCTTAGTTATAGGGGCGCGGTAGTCTAAAATTAGCCCTTTTGCCTTGGATTTTGGGATTTCAACCTTCGAGGAGATTTTGTTGGGATTATCACCTTTGGTTCGATCCTAACTCCTTCTTTGTTTAGCTGGCCTGATCCACTAAACCCTCCATAGATCCACACTTCTCTCTTGTTGGTTAACCTTCCCATGTGCTATAAGAGAGAAGCTTTCCATGGGAAAAAGGAGAGGACTTTTAGGGCATCAAACCTATGATCTTCAGACTTCTGCAGAGATAGATAGAAGAGGCACTTGGAGCTGGAGGATTGGCTTGGATATCGAGAAACCTTTGTAAGCATTCTTCAAGTTTGTAATATAGGATAACTTGTCTTGTTTTTCCCATTTCATGTGTATTGTATAAATATTTGATATGAAATGTATCTAGTTTAGATTTGAAATTAACCTTTTCTTCAAGGTATTTGGAAGATCGCATGCTTGTCCTTTGTTTGATTTCAACAGGTTCTACATTGGAGCTTCAGGATCAAGAGCTAGAAGCGGGACAAACGTCGAATTGGAAGGTGAGTTATGTCTTTCATCTCTTCTGAATGCATTTAATCTTGTTGTGAAGATTAGTTCAGGAACTCAAGGTAGCATTTGTTTCCTTTTTGTCTTAGCATAGAGTCAGTACATCCTGTTTTATCCTAAGAGAGTTTCTACCTATCCGTAGGGAGAAATTTCTACAACAAAAAATGGTGACTCCACTAGGGAATTGAATCCATTTTCTTTGCTTGTGAAGTTTGCTTTCAATTTCACTCATTGATTGTAAGAATTGGGTTCTTTCACCCTCATTCACTTCCATGTTATCTGCATTAGACTTCTGTTACAGATCAGTAAGTCCTATGGGTTATCAAACCCTTGAAAAGTCAAAATATTTTCTCAAAATTCCACCTCTTTCCCTCTGTTCACACACTACCGTGCCCCCGTAACTGCCTACAGAGCGGTAGTACCATGCCTCAACCACTGTCTAGAGCGTGGTAGTCTACCAATACCACTCCCTAGTTGCTTGTAGTCCCGCGGTAGTCTATCAGTACTGATCCCTGGTTGCCTGCAGTCTCACGGTAGTCTATCAGTACCTCTCCCTGGTTTCGTGCAGGCCCATGGTAGTTCCTGGAAAGGGTTTTTATTTGGTTTGTTTGGTGATTTTTGGGTCTTTTCGAGATTTGGATCCATGTTGGCCCTTTGAGTAAACACTAGTGTTTTGCTTGCATTTTTAAGCAGAATGGGTTCTATTTTTAAATCGTGCATCCTACAGTCGCTTTGACCCATATTAAGGTTTTGAGATCATTTTTGGTTTGGCGTGTTTGGATTTCTTGGCATCTTATTTCCTTTACATCCTATCTAATGATTATTTGAAAAGATTGATTCCTTGCCTCCGCTTTAGTTCAAAGAGAAGTTTGATTGTGTCGCTCTTTTACCATATTCATGAAATTTAAACACATAGGTATTTTTCTTGCTTTAATTTAATCATTTGACATTCTTGGTATTACATTCATGAGAAGAAGAAATTCTTGTTTCATATTTATGTGCATTTGAGTTAGACGATATTATTAAGTTCTTCTCTTTGTCTTGCATTTGATTGGAAGCATTTGTAGAATCTTTCTTTTCGTAGCTTGGATGTGTCTTTTTCAAGTGTGAAAAGATAGGAAATGGATTAGAATCATTATGTTTGGTGTTCATATGAAGAACTTTTTCATTACTTTGGGTTAGTCTTGGGTACATATTTTACCTTTTTCTATCATTTTGAAAAGAAATAAAATTGCATGTGCATTGGGTTGTGCATATTGGGAATGGAAAGAATTCTTCCTTACTTTAGCTAGTGTTCATCGAAAAGAAAGGCTCATTTCGATTCATATTCATTTGCATGGTTTGAGTCGTCACAACACCATCAAGTTGCATTTACATAACCCAATTGTGTAAGACAACCTCTAAAATTAATCTCCCTAACTAAACCAACATTAACCTCACTTGAGGAAATAAAAGAATTTGGTAGTTAGGTAGGACACCGAGGATAGGCATCAAAATAATTCCCCCTTGTCATTTTTCATCTGAGACATAGTCGGTGTCTTTAGGGAACTAAAATCCTCTAGTATTTGTTGACACAGTCATACACCAGTTTGTGGAGGGGCCTCCTGACTGTTTTAGACTTTCAGGGGTTAAACCACCACAAGATCGAGAACCGGACGGAGTCTGTGGAATGCCGCACTCCACTTAGCCCTAAGGAAACATCGATCATTGTCTTCCTTGTATTCATAGTAATGCAAGGGTGATAAGGCAGAAGCGCCGAAAAGCTTTTCCAACGTGTCATGAAAGAGGTAGCTTAGTGACTTTTCTTCTAGGGCTCTTTACCCAGTATCCCTTTCAGTAGAGAGATATCCTTCCATTATCGGTCTCTCATTTTGTATTGTTTGACTTGGATTTCATCACCTTGTGAAGGATAAAATTTGTTGAGGTATCCAGCTCTTAGTTAGGAGGTTTTTATTGCTATCTTATAGAGGGTATTTTTCTTTGTAGGGTTGCTTGTTGGAATTCTGGCAATTTTTTTGTACAACTCGCTTACTGTGGCAGCGGCCTCAGTATAGTTTTTTGAGCTTGATCTTTTGGCCTATGATCCTTGTCTTTTCCTAGATCCCCTTTCACACGCTCGGTTGCCTGAGGGTTTTTGAGTTCTTTTTAACAAGACTTCATCCACATCACTTAGTTTTATTTCATGGAGAATCTACCTCCTTGCACCCATTCTCCTTCTGGGACTACCAATCCAGAGACCCATTTTCAAGGGGTACCTTTTACTTTTCCTCCAGTTGGAGATATTGGTCCTCCCTTTATTGCCATGTTAAATCTTCCTGGATTAACCATAGGATTACCAGTATGGTTATTCAATCCAGTAATTCCGATTGCACCCAATGTTTCGAATGTTAACTCTCCACCATGAGAGAGTCAATCCCAAACTAATCCTTCCCCTTCTTCGTCGAATGAATCTTCTTCCATTCCTTCTTCCTCGCCTAATCAAAGCAATAGTGTTAGTAATCGGGAGGATAAGAAGAAGAAGAAAAGGAAAGTTAAGAAGAAGAAGGATAAGGAAGAGACCAAGCGTAAACCAGTTGCCTCTAATGGCACTCATTCTACGAAAACACCCCGTAAGCCCAAGTTCCCTTGCAAACTTTGTAAGGGTGATCACCTTCTCAAGAATTGCCCCGATCTTTCTCGTGCATCCTGCTTTATCCTAAGAGAGTTTCTACCTATCCGTAGGGAGAAATTTCTACACAAGCACCTCACCAGGTTCTGTCAATGTTATCACTACTCAAGCATCTGACTGGTATGATGACATTAAATTTTTCTTAATTCGTGGGTATGCTCTTGAAACCCTTGAATTTAGAAAACACAGAGCCTTAAGATTAAAATATGAACCATATCAATTCATAGATGGTGTTTTATTTATAAAAAATTATGATGGTGTTTTCCTTAGATGTCTAGAGAGAGAGAAAACTGAGAATATTCTTTTGAAATTTCATGTAGGGCCTGCAGGATGACACTTTTAAGAAGAAACCACTTCCCACAAGATCTTAAGAGTAGGTTACTACTGGCCTACTTTGTTCAGGGATGCCTATGCTTACTCCAGAAGATGTGAACCGTGTCAGAAGTGTGCTGGAAAAATGAAGAAACCTGCATTTCCTTTGCAACCAATCATAGTTCAATTCTCGTTCCAGCAGTGAGGTATTGATTTTGTCAGACCTATTAATCCTCCTTCTTCATTGAAACACAAGTACATTTTGACAGCTACATAATACTTTACCAAATGGGTAGAGGCCTCCTTTTTCCTTGAAACACAAGTATATTTTGATAGCTACAGAATACTTTACCAAATGGGTAGAGGCAGTCCCTCTTAGACAAGCGAACACAAGCCAAGTAATTTTATTTCTGGAAAGTCAAATAGTCACAAGGTTTGGTGCTATGGAATTCCTAGTGTTTGACAATGCTTCATACTTATCCTCTTTTGAATTAACTCAATATGCCCTTGAAAAAGGGATAAAATTAAAATTTTCTGCCAATTATTATCCATGGGGATATGGATTAGCAGAGTCTTCTAATAAGAATTTAATTAACATCTTAAAGAAGGCAATGGCTACTCACCACAAGAATTGGCACATTCAGTTATACAATGCTCTTTGGGAAGACCGTGTCACTCCTAAAGAGGCCATTGGCAACTCCCCTTACTGCTTAGTTTATGGTAAGGAGGTTGTCTTACCAGCCAACCTTATGATCCCTTCCCTACATCTAGCATAGGCTGTGTAGGAAGATGACTCTTCCCCACTCGAACACACAATTGATACATTAGTCAAACTAGAAGAGGATAGGGAAAAGTCTAAAAACAAGTTGTATAAACATCAACAGCTTGTGAGGAGGTGGTTCAATGAGAATTCTTCTTCTGACAGGGAGTTCTCTTTGGGGGACTTAGTTTTAAAATGGGACAAGCAACATAAGGAAAAAAATGATTACATTAAGTTCCAATATTTATGGCTAGGACCTTTCATTGCTATAGAAAATATTGGTCGTGGTACTGTTCGGTTACAAACACTGGAAGGTTTTTCAGAAACCTACCTAGTGAATGTCCAGCTGCTCAAGAAGTACTTTGTTTGAGGGGAGCATGTTGGTCCACTTGTACATAAAGTGTGGTTTGTTTCTTTGATTTTTGTTTTGATTGATTTTCTTCTACTTATGATTCTTTTTTTTTAATAAGTCTTCACATTTGGCAGAGGTTGTTGGTCAGTGTTTCTTTGAGACTAATACAATCTGAAGTTTTCAAGTAGTATGCCAGCTTCTTTTCCATTCAGCCTATGTTAGAAAAATGCTCTTCGTGGAATCAAACAGTCAATTTTTGCAGGGCCTTGATTGATATACTCCCACTATCATCGAAATCTTTTAAATATTGGTCTGATTAATTGAAGTTGAAGAGAAAATTAGAGTTCTTTACTTTGTGTTTCATGATTAAATGACATAATCTCTTATAGCTTGGTTAGACTGATCTATTTTGGATTCCATTCTGATCACTTTGATAATAATTTATCTCAATAAAAGTAGATTACAAGATGGGGGGTATCATTACGATCCAACCCATTATGTTCATAGACATTTAAGTGGAATGGCATCTCCACATCAAGCCACCAAACTTGGGAGATGACTTTCAACTTTGGCTGCAAGGTGGAAGATCCTATCATAGGTCGGTCCATTCATGATCTACAAAGCATCAGTGAGTAACACTGATGTCACGTGGTCACCAAGCCATGGTAGTGTTGTTGATGTATTTGTAACTTCGGAAGATATTCACTTGTATATTACATTTGTACTTTATTGTATATCCAACAAAGATGTATCATTCCTCTGATTGGAAGTGTCATCATTTGAATTTGCAAGTGTTGCAAGTTACATTGTAAGTGTCGTCATTTGTATTGATGGGTCATTAGACCATTAGTGTGGGGTCGAACTTAGTTAGGTCATGTGGTTTGGTTATTAGGCTTCATTAGGAAGTTGGCCCCAGTGATTTATTGGCAGGTCAAGTCAGTGTATAAATACAGGGTGTGCCTCTCTCATTCTATTCACTCAATCACTTCTCAAGCTCGCATAGCTAAGAGAGAAAGTGGCACACAAGTGCAGGAGGAGTATCTGCTAGAGACATTTCTTTGGGTTTGATCATTGTGATCTCAGTTTGTGGCTTATCTTATCTCTGAGGAAGTTGCAGAGTTTTTCACCTTCTTGGTTTTCCCCAAGGAAACTCTGTCTCTCTTGTGTTCTTGTGTTATTGTGTTTATGATTGATATGTTGTACATGTTATTCTCTTAGTGATCCTGAATGATAATGGAAAGAAATTATCAAAAAATTAACATGGTATCAGAGCTGACCTAAGAAGAAGGCACTGTGCAGCTGCGGAAGCTAGGGATTCTTATTTTTTGGGTTTCTCTTCACAGATCATCAAAGGAAGGAGGCTATATTGACTCTCCTAGCAAGGGTGCATCTTTCTATCGAGACAAAATTCAATTATGAGCATTTTCAGTTTTTGACCTAAAAATTAGTGTTTCTACAAAAAATGGAATTTCTAAAATTTGAGACCACGACTGGAAGCGCCTTTGAAAAATCGAAGTTTAGAGCTTTGGATCGAATTTTTTGGTTGGGTGAAGCTTCGGGAGAATCAAACCCTAATCCAAGGTCTTGTATAGTGAATTCAGAAGTTTCAAAAGCAATTTTGAGGGGTGAAAATTTGCATATTTCAAATTCTGAATATACCAGCTTGACCAGATCAGCAAGGCACACCTTTCTATCCTTTCAGAAGTATGAAATTCAAATTTTGAATTTTTAGGGTTTCTTTAGCAAACCCTATCTAGCTCCTGATCTGATTTTCAGCAAATCAAGTGGTAAGACCTAATAACTTCTATATTTCCATTTGAATTACTCTTTAAGATGTCTCACCACACCAAGCTTGAGGATAAGCTTGATGGGGATGATAAATTCCGATCCTGGAAGTATAGAATTGGGTTTATCATATAAGAGAATGAGTTGGACAACTTCATAAAGGAAGAGGTTCCAGTTCCAGAGGGGATGAGGCTAAGGCCTTACACAAGAAGAACTTGGTCAAATCCAAGAGAATCATTGTTGATTCTATTAAGGACCATCTCATACCCCATGTGTCTTCCCTAAAGACACCTAAGGAGATGTTTGAATCTTTGCGGTAGTGGATTTGGACCCAAAATCCGACGACAAAATCTGACGACCTCCAACAAATAAGTACTATGTCGTCGTATTTCACCTTCAGAATTTCAAAATTTGATGATTTTTTTAAAATTGATAGAAGGAGACGTCAGATAACCGACAGATATGCTGATATCCGACGGCTCTGTGGATATCCGACATCAAATTAAGCATTGGGATGTCTGATATCTAACGCCAAGCTATACAACTTGAGGATGTTGGAAATTCGACATAAATTCTCCAACGGTAACTAGGTTCAAGGCATCGGATATTCAACGGAAGGATGACTTTTAAAACTTATAAATATTGAAACATTCTGACATGTTTGCTATACAAGTGATGGTTTGCGGAAGTTTTTATATTCGGCGGACTATTTTTCATTATTTCCATTGTTTTTGAGATTCAAGCGAGTGAAGTGTGGAGCTTCATTTTCTAAGATCAATAATCTTCATTCAAGCTCTTTACGAGAAAATGTCAACTAGCAATATTCCTGATCTAGATGAACAAAATCAACAATTTCTTGCTAGATTGTGGGAAGGAGTTGAAAGAAGGGGTGATAGGAAATGCTATTGACCATGTACTCAATGCAGGGGCTTTAAGAGGAGAATAATTTTTATCGCAATAACCACAAAACATTGTAGGGAGCATGGGCATGTTGAGGGGGGACATGAATACCATCCATTTGTAAGTTTTGCATTATATATGTTTTTATTTTGATTGCTTTTGGAAATTTATGTATTGATCGTGGTTTCAATAGATGGGCACTAACATGGACAATAAATATTATTTTAATATTAAATATTTATTATACTATTTCTTTTTCTTTTGTGCATGTTGAATCTAGGGTATAGTAGAATAACTCATTTATTTGTTAGTTAGTGAGACTAACCCACTCACTGGGGAAAGCACTTAACTCTCTAGATTTGTGACACTTCCCATCATGATAATAGAAATAATGACTATATTGGCATGTTGTAATTTCTCTTATATTTCTCTATAGAAATTACCATAGCATCATTTATCTTACCTTAGTGGAGTATAGTATGAGAAATTTTGTGTTATATTTGAGTAGCTTTGATTAGTAATTGGGTCAATTATTATGTCTCTTGGATAGTTTGGATGCACCTATTTGACCAACAGTACAATTGGTCGTTCTTTTCATCCCAACGGTACAAAATTTGCTACATTTTAAATGCATCACATAAATGTTTACATTTTGCATTTGAAATTTTTACATTTTGCGGTTGAATTTCTTATATTAACTTTCATCTATTGATGGTTTCATGTAATTATAAAGGAAAGACATCCTAGGGCACTTTTTCCGGAGGAAGTGCTTCCAGAACAAGTACTGGAAGCTATGAATATTAATGGAGAACAAGTTAATGATCACATTAATGAAGAAGATGATCATACTGAAAACATAGTTGAAGATGATGTTACAAATAATTTGATCCATGATTCATTTAATGTTGGAATGGTCGATGTTGATGATCATGATCATGATCATGAAAATGATGAAAATTTTGATGATATTCATGATATACCTCTTCTCGATAAGGCATACGAACCCTTTTATGAGGGCTCCAAGACAAATCTTCTCTTTGCTATATTATTGATAATGAACTTGAAGGTTATGAATGGTGTTTCAAACATATCAGTCACACGGATGTTAAGGTATGCAATATATTCCATCACAATATATATATGATTGTGTATTTTGTTGTTCATTCATATATAAGTCAAATTATTTTGGATGAAATTTGTTCCATTAATATTATTTCTATATTATATTAACTAGATTTTTATTTTAATTTGTTGTAGCATGATAGGTGAATATTTGTTACCACCGTCAAATATTTTACCTTGCACATATCGATATTTATCTACCATCATGAAAGAAATTGGAATGCATTATGAAGCAATTCATGCATGCCCTGATGACCATGTTCTATATTACAATCAGCATGAATTTGCAACAGAATGTCCTGAATGTCATATCAGTAGATATCACACAGATCAAGTAACTAAAAAGGTGCCTCGCAAGGTTCTACGTTATATTCCCATTATTCCACGCCTGCAACGACTTTTCAGGTGCAAAAACATAGCGCAGTTTATGGATTACCATGCATGGAACAGAAGTCAAGATGACATTATTCGGATGCCTACAGATGGGTTTGCATTTAGAGATATGGAGCAAAAATGGCGCCACTTTAAAGAAGAACCTCATAATCTTAGTATTTCATTGGCAGCAGATGGTGTCAATCCATTTGCAGAGATGAGATCCATTTACTCGGTGTGGCCTATTTTTGTTATCAACAACAACATTCCTCCATGGTTGACAATAAAGAGGGAGCACATAATGTTGTTGATGATTGTTCCAGGTACGAACCCTGCAATTTGTTTTTAAGTATTTGTATCTCATTTGTCGTATTTTTGTTGCATAATGTCATATATATATTTAATTTTTTCTATTGTGCAATATGGTTTAATATATGTAATCTAAATGGTATGTCTCATATTTATATTTTTTATATGTTCATATCAATCAGGTAAGTACCAAGTGAAAGATATGAATGTATATATCGAACCTCTTATTGACGAGCTACTGAAGTTATGGAATGGCATCACTATGTATGACGTATCTAGACCAATACGACAAAGGCAATTTCAATTCCATGCAATGCTTATATGGACAATACATGATGCCCCAGGGTTAACCCATTTATGTGGTATGTAATTATAAGTTCCACTTTATTTTCAAAAATTTATACGAACTACTAGTTAATATACTATGCACGCATGTTTTTCTAAATAATCTAGTCATTTTGTATATAATTATAATTGACATAGATATTCCATCTCTTTATGTAGGTCTTCAAACAAAGGGGAAATTTGCATGTCCAATTTGTGGTCCTAAGATCAAATCTTGTTTTTCAAAAAGCTTAGGAAAGGAGGTGTTTGATGAGTATAGGCACTTCCTCTATAAGAATCATAGGTATCGAACTACCGAAAAACATCTGTTCAATGGCAAGCAAGAGACTACATTAAAACCGCAGAGAATGACACCTCACCTATGGAAGTTGCAATATAATAGAAATCGTCAAGGTACGTATAATGAATCATCGTATATGATATGTTATATTGTATTTTTTTATATTGTGTGTTTTTTACTATAATTGACATTAATTTATGTAATTTCATGATTGTCGTTCATGTGATCATGAAGGCATTAATGGGCTTCCATGAGGAATGAAAAGTTATCCTAGACAATTCAGTAGGTTTCCCTACTATGAGCACCTACAAATTGCTCATCTATTTGATACAATGCATATTGGAAAGAATGTGACCGAAACATTATGGCGAATATTGATGGAAGGAGTGACAAAGAAAAAATTGTCAAAATTTGCAAATACATTCAAGATAGAAACCATGCAATGAAAGACGTGATTAAATTTCATAGCAAAGGAAAGAAAATTAATATAAACTCACTTTCCATGGATGTTAATGGACCATCAAAGTAATGTTGTAAAAGAAGTCATTCCAAAAATTAAATTTCCCACCAGATTTTGTGCGAACATGAAGAATATCATAACAAAGAAAGGTGATTTCCCGGGGGTGAAAACGCACGATTGGCATGTCTTCATGAAGGTAATTATTATGGTATGAATTTAATATTTTTTTTCCTATTCTAGTGAATATGGTTGGTATATTTTTTATTTGTCTACTCTTTGTTGATAAAATGAAACTATTTGTATATTATTGTTACAGTATGTTCTACCTCTCTCTATCTCGGACAACTTCGACAACAATGTCAAGCAAATAATATATAGTCTTAGGAAATACATGAGGTAAGTGGTGATTTTTTCCATGTGCTTAATGTTTGTTTAATTCAACATAGAACTTATATTTGATTTTCGTTCTGTAATTCATGATGTTACGTAATATATTTTTTTTTTTCTTTAATCTCTTGATTTGGTTGTCATGTCACTTGTAGATGGTTGTCATCTAAAGAATTCCATAAAGAAGACATAAAGTATTGGAGGAGAGAAATTCCTCGTCTCATGTGTGAAATGTAGAAGCATCTACCTTCGACATTTTTCAATGCACAAGAACACTACCTCATACACCAAGTTGAGGAGATTGAACTGTGTGGACCTGCGCACTCAAGGTCATTGTGGATAGTTGAGAGGCACTTGAAATTTATGAAGAGTTTGGTCAGAAAATGAGCATATGCTGAGGGTTCTATGATGGAGGGATATATGGAATACCAAAACATGCTGTATATTAGTGAATATCTTCCTAAATTAGCAAAAAATCTCAATTTATGTCGCATTTGTGATCCAGAATCCAATAAGAGTTTCGAAGGGGAAAGGTAGATCGAGGAAGTTGAAAGGTAATATAACACATTTGACTGGTGATTTTTATGTATATATAATATCATACATATTCTATTTTTATATTTAGTATTTTGCATAAATTTAGAGTGTAATATACTTTGTTAAGTTACTATATTACATTTGTATTGAATTTTAATTTTATTATCATGAAACAGTTGGTCCAGAGTGGGATGAAATTCATTTATACATTGCAAAGAATCTTGATTCGATGAAGGTATGTATCGAACGATGTGAACAATCTAGTCATAGAATATCATGGGAAGGTGTGGCTTCATTGGTTAAAGCTGCACATTGCAATGGAGACACCAATCTAACACAAAGGGAAATCGATTTAGCAAGAGGTTTAAAATATAAAAAGGTAAGCATATTAATCATCCACACTATTGTTTTTTTGTAAAAAATAATGTCATTGTACGTCACGCTTTTTTTTTCATTGTATGGCATTATAAACATGCACTAGTTAATCATAAATATTGGATCATTATGTAATCTTTTCCTGTATGGCTTGTTGTAGGTAAAAAACCATAAGGATATGTAGTGCAATGGATGTAGATATCGAATCAAAAAGTTGGATGAAACAAAGAAAACATCTAATTGTGGTATATCTACAGTCTTTGAGGTGACCAATTTTTCTTCTAGAAGTGACAGACATCTTGAACTCTCTGAAAATCGATACTATGGGTATCTAGAAGACATTCTTCAATGTGACTTTAGCTCCTTTAAAGTATTTTTGTTCGTTATCAAATGGTACAGGTGTCGATTGAATCAACATGATCCTAATAAAACAATAATTGAACATGATAATGGATTTACCATGGCAAATACAAGGTTGTTTGAGCCAAGAACGGAGCCTTATGTTCTTCCAACCCAATGTGAACATGTATTTTACTCTGAGGTTCCAGGTAGAGCGGGGTGGTCATTTGCTGTGAGACGCGATCCAAGGGGAAGGTCAGTAAAGTATAATTTAGATGAAGATAATGAAGACATTCTCGAAGAAGAAGACACTGTAGAAGATGATCATGATCAACATGAGTTAGATGATCATGGTCCAGAAGAAGATGTCAAAGAAATTATTGAATCAAATGATGTATCAGACAATTTCCATGAAGATGATATCGACGATGACATGATGATCGTAACTGACATCGATGACGAGGATGATATGGTCAATCCTTACAATGTTGAATCTGGATAATTGGATGATAGTTCAGACGATGACTCAGATGAAGAAGATGATGAAGACCATTGAATTTTACGAGGTATGCAGTAATAATAAATTAATTGTTTCTTAGTGAGTTTCAATTTTCCTGTATGATATAATTAGAAACATTGCTTGTTATAGAGTATGTCAAAAAACACATTTAAAGTTTTTGTACATAGATATCACGTGGTTGGCCCTATTTAGTAGATAATATTAAATTATTCTTGAAACAAAGAGAAGCTTAGTAAGGAAATGCACAATTATCAAGACTCAAACATCATCATCATCATCATCATCATCATCATCGTCATCGTCATCTTCATCATCATCTTCATCATCATTTTCTTTTTCTTCTTCATCATTATCTTCATCATCTTGATCAACATCTTCATCATTGTCATCATTGTCATCATCGACATCATCATCAACAGCATCATGTTCATTGTCGTTATCACGGCCACCATCATCATCATCATTGTGATAATCATCATCATCATCATCATCCTCATCCTCCTCATCCCCCTCATCATCGTTATCATCTTCCTCCTCATCATCAACATCTTCATCATCATCATCATCATCATTGTCATCATTGATCGTCTTCATCATCATTGTCATCTTCATCATCGTCATCATCATCATCTTCATCATGATCATCATCATTATATGATATCCAATGCAGCTACCTAGAAAAACCAATGGCATTTGTCGTCGGTGGTTTAGCAATATCGTCGGATTCTTTTGAAGTCAGAAGTCTGATATCTGATGCCTCTTGTCATCGGTGGTATGGAGAGGTTATCGGATTCATCATCATCTTCATAATCACAATGATCATCATCTTCATAATCATCATCATCATCATCATCATCATCATCATCATCATCATCATTATCATCATCATTATCATCATCATCATCATCATCATGGGGCCAATGTTGATTTTTTTTAAATATGTGTTGGCTTGGACTAAAATTTGGCATGGTTAGACTAGACGCATGCATTGATGGTGTGGGAGGGTTTCAAGACTCAAATGAATGACACTAACCATTGCAGCATCAAAAACCATACCTATAAATTAAATAATGTGATACATGGGGCAAACGTTGAAATTTTTTAAATATGTGTTGGCTTGAACTGAAATTTGGCATGGTTAGACTAGATGCATGCATTGACGGCGTGGGAGGGTTTCCAGACTCAAACATGACTGACACCAACCATTAATGGAGCATTAAAAACCATACCTATAGATTAATTAATGTGCTACATGGGGCCATCATCATCATCATCATCATTATCTTCATCATCATTGTCATAATCATCATCATCATCATCATCATCATCATAAGTAATATTTTGAATTTAAGGTGAGTAATGAAAGATAAAGACACAAAATTAATAGAATTAATAAAATATAGATAGATTACATGTATTAAGAAGCTAATTAGGAGAGAATATAATGTTTTCACTTATCATGTTTATATATATTAAAAGGATTTGGTCAATATGATACCTTAATTCAAATTGAGTAGCATGTTCCTTTCCTATCACTTTATTTTAAGGAGAGTAGGAAAAGAATAAAGTGCAATGTTGAAAACCTACTCACTTTTATTGGTGAATTACATGATGATGATGCTTATGATGACAATGATTTTCTTGATGATGATGATGACAATGATTATCATGATGATGACAATGATGATGATGATCAGGATGGTGGTTATGATGACAAAAACGATGAAAATGGTGTTGTTTATGATGATTATTCTAATTAATGACAACAACGATGTTAATGATTATGCTTATGATGATGATGACGATGATGAAGATTAATGATGACGACAACATTAATCATGATACAACGTTAATTCTTAATGCAACTTTTATTTTCATTAAGGTTTTTTTTATAAAAAATATTTCATTTTCCAATTGAACTATGCTCATCCATTATTTATATAACAAGGTTATAAGTTCAAGATTGTGTCTTGAGCTTGCAAAAAGGATTACATATGTTATTAAGAAATTACCTACTTCAGTAGAAATTAATCAATACTAGGGCTTGAGATTAAGATCATGATTAGACATATAATTAGTACCAGGATCATCTTTGAGCTTAAGATCAAGATATAACCAGTTAATAGGACTAGGATATTCTTTGAGCTCATCAAGCTAAGGATCTAACATATGTTTAGGACCAATATCTTCCGAAGCTCAAGACCAAGATTTTTTTTTTTGAAATAAAATGTTTAACATATATCTCCAAATGAACTATTACACAAATTTTGACCTAACTAATAGAATTCATGTAATAAATTTGGACAATTAAAATATATATGTATATAACATTATATATAACAATTAAAAAAAACACTATATATAACAATTAAAAAAAACATTATATATAACAAAAAAAACATAAGTGGTGATCGTCAGATCCATCATCATCATCATCATCATCATCGTCATGGATCCATAAGTGTGATTCTTTATTAGCATGGTAACAAAACATGGGTGATACTTCTATGTGTGGTTATCATGTAATGAGCAAAAATCAGAAACATACATAAGCATCCAAAGCAAATCCATGACATACAAGGTATATGGCTTAATAATTGCACACTCTAACTTCATTACAAGTGCTACAAAATTGAGCAATTAAATTGTATGTTTATGAAAAACATCCATGTGGCTAATGTGGTTACAGCCAAGTAGGTAGACAAATGTGAGACCAATTGGACTTGTAGTGAACAAAATTAAACTCTTGGATATTGTGGTGATTTATAAATCAATTATGATACAATATTTATAAAGTTGCCTAGAAAATTTTAAAAATGAATATATTAATGTAATATTTAATTAAAAACAAATTAAAAAATCCAAAAAAAAAACATTATATATAATATATATAGAACAAATAAAAAAATCCCATATGCATTTCATAAACCACACCCATAAACCCTCTGCAACAACTTTTCGATTTGGACCTGCTCTCGACCTGCTATTGATTTGGAGTGACTTGCTCTCGACCTTCTCTCGACCTAAGACTATTATACCTCCATATTTCATAGTGTCACATCTTCATCATAAAAATAGTTGACGACACTTCCCCTACTGCTTAAAACACCCAGAAGAGAAAAAATGATGAGTGATCCTTGAAGACAAACCCATTCTGTCAAGAATCAACCTAGCTAAGACTTCAATTTACCTACACTGCCGCACCTTGCTCCAGCTTAGGTGCGCGGTAGTCCCCACTACCGCGCTATGCTCTTTCTCTGCCACATGGTACTACCGCGTTATGCTCTACTTTAGGGGCACGATACACCTTTTTTAGCCTTTTTGCCATGGCTTGTGGGATCTTGATTTTCAAGAGATTTTTGAGGATTCGTGTCCCTGATTCGATCCTAACTCACTTTATGTGATTAGTAGGCCTGATCCACTAAACTCTCCCATGATCCACCCTTCTCTCTTGTTGGTTAACCCTACCACACACTATAAAAGAGAGACATTCCATGAGCAAAGGGGAGGACTCTTGGAGACATCAAACTTATGATCTTGAAGCTTTGTGAAGATAGCTAGAGGAGGAAGCACTTGGAGCTGGAAGTTGGCTTGTATATCAAGCAACCATTGTAAGTGACTTCAAGTTGATAATAGAACATAACTTGTCTTGTTTCCCAAATCACATGTGTTGATTTTGTTTCAATGATATGATTTGTATCTATTGTATATTTAGATCCTAATCATATTTCAAGTTGCTAGAGAATTGTATATGCTTGTATCTTGGTTTCATTTTGACAGGTTCATTCGCGAGGACTTGGAAATTGGAGCAACCATAAAGACAAGCGATTGGTTGAAGGTCAATTAGATTTCTTCTACTTCTTCCAGCACTTTAATCTGGAGATGTCTATTTAGATCTAGGAATTCAAGGTAGCATTTGTTTAGTTTTGTCTTAGTTTAGAGTCAGTTAAAGTCTAATTTAATCTAAGAGAATTTCTACCTATCCATATGGAGAAAATTCTACATACAAGAATGGCGACTCCACTGGTTTGAACCCCTTTTGATTGATAGATTTCACTTTCAGCCATTTTTTGATTGTGATTTTTTCTTTCTCTTCAAACCACTATTGAATTTTGGTCTCCTTGACCTTCATTCTTCCCTCCTCTCTACATTTTTCATCTCTGTGTGATAAGTGAGTTCTCTAGGTCTACAGCAACCCTGAAAAATTCAATCTTCTTTTCAAAAGTTGCGCTCTTTCATACTTTGCAACAGTACCGCGCTCCCACCATCGCCTACAGTGCGGTAGTATCATGTATCCTGCACTCTTACCATAGCGGTAGTATACCAGTACCGCGCTCTAGTCTTCTTCTGACACGCGGTAGTGTCTGCATATTTTCAATTTTTTCTTCCCTGCTTGGTTTCCTACGTCATTTTTCATTTTTCTTTGCCTTAGTTGGAGTTTTCTGTTGCCTGTTACTATCTTATTCATTACACAGTCTTTGTGGTGTGTTTATTTCTTTTGTGAGCTTGATTATTTTGTGAGTTAGTGGCATTATTTGCACATTGGGTCACCCCTTCAGTTTGATTGCATTGGCTTGATCTTCTCATCACAACCAGACCATTACTACTGTTCTCTTTTACTGAATCGTGTAGCTTTCATAGTCACAATGTTTCCCTTATTATCATTAATATCTATATTGAAAATTATCAATGGAAAACATTTGTATTGTTTGAAATAGTCTAGCAGTATTATTGTGCATTAGGAAGTGAACCATTGAAATTTGCCACATAAATTCTCATTTTTTGAAGCATCTTAGTTGTAAGATTAGTGAATTGGAAAGAAGTGTTTAATTCAGTTTGGCTCTATTTACAAAAATAAAACAAAAAATTTTTGTTTTTGGTTTTTAATTGCTTGTGAAAGTTTCATGCATTTATGATCGAAGAACTCTCTCTCTTCCATAGCTAGTTTTCATCGAATACAAGGCTTATTTCGATTCATTCTCACTTGCATGGTTTGGGTCGTCAAAACACCACCAAGTTTCATATCCATTTACCCAATTGAGTAATACAACCACTTAAATTAATCTCCCTAACTAAACCAACATTAACCTCACTTGAGGAAATTAAAAGAATTTGGTAGTTAGGTAGGACACCGGGGATAGGCATCAAAATAATTCCCCCTTGTCATTTTCATCTGAAACATAGTTGTTGTCCTCTAGGGAACTAAAATCCTCTAGTATTTATTGACACGGTCACAGCCAGTTTATGGAGGGACCTCTTGACTATTTTTAACTTTCAGGGGTTAAACCGCCGCTAGATTGAGAATCGAACGGACTCTGTGGAATGCCGTACTCCACTTAGCCCTAAGGCAACATTGATCATTGTCTTCCTTGTAATTCATAGTAATGCAAGGGTGATAAGGCAGAAGCACCGAAAACCTTTTCCAACGTGTCATGAACGAGGTAGCTTAGTAACTTTTCTACTAGGGCTCTTTTACCCAGGATCCCTTTCGGTAGAGGGATATCCTTCTCATATTGGTCTCTCAAGTTGTATTGTTCGACTTGGATTTCATCACCTTGCAAAGGATACAGCTTGTTGAGGTCTCCAACTCTTAGTTAGGAGTTTCCTTGTTATCTCATCTTTATAGAGGGTCATTTTTCTTTTTAGTGACTGCTTGTTGGCATTCTGGCCATTATTTTTATCAGCTCGCTTACTGAGACACCAGTCTCAGTATAGATTTTAGAGCTTGATTTTTTGGCCTGCAGGCCTTTCTTTTTCTAGCTCCTCTTTTGCACACTCGGCTGCATTAGATTTTTTGAGTTCTTTGTTACAAGACATCCCCCGGATTTCATATTCCTGCCATCATGTGAGAACCACCACGGAGATCATGATGAGTACAAGGAAAAATCCCTCCACCACCACCACCGCCACGGACCTCCAGTCCACCTGCATCACGTATTCCCGCTCCTCCTGGCCGCGGTGCTGGTCGAGGGAACATTCCACCGCCGATACATACTACATCTTCAGTTCTGTCTGTAACCGTTACTCACAGCGCAGTCTCAGAATCTCTTGCAGCTTCTGCAACCACTAGTATGTTTGAGATTCCCACTGTCACTTCACCCACTATTATTCCAGATATATCTGCCATAGTGGACAACATTACAGCGGCTGAATCTAGTACAACCCAAAATACTAGACCAGAGGCCATCCTCCTACCTGATGTCACTTCACCCACTGTTATTCCAGATTAATCTGCCATAGTGGACAACATTACAGCGGCTGAATCTAGTACAGCCCAAAATACTAGACCAGAGGCCATCCTCCTACCTGATGTCAACACTTCCCTTCCACCAGAAACTTTTCACGATGACACAAACAGATCTATTGGCACCACCGAAGGATCCGACCAGGATATACCTAGCTTAATTTCAGTCCCGGGTTGGTACGTCAAAATCATTGAAGACACTTAACTTCCTGACACACCTTTTGAACCTGATTATGGCTTTATCACTTCCCAGGTAGAGCTTCCGCTTGTTATTAACACGCCATCCAACGTTCATCCACAGGAAACCAGTTCTTCCAGCAACGTACCTCGTACTGTATCTCTCCCCAACCTCCCTCTGGGACATGAGATCATGGCCTCTATTCAGTCTAGTATGGTTAGTCTAGCAAATTCCCCGTTAGCATTGGCACAGTTTAAATGTGACACAGAGCAAATGCTCTCGACGGCTTTTAGATATCCCCCTGTTACCCGTCCTCCTGACTATCGGGATCCCAACATCCCATCTAACGCAGAGTTTCATCATTCCTATGCAGACGGCTCTAGACCTTCAGACATTGGTTCCCGCCGGACCCCGAAAACCCTTTTCAGGACATGAACCTGAACCCAGTCTTCGATGGTCCTCCTATCGTTGAACACGCTATGGACGATGCCCCTGATACCCCTCGGTTAAATTCCCCACATTTTCTACCATCACCCATGTTTGGCGCACATTCTATGAGCGATAACCCAGTTTTTTCTCCATCCTCGCATGTCAGATATGGACGACCCCCTCCAAAAATTAGCACTTTTGGCATTGTTGGCCAATCGACACTATCATACTTGGCTAGTGGCGAAAGAACAACAATTCATATTGTTGGATCTTCCATTTTGATCGGAGGTTCACCTTCGGCCACCATCTACACTATCTTAGGAGGTGGACAATCGACTGCCGCGATCCCCAACTCCAACAACCAAACTCTTCCTGGTGGGCCATCAACCCAACCAGCTGGAGGACAATCCTTTGTTGGGAACCCCGTTCCTAGTCAACAACCTCCTCCTATAGGGCCATCCAACCCATCTGCTGGAGGGAAACCCATCGTCACCATCCAACAACCCGCCCAACCAGCAGCATCTACTCAGTATGGTATGTACAACACACCTGGCAGCGGACAGCCTTATACCGGTTTTCCAACCGGACATCATCCTCAACATCCCCCGTCAGGCACACTTCCTTCTTGGGAACCTCAAATCCCACAGAGTGGGGGGTACTCATTATTTTGAAACTGGAACCCAGCTGGGGGCAATCTCAGATTCCCCCCAACTTGAACTCCGGTTTCCCTTATCCTTCGACTGCTACAACTCCATGGAACTCATCCCTTCAATTTCCACTCGTTCCTCAAGGAGGAACGAACCTTCCATGGACACCATTGTCGCAGCCACCCCCCAACCCTGCTATGGGAAACCCTCCACTTACTCAATATAGTGGTAACATTCTTGGAACACAACAACTCCAAGGAACTTTTTCCCAACCAGGAGCAGCAACCATTCCTGGGTTTCAACAACCCCAGGGTACCATACCTACCATCCCTACTCAGCAGAACATCCACCAACTGATTACCAACACTCAACCGGTTAACCAGATGGCCTACTACCCACAGAACATCTAGTAGTACACTGTGGGAAACACATATGGGTATAACACCCAACAGTATGCTATGCAGGGCCCCCCGGGTTTCTCTGCACCATACGGTTATTACTCATACCCATAGACTAATCGTCAACTTCCCTTTTTCGCCACACTAGACTTACCTGATTTGTCAAGACTCATTAACGATCCCATATGGCATGAAACTCACTGGACACCCATTCCAGCCAAACTTCCATCGGACATTCCTAAGTTTGATGCTAAGCCCGGGAAAGACCCGAAGAACCACGTAATGACCTTCCATCTTTGGTGTTCATATAACTCCTTGATGGACGATTCCATTCGACTACGGCTCTTCCAGCGTACGCTTACCGGCACGGAAACAAAATGGTACATCGAGCTACCACAACACTCTTTCCATGATTTCAACACCTTAGCTATCCAATTTCTGACCCATTTCCAGCTCCCCATCTGGTACGAGACTCGAACAGAACTGTTAACCTCACTGTGTCAAACCACTTCTACACACATTTCAGATCACATCCATGAGTGGCGTCGACACCGTAGGCTAATCAAGGCACCCATTCTGGATTAGCTACTTGCTGATTGGTTCACAAAGTCATTTCTGCCTCCCATAGCTAGGGATATCGCTATGCGTGGGCCAGTTACAGAAGAACAAGCCATCTCGGTAGCTCAGTACATGTATTTGGTATACACCCAATCTGGCACTTTACACGAACTTCTTCCCCATGCCGCCCGCATTACCACTGATCCAATGAAACCTGCCACTGAACCCCCCATTGATGGTATTGTCAGTTCAGTCAAGGCCCAACCTACTACCAACTCAATGGGGCAACAATCTTCTGCTTCCCTTGCTCTACCTCAGGCTGCTTCAAAAGCTACTACTTCTCCTGCTATCTCCTCCGAAGTGAATGCAGTTCAATCTACGTCACAAACATCCGGAGGAAAGAAGAAGAACAATCGTGGTAGATCCAAGAAGAACCAGCAGGAGAATCCCAAGCCACAAACCACCCACAATGACCCGAAACCACGTCGAAAGGCTAAGTTTCCCTGCCTGATTTGTCAAGATGATCACTACACACGTGACTGTCCCTACAAGGACAAGGTCAACAAATTCGTTAAAGGATCCTCTCGCCCAACAGTGTTAACTGACCATTTCCCTCAGCAGCAACAGCAGATGGTTGCCCAAGAAACCCCACAGGGGGGCAACTTGAGCAACCCAACTCATGGAGAGACATCCCCAAATCGCGAGATCCTGATGACGAGTAATGAGAAGATTCATATAACCACTCATTCAAAGACATATGACAACCCTCCAAGTTTAAACAAATAGTCAGAGACTGCCCCACGCAGCGTAGAACCCTACTTTCAGCACTGGGGGCAATGGACCCAGATACTTCAAACTTTACTATGTTTAACTTGGAACATGCCAAACCTCGGCTTTCTCACCAGTTAGCCTTCCAGGTTCATACAAAAATCCATGGAAATAGCATCCATCGCACTGTTTTAGATGAAGGTGCCTCCACGTTGATCATGTCTTTGAATTGCTGGAGAGCCTTAGGCTCACCCGAAGTTACGACTTCTCCCACTGCTCTCAGGGCATTTGATGGACACGGTTTTCAACCTTATGGACTCATTCCCTCAATTGGGGTTGAACTAGGGGGAAAAACAGTACCCGTACACATTGAAGTCGTAGATGCACCATTAGATTACAATCTTCTACTTGGTCGGAACTGGTTTTACGCCATGACCACCATAGCATCTACTGTCTTCCGGATTGTGCAATTTCCTCATGAAGGAAAAATTGTCACCATTGATCAACTTGATTACTACATCCCAGACTCTCATCTGAACTCCGCCAACACCGTCCCGTTATTGGATTATCCTCGGTACTGGTTCCAAGACATTGGCGTTGGTCTTATGAAGAATTCTTTCCTTATTGGAGTTTTTCCAGAGCTAGGGACCCATGTTCAACCAGTCAATATGATTTCATTAAATGTCACCCCATCCAATGATTCATGGGTGATTCTGAGTCCCGCTGAGATTGAAAACTACGGCAACTCCATGCCTTTGAATAGAAACCTCACAGCGTATGAAGCGATCCAATCAGCCACCGATTGGGTCAACTGTTCTACCCATCACACTGTGGCACAGCTCTCGTTTGAGACTCATTCATCCCCACCACTTATCGATCCTCTCAATTTTCTTTTTCCCACTGATGAATCAATTATGGAGGTTATGTGCGGTGATGAGCCATCATGGGGACATTTTCATCATCGATCTTCATTCCCCACCATTCAGACGCTTGAGCCCGACACAAAACCCAGCTCTTCACTTGGGATGGTTCAAACCACGTTTCCCACTTCCCTCGATGAAGTATTTTCTAAAGGAAACTTGGCTAAACTTATGGCAACCACTCCCATAGATATTTCAGTGAAGCCTGGTATCGTGGAAAACATACATATTGGCGAAACATGTACTCCCCTCGAAATGGAGTTCTACACTGCCTACTTCAAAACCTTCCGCGATGTTTTTGCTTGGAGTTATGAAGAAATGCTAGGAATAGATCCCTCGATTGTGGTCCATGAAATTCCAACCTTCCCTGGCACCCGACCTATTCGGTAGAAACTTTGACCCATCTATCCTCGTAAGGCAGCCGATATTAAAGAAGAATTTGAAAAACTTTTGCATTCTGGTTTTATCTATCCTATCCCATTGACAGAATGGGTATCTAACATCGTTCCCGTAGCCAAGAAAAAAGGAATGATTAGAGTTTGTGTCGATTACCGCGACTTAAACAAAGCTTGTCCAAAGGACAACTACCCAACACCGTTCATCGACCAGATCATTGATAACTGTGCTGGGAGTCTCATATTTTCATTTATGGATGGCTTTTCTGGCTATAATCAGATTGATATCCTCCTAGCCGACCAGCATAAAACAACCTTTATCTGCCCTTGGGGGATTTTTGCATATCGAAAGTTACCTTTTGGCCTTAAAAATGTTGGGGCAACTTTCCAACGGGCGATGTCGTACGCATTTCACGATATCAAACATATTATAGAACCATATCTTGATGATCTTCCCACTCATTCTTAGACCCGGGATGACCATCCTGATCACTTAGGTGCCATTTTCGAAAGGTGTTGTCACTACAATATCCATTTGAATCCACATAAGTGCATCTTTTGCGTGGAAGCCAAAAAAAATTTGGGATTCATAATCTCCAAAAGTGGGATACACTTAGATTTAGCGAAGGTAGAAGCTATCTTAGCCCTACCTTCCCCTATGAATATTCCAGAACTTCAAAGTTTGCAAGGGCATGCAAAATTTCTACGCCGTTTCATTTGTAATCTTTTCAAGATAGCAAAAGGCTATATGAGGCTTCTCAAGAAAAATACTCCCTTTATCTGGGACGACGAAGCCCAATGTCCCTTTGACAATCTAAAGGCAGCCTTAACTAAAGATCTTGTGATCCAACCCCCCGATTACACACTAGATTACATCCCTTATCTCACAGCTTCGACTTCCACCATCGGTATGGTGTTAGTCTAGGAAGACCATAACGGCATAGAACATGTGGTATACTATCTTAGTAAGAGTCTTCTCGACTCCGAAACCCGTTATTCAGATGTTGAAAAACTGGCTCTGGCAACAATTTTCGCTGTCCAGAGGTTCTGTCATTACATTCTACTTTGTTGGACCACTGTTATAGCTGATTTCAGTCCAATGTATCATATCCTCGCGCGTCAAGTGCTTGGGGGAAAATATTCTCGTTGGATCGTCATCCTTCAAGAGTTTGACTTGGAATTTGTCAAAGCCAAGTCCAAGAATTCTTTAGTCTTTGCTGACTTGATTTGTAACTTGCCCTATGCTACCGAGCAATCCGAGCCCATCGATTCTCTTCCTGATGAATTGTTGTTCCTCATTAGCACGTCTGATCCATGGTACGGGGATATTTTATTATATCTCCAAACCCAATGCTTCCGCCCCAACCTCACTCGCGATGAACATCGACGCATCCGACATCACGCCAAATACTACCTCATAGTCAATGATACCCTTTATCGACATGGTGTCGACACTATTCTTCGACGCTGTTTGACTCTAGATGAGGCAGAACGCGTTCTTAATGACTGCCACACTGGAGCATGTGGTGGTCATCTCTTTGGGATGGCTACGACCCAGAAAATACTGCGAGCAGGATATTTCTAGCCCTCGATTTTCAAAGACTGCATTCTCAAGAAATTTCCACCATGTCAATTCTTTCATAGTAAAACATGCTCGCACCCTACTCCACTCCACCCTGTTATTGTCGTCGGCCCCTTTTCCAAATGGGGCATAGATTTCATGCACTGTAATCCCACTTCAGCCGGGGGGCATAGCTATGTCATAGTAGCTGTTGACTATTTCACAAAATGGGCTGAAGTGATGCCTACTTATGCTGAGGAGGGAAAAACAACAGCACAATTCATATTCAATCACATTATAGCTAGATTTGGTGTCCCACAATCCATTGTGACCGATCATGGCTCCCACTTCAGGAACCATATGATTGAGGAACTAAGTGCTAAGTTGGGTTTTCGCCATGAAAACTCAACCCCATACTACCCACAATCTAATGGCCAAGTTGAAGCCATTAACAAAGTTCTGAAACGAATGATTCAGCGTATCGTGGGTACTCATAAATCCAACTGGCACTCAGCTCTATTTTCAGCACTATGGGCATACCAAACCTCAGTAAAAATTGCTACTGGGTTTACACCATTCCAACTGGTGTATGGCCTGGAAGCCATTTTACCGATTGAATGTGAAATTCCATCACTTAAGATAGCCATAGAGCTACTTCCCCACACCACTTCCGAAGAGGAACGGTTTCTATACCTAGCCAAGCTAGATGAAACTTGCCGCGACGCTGCTTTAGCCAATGAAGCTCATAAAAAACACGTCAAAGATCAGTATGACAAATCCGTTCAACCTTGGATTTTCAATGAAGGTGACCTCGTACTCACATGTGATCAAAAGCACGATAAACTCAGAAAAGGAAAACTAGAATCTATGTGGTACGGCCCCTTTATTGTAAAATGTCTCTTGGAGAAAGAAGCCTATGAACTCGTCGATTGTGATGGCATGCCATTGGCACGGACCCACAATGGGTTATACCTCAAACGCTTCTATGCGTAAGGTTATCCTATGCGGGATACTTTTTGTACATAATGTACCTAGTTTGTTTTCACTCATCTTTTTTGGTGTGCGCATAAACCTCATGTATCCATTCTTACTTTGACTTGTGATTTTATGGGCAGATGTTTTCCTACTTCGGATTCGCCGACGGTGCAAGCTGGCATACCTGGAACCTCGCTTCCATAGCATGGGTAATCTATTCTCCCACTGGTGAGTTGCTATCATCAGGAGCCAATTGTTTGGCCCCTACAACCAACAATATCGCAGAGTACCATGCAGTCATCGGACTCTTGATGGAGGTTGCTTCCCTTGGAATTGACTCCCTATCAGTCTTTTTAGACTCCCAACTCATGGTTTCTCATCTGAATCGTGTTTACACAGTTCGCGATCCTATCCTATTTCGTTTATTTCGGAGGGTACACCTCTTGGAACGATCTTTTAATTTCATTTCATATTAACACGTACCAAGGGAATTCAATTGTACAGCTGATTTATTAGCTAATTACATTTTGGATTGGCATCTTGCCCATACATAAAAACACATCACAAAAATAAATACACAAGTCATTGTAAATAAAAAGGTCATAAAAGTAGGTCCATATATATATCACTGTATATAAAAATGTTTTTCCAAATACATAAAGTTTGTGTTTTAAAGACAAAATTTGGGACCTAATCCCATAAAAAATTTGGCTCTCAAATCCTACATATCGTATACATGCCGCAAAAAGATAAAAGATACCACCTAAGGAGATCTGGGAGACCTATCATGTCCCTCATCAGATTCCTCACGCTGCTAGTGATAACACACTATAGCTCGAACCACCCTACGGAGGAGTCGGCCAATACACCTAGGCACACCTACAGTATGCCGCTGGAGATGCAAAGGGATGGCGTCCACCCTCATAGCAGGGATACCGTGGGTTAAACCCTGCAAATTCCTCTCTATATCCTGGACCCCTCCTGCTTCATCTTCGTCTTCTTCCTCGTCTGGAGCGGCTTGGTGATCAACACCACCTCGGCATAATGGAGAGTACCCTATCAGTCTCTGTGGTCCATGATCTGCGACATGCATACATACATATATTAAAGTCTTTTACACATTCTAAAAAACAATAAAAATTATATATTAAAAAAGAAAAAATATATCCATGAAGTTCATACCTGAATTGTCCCAATCTTCATCTTCCGGCAGTGCCAAGTCTATGTCCTCGTGGAAGTCCACTCCTGCATAGGGGTATTCATCAATCATCACTATCTGTTCCTCGAGCCATGAGAAGAAATCCTCACCAAAATCCAAACGCTGCGGTCCCCCAAGTCGTCCTACATATTCACTCCATCGAGCCATCCATGGATCGGTAGGTGGATGGGGGGGCATGGCTATCTTTGGGCGCAACAACGCACCCTCGCCAAAAAGAAGGTGACTAAGATGCTCCCATACCCAAATTGAGAATTCTCTCCGAGCCTACACTTTTTCACTTGCTCTTTGAGGTTGGTCAATACTGCCTCACACCAGTTGAATACTGTTCCTGCCATACAATCCACTGCAAGATTCATTTGTGTGCGGGACGCCTGATGGGGACCCGTGCTCCCTGTTGCACGTGTGATAGTGAACAACATGGTTTTTATAGGAAGTTCTATAATGTCTTTGATGACCACCTTGCCTCTTTTCTTCCCCGAACCTTGATGGCAATAACGAGCAATTAAAGCATCCATGCTCGCCTCCGAGGCTGTGTACCCAGTAAAACTCACCCGGGCTCCTCTTTTTGAGAGGTCCGTGAGGAAATAAATATCCTCGAGTTCAATCTCGAGGATTTGTTCTCCCACTCGGAAAGCTTGAATGTCGGGGTCCCACATTTGGATAATGTGGGTGAGAAGCTTTGCCTACTTATGAATACCTTTGGTCTTGAAGAATTTCAACAAACCGCATTCCCGCAGTGCAGTCACAGTCCTTTGGTCATTTTCGGCCAACAAATCATCTGCCTCATGCTCTCTTTCTTTCCAATGGACCATTTTGCTCCAAACAAGTTTCAAACACCTACAAAACGTCATAGGAAACATTCAGTAATCATTTAACAACTTGATCTCAGCTAAAAATTTGAGAAAAAATTATTTTTTCATCTTAAAATTCGCCTCTATAGCGCTTGGGAGAAATCTGACTATGCAGTACTACACAGTACCGCACCCCGGCTTAACCTTACAGCACGATACTGTTGCACAGTATCGCGCTTCTCGATATAGCGCCCGTGCGGTATTGTGAAGGGCGAAAATTGCCTAATAGGGCTTGCCCAAAAAAGTATTTTTTCCTACTGAAAACAAGTTATTCATACATGAAATGAAAGAGGGGCTTGAAATCTCTTACCTGGTGAAGACGGTTGTTGAAACAGTGTCCCAAATCTCCAGATATGAACTCTTGAAGTTTTTGCTCCTCAAATGGGTAAATTCTCCTCTTTTGGTAAATGCACAAGTGAAATGGTAACTTTCCATATTTACCCATCTTTTATATAACTTTTTCACTTATTTTTTACTCATTATTTTATCTGGTTAAAATAAAACCCATTTCACATTACTAATATCTGGTTTCATGAGCATTTGTTGACAAGATATCCTTTAAAAAATATTCACATTGGCATTCATTTATTGTTCGACCTTCATTTTGAGCCTACTTTATCTTTTTCATGCTCTGGATCAAAACTTGAAAAAGATTCCAAGCGCTTTTACACTCATGTCATGCTTTCCAAACTCAAGTAAATGGTGTCGAGTTTGGTCAGCTTTACTCATGCTCGTTAAACGATGAGGAAAGTATTATCCTGGTTGTATTTTATTCTCTTTTCGGACCAGAATAATTAAAAATTATGAAAAAGACCATTGGAGTCCATAGTTAAGCTCTTTTCAGACTCCCTAAAATTGAAAAGATTGCTAAGTGATCTTGACTCTTTCACACTTGTAAAAGTATTTGAAAGGTCGTCTATTCGGTGATAGGTTACCCCTTTTTTCGGCCCGTCTAGACTATTTACGAGAAAGGTATACCTCGGTCAATTCTTGGCTGGGAGAGTTCTCTTGAGAATTGTTTTACACTTTTTCGGGATCGAGGGACTAAATTTATGAAAATGTACACTTTGGAGCCTCCTTTAAGTTTTTCAGGCTCTCTAAATATGAAAAACTATCGAGTTTTCCTTTAACATCGAAGGACCCACCTTGGGACGAACCCCTCCTTTCTCAGGTTCGTAAAACATGTGAGATTGGACTCATCTGTAAGATGAGCTATATCGAGCATCTGTTATCCTCTTCAAGCTCAAAAAACAACAAAGAGGTACTCGTCTATCATGTTGGGGGAATATGGGGAACAAGTCAAGTTTGTTTTGGCAGCTTGTCAGTCGTTACCTTTGAACATGGCATGCATCTGTCCCTTGTCTATTTTGGGTATCTATTTTTTGCTGAGTTATGGTCATCATCCTGAGTCGTCTCTCTGGCCACGAGCCTACTCGTTCGGTGTCTATCCTCTGCTATTAATAACCCCTGCTGCCAAGTCCTGCTACATGTCGTTACATGTTCAAAGGGTTGCATTGGTCAAAGTCATTCATTGTGTCAGACCTCCACTATGTCAATACATACTCCATTGTTTCATCATCCTATACTATCTTTCATTCTGATTTCATGTCGATGATGTGGGAATCATTATGGCCCACCTTCGACGAGTCTATTCCCGTCGATGCCAAATCACTATCCGGGAATTAGACTTAGGGATCAACCATTAGTACCTTGGTACCTGCATGCCTCAATGGCAGGTTTCCTCGTGTTCTACAGTAGGTTTACATCAATTACCTCTAATCGAACGATCTCTTGAATGTTCAACATCAACTCATTCATTCGCATTTCATTGAGATGTACTATAGATACCTTAGGGATCATCATCATCATTAGTGATTTCCCTCGCATTTGTTAATGGTTCACATCATTGACCGGTAATCAAATGGTTTCTACCATGTTCGACTTGAACACTTTGTAATCACATGGCTAGATTCGTATCATTTGCGATTGGGTAGAAGACCATGGGCGCACCTTTGTATCTTGATTGCGTCCAGGTTGCGATGGAGATGTCCTTTATATTGTCACACAGATCCACTTTTTGTATTGGTCGTGGCTGTGTCATTACTGTCTCATGGATCTACACTTGTTCATAGTAGCCATGATTTGTCTACAGTCTATATCATCTCAGTACTCATGGATCTGCAATGTATTGGTCGGCAACCATGCTTTGAGTCAATTGTTTCCAAGCATGGGGACGCCCGCCTCGGTGGCATATCTAACATTTTGTTTCTGTTTCATCTCCTTGTTCCTCTCCTCGATGCTATCTCCACACAATATTTGTAAAGTCTTTCGGCCATCAGTCCCTTCTGACCTCACACTTTAGGGGGCATCTGTTATACCTCCATATTTCACAGTGTCGCATCTTCATCATAAAAATAGTTAACGACACTTCCCCTACTGCTTAAAACACCCAGAAGAGAAAAATGATGAGTGATCCTTGAAGACAAACCCATTCTATCAAGAATCAACCTAACTGAGACTTCATTTTACCTACAATACCGTGCCTTGCTCCAGCTTAGGTGTGCGGTAGTCCCCACTACCGTGCTATGCTCTTTCTCTGCCAATCGGTACTACCGCGTTATGCTCTGTTTTAGGGGCGTGGTACACCTTTTTTAGCCTTTTTTCCATGGCTTGTGGGATCTTGATTTTCAAGAGATTTTTGAGGATTGGTGTCCCTGATTAGATCCTAACTCACATTCTGTGATTAGTAGGCCTGATCCACTAAACTCTCCCAAGATCCACCCTTCTCTCTTGTTGGTTAACCCTACCACACACTATAAAAGAGAGACATTCCATGAGCGAAGGGGAGGACTCTTGGAGACATCAAACTTATGATCTTGAAGCTTTGTGAAGATAGCTAGAGGAGGAAGCACTTGAAGATGGAAGTTGGCTTGGATATCAAGCAACCATTGTAAGTGACTTCAAATTGATAATAGAACATAACTTGTTTTGTTTCCCAAATCACATGTGTTGATTTTGTTTCAATGATATGATTTGTATCTATTGTAGATTTAGATCCTAACTCATATTTCAAGTTGCTATAGAATTGTATATGCTTGTATCTTGGTTTCATTTTGACAGGTTCATTCGCGAGGACTTGGAAATTGGAGCAACCATAAAGACAAGCAATTGGATTGAAGGTCAGTTAGATTTCTTCTACTTATTCTAGCACTTTAATCTTGAGATGTCTGTTTAGATCTAGGAATTCAAGGTAGAATTTGTTTATTTTTGTCTTAGTTTAGAGTCAGTTAAAGTCTACTTTAATCTAAGAGAATTTATACCTATCCATAGGGAGAAAATTCTACATACAGAGACCTCAGGCATTTTCCGATTGCGGCGGGGGAGAGGGAGTGATCCAATGAACAAGTAGTGGGATTGACCCGACAAGCAAGCAGTGGGGGAGGTGGTTTGGACCAGTGGATAGTTGGATTTTTTGGAGGCGGATTATACTAGTGTTCGATAGTGGGAGAGGTGGTTTGTGGTTGTGGAAAGGGAGAGGGAGTGACCCAACGAGCAAGCAGTGGGAGTGACCCAAAGAGAAAGCATTGGGAGAGGCGGTTTGGACCAGTGGATAGTGGGAGAGGCGGTTTGCGATTGCAGAATGGGGGAGGGAGTCCAAGCAAAGAAACTATAAGAGGAGCTGGAAATGCCTCCCAAGTCCATGAGTACCAAGCCTTAAATTGTTTTTATTTGAAAAATTTAAAAATTAGGTATCAAATCACTATGGTTTCATTGCTAATTTGATCTTCCAAGAGGGTTTCATTGCTAATTCGATCTTCCAAGAGGGTTTCATTGCTAATTCAATCTACA
This sequence comes from Larix kaempferi, assembly GCA_027924585.1. Taxonomy (NCBI): domain Eukaryota; kingdom Viridiplantae; phylum Streptophyta; class Pinopsida; order Pinales; family Pinaceae; genus Larix; species Larix kaempferi. The sequence continues at coordinate 21,376,624 of BSBM01000997.1, forward strand.
TTGGGGTAGAACATTTCAATACCTCACACTCCATCATTTCGAAAACCTACAATATCATGTGGTATCTACCATTTGCAGGAAAAAATGTTTTGCGGAGCACAAACATGCCCTGCAGGGCCAAACCCCTTTCCTTTTATCCAATGTGTGGGACTATCAGAACAACTGAAGGGACGCACATTACCCATGTCCTACAGAGCTCTCAACGAGTAGGGAATTTCTCATTTAGGTGCTAGCAGGGTAGTAGTTATTGGAAGATTCACCTAGAACTAAAATGCTTACAATAGTACTGATAAGCCAGCGTCAAACCCTTTTGATCATGGTGGAAGGTCTTAGCCCAAGGGATGTGTGCTTACCCAAAAGGGAGCCACATGCTTCTCTCCCTATACCCCAAGCTAGGTGTCATCAGCATCTAAATCCTCCATGCCAACCATTGTAACTTTGAACAATACACATAAGGGTCAGTGATTGTTAAATGGTATCTAAAACAAAATGAAATGTTAAACTATTATCAAGCTTCATATACAGTAAATTTTTCAAGTCTGTGAGAAGTGGAATTACCATTTAAAAGTCATGAAGGTTGGAAATGTAACCCTATGTGGAAGCGACCATCCTTGTTGAATCGAAAGAGAATGCACATATTTTTTGAAAATCGCAAATCACACCTCACTTCATGGTGGCAATGGCCATGAGAAGAGTCAAGATGCTGAAGGAAAAACATAGTAGAGCATGGAGGTAGTAGCTCAGCTCCCAAAACCCTCCTAATTGTGTGGCCATGTTATACTATATGATATTGAAGAGGCCTTACACTTATTATTTTTTCAAGTTCAACATTCCATTAGTCCTATATTTTATCTACTTCTTATCTGCCTCTTTGAGTTACTAGTTTTCTCTCGTTCCATTTATACCAAATGTGTTCTTCCTCTCCATGTATGTGCTCTGATGAGGTAGGCATTATGACATTTAAGCAAGAAATTTATTTTATTTTTATTGTAGAAGGTTGAAACCCTTTCCCCCATAAGTATGGGTGTCCAAACATCACCTCACATGCATCAAGTCATGCAACTTCATATTCTACTTCATTTGTGTGTTGACTGTAACTACAAAAAATATCTTCCATGTGTTGGCTTCAATGCCATGTCCTCCTCACCATATCTTGTCATCCAATACCCATATTCTTTAATTAGGGAAGACTTGTAGGTTAGGCTTGTTTATAGCAATGGTTCCTAACTAGATGGTTTCTCGCATGGTCAATAATGAGACGTTGCCCATCATGGATAGTTGTATATGTGGCAATTTTGGTTGTAAATGATTTGAGCATGTATAGCTTCCATTCAACATCTCTTTGAAGCTTGTAGCATGCATTTCTTATGGTCCTATTTTACAACTTTTCTTCATTTAGAGTTCTATGATTCATAAGATCATGCCAGCGGATACTATACCCTAGATGGAGCCAATGTTAACACCAAATTTTTCTTGATAAATCTGAGTGTTACTTTCCAACATATATTCGTGGAAATTACTCGAGGTGAGATCAATGTTACATTACAGAGTTCACTATTCAACATTGATGGTTTGTAAACATTATACAAGATGAACTCAACATTGGAGTCCATAATTCAACATCAATGATTCATGATTACCTCGGCTCATTGATTTATTTTTGCTCTTGCATTACTTAACATCGGTATTTGCTCCCTCTTAGTCAGTTCTCTAAATTCATTGACCATAATTTCAACATTGATGTTTTTACATTTTTGCATGCATAAATGTGCTTTTAGGGGCGGGTTTTTGTGGTCTAACAATAGATTTACATGTTTCCCAAGCCAAAAATCTATCCTTAGGTGTAAATCTATGTTTTGGATGCTTGCTTGGTGTGTTTTAATACATATTACAAGTCTAATATTTCAAATTACAGTAAGCATTTATTGCAGTTTGGATGTTTTTTTTTTCTTTAGCGTTCGCACTTTGTATAAGGATTACCCCATGCAGTTAGCAATCACCAACCCAAAGTACAACAAGATAATATGAGGTGACAATGTACATTATCCAACCTATCATAGACTTCCAAGGTTCTATTTTTGTAGTTTTCTCCATGCAGTATATTTACATATATATTTTGGAGGATGTAGGAGGAATGGACAGTTTCAGATTTTCAATACTCACAATTTCAAGAAGTTTCTAATTTTAGAAACTTCATCTTGCTTGAAATCTGAAAGTAAATTTGAATGCCTATTGAAAAGATGAGCATGGTGTTTCAATTTTCATGTTGGTAAATTCTCAACTTGTTTTAGGACCTGATCAAAGTTGGTCAACTCTTGTCAAACCCTAGGCCTAAAAACAATCTCAGCTCTAAAAGAAGATCAAATTTTTGAAGACCGAGCATTGAGTATAGTATGGGGTTAAACTTTGGTGGCAATGAAAGATTGCTGATTTGGGCTATATTTTTAGCAATGTGTTTTTTTGAAGTTTAACACCGCTTCTAGAGACCTAGTATGGTGTAAAAGATAAGATAAGTTTATTATTGTCCAACAAATACGCAAAAATTAGATCAATGGGACTTCCTATAAGTACATAAGTGGTAATTTGTTTAGTTTATCAAGGGCATCAATTTCTAAGGCTGAAACAAAGTCGAGGGCAATGAATTCTATTGATCCAACCTCGGATGCAATGACCAAATTAATGGAAACCATGGAGAAACTCCATGTTTGTTACAAGGATTCAACACCAGATGGTTTGAGAGGAGAGAGCACATTATTGTGTGAAATACCTTCCCCACAAGAAATTAGGGATATGACATGCAATACTTATACCCAATGGCATCTGGAGAGTAGTGGGGAGTTACATATTAGCTTGGCTTCAAGGAAGGTGAAAATGAAAACAAGCTGTTCCAAGCTATGCCACCAAGAGAGGTCCTTACTAAACAAAAAAAGTTTTCCAAAGGCCACTAGAACAGCCACATGAAAATATACAAAGTGTTAATGTGTGGAATTTGAATTTCCTTGATAAGTTGTCAAAAATCAAAATATTTGTGCCCCAAACTGAATTGGTGAAGATTCTAGTGCAAATGGAGAAGTTGAGAAAAAATTTGGGCCTTGACAAAACAAATGAAGATTGTCATGTAGTGTTTCAAGGCATGAATCAAGGAAGAGGGAATGGTAGTCACTGCCCATTTTATATCAGTTTGATGGTGAATAAAATGTCACTTCATATTCATAATTTTATGCTAGACTCAGGGGCCTACAGTTGTGTTGCCAGCTATCTTGAGTTTCACATGTACAAAATTGATGGAGTATGTTGGACCCTGTTACAGCTACGCAGATTGGATGCGCCTGGTCCAATTTACAAAAAGTATGCATAGCTATGGATTGTCAACAAACTATTTACAGTTGAAAGACAAAAATCAAAATAAAGGAGCAACGTTGTACATGGATGGAAGGCCAAAGGCCACAAGGAATATTGCGGGGTTTATAAACAGTACACAACCAGGGTCTACAATTAAACAAACAAACTACAAATTTGAGGGGTGTGAAGGAAACTGTGTTTTCGTAGTTGCCATTAAATCAATATCTGCAGGGGAAGAGTTGCTTATTAATTACAATTTGAACCAAGTAGATACAAAAAAGGTTACTATGGGAGTGGTACATATAACAATTTACCCAACCTTTTATTAATGAATTTAACATATTAAGGATTTTTTCGTTAGTTTATTTCATTTACATTTTCCATATTTACTTCGCAGGCTAGTGATCGAGATAAAAACCCGCCAACAGATGGTCGGAGGAGTACATCTTCCTCGAGGGATCAGGCATACATCTTTGTAATAGTACAAATATAATAAGAAAAAATAGTTTTTTTTTCCTTTTTTTTTCATTATTAGTATATTGGTTTCGTTCCTATAATGTTATCTAATTATTTCATTTACGTAATAATTCTCTCTATGTTTTTGATGCAGTCCGGTTCTACAAGGGTCACAGTACCCTCAACACAACAGGTATACATATTCTTTGTAATAGTAAAAATATAATACTTAATAATAGTTTTTAATCAATGTCTTTTCTCATGATTAGTTTTGGATTCGTTTAGGTAATCACTTTCACTTTGTTTTTTATTTAGGTATCTGTAAGGGGCGGCTCCCAGATATTAGAAGATCGGGGCAAGTCACCTATGAGCATCAATCCGTGGAGTGGATCACATTCATCTATGTTGCAGGTATAATCCATTGGAATTGTACCAATATCATACGTAGCATAATGTTTATTTTGTTATGTATTTTTCATGTGTATACTGGTTTCGTTGTGATAATGTTTTCTAATTCTTTTCTGTAGGGGCCTGATGATCGGGGCAAGTCGACAGCTGTGGATCAGACGACACCATCGTCCAGGCACCAAGTAAACCTAGTTGTAATTTTAGGAATCTATCATGATCATAGATATGTTTTGTTAATATAATAATTTTAGGAATCTATCATGATATAACTCAATAGTGTTTTATATATTTTTGTTGCATCCCAGTGAATCGTTGTATGAAACAGCATCAGAAGAATGTTCTGTAGATCCTGAATTGGTTGAGATCGTTAAATATTCCCACGTAATTGGTGAAGCCACAAACAAGACTAAGATGATAGACAAATTGTTGGAAAAATATAGTGCAGAACTCGTTTCTTTGCTAATCAAGATTCCGCAGAGTAGCCAGAACCTGGCAAGGACTGAATTGTTAGAACGAAAATCCGAATCCTTGGAAGTAAGTTGAGGAATCTTGATTCATAAAATAATTCATTTATGACTTTATAATTTTCTCTTTTATGTGATAGTACTGAACATGTAAGATGTGATTTGTATTTACAGAATTATCGAAAAACACACAATAGTGGTGGAGGCGATGTTGGCCCCAGCGAGGCTCATGGAGAGACATGGCATCATGAGCAAGTGACTCCACATGAATCGACTACTCCTTCTCCATTTTTTTCAACTGAATAGTCGGAAACACGTTCTGACACACCACGAACCCCAACTGTGAGCGCACCGACCACCAGTGACCAATGTACACTGGATCCTCCAGAAGAAGGGGTCGACAGTGATTAGAATACTGGTAATATTGATATCGACCTAGCTACATTTCCAGGATCTACCCGTGTCACTAGCACAGGAACAATGGAGGTAACATTTTTTATCGACGTAGATCTCGTACCAATAAAGATCGATAAGGTCCCAGGTAATTAATATATGTTGATCAAGTTAGTGTTTATAACTTCATTGTAATATACCGATAAAACGTTTTCTTTCAACTAATTATGATCATGGCATGATTGTTTCGTAGGAAATGATGTTTTCTATAAAAAACTGAATGACGCGTGCTTGGATAGCTTCGGGCCCACCATTCGAGAAAGGTGGGATAAACAACCAAAATGTTTAAAATATGAACTCACTAATCGATTGGTTGGCCTGTTCGGCGACAAGACCTTCAATGAAGTCGAGGTCATGAAAAAGGCTGGACTACATGTGAAGGTTGTCCGAAACCAATATAGGCCCACTTGGAAAAAAACCCTAGGCATGAGCACCCTCCAATGATTCCACCAATGGAGTGGAGAGCTTTAGTGGAGGATGGAAGGGAGAGGGCTCAAAGAAGAGAAGGAAAGATAACACTAGGCATAGGGAGGTATGCAATACTTTCCACAATGTAATTCAAAACCTTATTATTATCGAATATTTCTATATTGAACTTGGAACATCTAACATATTTCAACACTTGCATAGGCTTCTAGACACATCAAAGGCCACAAAAGCAAGAGTTGAAAAAATAGGTCAGCACAAGCTTGGGCCTGGTGGTTATTCCAATTTCATGGCACGATTTGTAAGTTTCAAAAAATCAATAATGCATACAAATAATAAATTGCAAATTATTTTTCATTTTATTGCACTAGAAAATGTTAATTAACGACATTATGCAAATATGCAGGCTGACTGATTCAATGAACTAGCCACTGAGGAAGACATGAAGCTTGGCTTTGGAGCTATTGTTGAACACTGAAAAAGCTTGTCTAGCCAAACACAGTCTTCTGGTACCAATCCATCCGATGCACAGGTAAATAGAATCTATATACTTTATTGAAGATTAATTGCTTGTGCAATCTATTCATTATAAATACTTGACAAAAAATATTGACTCTGTTTTGAGCAGGAAATCAATGATCCCCCTAATGTCGAGGAGTGAGAACAACAAATTCGAGATCATGCTTTGAATCCTGGTAATGAATTTATTCATATGCTACAATTTTATATATAGCATTGAAAATGGTGAACATTAATTATCGTTGACCATATTTCAACTGCAGAGCATGTAGAGGGTGAAACTATACAGGTTGAGCATGGACAAGAACAAGAACTACATGATGTGGTCACACCAGGTAAAAAAACACCTTTGTAATATTTTTTTTTAAATGAAATAATTGTCATTACAATATCAAAATACAACGATGTAACATTTTCACATTGTTGCAGAAAATCCGAACCCCTTGCTGCAAAATCCATGTATAGATCAACACTCTAGGATGCAGACATCACCACAAGCGCCTGATGAAGAACCAAGAACTGGAAGAGAAAGTCCAGATGTAGATTCTTCTCTTAGAGATTATTTACCAATTATAAAGAGAAGAAAAACTAGTAAAAAGAAGTGACTGGAAAATGTCATCTAATTATTTTTGATAACAATATATCATCCATGATTTTTGGCCTAATGAATGAATGAATGGCTTAATAGTTTAATGATTCAGTGTAGTAAACTGCTACCTTTATTGGATGTCATTTTTTATTGAATGAATGTGTTGACCGAATGAATGAATGGTTTACTCAATTTAATCTTTTATTGTATGTATGTGTTGACTAAATGAAACAAAGGTTTAATGAGTGTTAGCCTTTATTGAATGAATGGTAGATGAAAGTTCATGATGAATTATCAATGAATTTGCACGTATTTGTTTTTTTCAAGTACATGCATTGGGTATGGGAGGGGAGGGGCCATAAGAGATTCCAGCTTCACATGGTTGGCCCTGTTCAGTAGAGAATATTAAATTGTTCTCAAAATAGAGAGGATCTCAATGAATGGCTACGATGCTGGCTTTCTACAACCCACTCGCATGTCATCTAAATTTTGACAATTTCTCAGAGCTTGTTGTGATGTCTGGTTTCCCATCATAACCAATGTCGAGTTTCCACAACTTCAAAGGCTGAGTAAATGATGCACTGGAATCAATATCCCAAACCTTTTCTTTAATTTCCTTGGAATCAATATCCTTAAACTCACATTAAACCCTTCCAAAATGGTCTATTTACCATTGAAGCCTAGCTTATGAAGCATGATATTTCCAACTAATCTAGCATACACCAACAAAAATTAGAAACATGCTGACCGTTGTCAATGTTCATCATTTTTTAGTGTTGCAACTTAACTGAGGAGATTTGAACCTGCGGCCTATGTCTAGTTCCAAGGCTAACACCTCCAGGCTTGAAGTGCAACTAACAATGGGAGACCACCTTCAAGCAGCTTGATTCATTCTGCATGCATTTCATAGTGGGAGAGGACAGGATACCACCTTGCTTGATTCACTATGCATGCATTTCACTATGCAACAGTATCAAATTCCCTCTGCGCTTTCCCCCAATTAGTTTCTCGATTCAGCATGACCCACGCCCATCATCCAAGGAGTGTTTCCACCGGTATAGAGTTTCGTCTTGGCAACGGTGATGATTCATGGTATTATGTTTGCCTTCAGTTGCAATATGACAAACTCAAAGCTCTCATATGAAGGTTTGTCTGACAAATGTGATGGTTTTGGTTTCTCGATTCAGCATGACCCAAACAGTCACATTTGTCAGACAAACCTTCGTAGTGGACTATGAGTTTTCCATATTGCAGCTGAAGGGAAACATAATACCATGAATCGTCACCATTTCTAGGATGAAACTCGAGACCGTTGGAAACACTCCTTGGACGACTGGCGTGGGTCATATTGAATTGCAACACCAATTCAGGAAAAACGTAGTGAATCTGAGGCCGTTGCATAGTGAAATGCATGCAGAATAAATGAAGAGTACTGGGTGTCGAGAGAAATGGTTGTGGGATTTCGTATGAGAGGAAATGGCAATGAGAATTGATTGATAAGTTCAGGCTTGAAGGTGGTAGCCTTGGGACTAGACATAGGTCACAGGTTTGAATCTCCTTAGTTCAGTTCGTACCCGGTTATTCTTGCGATGCAAATTATAGATTTTATTTATTTTCCTTTATCAACTTTACGTATCCCTTTATGTGTTTTCTTTATTTTCCTTTTTTAACATTATATATCCCCTTGTGATAATCGGAATTGTTAATATCAAGTCACTCGAGAATGAACGTAAAGAGGATTTCCACGGAAATCTATTCAATCCAAACTTATCAAGTGTACTTTTAGGTCAAAAATATTCTTGTAACAAAGCGATAAAAGATCTTAGAAGCAAATGTAAGAAATCCCTGAAAGAATTTTGCATAACATAGTGGTTTGTGTTTGGAGGAATCCTTCAATTTACAGGGTGAAAATCATGTCCATAGAGTTGCCACAGTTCGAAGACGTCAAAATTGCTGACCTAAAAGTGCACTTCATAGGTTTGGAATATGGAATATATTACCATTGAAATCCTCTTTATGTTCGTTCTAGAGTTTTGAGAAAACCAAAGATATATGAAACGATGCATTATGGCAATCCGACTTCATAGTCACCTTTTGAAATCAAGGTAAGACTAGTTGGATATGGCGAAACAAGTTCATATGATAGGGGGAGTAGTTGGAGCAAATGAAGTAAAATTTCATTTTCTTCGACTACTCTGCTTATTGACTGATCTTGATGTTGTGTCTTGTAAATTATCTTTGTACCTTGCCATCTTCATCAACATTTTGCTGTTGGTTTTTTCATGCTAAAATGCTCCCCCTTATGCTACTTCAAACTTCAACAAGGTTCTGTCAAGTAAATTCATAAAAGGTAAGCATGCATCATCATTCCATACTCCCTCAAATCTCTCTCTCTCTCTCATTTTTTTTTGAATCGTGCTCACTGCCTCTCCATCCTCCCTCTTCTACAACATTACCATTTTCAAGAAACAAACTCCACAAATGATTGGACTTCTCAATCATCTCCTCATTTTTATTTTTATTTTAACACAAGAACTCCTCTATTGCAATCATATTCAACACAATGTTTCTCTACTTCATCTCCACTCTTTTCCATAAACTCTTATGATACAACTGCTCTGTTATGATACAACTCCTATATTTTTACTATGGTTTTATCCACTTTGTTTTCTTTTGTTGCACTTTCAAATTCATCTGCAATGATATCAACACACTACACATTATGGGAATAAGACATTCACATTTGGATCTTCCACTACTACATCTAATTAAATATCATATCCTTGCAAATCCACCATTGTAACACCACTCTCTTCTATAGTGTCATCTTCTTCAACAACACCACTCACTACTGCAACATATATCCATTACAACTTTTCCATTGTTTCTTGAGTTTCTTGTACAAGCTCGACCTTTACCCCCAATCTTTTCCTTATTGTATTTTGCTACAATCAATTCTTCTACACCTTTATTTGGAATTATAGAAACATACACTTCCAAACAAGAATGTTTTTTTTTTAATTTCCCAATGGTGTCAGATAACCGACAGCCATAACAAAGACAACCAACGACTTTTCCATATATCCGACGGAAAATGATGTCGATTCTCAGCCATTTTCAAGTGGGATGGGCGTCAGTTTTTCGACCTTCATAGTGCACAAAACCGATGACCTTGCCATAGATCCGACGCTAAAAGACGTCGGTGCTCCTCCATTATTAGTTTTGAGTGGCGTCGGTTATCCGACGGTAGTAGTGAAAAAAACCGACAAGTGTGCCATAGATCCGACAGCAAAAAGACGTCGGATCCAAGACATTTTCAGTTGTGAGGGGCATCGGTTGTCCAACGTATGATGGTGTCAAAGAACTGACGACATCCGAGACGTCGATTTTAATCCGAATTCGGACCAACGTTAAAAAAATACTGAGATTATCAGATAGTCAACCACAAGATGTAGAAAATCCAACTTTGTGGCCGTTGGATTTTGAGTCCAAAAAACCTAGTGTTTACTAAGTTGTTTGAAGGAAAGAACACAAATTGGAAGATGACTCTGTGGAACCAATTGAAAGGGGTAAAAATCCAAAATGGAGAGATTATCCAATCCTACTTTTCAAAGGTCTCTCAAATCAAGGAACAACTTGAAGTTGTCAATGAAGTGGTGGAGAATGGATAAATTGTCATGACCACATTGAATGGCCTACCTAGGTCATGGGACTCCTTCATCCAAGGAATTTGTGAAAGAAAGAAATTGATCTCTTTCAGTAGACTATGGGAGGAATGTTCACAAGAAGAATCTAGGCTTGTGGCCCGAGAAGAAAAGATGGGAAATGAAGATCAAGCTCTCACATCTCACACTAAGGGAAGCAAGTTCAAGAGGGAGAAATCTCATAACAAGAAACATCCTCACTTCCATCAAAAGAAGAAATATCTCTCCCAAGTTCGATGTTACTCTTGTGATGAGAAAGGACATTATTCCTCAGAATATCCCAAGAAAAGAAAAGACTTGAACAACAAGAAGAAGAGATATCATGCTCATGCTGCTGAGAATGATGAACCTCCCAAGAAGAAGACTAGAGCAGAAAGTGATGACTCATCAAGTGAAGATGAATATGTCTTAATCTCTGCTCTCACAGGTATTGTTACACATGGGTGTAATGATTGGCTTATTGATAGTGGCGATTCTAAACACATGAATGGGTTTAAAGAATCCTTTATGGACCTATCCGAACATGAGTCACCTCACAAGGTGAAACTGGGGGATGACTATCAATATCCTACAAAAGGAAGTGGTAAAGCCTCCTACATTCTAGACTCGAGGATGTCTTTGAAAATGAAAGATGTTCTATATGTACCTGGAGTCAAGAAGAATCTTCTCTCCATATCATCTTTGGATGCAAAGGGGATGAGAATTGCATTTGTGGATGGCCAAGTACTCATGTGGCCAAAGGGTGAGACCATAGATGATGCAGTAGTAATTGGAGAGCAAGAGGGAGGATTGTACAAATTAAAGGGACAACTTGAACATTCCATGGTTCATGAATCCATGGAGCCAAGTGAACTTTGGCATAGAAGGATTGCACACATGCACTATAGAGCACTACCAATTGCAAGCAAAGCAATAGAAGGTCTTCCTGAAATCCAATCAAAGCATGAAGGTATTTGAAAAGGATGTGCAAAATGGAAGAACAAAAAGAAGGTATTTCCAAATAGTGAAAGCAAATCAAAAGGAATCTTGGAGATTATCCACTCTGATGTATGCGGTCCAATGACATCTAGTTATCTGAGTGGGTATGTAAACTATGTTTCCTTCATTGATGATTTTTCTAGGAATACTTGGGTTCACTTCGTGAAGAATAAAGATGAAGTGTTTGATAAGTTCAAGGAATTCAAAGCCTTGATATAAAATCAAACTGCTAATAAGATCAAGACCTTCAGATCCGACAATGGCGGAGAATTCACTTCAGGAGAATTCAAGAAGTTATGCAGTGATTCAGGGATTAAGAGGGAATTAACCACTCATTACAATCCACAATAGAATGGAGTTATAGAAAGGAAGAATAGAACTATCATGGAAGCAACATAAGCAATTCTTCATGATGAGGACCTACCTATCCACTTATGGGCAGAAGCTGCTAGGACATCTATAGATGTACATAATAGAACACCTCACAAGATACTTGACAATAAGACACCAGAAGAAGTTTTCTTTGGTAAGAAATCTGAAGTTAGCCATCTCAGAATATTTGGATGTCTTGTGTACACACACATTCCAAAGGAAAAGAGGACACAGCTAGATGCTTCAGGAAAGAAGGGCATCTTTGTGGGTTACCGTGAAAGCTTGAAGGCTTACAGAATCTACTTTCCAGGATTCAAGAAGATTGACATCAGCATGGATGTAACATTTGATGAAGGCTCAACATATTTCAAATCAAGGAACACACTTGTTGAAGACAATGAAGAACCAAGGGTAACCAGAATTCAAGACACCACTATGAATGAAGCGATTCCAGAAGAAGATCTTGAAATTTAATATCTACAAGAAACTGTAGATCCACCCCATGAGAAGAACTCTCACAAGAGAAAACCTACATGGGCTAGAGAGCTCATCCAAGACGCATAAATATATGGCATTCCAGAGGAGGAACACATAGAAAGAAAAAGGACTAGGTCACACACCAGTTATGCTGCCTTACTCTGTGATATTATGAACAAAGAACCTTCCAGTTATGAGGAAGCAATGGAAAAGAAAGAATGGAAGGATGCTATGGTCGAAGAATACCAATCAATCATGAAGAATGATGTTTGGGATGTGGTCCCAAGACCTAAAGGGAAGTCTGTTGTGACTTCCAAGTGGATCTATAAGATCAAGCATGCTGCAGATGGTAGCATAGAGAAATACAAGGCAAGGTTTGTAGCTCGTGGCTTCTCCCAGAAAGAGGGAATAGATTATGAAGAAACTTTTTCTCATGTAGCCAGATACACTTCCATCAGAAAAGTACTTGCTCTGGCTACAGTGATGAAATAGAAGATACACCAGATGGATGTCAAGACAACTTTCTTGAATGGTGTAGTCGAATAGGAAGTGTATGTGGAGAAGCCACTTGGTTTTGAAACACATGACAGGGAGTCATATGTGTGCAAATTGAAGAAATCCTTGTATGGTTTGAAGCAAGCTCATAGAACTTGGTATGGGACGATAGACAACTTTCTATCTAGTTTGGGATTTACCAAGAGTAAAGCGGATTCCAACATTTACTACAAGGTTGGGGAAGGCAATCCAGTGATCCTACTATTGTATGTGGGTGATCTATTTGTTACAGGTGAGGATGGATTGATTTCCGATACGAAGAGAAAGCTTGCTGCTGATTTTGAGATGAAGGACTTGGGGATGATGCATTACTTTCTAGGAATGGAGGTGTGCCAGAGTGCAGATGGAATCTTCCTTTGACAAGGAAAGTATGCAATAAAGATCTTGAAGTAGTTCGAGATGATGGACTGCAAGGCCATGGCCACACCTATGGAATCAAACCTAAATCTTTTGTGTGATGATTCATCTAAGCCGGTTGATGTTGTTAAATTTTGAGCATTAATTCACAATACTCTAGGATCTTTACTGAGAGAATAACATGTGCAGTATATCAATGCATAACAATCATAATAAGCATGACAAGCATCACTAGAATCAAAAGCATGAGAGACAAGAGACATAGATTTTCCATGGGGAAAACCCTAATGTGAAAAACCCCACAACTTTCTCAGAGATAGAGAGAGCAATGTCTCAACCAAAGTACAACCAAAATACACTAAGATAGTCTCCTAGTAGTAGATGATCCTCCTCCTCACTAGTGTGCCACTTTCTGAGTGAGAGGAGTGCGAGTTTCTGAGTTATCAAATAGACATATCCCGATCTCTATTTATACTTAACCTGTTTTCCCAGTTACACTATGGGGCCGACTTGTCTAGCTAGGTACATCCACAATATAATATATATTTCAGGGCCGACCCCACAAATGGTGGTATAATAACCCATCGACAAGTACACACACTTGTGACACTTATCAATACACATGACGACACTTCCTTATAGAGGAATAACACATCTCTTATAAGGGTACTATAAATATATATGAAATGTTGAGATATTGTAACTTCAAAGAATATTATAATTGTACTTTATTATTCCGGAGATGTTTCATTCCTCCGTAAAGATCTTATTGTATATCCGGAGATGTTTATTCCTCCGTCAGAATGTGGTAACTTGGGTTATTAGACTTCCCTAGTGGAGGTCGGCCCTTTATGTGTTATGTGGGTCAAAGGGTTATTAGACCACCCTAGAGGGGTCGGCCCAGTGAGTTGTAGTGGGGTATTTAACCCATTGGTTAAATACGAGCCTACGTGTACCTATGTAAAATACATGTGAGTGTAGTGTATAAATAGAGGAGGTGTGTTCCTCATTTGACACACTCACACACTTGAGGATAGCGCATTTGTGGAGGAGAGGTATGCTATTGTGGAGGAGGAGATCATGTCTCAGGGTTTCATCTATGTATATTGCTGGTCATCTATATTGAGGAAGCTTTGCTGGGTTTTCTACCCCATGAGGGTTTCCCAGGATAAATCTCTGTCTCTTGTGTTTATGCTGTGCTTGTTGTTTCTTCAGTGATCCTTTATATGCTATTATTGTGAAATGGAATGTAATGCTGCTATTTTCTGTCTTAGCATATTGAATTTTAACATGGTATCAGAGCTAACCTGAAGGAAGACAAGGTATGGCACTAAAGACACTTGCTTTACTTACGACAATTTGAAGGTTAGGGTTTTTACATAGCAAAAACCAGTCATCGTAGAAATTTCGCTATAAATTTGTTTTGGCAAAGTTTTCAGATCTGAAATTGTTACTGGACGAAGCTAAAATCTCCAGGTACCTTGTGTCCAAAGGACAACCTCTAATTCGTTGTACTTTGTGATTTATGATCTGTATAATATAGGGTTTCGGCCTCTTCCAGATCTGAGTCAAAATCAGGTGACCTTGGGAAAAAGGTCATAAATTGGGCTAGGAAGCTCCAAATGAAATTTCGTGAAAAGTGACAGGTAGTACACAGACTGTACTATCTCAGAAAACGTTTTCAGAGGCCGAAGTTGAACCAGTGACACGTGGCACGCCGTACAAGTTCGCTCTCCTGTATTATCCCATAAACAGGTCACGTTGCGACACTTGGCATAACTCTCTCTCAGAGAATCCAATTGAGGTCATACCTGTCAGGATGGAAATATAACAGGCCGAGATATCTTAGAAAACTTTTTCAGAGGCCAAAGGTCAAACAGTGACACGTGGCACGCCGTACAAATTCGCTCTCCTGTATTTTCCCAAAACAGGTCACGTTGCGACATTTGGCATAACTCTCTCTCAGAACATCCAATTGAGATCAGACCTGTCAGGATGGAAAGCTAACAGATCAGGCTATCTCAAAAAACGTTTTCAGACCCTGTGGATCAAAAAATTCAGAGTTACACCAGAAACAATCAGGTACATATTTCTGTCAAAACAGAATTATTTTTTGGTACCTTCATTCATGGCTTCCGGAATTTAGGGCTTTGAAGAAATTTGGAATTTTTGTAATCGGAGACCACGGCTGGATGCTACTCATCAAAATATAAATTTAGAGACCAAGATCAGAATTCTTGGTTGGGCAGAAGGCCGGGCTTGATTAGACCCTAGCTCGGGACTTTGATCAGAAAAGTGGAAAATTAGGGCTTCTGTAAAAATGGGAATTTTTGAAATCTGTGACCACGGCTGGAAGCTCCTCAGAAAAATAGAAGCTTAGAGCTTTGGATCAAACCTTTTGATGGGGCAAAAGAGTGGGCTTCATCAAACCCCAGTTCAGGGTCACGTCCAGAGAATCCGAAAGTTTCAAAGGCAAAATTGAGGAGTAAAACTTTGCAGTTTTCAAATTTTGAATATACCAGTTTGATCAGCTCATCAAGGCGCATATTTCTATCCTTTCGGAAGTTTGAAATTCAAAGTTTGAATTTTTTGGGTTTCTCTAACAAACCCATATCCAGCTCCAGGTCCAGTTCTTGCAAATCAAGTGGATTGGGTTAATCCTAGAAGAAGATGGATTGGTCACCTGCATAAGTGAAGAAGTTCCTGTCTCAGAGGGAGATGAGGATAAGGCCTTACATAAGAAGAATACAAGCGATCTCGACAGGTATGACTCATCGAGGTATGTTTCGATATTTGTCCATGATTAAGTTTATGGTATGTTTGTCTTCAGGTTATTACAGTTAGTACAATTTTGATTTTAGATTTGTCGTATAACCTTAACAAAATTATGAATGCATATTCATTGGTTAGGGTGTTGACACTTATGATTGTACTAATGCATTATGATGTTGTGTGAGGTTTATGTTATCTGCTAACAAGATACAGGTACATCACAAAAGACAAATCAGGTTCCATGACCATGAAAACATGAAGACAAAGACTCATCCATAATCTTTGGTCTACTTACGAGGTATGTATGACTTTGTTATATTATGCTTAACCTATGAGACATGCAGGTTCTAGCTCAGGATCTCTAAATCATTGAAGAGATTGTTTAGGTGTGTTGTACATAACCAAGTAGGTATACTAATCCAGGTATGTTTCCCATGAATCTTACCTTATGTGAGGATCCCTTATATAAGTATACTTGGAATGATTGGTTATGCTTATCCATAAAGTTAGTAATCAAGGGATTATGCATATTATATCTTTTATCTTGATTGATGATATGCATGAGTAAAAGAAGACTTACCTGAAATCTTGAATACTAATGTTTATTAACTATAATCATGACTATACATTTTCAAGATTATTTAGTACTATAATGTTTTGATAGCATTTAGAATATACTAATGAGTGTATGTTTGTGCATGAGATCATGAGGATGACTCTTGAGCATGCACAGTGGTACAGAATGAATAGAAGTTCAAAAGACATACAGAAGATCAAGCGGGAGGCAACCACACAAACATAAAAGATAAGTATTTGAGTTGTTATTTGAAATAATAATGATATTGCCTGTAATAGGTTGTATGCATATTTGTATTCCTAGAATATATAATGCTGAGTATAAACATTCATAGAGCATTGAACAGTATACTACTAATGTGCATATGATTGGTAAGTTGGACAAACATTCTATTATTGCTTGTCTAGAATGAAACCTCTTTGCTGACATGCCGAGAGCTGTGCACACTCTCGATAGTATGTTCTGGTAGAGATGGAAGGCATCTAGATAGCCACTGTATGCATACAAGATATGAAAAAAAAGTTGTGCCAAAGTATTGGTCAAATTAGTTGCATAACTATGTAAATGATATCTGTATGCATAATAGGTTATTATGTCAATATGATTTGATGATTATGAAGTATTACTAATCCTGTACTTAATTTTGATTTGTAGGAAAAATCATGATGAATGATGAACAAGCGATGGATGTTCAACAAAAGGATTTACAAATCAAACACACTATAGAAAGCTTATGG
Organism: Larix kaempferi; assembly: GCA_027924585.1. NCBI lineage: Eukaryota > Viridiplantae > Streptophyta > Pinopsida > Pinales > Pinaceae > Larix > Larix kaempferi. The sequence goes on from BSBM01000997.1 coordinate 21,393,810, forward strand.
TTAAGATATTCTCTTAGAAAGAGGAAGAGAATCATGATGAGATGTTTTTACCATTCTCTTAATAATGTAATCAGGTCCTGTATGGGTTCCCAGGATCGGTAGTCAATTGATGAGCTTAATGATCATCATGGGTGATGTGGATCTCAACCCTTGCTACAAGGTTGAATATGGCTTCTATACACATATGACATGGATGCAAGAATAAACTCACCATAGAGTTCGAATGACTTTGAGGCTCATTTTAGTAGACCCATCTGACGAGAGATGGCACAGATAGATATGCAGAAGATCACTCAATGCGGAGTGTGAATAATGGACAATTGACAGCTTCATGACAAAGCTTGGGCTTTACCAGAAGTAAAGCTGATCCTAACCTTTAACTAAAGGTTGTGGATGATAAACCTTTCATACCATTATTATGTGACGATGATCTCTTTCTGACAAGGAATGAGAAACAGATCATGAAAATGGCTGCAGAAATAAAAATGAAAGATCTTAGATTAATGCACTACTTCTTAGGTCTAGAAGTATGGCATGATCCAAAAGGAATCTTTTAAATCGAGGTAAGTATACTGTGAAGTTTCTAAAAAGATTTGATATGTTGGAGTGTAAAGCCATGGCCACTCCCATGGACTCCAACTTGAAGTTATTAGTTAATGACTCATCGGATTTAGTAGACCTAACCCTATATAGACAAATCATTGGGCCAATGATGTATTTAACAAATACTAGGCCAGATATGTGCTTTGTTGTAAATATTGTAAGTCAGTATCTAGTAGAACCTATAAAGGTTCACTTAATAGCTACAAAGCATGTAGTGAGGTACCTAAAAGGTACTTTAGATTTTGGTCTATATAATCTTGGAGGTCATGAACTCCGATTACATGGTTACTCAGATTCTGACTGGGCAGGAAGTGTCTCAGACAGAAAGAGTACATCAGGTGGATGTTATAGTCTTAAATCTACCATGATCTCATGGTTTAGCAAGAAACAATCTAGTGTGGCTCTCAGTACTACTGAAACAGAATATATGGCTGTCTGCTCTGCCAGCTGTGAAGCAGTGTGGCTTCAGAAGCTATTATATGGAGTGTTGACTTAGAAATGGATCCCACTGTGATTATGTGTGACAATCAAAGCTGCATTAAGATGACTGAAAATCCTGTGTTCCACGATAAGTCAAAACACATAGAGATCCGATACTTCTATATACGAGATATGGTGCAAAGAGGAGCTATCAAGCTCGTATATATAAGCACTGAGGATCAGATTACTGATATCTTGACTAAACCTCTGTCTCGAGTAAAGTTTGAATACTTTCGAGACAAGCTTGGTGTAGTTCAAAAGGACCCTCCTAGAAAGGGGGAGTAGCATGATTCCTGATGACAAGCAAGTCTCATCAATAATGAGACTTCACCTAGTCACTTAGAAATAGTTAGATTTAGGACTACTTTATTATATTTAGTTTTACTTATACATGCTAGATGTATTTGGTGAGAATACATGCTTTTGATGATAGATGTATACATGATTGTGATGATAGATGTATTAGTGAGAATACATGCTTTTGATGATAGATGTATGCATGATTGTGATGATAGATGTATTAGTGAGAATACATGCTTTTGATGATAGATGTATACATGATTGTGATGATAGATGTATTAGTGAGAATACATGCTTTTGATGATAGATGTATACATGATTGTGATGATAGATGTATTAGTGAGAATACATGCTTTTGATGATAGATGTATACATGATTGTGATGATAGATGTATTAGTTAGAATACATGCTTTTGATGATAGATGTATACATGATTGTGATGATAGATGTATTAGTGAGAATACATGCTTTTGATGTTAGATGTATACATGCTTTTGATGATAGATGTATTAGTGAGAATACATGATTTTGATGACAGATGTATACATGCTTGTGATGATAGATGTATTAGTGAAAATACATGCTTTTGATGGTAGATGTATACATGCTCTTGATGATAGATGTATTGATGAGAATACAATTGAGGGGATTCGATCATCCCTGGACTTTCAGTCCTAAAGAGAGCCGTAGACGTGAGGTCTCCGAGAATGAAGTCCTTAGTGGACAGTTGAGGGGATTGGATCATCCTTGGACTTTCAGTCCTAAAGAGAGCCGTAGACGTGAGGTCTCCGAGAATGAAGTCCTTAGTGGACAGTTGAGGGGATTGGATCATCCCTGGACTTTCAGTCCTAAAGAGAGCCGTAGACGTGAGGTCTCTGAGAATGAAGTCCTTAGTGGATAGTTGAGGGGATTGGATCATCCCTGGACTTTCAGTCCTAAAGAGAGCCGTAGACGTGAGGTCTTCGAAAAATGAAGTCCTGAATGAACAGGCAGGGGATTGTATCGTCCCCGGACTGAGGTCCCAGAATAGAACTGTAGACTGGGTCTCCGATAATGAAGTCTTGAATGAACAGGCAGGGGATTGTATCGTCCCCAGACTGAGGTCCCAGAATAGAACCGTAGACTGGGTCTCCGATAATGAAGTCCTGAATGAACAGGCAAGGGATTGTATCGTCCCCGGACTGAGGTCCCAGAATAGAACCGTAGACTGGGTCTCCGATAATGAAGTCCTGAATGAATAGGCAGGGGATTGTATCATCCCCGGACTGAGGTCCCAGAATAGAACCATAGACTGGGTCTCCGATAATGAAGTCCTGAATGAACAGGCAGGGGATTGTATCGTCCCCGGACTGAGGTCCCAGAATAGAACCGTAGACTGGGTCTCCGATAATGAAGTCCTGAATGAATAGGCAGGGGATTGTATCGTCCCCGGACTGAGGTCCCAGAATAGAACCGTAGACTGGGTCTTCGAAAAATGAAGTCCTGAATGAACAGGAAGGGGATTGTATCGTCCCCGGACTGAGGTCCCAGAATAGAACCGTAGACTGGGTCTTCAAAAAATGAAGTCCTGAATGAACAGGCAGGGGATTGCATCGTCCCCGGACTGAGGTCCCAGAATTGATCCGTAGACTGAAGTCTCTGAGAACTGAAGATTGGATTGTATCATCCATGGACCTATGTCCTAAAAAGAGCAGGATTGATCATCCTAGGAATATGATCGTATGATGACGATGCTGATGATCGTATGATGATGATGCTGATGATCGTATGATGATGATGCTGATGATCGTATGATGACGATGCTGATGATCGTGCGGTGACGATGCTGATGATTGTATGATGACGATGCTGATGATCGTATGATGATGATGCTGATGATCGTATGATGACGATGCTGATGATCGTGCGGTGATGATGCTGATGATCGTATGATGACGATGCTGATGACGATGCTGATGATCGTGTGATGACGATGCTGATGATCGTGTGATGACGATGCTGATGACGATGCTGATGATCGTATGATGACGATGTTGATGATCGTGTGATGACGATGCTGATGATCGTGTGATGACGATGCTGATGACGATGCTGATGATCGTATGATGACGATGCTGATGATCATGTGATGACGATGCTGATGATCGTGTGATGACGATCCTGATGATCGTGTGATGACGATGCTGATGATCGTATGATGACGATGTTGATCGTGATGCTGATGATCGTATGATGACGATGCTGATGATCGTATGATGACGATGCTGATGATCGTGTAATGACGATGTTGATGATCGTGTGATGATGATGCTGATGATTGTGTTGATCGTGTGTTGACGATGCTGATGATTGAGTACTATCAACTCTGATGATGTTGATGTTCCAGTATTGAAGATGTTCCAGTAACTAGTTGAGTTACTGATGATGTTGAGAAAGCTTCCAATGATTTATAGATGTATCATGTATGATGTTGATGACTCCTTGCTCGTGCGGATGCTGTTATAATATCCTTCTCATTAAGGGGGAGTGTTGAGATATTGTAACTTCAAAGAATATTATAATTGTACTTTATTATTCCAGAGATGTTTCATTCCTCCGTAAAGATCTTATTGTATATCCGGAGATGTTTATTCCTCCGTCAGAATGTGGTAACTTGGGTTATTAGACTTCCCTAGTGGAGGTCGGCCCTTTATGTGTTATGTGGGTCAAAGGGTTATTAGACCACCCTAGAGGGGTCGGCCCAGTGAGTTGTAGTGGGGTATTTAACCCATTGGTTAAATACGAGCCTACGTGTACCTATGTAAAATACATGTCAGTGTAGTGTATAAATAGAGGAGGTGTGTTCCTCATTTGACACACTCACACACTTGAGGATAACGCATTTGTGGAGGAGAGGTCTGCTATTGTGGAGGAGGAGATCATGTCTCAGGGTTTCATCTATGTATATTGCTGGTCATCTATATTGAGGAAGCTTTGCTGGGTTTTCTACCCCATGAGGGTTTCCCAGGATAAATCTCTGTCTCTTGTGTTTATGCTGTGCTTGTTGTTTCTTCAGTGATCCTGTATATGCTATTATTGTGAAATGGAATGTAATGCTGCTATTTTCTGTCTTAGCATATTGAATTTTAACATGAAATACATTCTGAAGTTACATATACATCAACACTCCCTCTTAACTAGGAAGGTATTTCTCGACACAGATCTGCTAGACAAGTCTTCTTCTTGGGATCATCGTCATCAATGCATCGTCATCATCATCGTCACTACTGCTGCTATCTCAACCAATATCTGACTCTACTCATCATAGGAAGTTCTACAGAGCCAGTCCTTTTTCATACTAGATGTAGGCCCACCACCTACAGGTCTTCGTCATCACTGGCCATACTGTGGAATCCTCAGGACTTATTACATGCATCACAAAACCTTTAAAGAGTCTCTTGCCTAGAAAGAACCCTAAAGAGCATCTAAGGCCTTTTTCATCCTGTCCAAATCTCCAGGACTTATTACATGTGACCCCACCACAAAACCTAGCAAGAGCATTTCAAGATGTTACGGGTACACAACTCCGCACTGAAATTTCCCCAGGGCACAAATTACATGTGGTCACCACAAAACCTAGCAAGAGCATCTCAGGATGTTACAGGTACACAAATCTGACTTGAAATCTCCCCAGGGCACAAATTACATGTGGTCATGGAAAAACCTCGAAAGAGCATCTCAGGATGTTACGGGTACACAACTGCAACCTGAAATCTCCCAAGGCACAAATTACATGCCATAGGACAAAACCTCGCAAGAGCATCTCAGGATGTTACGGGTACACAACTCCAACCTCAAAATATCCCAGGGCACAAATTACATGTCCTCCCAGAGCAATGTCTCAAAAGAGCATCCCAAACTGTTACGGGTACACAACTCCGACCTATAGGATCTCCCAGACATGCTCATATGCACAACCTGATCCACGGCCATAAATTATCATCCTGATACTCACCATACATCATCATGATGTACACATGATCATCCTAATCATCATCACTGTAACATCCTACTGCATGTCATCTGGAGCAACATCCTGAAGCTCGTCATCTATGATCATCCTGATCATACACTGCATCCACCTGATGCATACCAAGTATCTACCTGATACATATCATCATACATGATCCACATGATCATACAATGTATCCACTTGATACAAACAAATACATGATCCATCTGATTATACCTGATACATATCAACATACATGATCTACCTGATCATACAATGTATCCACCTGATACAAATACAGATACATGGTCCAAGCATCCAACATGATGCATATACAAAATACATACAAATGATCCAACTGATCATATCTAGCATCCAACATGATGCGTACATACATATACATATAAATGATCAAACTGATCATATCCAGCATCATCCTGATGCATATATACACAAATTTAAATGATCCAACTGATCATATAGAGCAGAAACTAGAACATCATCCTAATGCTCATCATCCAGTGCTTACATCCACAGCCATGTGAAGGATCCTCCTTCCAACATGCTTGGAATTGCTTCAGCAAATGTCTCCATCACTTCTTCCTTGAAGTTTCATTGATCTGAAGAACACCAAGCCTCTCTCTGAAGTAATCGAACTTCACTCTGGCTAGTGGCTTCGTCAATACATCTGCAATCTGCTCGTCCATCGCAACATACAGGAGCTTCACTGCTCCTCTCTGCACCATATCCCTGATATAGTGATATTTTATCTCTATGTGTTTTGACCTATCGTGAAACACTGGGTTCTCAGACAGCTTCACACAACTCTGGTTATCACAGAAGATACCGGTAGCATCCAACGGGAGATCAAATAACTTAGACAATAGCTTCCGAAGCCATACTGCCTCATAGCTAGTTAAACAGGCTGCAACAAACTCTGCCTCAGTTGTACTTAGTGCTACGTAGGACTGCTTCCTGCTAAACCAAGAGATCACACCTGATCCCATATTGAAGCAGCACCCATATGTGCTCTTCCTATCTGCAGCACTGCCTGCCCAATATGAATCAACATAACCTTGCAGGTTAAACTTTTGATTCGCTTCACACCTGAGTCCATAATCAACTGTACCCTTTAGGTACCTCAAAATATGATTTACAGCAACCAGGTGAACACTCCTCGGATCCGTCAGGAACTGGCTCAATGTGTTCACCACAAAGCAAATATCTGTTCTTGTGTTCTGTAGGTACATCAAGGACCCAATCATTTGACGATACATAGAGACATCAACCAGCTCAGATGAAGCATCACATAGAAGCTTCAGGTTCGATGCCATATGTGTGGCCATGGCTTTGCAATCCATCATCCCGAACCTCTTCAGGATATATATAGTATACTTTCCTTTTCCAAGGAAGATCTCATCTGTACACTGCCACACCTCCATACCTAGGAAATAGTGCATCATCCCTAGGTCCTTCATATCAAACTCTGCAGCAAGCTTCCTCTTTGTATCTGCAATCAATCTGTCATCTCCTGTTACAAATAAGTCATCCACGTACAGGAGTAGAATCACAGGATTCCCTTCCTCAACCTTGTAGTAAAGGTTGGAATCCGCTTTACTCTTGGTAAAGCCCAGACTAGATAGAAAATTGTCCATCCTACCATACCAAGTTTTGGGAGCTTGCTTCAATCCATACAAGGATTTCCTCAATCTACACACATATGACTCCCTGTCATGTGTTTTGAAACCAAGTGGCTGCTCTACATATACTTCTTCTTCAACTACACCATTCAAGAAAGCAGTCTTGACATCCATCTAGTGTATTTTCCATTTCATTGCTGCAGCTAGGGAAAGTACTGTTCTGATGGAAGTATACTTGGCTACAGGTGCAAAAGTTTCTTCATAATCTATTCCCTCTTTCTGAGAGAAGCCACGAGCTACGAATCTTTCCTTGTATTTCTCTACACTGCCATCTGTGGCATGCTTGATTTTGTAGATCCATTTAGAAGTCACAATAGACTTCTCTTTAAGTCTTGGGACAACATCCCAAACGTCATTCTTCATTATTGATTGGTCTTCCTCAACCATGGCATCCTTCCATTCTTTCTTTTTCGTTGCTTCTTCATAACTGGAAGGTTCTTTGTTCATAATGTCATAGAGTAAAGCAACATGGCTGGTATGTGATCTGGTTCTTTTCTTTGCTCTGTGTTCTTCCTCTGGAATGCCAAATCTTTCTGCATCTTGAATGAGATCTCTAGCCCATGTAGGTTTCCTCTTGTGAGAGTTATCCTCATGGGGTGGATCTACAGGTTGTTGTGGATCTTCATTTTCACGATCAACATCTGGAATTGCTTCAATCATGGTAGTGTCTTGAAATCTAGTTTCTTTAGGTTCTTCATAAACTTCAACAGGTATCTTTCTTGATTTGATGAATGCTGAATTTTCATCAAATGTCACATCCCTGCTGACATCAATATTCTTGAACCCTGGAAAGTATGTTCTGTAAGCCTTTGAGCTTTCACTGTAACCCACAAAGATACCCTTCTTTCCTGAAGGATCTAGCTTGTTCCCCTTTTCCTTTGGGACATAAGTGTATATTGGACAACCAAATATTCTGAGATGGTTGACTTCAGGTTTCTTACTAGAGAAGACATCTTATGGTGTCTTGTTGTCCAATATCTTGTGGGGTGTTCTGTTCTGCACATATATAGCTGTTCTAGCTGCTTCTTCCCATAGATGCATAGGTAGATCCTAGTCATGTAGCATTACCCTTGCTGCTTCCATGATTGTTTTGTTCTTTCTTTCTGCAACTCCATTTTGTTGTGGATTGTAGGGAGCAGTCAACTCCCTCTTAATCCCTGAATCACTGCAAATATTCTTGAAGTCACTTGAGGTGAATTCTCCACCATTGTTGGATCTGAATGTTTTGATCTTCTTGTTGGTTTGATTCTCCATCAAGGTTTTGAATTCCTTGAACTTATCAAACACCTCGTCTTTGTTCTTCAAGAAGTATACTCAAGTCTTCCTGGAGAAGTCATCAATAAACGAGACATAGTAAACATACCCACTCAAAGAACTGGATGACATAGGACCACATACATCTGAGTGGATGATTTCCAGGATACCTTTTGCCTTGCTTTCACTACTTGGTAAAGCCTTCTTAATGTTCTTACATTTTGCACATCCTTTGCAAACACCTTCATATTTGGTCTTGATTTCAGGAAGACCTTCTACAGCCTTGTTTGTAATTGGAAGTGCCCTATAATGCATATGAGCAAGTCTTCTATGCCAAAGTTCACTTGGCTCCATGGAGTCATGTACCATGGCATGTTCAGGTTGACCCTTCAATTTATACAATCCTCCCTCTTGCTCTCCAATCACTACTGCATCATCGATTGTTTTACCCTTTGGCCACATTAGGACTTGGCCATATACAAATGCAACCCTCATGCCTTTTGCATCCAATGCAGAGATGGAGAGAAGATTCTTCTTGAGCCCAGGTACATAAAGGACTTCTTTCATCTTCAAATATTTTCTAGAATCTAGGTTGTAGGAAGCTTCACCACTTCCTTTGATTGGGCATTGATAATCATCCCCAAGTTTCACCTTATGGGGTGATTCATGTTCAGATAGGTTTACAAAAGACCTAGTCATGTGTTTGGAATCCCCACTATCAATTAACCAATCATTACAACCATGGGAGATAGTACCTATGAGAGCAAGAGATTAGAACATACTCTTCTTCACTTGGTGAGTCATCATCACTATCATCACCTTCTACCCTAGCCTTCTTCTTTGGAGGTTCATCATCTTTGGCAGCATGAGCATGGAACTTTCTTTTGTTGCACTTCTTCTTCTTGCTGGAGACGTTGTTATCCCTTTTGTTCTTGGGACAATCTGAAGCAAAGTGACCCTTCTCATTGCATGTGAAGCACCTTAGATCCTTCTTATTCTTTTGGTGATATTGAGTGGACTTCTTGTAGTGAGAGTGCTCCTTCTTGGACTTGCTTCTTTTGGTGTGAGCTACGAGATCTTGATCTTCACCTCCCATCTTTTCTTCATGAGCTAAAAGTCTAGATTCTTCTTGAGAGCATTCCTCCAACAGTTTACTGAAAGAGATCAATTTCTTTCTTGCACAAATTCCTTGAATAAAGGAGTCCCATGACCTACGTAGGCCATTCAGAGTGGTCATAACAACTCACCATTTTCCACTACTTCATCCACAGCTTCAAGTTGTTCCTTGATCTGAGAGACCTTGGAGAAGTAAGATTGAATGGTCTCTCCATTTAACATCTTGACCCCTTTCAATTGATTCTACAGGGTCATCTTCCGATTAATGTTCTTCCCTTCAAATAGCTTGGTCAAAGAGTCAAACATCTCCTTGGGTGTCTTCAGAGATGACACATGTGGTATGAGATTGTCTTTGATAGAATCAACAATGATTCTCTTTGCCTTGACCAAGTTCTTCTTATGCAATATTTTAGCCTCTTCATCCTCTGGTATAGGGATGTCTTTACTGAGAGAATAACATGTGCAGTATATCAATGCATAACAATCATAATAAGCATGACAAACATCACTAGAATCAAAAGCATGAGAGACAAGAGACATAGATTTTCCATGGGGAAAACCCTAATGTGAAAAACCCCACAACTTCCTCAGAGATAGAGAGAGCAATGGCTCAATCAAAGTACAACCAAAATACACCGAGATAGTCTCCTAGTAGTAGATGATCCTCCTCCTCACTAGTGCACCACTTTCTGAGTGAGAGGAGTGTGAGTTTCCGAGTTATCAAATAGAGATCTCCCGATCTCTATTTATACTTAACCTATTTGCCCAGTTACACTATGGGGTCGACTTGTCTAGCTATGTACATCCACAATATAATATATATTTCAGAGCCGACCCCACACATGGTGGTCTAATAACCCATCAGAAAGTACACACACTTGCGACACTTATCAATACACATGACGACACTTCCTTATAGAGGAATAAGACATCTCTTATAAGGGTACAATAAATATATATGAAATACATAGATGAAATACATTCTGAAGTTACATATACATCAACAGATGTCATGGTGTATCATCAAATGATTCAGTCCTTGATGTACCTGACGAACACGAGACCAGATATTTGCTTTGTAGTGAACACATTGAGCCAGTTCCTAATGGATCCCAGAGGTGTTCACCTGGTTGCTGTAAAGCATATTCTGAGGTACCTGAAGGGTATAATTGATTATGGGATCAAGTATGATGCGAATCAAAAGTTTAACCTAGAGGTTTATGTTAATTCAGATTGGGTAGGCAATGTTGTAGATAGGAAGAGCACTTCGGGGTGCTACTCCAGTATGGGATTAGGTGTGATATCTTGGTTTAGCAAGAAGCAATCCTGCGTAGAATTGAGTACCGCCGAAGCAGAGTATGTCGTAGCTTGTTCGACTAGTTGTGAGGTAGTATGGCTTAGGAAGCTACTGTCTGAGTTATTTGATCTCCTGTTGGATGCTACTTATATCTATTGTGACAACCAGAGTTGTGTGAAGTTGTCATAGAACCCAGTGTTCCATGACAGGTCAAAGCAGATCGAGATCAAATATCACTATATTAGGGATATGGTGCAGAGAGGAGTAGTGATGCTTCTGTATGTTGCGATGGATGAGTAGGTTGCAGATGTGTTGAAGAAACCACTATCTAGAGTGAAGTTTGAGTACATCAGAGAGAGGCTTGGTGTTCTTCAGATAGAAGATACTTCAAGGAAGAAGTGATGAGACACATCTGTAGGAGCCATTCCAAGCATGGTAGTAGGAGGTTCCTTCCCATTGCTGTGGATGTAAGCATTGTGTGATGAACATCAAGATGATGCTTCGGATGATGTTCTGTATGACAATGATCAGTCGGATCATGTATGATGATATGCATCAGTTGGATGCTTTGTATGATCAGTTGGTTGATATGTGATGATATGCATCAGGTGGATGCTTTGTATGATCAATTGGATCATATGTGATGATATGCATCAGGTGGATGCTTTGTATGATCAATTGGATCATATGTGATGATATGTATCAGGTGGATGAATTGTATGATTAGTTTGATCATGTGTGATGAGCATTGGGTCGATGCTCCAGATGATGTACATCAGGATGATGTACTATATGATGATCAGGACGATCATGTGTGATGAGCATCAGGTCAATGCTCCAGATGATGTGCATCAGGATGATGCACTATATGATGATCAATATGATCATGAGTATCAGGTTGATACTCCATGGCCATGGACAAGTTGTGTAGGTAGCAAAGAAAAGATCCTGGGAGATCCGGATAGGTAGAGTTGTCTTCTCGTAACAACTTGGGATGCTCTTTCGAGGTTTTGCTACAATTTCGCATAGAAAAGATCTTGGAGATCCGGACATGTTAAGTTGTGTGCTAGTAAAAGATACTGGGATGCTTTATAGAGATCTTGCAGGTTGCAATATGCTCTTTAAAGGTTTTGCGAAAGTTAACATAGAAAAGATCTGGGAGATCCGGACAGGTAGATCTGTGTGCTCATAACAGCCTAGGATGCTCTATAGATATCTTGCAGGTTGCAAGATGCTCTTTAAAGGTTTCATGAAGGTCACATGTAAAATATCTTGGGAGATTCGGACAGGTAGAGCTGTGTGCTCGTAATAGCCTAGGATGATATTTTGAAGTTTTGTTGATGCACGTAATTAGTCCTAGGATCCATAGTATGGCCAGAGATGATGAAGACCTATAGGAGGATAGGCCTACATCCATCATGAAAAAGGGCTGGCTCTGTAGAAATTCCTATGACGAGAAGATTTTAGAGATAGACCAGTGATCAAGATGTCGAGTACAACAACAGTGATGATGATGATGCTCTGTGATCCAGTGATGGTGATACAGCTCCAGAATTGAATACTTGCACCAATATGTATTGATGACCTGTGTCTAGAGAATACCTTCCTAGTTAAGAGGGAGTGTTGATGTATTTGTAACTTCGGAAGATATTCACTTGTACATTACATTCGTACTTTATTGTATATCCAACAGAGATGTATTATTCCTCTAATTGGAAGTGTCGTCATTTGTATTTGCAAGTGTCACAAGTTACATTGTAAGTGTCGTCATTTGTATTGATGGGTTTATTAGACCACTAGTGTGGGGTCGGCCCTAGTTAGATCATGTGGTTGGGTTATTAGGATTCATTAGGAATTCGGCCTCAGTGATTTATTGGCAGGTCAAGTCAGTGTATAAATAGAAGGTGTGCCTCTCTCATTCTATTCACTCACTCACTTCTCAAGCTTGCATAGCTAAGAGAGAAAGTGGCACACAAGTGGAGGAGGAGGAGTATCTACTAGAGACATCTCTTTGGGTTTGATCATTGTGATCTTGGTTTGTGTCTTATCTTATCTCTGAGGAAGTTGCGGGGTTTTTCACCTTCTTGGTTTTGCTAAAGGAAACTCTGTGTCTCTTGTGTGCTTGTGTTATTGTGTTTATGATTGATATGCTATACATGTTATTCTCTTAGTGATCCTGAATGATAATGGAATGAAATTATCAAAAAATTAACAAGTGTCTTGTAATCTATATATTAATAACATTTTTTTTTCTTATAAAATGGTTTGTTGTATATATGGATAAGGGGGGGTCTTATCACAAGCTATCCCTACCATGATCATGGATTTTATTTTGGACTAGAATTACCACCTATGGTCACCAAGCCATGGTAATTGCTTTCAGCCTAGAAAACTGAAAGACAAGGAGTCTCTTGACCGAGCTATCTTGTTCAGATTCCAAATCAGGTTTGTGAATGGCACTGCCAGTGTCTGATCACCAAGTTAGGGAAATGACCTTATATTAGCAGAAGTCTTATTTATTTAAATATATATATATATATATACATGTACATAAATAAATAATTAATAAAGCCGAGGTGATTCATGTATTTTAATCCAGAATGGTTCTGAGTTTATTCCTAAGGTTAATCATAAATCTTCCCTTCCATGATTACATAAAGGTTTAGGATTTATGTTCTGCTCCTAATCAACCTTACTAGATTAAATATTATCATTAATTGGTTTTGGATGGGAATTTATTGATCATATGACTAACTCTGCTATTTTGATTGTGTTTTCATGAGATCATTTTGTAGATTGCAAGTTGAAAGTGAGTTGGTTGGTGTATCTACCTTATAGCTAAGGGTTTCATTTACAGAGATAATTGTTTCTTCCCATCTAGTGGCCATTTTTTGTAGGCACAATAGATCCCTTGTTTTATCCAAAATATGGAATCCCCAATTACATATCAAAGAGCAACTTAATCAATTTTGGGGTTGTTCAGCCTGTTTGTCATTCATTTTCCTGCCTTTGATTTGATTTAGTTAAGTTAGTTAATTTTTCTTCTCAAAATTATGCATTTTAGTGCGTTTTTTTTTAATTTCGGAAATAATTTTTTGGTTTAAAATTTCAAACATCCCACAACTCGCAATTGCGGATTGCAGATTGCAGACTCTTTGGTTTGCATTTGAATTTTTTCCTTCAGCAACCCATAATTTGTGAATTGCGGGATGCGGAAAGAGGTTTTTTAGAAAATTGCACATAATTTTTCTTCCCACAACCCACAACCTACAAATTGCGGATCGTGGGATGTGAGAAGACCTTTTGATAAAGAATAGTTTAATACTCCCTGCAACCCACAACTGCGGGATGAGGGAAGTACTTTGACCGCGCGTTGTGTTTTGTGTTCCACAACCCGCAACCCGCATTTGCAGATTGTGGATTGCGGAACGGTGTACATATTCACAAATAATGAGTGCCCGCACTTGGCATCCCACATCCCGTATCCCGACCATTGATATGCGATGATTTGACGACCTTAATTGCATATGCCAGAACGATTTGAATTCTTGATTTTTCATTCTTTGATCATTGTTTCCGAGTGTTAATCCAGTTTTTGTATGCGTTTTTCTCGATCAAACATGAATTTTCTGGATCCAATGAATGCCTGATGATTAAAACTCTGAGATTTGACTGATTAATCGCATGTGTTATTATGCAAATCTATTTTATTTTATGTCAAATTTCAATTGAAGCATGATTGACTGGAATTTCACTCGCAGAAATGATGATTGCAAGCTGCGCGTCGTAGATCTGCAATCGTGCCAATTAGTTATACTCAATCAATGTCAAATCTTGTGGTTTTATTCCCTATAAGGGTTGTCATGAATAACCTGTTAGTTTACGATGATATATGCAAATTTTGGGTTGTTATTTTAATATCTCTGCTAACAATTGCATTCTGTAAGTAAAATGCAGAGAGTTTCTGACATCTCTGTTAAGCATTCTGCTGGGAAAGAGCCTCAGCCAGTGGAATACTCTGAACCTGTGCTTGCACCATTCGACCATGATGTTTTTGATGACAACACAGATAGTGAAGAGGAAGATAACAGGATTCAATTTACATATGAATGACTCTTTTTCAACAAGAAGAAGAAAGGTGATAAAGATTATGCTTCTCAAGATAATACAATTGTTCGGGACCTAATCATCAACTTGCCACCTGTGTGTCCCGCAATTCCTCTCAATGATGATCTGTTAGCTGATTTCTCGTTCTTTGAAGATATGTCTGGTCCTTGTGAATCCAGGAAATATTTCATATGTTCCTTGCCAGCTACCTTCAACAGCTCGTGATCTATCTTGATTCTCCTCAACTTATGATAGGATGTTCTCAAAATTATGTGGTGCAATCTTCCTATAAGCTATATGATGCCTATTTTGGGATCCTAATTGGTTTATTATTCTTATGTATAAGGATTGTTATATGTTTTAGGCCAAGGGGAAGCCTTTTCTTGACCATTTTAGAATTATTTAGTTTTGATTATCCCTGCTCTATGGGATATTTGATCCTGAATTATTACTTTGTAATTATTATTTCAAGGGTTTTAGATCTCATAGCAAGGGATGGATGGTTAGGGGATAGAATATCCAAAAGAGACTGGAGATGCTCTATTGTTGTAGACTATAACATGTTTTGTAGGCCTTAATACACAGTCAGTTTTCTTCAGCTATCTCTTCTGTTATAATTTGTCAAATGTCTTTGATGGATTGTGATTTTGATTCAACACATTCACTAATACTGTTTATTATTTGCAATCAGTAACTTACATTGGATTATAGTTTAGATTTCTCTAAACTTATGATCTTTGTCATTAATGTTTTAAATGAATGTCTTTATCTAAAACATTTTATCTATTTCTGCAAATGATTCACAGAAAACATTGAGTTAATGTTAATTTGTCAATTAACATTCCAGATACAGGATAAGCTTGTATGTACTTAATCCTTAAGCTATTATTGGTTGAATGTCTTTAACTGATTATATCTTGAGCTATTGAGTCAAGATCCAGTTTTGCATGTCTGTTAAATTGGTGAAAAGATTTAGTAATTTTCAGATCAAGTTATCTTGTGCACAAACAAATCACTCCTCTTAGAATAGGCTTGACTAGATTAGATTTCTTTTCAAGGTTAGACTAACTCTTAGGGTAAGCAAAACTCTTTTCCTTCCTCACAGGAAGACAAATCCTTTCTAGGATCAAACACTCACAAGTTCCAGCGGAGGCCTATGTATCCGTGGGTGTTAACCACACCAAACAAATCAAGGATAGGGTAAAACTTGCGTAGGATTATCTGAAGCCTTTGGCTGGGTTTTCATCCCCTGTTGTTTTCCTTGAACCCCATTCAAGCACATACACAACCGAGGCATCAACATTCTTCAAAGGAGGCATAACATATTTCAAGAGAGCCTAAGAATCCAAACAAACAAACAAAAGGAGCAATTAAAGATGCAATGAAAGAGCCTAACACACAGGCTCAATAAGTAGATAAAAAAGATGATAAGATCAAAGATGTAATTTATATTGTTTTTTTTAAATAAACATATTTAAATTATTTAGGTTCATTTATTTTATACTATTATTTTGGGAAGTTTGCAAATTCACAGTTTTTAAAATTTTTAGATATTAACATTTAATATGCAACTTCACATTTTTAAAGAGTTTTAAATATTAACATTATTGATATGGATATAAAACACTTTATATTAACATATTAATTTTTACTTATTTTTAACAAAATTTATTTACACTTTATTTTTATTTTTAAATTAATTTTGAATAATTTATTTGTGTTTTTTTAAATTAAGAGGCATATTTGCAATGTGCATACCAAAAATTGACATACTTGGAAGTCAGAATACCTGTTTTCATTTATCCCATCCTGAATCCTGACGTCTGACTATTCTGGTGTGGAAGTTGGAAGTCGACAACCAAGCACTTACTTTATGTTATCTCGACTCCTGATGTCCAACTATTCCATTGCGGAAGTTGAAATTTGGAAACAGGTCACCTACCTCGTGGTGCTTTATTAATGTGCCATGTGTCACCATCTGAGCATTCCACGTGTCACCCTAGGAAACTAGATATCAACATTTTAACAAAAAAAATTATAGAATTTTTGCTTCAAAGAGTTTGATGGCAAGTGTAAATTTTGTCAGAGAAACAGAGGTGGCTCTTTCGTCAGGTTGTTCTATTTTTTATACTTGGTCAGAAGTCAAGAAAAAAAAACTGTGTATGTTATAAATTAGTCGATGTCCTGATCCCTACTATTTAGTGCGGAAGTCGGAAGTCAGGAATTCTCGGCCAGGATTTCATAGATTAAATATTTTTACATTTCTCTCGTAAATGAAGGGTCGACCAACCCTTCATGTGCTCAGTATTCTTCCATTGTTCACCATTATGGATATACATGAATTGACGAGCTAGCATTCATAGGTTGAATATTTTTACAATTCTCTCATAAATGAAAGGGCGACCAACCCTTCTTCTACCCAGTATTATTTTCATAATAGTTCTATACTTCAAGAAGGGTCATTCAATCCTTCTTGTGTTCACCATTCTGGATATAGGTGAATTGCTGGATATAGGTGTTCACAATTCTCTACTAAACGAATGGGCGACCGATCCTTTCTCTCGATGATATTCTTGATATTTCCATCATATAAGGGGTTCCCTATCCTTTTGGTGTTTACCATTCCTATTAATCCTACAATACAGGAAGGGTCACCCATTCATTCCTCTGTTTTCTCTCATAAATGAAGGGTTGACCGACCCTTCCTGTCGGAATTCAAAAGTCAGGACAAACATTTTTTATATGTTATAACTTATTCGATGTATAGATCCCCACTATTTACTGTGGAAGTCAGACATCAGGAATTTTTGGCCTAGCCTTTGTAGATTAAATATTTTTACATTTATCTTATAAATGAAGGTTTGACCAACCCTTCTTGTGCTCATTATTCTTCCATTGTTCACCATTCTGAATATACATGAATCGATAGCCTAACCTTCGTAGGTTGAATATTTTTACAATTATCTCATAAATGAAGGGGCGACTGACCCTTCTTATTCCCAATATTCGTTTCATAATAGTTCTAGACTACAAGAAGAGTCCAACAATCATTCTTGTGTTCACCATTCTGGATATAGGTAAATTGATGGATATAGGTGTTCACAATTCTCTATTAAACGAAGGGGCGGTCGATCCTTTCTCTCCATGATATTATTGATATTTTGAGGATATAAGAAGGGGTTCCCGATCCTTATGGTGTTTAATATTATTACTAATCCTACAATATAGGAAGGGTCGGTTGTTCATTCTTCTTTTTTCTCTCATAAATGAAGGGTTGGCCGACCTTTCTTGTCGGAATTCGAAACTAGGGAAAAAAAAATTTATATGTTATATCTTAGTCGATTCCCTAATCACTATTATTTACTACAGAAGTCAAAAGTCAGGAATTGTCATCCTAGCCTTCATATATTAAATGTTTTTACATTTCTCTCATAGATGAAGGGTCGACCGACCTTTCTTGTGCTCAGTAGTGTTCCATTTTTTTGTTATTCTGGATATACATGAATTGATAGCCTAGCCTTTGTAGGTTAAATATTTTTACAATTCTCTCATAAATGAAGGGGGACCAACCCTTCTTTTGCCCAATATTCTTTTCATATTTGTTCTATACTGCAAGAAGGGTTGGTTGATCCATCTTGTGTTCACCATTCTGGATATAGGTGAATTGCTGGATATAGGTGTTCACAATTCTCTACTAAACAAAGGGGCGATTGATCCTTTTCTCCATGATATTATTAGTATTTCGAGGATATAAGAAGGGGTAATTGAGCCTTCTGGTGTTTACTATTCCTACTAATCCTACAATACATGAAGGGTTGACTGTTCATTCTTCTATTTTCTCTCATAAATTAAGGGTCCACCGACCCTTTTTTTCGGAAGTCCACAGTTGATATTTTTTCCATCTAGGGTTAAGCAATGGAAGTTTTGTTGTATGGACAATTAAAATAATCATAGATTTTTATACAAAAAATATTTCTTTCTATTGAAAATAATTTCAACAATAATCAATATGAAACTACTTTGAAAGTATTAAGCCAAAATCAAAATATCAAGTTTGTGGGAGAGAAAGTTAATTTGATACATCAATGTTCTTTAAAGCCACATTATGTTGCTCAGGGAATAGTGTCAAGTGTTTTTGAAGGAGACAATTATAATTCAAACCACTAGATGTTGGTGAGTGTTGCTGTATATGTAACTTCAGAATGTATTTTATCTGTGTATTTTATATATATTTATTGTACCCTTATAGGAGATGTGTTATTCCTCTATAAGGAAGTGTCGTCATGTGGATTGACAAGTGTCGCAAGTGTGTGTACTTGCCGATGGGTTATTAGACCACCATGTGGGGTCAGCCCGGAATTATATATAATATAATATGGATGTATCTAACTAAACAAGTCGGCCCCATTAGGTCACTCAGAAAAAAGGTGAGTATAAATAGAGATAGGAGATCTCTATTTTACTCACTCGGAAAAGTAACTCACTCTCACTCTCAGAAGTGGCGCACTAGTGAGGAAGAGGAGGATCATCTGCTAGGAGACTATCTCAGTGTTATTTGGTTGTATTTTGGTTGAGCCATTGCTCTCTCTATCTCTGAGGAAGTTGTGGGGTATTTCACCTTAGGGTTTCCCCCATGGAAACTCTGTGTCTCTTATCTCTTATGCTTTGGATTCTTGTGATGCTTGTCATATTGTGATTTTCATGCATTTATATACTGTATATTTTATTCTCTCAGCAAAGATCCTAGAGTATAATGAATTAATGCTCAAAATTTAACATGGTATTAGAGCTAACCTGAGAAGAAGACATTTTGCAGTGACGAAAGCTTGAGTTCCTTGTTTATTGGGTTTCTCTCACATATTTTTGAAAATCAGTATAGTAGACTGACTCTACTCATCAAGACGCATCTATCTGTCCAATCAGAACTCAGTTTTGAGCATTTTCAGTTTTGGCCCTAAAAATTAGGGTTTCCACAAAAATAGGAATTTCTGGAATCTGAACGCACAGCTGGAAGCTCCTTGCAAAAATCGAAGTTTAGAGATTTGGATCAAGAATTTTGGTTGGGTAGATCTCCGGGAAACTCAAACCCTAATTCAGGGCTCTCCCTAGTGAACCCGGGAGGACAAAAAGGCAATTCTGAAGGGCAAGACTTTGCTGATCTCAAATTCTGAATGCACCAAGCTGATCAGCTCACCAAAGCGCATCTTTCTATTTGTTCAGAAATTTGAAATTCACATTTTTAATTTTTAGGGTTTCTCTGACAAACCCTAATCCAGGATGAGATCTAGTTTTCAGCACTTCAAGTGGTAAGTTCTAAATCTTTTCTATTTTTATTTGAAGTACTCTTTAAGATGTCTATCCACACCAAACTTAAGGATAAGATTGAAGGGGTTGATAACTTCCGAGCCTGGAAGTATAGGATTGGGTTAATCCTGGAAGAGAATGAGTTGGACTCATATGTGAAAGAAGACATCCCTATCCTAGAGGATGAAGAGGCCAAGGCATTGCACAAGAAGAACTTGGTCAAGGAAAAGAGAATCATTGTTGATTCCATCAAAGACCATCTCATATTCCAGGTGTCTTCTCTTAAGACACCTAAGGAGATGTTTGAATCTTTGACCAAGCTATTTGAAGGGAAGAACATAAATCGGAAGATGACCCTGCGGAACCAATTGAAAGGAGTGAAGTTTCAGAATGGAGAAACCATTCAATCCTATTTTTCAAGGGTCTCCCAGATCAAGGAACAACTAGAAGCAGTAGATGAAATTGTGGAGAATGGTGAAGTAGTGATGACCACTCTAAATGTCCTACCCAGGTCATGGGATTCCTTCATTCAAGGAATTTGTGTAAGAAAGAAGTTGATCTCCTTCAACAGATTGTAGGAAGAATGCTCTCAAGAAGAAGCTAGACTTAAATCTCGTGAGGAAAAGATGGGAGGTGAAGATCAAGCTCTTGCAGCTCAAACCAAAAGAAGCAAAACCAAGAAGGAGCACTCTCGCCATAATAGATCATATCAAAAGAGTAAGAAGGACCTAAGATGCTTCACATGCAATGAGAAGGGTCACTTTGCTTCAGATTGTCCCAAGAGCAAAAGGGATAATATAAACAACCCCAGTCAGAAGAAGAAGGGCATCAAAAGAAGGTTTCATGCTCATGCTGCCGAAGATGATGAACCCCCAAAGAGGAAGGCTAGGGAAGAAAGTGATAGTGATGATGACTCATCAATTGAAGAAGAGTATGTTCTGATCTCTGCTCTCACAAGTACAATCTCCCATGTTTGTAATGATTGGTTGATTGATAGTGGGGCTTCCAAACACATGACTGGGTTTAAGGAATCTTTTGTGAACCTATCTGAACATGAATCACCCCATAAGGTGAAACTTGGGGATGATTATCAATACCCAATCAAAGGAAGTGGTGAATCCTCCTACAACCTAGATTCTCGAAAATCTTTGAAGATGAAAGAAGTCCTTTATGTACCTGGGCTCAAAAAGAACTTACTCTCCATCTCTGCATTGGATGCAAAAGGTATGAGGGTTGCATTTGTGGATGGCCAAGTCCTAATGTGGCCAAAGGGAAAGAACATAGATGATGCAGTAGTGATTGGAGAGCAATATGGAGGTTTGTATAAATTGAAGGGACAGCCTGAACATGCCATGGTGCATGAATCCATGGAGCCAAGTGAACTTTGGCATAGAAGACTTGCTCATATGCACTATAGAGCACTTCCAGTTGCAAGCAAGGCAGTAGAGGGTCTTCCTGAAATCAAGACCAAGCATGAAGGTGTTTGCAAAGGATGTGCAAAAGGTAAGAACATTGAGAAGGATTTCCCAAGCAGTGAAAGCAAGGCAAAATACATCCTGGAAATCATCCACTCAGATGTATGTGGCCCTATGTCATCCAGTTCCCTGAGTGGGTATGTTTACTATGTCTCATTTATTGATGACTTCTCCAGGAAGACTTGGGTATACTTCTTGAAGAGCAAAGATGAAGTGCTTGATAAATTCAAGGAATTCAAAACCTTGATGGAAAATCAAACTGACAAGAAAATCAAAACATTCAAATCCAACAATGGTGGAGAATTCACCTCAAGTGACTTCAAGAAGCTTTGTAGTGATTCAGGGATTAAGAGGGAGTTGACTGCTCCTTATAATCCTCAACAGAATGGAGTTGCAGAAAGAAAGAACAGAACTATCATGGAAGCAGCAAGGGCAATGCTGCATGACCAGGATCTACCTATGCATCTATGGGCAGAAGAAGCTAGAACAGCTGTGTATGTGCAGAACAGAACACCCCACAAGATATTGTACAACAAGACTCCAGAAGAGGTCTTTTCTGGTAAGAAACCTAAAGTCAACCATCTCAGAATATTTGGTTGTCCAGTATATACTCATCTCCCAAAGGAAAAGAGGACTAAACTAGATCCTTCAGGAAAGAAGGGTATCTTTGTGGGTTACAGTGAAAGCTCGAAGGCTTACAGAATATACTTTCCAAGGTTCAAGAAGATTGATGTCAGCAGGGATGTAACATTTGATGAAAACTCAGCATTCATCAAATCAAGGAAGGCACCCATCGAAGTTTATGAAGAACCTAAGGAAACAAGATTTCAAGACACTACCATGACTGAAGCAGTTCCAGAAGTTGTTCGTGAAGTTGAAGATCCACAAGAACCTGTAGATCCACCCCATGAGGATAAATCTCACAAAAGGAAACCTGCATGGGATAGAGAGCTCATTCAAGATGCAGAAAGATTTGGCATTCCAGAAGAAGAACACAGAGCAAAGAAGAGAACCAGATCATAGACCAGCTATGTTGCTTTACTCTGTGACATTATGAACCAAGAGCCTTCCAGTTATGAAGAAGCAGCGGAAAAGAAAGAATGGAAGGATGCCATGGTTGAGAAATACCAATCAATAATGAAGAATGATGTTTGGGATGTTGTCCCAAGACCTAAAGAGAAGTCTGTTGTGACTTCCAAATGGATCTTCAAAATCAAGCATGCTGCAGATGGAAGTGTAGAGAAATACAAGGCAAGATTTGTAGCTCGTGGCTTCTCTACGAAAGAGGGAATAGATTATGAAGAAACTTTTGAACCTGTAGCCAGGTATACTTCCATCAGAACAGTACTTGCCCTGGCTGCAACAATGAAATGGAAAATACACCAGATGGATGTCAAGACTGCTTTCTTGAATGGTGTAGTTGAAGAGGAAGTATATGTGGAACAACCACTTGGTTTTGAAATACATGACAGGGAGTCATATGTGTGTAGATTTAAGAAAGCCTTGTATGGATTGAAGTAAGCTCCTAGAACCTGGTATGGTAGGATGGACAGTTTCCTATTTATTTTGGGCTTTACCAAGAGTAAAGAAGATTCCAACCTTTACTACAAGGTTGAGGAAGGGAATCCTGTGATTCTACTCCTGTATGTCGATGACTTATTTGTAACAGGAGATGACAGACTGATTGCAGATACTAAGAGGAAGCTTGCTGCTGAATTCGATATGAAAGATTTGGGAATGATGCACTATTTCCTAGGTATGGAGTTGTGGCAGAGTGCAGGTGGGATCTTCCTTGGTCAAGGGAAGTACACAGTAGATATCCTGAAGAGATTTGGGATGATGGATTGCAAGGCCATGGCCACACCTATGGCATCGAATCTGAAGCTTCTATGTGATGCTTCATTTGAGCCGGTTGATGTCTCCATGTATCGTCAAATGATTGGGTCCTTGATGTATCTGACGAACATGAGACCAGACATTTGCTTTGCTATGAACACATTGAGCCAGTTCTTGACGGATCCGAGGAGTGTTCACCTGATTGTTGTAAAGCATGTTATGAGGTACCTGAAGGATACAATGGATTATGGGCTTAAGTATGAAGCGAATCAAAAGTTTAACCTGCAGGGTTATGTGGATTCAGATTGGGCTGGTAGTGCTGCAGAGAGGAAGAGCACATCTGGGTGCTACTTCAGTATGGGATCAGGTGTGATCTCTTGGTTTAGCAGAAAGCAGTTTTGCGTAGCACTGAGTATAGCTGAGGCAGAGTATGTTGCAGCCTGTTCAGCTAGTTGTGAGGCAGTATGGCTACGGAAGCTACTGTCTGAGTTATTTGATCTCCCGTTGGATGCTACTGGTATATTCTGTGATAACTAAAGATGTGTGAAGCTGTCCGAGAATCCAGTGTTTCATGACAGGTCAAAACACATAGAGATCAAATATCACTATATCGGGGATATGGTGCAGAGAAGAGCCGTGAAGCTCCTGTATGTTGCGACGGACGAGTAGATTGCAGACGTAGTGACGAAGCCACTAGCCAGGGTGAAGTTTGAGTACTTCAGAGAGAGGCTTGGCGTTCTTCAGATCAAGGACACTTCGAGGAAGAAGTGATGGACACATTCGCTGAAGCCATTCCAAGCATGTTGGAAGGGGGATCCTTCACATGGTTGTGGATGTAAGCGCTGGATGATGAGCATCAGGATGATGTTCTTGTTTCTGCTTGGATATGATCAGTTGGATCATTATATGTATATATGTATGCATCATGTTGGATGCTGGATATGATCGATTGGATCATGTGTATGTATTTTGTATACGCATCATGTTGGATGCTGGATATGATCAGTTGGATCATTTATGTATGTATGCATCATGTTGGATGTTGGATATGATCAGTTGGATCACTTATGTATGTATGCATCATGTTGGATGCTGATGGATACATTGTGTGGATCATGTATCTTTGTATGATCACTTAGATCATGTATGTTGATGGATACATTGTGTGGATCATATATCTTTGTATGATCAGGTAGATCATGTATGCTGATGGATACATTGTGTGGATCATGTATCTATGTATGTATCAGGTGGATACTTGGTGTGCATTAGATGGATGCATTGTATGATCAGGATGATCGTGGATGACGAGCTTCTCCAGATGACATGCAACAGGATGTTGCAGTGATGATGATCAAGATGATCATGTGTACATCAGGATGATGTTTGATGAGTATCAGATGATACTTTGTGGCCGTGGATCAGGTTGTGCAGGTAAGCATGTAATTTGTGCCCTGGGATATTTGCAGATGGTCTTTCGAGGTTTTGCCTATGGCATGTAATTCGGTTCCCTGAGACATATGGAAAATGCTCTTTCGAGGTTTTGCTTGGGAGGACATGTAATTTGTGCCATGGGAGATCTGCAGATAGTCTTTCGAGGTTTTTCCTATGGCATGTAATTCGGTGCCCTGGGATATCTGGCAGATGATCTTGAAAGGTTTTGTCCTATGGCATGTAATTTGCTCCTGGGAGATCTGGACAGGATGAAAAAGGCCTCAGATGCTTCAACCAGGTTTTTCCATGACCACATGTAATTTGCTCCTAGGAGATCTGGACAGGATGAAAAAGGCCTCAGATGCTTCAGCCAGTTTTTGTGGTTAGATCACATGTAATGTGCTCCTAGGAGATCCGACAGGTAGAGCCGTGTGCTCGTAACAGCCTGGGATTCTTCAGCCAGGTTTTGTGACGGGTCACATGTAATGTGCTCCTGGGAGATCCTACAGGTAGAGCTGTGTGCTCGTAATAGCCTGTGATGTTGCATCCTGGTTTTGTGACGCACGTAATAAGTCCTAAGGATTCCATAGTATGGCCAGTGATGATGAAGACCTGCAGATGATGGGCCTACATCCAGTATGAAAAAGGACTGGCTTTGTAGAACTTCCTATGACGAGTAGAGTCAGAGATTGGTTGAGATAGCAGTATCAGTGACGATGATGATGACGATGATCCAGAGGAGAAGACTTGTCTAGCAGATCTATGTCGAGAAATACCTTCCTAGTTAAGAGGGAGTGTTGATGTATATGTAACTTTAGAATGTATTTCATCTGTGTATTTTATATATATTTATTGTACCCTTATAAGAGATGTGTTATTCCTCTATAAGGAAGTGTCTTCATGTGGATTGACAAGTGTCACAAGTGTGTGTACTTGCCGATGGGTTATTAGATCCCCATGTGGGGTCAACCCGGAATTATATATAATATAATATGGATGTATCTAACTAAACAAGTCGGCCCCATTAGGTCACTGGGCAAAAAGGTGAGTATAAATAGAGATAGGAGATCTCTATTTTACTCACTCATAAAAGTAACTCACTCTCACTCTCAGAAGTGGCGCACTAGTGAGGAAGACGAGGATCATCTGCTAGGAGACTATCTCAGTGTTATTTGGTTGTATTTTGGTTGAGCCATTTCTCTCTCTATCTCTGAGGAAGTGGTGGGGTTTTTCACCTTAGGTTTTTCCCCATGGAAACTCTGTGTCTCTTGTCTCTTATGCTTTTGATTCTTGTGATGCTTGTCATATTGTGATTGTCATGCATTGATATACTGTATATGTTATTCTCTCAGCAAAGATCCTAGAGTATAATGAATTAATGCTCAAAATTTAACAGTGAGTTTGGTATTTTAGTTCATAAAGTCTTCTGCAATTGTGAGGATTGTGGTGTATTTGAAGGCTCTCTTGTAATATGTTCTGCAAACAATTTGCTTGACCTCAATGATGTTCCTTTAGATGTTATACTAAAAAAGAACACAGGCAAAGACATGGTCAACATTTGGAATATTTTTGAAGAATTTCCGTTACAGATGGTCCTTCCAGGTACTCCCCATTATGAATATACAAATGTTACAGATAATGGAACAAGGCCATACAATCCCCTAAAGCATAAATATGGAACTAAAATTTATGAAATAAATTCAAGCTTTGTACCTTACATGATTGGAATTGATCAGTCTGCATTCCTTTAAAAAATTGTCACTGAACATTGTTGCTCAAATCTTTGTATATCAAAAATTTCACTTCAATCAATATTTGAATGTGTGAATAAATTTCATAGTATGAATGGAAATTCAAGAAGACATTATGTTATAAATTATATGGGATCAAATGCTCATATGTCCAAAGAAGGAGACGAGAGAAAAATAAGCATGTTTACAATGAGATTAGACACAATAGACGTCTGTCAAAATGCATGGTATAAATTCCATTGGATAAAAAGGAGAAGCTTCTACAATTATAAAAGCATGTTCTTGAATGGTGATGTGAGAGTTGTGCATAGTAATAGTGGATTGGAAAAATTTAGGGAAAACATTGTTGCACTGGTAGCTACTATTAATAAAATTGTAGAAGAGAATTTAGAAAATCTCCACATCTTACACGATTAATTAGTCAATATGGAACAAGGACAATGTTGAAATTATTTTCATCTAATATGTCCCATGGTTTGTTGCAAAAAATGGCAATTGAAGAAATCGAAAGTATTGGTTTGCCTCCAATATCACAATCCTCCTTTAGCAAGGTGATGAGAGAATATTTTCGAGATGTTAAAATTTCTAAAGCAAACTCCTTTGCAAGGTGTAATAAGTGCATTACAATATAGGATAGGCTAAAGGGGACCATTGATCGAGCTGAGGTGGAAAGGTTGCAAGGACATCAGGAAGCTCATAATAAATATATCGCAAGTTGTCACCAAGTGTATTATTTTCACAGATTAGCTTAACAAAAAAATCCAAACTTTTCTGAGTATTTTTCATGACAAAATGGATAAGTCAAAGACTTCCATTCCAAGGATGGGTAATAAGGAAAAAGATTTTAGTAATGTTATTAATCTTCCCATATCATCGATTGGAATGTTGACTCATAGGCACAAGATTGAGGGTTTTGGCCATTTCAACCTCTCATTTTTAGAGATGGGATCGAGTTGCACTGTGACATCCCTGGCTAAATGCTTGAAGAGTCTTGAAGAACCAGTGGTTGATAAATATGGTGATTTTCTCTACAAAGACGAAACATCTAAGCACCAATTGCATGATTCTCTATTAAAATGAGAGTCATATTAAAGTGTGTGATATACAAACAAGATGTAATGCAACATGATATATTGAGTGTTGATGGTATTGATCAATGCATGCCAAATAGAAAACTACCACCTATATTGTTGTTGCAAATGGATAATTGTTCAGGCGATAACAAACACCGCTTTGTATTTGCATTTTTATCTCTTTTAACAACAAGGAGAGTGTTCGATATTCTTGAAGTTGGATTCCTCCCGGTTGGACACACCCATGAAGAAATAGATGGAACTTATGGAAGGTTATCAGTAAAGCTAATGTGCAAGGATATATTTTCCCTCTCGGAAATTATGGATACGTATAAGACATGTGAAGATCAAAATTTCTATGTCCCTTATCAAATTGATGAACTTTATGATTTTAAGAGTTTTTTGAAACCCCACCTTTTGGATGGAAATGCCAAGATCATCGGTATCAAAAAATGCCAATTTTTAGATTTCACATCATAGATAACATTCCAGTCATGCAATGGAGGGCATGACTACAGGATGAAGCTTGGTCATCTCCAATTCATCTATGGTGGTTATTGCCCGATGGTAGAGAAAACTTGCCAGTGGGGCATCCTAGGTTATTAAATCTACAATAAAAAAGACCTTCAGACATTGACGAAATAAGAAAAGGAATAGAAACATATATTTCATTATGGAATCGAGGGATTGAGAAAGGAGGTGAAATTTTTTGGCATCCCAAGTTATATTATTGGGAGGATGTATATAAAGATTTGGAAATTCCCTTCGAGATTGTTGAACCTACAAGATCTGAACATGAAATTATGGATTCCTATTTGAAGGAAAATGTTACTTCTTTGCAGGATTTCTATGTTGGAATAGTATGCAACAAGCCTAGAGATGAATTGATTGCAAGAGTGGATGTTGTAAAGGGCCAAATGGTAATTGTGCAATCACCAGATCCAGATTGTGCAATATGGTTGGGTAGGGGGATTCGTAATATTTATCAGGATTCAGATGCTAGTACTAGTACTCAGGATTCAGGTGCAATGTTGGAAGCCAATAGGAGCATCGAAGTATCTGAAGGTCTTGTACAAAAAATGCTTAAATAGAAAGGAACAATGGGTTGTTGGTGCAAGAGAAAATATGATGATCAATGTAATAGCATCATATGGGAATGGTCACCAAGGCTAGGATTGATAGGAGAAAAAAATAGAATAAATGAGAAGGGCCTTGCAGCAGTTAAGGCACAACGAGAACATATGGGGAATAGTGTTGAGAGTGGGATGGATGTTCATATGGATATCGTTTGATGGGATCTTATCCCAACAAATTTATATTTTGTTACAATCCTTCAAGTCAGTCTATCAACCTGACTGGGTGAGAAAATGTCGAGCATCTAGAACGTCCACGAGCCTCTAAGCATTTGAGTAAAATTACTACTATGATGCAAAATACACCATTTATTGGTTACTACTATGTAAGTAAGCTGTGCCTATACATATTAAGAGGAGAATTCCTTCCTCATTTGGAAACTACTAAAACTATCTATGTAAAAAGCTAGATATTCTTGATACTGTATCAAAAACGAAATAAGAACTAATAAACTTTCTATTTAAACAAGGACTGAATATTATAGACATTGCACTTTTCACCTTAAAAAATTGCACATTTCCAAACGAAAGTTGCAGTTTTCAAATCAAAATTTGCATTTTTTATTTGAAATTCACACTTTTTGAATTGAAATTCATAGTTTCATAATAAAAAATTGCAACTTTAGGGTTCATAAGTAGTAAAAAAACACACTATTTGAATAGAAAAACACTTTTCAAGTCCAATATTTCCTTTCAGAACCTAATTTTTCACTTTAGAAAGGATGATATTAACACTTTCAAAGTCTAAATTCACACTTTTTTAGTCCAAATTTTTCCTAATAAGTCCAAATTTAATGAAATAGGCATTTGCACTTAGCAATGTCACAATCATTGTGATAGTTTCTTATATAGTAACAAAAATACGTTTGTTTCTAGATTTCTTCTAGTTATTTTTTGGCTAGGGCCAAGAATTTTATATAGTCATATGGTCAATCAGTGATTGTATTATTGGTCTCTATACAAATGTGTCTGTCTTTCAGATTAGTCAACATAGATAGAGTATACACAAATTTGGTTCTTGCAACCAAGGAATTAAACAGTGGATTGATAATATTATGCTAATATAGTTGTATGAAACAAGTGACATTCTTAGAGGTCTTGAGCATATGTTGATATGTAACATTGAGGGAAGCTATCCTATAAAAACTAAAAACATCAATATGATTAATTCCCAATGTAGTGTATCTTCCATTTTATTTTCCATATATTGTTTGTGGTCTTAATCATGTTGTGGCAATGAGCATATCTTTGGTTTTGGATGTTAAGATTCAATATGCTAAGACATAAAATATTAGCATTACTTTCCATTTTACAACAATAGCATATATAGGATCACTGAAAGAACAACAAGCACAACATAAACAAAAGAGACACAGATTTAGCTTGGGAAACCCTCATGGGGTAGAAAACCCAGCAAAGCTTCCTCAATATAGATGACCAACAATTACAAAGATGTAAACCCTAAACATGAGCTCCTTCTCCTCCAAAGCAAATATCTCTCTCACCTATGCACCAATCACAAGTGAGGGAATGTGTGTTAAATGAGGAACACACCTCCTCTATTTATACACAACTCCCACTTGAATTTTACATTAACTAGGTTAGCCCCAACTTAACTACTTAACATAATGTGATAGGGCCGACCCCACTAGGGTGGTCTAATAACCCTTTGACCCACATGACTCATATAGGGCCGACCCCACTAGGGGAGTCTAATAACCCAAGTTACCAGATTCTCCACGGAGGAATAAAACATCTCCGGATATACAATAGGGTCTCCTCGGAGGAATGAAACATCTCCGAAATAATAAAGTACAAATACAATATTCTTAGAAGTTACAATATCTCAACACTCCCCCTTAACGAGAAGGATATTATAAAAACATCTGCAGGAGCAAGGACTCATCAACTACATGATACATGATACATCTATAAATAATTGGAAGCTTTCTTCATACATCATCAGTAACTAAACCAATTACTGGAGTATCTTCAATACCGAAACATCTTCAGTATTGAGTCTTCATCTTCTGCAGCATCTGAACAACTACAACAATCTGGATCATCTCGATCAACATCTAGATCATCTCGATCAACATCTAGATCATCAACTAGATCATCTCGATCAACATCTGGATCATCAACTGGATCATCTCGATCAACATCTGGATCATCAAAACAACATCCTCTGCAATACACATTTTGAACCAAGGTTTCTGGGATGATGCAATCCCCTCACATACATTTTGAACCAAGGGTTCTAGGATGATGA
This sequence comes from Larix kaempferi, assembly GCA_027924585.1. NCBI lineage: Eukaryota > Viridiplantae > Streptophyta > Pinopsida > Pinales > Pinaceae > Larix > Larix kaempferi. The sequence goes on from BSBM01000997.1 coordinate 21,424,937, forward strand.
AATCCCCATCACGTACATTTTGAACCAAGGGTTCCAGGATGATGCAATCCCCATCACGTACATTTTGAACCAAGGGTTCCTGGATGATGCAATCCCCATCACGTACATTTTGAACCAAGGGTTCCAGGATGATGCAATCCCCATCACGTACATTTTGAACCAAGGGTTCTGGGATGATGCAATCCCCATCACGTACATTTTGAACCAAATGTTTAGGGATGATACAATCCTATCACGTACATTTTGAACTGAATGTTCGGGGACGATGCAATCCTATCATGTACATTTTGAACTAAATGTTCAGAGATGATGCAATCCTATCACGTACATTTTGAACTGAATGTTCAGGGATGATGCAGTCCTATCAAGTACATTTTGAACTGAATGTTCAGGGATGATGCAGTCCTATCACGTACATTTTGAATTGAATGTTCAGGGAGAATGCAGTCCTATCATGTACTATTTGAACTAATTGTTCAAGGACGATGCAGTCCTATCATGTGCATTTTGAACTAACTGTTTAGGGACGATGCAGTCCTATATCGTGCATTTTGAACTTACCGTTCAGGGACGATGCAGTCCTATCACATCTATTTATACAAAGTCTAAGGACCAATTTTCGGAGACATATGTCCACAGATAAATTCAGGGACCGAAGTCTAGGGATGATACAATCCCTCTCATCCACTAGGAACCGCTTCTTGGAGACATATGTCTACGGATCAATTCAGGGACCAAAGTCCAAGGATGATAAAATCCCTCTCATCAACTATGGCCAAGTCTTAGGACCACTTATCAACCTTATCATTGATATCATTGACATCATTGTCGGGACAGGTAACCTCATCATCAACCTCATCGTTGGAACATGTAACCTCATCATTGATACATGTATCCTCATCATCGATACAATATCCTCATCATCGATACGAGTATCCTCATCATCGATACGAGTATCCACATCATCAATACAAGTATCCTCATCATTGACCTTACCGTCGATGCAAGAAATCTTATCATCAGCGACCATATCACTCCCCCTTTCGAGGAGGGTCCTTCTGAACTACACCAAGTTTGTCTCGGAAATACTCAAACTTTACTCAATATAGAGGCTTGGTGAATACATCAGCAACTTGTTTGTCAATGCTCTCATGCTCGAGCTTTATAACTCCTTTCTGCACCATATCCCGTATGTACATTAACTTATCATGGAACAATGGATTATCTATCATCTTGATACAACTCTGGTTGTCTCATAGGATCATAGTGGATTCCATCTCTAAGTCAAACAATCCTGATAACAACTTTCGAAGCCATATCGCTTTACAACTAGTAGAGCAAGTAGCAATATATTCCGCTTCAAGTGTGCTGAGAGCCACACTAGACTGCTTCCTACTAAGCCACGAGATCATGGCATATCCTAGACAATAACATCCTCCTGATGTGCTCTTCCTGTTTGATACACTACCTGCCCAATCAACATATGTGTATCCATACAATCTGAAGTCATGATCTCCAATATAATATAGATCAAAGTCTATCGTATCCTTTAGGTACCTCATCAAATGCTTTGTATCTATTAAGTGAACACGTCTAGGCTCCACTAGATACTGACTCAAGGTGTTCACAGCAAAGCACATTTCTGGCCTAGTGTTTGTTAGATACATCAATGACCCAATAGTTTGTCTGTACATAGTCACATCCATTAACTCCGGTGAGTCATTAGCTAACAACTTCAAGTTGGAATACATGGGAGTGGCCATGGATTTGCATTCCAACATATCAAATATTTTGAATAATTCCACAACATACTTTCCCTGTTTGAGAAAGATTCCTTCTGGGCCTTTCCATACTTCCAGACCTAGGAAGTAATGCATCAATCCGAGATCTTTCATCTCAAATTATTTAGCTAGCTTATTCTTGCTTTCTATGCTCTGTTTCTCATTCCTTGTCAGAAAGAGATCATCGACATACAATAATAGTATCATCCATAACCTTAAGGTAAAGGTTAGGATCAACTTTACTTTTGGTAAATCCCAAGCTTGTCAAGAAGCTATCAATTATGTGACTGAACATCATTCACACTCTGCATTGAGTGATCTTCTGCATATCTATTCGTGCCATCTCTCGTCATATGGGTCTACTGATATGAGCCTCAAGATCATTCGAACTCTTTGGTGAGTTCCTTCTTGCATCCATCTAAGAGAAGAATGTCATCTGTATATAGACATCATCTTCAACCTTGTAGCAAAGGTTGAAATCTGCATCACCCATGGTCATCATTAAGCTCATCAAATGACTATCGATCATGGGTGCTCGTATAGAGCTTTATTCAATTACACCATTAAGAAAATGGTATTATCTAGCCACTTGGAGTAAACATATTGTCACGATCCTCTTCCTCTTTCTAATAGAATCTTCTAGCCATGAGCCTTCTAAATTATGTTTGATTTGTAAGTCTTCTTGTTGAACATCCATCACTTGTTCGGTGTTCATCATCCTTCTTTTGTAGATCATATCACATGATCTTTCCTACAAATCAAAGTTAATTACATGATTATTAATACTTAATAATCATTAAATCATGTTGACATGATAACCTATAATGCATACAGATATGATTCACATAGTTATGCAACTATCTTGACCAATACTTTGGCACAACAATTTTCCATATCATGTATGCATACAGTGGCTATCTAGATGCCTTCCATCTCTACCAGAACATACTATCAAGAGCATGCACAACTATCAACATATCGGCAAAGAGGTTTCATTCTAGATAAACAACAATGGAATGTTTGTCCAACTTACCCATCATATGCATATTAGTAATATACTGTTCAATGCCATATGAATGCTTACACTATGCATGATATATACAAATATGAATACAAATATTACGAGCAATATTATTGACTATTCATAGATTCAAATAACAACTCAAATAATTATATTTTATGTTTGTGTGGTTTCCTCCCGCTTGATCTCTATATGTCTTTGAACTTCTTATCCATTCTGGACCCACTATGCATACTCAAGTATGCACTAGTGTCATCCTCATGATCTCATACATAATCATACATTCATTAGTATAGTCTCAATACTATCAAAACATTATGATTCTAAATAATCTTAAGTATGTATGGTCATGATCATTTCATACATAGGTATACTTACCTAAGATCCTAACAAAGTAGGATTCTATATTGATATAGGGAAACATACCTGGATTATCAAGATTGGTTATGTCTTAACATACCCAAACAATATCTTCTTTGTTCTCTTCAATGATTTAGAGGCCTTGTGCTAGAACCTGCATATCTCATAGGTTAAGCATAGTAGAACAAAGTCATACATACCTCATAATTAGAGCTTCTATGTGATCAAATATTATGGATGAGTCTTTGTCTTCATTTCATCATCGTCATAGAAATTGATTTGTCTTTCTTGATGTACCTATATCTTGTTAGCAAACAACATCATCCTCATACAGCACCACAGGTGCATTAGTACAATCATAAGTGTCATAAACCTAATCAATGAATGTCTTCTATCACTCATATGCATTATCAAACAATGATAATTGTACTAACCTCAATAATATGCAGACAAACATATTATGAACTTAATCAAGAATCAGATTTCAAAACATACCTATGTCTTCTCAAGTCATACATGTCAAGTAGTCTTCTCTATAAGGGTAAAACCCTAACCATCCAAGTTAGATCATCTTATGTATGTTCATGGTGCTAGGATGATAGGATATCGGTGCCATTTAAACCTTCTTCATCGTCGCCCTATGAGTCTCCAAATTTGCTAGGGTTTCTGCTTACTTGGATTAAACCCTAATCTTCAATCTCCTTCCTCCCACAACATTTTGATGGAGGATCAATGTCTATGATGAATGGATTCCAAATCCATTATCAAAGCTTCCAATGTTGTATCAGGTGTCTCCAATATTGTATTAGTTCTTTCCAAACATGAGAAATAAAAACCCTAAGTGAGAGCTTCTTCCTCCTCATCTTAGATTTCCTCCGTTTTGCCATTTCAGATGGGTCGTATTGTTTTTGGTGCAACTCTGAAATTGCACATCTACAGGATCTGAAACTTCAGTCTGTGATAGCCTGACCTGTCATATTGACAACCCCATAGGTCTGACCTCAAATGGATTTTCTGAGAGAGAGTTATGCCAAATGTCACAACATGACTTGTTTATGGGATGAAACAGTATAGCGAACTTGTACGGAAAGCCACGTGCATTGTTTCATCTTCTGCCTCTAAAAAGAAGAACTGTGAAACTACAGTTTGTGCCCTACCTGTCACTTTTTATGAAATTTCATTTGGAGCTTCCTAGCCCGAGATATGACCTTTTTTCCTAGGTCACCTGTTTATGACTAAGATATAGAAGAGGCAGAAACCCTAACTTGTACAGATCATAAATTACAAAGTAAAATGAATATGAGGTTTTACTTTGGACAAAAGGTACAGGGGGATGTTATATATGACCTGTAGAAGTTTAAGATCCTGAACCTTCGCCAAAATGGATTTATAGCGAAAGTTCCACGTTGACTGGTTTTTGCTATACAAAACCCTAACTTGCAAATTGTCGCAAGTGAGACAAGTGTCATAAGTGCCATGCATTTCCTTCCTTCAAGCTAGCTATGATACCATGTTGTTATACCTCCATATTCCACAGTGTCGCACCTCCACCACAAAAAGAGCTGACGACACTTCCCCTACTGCTTTAAACCACTCAGAAGAGAAAAATGATGAGTGAACCTTGAAGGGAAACTTACCCTGACAAATTTTCACCTAGCTGAGACTTTATTTACCCACACTACCACGCCTTGCTCAGTTATAGGTGCGCGGTAGTCCACACTACCACGCTATGCTTTGTCCTAGACACGCGGTACTCTTTTTATAGTCTATTTTCCATGGCTTTTGGGATTTTGGATTTTCGAGAGATATTGGAGGATTGGGATCCCTGATTCAATCCCAACTCATTTTCTATGATTAGAAACCTTGATCCACTTACCTCTCCCTAGATCCACCCATCTCTCTTGTTGGTTAACCCTACCATACACTATAAAAGAGAGGCATTCCATGGGAAAAAGGGAGGACTCTTGAGAGTATCAAACATATGATCTTGCAGCCTTGTGGAGATAGCTAGAGGAGGAAGCACTTGGAGCTAGAGGATTGGCTTGGACATCAAGCAACCTTTGTAAGAATTCTTCAAGTTTGTAATAAGATAACTTGTCTTGTTTTTCCCATCTCATGTATATAGCATAAGTTCTTAGCATGGAATGTATCTAATCTAGATTTGAAACTAACCTTTACTTCAAGGTGTTTGGAAGCTTGTATGTTTGTTCTTTGTTTGATCTAAACAGGTTCTACATTGGAGCTTTGGATCAAGATCTAGAAGCGAGACAAACGTCAGATTGAAAGGTGTGTCATATCTCTCATTGTTTCTGAATACATTTAATCTTGTTGTGAAAGTTAGTTCAGGAATTTCAAGGTAGCATTTGTTTTGTCTTGTTTCTTGCTTTAGAGTTAGTCGAGAATCTACTTTAAAGTTAAGAGAATTTTGACTTATCTGTAGGGAAAAATTCTACCGAACAAGAATGGTGACTCCGCTGGTTTTGATTTCTGCTTGATTGATTCAGTTCACTGTCATCCATATTTTGATTGTGAGTTTTTATTGCACTTCAAACCAGTTTGAATCTTGGTATTTTTTGACCTCTATTCACCCCTCCTCGCTATATTTTTTCTCCTTGTATGATCACTAAGTCCCCTAGGTTAGCAACAACCCTGAAAACTCCAATTTCTTTTCTCAAGTTGCGCTTTTTTCTTACCTTGCCACAGTACCACGCCCTCTGCACTAATTACAACGCGGTAGTACCGCCTTCCCTGTGTTAGTACCAGAGCGGTAGTTTAGCAGTACCGCGTTTTAGCCTCATTCTGCCCCGCGGTAGTGTCTGCATTTTTTAAAAAAATTTATCCTTGCTTGGTTTCCTGAGTCTCTCTCTGCCTTAGGTAGTGTTTACTGTTTCCTGTTATCATCCTGGTCACCTTACAGTCTATGTGATGTGATTATTTCCTTGTTGTGAGCTTGATTTGTTTGAATTAGTGGCATTTTTGGTATATTGGGTCATTTTTCCAGTTTGATTGCATTGGCTTGAATTTTTTACCATAACCAACCCAACACCACTGTTCTCTTTTACTGAGCCCTGTAGCTTTTATAGTCACATTATTTCCATCATTTTCAGTAATTAAAATATTATCATTTGAGAGCAATTCTGTTGTTTGAATTGAAAAAGTCTAGTAGCATTATTTTGCATTAGGAAATAAACCATTGATTTTGCCACATAAATTCTCATATTTGAAGCATCTTAGTTGTAGAATCAGTGCATTAAAAAGAGTGTTTATTTCAGTTTGGCTCTGTTTACAAAAAGAAAAGAAAAAATATTTTGCTTTGATTTTTTGCTTGTGAAAAATTTCATGCATGTTTGATCGAAGAAATCTCTCTTTTCCTTAGCCAGATTTCATCGAAGACAAAGGCTTATTTTTTATTCATTCTCATTTGCATGGTTTGAGTCGTCATAACACCATCAAGTTTCACGTCCACTACCTAATTGAGTAAGACAACCACTAAAATTAATCTCCCTAATTAAACCAACATTAACCTCACTTGAGGAAATCAAAAGAATTTGGTAGTTAGGTAGGACACCGGGGATAGGCATCAAAATAATTCCCCCTTGTCATTTTCATCTGAGACATAGTTGTTGTCTTCTAGGGAACTAAAATCCTCTAGTATTTATTGACATGGTCACAGCCATTTTGTGGAGGGGCCTCCTGACTGTTTCCAACTTTCAGGGGTTAAATGGCCGCGAGATTGAGAACCGGACGGACTCTGTGGAATACCACACTCCACTTAGCCCTAAGGAAACATCGATCGTTGTCTTCTTTGGAAGGTTGAAGTGCCCAAAACCTTTTCCAACGTGTCATGAACGAGGTAGCTTAGTATCTATTCCACTAGGGCTCTTTTACCCAGGATCCCTTTCGGTAGAGGGATATCCTTCTTATATCGGTCTCTCATGTTGTATTGTTCGACTTGGATTTCATCACCTTGCGAAGGATACAGCTTGTTGAGGTCTCCAGATCTTAGTTAGGAGTTTTCTTGTTATCTCATCTTTGTAGAGGGTCATTTTTCTTTATAGGGACTGCTTGTTGGCATTCTGGCCATTCTTTTTATCATCTCGCTTATTGGGGCACCGGTCTCAATATAGATTTAAGAGCTTGCTTTTTTGGCCTGCGAGCCTTGCTTTTTCTAGCTCCTCTTCTGCACACTCGGCTGCATTAGATTTTTTGAGTTCTTTATTTACGAAACTACCCCCGATTTTCATTTTCCTATCATCATGTCAGAACAACCACGAAGAATACAGGGCTAAATCCATCCACCACCACCACCGCCATGGAATTCCGGTCCACCTGCATCACGCATTCCCGCTCCTCCTGGCCGCGGTGCTGGTCGAGGGAACATTCCACCGCCAATATGTACAACATCTTCAGTTCTGCCTGTAACTGCTATTCACAGCATAGTCTCAGAATCTATTGCAGCTTCTGCAACCACTAGCATATATGAGACTTCCACTGTCACTTCACCCACTGTTATTCCAGATTTATCTGTCACAGTGGACACCATTACAGCGGCTGAGTCTAGTACAGCCCAAATTACTAGACCAGAGGTCATCCTCCTACCTAATGTCAACACTTCCCGTCGATCAGACACTTTTCATGATGACACAAACGAATCTGTTGGCACCATCGAAGGGTCCGACCAGGATATACCTAGCTTGATTTCAGTCCCAGGCGGGTACATCGAAATCGTTGAAGATACTCGACTTTCTGACACACCTTTTGAACCTGATTATGGCTTCATCACTTCCTGGGTGGAGCTTCCACCTGTTATCACTACGTCACCCAGTGTTCATCCGCAGGAAACAAGTTCTTCTAGCAACGTACCTCGTACTATATCTCTGCCCAACCTCCCTCCGGGACATGAAATCATGGCTTCCATCTAGTCTAGTATGGTTAGTCTAGCGAACTCCCCATTAGCATCGGCACGCTTTAGACACAACACAAAGCAAATGCTCTCGACAGCGTCTAAATATCCCCCCATTACTCGTCCTTCTGACTATAGGGATCCCAACATCCCGTCTAGCACGGAGTTTCGTCACTCCTTTGCAGACAGCTCCGGACCTTCGGACGTTACTATACTTAGGTTCCCGCCGGATCCCCAAAACCCTTTTCAGGACATGAACTCGGACCCAGTTTTCGATGGTCCTCCTATCATTGAACACGTTATGGATGACGCCGATACCCCTGGACTAAATTCCCCACATTTTCTGCCATCACCCATTTTTGGCTCACATTCTATGAGGGATAACCTAGTTTTTTCTCCGTCCTCGCCTGTCAGATATGGACGACCCCCTCCGCAAATCGGTACTTTTGGCGCCGTTGGCCAATCCACACTATCATATTTGGCTAGCGGCGGAAGAACACCTACTCATACTGCTGGATCTTTCGTTTTGACCGGAGGATCACCTTCAGCCACCATTTACACTATCTCAGGAGGTGGACAACCGACTGTAGTGGTCCCTAACTCCAACGTGCAAAACCCCCCTAGTGGGCCATCAACCCAACAAGCTGGGGGACAACCTTTTGTTGGGAACCCCATTGTTAGTCAACAACCTCCTCCTATAGGGCCATCAACCCAACTAGTCGGAGGACAACCTTTTGTTGGGAACTCCGTTCCTAGTCAACATCCTCCTCCTACAGGGCCATCCAACCTATCTGCTGGTGGCCAACCCATTAGTTCCATCCAACAACTCTCCCAACCAGCAGCATCTGCTCAGTATGGTATGTACAACACACCTGTCAGCGCGCAACCTTATCCCAGTGTTCCAGCCAGACCTCATTCTCAACCTCCCCCATCAAGTATGCTTCCTTCTTGGGACCCTCAAATCCCACAGAGTGGGGGGTACTCACTTTTTGGAAACTGGAACCAAGCTTGGGGGCAATCCCAGATTCCCCCCAACTTGAATTCTAGCTTCCCTTACCCTTCAGCTACTACAATTCCATGGAACCCATCACTTCAATTTCCACTCGCTCCCGAAGGAGGAACGAGCCTTCCATGGACACCACCGTCGCAGCCACCCCCCAACCCTGCTATGGGAAACACTCCACTTACCCAATACGGTGGTAACATTCCTGGAACACAACAATTCCAAGGAACTTTTCCCCAACAAGGAGCAGCAACCATCCCTGGGTTTTAGCAACCCCAGGGTACTATACCCACTCAGCAGAACACCCACCAACCGGTTACTTACAATCAACCGGTTAACCAGATGGCTTACTATCCACAGAACTTCCAGCAGTACCCCCCGGGAAACACATATGGGTATAACACACAGCAGTATGCTATGCAGGTCCCTCCAGGTTTCTCTGCACCACATGGTTATTACTCATACCCGCAGACTAACCGACAACTTCCCTTTTTGGCCACACTTGACTTACCTGATTTTTCGAGGCTTATTAATGATCCAATATGTCATGAACCTCACTAGCCACCTATTCCATCCAAACTACCATCGGACATCCCTAAGTTCTATGCTAAGCCCGGGGAAGACCCCAAGAACCATGTGATGACCTTCCATCTTTGGTGTTCATCCAACTCTTTGATGGATGATTCCATTCGACTTCGGCTCTTCCAACGTACGCTTACCGGCACGGCAGCAAAATGGTACATCGAGCTGCCACAACACTCTTTTCGTGATTTCAACACTTTGGCTATGCAGTTTCTGACTCATTTCCAACTCCCCATCCGATAGGAGACTGGAACAGAACTGTTAACCTCACTGCGTCAAACCACTTCTACACATATTTTGGATCACATCCATGAGTGCCGATGATGCCGTAGGCTAATAAAGGCACCTATTCTGGATCAGCTACTTGTTGATTGGTTCACAAAATCCTTTTTGCCTCCCATATCCAGAGATATCGCTATGCGCGGGCCGGTTACAGAAGAAAAATCCATCTCGGCAGCCCAGTACATGGATTTGGTATATACTCAATCCGGTACTTTACATGAACTTCTTCCACATGCCTCCCGCGTTAACACTTATCCAACCAAACTGACCACTGAACCTCCCATTGATGGTATTGTCGGTTCAGTCAAGACCCAGTCTACTACCAACTCGACAGGACAACAAGCTTCTGCTTCCCTCGCTCTATCCCAGGCTGCTTCAAAAACAACTACTTCTCCTACTCTTTCCTCCGAAGTGAACGCAGTTCAATCTACGTCACAACCATCCGGGGGAAAGAAGAAAAACAATCGTAGTAAAACCAAAAAGAATCAGCAGGAGAACCCCAAGCCACAACCCACCCAAAATGACCAGAAACCACGCCGAAAGGCTAAGTTTCCCTGCCTCATTTGTCAAGACGATCACTACACACGTGATTGTCCCTACAAGGATGAAGTCAACAAATTTGTTAAAGGATCCTCTCGCCCAAGAGTGTTAACTGACCCTTTCCCTCAATAGCAACAGCAGATGGTTTCCCAAGAAACCCCATAAGGGGGCAACCAGACCAATCCTACCCATGGATAAACATCCACAAACCGCAAAATCCTGATGACAAGTAATGAAGAAGTTCATATAACCACTCGTTCAAAGACATATGACAACCCTCCAAGTTCAAACAAACAACCCGAGATAGCCGAAGGAAAATCTCCTGTTAAAGATTCGATTCCTATCCCCCCCCTACCCATATCGAGAGACCGCTTATGGATACAGTGCTACGCCCACCCAAGGGCACCATACGAAAGGCGACATTCAATCCTAATGCACGAGCTGCCCAAAACTACAACATTGTTGAAGATTTGGCTCAAGCACCTTGCGCCATGTCGACTCTCGAGGTTCTTCAACACTGCCCCATGCAGCGTAGAACCTTACTTTCAGCACTGGGGGCAATGGACCCAGATACTTCAAACTCTATCATGTTTAACTTGGAACACACCAAACCTAGGCTTTCTCACCAGTTAGCCTTCCAGGTTCACACAAAAATCCATGGAAATATCATCCAACGCACTGTGTTAGATGAAGGTGCTTCCACGTCGATTATGTCTTTGAATTGCTGGAGAGCTTTAGGCTCACCCGAAGTCACCACTTATCCCACTACTCTCAGGGAATTTGATGGACACGGTTTTCAACCGTATGGACTCATTCCCTCAATTGGTGTTGAACTGGGGGGAAAAACAGTATCCGTACACATTGAATTCGTAGATGCACCATTGGATTACAATCTCCTCCTTGGACGGAACTGGTTTTATGCCATGACCGGCATTGCATCTACAGTCTTCTGGATTGTGCAATTTCCTCATGAAGGGAAAATTGTCACTATTGACCAACTGGATTACTGTATCCCAGACTCCCATCCGAACTTCACCAACACTGTCCCATTATTGGATCAACCTTAGTACCGGTTCCAAGACATAGGTGTTGGTCTCATGAAGGATTCTTCTCTCATTGGAGTTTTTCCCGAGCTGGGAACCCATCTTCAACCAATCAACATGATTTCATCGAATGTCACCCCTTCCAATGATTCATGGGTGATTCTGAGTCCCACTCAGATTGAAGGCTACGGCAACTCCATGCCTTTAAATAGAAACCTCACAGCTTATGAAGTGATCCAATCTGCCACCGATTGGGTCGACTGTTCTACTAATCACACCGTGGCACAGCTCGCAGCTGAAACTCATCCACACCCACCCCTTTTCGATCCTCTCAATTTTATTTTTCCCATGGACAAATCAATTATGGAGGTTATGTGCGGTGATGAGCCACCATGGGGAGATTTTCATCATCGATCTTCATTCCCCACCATTCAGCCACTTGAACCTGATTCAAAACCCAGTACTTCACTTGGGATGGTTCCAACCAAGTTCCCCACTTCCCTCGATGAGGTATTTTCTGAAGGGAACTTAGATAACCTTATGGAAACCACTCCCATTGATATTTCAGTGAAGCCTGGTATCGTGGAAAACGTACACATCGGCAAAACATGTACTCCCCTCGAAATGGAGTTCTATAGTGCCTACTTCAAAACTTTCCACGATTTTTTTGCTTGGAGTTATGAAGAAATGCCAGGAATAGACCCCTCAATTGTGGTCCACGAAATTCCAACTTTCCTTGGCACCCAACCTGTTCGGAAAAAGCTTCGACCCTTCCATCCTCGTAAGGTAGCCGCCATTAAAGCAGAAGTTGAAAAACTTTTGCGTGCTGGTTTTATCTATCCCGTCCCATTGACAGAATGTGTATCCAACATCGTTCCCGTAGCCAAGAAACAGGGAACGATTAGAGTCTGTGTTGATTACCGTGATTTGAACAAAGCTTGTCCAAAGGACAACTACCCAACTCCATTCATCAACCAGATCATCGATAACTATGCCGGAAGTGTCATCTTTTCATTTATGGATGGCTTTTCTGGCTATAATCAGATCGATATCCTCCCAGCCAACCAGCACAAAACGGCCTTTATCTACCCTTGGGGGATTTTTTCATATAGAAAGTTACCTTTTGGCCTTAAAAATGCCGGGGCAACTTTCCAACAGGCGATGTCATACGCATTTCACGACATCAAACATATTGTAGAACCATATCTTGATGACCTTCCCACTCACTCTCGGACCCGGGAAGACCATCCAGACCACTTAAGTGCCATTTTCGAAAGGTGTCGTAGCTACAATATACGTTTGAACCCACATAAGTGTGTCTTTTGTGTAGAAGCTGGAAAACTGTTGGGCTTCATAGTCTCCAAAAGCGGGATACGTTTAGATCCTGCAAAGGTAGCAGCTATCTTAGCCCTGCCTTCACCCACCAACATTCCAGAACTTCAATGTTTGCAAGGGCATGCAAACTTTCTACACCGTTTCATCTGTAATCTGTCCGAGATAACAAAAGGCTACATGCAACTTCTCAAGAAGAATGTTCCCTTTATCTGGGATGACGAAGCCCAATGCTCCTTTGATAATCTAAAGGCAGCCTTAACTAAAGATCCTGTGATCCAACCCCCCGATTACACACGGGATTATATTCTTTATCTTGCAGCTTCAACTTCCACCATCGGTATGGTGCTAGTCCAAGAAGACCACAACGGCATAGAACATGTGGTATATTATCTTAGTAAGAGTCTTCTCAACTCCGAAACTCGCTATTCACATGTTGAAAAACTGGCTCTGGCAACAGTATTTGCTGTCCAGAGATTCCATCATTACATCTTACTCCGCTGGAACACCGTTATAGCTGACTTCAACCCAATGTATTATATCCTCACACGTCAGGTGCTTGGGGGAAAATACTCTCGTTGGATTGTCATCCTTCAAGAGTTTGACGTGGAGTTTGTCAAGGCTAAGTCCAAGAAGTCTTTTGTCTTCGCGGAGTTGATTTGTAACTTGCCCCATGCTACTGAGCAATCCGAGCCCATTGATTCTCTTCCTAATGAATCATTGTTCCTCATTAGCATGTCTGATCCATGGTACGGGGATATTCGTTTATATCTCCAGACCCAACGCTTCTGTCCCGACCTCACTCGCGATGAACGGCGATGCATCCGACATCCCACAAAATACTACCTCATAGTCAACGATACTGTCTATCGACATGGTGTCGACACCATTCTTCGACGTTGTTTGACCTTAGATGAGGTGGAACGCGTCCTTAATGACTGCCACACTGGAGCATGTGGTGGTCATCTCTCTGGGATGGCTACGGCCCAGAAAATACTGCGAGCAGGATACTTTTGGCCCTCAATTTTCAAAGACTGCATTGAAACAGTCAAGAAGTGTCTGCCATGTCAATTCTTTCATAGTAAAACACACTCGCACCCTGCTCCACTCCATCCTATTATTGTCGTCGGCCCTTTTTCCAAATGGGGCATAGATTTCATGCACTGTAAGCCCACTTTAGTTGGGGGGCATAGCTATGTCATAGTAGCTGTCGACTATTTCACAAAATGGGCTGAAGCGATGCCTACGTATGTTGAGGACGGAAAAACAGAAGCGCAATTCATATTCAGTCATATTATAGCTAGATTTGGTGTCCCAAAATCCATTGTGACCGATCATGGCTCCCATTTCAGGAACCTTATGATCGAAGAGCTAAGTGCCAAGCTGGGTTTTCGCCACGAAAACTCAACCCCGTATTACCCGCAAGCTAATGGCCAAGTTGAAGCCATTAACAAAGTCCTGAAACGAATGATTCAACGTATTGTGGGTACCCAGAAATCCAACTGACACTCAGCTCTATTCTCAGCACTATGGGCATACCGAACCTCAGTGAAAAGTGCTACGGGATTTACACCATTCCAACTGGTGTATGGCCTAGAAGCCATTTTGTCGATTGAATGTGAAATACCATCACTCAAGATAGCCATAGAGCTACTTCCACACCCCACTTCCGAAGAGGAACGGTTTCTATACCTAGCCAAGCTAGATGAAACCCGCTGCGATGCTGCTTTAGCTAATGAAGCCCATAAAAAACGCGTCAAAGCTCAATATGACAAATTTGTTCAACCTCGGATCTTCAATGAAGGTGACCTCATACTTACATATGATCAGATGCACGATAAGCTTGGAAAAGGAAATTAAAATCTATGTGGTACGGCCCCTTTGTTGTAAAACGTGTCTTAGAAAAAGGAGCCTATGAACTAATCGATTGTGATGGTACGCCATTGGCACGGCCCCGCAATGGGCTATACCTCAAACGATTCTACGCGTAAGGTTTCCCTACGTGGGTTACTTTTTGTACATAGTGTACTTAGTTTGCTTTTACTCGTTCTTTTGGTGTGCGCATGGACCTCATGTATCCACTCTTACTTTGACTCGTGATTTTATGCGCAGATGTCTGCCTACTTCGGATTCGTCGATGGTGCAAGCCGACATACCCGGAATCTTGCTTCCGCAGCATGGGTAGTCTATTCTCCCATTGGCGAGTTGATATATTCAGGAGCCAATTGTTTAGGTCCTGCAACCAACAATATCGTGGAGTACCATGTAGTCATTGGTCTCTTGATGGAGGTTGCTTCACTCGAAATTGACTCCCTATCGGTCTTTTTAGACTCCCAACTCATGGTTTCTCATTTAAACCGTGTTTACACAGTTCTTGATCCTATCCTACTTCGTTTATTTCGAAGGGTACGCCTCTTGGAACGATCATTTAATTTCATTACGTATCAACACATACCAACAGAATTCAATTGTATAGCTGATTCATTGGCTAATTACATTTTGGATTGGCATCTTGCGCATACATAAACACATCATAAAAGATAAAATGCACAAGTCATTGTAAATAAATAAATCACGAAAATAGGTCCATATCACTGTATATAAGAGTGTTTTTTCCAAAATACATAAAGTTTGTGTTAAAGACAAAATTTGGGACCAAATCCCATACAACAATTTGGCTCTCAAAGCCTACATATCGTATACATGTCGTAGAAGACAAAAAGACCATCTATGGAGATCGGGGAGATCTATCATGTCCCTCATCGGACTCCTCCCACTGCTGGTGGTAACACACTATAGCTCGAGCCACCCTACGAAGAAGTCGACCAATATGACTAGGCACACCCACAGTATGCCGCTGGAGATGTAAAGGGACGTCATCCATCCTCATAGCAGGGATACCATGAGTCAACCCCTGTAAATTCCTCTCTATGTCCCGAACGCCTCCTGCTTCGTCTTCGTCCTCCTCCTCATCAGGAACAGCTTGGCGATCAACACCACCGCGACGTACGGGTGAATACCCAGCTGGTCTCTGTGGTCCACGATCTGCGACATGCATGCGAACATACATTAGAAGTATTTTACACATTCTAAAAAAGTAATAAAAATTATATATTCAAAAAGGAAAAAATACATATCCATGAAGGTCATACCTGAGTTGTCCCAATCTTCATACTCTGGCAGTGCCAAGTCGATGTCCTTGCGGAAATCCACCCCTACATAGGGGTAGTCATCGATCATGACTATCTGCTCCTCGAGCCAGGAGAAGAAATCCTCACCAAAGGCTAAGCGCTGAGGTCCCCTGATACGTCCAGCATAATCACTCCATCGAGCCATCCATGGCTCGGTAGGTGGATAGGGGGGCATAGATATCTGTGGACGCAGCAATGGCACCCTCACCAGAAAGAAGGTGACTAGGATACTCCCATACCCAAATTGGGAGTTATCTCCAACCCTACACTTGTGCACTTGTTCTTTGAGATTGGCCAACACCGCTTCACACCAGTTAAATACTGTTCTCGCCATACACTCCGCTGTGAGATTCATTTGTGTACGGGACGCCTGATGTGGACCCACACTCCCTGCTGCGCGTGTGATGGTGAACAGTATGGTTTTTACAGGGATTTCTATAACATCTTTTATGACCACTTTGCCGCTTTTCTTACTCGAACCCTAACGACAATAACGAGCAATCAGAGCATCTGTGCTCGTCTCTGAGGCTGTGTATCCAGTAAAGTTCACCCACACCCCTCTTTTCGAGAGGCCCATGAGGAAATAAATGTCCTCGAGTTGAATTTTAAGAACATGCTCTCCCACTCGAAAAGCTTGAATGTTAGGGTCCCACAATTGAATGAGATGGGTGAGAAGCTTGGGTTGCTAACGAATCCCTTTGGTCTTAAAGAACTTCAACAAACCACATTCTCGCAATGCAGTCATGGTAGGTAGGTCATTTTCGGCCGCCAAATCATCTACCTCATGCTCTCTTTCTTTCCAACTGACCATTTTGATCCAAAGAAATTGCAAACTCCTGCAAAAGGTCAAGGGAAACATTTAGTAATAATTTAACAACTTGGCTTCAACAAAAAATTTGAGGAAAATCGACTTTTTCATCTTAAAAATCGCATTCATCGCGCCTGGAGAAATTATTGCCACGTGGTATTGCACAGTACCGCGCTTCGTCCTAACACCATAGCGCGGTACTGTTGAACAGTACCGCGTTTCCCGATATGGGCCCCACGCGGTACTGTGAGGGGCGATTTTTGCCTAGTAGGGCTTGCCCAAAAAATCAATTTTCCTTACTGAAAGAAAATGATTCCTACATAAAATGAAAGAGGAGCTCGAGAGCTCTTACCTGACACAGACAGTTGTTGAAAAGGTGCCCTGAAACTCCAGATATGGATCCTTGAAGTTTTGCTCCTCAAGTGGGTAAAATCTCCTCTTTTGGTAAAAAACAAGTGAAATGGTAACTTTCTCTATTTAACTATTCCTTTTATAACTTTTTCACCTATTTTTTATTATTATTTTATCTAGCTGGGATAAAACTCATTTCACATTGCTAATATCTGGTTTTATGAGCATTTATTGATAGGACCTCCTTTAAAAAAGGGCGATAAATTCACACTGGTGTTTACTCATTATTTGACCTTCATTTTGAGCCTACTTTATCTTTTTCATGCTCTGGATTAAAACTTGAAAAAGATTCCAAGCACTTTTACACCTGTGTTGTGCTTGTCAAACTCAAGTAAATGGTGTCGAGTACGGTCAGCTTTACTCATGCTCGTTAAACGATGAGGAAAGTATTATCCTGGTTGTATTTTATTCTCTTTTTGGACCAGAATAATTAAAAATTACGAAAAAGACCATTGGAGTCCATAGTTAAGCTCTTTTCAGACTCCTTAAAATTGAAAAGATTGCCAAGTGATCTTGACTCTTTCACACTTGTAAAAGTATTTGAAAGGTCGTCTATTTTGTGATAGGTTACCCCTTTTTCGGCCCGTCTAGACTATTTACGAGAAAGGTATACCTCAGTCAATCTCGGCTGAGAGAGTTCTCTCGGGAATTGTTTTACACTTTTTCAGGATCGAGGGACTAAACTTACGAAAAAGTACATTGTGGAGCTTCCTTTAAGTTTTTCAGGCTCTCTAAATGTGAAAAACTATCGAGCTTTCCTTCCTTGGACTCGTTAAAATTTAACATCGAAGGACCCACTTTGGGACGAACCCCTCCTTTCTCAGGTTCGTAAAACATGTGAGATTGGACTCATCTATGAGATGAGCTACACCGAGCATCTGTTATCCTCTTCAAGCTCGAAAAACAACAAAGAGGTACTCGTCCATCATGTCGGGGGAATATGGGGAACAAGTCAAGTTTATTTATGACAGCTTGTCAGTCGTTACCTTTGAACATGGCATGTGTCTATCACTTGTCTATACTGGGTATCCATTTTTTCACTGAGTTATGGTCGTCATCCTGAGTCGTCTTGCTGGCCACGAGCCTACTCATCTGGTGTCTATCCTCTACTATCGATAATACCTCCTGCCAAGTCATGTTACATGCCGTTATATGTTCAAAGGGTTGCATTGTTCAGAGTCGTTCATTGTGTCAGGCCTCCGCTGTGTCAGTACATACTCCATTGTTTCATCATCTTATCGTTCGTGCCGATTTCGTGTCGATGATGTGGGAATCATTATGGCCCACCTTCGACAAGTCTATTCCCGTCGACGCCAAATCACTATCTGGGAATTGGACTTAGAGATCAACCATTAGTACCTTGGTACCTGCATGCCTCAATGGCAGGTTTCCTCGTGTTCGACAGTAGGTTCATATCATTGACCTCTGATCGAACGATCTCTCGAATGTTCGACATCAACTCATCTATTCGCATTTCGTTGAGATGTACTTCAGATACCTTGGGGATCATCCTCATCATTGGTGATTTCCCTCGCATTTGTTAACGGTTCACATCATTGACCGGTAATCAAATGGTTTCTACCATGTTCGACTTCAACACTTTGTAATCACATGGCTAGATTCGTATCATTATTGCAATCGGGTAGAAGACCTTGGGCGTACCTCAGTATCTTGATTACGTCCAGGTTGTGATGGAGATGTCCTTTGTATTGTCACATAGATCCACTTATTGTATTGGTCGTGGCTGTGTCATTATTGTCTCATGAATCTACGCTTGTTCATAGTAGCCATGATCTGTCCACAGTCTATATCATCTCAGTACTCATGGATCTGCAATGTATTGGTCGGCATCCATGCTTTGAGTCATTTGTTTCTGAGCATGGGGATGCCCGCCTCGGTGGTATATCTAACACTTTGTTCCTGTTTCAGCTCCTTGTCACTCTCCTCGATGCTATCTCTGCACAATATTCGTAAAGTCTTTCAGCCATCAGTTCCTTCTGACCTCACACTTTAGGGGGCATATATTATACCTCCATATTCCACAGTGTCGCACCTCCACCACAAAAAGAGCTGACGACACTTCCCCTACTGCTTTAAACCACTCAGAAGAGAAAAATGATGAGTGAACCTTGAAGGGAAACTTACCCTGACAAATTTTCACCCAGCTGAGACTTTATTTACCCACACTACCGTGCCTTGCTCAGTTATAGGTGCGTGGTAGTCCACACTACTGCGCTATGCTTTGTCCTAGACATGCGGTACTACCGCGTTATGCTCAGACCACAGAGCGCGGTACTCTTTTTATAGTCTTTTTTCCATGGCTTTTGGGATTTTGGATTTTCGAGAGATATTGGAGGATTGGGATCCCTGATTCGATCCCAACTCATTTTCTGTGATTAGAAACCTTGATCCACTTACCTCTCCCTAGATCCACCCATCTCTCTTGTTTGTTAACCCTACCATACACTATAAAAGAGAGGCATTCCATGGGAAAAAGGGAGGACTCTTGAGAGTATCAAACCTATGATCTTGCAGCCTTGTGGAGATAGCTAGAGGAGGAAGCACTTGGAGCTAGAGGATTGGCTTGGACATCAAGCAACCTTTGTAAGAATTCTTCAAGTTTGTAATAAGATAACTTGTCTTGTTTTTCCCATCTCATGTATATAGCATAAATTCTTAGCATGGAATGTATCTAATCTAGATTTGAAACTAATATTTACTTCAAGGTGTTTGGAAGCTTGTATGTTTGTTATTTGTTTGATCTCAACAGGTTCTACATTGGAGCTTTGGATCAAGAGCTAGAAGCGGGACAAACGTCCGATTGAAAGGTGTGTCATATCTATCATTGTTTCTAAATACATTTAATCTTGTTGTGAAAGTTAGTTCAGGAATTTCAAGGTAGCATTTGTTTTGTCTTGTTTCTTGCTTTAGAGTTAGTCGAGAATCTACTTTAAAGTTAAGAGAATTTTGACTTATCTGTAGGGAAAAATTCTACCGAACACATGTTAAGATTCAATATGCTAAGATAGAAAATATTAGTATTACATTCCATTTCACAACAATAGCATATACAGGATCACTAAAAGAACAACAAGCACAACATAAACACAAGAGACACAGATTTATCCTGGGAAACCCTCATGGGGTAAAAAACCCAACAAAGATTCCTCAATAAATAAGACCAGCAAATACAAAGATGTAAACCCTAAACATGAGCTCCTTCTCCTCCAAAGTAGATATCTCTCTCACCTATGCACCAATCACAAGTGAGTGAATGTGTGTTAAATGAGGAACACACCTCCTCTATTTATACACAACTCCAACTTGACATTTACATTAACTAGGTTGGCCCCAACTTAACTACTTAACATAATGTGACAGGGCCGACCCCACTAGGGTGGTCTAATAACCATTTAACCCACATGACTCATACAGGGCCGTCCCCACTAGGGAAGTCTAATAACCCAAATTACCACATTCTCCACATAGGAATAAAACATCTTTGGATATACAATAGGGTCTCCTCGGAGGAGTGAAACATATCCGGAATAATAAAGTACAAATATAATATTCTTAGAAGTTACAATATCTCAACATTGGAAGCCTTCAATTTATTAGTGATAGGTGCAAAAAAATGTGTATTCTAATATGTTTGTATTCACTTTTTATTTTTATCTTGACTTGAACCGTGCCCATGGTCTTTGCAATGTTGTCTATCCAAGGGTCCATAAATCATAAGCAGATATATTTTCCAAGTTTACCTTTTTTTCCACTTAGGATTCCCAATTGAAATTAGATACATGGACTCATGTTGGTTGTGGTATATGGTTTCGATAAACTAATTCCAATGCTATACATGTTTGAGTCCTTTCTAGCCATGGTAGGAAAATGCAAGAAAACATGATATGGATCTCAACATGCAACAATTTGTTTTTTTTCTATGTGTGGTCCATGATTATTTTGATTAGACGATGTTTGGGTCTTCTTTCCTTCATCCTCTTTGTAAATCTCCATAGGCACATATGTATTCCCAAACTTCTTAGTTATTTTATCAAGCTTATCAGCAAATGTTTTCATAGCCATTCAAGTAACTTTGTGACTCTATTATTTGTGGTATGCTAAAAGAAAGTCTAAATTGGAACAAATAAACAAATGGCCTAGTCAAATACCTTTATTGATGTATGGGTGTGGAAAGTTTTGAAACAATTTTAGTTCTTACCCTATTTAGTGGCATGATCTCCTTCTTAAAAAACATCATCTTTTCCCTGGTGCATTCCTATGTATTTTCCAAAGCTAGTTTATTTTTGTAAAGTTGATAGCATTTTCTAAAGCCACTATTGTATTTATTTATTTTCTACTTAGAAATAAAAAATTATCACTTAATCAATCACATACACTACAAGAAAAAAGGTCATTGGTGAGGGTCCAAAAATGTCACCATAAGCTCATTGGTGATGGTCAAAGGGGCCCCGTCACAAAACCTGAGCATCGCCAAAGGCATCATCACCTTAAGTGGGGGTATGTGGTGACATTCAAGGCCCGCCACTAATAATTATGATTACTCCATATTGTGATCGTCACCAATCGTTATGAAGTGTTGGTCACAGACCTGCTTTGGCCCTCACCATTTGATGCATATATGGTGACGGTCAATGACCAATCATTGGTCAGGGTTGAGACATGTTACCATAATATCATCGGTGATGGTGAAAAAGGAGGACGTCATCAAAATGTGAATGTCACCAACGGCTGTGTCCCCAAAAGTAGAGGTGGTGTGGTGACATTCAATGTTCGACACTAATAAGGATTATTAGTGACAAATAGTGACCCTCACCAATTTATATGAAGTTTAGGTGATGGACCTAAGGGCCTCCATCACTAAAAAAACTGAACGTCTCCAATGAAATATGATGAGGGCCTTGCAATGAACCTCACTATTGAGGATATTTCCATTAAGATATCAATGATGACAACCGCTATGAGATTGTCACTGCTTTTCATTTTGAAAATATTTTAATGATGCAACATAAAGGACCGTTTCCATTTCAATTAAAATTGTAAAACAATAATTATAATGGTCCTTAAAGGATAATAGTTCAACATCACCATTGATTTCCACAATGGTGACAATGGTGACAAACAATTGCTTAGAAGAGAAGTATGTCCAATCATTGTTGATAGAGCACCTTCCTTGTTGTTCTGGGAATCTTTTCAATTCAGCGTACATATATTTGAAGGGATAGTTTTATGTTGTGTTGGTTGTACCTTGCAAAGGCATATTTATGATTTTGTTGGTTGTAGTTTAGAGGGGCCATTTTCTGAGTTGTTGGTTGTACTTGGCAGGGGAATATTTATGTTCTTCTTGGTTGTACTTTACAATCATAGGAATTGTTACCTTGCATGGATTAGTTTTAGCAGGCCTATAAAATTGCATGCAAAAAATAATGTAGTGGGCCTATAAATATTTAAACACTAAACTTTGGTAATTAAAAATTTTCTCTAACTACGATTACATCATGCCTATTAAAATTCCTGGATCATAATTCTCTTGGCCATCATTATTTACGATTTGAGCAAATCCTAGGGACATAAAAATTTACTATCTAAACTTAGTTTCGCATGTTCCTTCAAAAGAGAATTTTGGAGAATGGATTAAATATGTTGGAACTCATTCCAGTATATTGATTAAAAAACATGCATGTACCTACTATATAATTTCATGTTCACTAACCTGCCAGTATTAAAGACCTCTTTGCAACAAATCCATCTGAACATAATTTTCTTCATTGTGGATTTTAAATGACATCTTAGGTACATATGCCCCAAACTAGATGGTGTGGACCTCCCAAGCTGGTCAATGTAGACCCCCTAAGCCACAGTGAAAATGTGGGGACATAAAAAAGCAGAGAGACACATTTTAACCTTAAGATTTGCCAACAAATAATCAAAAAAAATTATGTGGAGTCCAAGATATATAATAAATTAAGTGGTTTAGTAAAGGAGGCTATGCAAAAGATAGAGCCTCCAGCTTTAATCTGTATTTTTTTCTCATTGTAATACTTGATAATTTTCTCTTTATAATTGTCATGTTCTAGAATCGAAGCATTAGTTTCAACAGGTATATAAACATGCTTGAATAAACAACAAAGTAGCATATCCTGTGAATTATCAGTGTTATCTCAACTTACATGCATTTTTTAATTCTCATATATAACATAAATGTAGAGCACCTATAAAAGTGCAAAATTCCTAAGATTCATATTGGCATGAAATTACGCATTTTCTTTTGGAAATGCTTCAAGAAACTTCCTCTGATGGGTTACATAGGGTAGACTTTCTTTGCTTACCTTCCCAATATGAGGTGTAGCTATACCCATCAAAATTGCTTGGGACTAGTACCTAGCCTCATCCCTTTTAAACTCATGTCAGTCAAGTGGAGCATGTCACAAGCATAATGTAACCCTAGTAGATGGTGATGACCAATGGCCTCCTGGAATAAATTGAACATTTGGTTATTATTATTATAACATTTTACTAATTTGAAAAAGAAAAAATATCACATTGTTATAAGTAAATAGAACTGATTCACTAACCTGTTTACACAACAACTAAAATAGATATCTAATCTTTTTTAAGCATATGGAAACAAGATAGCAAAAGATGATCTAAAATGTTGTAACAACAGTTTAATAACGTATATCTATAGGCTTGGCCTAAGCCTGTAAGATGAGTTGTTTTTTACACTTACAGATGCACAAATGGAAATCAAATATATGGGCCTTCATTGGAATTATGTCACCCAGCTCATCCTCATGTTTGTTCCTCCAAGTTCGTTCTAATGTTAACTGAGGAGAGGATTTATTGCAGATTGGTCACAGAACATAGGAAGCATAGTTTATGCTTATGTTGTGATGAATTGTTAATGAAGGTTAATGGAAACTAAATAAGCACTATAAATAAACACTATTGACAACAACAAAAGCACAATAAATTATTCAAAAAGCTATTCAAACAATGTTTTTGAACTCCAGCGAAAAGCATGAACCATACCTCAGTCATTATTTCTGCCAGCTACTTGACAGTGACCTCATTATTAGGATTTCCAACATTGAAGACGTGATTGTTTTCCCTAGAAGGAATTTCTTGAAAAATGAAATAGGTAAGTACTATAAATATATAATCACCATACAAGATCAGTATAAATCAACCAAGGATTGTAGTTACTTACAATCATCAAGAGAACAGGTCAGCTAGCATATTATGTCCCATATGTTTAAAGATTGTTTATACAATTCCAAGCATGAAAAACCAACACAAAACAACACTATTTTTTTTCTTAAAGAAATCTGTTGTGGAATAACTCCGAGTTAATGATTTAAAAATAAAAAACAAATGCAAAACACAACAAAAAATACACCACTATAAAATGATATAATTCCATACCCAAGTTAACACATCTAGAAAGTCAATATGAAGCAATTACAACCACATAGCAGTCCAATTACTTTCCAAGAGCATAATCAAACATAAAGGAAGAGCTGTAAATAATGCACTAGATAGTCCAAGAACATCTTAATTCAGTCCAAGACAAAAGATCAAAACTAGCATTTATCAAGAACAACATTCATTCAATGTAAATCCAAACCATAAGTCACCCAATATGCAAAGTCTACAAACGTATATACCATGTAAAGGTGAATATAGAAAAATTGATATGTTTTATTGTTTAATATTCAACCATATTCCTTCACAATCTGAACAGACATTATCCACGTTCACGTCAACACCAACATCGACATCGACTCTATCTTCTTCATTTACACATTTTGCTTCTTGAAAGTCTGTAACCCCTGACAAATCTGCATACTCGCATTCATATGATGTACTATTTATCAATCCTTTTGGAGGACATGTTAACACTACATACTAGTCAGTCTCAACTGGATCTTGTACATAGAATACATGTTTATCTTGTGATGCTAGAATAAATGGATCATCTTGCCAATGATTCTGACTTAAGCATTTCTTCATATTCACCATTGTAAAACAAAAATCCTCAGTTTTAATCCCTCTCTTATTGTATACATCGACCCAATTACATTTGAACAATGTGTACTCCATAGAAAAATAGTCAAATGTAATTATTTCTTCTATTACTCCATAAAATGTTGTTTTTTGTAGTACAGGGTTTGGATCTTTGGAACTTGACCTCATCATTATTTCAGCTTCCAAACACACACCGCTATTTTGGGTGGTTCTCTCATTATCCATTCTTTTTGTATGGTATCTATAACCATTAGTTAGGTATCTCTTGTACTTATTCACAAATTTCCTAGGGCCCCGCACTAGCAATTTAAGTGTATCAGACACATTTTCGTCTCCTTCCACCTACATATTTTCAGTTTTTTTAATGTATTTAGAACACCTACATCCAACCTATGATAAAATATTTAAATTTGTACATGACAATATTCAACATGTAATGATTTTTAAGTACTTATAATATAAATAGTATAAAGTCACCTGTTTTTTTAGCTAACTAGAAAAATGTTAGGTGTGGAGTCTCTGCAATAGAGCTTCATCTTTTTTGGTTTGGGTTGTTAGAACAGTAATCCACACTTAGTACCATAGTCCATAAATTTTTATTGCTCATGTGCTTAATTAAACCATAGTTTGGACTAGATGACTATAGTTGGTCAAATACCCACTTTTGAGAGTGTTCACACCCACTTCCAAGCAAACCAATTCACCCATCCTCCTGTTTTGTCCACATGTGCGCCCTCATTAATTGATGGAGCACCCTCTCTCCTTGATTTGGGGAATTTCAGTTGACTAGGGGCGCTAGGGTGGATTTTGCCCAATTTTGGCTAGATTTGGAGCATTTAATGCTCCCTTGGTCCCCCCAAACTCCTCTACTTGCTCACCCACGCTTGCCTTGGCCTCATTAATGACCCAACATGCTTCAGCCACCTTCACGCCAGAATTTGTGACTGTTTGGGATGATTGGGATTGAGTTGGACCCACCTAGGGGGGATTGAGGCCCATTTGGCATTTTTGACTTGTACACTCAGCTTGAGATCACTAATGCTCTTGAATTTCTCATGGATGTAATAAAAACCTGTTACTAACATTTTCACATGTTAGACAGTTAGTTAATGAAAATATTCATCTCACATTGTGTGTAAATTTATCTCCTTTTTCATGTTTTTCCACTAGTTTTGCAAATTAATTCGATTTTGTTAGGTTCTCCATAGCTCCTAGATCTTCTGTGATCAAAATACTCACATGGGTAAATGAGTTGCGAATTGCCATTTTGTGCATCCTAATTTGAGAATTATGGACAGTAAAAATGGTTGTTAATTTGTTTTGATAAAATATGAATAAAAATAATTCGAAATGTCAGATACATTATTCTATCCATGGATCCGTGTTTTGTTAAACCATAAACAAACAAAATTTTGAAGGTCAAACATGTTACTTACTCTATTCATGGATCAAATTCATTTGTGTGAAATAGAACCCACCTATGGGTTTGTTCCCAATTAATGTTATCCAATTCTGATGGAATTGAAGCAAATAATGGATTTCCATAAAGAATTACTTCTTCAACTTCGTCATCCCACACTTCATTTCAACCATGTGTGCTTCCAATAGCTTCCATACCTTTCAAGTATCCTCCACAAAACTTTATTGATTTCTCCACATTGTAGCTTTTAGCGATGCATCCTTCAACCCTATTTTTGTTCTTAACATAACTCTTGTATACTTTCATACACCTACAAAAAGAGCTATATTTTTAAGTAATGTCAAAAGCTTTGAATAAATTATTCTTCTTGTGGTTCTTGATAGCAAGTAAAGTTTCATGTACCTCTCAAAGGGGTACATCCATCTATATGAAACCAGGACACAATATCGAAGCTCACGTACCAATGAAGGAGGGAAGTACTTTTCAAGCAAGCACATTGTCTCCATGATATCATTTTCCAACTTGTCAAGGATCCCTATTGAAACCGATTTTGCACAAATTTGCCTATAAAAGTAAGAAAGCTTACAAAGTGTCTTTCGAAAAACAATTGGTAGCACATGGCGTAGATCTACTGGGAGAAGTTGTTTCATTAGAACATGGAAACCATGTGATTTCATTCCATGGAACTTAATCGCTTCCATAGATATATGATTTTTTGGATTAGAGCTATAACCATCTAGAACTTTTAATGTGAAAATAACATGACATAGGGTCTCCTTCTATTTCTTTCAAAGAGTATGCGGTGCAAGTGGAAGGAATTTTGTTTTCCTTTAACTTATGGCCACATTGATTTTCTCAAACCCATTTTTTGCAAGTCATCTTGTGATTTCTTTCCATGTTTGGAAATCCCTTTTATATCCAAAAGAGTTCCAAACATGCTTTCACACACATTCTTCTCCACATGCATTACATCTAAATTGTGACGTTGTAGGTGTTTCTGCATTCCAACACATTGAGAATATTGGAAAATCATTTAATATGGAGGAAATTATAAATAATGAATTAAATGAAGACATCTAAGCACAATGATGTCATATAAGCATGCAATGTATAATAATTAGGAATGGTTGATGTCTCTACATACCTCCCAATTTGGCAGATTGAATAGTATTGATTGTTTCTTCCACACCAGTACAACATTAGTTCTTTCACATTTTTCCTTATTTCTTTTCCTTTTCTTTGATTCACTCTTCCCCCAAACTATTTTGTTTCCCTTTGTTTCCTTAAAGATATCTGACACTCTTACAACTGGAGGGGCATAACGAAGCTCCTCCTTCCCATTAAATGGTCCCTTCTCTGAGCGAAACTTATGATTTTTAGGAAGAAATATCCTATGTCCCATGTACACACATTTCTTGCTACAATTGAGGTACTCTTATTATGTGTTCTTTCCACATATGGGGCATGCATTATAGCCTTTTGTTGTGCAACCAGCCATATTCCCATAAGTTGGAAAGTCATGAATCACCCACATAAGAATCGCCTTCATGTTAAAGCATGTCTTATTGTAAGCATCATATGTCCATACTCCTTGGTCCCATAATTCCTTTAGTTTATCTACCAAGGGTTCCAAATACACATCAATGTCATTACCTGGTTGCTTGGTATTAACAAAGTTAACATACAAAAATCCCTTTTTGTGCACAACCATGGTGGGAGGTTGTATGTAACCAACACTACAGGCCAAACACTATATGTACTGCTCAAGTATCGAAATGGATTAAATCCATTTGATGCCATTGCAAGTCGTACATTACGGGGTTTGCGTGAAAAACCAGGCCATTTTTCATCAATAGTTTTCCAAGCTGGGCTATCAATAGGGTGGCGCATATGACCATCATTGCTTGCATTCTCATGATGCCACCTCATTTTTTGTGACATGTTCGTAGATCTAGAACAACAAAGAAAATATTTCATTTATATATAATATTATCATATAATAACACTATGAAAAATGGTAAAGATAATACAAGAAGGTGAAAACGTGAATACAATTATGGTGTTGAAAATCATACCTATACATTCTCCTTAGCCTCGGTGCTATGGGGAAATATCTTAACACCTTTGCAAGAACACCTTGACGCACCTTTTGAGATTGAGCATCCACCTTCCATCGAGATTTTCCACATGTTGGGAATTCATCTTTACTTTCTTTACTTCCTCGATATAAAATGCAATCATTGGAACATGCATGTATCATATTATAGTTTAATCCCAATGATTTTATCAACTTTTTTGCAGCATATGCAGAATTTGGAAGTGTGTTATCTCTAGGAAGTGTATTTTTATGCAATTTTAACATTTGGCCAAAACTTCTATCAGACCATCCACTATTCACTTTGAGATTGTAATATTCCACGGTTGTTGATAGTTTTGTGAAATCAACACAACTTGGGTACAATGGCCTCTTTGCATCTTTGATTAACTTCATTTAGTACAATTGTTGATGCAAACCCCACATTATCACAACCTTTGTTTAGGTTTTGATCAAGACATGGATAAGCATCATTCACCATATGAAGCACTTAATCACCAACAATGGTTGTATCATCATCCTTTTCGAGGGGATCATTACCATTTTGAAACGATGTTCCAGGCTCATCAACCCTATTATCGTAATGGCATTCTACATGTACATAACCCTATTAATCAGAAAATTAAAATTCATGTCAGTGATTTTATGTTTTTTATGAAAATTAGAATGAATGGAAATTGGTCAAATAGGGGCCTTTACCAATGCAAATTAGCTTACCAATTGATATGATATATGCCCTATAGCTTCATGTGGCTCATTTTCAGAGCATTGCCTAACCTCATCAATAACAGATGGAATCTAAAGGTGAGAGGAAAGCATAATTTTGCACATATAAATATAATTGATATATTTATTGTAATACAAGTATGTTTGAAACTAGATCAATTCATTTTTTTCAAGATACCTGACTGTGAATGCTCTCTCCATGAAAATACCAAATTTTATATTGTTCTATTATTCCATAACAAATCAAGTGTTTGCGTATTTTATCTAATGTTTGTAATTTGACTATGCCACATTTATTACATGGACATTTTATGGACATCTTATTTCTTGAACGTGCCTAGGAAAAATTTAAGAATTCCTCAACCCCATCTCTATATTCTTCTAGTGTCCTACACATAACCAATTTCCATTAATTCACATAAATTTAATTGAGAACAAGTTAGCACTCATACATTTTTTTTTGTATATCACGATGAATAATCAAATATAGAAACTATACCTATTTTTCAAGTTCATCCAGTTTCTTTTGTCCATTTGATAATATGCTTCAAGCTCCTTTGAAATTATGTCTACAATGAACTACAAAATTTAGTTGATACTAAACCTCATATATATTGAAAACACACAACTTTGCACTAACAACTTGTGGTCAAACAATTGCATAAACCCACATTTCTTATTAAGAGGTATTCTGATATAAAAAAACTCCCTAAACTGTTCAAATATTTGACTTAGATATTATGGAAATAATCTCTGTGGCTTAATGCATTATTGTAATTGTCTCTTTACATGTCATTTTGTAGAACCATTGAAATTCAAAGAAACATGGCATCTAACTTCTAAGAAAGTAGAACTCATAAAGATTCTACCCAGGCTCAAAATTAATTCATTTTAGGCAGCCCTTCAATGCATAGTGTTCAACATCACTCCTATTCATACTAAGCATAATTCCAATATAGTCAACGCTCAACCTTAGATCTTAATTCAACCTTAAAATTAAAATGTAGCCCAATAGAGAGTAACCCAATTAACTAATTCATTTCCTGTTTAGCTTGTATATTCACCAAAGTTCATCAATCACACAGAAATATATGAAATCAGCACACAACATCATGGCAAATAATCCTTTTCCATTTATTACTTGGAAATTTGCAGGCTAATAAACAAACTATGACCTATCCTCTGTTTTTCTTGCCTTGATTCTTACATTGTATAGCTAACTGTCCTAACCATCATTTTCCAAGCTTCTCTCTCTAACCTCTAATGCTTGCAGGCATACAAGATATACTTGGAAACATAACTTGTAGCTAAATAACAAACCTCCTACATTTATGGAACTAACTCCTAAAATTCTTGTAAAGTTCTTGTAATTGTAATTGTCATTATTATGTTAAAATAAATTGATTTTCATCCTTAAGACAGTTTAATAACGTATATATACAGTCTTGGCCTAAGCCTGTAAGTTGAGTTGTTGTTTATACTTACATATGAAGAAATGGAAATCGGACACATGGGTCTTATTTGGAATCGTGTATCCTAGCCCATCCTCTTGTTGGTTCCTCCGAGTTCATTCTGATGTTACCCGAGGAGCAGATTTATTGCATACTAGTCGCAAAACAAATGAATCACTTTTTCTTCCTAGATTAGAGGATCTGTCGATTCTTTGAATATTCATAGATCCTCCCTGATTTGTTATGATGTAATTGCTCTTTTAATTAAGTTGCATAAGATCGAAGAATATTGATTATATTCGGACATTCCCTTTTCTTTCATTTTTGTTTCCTTAAAGGGTGGAACTGTTGGTTGAGCCTAAAGGCAAGAGGTCTACTTATCATATTAGTTATCTCCTCCATTTCGATATATTAGTGCTCCATTCTTGTTACTCTTTTTGACTTTTCTAACTTGCAAGAGATGGAAAAATATCATTTCACAATTCTTGTGGCCTCTATAAAAAACCCTAACATACTCTGATGCATACAACAAAAGTCCATGGCATAATCAAACCAAGCCACCAGCAGCTGCAGCCTCATCAATCAGGACACAGAGTAACCCCAGCAGATGACGGTAAGGCAGGTCAGACCTCAACAGTCCCTCCTCAGGCCATGGCTTAGCAGATCAAGCCTCAAACAAACTCACATTCAAAGTTTTAAATTTTTTACAGACCATGAGGTCTTGACTCTTGTCCTTCAAACAAGGAGGGGTTCAATGTAAAAATATTGTAAATGTTCAATAGTTTGCAAGGTTAATCTAGAAATTTTCCAAGTGTGATGAGGTGTCAATGATGCATCATCCTTTAGGATAGAGCCGAACTCCTATTTAGGGAGGCAGTTACATAAATATAGAAAGGTCGTTAGGGTTAAACTGTTAAATTGATTCTTCATATATACAATTGTAAGCCTGTGGGCCATGACAAAGGTAGAGCAGAGGTGAGGCAGAGACAAAGAGGATAGGAAAATAGAGAGGAGAGGACCAGGGTAGAATACTCCCATATTGTGTAATCAGGTCACGAAATTCTGAGTAATTGAATTTGATTAAGGAAACCATTTTATATGCATATGGACTTGTGAATATCTCTTTATATGTATTTTTTATGAAGTTCATTGTCTCTATTGAATGTGAATGGCGTCCTACTGAAAACATAAAGTCATTTACTCTAGAATTTGTATGTAATTCCTGCAGCGAAATATGAGTACATAGGCTTTGTTAATTGGCTGACTTCCTGACAGTAAACAACTACAGGAATATGTGATTTCTGTGAAGGATTTGGAATTGGAAAATCCTTCTGAAAACTGACTCGATGTGATTGTTTATGACTCGAGTGTACTTATGTTATGAGATATTAGGTTATGCAAATCGGAAGGAAGTGAAGTGATTGAAGTTGGAACATCAAGTTACTTCAAATAGATTGTTTAAAGTACATTCTGCATTAAACCCTAACCCTAACCAAAATTTAACTGAGTAAATAAATGTGTTGGGTGAGAATCTATTGTCAGTGAAGGTAAAATATTGGAGATTTTAGCATTTGTTTAACATTTTTATACAGAGATTGAGTTATGGAATTGATAGCCAGGTTCCATATTTCAGGGTTAGGGTTTGAGTATTTGGAAGTGTATTGAAGGGTAGTAGCTATTTTTTTCCACTTGTTGATGAAAAACTAAGTTTCTTAAATGTTGAAACAAACCCCGAAGAAATGAACGCTGACCTGAAGGAAAAATCATGGCAAATTGTCATTGTGCACAAATTTGAATACCCATGTATACTCTGTTTGGGAATCGAACTCCATTTTAGATTCCATTTGTGTATGAGCAGCAGTAGATCATGGCCCAATTGTAATCATATTATTAAAGGGGAAACACCATTTCTGAACAAAGAAATTGAATTTATACTCAAGGTAAGAGTTCAAGAATTTGGGGAAGTGTTTTTTGTTGAAATTGCAAGTGGTTCCTATATCAAAAATAAAAATAAGAGCTGCATGGATAGCGTTGGAACCTGATTTCTGCAATTCGTCTCACTCCCTTTCCTTCCGATCGGCACCTATGTCTATCTCTCCATGCGCGGTTCAACCCAACAACATTTCATTCTGATTTTTTGTCTATATCTCCATGCGTGTGGTTTAAACCAAAGAAAATCATTCCCACTCTTTCATCTGCACCAATATTCAAAAAATGAATTTTTTAGTCTTTGAAAATTGTATCTTTTGAATCTTTGAAAAATTGTATAAAATTGAATCTTTTTAATATTTAAAAATTGTATAAAATTGAACCTTTCGAATCTTAGAAAATGAAGGGATCATTTCTTGATGTAATTTAATTTACAATATACAAAGTGACAAAGTGTTACCATTATTGCAATTTATTATTTAAATATTTTTGTATGATTATTATTGTTTGTTTATTATTGATCTCCCCATGGATTTAATAAGCTACTAATTTAAAATTGTTTATTTAACCAAATAATTAAAATATTTGCCCCGGATGGGGTGTCTCTTAGCCACGTGGAGGAGGGGACAAGTGCCACCCGCAAGAATGTTTCCCGTGGAAATCACACGGGAGACCAACCTCCCCAACCCCCAGCCCAAGTGCAATTATACCCCCTCTAGTTTGATGAGATGGGGATGTTATTCCATAATTATCTCCCGACTGCAACTAATTGGCACATATGCTAGTAAATGATCATTCATCACTGCATGCACCATCAGTTGTTGATCAATGGCAATGTGCAATTAGAAATATTCATGGTTTTAATGGAAACCATTATGATGGATAGAGTTGATCGGAACTGGAGTTGATGGGTTCTGTCAGTTATGGATCTAATCACCATTTTAAAGTTTTTATCAATCAATTTGGGCTTGGTTGAAACTATGTTTGCAAATTCTCGGCTTGGTTGAAACTGTGTTTTCAAAGCTTGTCCAAGCTCTTGGAAGACATTGCTAGTACCCTGAACGTAACTACTACTCTGGCGGTGGAGGCCTATGTGAAACTATTTGCCAAGGGATCCATCCCCTAGCTCCGTGGCATTGGAAAATGCTACCGTCTCTCTGACTAGTCCTCTCACTTTTGTTTCTAGCATTAAATTGGAGATGCACTCTACGTTCATGACAACCCTACGATGGGTGGGCCACACCCTCCTATGAAAGTGTCTTCGGCTATAATTCCAAATAACATTGTACTATAGGTGGTTCTTTCAAAGCTATATTAATGCAAAAAAACATGCTTACATTCCAACTTCATCCCTAGATATGAGGGTAGCTATAGCAACAATAAGCAAATTATAGGATCACATGTATATAGAAAATGCACAACTACACAACATGTATCATGGGAAACCTTCATGGGGGAGAAAACCCAATTACAACCTTTCACTATGATAGAATCCGCAAAATCAAGAGTCATGCATGACTTCACAATGCCTCATCTTTCCATAAACCCTAGGCAAAGGCATACCTGGTGGGATACCATGTGTTACACATCAAAGAATACATGAGTATAACTGCTCTACTACAGATGGATAGTGAGCTAGAGAATAATGAAAATCAATCATAAGAACAAGAGGAAGACCAAGTTGATAGAACATGATGAGAACATGACTTTCTCATATATATATTGGTCTAGGGGTAAGCCACCAATAAGTATATGATCCCACACAAGACCGACTTAACCGACAAGTTACGTTAGGGGTCACACATCATGACCAATATTCCAATGTTAGGTGAGGGGCTCGCAACCACATAAGGACTTCTCTATACCTATGACACATGGAACACCCATCAAGGAAACCAAATCAATCCAACATAATTAAGTATTGCTACCACCATCAAGGGATAAAATAGGTGAGGTCCAACTATTTGCTGAGGGATCCATCCCCTGTCTCAGTGGCATTGGAAAATGCTACCATTTCTCTAACTATTTCTCTCAATGGCGTTTGAAAATGCACAACTACACAACATGTATCATGGGAAGCCCTCATGAGTGTGTGATAAGACAATGCATGGATACTACCCATTAATTTGTCCTCATTGACAAGGAGTGGGAATCAATAGGGGCTCTATCCACTATGTCAACATCAATAGGGAGTGGGACTGATCATCACATAACAACACAACTGTTATAATGTCCACCCACTCTTCTAGTGCAGGAAGAATGTTATACCTCCAATTTCCACACCATGTGTAAGTGAGAATGTATATGTTTTACCACCATGGAAAACATGATGTTTATGCCTCCTAAGGGTGTTAAGACCCTTCATTCTAATGTTGGTACCTTCCCTAGTCACACTTGGAAGAAAATCCAACAAACAAGGGGTCGAAACCCACATTAAACCACCTCCAAAAATTAAGCCTTCTGGAACTACCGCGCCCTGCATGCCAATGGGGGAGCGGTAGTGTCAAACTACCGCGTTCTGCATGCCTATGGGGGAGCAGTACTACCATGCTTTGCTTAGTTATAAGGGAGCGGTAGTCTTGGTTTAGGCTTAGCTCTTTTATTTTGGATCTTGGATCTCATGGAGATTTTCTTGGGATTAGGTACCCCTTTGAATCCCATCTCACTTTCCCTCCTTGGAATGATTTAGATCTTTGATCCACATATTATTCACTTAGATCCATAATATCCTCTTAGTGGTTGGCCTCCCAAATCCTACTTAAAGAGAGCCATCCATGAGCTATGGGTGGGTGATCTTGGAAACACTAAACCTATGATCCTATGAGTCTTGCAAGGGTGGTGTTGGAGAGCTTGGAAAGAGGTGCTACTACTTTGGACATCAAGGTATAACATTGTAATTAGCTTCTTTTGGCTTTTCTATCATTAATATAACTTAGCCTATTCCTCTCATTTTCATTTCTTTAATGATGAATGCATGAAATTGTATCTATTTATATAGTTAGATCTTTGTTTATACATATATTGCGTTGGAGAAGGTGTTGTCTTTCCTTTGTGAACAGGTTCATAAGTCCATAATCAAAGGCTGGAGCTGTACCAACTTAGGAGCAGCAAGAAAACCATCAAAGTAAGGTAAGCCATTTACTTGCTTTGTATTTCCATAGCTTGTTAGCTGATGTGTGAACTAGATATAGGAGGACTATAGTGTCTATTTGTTTCATCTCTGTCTTAGGTAGGCAATTAGGGGCCTTTTCTAATCCCAAGGAGATATCTACCTATCCGTAGGGAGATTTTCTCACAACAGAAACTGGTGACTCCGCTGGGGATCTTGAATCCATTTTCTTTGCTTATGAAGTTTGCTTTCAATTTCACTCATTGATTGTAAGAATTGGGTTCTTTCACCTTCATTCACTTCCCTGTTCTCTGCATTAGACTTCTGTTACAAATCAGTAAGTCCTCTGGGTTGGCAAACCCTTGAAAAGTCAAAATATTTTCTCAAAATTCTGCCTCTTTCCCTCTGTTCACACACTACCGCGCCCCCGTAACTGCCTACAGAGCGGTAGTACCGCGCCTTAACCACTGCTTACAGAGTGGTATTCCATCAGTACTGCACCTTAACCACTATCTAGAGCATGGTAGTCTATCAGTACCGCTCCCTAGTGGCCTGCAGGCCAGCGGTAGTTCCTGGAAAGTGTGTTTATTTGGTTTGTTTGGTTATTTTTGGGTCTTTTTGAGATTTGGAGATCATTTCTGGTTTGGTGTGTTTGGCATATTTGGATTGCTTGGCATCTTATTTCCTTTGCATCCTATCTCATGATTGTTTGAAAAGATTGATTCCTTGCCTCCGCTTTAGTTCAAAGAGAAGCTTGATTTTGTCGTTCTTTTATCATATTCATGAAATTGAAACACATAGGTATTCTTCTTGCTTTAATTTAATCATTTGACATTCTTGGTATTACATTCATGAGAAGAAGAAATGCTTGTTTCATATTTATGTGCATTTGAGTTGGACAATATTATTAGGTGCTTCTCTTTGTCTTGCATTTGATTGGAAGCATTTGTAGAATCTTTCTTTCCGTAGCTTGGATGTGTCTTTTTCAAGTGTGAAAAGATAGGAAATGGATTAGAATCATTACGTTTGGTATTCATATGAAGAAATTGTTCATTACTTTCAGTTAGTCTTGGGCACATATTTTACTTCTTTCTATCATTTTGAAAAGAAATAAAATTGCATGTGCATTGGGTTGTGCATATTGGGAATGGAAAGAATTCTTCCTTACTTTAGCTAGTGTTCATCGAAGAGAAAGACTCATTTTGATTCATCTTCATTTGCATGGTTTGAGTCGTCACAACACCATCAAGTTGCACTTCCATAACCCGATTGTGTAAGGCAGCCTCTAAAATTAATCTCCCTAACTAAACCAATATTAACCTCACTTGAGGAAATCAAAAGAATTTGGTAGTTAGGTAGGACACTGGGGATAGGCATCAAAATAATTCCCCCTTGTCATTTTTCATCTGAGACATAGTCATTGTCTTTAGGGAACTAAAATCCTCTAGTATTTATTGGCATGGTCACAGCCAGTTTGTGGAGGGGCCTCCTGACTGTTTTTAACTTTCAGGGGTTAAACGGCCACGAGATTGAGAACCGGAAGGACTCTGTGGAATGCCGCACTCCACTTAGCCCTAAGGCAACATCGATCATTGTCTTACTTGTAAGGCAGAAGCGCCCAAAACCTTTTCCAACGTGTCATGAACGAGGTAGCTTAGTGACTTTTCTACTAGGGCTCTTTTACCCAGGATCCCTTTCGGTAGAGGGATATCCTTCCATTATTGGTCTCTCATTTTGTATTGTTCGACTTGGATTTCATCACCTTGCGAAGGATACAATTTGTTGAGGTCTCCAACTCTAAGTTAGGAAGTTTTGCTTGCTATCTTGTAGAGGGTCTTTTTTTTTGTAGGGCTGCTTGTTGGCATTCTGGCCATTTTGTTGTACAGCTCGCTTACTATGGCAGCGGCCTTAGTATAGTTTTTTGAGCTTGCTCTTTTGGCCCGTGAGCCTTGTCTTTTCCTAGCTCCCCTTTCGTACGCTCGGTTGCTTGAGGGTTTTTGAGTTCTTTTTAACAAGACTTCGTCCACATCACTTAGTTTTATGGAGAATCTACCTCCATGCGCCCATGCTCCTTCTGGGACTACCAATCTAGAGACCCCTTTTCAAGGGGTACCTTTTAGTTTTCCTTCAGTTGGAGATATTGGTCCTCCCTTTCTTGCCACGCTAAATCTTCCTAGATTAATCATAGGATTACCGGTATGGTTATTCAATCCAATAATTCCGATTGCGCCCAATGTTTCGAATGTTAACTCTCCACAACAAGAGAGTCAATCCCAAACTAATCCTTCCCCTTCTTCGTCGGATGAATCTTCTTCCATTCCTTCTTTCTCCCCTGATCAAAGCAATAGTGTTAGTAATCAGGTGGATAAGAAGAAGAAGAAAAGGAAAGTTAAGAAGAATAAGGATAAGAAAGAGACCAAGCATAAACCAGTTGCCTCTAATGGCAGTCATTCTATGGAAACACCTCGTAAGCCCAAGTTCCCTTGCAAACTCTGCAAGGGTGATCACCTTCTCAAGGATTGCCCCGATCTTTCCCGTGTGTCAGAAGTGTGGTCTAAAAACCCCAAACCAATTGTATCGTTGACCTCTGACCATCATGTCGATGACACTCCCTCAACCAGTGACCCCTTGGTAAAGGGTCAGAAGGGTAAAGTCCTATATCCCTGTTTGATATGCAAGGGTATGCACCGTACTTTCCTTTGTCCGAACATGGACGAAGGCTCGTGGTGGTTGGAAGATATTACTAGTTCTCAACTGGTGCTTCCAACAAACGATAATAAGTTGTCCCTTGACCCCCCACTGGTTGACCAAGTGATCAATTCAGTTTCATCTGCAATTGATCCCACTCTCCCTTCCGAGAGTGAAGTGATTGAGTCGTTGTCATCCCCACTTGATCCCACTCTTTCATTGGAGAAAGTCCGAACTGAAGTAGTCACCTTGACACAATCTTCGTCTCATTCTTATCTTCCAAGCGAGAGTGAATTGGTAACCGCTGATGTTTTCCTTATCGGTTCAGAATGTCCTCAGCAAGGGGAAACCCTGTCCATTTTCGCAAGACCCCCTCCAAGTACTGAGGTTTTTTCCTTTGATTGGAATGGTCTAATAGAATCTCGTCTTCCTTTGGGCGTTCTTTTTCAAATATCTGTAGGATTTTTCGATAAAGAAATCTTTTGTACGATAGTTGATGAAGGATCTTCTGTTAGTATTCTATCCTCAACTGCTTGGCAAGCCTTAGGTTCTCCTCGGCTTGTGCCCGTCACTTACTAGATACTGGATTTCAATAGAAGGCCTACTGGACCTTTAGGGTCCCTTCCTCAATTACCTATCACTTTGGGAGGGAAAACTGTCTGTATTGATGTTATGGTCATCCAAGGTCCCTTAGATTTTAATCTACTCCTTGGATGCGATTACGTCCACGCCATGAAGGTTGTAGTGTCCTCACTCTTCCGAATGATGTATTTTCCCCATCATGGGAATGTTGTGACCATCGATCAGCTTTCCTTTGTGACGCCCACTCATCGCATGACTCCTAGTCACCAGACTTCCCTAAATGTTCCACATGTTTTAGTGGTTTCTTCCCCCTAGGGGGGGGGTTGCTTGGAGCAAAGTTCTATTCCGGTGTCAAGCTCGTTAAAAAATGAAACCATTTTCTCAAGCATAGTTTACTTTTGGTTTTAAGCTTGTGTAAAAATAAAACCAACCATCATTTCAAGCATAGTTTACTTTTGGTTTTAAGCTTGTGTAAAAATGAAACCAACCATCACTATGAGCATGGTTCCCTTTCTATGTCAAGCTCGTTAAAAAATGAAATAGTTTCCTCTGAGCATAGTTTATTCTCTGTTTCAAGCTCATTAAAAAATGAAACCGACCCTCAAGCACAATTTACTTTTGGTTTTAAGCTTGTGTAAAAATGAAACCAATCCCAAGCATAGTTTACATTCGGTTTCAAGCTTGCATAAAAATGAAACTACCTTCGAGCATAATTTATTTATGTTTTAAGCTCATTAAAAAATAAAAAGGACCCTTTCAAGCATTGTTGTTATCTATTTCAAGCTTGTGTAAAAATGAAATAGATCTCCCTTCCATTTGTTCGAGTCTCTCGCTAGAGTTAGGATTTGAACCTTCATTTCATCTTCCTGGGTCACTTGGTCACGGTTCTCCCTTACCCCCTGGTGAACACATTTGGATTAGTAGCCAGGATTTTTGGGTAAGGAAGAAGAGTAGTCAGACGAAACGAAGCTTGGGGGGCATGTTTATCCATTAGCAATCATGTTGGTGGCTTTTACCAACCTCTGGTCATCATGTTGGGAGGGAACCCATCAATGAGCCTTAATCATGAGCAGAGTTTACCTTTGGCTTCAAGCTCATTAAAAAATGAAACCAGTAGTCTGAGCAAAGTTCTACTCCTGTGTCAAGCTCGTTAAAAAATGAAACATATCCTTTCCCTTTGACTCGAGTCTCCTCGTAGACTTAGTACCTGAACCTTCTTTTCACTCGCCTATACCTTAGGCGAATGAAAGGAAGCTTGGGGGCATGTCTTCAA
Organism: Larix kaempferi; assembly: GCA_027924585.1. Classification (NCBI taxonomy): domain Eukaryota; kingdom Viridiplantae; phylum Streptophyta; class Pinopsida; order Pinales; family Pinaceae; genus Larix; species Larix kaempferi. The sequence continues at coordinate 21,465,513 of BSBM01000997.1, forward strand.
CCTCTGGAAGTTATGTTGAATTCAACTCAATCGCCTCTCCACACCACGTTGGAGCTAAGTCACTTACTTCTAGCAATCATGCTGGGGGGCATGTACCAACCTTTGGATTTCATGACAGGAAGAAGTTCACCATTGGGAACATTTTCGAGCATACTTTTCTTTTTAGGTTTCGAGCTCATTAAACCATGAAAATTATCATGAGCATAGTTCATTTTCTGTTACAAGATCGTTAAAAACTGAAGCAGACATCATGAGCATTCTTCCAACCTATCTTCTAGCTCGTTAAAAATAGTAAGATGTTGTTTGAGCTTACTTTTCACTTTTTCGTGCTCTGGTTAAAACATGAAAAGTGGTTTGAGCTTACTTTTTCCTTTTTCGTGCTCTGGATCCAAACATGAAAAAGATTCTGAGTGCTTTTGATACCATTATCGTGCTCGTTAAACAAATTGGAGTAAAAAGGTGTGTCTAACGAGTATAGGTTTATCACTTTATCCGGCCTCGCTAGACTATTTACGGAAAAGGAACTGTGCCAAGTTTACTTTTCCTTTGTCATACTCGGTCATCAACCATGACAAAGTTGTACATGAAGTCCTCTTTAAGCTCTTTTTAGACTCCTTAAATAGGAAAAGATTGCCAAGCGAAATTGATTCATTCATGCTTGCAAAAGGATTTGAATGATCGTCTCCCTAGTGATAGTTTACCCCTTTTTCGGACTAGGGGGCACTACTTACGAAAAAGGAATACTCCATCCAATCATGAATGGAAGAGTCCTATCCCACGTTGTTTTGCCATTTTTTGGGCGATGAGGCTAACCTTATGAAAAAGGACCGTTGGATTCTTCTTTAGTTCTTTTCAGACTCTCTAAACATGAAATGACGACCGAGTTTTCCTTCCTTGGACTCGTGAAATCAAACATCGAAAGACCCTTTTGGGACCAAACCCACCTTTCTCAGGTTCGTAAAACATGTGGGATTGAACTCGTCCAAAGGATGAGCTATACCAAGCATCTGTTATCCTCCTCAAGCTCGTTAAAAAACAAAGAGGTACTCATCAAACATGATGGGGGTTGGGGGGGAATAAGTTAAGTTTCTTTTAGAAAGTTTCATGGAAGCTTGTGTCGCCCTTGAACATGGCACCTTTTTGTGTCTCGTCATACAGTTGGGTAATCTACTTATCTTTGAGTCATGCCAATTCTATGAGTTGTCCCACTCCTTAAAATCATCTGAAGAATGCCTCAGTCATCGTTGCATTATGTCTTGGTCTCTGCCTCGTTGATTCAATGCTGCCGAGTCATTATTGTCGTGCTGTTCATGTTCAAGGGAAGTTTACCTTAGTCATACTCTGTGATATTGTTAGCCTTTACATCCCTGTGTCAGTCCATACTCATTTGATTCATTACTTCATATCACTTTCCTATGTCGGTTTCGTGTCGATGATGTGGGATCCATTATGGCCCTCCTTCAATGAGTCTATTCCTGTTGACTTCAACTCATTATCCAGGAATTAGTCTTAGAAACCAACCTTAGTACCTTGGTACCAGCATGCCTCAATGGTAGGTTTCCTCACATTTGACAATAGGTTTCCATCATTGACCTCTGATCAAATGATCTCGCGGATGTTCGACATCAACTCATCTATTCACATTTCGTCGAGATGTACTATGATACCTTGGGAGTCATTTTCATCATTGGTGATTTCCCTCGCACTTGTTAATGGTTTCAATCATTGACTGGTAATCAAGTGGCTTCTACCATGTTTGACTTCAACACCTTGTAATCACATGGTTAGATCCGTATCGATTTGGGATCGAGTAGAAGACCCTGGATAGTTCTGAAGTCTTTTTAGCACATCCAGGTTGCGATGGAGATTTTTTGAGTAGGTTCCCACATATATATTATGTTGGTGACCTCATTGATGTACTGTCACACAGATCCACTCTTGTATTGGTCGTGGCTGTGTCATTGTCTTTTCATGGATCTACGCTTGTAGTCTAGTAGCCATGATTTGTCTCCAGTCATTGTTAAGTCAGTATTATCATGGATCTGCAATGTATTGGTCGGCAACCATGATTTCAATCAGTTGTTCCGAGCATGGGTATGCCCACCTCGAGGTCGTTAGACATATTGTCGATGTTTGCTTGCAACTCTTCTCCAACTCTCCTTCAGATATCCTTGCAGACTTATTATTTGTAAAGTGTTTCGGCCATCAGATTCCTTCTGACCTCACACTTTAGGGGGCATCTGTTATACCTCCAATTTCCACACCATGTGTAAGTGAGAATATACATGTTTTACCACCATGGAAAACATGATGTTTATGCCTCCTAAGGGTGTTAGGACTCTTCATTCTAATGTTGGTACCTTCCCTAGTCACACTTGGAAGAAAATCCAACAAACAAGGGGTCGAAACCCACATTAAACCACATCCAAAAATTAAGCCTTCTGGAACTACCGCGCCCTGCATGCCTATGGGGGAGCGGTAGTGTCAAACTACCACGTTCTGCATGCCTATGGGGGAGCGGTACTACCGCGCTTTGCTTAGTTATAAGGGAGCGGTAGTCTTGGTTTAGGCTTATCCCTTTTATTTTGGATCTTGGATCTCATGGAGATTTTCTTGGGATGAGGTACCCCTTCGAATCCCATCTCACTTTCCCTCCTTGGCATGATTTAGATCTTTGATCCACATATTATTCACTTAGATCCATAATCTCCTCTTAGTGGTTGGCCTCCCAAATCCTACTTAAAGAGAGCCATCCATGACCTATGGGGGGGCGATCTTGGAAACACTAAACCTATGATCCTATGAGTCTTTCAAGGGTGGTGTTGGAGAGCTTGGAAAGAGGTGCTACTACTTTGGACATCAAGGTATAACATTGTAATCAGCTTCTTTTGGCTTTTCTATCATTAATATAACTTAGCCTATTCCTCTCATTTTCATGTCTTTAATGATGAATGCATGAAATTGTCTCTATTTATATAGTTAGATCTTTGTTTATAAATATATTGCGTTGGAGAAGGTGTTGTCTTTCCTTTGTGAACAGGTTCATAAGTCCATAATCAAAGGCTGGAGCTGTACCAACTTAGGAGCAGCAGGACAACCATCAAAGTAAGGTACGACATCTACTTGCTTTGTATTTCCATAGCTTGTTAGTTAATGTGTGAACTATATATAGGAGGACTATAGTGTCTATTTGTTTCATCTATGTCTTTGGTAGGCAATCAGGGGCCTTTTCTAATCCCAAGGAGATATCTACCTATCATTAATATAACTTAGCCTATTCCTCTCATTTTCATGTCTTTAATGATGAATGCATGAAATTGTCTCTATTTATATAGTTAGATCTTTGTTTATACATATATTGCGTTGGAGAAGGTGTTGTCTTTCCTTTGTGAACAGGTTCATAAGTCCATAATCAAAGGCTGGAGTTGTACCAACTTAGGAGCAGCAGGACAACCATCAAAGTAAGGTACGCCATCTACTTGCTTTGTATTTGCATAGCTTGTTAGCTGATGTGTGAAATAGATCTAGGAGGACTATAGTGTCTATTTGTTTCATTTTTGTCTTGGGTAGGCAATCAGGGGCCTTTTCTAATCCCAAGGAGATATCTACCTATCCGTAGGGAGATTTTCTCACAACAAAGAAATGCACCATTCTACCAATGCATGGAGAATATTGTATCACCGATCCTTAAACATAAAAAATAATGAGTTTGAGTAATGCATCCATCTTATGGTTCATTTGATTCAAGCCATCTTTGTGCTTACAATAGTCTAATAGTAGGTGAAAACACCAAGGTTAAAATGCATGGTTTTTTTTGCATTTGTAAAGGTGTTAATTCCTCAACGTATAATCATATTAATGGATAGAATATTTTTAGAATAGTGATAATTGTAATCCATGAGAAGAACCTTGGATCACACATTTTGGTTTGATCTTATCTTAGGCATCACTCATGTTTGATCAAGGAAGAAAATCACTAGCATGGATGAGGGTGAGAGTTCACTCTAGGGACCTTTCACATTACTAACCAAGAATTTCCACATATTTAAAGGAACTTTTGCATATTTGAAGGCATAACTCACTATTGAGGTTCATATATATGTTTTTAAATGTCTTTGCTTAGATGGTATACTAGGTCTTGGCACCTCTTTTATGATTTGAGAATGTGTTGTAGGCAATGAAGTTTAAGTAGATCCATTTCAAATTTATTTGATTGTTGCATTAGTTTTTGTAGGAGAAGGGTTAACATTAATAGAAAAGTAATGCATTACACTCACCATTACAGACTTTTTTTTTTTTAACTGAAACTCTTATTTCTATTGAAATGGAAGCAGTTGGGCCGTAGCCAAAACAACCGAGTTACAAAGTTACCAAAACCAGCTTCTTCGAAGAACAAATTTCAATTCCAAACAGTACAATAATTCAGGGAATGGGGACCTGCAAGGGAACTTCATCATTTTTGCTAAAGACTCCTTGAGGTAGGAGGCAAGGATTTCAGCTTGATTATTGGTTCTCTGACCAAGACCCCAGCTGAAACTATCCTTTATAGAACTGTCCGAAGAGTATAATACTCCACCTGCTCCAGCAATTCCAGGGTTTCCCTTGGAGGCTCCATCAAAGAAAATAGAATCTTTTCCCTGCTTCCTCCACTAGTTTTGGAATATCAGATCTGGATCTCTTAATCACCATCCTGTTGTGCTATAGGGACAACCAGTGATTTTTTCCCTATCCCTGAAAATAAAAGTTCCCAGGCATTTTTTTTCTTCTGGACGAAGAGAGCTGTCTTGCTTGTAAGATAGATGGGACAATGTTTCAAGAGGGGAAGCTTTGGCCTTGGCAGCCACCTTTGAAGGAGAACTATTGAAGATCTTATCATTTCTCGCCAGCCATAACTTCTAGCATGCATATTTGGGGATAGCCTTCCAGATACAGTTCCAAAGAGACTTGACAGGAATCTCGAAGGAATAGCGCAGCTTCCAATCACAGAAAAGAGCTACCACTAAAATATGAGATGGGGCAGTGATAGTGAGGCCATAGAGGCATATTTTCCAAACTTCATGGGCAAATGGACAATCAACAAACAAGTGGTCCATTGTTTCAAGAGCATTGCTGCACATAGCACATCTGTGAGGTCCAATTATACCTCTTTTGAGCAAGTTTTCACCGGTTAGAATTTTTTTATGCATTAACACCCAAAAAAAGAAATTAACCTTGGGGAGGCTAATTAGATCCCAAACCTTCTTCCAGAAGGATGCTGGGTGGATCGTTCCCTTCTGAATTTGCAGAGAAACATAACCCTGTGCTGCTGTATAAACTCTAGTCTTCCCCCATCCCCAAATATCTATAGCATGCAAGTGAATAGGGGCCATATCTGTCAGAGTGGTTAAGAGGAGCGTCTGCTATGCGTGAAGATGTTCTGGGATGTTAGGGAGTGTCTACGAATGCCAATTCCCAGCATCATCCCAAACAGAAATATCAGCCAATGTATGGATTGCGTGGAGGGAGAGCCAATCCCGAATTCCGTTCAAATCTTCATCATTTGCAATGGGGGAGTGTCCCATGATCCGATCGAGCCATAGAAAGGTGTTATTACCATTTCCTGGAATTATATACAATTGTTTTTGAAAAAATTCCAATCCCCGGTGACATAAATTCCATAGCAGCATTCCCTTTGGAGTGTTTCCTACCTGGAGGTTTCTCAAAGAGACACCACTGAGATATTTTTTCCTTAATAGGTGGCTAACAGGATGTCTACCATTAGAATACAATTTCCACGAGATTTTGCTGCCCATTGCTAAATTAGCAAGACCATGGTTGCGGATCTGTAAGCCACCTTCAGAGATTGGGCGTTTAACAATGTCCTAGTTTACAAGATGAAACTTCTTATGATTACCTTTTCCTCCATGCCATAAAAAATCTCTAATCAACTTTGAAACCTGTTCCATAAACGTCTTGGGAGCCAAGAGGAAAGATGCTTGGTAGATGGGTAAGGATGAGAGCACTGATTTGATGAGAATAAGTTTTCCAGTGGTAGTGATCCAGTGTCCTCCCCAAGCTACAATTTTCCTCTTTAATTTGCAGAGGACTTCATTCCATAGCTCAGCTTTGTTAAATCCCAAGGTTAAGGGTAATCCAAGGTAGTTAATTTTTTCCCATGTGGCATAGCCTGAGAAGCCAAAAAAATTTACAATTCTTTGGATAAGTTGATTTTCAGCGTTCCATCCATAATTTGCACTTTTCCTGTTGTTGATGAGGCCACCAGAGATGGAGCAGAAAATTTTGAGGATGTCATTGTAAGCCTTGGCAATCTTTATGGAGGCTCCACCCAGTAGAAGAGAGTCATTAGCGAATAAGGCATGATTTAAGGGATCGAGGCCTGCCATCACCCTAAAACCTGGAGCTATCCCTTCTCTCTTGGCTTCTGTCAGCTTTCTACTTAAAGAATCAACCATCAAGATACACAGAAAGGGGGAGAGAGGGCAGCCTTTCCTGATTCCCCTCATGGATTGAAAATAATTATCACGTCTTCCGTTTACTAACGGGGCTATCTAGGTCTTCTAAATACAAGCCTCGATCAGGTTGACAAATCAGTGCTAAACCCAATGGAGTAAAGGACTCTGTAAAGAAAAGAGAGATTTACCTAGTCAAATGCATTTGTCATGTCGAGCTTAATGAGCATCCCTTGCTCCTTCCGTTGATGACTGGCGTGCATGGCTTCTTGAACCTAAATTACATTATCCAATATATGTTTACCTTTTATGAATCCACCTTGCATCGGAGAGATAAGCTTCTCAAGAAGCGGTTTAATTCTATTTTCCGTTAGCTTGGCTAGAATTTTATATGAGGCATTACACAAAGAGGTAGGCCTAAATCTCTTGAAGGATCCAGGGCTCACCTCTTTAGGAATTAAAGATAAGAAGGTGGAGTTGATACTTCCTCCCACTTTAGCTTTTAATTGGAAAGAATTGATCATTCTCAGCAAATCTTTTTTTATTATGTCCCAGCAAGATTTATAAAAGTGAATTGAAAAACCATCCGGTCCTGCTGCTTTATCAGGCTCCATAAACCAGATAACTTTGCAAATTTCTTCTTCAGTAAATGACTTCAAGAGGCTAGTATTTTCCTCCCTACTGACTAGAGAGGGGATGTGTGAGAGAAAGTTGGTCATATCCTCCTCGCAACTAACTCCATCTTCATGATAAAGATGCTGGAAATGGTTTTCTGCTGCAAATTTGAGCTGATCTAGAACTTTGTGGACCGTCCCATCAGAGGAAGTAATTTCTGATATATGATTTATTGAGAGACGAGCACGGTACTACCTATGGAAGAAAGAGGAGTTACGGTCTCCAACTTTTAGCCACAAGCTACAGGACTTGAGCCTCCAGTACTCTTCTTCTTGGAGAAAGGAGCAAAAGGATTTGAGTTGGGCAGCATGTTCCTTTTCAATTTCAGTGGTGGTGATTACTTTGCGTTCCATTTCCAATTGCAATTCTGCAAGCTGTTGAACAATCTCTCTTTTGTGGCTAGAGGGTGTATTCTCGGGTGTTTTGATCCAATGTTTCAGAGCGTGCTTAGTTGTCTTAAGTTTCTACTCCCATACATAGCTAGGAGACCCTGTAAATGGAGTGTTCCAAGCTGTTTGAACAACTTCCAAGAACCCTTCTTTCTTTAACCAAAGGGGGCTAAAATGAAAAGGCAATGGACCCAAGTTTTCTTCCTTTTCCAGAATTAGGAGGATAGGCTTATGGTCTGAGTTAAGCTTGGGGAGAATTTTGGAATAGATTAAAATTTTTCCCATTAGTAGAGAGCTGTGGACAAGAAACCTGTCAAGGCGGGCAGAAATGTGATCGGCTCCTGCTCGATTGTTTGTCCAAGTGTACAGACCTTTCGTAGGCTTGAGGTTAAGGAGTTCCCCAGTCTGAATAAGATCCTCCACTAAGGGGAGCAAATGATCCCAACTGCTATTTCCACCTCTCTTCTCAATTTCATCAAGAACTATATTGAGGTCTCCATCTAAAATGATGTTTGTAGGGATATGTTGATCTAGAAATTCTGAAAGGGAATGCCAACAATCTTTCTTTTCAGAGAAGAGAACGGGAACATAGAGATTGAAAAGAGAGAAGGTGGAATTACTTGGGATGTGTCAAAGCTTGGTGAAAATCCAGTGTTGAGTCTTGGAGAAGTTCTCTAACTGAAACTTGTCTTCTGACCACAAAGTTGCAAGACCGCCTGAAGAGCCTCTTGCACTAATGGCCTTCCCTACGTTTTTCTTCCATTTTATCTTACTGATATCAAGAAGGGTGTCCCCTGCAATTTTTGTCTCTTGGAGTAGAAGGATCTCGACAGATTCAATTTTCATAAGGTCTTTAGCGACGTCGTATTTCAGTGGATTCCCCAAGCCTCTACAATTCCAAGAAACTACATGGATTATTTACCGGAGGTAGTATTGGCAGCACCTCCCCTGGAAGGTCTACTTCTGGTGCTTCTCCCAATAGACATTTCTATGGTGGATTGGCTTCCTTGTGTTTTTTTCCTTTCTGCTTCTTCTTCTCTAGCTTCCTTATGAGATTTCCTCCCTGCTCTCTTTGTGGACCTCCCGAAGGTCTCATCCTCCGAGGAACCAGAAGGTTCAGGTGGCTTCTTTCTTGTCATTTAAGCATAGGAAGGAGAGGAAGAGGTTTCTAAAGGAGAACCTGGCTGAGCTGTTTCTGTCTCTTTTTCCACTGTTGGAGTTTGTTTCTGCTGCTCTAACTCCTCCATTGATATTTCAGTGGCAAGAGTGCTGAGAGTTTCGAAGAGATTTTTGGAATCCTCTGCAGTTAATGGAGCTGAACTCCCTTCTCCCTGGGCCTATCCTAGAGTGGAATTTTTGTTTCCCATTGGCACCACTTTCCCTTTAGACGTGCTAGTTTGTTTTAATGGAGCTGCTTTCAAAACCTGGGTCTCTTTTCTCCTTGCAATTTCTCTTCATCTTCCTCAGCCTTTTTTTTGCAATACCTTTCAAAGTGGCCATAACAATGACAGTGTCGGCATTTGAAAGGTAATTGTTCATAATCAAGTTCCTGGATATGTGACCAGTCAACCACCGTAATTTTAATAGCTTCCGGTAACCCTACTTCCAGGTCTACCTCGACGCAAATTCTTGCACAAGAATACTGATCTTTTCTCTCAGCTTGGTCAATGTAGTTTTCGAGGGTGTTCCAATGGCTTCTAGAGACTTTGGGTTCCAGCAATGCAAAGGAAGATGTGGGAGACGCACCCATACAAGGACAACCGAAGGCACATCTTGAGTTGGGTCGAAATCACGAGTCCATTTATTTAAATACAGGCCCTGAGGACCCATAAAATAAGGACCATTCCTAAACATAAGATTCCTATCTTCAATCAGATAAAAAATGAAGGCAAAAAATCCTTTACCTACCAGATGACTTCGGATGCCCTCCGTGATTAATGGACTCCAGTTCCTCTGCACCCATGCTTTGACAGCTTTGGGGGAGGGCCATAGGCTTGTAAACTATCCGATAAGCCCTCTTTCAGCTAAATTCATGGCAGACTGATAGGATTCCTCTTCAGGGAGGGAAACCGTGGGTATACTGTTTAGCTTTTTTACAAACTTCTGTTGTCAATCCGGCACTGGACATTTTCTGCTGGTCGAAATCAGTCTTCTAAAAGCCAAGATCTCAGAATATGGAGGAGAGAGGGCATCAGGACCCCCTCCTGGGGCCATGGAGGCGATCAAGATCAAACAAGCTCTTCAGGAGCAGCTCGAGGGAGCTCCCATCTCCTCGAAAAAACTTGCCATTGCTTCAAACTTTCCAATTTTGTATCCTGAGTCTAGAAAACCTTTGATGATGCTGAAGAAGGGAGCTACAATCATGTAGACCGGTTGCAGAGCCAAGAAAGGTTGCTCAATAACTACAAATGTAGCTTACTGCTTCAAAGGAAAACCAGGGTAGCCCGATCTAGCAATCTTTGTAAAGAAAGGGTCATGGATGGGCTGCAATCTTCATCCAAGATTAAACCCGATCTTGATTAACCCACATCGCTGCAAACTCCAGGGGATGCAGGGGCAATCCACGCTATGCTGAAGTTGATCCAAGAAATCTACACAGTGCACTCTGCACTATCCACACTTATGGATGCTTCGGGTTTGCAGGTCTGAGGTCACGATCCTCGCTAAAAACATCATTGTTGTTGGAGTTCTCTAGTCTTGATGTTGCATCCCAATGTTTCTTGGAGCGAAAAAAAGTTTGAATTGCATTCGGATCGTTCCTATTATAGACTTTTTTTTCACACCATTAGTTTGATTGAGAAATTATATTGTTTGACTAATGATTTTACTCTTGTACATGTGAAGATGCTAACTTTATGTTTTTTCAAATCCATATGCTTTCCTTCTAGTTGTGCATTTTTTAGTAGATTGTGTATCTTCTATAATCATGACTACCTCTTAAAATTTTAAGGATCCATACTTAAAAATGTATAAGTCTTGGAAAATCCAACCAATTCTTAAATTCTAACTAAAAAATATTTGGTGATACTTTTCTAGTTTTTTTTCTAATTTCTAAGTATTTTATGTACTTTATATAATAATTTGGCAAAAATAGCAACATTTGTAAATGGAAATAGGAACATCTATTGTCAAGAAAAGAATGTTTGGATTTATATTTCCCTCCATTGTTTTTAGTGTTTAGATTTCCCTCCAAATTTTTATTCATTTTGTAATATAAATAGGAACAAAGCTCATCTCTATTCAACAATATTTTAATTGAAAACATTTATTGCTTGGCATTGGAGTTAGAAAGCTATGAAGACTAGAGGAAATGAGAAGCATTAAGACTAGAGGAAATGAGAAGCAATCTCTCTTACAACAGGCAATCTTAACCCGTGGAACAAAAAGAGGTACCATTGCCTTGTACTATTGCTTGTACTATATTGCTCATACTATTGTTTTGTCCTTATTGTCTCTTTTCGGCCAGATGAATTATAATGAGTATTTCAAAATTTAATAGTATTTTAAAATGCATATTTGCAAATGACATTTACCGTGGATAATTGGCCTTTTGCAAAGACATTTTTTGTTATCTTGTCACTTGTTTTTGTCAATTCATGAACTAGATATTCAAATACATTACATCATCAAATTGTGGATTTGAAATAAGTAGGTCAACATGCAGCGTTTTTCTCCCAAGTCAATTTTGAAAACACATGTGGTGCCACCCGTTTCCACCCTTGTTGATGTAGGAGATGGGAAGAGCTGCTTCGTTCCCTAATATCGTAATATTAGACAATGTTCAAAACCAATCCTGGGTACATTCTTGCCATCAACGCCTCTTAATATTCATTCAAAATGGAAGAAAATAAAATCTCACCATAACTATCTTGCAATATTTCATGTGTAAAATTTCACAGGCCTGGAAAGATACATGCTACAGGAATTTGGTAGTTAAAGAACTTCCAATAGTTTTGTCCATGGGTTAGCTTAGAATAGGGTTACCAGAATTTTCTAGATGTATCATTACTAGAAATCCACTTACTCACAAATCCAAACAAAAAATCCAGACTTGCTCTTTCCAAAAGTTACAGACGTCTTCTAAACACCTGAGTCAATCTCTCCAACATCTAGTTAGCAAAAATCACAGAATTTCTTCAAGGAAAATTATTGGAATCTAAATCGGGAGTAAATGGTGAGATTTATAGATTCTAAACCAGTTAATCAAATTGATATCAAAATTCTCAGAACCCCACCTCACATCTTCTCAGTATTTAGAGTTTTGTAGCATAATTTCCAAACACCTTTCATGAATTCGTAGTCCACAAGAAGATTTTTTTTCATTTCAGCATTCTGCATACATAGACAACATCTGCTAGGACCAATCCAGTCATTTTTTTAAAATATTTTCCCATGTCTTGAGATTCCCCTGTTGGCAATATGGCAGTTATGTCCTCAGAATCGCAAACCCTGGAGTCACTCTTGGTCTCTGATGAGTGTAACTTTGTGATCAAACAATAGAGGTGACCAGGTCCTGGTATCTGATATTGTGGGAAAGACAATTGATTTGTTTTTCCGTAACAAGTTTTTATCCATCATCACTGCAGATCTTATAAATATGGAGAAATTGTGTCAGAATATGCCAGATATGCAGTGATTTATTTTGGAGCCAAGGCTTATTCCTTTACTGATTATCATTAGAACAATGCTTGAGGAGGAAAGCGACGAGGGTCTGGACGACAAGTATATGAATTTGGAAGCAAAATTAAAGGTAGAAGACTTAGGGATCATTGGATCAAATAATCAATGGTGCAGATTGATTTGTCTATTGGGATTCATCCCACATTGGAAATGCAGTTACATTTATATGTGTTTATAAAGACTGTTCTCACTATGTTTAATCGATGCATAGTGCAAAGGTTATGGTGGGGGCTCTGGGTGTATGGACTCCATGAGAAGTCAGCATCCCAGATCCTGGGATGACCTGTCAGGCCCCCTACCTTTTTCAAAAAGTAAAAACGATGGTCACATGAGTGACCAAGGGATTAAGAGTGCCTAGAAGGTAGAAGCCCGCAAAGGCTTGAGAGAGTTCACAGAAGATGTGGGTAAGCTCACAGGAGCTTCCAGGAAGACCATGCCCTCATTAAAATGAGAAGAGATGCTTGCAGAGTGGTTAAGGAATGATGGTCACATGAGTGACCAAGGGCTTAAGAGTTCCCAGAAGGTAGAAGCCCGAAAAGTCTTGAGGGAGTTCTCAAAAGATGTAGGTAATCTCCCAGGAGTTTCCAGGAAGACCATGCCCACATTAAAAGGAGAAGAGAGGCTCGCAGAGGGGTTAAGGAAGACACGCAGGTGCAAATAAGAAGATGACAAAAGATTAAAGAATATCATGCCCAAGTTTTGGGAGAAAGGAAGCCCGTAGAAAGCCCAAGCATGCAGTTTTGAAGGAAATGAAGCCTATAGGCTTGAAGTTAATTTATGAATTAATTGACTAGTTAATTAATTAATTAGTTCATTAAAACAAATATTTGAAAGGGCATGAAGCCAACAAAGCTGGAAGATGTCCATTGAGATTTTAATTGGTTAAATAATCAAAATCTGCAAAAGACAAAAATATGAATTAAAAGGTTTAATAATAGAAGATTCGATGAAGCATGTGAAGATGATTAATTTGATTAATCATTAATAAAAGAAAATTAAAATAGCAGAGAAATGAACGGACATATTTGTTTGGAAGAGATGTGGCTTTTAGATTTGAAGAGGCATGAAATAAATATTTAATAAAGAATCTAAATAGAAGAATAGTGTGTCTTTTAGTCATAAGTTGCAGTAGCATCCTGAGCAATCCAAGATGCAGTAGCTTCCTGAACCAATTAATAACACTAGATTTCATATATTTTTCCTGTAAAACTTTTGACCACAGAGTATTCCCAAAAAGCCCCCTCTATATTTTAGTATACATTGTTAGACATTTTATTAGGAATGAGTTAAAGATATTTGTATAATGTTCATAAATACTATTTAATTTTCAGGGTTGTGTTAGTTGGCTTGTTTCAATGACGTGTTAATAAAAATGATTTTTTTTGTTATGCGGTTTATTTGCAGATGTCCATATCAATGTAAGACATTTTTTTTTGTTTTGGATTTCAATAACTTCAATATTTGTTTAACAATTATTGTCCTTTCTTTTATACTTTAAAAATTGTCTAACTTTCTTTGAGAAAGAGTTGCAATCCATATTTGTATGGAGCTAATAGGATTAAATTAAGACGTTGCAATACATCACTTTTAACAAATTCAGGCCACATTACCAAAAGAAATGACAATGTTATATGTGGCACAACTTCAGGTAAATATTTTAAACATGATAGTAACTTCTTATTTATTTTTTAATAAATAAATAATTGTATTAAAAAAATTCATAATATACTTGACCATAGGCTCTAAGATGGGAAACAAATTCCAACAAAATATAGCATCGGGATCCACTATCCCATTACAAAGTGAATCTACTTTCTATAGTGTCGACAACAATTCTAATACACATATTCTTGAGAAAGATGTGAAATAACCACTGGAAGGTATGATCATTTCTAAACATTTTTTGTCCTATACAAGTATTTCAAGATTTAATATTAATAATTTCATATTGTCATTGTCTCAAGAGGGGTACTGGTTTGTTTTTCCAAAAAAAATTCAATAGGAACCACCACAACAAGATCATGTTTTGGAGGAGGATCCACCACAACAAGAGCATGTTTTGGATTAGGATCCACCACCAGGGTATTTTTTAAGGATTCTAATATTATACTTAAGTATAGTATCCTAGGCGATTATTTTGGATTGAAAAAAACATGTATGTAGATAGGTAGGCGGATATTAAATATGAAACATACAATGTACTACTTAAATGTGTAAAATTTGGCGAATATTATGGTAAAAAACATATTTTATGTAAATATAGGTGATATTAGAGACTAAAAATGACCAAATAGCGAATTTGTTTTTTGAAAAAAATCCCAAAAATAGCCAATTGGCGAAATTTCGCACTTAAAAATTTCCTTGTCCACCACAACAAGAGCATGTTTTGGATCAGGATCCACCACAACAAGAGCATGGTTTAGAACATGCAAATGCATCTACCCAAGCTAGTATTGCAATAAATGTGAAAAGAAGGGGTAGAGGACCAACAAAATGTCTCTTTGGAACCCCAATAGAGGGCATTGCATTACCTGAAATTCAATTTAATGAGAGGGGCCAGCCTATTGGTCCAAATTCAGAGAAATTCCCCTCATTTTTAGGTGTTCTTGCAAGGGAAATTCTAGGCATCAAGCACATGGAATGGAAAAAAGTGTCTGAAGTGCAAAAGAAAGACATGTGGAGTGCAATCAATGTGAGCATCAACTTATTCTAAACTTTATTGATGCATATTGAACATGCGTGTGATAGGTTTAGTTTCAAATAACGCTTGTATCTAATAATGGATTGTTTATCTATTGTAGCATACCTATCGAATAGATCCATCAGCAAATCAATGGTCATAAAGCAATATCTCAGTGCTTGACAACCTATAGATATAATTTGCAAAAGAAATACTATTTTAAATACGAAACAGATGAGGAGAGGATTGCAAACCTTCCTATTGGAGTAAATGAAACTGATTAGATTGAATTTGTTAGATTACGATCTTACCCTAAATTAAAGGTAAAAATGAAAGACAAATTTGAATGTTATCATCATTGATTTTGAATCCTCTCATACAATCAACTATAATCTTAGCATCTATTTTTTCATTGAGTTGCAGGAGAAGTAAAAAAAAAATAAGGAAAATAGGGCATTAGAACAAGAGAACCATACTTCTGGACATAGAGGTTACTTTAGGGTTGAAGATGACCTCGTAAGTTGTAACAAATTCTATTATTTGTTGACAATTAACAACTTTAAATATAGTTAACTAGATTGTTATATTTGTTGATACTAGAATCAATCTCATGGTCCAAGTGATAAGCCTATAACTAGGGCTGATGTGTGGATGAAATGCCATAAAAAGAAGGATGGCACTCCAATGTCATCATTCATTGCAGAGAAAACAGTAAGTTACGAACCTATTCTTGTATCATTTATGGTTTTTTTGAGAGTTAATGATGTTTCTTATATGATTTTGTTGAAATGTTGACATTGCTAGAATCAAATTGAATCGGCACAAAATAAGTCAGTGTCTCCTGCATATGCTACAAAGCAAGATGCCCTTGCTATAGTTTTGGGGCCTGAGAGGAGGGGTCATGTACATGGGGTTGGATTTAGAGTCACTCCAACTGTATTATTTGGAAAAGAGTGTTCCTACAAGAAGGAATTTCATAATACTAAATAGAAATGAAGAGAAAAAGACAAGGAACTTGGAAGATTGAAAGAAGTTGTTGAAGAATTAATGGAACGGAAAGCTTCCATGGAGGTGGGGAAAGAAAGTGGTAGAGTTGTTCCAAAATCCAACAATGTAAGGATTGCATGTTTGGACTTCAATTTTTTATGTAGGCCATCTTTGAAGTTTGGGATTTCAAAATCATAATGCTAACCTGAACATGATCGTATTGTTGTAGGGTGTGTAATATATGAATTATTGTTTTTGCATCCTAATCCTTTATCTTATGATTTGATGATATCTCACGCAAACTATTATATTGGCAGAGTAATATTTCCATGTCAGGTGTTGAATCAAATTGAGGACCTCTGCAACTATCACCTCTTAATCCAGTCACCCGAATATATTTTTTTAAACCAACTCTTATTTTTTCCATTTTTATTTTCCATTCTTTGAAAATCGCTCGCAAGTATTTGTTTTTTAGGAGAGTCTCCATAATCATCCTAGTCAAGGTTCATTGGAAAAAAATACAATGGCTCCTAGACCATGTGATACATTTGATACTCCAAAGTCTAATACATTTCATACTCCAAAGTCGACGGTGAGTTTTGAAACTATTTAATATTTAGTGCAATATTATAATCGTTATTTCACTATATCTTACAAGTATTTATTTACTAACAGGCTTCTCTGAGTCCTAATAATGCTTTGCCAAATCAAACTCCATTGACTTTGGGAGAACATAATCGTGATCCAATTGGAAAATCAATACAACAGGTAAGTTCTAAGCCTGTTTATTTCTATGTTTAATATTCCATTCTTATTCCGAGGAATCTCACAGGAATTTGTTTATTGGCAGGTTCACCCACAATTACCATCTTCAAATGCAGGATTGAATGGAAAAAAATGTTTACTGACATATTTTAATGGTCAATTGAAGTTTGCAAAGGGTTACATAAAAGGAATTGAACCAAACTTTGTCAAGCCTAATGGGGAAGAATTAGGCGATGGATATTATCTTGTGTGCCCACAATCAATTCTGGTTGATCCTTATTATTAAATAAATCTTAAGCATAGAAGTAATCAATGCAAGTATTTAGTGGATGAAATTAACAGTTTTATACCTTGGAAAAGCAATGACATTGAATTGATCAAAGACTGAGAAGAATTTCAATGAATTTTTTTATTCCTACTAGAACAAGTTCATACTCTGTTGTCTAATGTCTTACTATACTCCAGTTGTAGTTTTTGTGAGTAACAGTTGTAATGAGATAATTTTTTGTGTTCAAGGAAATAGAGATAATGAGACAAAGTGGAGATGTGGTATTGTTTTCAAGGAACCTGTCAATGTACTCTAAGTGAAAGGTAGGCCCATAGACAATTAGTTGTTGTAGCTTTTCATCTATTTGGTCATCCCCAAGACAGATAACCCACCGGTAACAACACCCAAATAGATCTATGGGAATTCTCCTTATCCCTCTTGCGGGCATATTAAGCATGTGGATATACAAAAGTATTGAAAATAGGCTACTTGAGTTCAAGCTTTATCAAGGACAATCTACATCAAAATGAACTCGGAGCAACCAACAAGAGGATGGGTCAGGTGACACGATTCCAAATAAGACCCATGTGTCTGATTTCCATTTGTGCATATGTAATTATAAACAACTACTCAACTTACAGGCTTAGGCCAAGCCTGTAGATATATGCTATTAAGCTATCTTAAGTATGAAAATAAATTTTAACATAATAATGACAATTAGAATTACAAGAACGTTAGGAGTTAGTTCCATAAATGTAGGAAGTTTGTTATTTAGCTACAATTTATGTTTCCAAGTATATCTCTCATGCCTTCGAGCATTAGAGGTTAGAGAGAGATCTATCAAGATTCAAAGAATCAACAGATCCTCTAATCTAGGAAGAAAAAGTGATTTCTTTGTTTTGCGACCAATATGCAATAAATCCGTGATAAACAAGGTTGTCATTGATGACACCACATTAATGACAAAGGTGAATGGCAATGGAAAAGGACAAGACATGGTAGAGGACAAAGAAAAAGGAGATAGCATGGTAAAGGACAAAGTATGACAAGCAGGACAAGCATGGCAAGCAAGCTGGAGGACAAAGACATGGCAAAGGTGACATGGAGGATTGATGACAGAGACTTCACTTTTGGAGAAGCACAAGCAGTGTCTGATTCTGATAGTTCCACAGGTAGTGTTATAGCTCCCTCTCGCAAAAGTCATGTTTGATACAAATAAATATCTTCACAGAGATAGATTAAAAAGGGCAGTGACTGCAACTATAACCATTTCAACATTATTTCAGGTTTATGGAAAAAAATGGATCTGTAAGAGGTTGTGGGACTAATTACCTTGAAATCAATGCTAATAGTTTCATGTCCAACACATACTCCTAGTGAACATGGCCCTTATATAAATACTTGTAACAAAACCAGTATAGTTCATTTGGTTCATTTATATGAAATAAAAGGTCAATTTTTTTCCTAAAATCACTATAAAATATAAGATTATTGGATTTAGTAAGTTTCCAAGGAAAAATTTATACACTTCTTTTGAACAAGTTCAAATTCACATAAACAAAAAAAGACATATTTGGGAAAATCATTAGATTTGAAATATCTTACTTTAGAGTCTAGATAAACAAAATGCATATTTCCACTATTGTGCATTGAATAAACTTGAAATCTTGACAAAACAATTACATTTTTTCAACATCCTCTGGTATATTTTCAAGTAACAACACAATGGAGATCTAAGAGAAAACCTACCCTTTGGGGAACTGATAAAATACACCACAAGATGATATTCGATAGTACGGTGTTATTCAAACTAGATTTGTACTAGGGTGGGTGAATTTAATTTCAAGAGATTGGGCGATAATTTGCAAGATGTTAAGGTTTCAAGATTTGTACTCTAGACCAAGTTAAGGTTCCAAGATCCAAAATATCAACTTCTCCTAAGTAATGGTATCCACAATATCCAGCTTATACCACAAGAATGTTTTCAATAGCAATTGTAGTGTGGTTATCTCTGGGAGCAATAAGATCCCATTCACATCAAGGGAAATCCATTTCATTAGCTTCAAGTCCAGAATATGAACATCAATCAAGTAATTTCCTCCCCCTTTCTCCACTACCCACAAATAAACCAATTTACTATCACCAACAAGAGTTGCACTCTGTCTCTCTTGTGGGGATGGTGCAGTTCCTCGAATGCAAGCCTGCCTCCATTCCTTGGTCTACAAGTCTAAAATGTGCAGATCATTTATCTTATTAGACTCGTTTGTTCCCCCAAACACTATCATATTGTGGTCTAAGATAATGGCACTATGGATGTCTCTTGTACCTAGCTCTTGCCTAGTTGATACTAATAAAATACAGTACACCACCCTATGCGGAAATTTGAAGCCCCTTGCATTTAAGGTCTCTCAAAGACCTTCAGTACACCTTGATTTCATTGTTGGAGGATGGACTTAAAGGTATATGGTGGTTGCTAAGAAACAGTTCCTAGGATCGGATTGCTAACATTAACCGAAGGAAAACAGGCAAGAATGAAGTTTGTAAAGTATGAAGTAATACAATTTGGAACTATGTGACTCAAGGAAGATGCATGTTGATAAGGGGAGCCTGAAATGCTTAAAACAATTGCAGAAGTATACTTTGCAGAGAATATTACTCAACCTGATTTGAAAAGGAGTTTGATGATGATGATATGATTGATAGGGGGAGTATGGATAGAAAATTAAGTGAATCAACAAGTTGATGTTTGGAAAATTGACACAGTCTTACCTTTTATGAATTTACCAGATGTTTGTTGTAAATGACTGCCTCCAGCCTTGGATATGATTGACATAAATATCTTCACCTGTCATTGATATCTGATTGTATGACTTAGTGTTGGCTTAAAGTGACCCAGAGGTTTTCAAATAGACCCAGGTTCTTTGCGGTTCTCCCTTTGACCAACAAAACCCCTTCGCACCGGCCCTTTCGGCAACAACCTGTGAGCAGGTTGAGGTCTCACCCGAGGTGTATCTCTATGGGGTACTATGGAATCAGGTTTCCATAGTAAATGATGAGTTGTTTATCTGAACAGGCTACGCATTGCAGGATAGAAGGACAGTGCTGCAGGTAGAGTGATGCGGTACGCAGTAGGAACTATGCTGCAAATAGTACTGCGTGGTGCAGGAAACCCCGCGGTTCACACCAAGGGTTTCTTACTGCTGCAAATATTCTACTAGAACTATGAATCACCCACAATTATCCTCTAATTGGAAAATATCGGAAACGTTAAGGCACTGAAATGAATATCACTCATACATTCATTCAGGCACTTACTGGCTATCTTTCTTGCATTCTTCAAGAACTTGAATTATTACAACATGAACTAGAATGATAAACATGATTAACTATGTTGCGTTCCTTCACTATGTTTTAAGAAAGTAATTATACTTAAATGACTGATTCACGACCTTAACATAGAATTGAAACGTTCACCATTCATCTGCTTCTGCGGAACCTAGCATATCATTCCCAAACTTCTCCTATTGGTAAATGCATATCAAAGTTCTCATATTACAGCATGCAAGGAAACATTCAAGCATTTATTCTACAAAAAATACAGACAGTCATTCATTCATAAACATTATCACATAACACAGGATTTAATTTGGTTCACTTCCCCGAATGGAAATCTAGGTCCACAAGAACGGTTGGTAATATATTTCTCTCAAAAGGGATAGGGAAATTGTTCTTAGTCTGCGCACTCAGCTGCAGATTCTTCTTTCTCTCGGCTAGGTATCTACGCACACAGCTGCAGAGCCTTTATAATATTCTCAGCTTGAAGAGATTTTACAATACAAAAAGGTTATCTCCTTAAGTTCTTAGCAACAACAAAAGACTAACAATAATCCAAAAGGAGAATAACTCTGAGAACCTCCATCCCATACAAAAATGTCTTCTTAAATAGATCATGCCTGAAGGTCATGTCTGTACAATACCGAAGACCTAAAACCCAAAATTCTAAGGGTTTCCAAAACTGTGTCGGTTTTCCAAACCAGGTTGCTAGCTCCTGGTATCATCTGCTTGATCATGGCGGATCTCCACGTCCTCATTCTATTGCTAACAGCCTTCTTGTCGCACACGTGCCTACAAATTGCTTCTGCCAAAACATTTCTCTCTAATAGTTTTACCTTCTACGTGTGCCAAACGTCGCTTTCCTTAACAACCCACGCATGGCCATCTTCCTGTTTTTCCTACGTCTACCGCTCGACAATCCTGCAGTATCTTTCCAAAAATGGCTGCTACTGGTCAAGCCGGTAACTACACTTGATACTTGTCTAGCACACTGCTTTGCTGGCTCCACGTGGCCTCCTAATTCCGCAGCACTGCTTCTGTGCAATACTGGTCTTCACATCACGGCCAAAAATTTGACACTGCGCGCAACTCCGCAGTCTCGTCAAACGTTGGATGTTGCGCGCAACTTTGCAGCATCCTCAATACTTAGCCAAAATTGTGTTTCTGAGCTGCGCTCAACTCAGCTTTCCCTGCTTGCTTCAAAAAGGTGCTTCCCAAAACTTTAACTCAACTTGGGCCCAACATGCCCCTAACACTTACATGTGGCTTGTCCCTGAGCCACTAATTGTTTTAGCTGTCTCACTCTGCGCCGCGACTGGTGGGACGAACTTGGCCGCGAACTCGTCATATGTACTGCACAACTGCACCACTGCTTCTCTTGTATCCTCCTCAACCTGTTTAATTGTCTCAAGCAGTGTTGGATTTATTTATTGTCCAATTTGATCTTGTACCTGCTCCTAGTTATCACGCAGTTATATTAACTTATCTTCAATCTGCTGCGATACTACCATGGCATTCTCCAGGAGCTACTACGACTCATTATCCATCTCAGTCTCTTTTTGTTGTAAATCCTATACTTCTTTCTTCAGGATGGATATCTCCTTATATCTCGACAGCCTTTCTCTGGGTGGAAGAGCTTTCAACTCTGCGTTCAACTTGTCCAGCATGGTTTGTTTTTCATGTACCGCGGTCTTGACCTGCAGCAACCCTTGATCGTCTTCAAGGGTCGTGATTGCATGCGAAACCTTATCCAGAAGAGATTGGCACTTAGCCATCTCACTTGTGATGCTTTCTGAGGTGGTGCTCACTGCTTGTTCTCTGACCTCTTGTTCAGTTAATGGCGCGTGCTTGCTCAGCTTATCCCTCAATGTAGCAATATTGGCCTCATAATAAATCTCTTTGTCCTACATCTCCATCTGCAAGGACATCACCTTATCTCTGATCCTTAGAACTGTGCTTGCAGGATCATCCTAGATTTCTATGCCTTTTATATCCTTCGACACATTGGATATGGTGGTCTCCATATTCTATCGGTAGTACTTCTCATTGCGTATCTATACTTCTGCCTTCTGCTGAATTTGTCTATTTGCTGCGGTGAGTTCTTCTTGTAACTTCATCACTTGAACTGTTCTTTCATGCATCTCCTCCACAATCTGCATGTGGATGAAGTGCAATCCTGGCAAGGGGATTTTGGCTAAGTCGATCTCTACCCTCTCGACTCCCTTTGTGTCCAAGGCCACT
This sequence comes from Larix kaempferi, assembly GCA_027924585.1. Taxonomy (NCBI): domain Eukaryota; kingdom Viridiplantae; phylum Streptophyta; class Pinopsida; order Pinales; family Pinaceae; genus Larix; species Larix kaempferi. Next base: position 21,487,980 of record BSBM01000997.1, read on the forward strand.
TGCTCTGTTATTGGCAACACAACAGCCAATGGTTCCACATGGACAATCCTAGTCATCGACGGCAACGTTATTGCTAGCTGTTGGATTCCTTGCTGCAAGGTTCCTACCGACCGCCTTTCAGCCCCTACTTCGTATGACACAATAAGGATTTTCTGGACATCACCCATTTTCTTCATTAGGCCCTGCATTGTGAGCCTCATTTGGTGCAGGTCATCGTGGATGACCTTATCCTTCTTTTCTTTAGCCGCCATCAAATTCTTCATCTGATCTGATATTGTTTCAACTATCATATCATAGTCATCATCATTGAGGACTACCTCTGATTGAATCTTTGTAGCCTTCACCTTTTTCCTCAACTTTGGCTTTTGTGAAGTATTAGCTTCTTTTCTCTTCCCTGTTTCTTCAATGATTGGGCATGAGAGTGGGATCGGCTCATCTTCTTCTGAATCTATCTCCACGTCCATGACCTCTACGCGGAATTTTGCTGGCCAATCTTTCATGAGGTCCTCAATATCCTTCTCGTACATGTTGTACTTTCCTGGGAACCACTCCAGTTTCCTCGTTTGTGCTTTCAGCAATATGAATATACATTTCATATCCTCCTCAAAGTCGATGATGCGGATATACTTCGCCGTGACCTGCTTTCTGATGCAAGGTGTCTTCGTGATTGCATCGTGCAGCTGCATATAGTACTGGTAAAAGACTTCTATGGTTGCATGTTGGTGCTTTGGATTTTCATTTTCCCAGAGTTTGATGAACTTAAACCCTCTAGGATCCTTGGGATCCATAACCATGCCCGCATAATCTCACGACTCCTTCCATCTGCACAAAGCAATCAGTTTGATGAGCCAGGCGAAATGAAACTAGCCGCCATTCTCCTGGGTGTCGTTGAGTTATTCAAGAAACTCATTCAATAGAAATTGACACCAATTGAAGCTGTGTCCTTCGGCTGCTGCGATGCCAAGGAGTATTGCGCCCATAGGTACCTCCGACGGTCTAGCTGTTTTGAGCATCTTGCCTGCGAGTAACTGCGTTACAAATCTTGTTGCTCGGTCCTCTATGTCTTCTGTCGGGAATCCTCTTTTGCCCTTTACCACGGAGTGGGTCTTCTTCATCTTCTCCACAACCTCTTTTTCTTTTCCCTTCCCCTAGAAGAAATGCTTCAGGTCCTTACCACACTTTCTTAACCCGGTAATGCGGTGGATCAAATCAATATTAATATCCACGTTTCTGTCCAACTACAGATAAGCTTGATGGATTCACGCCATGAGTGTGCGAACCACGATATACAGTTTTGGGAAACGTTCAAAATGTTGTAATCTTAACAAGTTCAGTAGCCCTGACTGAACGACAGGTGCTAACCAACTGTCAGCTACCAAGTTCAAAGTTCCCTTGGCATCCTTTTTCCAGCACAAATACTGGTCTGGTTGAAAATCCGGGTATTTGGGAACATCTGGCTCGTCTTTCATCATTCCCAAGAGGTCATAATCCTCCCATTTACAATATGTTGATGTATATGTAACTTTGGAATGTATTTCACATATATGTATATTGTATTCCTATAGAGATGTTATTATTCCTCTATACGAAAGTGTCATCATTTATATTGTAAGTGTTGTAACTTATACTTGATGGGTTATTAGACCACCTTGTTGGGGTCGGCCTTGTATAAGTCATGTGGGACAAAGGGTTATTAGACCACCCTATTGGGGGTTGGCCATGTGGGTCAAAGGGTTATTAGACCACTGTTGATGTATATGTAACTTCGGAATGTATTTCACATATATGTATATTGTATTCCTATAGAGATGGTATTATTCCTCTATAAGGAAGTGTCGTCATTTATATTGTAAGTGTCGTAACTTATACTTGATGGGTTATTAGACCACCTTGTTGGGGTCGGCCCTGTATAAGTCATGTGGGTCGAAGGGTTATTAGACCACCCTATTGGGGGTCGGCCATGTGGGTCTAAGGGTTATTAGACCACCCTATTGGGGGTCGGCCCACTCAGCATTATGTTATGTGGTTAAGTTCGAGCCGACATGAGTTAGGTAAAAAGGCAAGTCAAGTCAAGTATAAATAGAGTGCGGGAGGCACTCTATTTACTCACTCACTTCTCACACATATGCTCTCAAGGAGGAGAGGCGCACTTATGGAGGAGGAGGATTGCTGCTAGGTTATAGCTATCTCTATTGGTTGGTTGTATCATTGCTCTATCTATCTCTAAGGAAGTTATTGGGGTTTTTCACCTTTATGGTTTTCCCCAAGTAAATCTTTGTGTCTCTTGTGTGCTTGCATTATTGTCTCCATGATTGATATGCTGTACATGTTGTTCTCTCAGTTAAGATCCTAGATCAGATTGAAGTAAATTCTGAAAATTTAACATGGTATCAGAGCTAGCCTGAAAGAAGGCATGATATGGCATGTATGACACTTGTTGCACTAACGATGCTAGGGCTTGATATAGCAAAAAACCAGTCATCGTAGCACTTTCGCTATAAATCCGTTTTGGAGAATTTTTCGGATCTGAAATTGTTACAGGATGAAGCTAAGATCTCCAGGTACCTTGTGTCCAAAGGAAAACCCCTAATTCGTTGTACTTTGTGATTTATGATCTGTACAATATAGGATTTCTGCCTCTTCCAGATCTGAGTCAAAATCAGGTGACCTTGGGAAAAAGGTCATAACTTGGGCTAGGAAGCTCCAAATGAAATTTCGTGAAAAGTGACAGGTAGTAAACAGGCCGAGATATCTCAGAAAACTTTTTCAGAGGCCGAAGGTCAAACAGTGACATGTGGCACGCCGTACAAGTTCGCTCTCCTGTATTATCCCATAAACAGGTCACGTTGCGACACTTGGCATATCTCTCTCTCAGAGAATCCAATTGAGGTAATACCTGTCAGGATGGAAAGATAACAGGCCGAGCTATCTCAGAAAACGTTTTCAGAGGCCGAAGGTCAAACAGTGACACGTGGCACGCCGTACAAGTTCGCTCTCCTGTATTTTCCCAAAACAGGTCACATTGCGACATTTGGCATAACTCTCTCTTAGAGAATCCAATTGAGGTCAGACCTATCAGGATGGAAAGATAACAGGTCAGGCTATCTCAGGAAACGTTTTCAGACCCTGTGGATCAAAATTTTTGGAGTTACACCAGAAACAATCAGGTACATATTTCTGTCAAAACAGAATTATTTTTTGGTACCTTCATTCATGGCTTCCGGAATTTAGGGCTTTGGAGAAAGTTGGAATTTTTGTAATCGGAGACCACGGCTGGATGCTACTCATCAAAATAGAAATTTAGAGACCAAGATCAGAATTTTTGGTTGGGCAGAAGGCCGGGCTTGATTAGACCCTAGTTCGGGACTTTGATCAGAAAAGTGGAAAATTAGGGCTTCTGTAAAAATGGGAATTTTTGAAATCTGTGAACACGGCTGGAAGCTCCTCAGAAAAATAGAAGCTTAGAGATTTGGATCAAACATTTTGATGGGGAAAAAGAGTGGGCTTCATCAAACCCCAGTTCAGGGTCACGACCAGTGAATCCAGAAGTTTCAAAGGCAAAATTGAGGAGTGAAACTTTGCAGTTTTCAAATTCTGAATATACCAGTTTGATCAGTTCATCAAGGCGCATATTCCTATCCTTTCGGAAGTTTGAAATTCAAAGTTTGAATTTTTGGGGTCTCTCTGACAAACCCATATCCAGCTCCAGGTCCAGTTCTTGCAAATCAAGTGGATTGGGTTGATCCTAGAAGAAGATGGATTGGTCACTTGCATAAGTGAAGAAGTTCCTGTTTCAGAGGGAGATGAGGCTAAGGCCTTACATAAGAAGATTACAAGTGATCTCAACAGGTATGACTCATCGAGGTATGCTTTGAGATTTGTTCATAATTAAGTTTATGGTATGTTTGTCTTCATGTTATCACGGTTAGTACAATCTTGATTTTAGACTTATCATATCACCTTAATAAAATTATGAATGCATGATAGAAGTCATTCATTTATTAGGAGTATGAAACTTATGTTTGTACTAACACATTGTGATGTTGTATGAGTTTTATGTTGTCTACTAACATGAAAGGTACACCAAGAAGACAAATCATGTTTTTGTTCAAGAACAAAGATTCATCCATTGTCATGGATCTCATAGAAGATCCATTTACGAGGTATGTATAACTTGGTTTTGTAATAGTTAACCTATGAGATATACAGGTTACTAGCACAAGTCATTGAAGAAGAACAAGAAGACATCATGTGAGTATGTTAGACATAAATAGCTAGCATGCTAATCCAGGTATGTTTTTCCTATATCAAGTTACAATCTCATCTTGTGATAAGATCCTTTATATAAGTATACTTGGCATGATTGATTATGTAATCATGGGTTTAGGCATATTATGCTTTTTACTTTGTTTGATGATTTGACTAACCAAGAAGAATCATGAAATCATAGGTTTGAATAGTCATGGTTTTATGCATATTATATCTCTTATCTTGATTGATGATTCAACTAACCTGAAGTGTCATAGGTTTGAGTAATTATAGGTTTAGACATGTTATGTTCCTTATGATTTGATTAACCATAAGAATACTACATAAACCTTGAATGCTAATGCTTATTATTTCTGTTTGAAATGATCATGAGTATACATGCTTGAAATTATTGTGTTTTAATAGTATACTAATGAATGTATGATTTTATATGAAATCACAAGGATAACACAATCATGATACTAATAAGCATGCATAGGGACCAAGGATGAATATGAGTTCAAGAATAGGTAATTCAGGAAGCAAAGATCAAGAGGGAGCACACTCCAGTTGCTCCTGCAAGAAAGCAAAGGAGCACACTCTAGTTGTTCCTGCAAGAAAGCAAAGGAGCACACTCCAGTTGTTCCTGCAAGAAAGAAAAAGAGCACACTTCAGTAGTTTCTGTAAGGATGCAGATATTCAGAGGGAGTTGACCATCTTTCTACATTCCACAACAGAGAAGTGTAGAAGAAGCTACTTCAGATTAGGACTCCAATAGCTCCTGCAAGGAAGCAAAGACTCAGAGGGAGTCCACCCAACGAACAAAGAAAGATAAGTATTTTAATTATCATTTCTTGCATATTTGTTTGTTTAAGTAAAATTGTTCAATGATGTATATGCTCATGTTCCTAGACTTAGGATATGTCTTGTGCATATTAGAATAGTTGCATTAATGAACAGTATACTACTAATACACATGGGTAAGTGGCCTATGGAACTGTACAACATTCCATTGCTACTTATCTAGAATGAAACCTCTTTGCTGACATGTTGGGAGTTGTGCACACTCTTAACAATGTTCTGGTAGAGATTGGAAGGCATCTAGAAAGTTACGGGATATGGATAAATGTTGTATTGAAGCATTGGCTAAGATAATTGCATGACTGTATGACATATTTATTTATGTGTAAGAATTTGTTCTGAAAACTATGAGATGTTTTCTAATCATGCAATTTAACCTGTTGTGTAGGAAAGATCGTATGCCATCTCCTACAAAAGAAGAACTACAACATTTGTTCAGCAACAAATTTATTTATTGAAGATATTGAAGTTCCCAGGATCTGGGATGAAGAAATGGAATGCCATGATCCATCGATCATGAAGAATGATGTTTGGGATGTAGTCCCAAGATGTGAAGGGAAGTTTGTTATGACTTCCAAATGGAACTATCAGATCAAGCATGTTGCAGATGGCAGCATTGAGAAATATAAAAGTGATGAAATAGAAGATACACCAGATGGATTCAAGACAGCATGGTGTAGTCATATATGTGTGCAGAACTTGGTATGGTAGGATAGACAGCTTTCTATCCAGTTTGGGCTTTACCAAGAGTAAAGCGGATTCCAACCTTTACTACAAGGTTGAGGAAGGCAATCCAGTGATACTACTTTTATATGCAGATAACCTGTTTGTTACAGGTAAAGATAGATTGATTACCGACACGCAGCGGAAGCTTTCTTCCAAGTTCGAGATGAAGAACTTGGGGATGATGCACTATTTGTTTTTGGCATGGAGGTGTGGCAGAATGCAGGTGGGATCTTCCTTGGTCAAGGGAAGTACACAGTAGATATCCTGAAGAGATTTGGGATGATGGATTGCAAAGCCATGGCCACACCTATGGCATCGAATCTGAAGCTTCTTTGTGATGCTTCATCTGAGCCAGTTGATGTTTCTATGTATCGTTAGATTATTGGGTCCTTGATGTACCTGACGAACACGAGACCAGATATTTGCTTTGCTGTGAACACATTGAGCCAGTTCCTGACGGATCCGAGGAGTGTTCACCTGGTTGCTGTAAAGCATGTTCTGAGGTACCTGAAGGGTACAGTGGATTATGGGCTCAGATATGAGGCGAATCAAAAATTTAACCTGCAGGGTTATGTTGATTCAGATTGGGCTGGCAGTGCTGCAGATAGGAAGAGCACATCTGGGTGTTGCTTCAGTATGGGATCAGGTGTGATCTCTTGGTTTAGCAGGAAGCAGTCCTGCGTAGCACTGAGTACAGCTGAGGCAGAGTATGTTGCAGCCTGTTCAGCTAGTTGTGAGACAGTATGGCTACGGAAGCTACTGTCTGAGCTATTTGATCTCCCATTGGATGCTACTGATATCTTCTGTGATAACCAGAGTTGTGTGAAGCTGTCCGAGAATCCAGTGTTTCATGACAGGTCGAAACACATAGAGATCAAATATCACTATATCAGGGATATGGTGCAGAGAGGAGCTGTGAAGCTCCTGTATGTTGCGACGGACGAGCAGATTGCAGATGTGCTGACGAAGCCACTAGCCAGGGTGAAGTTCGAGTACTTCAAAAAGAGGCTTGGCGTGCTTCAGATCGAGGATACTTCGAGGAAGAAGTGATGGACACATTTGCTGAAGCCATTCCAAGCATGTTGGAAGGAGGATCCTTCACATGGCTGTGGATGTAAGCGCTGGATGATGAGCATCAGGATGATGTTCTAGTTTCTGCTTGGATATGATCAGTTGGATCATTTTATGTATGTATGTACGCATCATGTGGATGCTGGATATGATCAGTTGGATCATTTTATGTATGTATGTATGCATCATGTTGGATGCTTGGACCATGTATCTGTATATGTATCAGGTGGATACATTGTATGATCAGGAGGATCATGTATGGTGATATGCATCATGTATTTGTATTTGTATCAGGTGGATACATTGATGATCAGGAGGATCATGTATGATGATATGTATCAGGTAGATACTTGGTATGCATCAGGTAGATGCATTGATGATCAGGAGGATCATGTATGATGATATGTATCAGGTAGATACTTGGTATGCATCAGGTAGATGCATTGATGATCAGGAGGATCATGTATGATGATATGTATCAGGTAGATACTTGGTATGCATCAGGTAGATGCATTGATGATCAGGAGGATCATGTATGATGATATGTATCATGTATTTGTATCAGGTGGATACATTGATGATCAGGAGGATCATGTATGATACTTGGTATGCATCAGGTAGATGCATTGATGATCAGGTGGATCATGCAGCAGGATGTTGCAGTGATGATCAGGATGATCATAGATGACGAGCTTCAGGATGTTGCTCCAGATGACATGCAGCAGGATGTTGCAGTGATGATCAGGATGATCATAGATGACGAGCTTCAGGATGTTGCTCCAGATGACATGCAGCAGGACGTTGCAGTGATGATGATCAGGATGATCATGGATACATCAGGATGATGTATGGTGAGTATCAGGTTGATACTCTGTGGTCGTGGATCAGGTTGTGCAGATGAGCATGTAATTCGTTGCCCTGGGAGATTTGCAGATGGTCTTGCGAGGTTTTGCCTATGGCATGTAATTCGTTGCCCTGGGACATCTGGCAAATGCTCTTTCGAGGTTTTGCTCTCGGAGGACATGTAATTCGTTGCCCTGGGAGATCTGCAGATAGTCTTGCGAGGTTTTGCCTATGGCATGTAATTCGTTGCCCTGGGATATCTGGCAGATGCTCTTGCGAGGTTTTGTCCTATGGCATGTAATTCATTTCCCTGGGAGATCCGATAGGTTGGGCTGTGTGCCCGTAATCAGTCCTGGGATGCTCTTGCGAGGTTTTTCCATGAACACATGTAATTCGTTGCCCTGGGAGATCCTATAGGTAGAGCTGTGTGCTCGTAACAGCCTGGGATGCTCTTGCAAGGTTTTGTGGTGAGGTCACATGTAATTCGTTGCCCTGGGAGATCCTATAGGTAGAGCTATGTGCTCGTAACAGCCTGGGATGCTCTTTCGAGGTTTTGTGACGCACGTAAAAGTCCTGAGGATTCCACAGTATGGCTAGTGATGATGAAGACCTGCAGGTGGTGGGCCTACATCCAGTATGAAAAAGGACTGGCTCTGTAGAACTTCCTATGACGAGTAGATTCAGAGATTGATTGAGATAGCAGCAGCAGTGACGATGATGATGATGACTCGATGACGATTATCCAGTGACGATGATCCAGAGAAGATGACTTGTGCCAGAAGAACTGTGCTGAGAAATACCTTCCTAGTTAAGAGGGAGTGTTGATGTATATGTAACTTCGGAATGTATTTCACATATATGTATATTGTATTCCTATAGAGATGGTATTATTCCTCTATAAGGAAGTGTCGTCATTTATATTGTAAGTGTCGTAACTTATACTTGATGGGTTATTAGACCACCCTATTGGGGGTCGGCCATGTGGGTCTAAGGGTTATTAGACCACCCTATTGGGGGTCGGCCCACTCAGCATTATGTTATGTGGTTAAGTTCGAGCCGACATGAGTTAGGTAAAAAGGCAAGTCAAGTCAAGTATAAATAGAGTGCGGGAGGCACTCTATTTACTCACTCACTTCTCACACATATGCTCTCAAGGAGGAGAGGCACACTTATGGAGGAGGAGGATTGCTGCTAGGTTATGGCTATCTCTATTGGTTGGTTGTATCATTGCTCTATCTATCTCTGAGGAAGTTATTGGGGTTTTTCACCTTTATGGTTTTCCCCAAGTAAATCTTTGTGTCTCTTGTGTGCTTGCATTATTGTCTCCATGATTGATATGCTGTAGATATGCTGTACATGTTGTTCTCTCAGTTAAGATCCTAGATCAGATTGAAGTAAATTCTGAAAATTTAACAACCACCCTAGTGGGGGTCGGCCCAGTCAGCATTATGTTAAGTGGTTAAGTTGAGGCCGACCTAGTTGAGTAAAGGTCAAGTCAAGTTAGTGTATAAATAGAGAGTGTGTCTCTCTCATTTTACACATTCTATTCTCTCACTCACACTTTGGAGAGTGGCGCACTTGTGGAGGAGGAGGCTCTGTTGCTAGGAGAAGAATATCTGTTGTATTCTAGTGGTATCATTTCTCTATCTATCTCTGAGGAAGCTATTGGGGTTTTTCACCTTTATGGTTTTCCCTAAGTAAACTCTGTGTCTCTTGTGTGCTTTCATTATTGTGTCCATGATTGATATGCTGTAGATTTGTTGTACATATTGTTCTCTCAGTTAAGATCCTAGATCAAATTGAAGTAAATTCTAAAAATTTAACATGGTATCAGAGTTAGCCTGAAAGAAGGCATGATATGGCATGAATGACACTTGTTGCACTTACGATGCTAGGGCTTGATATAGCAAACACCAGTCATCATAGAACTTTCGCTATAAATCCATTTTGGAGAGGTTTTCGGATCTGAAACTTTAATAGGTCGAAGATCAAATCCCCATGTACCTTGTTCCTAAAGGACAACCTCTAATTCGTTGTACTTTGTGATTTATGATCTATACAATATAGGGTTTCTGCCTCTTCCAGATCTGAGTCAGAATCAAGTGACCTTGGGAAAAAGGTCATAACTTGGACTAGTAAGCTTCAAATGAAATTTCGTAAAAAGAGAAAGGTATTGCATAGAATGTACTATCTCAAGAAAAATTTTCATAGGTCGAAGTTGAACCAGTGACATTTGGCATGCCGTACAAGTTCGCTCTCCTGTATTATCCCATAAACAGGTCACGTTGCGACACTTGGAATAACTCTCTGTCAGAGAATCCAATTGAGATCAGACCTATTGAGATGGAAAGAAAACAGGTCAGTCTATCTGAGGAAAAATTTTCAGAGACAGAAGTTGAACCAGTGACATGTGGCACACCGTACAAGTTCTCTCTCCTGTATTATCCAATACATAGGTCGCGTTGCGACACTTGGCATACCTCTCTCTCAAAGAATCCAATTGAGGTCAGACCTATCAGGATGGAAAGATAACAGATCGAGCTATCGTAAAAAACATTTTTTGACCCTATGGATCAAAAAGTTCGAAGTTACACCAGAAACAATCAGGTACATATTTATGTCAAAACATAATTATTTTTTAGCACCTTCATTCATGGCTTCCGGAATTTAGGGCTTTGGAGAAAGTTAAAATTTCTCTAATCAAAGACTATAGCTGGATGCTACTCATAAAAATCAAAATTTATAGACCAATATCAGATTTTTCGGTTGGGCAGAAGGCCAGGCTTGATCAAACTCCAGTTCGAGACTTTGAACAGAAAGATGAAAAATTAGGGTTTCTGCAAAACTAGGAATTTTGGAAATATGTGACCACGGCTGGAAGCTCCTCAGAAAAATCGAATCTTAGAGCTTTGAATCAAATATTTTGGTTGGGTGAAGGTCCGAGAAACTCAAACCCTAATTCATGGTCCTCCCTAATGAATCCAAAAATCTAAAAGGCAATTTTGAGGGGTGAAACATTGCAGTTTTCAAATTCTGAATATACCAACTTGATTAGCTCATCAAGGCGCATATTTCTATCCTTTCAGAAGTTTGAAATTCAAAGTTTGAATTTTTGGGGTTTCCTTGACAAACCCTAATCCAACTCCAAGTCTAGTTCTTGCAAATCAAGTGGATTGGGTTAATCCTAGAAGAAGATGGATTGGTCACCTGCATAAGTGAAGAAGTTCCTGTCTCAGAGGGAGATGAGGTTAAGGCCTTCCATAAGAAGATTACAATCAATATTGACAGGTATGGCTTACAGGTATGTTTCATGGTTAATTTAATCATATGTTTGTCTTCATATCATTAGAGTACAATCTTGATTAATTACTAGACTTGTCGTATCACCTTAATAAAATATATTCATTGATTAAGGTTTTGACACTTATGAATGTACTAATGCATTGTGATGTTGTATGAGGTTTATGTTGTTCGCTAACATAAAAGGTACACCAAGAAAGTCAAATCATGTTCTACTTCAAGAACATATGATCATGGTGACATGAAGACAAAGATTCATCCATTGTCATGGATCACATAGAAGATCTACTTTCGAGGTATGTATAACTTGGTCCTACAATGGTTAACCTATGAGACATGCAGGTTACTAGCACAAGTCACTGAAGAGAGCCAAAAGACATTATGCGGGTATGTTATAGATAACTAGCTAGCATGCTAATCTAGGTATGTTTTTCCTATATCAAGCTAGAATCCTACCTTGTGTTAGGATCTTATACTGTTGTGTTGTTGATAATGATTATTCATGAAGTCATAGGTTTGAATAGTCATGGCTGTATGCATATTATGTTTTTTACCATAATTGATGATATGACTAACCGGAAGAATCATGAAGGTATAGGTTTGAGTAATCACGGGTTTATGCATTGATGATTTAACTAATCAGAAGAGTCCTATGATCAAATAAGAATATGCATGAGTAAAAGAAGACTTCCCTAAAACCTTGAATACTAATGTTTATTATCTGTGAATGATCATGACTATACATGTTTAAGATTATTGTGTTTTGATAGTATTAAGATTATACTAATAAATGTGTGATTATGTATGAGACCTCAAGGATAACACAATGATGATACTAATAAGCATGCATAGTGATTAACGATGGATGTAAGTTCAAGGACATGTAATCCGGGAAGCAAAGATAAAGAGGGAGCACACTCCAGTTGTTCCTGCAAGAAAGCAAAGGAGCACACTTCAGTAGTTTCTGCAAGGATGAAGATATTCAGAGGGAATTGACCATCTTTCTACATTCCACAACAGAAAGGTGTAGAAGAAGCTACTTCAGCAGCAAGGAAGTAAAGACTCAGAGGGAGTCCACCCAGCAACCAAACAAAGATAAGTATTTTTAATTATCATTTCTTGCATATTTGTTTGTTTAAATAAAATTGTTCAATGATGTATATGCTCATGTTCCTAGACTTAGGATATGTATTGTGCATATTAGAATAATTGCATTAATGAATAGTATACTACTAATATGCATGTGATGGGTAAGTGGCCTATGGCACTGTACAACATTCCAGTGCTACTTATCTAGAATGAAGCCTCTTTGCTGACATGTTGGGAGTAGTGCAAACTCTTAACAATGTTCTGGTAGAGACTAGAAGGCATCTAGAAAGTTGTGGAACATGGATAAATGTTGTATTGAAGCATTGGCTAAGATAATAGCATGACTGTATGACATATTTCTTTATGTGTAAGAATTTGTCTGAAAATTATGAGATGTTTCTAATCATGCAATTTAACTTGTTTTGTAGAAAAGACCGTATACCTTCACCTATAAAAGAAGGACTACAACATTTGTTCAAGCAACAAAATTATCTATTGAAGATATTGAAGTTCCCAAGATACGGGAAGAATGCCATGATCCATCGATCATGAAGAACTTGGGGATGATGCAGTATTTGTTTTTGGCATGGAGGTGTGGCAGAGTGCAGATGGAATCTTCCTTAGATAAGGGAAGTATGCAGTAGAGATCCTAAAGAGGTTCGGGATGATGGATTTCAAGTCCATGGCCACACCTATGGCATTGAATCTGAAGCGTCTTTGTGATGCTTCATCTGAGCTGGTTGATGTCTCTATGTATCGTCAGATGATTGGGTCCTTTTTGTACCTAATGAACACGAGACCAGGTATTTGCTTTGCAGTGAACACATTGAGCCATATCCTGACGGATCTGAGGAGTGTTCACCTGGTTGTTGTAAAGCATGTTCTGAGGTACCTGAAGGGTATAGTGGATTATGGGCTCAAGTATGAAGCGAATCAAAAGTTTAACCTGTAGGGTTATGTTGATTTAGATTGGGATGGCAGTGCTACAGATAGGAAGAGCACATCTGGTTGCTGCTTCAGTATGGGATCAGGCGTGATCTCTTGGTTTAGCAGGAAGCAGTCCTGCATAGCACTGAGTACAATTGAGGTAGAGTATGTTGCAGCATGTTCAGCTAGTTGCGAGGTAGTATGGCTACGGAAGCTACTGTCTGAGTTATTTTATCTCCCATTGGATGCTACTGGTATAACCAAAGTTGTGTGAAGCTGTCCGAGAACCCAGTGTTTCATGACAAGTCGAAACACATAGAGATCAAATATCACTATATCAGGGATATGGTGCAGAGAGGAGCTGTGAAGCTCTTGTACATTGCGACGGACGAGAAGATTGCATATGTGATGACGAAACCACTAGCCAGAGTGAATTTCGAGTACTTTAGAGAGAGGCTTGGTGTTCTTCGGATTGATGACACTTCGAGGAAGAAGTGATGGACACATTTGCAGAGGCCATTCGAAGCATGTTGGAAGGAGGATCCTTCACATGGGTGTGGATGTAAGCGCTGGATGATGAGCATCAGGACGATGCTCCAATTACTGCTCTATATATGCATCAGGATGATGCTGGATATGATTAGTTGGATCATTTATATGTATATGTATGTACGCATCATGTTAGATGCTGGATATGATCGGTTGGATCATTTGTATGTATTTTGTATATGCATCATGTTGGATGCTTGGACCATGTATCTATATATGTATCAGGTGGATACATTGTATGATCAGGTAGATCATGTATGTTGATATGTATCATGTATGATCAGGTGGATCATGTATCTGTATATGTATCAGGTGGATACATTGTATGATCATGTAGATCATGCATGTTGATATGTATCATGTATGATCAGGTGGATCATGTATCTGTATATGTATCAGGTGGATACATTGTATGATCAGGTAGATCATGTATGCTGATATGTATCATGTATGATCAGGTGGATCATGTATTTGTATTTGTATCAGGTGGATACATTATATGATCAAGTGGATCATGTTTTTGTATTTGTATCAGGTGGATACATTGTATGATCAGGTGGATCATGTATGATGATATGTATCAGGTAGATACTTGGTATGCATCAGGTAGATGCATGATATGATCAGGATGATCGTGGATGATGAGCTTCAGGATGTTGCTCCAGATACCTTGCAGCAGGATGTTGCAGTGATGATGATCAGGATGATCATGTATACATCAGGATGATGTATGGTGAGTATTAGGTTGATACTCTATGTCTGTGGATCGGGTTGTGTAGATGAGCATATAATTTGGCCCTAGGAGATTTGTAGGTAGTCTTTTGAAGTTTTTCCTATGGCATATAATTTGGCCCTGGGATATTTGGAAAATGCTCTTTCAAGGTTTTGCTATAGGAGGACATATAATTTGGCCCTGGGAGATCTGCAGATAGTCTTTCGAGGTTTTGCCTATGGCAGATAATCTGGCCCTAGGATATCTGGCAGATGCTCTTTCAAGGTTTTGTCCTATGGCATATAATATGTCCCTGGGAGATCTGATAGGTTGGGCTATGTGCCCGTAATAAGTCCTAGGATGCTCTTGCGAGGTTTTGCCATGACCACATATAATATGTCCTTGGGTGATCATATAGGTAGAGCTGTGTGCTCGTAACAGCCTGGGATGCTCTTGGAAGGTTTTGTGGTGACCACATATAATCTATCCCTGGGAAATCCTATAGGTAAAACTATGTGCTCGTAACAGCCTGGGATGCTCTTGCGAGGTTTTGTGGTGAGATCGCATATAATATGGCCCTGGGAGATCCTATAGGTAGAGCCGTGTGCTCGTAACATCTTGGGATGCTCTTTCGAGGTTTTGTGACGCACGTAATAAGTCTTGAGGATTCCACAGTATGGCCAGTGATGATGAAGACCTGCAGGTGGTGGGCCTACATCTAGTATGAAAAAGGACTGGCTCTGTAGAACTTCCTATGATGAGTATATTCAGAGATTGATTGAGATAGCAGCAGCAGTGATGATGATGATGACTCAATGACGATTATCCAGTGACGATGATCTAGAGAAGAAGACTTGTACTAGAAGACCTGTGTCGAGAAATACCTTCCTAGTTAAGAGGGAGTGTTGATGTATATGTAACTTCGAAATGTATTTCACATATATGTATATTGTATTCCTATAGAGATGTTATTATTCCTCTATACGAAAGTGTCATCATTTATATTGTAAGTGTCGTAACTTATACTTGATGGGTTATTAGACCACCTTGTTGGGGTCGGCCCTGTATAAGTCATGTGGGTTAAAGGGTTATTAGACCACCCTATTGGGGGTCAGCCATGTGGTTCAAAGGGTTATTAGACCACCCTATTCGGGGTCGGCCCAGTAAACATTATGTTAAGTGGTTAAGTTGAGGCCGACCTAGTTGAGTAAAGGTCAAGTCAAGTTAGTGTATAAATAGAGAGTGTGTCTCTCTCATTTTACACATTATATTCTCTCACTCACATTTTGGAGAGTGGCGCACTTGTGGAGGAGGAGGCTCTACTGCTAGGAGAATACTATCTCTTGTATTCTGGTTGTATCATTTCTTTATCTATCTTTGAGGAAGTTATTGGGGTTTTTCACCTTTATGGTTTTCCCCAAGTAAACTCTGTGTCTCTTGTGTGCTTGCATTTTTGTGTCCATGATTGATATGCTGTAGATTTGCTGTACATGTTGTTCTCTTAGTTAATATCCTAGATCGGATTGAAGTAAATTCTGAAAATTTAACACAATCTGCTATCTTTCCCAATAGATTCTTACCAACGTTTACATGCTTTGAAATAGGTGACAGCGGGATGTCATATCTCGCATTCTTGAGCAATTTAAACACAGGGGCATTCAGTGCCCACGGGGAGATATATTCAGGTGTCATCTTAAACGGTTCTATCTGAAAGGCTGGTGCTTTCTGTGCCAAGGAACCCAACTTTATGATATTGGATCGAGGTGCAGTTACCACTTTCCCTTATCTTTTGGTTTTTCCTGCATCATGGGATTAATTCTTGGTGATATGCGGGATCCTTCACCTTGTTCTATGGCTACCTTCTTAACTGGAGTTTTCATTAACTGTTGAATCCCTCCTTGCTAAAAGATCCTCGGGGCTTCTTCAAGGGTTAGTTCTTCTTCTCTAAAGGAAGGTTCAGACATTCACAAATGGGGTAGCGGCTAAGGCAGATAGACTACAGATGGATACTAGATCAGAGAGGTTAATCGGAAGAAAATTCTAAGTGCTTGGTAACGCCCGTGAGTCTCCCAATGGTGTTATTTATAGGCGCAGTAGACCCTCTCCCGTGCCCTTCAATGGCTAGATAAGCATTTAATGTGTTGTTCGTTGGTGAATTTCAGCAGATCCTTCGGTCTTTTCTGTCGTCAGCGTGCTCAGAACATCTATCTTTGCTTTAAATGCTAAAGCGGTTGCTACAACCATCATCTAACATCTATTTTTCTGAAAATCCATGCAATGACTATTTTTCTCTGGGGTGTTGTGCCGAATTGTACCGCAATCCATCTGCAACCCTGCGCGAATACTTCGCAGTGCCAAAAATTTTGAACTGCATGGCTACTTGGCAGTGCCAAAAATTTCAAAATGCATGGCTTCCACTATACATATATACTTTTCTTTTTTTTTTCCTTCTACATAGATTCAACAGTGCTATGCATTGCATAGATCATTTTTCTTATCATACCTTTTTACTTTTATCATACATGTACAGACTCCTTTACATTTCTAGTGTCCACTTCCAACAGTACTTGACACTTAGAACTTCCTTCCTTGGTTCATTATTCAAGCTGCGAAGCAGTGCTATCATGGTATAGCTTTAGCCTGCTTCCATTTATCAAAGTTGGAAAAGTATCACCAGCTAAATTGGCTAACTGGACTGCACCAGTGTTAGTAACATGTATCACGGTATATGGGCCAAGCCAATGTATCTTAAATTTACCAAGGAATTTCATGAATTTGCTATCATACAAGAGGACTAGATCACCTACCTACAAACATTTGTTCTTTATATGGCGATCATGCCATGATTTCTCGCGGTCCTTCTGAGCTTGCTGGTGGAAGCCTGCGATGAAGTGATCTTCCTCCAAGCCCAGTAAATGTATTAATCTTTCTTCTAGAGCTTCGCAGTCTTCAATCCTTGTAAATGCAGAGATTCTTAGAAAAGGGACAATATATTCCATAGGCATTACAGCCTCCTGCCCATAAAACAACCAAAAGGGTGTATGTCCTGTCAATTTCTTACATGTGGTCCTGTATGCCCATAGCACAGATGAGACGCGCAAGTCTGAATCGTCTCTATTTACATTGCACACCTTAGTGAGTGCGTTCTCCAATATTTTATTGAAAGCCTTTACAGTACCATTCGCCTATGGATGATATGGAGTACTGCGCTAATGACGAATGTAGAATTATTCTGTAAGTGCCTCAATTGTCTTGTTCAGAAAGTGAGTTCCTTGGTCACTCATCAAAATCTTTGGACAGCCAAATCTGGTGAGTATTTCTTCAAAAATAAACTGCACAGCAGTCCTTAACTAGTTTTGCTTCTACCCATCTGGTGAGGTAATCTGTAGCAGTAATAATATACCTTGCACCCGTTCTTTTTCCTGGTGGGTTTATAGGACCCACGAAGTCTATTTCCCATTTTTCAAATGGCTGCAATGTTAAATGTGGATTCAATGGCATCTCATCTCGGCGTGATGGTTTTCTTGTCCTCTAACAAACATCACAGTTCTTGCAATGTTCTTTGGAATCTTTATGGATTGTAGGCCACCATATCCCTACACGCAGTATCTTCTGCGCAATAGCCCTTCCTGCATAGTGACCTCTCGCGATTCCTGAGTGTGTGTCAGCTAGAATAGATGGCTTCTCCTGATCGAGTATGCACCTGTGCAGGACTTCATCCGACCCAATTTTGTATAACTGACCTGCAATTATAGTGAAGTCCGCGGCGTGCACCACTAACTATTTTTTTTGCTAGACCGAGAATTCCTGGGGTGCCAGCCCTGTGGTTAGGAAGTCAATGATATCCTTGTAATAATCATCGGCAACCTATATACTAAATAACTGTGCATCAGGAAGACTGTCTTCAATATTCGTCGGCTCCTCTCCTGACTTGATTCTTGACAGATGATCAGGTCCCAAGTTCAGTCTACATCGTTTGATAATAATTTCAAAGTCATATTCCTGGAACAGCAATAGCCATCGGCATATGCGTCCCCTTAACACTGGCTTGTTGACCAAATATTTCAACGCAGAATGGTTAGTAAACATAAGGAAGTGCGACCCTAGCAAGTAGTGTCTAAATTTTTGTAGGGCATATACCATTGCAAGGCCTTCCCTTTCAGTAGTAGTATAGTTCTTCTCTG
Source organism: Larix kaempferi (assembly GCA_027924585.1). Taxonomy (NCBI): domain Eukaryota; kingdom Viridiplantae; phylum Streptophyta; class Pinopsida; order Pinales; family Pinaceae; genus Larix; species Larix kaempferi. Next base: position 21,506,490 of record BSBM01000997.1, read on the forward strand.
CTTTCGAAAGCTTTCTGCTAGAAAATGCAATAGGGTGGTCAATACCTCCCTCTCCTGGCTGAGATAACACGATCCCCAAGGAAATACATGATGTGTCAACATGGACATGGAATGGCTTTGTCCAGTATGGGAAGACTAGAATTGACGCAGTGACCATCTTTTCTTTTAATGTGTCAAAACCCTATTCGCATTCTGCGTTCCAAATGAACGGTGCATCTTTCTTCAACATCTTTTCCATTGCTGCGGTTATCTGTGCATAACCCTTTATAAATTTCCTGTAATATCTAGTATGGCCTAATGTATACCACAACATCTTGAATGAATTTGGTGTTGGTAAGTTCGCAATAACTGCAATCTTCGCAGGCTCTACCATCAATCCTTGCTTACAGACAATGTGGCCAAGTAAAATTCCATAAGGCACACAGAAAATACACTTTTTCAAATTCAAGGATATTTTATGCTGTCGACACTTCTCGAGCGTCATGCGAAGATTCGTGCAATGATTCTTCAATAGGCCAAATACAATCCAATCATCAAAATACGCTTCTAAAAACTTGTGCATAAAATCTTTAAATGCTGCGACGATGACTCTAGAAAATATGGCAGGTGCGTTCTTCATCCCAAAAGGCATGACAGTGTACTGGAATGACCCCCATTCTGTAGCAAATGTCGTCTTATGCCTGTCTGCAGGATCAATTCTGATCTGATGATAACCAGAGAAACCATCAGTGAAAGAATATTCCTCATTTCCTCCAACGTTATCAAGCACTTCGTCTGTGAAGGGAGTAGGAAATGGGTCATGCATGGAAGCATCGTTCAGCTTCCTGAGATCCACACAAATCCTGATCTTTCCCTTTGATTTCTTGTCTTGAACCACCATGGGGCTAATCCATTTGGATTCTTCAACTAGTTCAATGATTCCTATTTCTAGCATCTTATCTAGCTCTGCGCAGACTTTTTCCTTATAGCGCGGATTCAATCTATATGGCCTCTACTTGACAGGCTTAGCACCTAGCTTTAAAGGTATTTTCATGACCCCTAGGTCTCCCAAAATTCCTTTCATATTTGTAAATTTTGTTGGAAATAGTTCATGATATTCATGTAAGGTATCTGCAATCTCTGCAATAGTCTGATCGTCCCAATAATCTCCTATTGATGCGAACTTTGACTCTTTGTCTGTACCAATGTTCACTTTTTGTGTTTTCACTGGTCTAGTCATATCTGGGATTTCCAATGGAGGTCCTTCTACTTCACGCACTCCTTATGACTCTAGTATATCTATGTTGCGTGGGTCATCCTCATTGTCTGCATTTGTATCATTGGTATCTTCAGCTAAGTTGTGACACTCGATCAAGTGCTCTTCATGTTCCTTCCATTTTGAATGTAGGTGCGCAGGAACGCACTCTGTCCCAAAAAATTCCTGCAATGTTATGTTTTGATGATGACAGCCATCCTGGAATATGCGCTTCTTGATTAGCTATAATGCTTCATGGATTAATGGATTCTCGTCTTCAAAATTGAAGTCCTTCCGGAAGTTCGCAATGAGCAACTCCCAGTCAGTGAGTTCACTGCGCAACTCCAGGTCGAGGTACCATTTCTCTGGGATACCCGCATCCAATTTATGTACAAATAAATGTACCCATTCTGCAAGTGGTCTTTCCACCCATGCCTTTGAACAGATTTCAATGTGATGACTAGGTTTTGTCTGTCCATTATACTTTTCAAAGGGTAAAGTAACCTTTTCGGCGAATCGGATCTACATCTTAGTTCTGCATTGATCCCAAGTGGTCAATGTTTTCTCATGTGCATTCCACCATCTGGCAGGTGTATCGTGCAATGCTATATCTAAAGATGGCAGTCTATGCTTATCTAGTATAGTTGCAGTATATTCCCTTATGAAGCTACAAACATTAGCAGAACCATCATATGTGGGAATAGGACTTACCTCTTTTCCGATCTAGCGTAGTGATTTTGTAACCTGCGCACATCTTCTTGCTGATACTTCATGCATGCGGCTTTGCCAATTATCCAATCCTATATTGTTAGGAACCCATGTCTTTACTTTGTTAGTATGTTGTTGTTGGATGCATATGCTTTGTAAGTCATCCCATAGTATTTGTTGATCAATAGTTTGTGTTATTGTTGTTGGCGCATATGCTTTGTAAGTCGCCCGTAGTATTGTTGATCCATAGTTTGTAACAACCCATGGTTTCGACCCATAGTATTGGCGCCTAGAACTAGTATATAAGTGTGTGTTGAGACCTATGAAGGCACCGTGAAGTTATTTGTATTGAGCTTTCTCATAGGAGGTTTCCCCCTCGAAGTGGCCTGTGATCAATATAAAAGTGATTCTAAGTTCTGTCATTTCTGCTATTTCGCATATTCGTATTAATGAATTGTTGAAGGTGCCTCACATCTGGTATCAGAGCACTTTCTTGGGCTCGCTGGGTGAAATTTCTGCCAAATTGTTTTTCCGCATCTGTTGCAGGTTCGGATTTGGGAATAATCCCTATCCACTTAACTGTGGGAAGTACTTGGGCATAAGCCCTAAAACTCATTGTGAGGAGTACCACAGGAACCTCGAAGTAGCTGGCCCATTGAGAGGACCTGCCAGTGAAAAGGGCAATGACCCCTACCTGATTGACTAGTTCCCACCCGTGAGGTAAACTAAGAGCTGTCGTTTGTGGCAAAGCGGTTATCATTTTTACCTGAGCCGTGGAGTGAGGGGTACTTCCCCAATACGCAAGCCGTCAGACAACATTGGTGGCCGAGTGAAACCCCTGAACTATTAGGAAGCCGCACATACCTGGGGTCCATATCTACTTTCAGCTGAACTATTGTCGATCACTGCTGCGCCGTTTCAGATCTATTTTGCAAGCCATTCCAGATTCAGCCATTTTCAATCCATTCAGCACTGTTCCAGATCCCTTTCGAGCCGTAGTTACTCCAGTTTGAAAAAAAAATAAAAATAAAAAATAAAAAATAAAAAAAATTCAGTTTTTTCTCCATATCTCCCTTGTTTTCACTCTGTTTCCCTTGAAATTTTCGGGGAACCCCTGTCATCCCATTCTGCATATTTCAGTCCTGAGGACCCTATCCCCAATTCCCCTTCCCAGAGCCCAAAATCCCACATTTGTCTATTTTTAGGGTTTGCCATTACTTCCTCAGATTTCACCCAATCAACTTCAAATTTTACCACAGAGTTCCTTTCTGAATTATGCTTCTTTGTTCCCCTCTGCCAAATTTTCCCATTCTTTCACCCCGCTTCTGAAATCCTCATTTTTGCTTCCCTATCTATCCAACAGTGTCCAAAACCTAGTCAAACCCCAATTACCCTTCTGATTTTTTCCCAAGTCCAGATTTTCCTTTACTGAAGTAGTTTATGTTTTTGTTTTCCTACCCAGTCAACCAAAAAAAAAAAGAAAAAAATCAATCCTGGTTATGGTTGTCACCCGTGCAGGAGCAAAAACCATGGAGGACGCACTTACAGCCATCCAAGCAAAACTCCAGGATCTGGATGAAACATTTATCGGTCTCCATCTTGAACATTCAGCTATGAACAACAAACGGCAGTCTGAGTCTTCAACAGACAATGGGATCTCTTCTTCCAGCAATTTCCATGGTCCGAAGCTTGATTTTCCTCGCTTCAATGGTACCGATCCAACTAGATGGATCTATCGTGCAGAATAGTATTTCAGTCTGCATAATACTTTTGATGTCAACAAAGTTCCGTTGGCCTCCTTTCATTTGGAACATGAAGCTCTTCAATGGTACCGTTGGTACATCAAGGCTCATCCAGAGCCCAAATGGCCAGACTTTTGCCAGCTCCTTTTGCAATGATTTGGTCCTAGTGCTTTTGATGACTTCACAGGAGCCCTCACTAAACTTCGCCAAACTGGCACTGTGAGAGAGTATCAAACCAAATTTGAGAATCTATCCAACCACACCGAAGGATTGTCTAATGACTTTTACAGGAGTTGTTTTATCAGTGGTCTAAAGGATGCCATCCGCTCTGAGGTCAAAATGTTCTGTCCCAACACAATGATGGAAGCACTAGGGTTGGATAAGTTGGCAGAAGACAAGATTGTAGCCCAACAACGCTCCAAGCCCACTTTTGTTCCCTTCCGAAATATGGGTTCTCAGCGACCACCTATAACGCAGGCTCCTCGACCGACTCCTATCAAGCATTTGTCTGAAACAGAGATGCAAGCACGCAGAGAAAAGGGGCTTTGCTATAATTGTGGTAAGAAATTCACTCGAGGACATAGATTTGTTCAGCAAAATATCTATCTTTTGGATGTGGAGTCTCCGCCTGCCTCTGAAATTGGTGACGAAGATCCAGAAACACTGGATGCTCCGATCGACATTCAGGAACCTCCTATTGACCCTCCGTCTCAGGATGACCAGCCAGAGATATCTCTCCATGCTTTAGATGGAATCACCACCCCCCAAACAATGCGGGTCAGGGGTTACTTCAAGAAGCTTCCTCTTACAATACTCATTGATTCTGGTAGCACTCATAATTTCATTGACCCTCGGATCGCCAAACAAGCTGATTGTTTTATCCATCCTTGCTCCAACTTTGAAGTCATGGTTTCCAATGGGGGCACCTTACCTTGCAAAGGGAAGTGTTGAAATGTGCATATCTCTATGGGAGATTATACCTTGCGCTCTGACATGTTTGCCTTGCCCTTAGGCGGATGTGATGTGGTTTTGGGCGCTCAATGGCTATGCACACTTGGCCCTATATTATGGAATTTTGCTGAACTTTGGATGCAGTTTTCCCTCAATGGACAAAAACACACATTGACAAGATTACAACCAGGTTCTCTCAACATCATCAGTTCACATCGCATGGAAAAACTCCTCAAGAAGAATTCACATGGTGTCATCGCTCAGATCCATTCCATCCAGATGCAACCATCAGCGGTCTCCACTACTCCTTTGGATCTACAACAAATTCTGGATCGATATACAGGTGTCTTTGATAAACCCATGGGATTGCCACCTTCCAGGCTAGAAGACCATCATATTCAACTCCTTCCTGGCAGCGTTCCTCCCAACATCAGGCCCTATCGCTACCCATTTCACCAAAAAATGGAGATTGAAATGCTCGTTCGGGACTTATTGAAGCAAGGTATTATTCGCCCAAGCACTAGTTCCTTTTCTTCTCCAGTTATTCTTGTCCACAAAAAAGATGGGTGATGGTGCCTCTGCATTGAATTCCGAGCACTTAATCACCTCACCATCAAGGATAAGTTTCCAATTCTTGTTGTTGATGAGCTTCTTGATGAGCTTCATGGGGCGCACTTTTTCTCCAAGTTGGATCTTCATTCTGGTTATCATCAAATTCGGGTTCATGAGGATGATATCCCTAAAATAGATTTTCGCACACATGATGGCCATTATGAGTTTTTGGTCATGCCCTTTGGCCTCATTAATGCTCCTTCCACATTCCAGGCCTTAATGAATAAAATATTTCGACCCTACTTGCAGAAATTCATTCTGGTATTCTTTGATGATATCCTCATCTACAGTAAAACATGGGATGAACATCTCCAGCATCTGGATCTTGTCATGCAACTTTTCTCTGACCATCATCTCCATGCCAAGCAATCGAAATGTGTTTTTGGATAGAAGGAATTTGAGTATCTCGGGCACATTATCTCAGCACAAGGGGTTCGCGTGGATCCTGCCAAAATCGATGCTTCGTGGTTTTTTGGGGTTGACGAGCTACTACCGCAAGTTTGTCAAGGATTATGGGAAGATTGCAGCTCCATTAACTGCTCTATTGAAAAAGTATGCCTTCACATGGACACCTGCTGCTCAGTGTGCATTTGACAAACTAAAACAAGCTATGTGTACTATACCTGTGCTAGCTATGCCCGATTTTTCCAAGCCCTTCACTATTGAGAGTGATGCTTGCGGCAATGGACTTGGTGCTGTTCTCCTTCAAGATGAACACCCCATTGTGTTCACCAGCAAAGCCCTTTCAGGTCAGAATTTAGCTGCATCTACCTATGAGAAGGAAATTATGGCTATTTTGCATGCAGTACAGAAGTGGCGCCCATACCTATTAGGGAATCATTTTTGCATCAAGACTAATCACCAGAGTCTGAAATATTTCTTGGACCAGCGTGTCTCCTCCCTGGCACAACAGAAATGGGTTATAAAACTCATGGGTTATGACTATGAGATCACTTACAAGAAGGGTAAAGACAATATTGTGGCAGATGCTCTTTCTCGCACATTTGATTCCCAAGGTTCTCTTTCAGCTATTTCTATGCATGTTCCAAATTGGTTGCAATCTGTTCAACAGGGTTATGTCAATGACTCCTCCTTATCTCAAATCATCCAATGCTTGACCAACAACCCTTCTGCTGTACCACATTACTCTTGGGATGGTGCTTCTCTGCGATACAAGGGTCGTCTGGTGCTTCCCCAGAGCACAGATCTTCCACAGGCTGGCTTCTATGAACTCCATGCTTCTCCATCGGCAGGGCACTCTGGGTTCCTCAAAACGTATGAACGAGCACGGCGTAACTTTTTTTGGCAGGGTATGAAAAGGACAATTCAACAGATGGTGGCCGAATGTGATACCTTCCAGCGTAATAAGGGTGAAACAACACCCCTTCCAGGATTGCTTGAACCCTTGCCCATACCTACACGGATTTGGACAGATATTTCTATGGATTTCATTGAAGGGCTCCCTAAATTTGGCGGGAAGACATTGATTCTCGTTGTGGTTGATCACCTCTCCAAATATAGTCATTTTCGTGCTCTCAACCATCCCTATATAGCCTCCTCCGTTGCTCAAATTTTTTTTGGACCAGATCTTTCGTCTTCATGGCATCCCTTCTTCCATTGTCTCGGATCGTGATGTGACTTTCACCAGTCATTTTTGGACAGAATTATTCCGCCACACTGGCACCAAACTGAAGATGAGTTCGGGGTATCACCCACAAATAGATGGTTAAACTGAAATTGTCAATAAATGCTTAGAAACTTATCTTCGTTGCTTCAACTTGGAAGAACAACATCAGTGGGAAAAATGGCTCCCTCTTGCTGAATGGTGGTACAATACCTCTTACCACACTGCCTCTAAAATGACCCCATATGAAGCAGTCTATGGTCTGGAATCTCCAACTCTTCTTCCATACACCCCCACCAGTTCACCAGTTCAGGAAGTTGACATGGTCCTTCGAAACCGCGATCAGATTCTTTGCATTTTGCGGGACAATCTTCACATGGCAAGAAATCGCATGAAGCAACAAGCTGATCGGCACCGTTCTGAGCGCACTTTTCAAGTCGGCGATATGGTTTTTCTTCGTCTCCAACCATACAAACAATCATTCTTGAAACTCAAATGGCGTCATAAGCTTGCTCCAAAGTTCTATGGGCCATATCGGATTCTTCAGAATATTGGGTCCGTTGCTTATAAATTGGAACTTCCTCCTTCCCACATTCATCCAGTCTTTCATGTCTCTTGTCTGAAGAAAGTTCTTGGCACCAACATCAGCGGACAAACGATTTTACCAGAACTGGATAATGAAGTATCCATCCTTTTGGATCCAGAGGCCATCCTCAATCGGTGCACGCGTCAACTTCAATCTCGCTCTATCACAGAGGTCTTAATTCAGTGGCATGGCATGCAACTAGAGGATGCTACATGGGAACCACTCCTTCCGATTCAACAACAATTTCCACATCTAAAGCTTTGAGGACAAAGCTTTTTTTAAGGGGGAGGGGATGTTAGGAACCCATGTCTTTACTTTGTTAGTATGTTGTTGTTGGACGCATATGCTTTGTAGGTTGTCCCATAGTATTTGTTGATCAATAGTTTGTTTTATTGTTGTTGGCGCATATGCTTTGTATGTCGCCCATAGTATTGTTGATCCATAGTTTGTAACGGCCCATGGTTTCGACCCATAGTATTGGCGCCTAGAATTAGTATATAAGTGTTTGTTGAGACCTATGAAGGCACCGTGAAGTTATTTGTATTGAGATTGCTCATAGTAGGTTGCCCCCTCGAAGTGGCCTGTGATCAATATAAAAGTGATTCTGAGTTCTGTCATTTCTGCTATTTCGCATATTTGTATTAATTAATTGTTGCAGGTGCCTCACATGTATCCGATTCAGAGATACAAGAAGTGTCGCATCGCCAACTGAGCATACCGTCCACAGTAGGATTAATGTAGTCTTCCTTGTTCGCAGCCATCTGGTATAGTCGGTCTAAATCTTGAGCTTGGGATTCCTCCTGAATCGGCTCACTGTATCTATCACCATCTTTATGATCCAATGGTGTGATGACCCTAAGATGCTTCCCTTCAAAGATCATCTTCTTTGTCTTCAAGTTTATGATAGCCAAGTTATCCATAGCCCAATCAATTCCCAATATTGCTGGAAAAGGTTGACTATCATCCACAATTTCAATAAACTCAAAGTCTGCATGACTCTGTACTCCGTCAATGTCAACTACTACATTATCTAAGAGGCCAAAAGGTATGACCTTCTCCTGATTAGCCATTCGTAACTGGATAGGTGACTAGAGAAACTTTGGTCGACCCATCTGCTGCCATGTCTGCTTCGTCAAGACATTCACTTCTGATCCCAGATCAAGGACGACTTCATCCATTTCAAAATATCCTATTTGCACAGTAAGCCTCATCTCTCAGCCTGTTCTTTTGTGCTTCCTTATATGATGTACAGCGCTATCTGGAGTCTATATTGCGATTTGAGGTTCATACTGGCTGATAAGCTTCTGGAGCTCTACTATGGCTTTTTCACTTTTTAGTAACTTCATGCAGCTTCGCAAGAACTACGCAACAGAAGTACAAACATCTGTTGCAGTACTTGTTTTCTCATATGGGGTCGGCATGTCTTCAACATGCGATATTTCACTGTGCAGCGGGATCCTTGATGACTTATCTACTTGTTCTCTAAAGGTATCCCGCACGTCAATGAAGATCTGCTTTTTCTTCTATAGGTTAAGAGGGGGTGCTTTTCCTAGAGCTTTCCTTATCCATACTGTTTCAAGGGGATCCTTCTTCGTATGTGTCTCCCCTGATGTTGAAGCTTCTGCTCCTCTGTCGCGACCTGTCTCAGTGCCACTGTGCTTGACCACATTAATGCTTGGATCCACTGGTCTATTATCTACTGCGATCCACTGGACGTTTGGATCTAGAGCCTATGTTCGTCTTCTCTTCTGCATTTCCACCTCTAATACTGGGAAATCTTCAATGAAATGCTCAAATGATTTACAGTAATTGCACGTAGTGCATGGGTTAACACAATGTATAGACACGTTCCCAAGTTGGCCATAGTTATAACAAATGACTTGGCTGCGGCCTCTTCCTTGTGCCAGACCAGCATTTCTTCCTCTGTCGCGGTATCCACCACCACGACCTCTGTATCCTCCTTGGTCATATTGTGCATTTTCTTGTTTTGGCTGGCTATCTTCTTGTATGCGGTACAATCCAGCGCCTCGCATTGAGTCCATATCTATTTTTCTTTCATTCATTAATTCATATGCGCGACAATGGGATTCATCATGTTCAACTGATTTATAGAAATTGCAGTATAAATTCTTAGGGGTTTTCACATATTTCTGTATTAGGTAACAGTCTTTAGGTCTGTGTCATGTGGTTCTACAAATTTCACACCATAAGGCCTGATTCTGATTTAATGGTTAGGCGCACCACTGTTAATATAGTCGCGGAATAGAGGGCAATGTTCATGGTCATGACCTTCTCCTTTACAACTTCTACACCAAACCTCCTGTCTAGGTTTGTATCTTTGTTCTTTACCATTTTTCATACTTTGTAGTTCAAGTGTGAGGGTGGTCAGTTGGTTCTGGATCTAAGACATCCCAAAACTAGTATCACCAATCGGTGGAGCTTCCAGCTTCATTGCAATTTCCAAGGCCTCTGCCTGGGATAGAACCTTCTGCTGCATCAATGATAATCTGATATGAGGTAACAGTGCAGCAATGAACCATTCTTTATGCTATTCTGGTGGTATAAAAAAACTTACTTGGTCTAGTAAGGTCTTAAATTTCTGATGAAATTCCCAGACCATTTCATTTGGTCTTTGCTTTATTTCCTTCAGCTCGGTTATACACTAAGACTCATACTTAGGTTTCTTGAACTCTGCCACCAGCGCGACTTTAATTTCTGCCAGGGTTCTCGGTTGTACGATAGAGTATTTCATAAACCAATGTAGCGTTCTATCCCTAAAAGTGGTGATGAGCTATGCTTGCTTCACGGCATCGTCCTGGATTTGTCTTACACTCCATACGGCATCACAAAGGAACCAATGTTGATCAGGGTCTTCTAAGCCAGTTCCTCTGAATATTGGCAGTTTCATGTCAGTGTTTGCCATTGTGCTACCAGGTGGTGGAGCATCTGGATTAGTGCGTGGCTGTTGTAATGGGATTTGCGCAGTAAATACAAATGGGACTATCAAGAGAGATGGACTAGGCTGATTCTTCTGCGAGGTGGGCTGCATAGCGGGTGGGTTTTGCGATAAGGGTGGTGCAGTTTGTGCAGCCAGTGGATTCTCAGGGGTAAATGGTTGTGTAACTTCTCTATCAAGATCGCAGGGGATTTCAGTATCTAAATGAAGTTTAGGGCCTTCCGTATCTTTATTAATTTTATATCTCTTACCACTTCTAAGAGTATGTGTCTCTTCGTCAGAATCAATATATGTACTGTTTATCATGACAAACTTGAAGCATACTACTGCATTCTTAGAACACCTTTCTCAGCTAACAGCATCTTAATGTATAGACTGAGGTTGTTCAGAAACTTACCGTGGAATCCTCCGAAAAAATTTGTTTCTGCTTGGCTGTAGGATTTGAGTGTGTCTATAGAAAATTATGTTACAAATCCCTCTAGCATATGATCGACCCAATAATCAACTACGTGTGACAATGGGCTGTCTAACGCTTTAAGCTGCGCTGTGAGCTCGGGAGTCCACTCCGTAGGAACTCCTCCTTTGAAACAGTTTTTCTTCTCTGCGAGCCGCGAGATCCATGCATGCAACTCATTTCGAAACGATGCCCAAAAGATCTCGTGAATGTCATACAACAGATATCTATTCAACCACTGTGTGTCACTTATACGTAGATGTCTATTTTCTTGTCTGTTAAAATTGCTTATGGTCTTATCCCACCGAGCTTGGATTTCTATCTTTTCAGGGTGCCAATAGTCAGATCCTTTAGGGAACTGATATTCTTCTTCACACATCGTGATTGCAACTCAATGAAACCATTTCAACTCATAATGGATTCTAGCGCGGCAACAAAACCGTTTGTTGGCTTACTGACCCATAGGTTTTTAAATAGACCTAGGTTCTTTGCGATTCTCCCTTTGACCAACAAAACCCCTTTGCACCAGCCCTTTCGGCAACAACCTATGAGTAGGTTGAGGTCTCACCTGAGGTGTATCTCTATGGGGTACTTCGGAATCAGGTTTCCATAGTAAATGATGAGTTGTTTATCTGAACAGGATGTGCAACGCAAGATAGAAGGATGGAGTTGCGGCAAAGTGATGCCGTACGCAGCAGGAACTATGCTGTGAACAGTACCACACGGTGTAGGAAACCTTGCAGGTCGCACCAAGGGTTTCTTACTGCTGCGAATCTTCTACTGGAACTGCGAATCACCCACAATTATCCTCTAATTGGAAAATATTGGAAACGTTAAGGCACTAAAATGAATATCACTCATCCATTCATTTAGGCACTTACTGGCTATATTTCTTGCATTCATCAAGAACTTGAATTATTACAACATGAACTGGAATGATAAACATGATTAACTGTGCTGCATTCCTTCACTGTGTTTTAAGAAAGTAATTATACTTAAATGACTAATTCACGACCTTAACATAGAATTGAAATGTTCACCATTCATCTGCTTCCGCGGAACCTAGCATATCATTACAAAACTTCTCTTATTGGTAAATGCATATCAAAGTTCTCATATTACAACATCCAAGGAAACATTCAAGCATTTATTCTACAGATAATACAGACAGTCATTCATTCATAAACATTATCACATAACATAGGATTTAACGTGGTTCACTTCCCCGGATGGAAAGCTACGTCCACAAGAACGGTTGGTAATGTATTTCTCTCAAAAGGGATGGGGCAACCGTTCTTAGTCCGTGCACTCAGCTACAAACTCTTCTTTCTCTCGGCTAGGTCTCTACGCACATAGTTGCAGGGCCTTTACAATATTCTCAACTCAAAGAGATTTTACAATACAAAAAGGTTGTCTCCTTAAGTTCTTAGCAACAACAAAAGACTAACAATAATCTAAAAGGAGAATAACTCTGAGAACCTCCATCCCATACAAAAATATCTTCTTAAATAGATCATGCCCGAAGGTCATGTTTGTACAATACCGAAGACCTAAAACCCAAAACCCTAAGGGTTCCCAAAAGTGCGTCGATTTTCCAAACCGGTTTGCTAGCTCCTAGTAGCGTCTTCTTGATCATGGCAGATCTCCACGTCCTCATTCTGTCGCTATCGGCCTTCCTGTCGCACGCGTGCCTATAGGATGCTTCTACCGAACCGTTTCTCTCTAACGGTTTTACCTTCTACGTGTTCCAAATGTCGCTTTCCTTAACAACCCACGAGTGGTCGCCTTCCTGTTTTGCCTACGTCTTACGCTCGGCAATCCTGCAGTATCTTTCCAAAAATGGTTGCTTCTGGTCAAGCCAGTAACTACACTTGATAGTTTACATCACACCACTTTTCTAGCTCCACGTGGCCTCCTAACTCTGCAGCACTGCTTTTGCGCAGTACTGGTCTTCGCATCACGGCCAAAACTTCGACGCTGCGCGCAACTCCGCAGTCTCGTCAAAAGTTGGATGCTGCACACAACTTCACAGCATCCTCAATATTTAGCCAAAATTGTTTTTCTGAGCTGTGCTCAACTCAACTTTCCCTGCTTTCCTCAAAAAGGTGCTTCCCAAAACTTTAACTCAACCTGGGCCCAACACTTAGTTTTTGTATCAATCATCAAGAAGGCACCTTTTAAATGTCCCGATGAGAACATCTATCTCGAAACTAAGGAAAAGGAAAGAATAACCTACAGCTGATGAAATTAATTAGTCTAGAGAGTTATGAGAACAGGAGGATGATCTCTATAGGAACTCTACAAACCTAAGAGCATAATTGAAGAATTGTCTGAAGCATTTTTTGGCACAATAATTTGTGAATGCATTGGAGAACTGTTCAAAGAAAGAGTTGAAGGATTTGAAGCTATTTGGGAATGTTCTAGTCATGCCATAAACAGTGAAGAATTAGCATGTGGATATACAGAAGTATTGACAATAGGTTGCTTGACTTCAAGCTTGCTCAAGGAAAATCTACATCAGAATGAACTCAGAGCAACCAACAGGAGGATTGGCTAGGTGACATGATTCCAAATAAGACCCATGTGTCTGATTTCCATTTGTGCATATATAATTATAAACAACAACTCAACTTATAGGCTTAGGCCAAGCCTGTAGATAGACGTTATTAAATTGTCTTAAGTATGAAAATAAATTTTAACATAATAATGACAATTACAATTACAAGAACTTTAGGAGTTAGATACAAGTTATGTTTCCAAGTATATCTTGGATGCCTCCAAGCATTAGAGGTGAGAGAGAGAGAGAGGCTAGAAAAATGATGGTTAGGAGGATGGAATCTTTATGGGTTCTACTTTCTTAGAAGGAGAATATAAAATACATATATGTGTGTGAAAAATCAAGAATCATGTTGGATTTGCACAAATCTGCTAATAAAAAAAATAAGCATAATAAGCATAATAGATTTCTAAATTGATTACAGAGTTATAATGAACATTTCTACAGCATAATAAGCATATTTGTGTGTGAACATTTCTATAGCATAATAAGCATAATAGATTTAAAAGTGATTAAAAAAGTTACAATGAGCCTTGATCTTTGATGTCAAAATAAAGGTGAATAATGATACAGGAGGTTAAAGGACATTTCAGAGGACACAAAAATGGTCAAAATAGGGGTTAAAACATAGACAATTCAAGCACCAAGCATCTACCCTAGAAGGAAGTTTGTTGCATGTCCCTATGCAACTTATTCCCCACGTAGTAAACTCTGATGTAGCTTGGTCCAACTGTAAGATTAGTGACTTACTTCATTTCTTTCCCGAAAGCCTAAATGATGATCCACTTCCATCCATGAAGAGTTCTCTGCAAAATCATACCATTTCACAGTAACACTGTACTCATTTTTGTTGCACCAAAGCAAAAGAAAATGGAACCTTAACCCAAGCCATTGAGTACCATTTCTTCATAGAGAATTCACATAAAAACTTTTCCTTGAAAAGGCAAGCTGGAAAAAGGGGTATGCCATGGGGTCCCATTGTTTGAGTATTGGAGGAAGCAAATTCCAATGGGTCTCTGAGGCCCGCAAAGAGGCCAAAGCCCCACAAGATCTAAGTTCTTCAAAAATATATAATGTTGATCTCTGATTAATTCTAAATTGTTCCACCCTCATAGGATCCCTGAGGAATTCACTATGACTAGAAAAGGCTATTTCAGGATTTGGATGCTCTCCTCTGATGTGAAGTTCAGACTGGAATTCCAACTTATAAAAGAATTTCATCCCTATTTCCCACTTAATTTGATTATGAATAAAAGATGAAAAGGATCGTAACTGAATATCTCCTACTACAGGATTGGGATTCCATTCCAATTCATGTTCTAGAAATAATTTAAACTGATAAAGTTCACACAACAAATCCCTTTCCCTTGTAGATGATTCATTATAAATATTCACAAAGTCGACAACATTTCCTATCATGAAATTTTTGTTATTATTCAATCTCATCATCTGAAGGCCTACCCATTGTTCATGCAGGTACATTGAATAAATTCTAGCAAGACTTCTAGAAGAAATAGCTTGCTCAGCAAATTGAAACATTTGCCTCTTTTTTCTTCTTTAATCATTAATTGCTGCTGTAAAGACTGTATCTTCAACTTCCACTTTTTTTCTTGAACTAAGTAAGAATAAAACCAAGTTTCCTGCATACGTTGTACTTCAAATTTATATCGTTGTTGATAAATAAGGCCTGATAAATAAGGCCCAAGTCATATAATTCATCATTTCTTCCAGTCCATTTAACAGTATTTACTTCAGCTAATGCTAAATCCACGGTATTAGTCCAGACATCATCAAGAATTTGATTAAAAAACTCATAGAGAACTTTTGTGACTTTTTCTTTATCTTCAGAACTTTTAGAGGAAGAAGAAAGAATTTTTTCTGCAGCTACTGTAGCCAATAATTCCAAACTTGTCTTATCCTCACTCAGTGGCATTGATTCCTTTAGTACTGATTTATCTCTAAGCAATTTATTTTGTTTCCTCAACCTTTTGTTTTGCAAACTCCATCGGTGATCTTGACTTCTCAAAATTTTCAGTCTTTTCTTAAGAACATCATTTGTTCTCTGTAATTGTCTACTCCTCTATTTTAACTTTTTATTTTCATTTTTGACATATCTATCCAAACTTGAAATTCACGAACTTGCTTCTTAAGTTTCTTAATCCTCTTCTATAACTTATATGAAATTAAACCAGGAGAATCAGGCCTTACCACTTGATTAGATTCGTCTTCTTCCCTCTGAGCTTGGTCTTGAAACTGAGTAGCTTCCAATTCTGGTTGGGGTGTTGACTCTAAATTCTGTCTCTGTGTATAATGGTTTCTTGGAAGTTTGGGTATTGTCGATAACATATCTTCAGATATTCTAACTTTTTTCAATACCTTCTTCAGAAATTCCAACTAACCTTGCAAATATTCTTCTCACCATAACTGAAATTTTATTAACCTCTTCATCATCTCTATGCCTCTTTGGAGATGGTTGGGATTGAATTGGTTCAGATAATGTTGGTGCTGGATCAAATTCTATCTGAACTGCTGGAAGGGGTGATACAGAATCTTGAGGATCATCATTAACCTACTCTCGAAACCCTTTTTCCACTAAAAATTGTTCCCACGTTAGGTTTCTCTTTTGTAATTCCTCCACGATCAACAACTTAATTAATCCATGATGATACAAGCTATTATTGAGTCATTGATCATGCCGCTTTTGGGAAGCTAAAGCCATTTTAGACAGGCTCTTCCACAAAAAGTATGGAATGTTCATCAATGCTTCTCCTTTAATGTGAAGGAGAAGCGGAATATGGTAAAGAAAGACAAGGCTATGTCGTCCTTCATAAGTCAAATATTTATGCAAAAGGAAAATGACATTACCCCATTCAATAGTGAAATAGTTTCATTTAGCTCCCTTCTTCCAATAAATACTAGAATTAGCCAATTTCACAAACTGTATCCAAGAGTCATGGTTTTTCAAATGACCAACTTTAAACCATCCTTCCCATGTTTGTGGGAAGCCTGCAGTGAAAGCAATGGACGTTTCTGAAACTGGAAGCAGAAACCCCCGAATGTTAGAACAAGCTCCATCGAAATTGAGAGCAAATTCCTTGGTCACATCTTTGTTGTGCCCTCTGAATTTACTAAAAAACGCATACAATCCAATTTGTTGAAAAATCCTCTTACTAGAGAGATCTTCATCCAACAGTTCAATGGAATATGGCTCCTCCCTACATGCAAAAACTATTCCAACTGAAACTTTCTCTACTGAAAGAAAGTTAGGTGATAAAATCGGTATCCTTTAACCCAAATTGGTATTTTCGTGCAGACTTATGCATAATAAAGAAAGCCAACTTTCAAATCGGGTATAAATATAATTTTTCAGACATGGGACAAAATGATAGAGCTAATTACGACAATTAATGGGGTCAAATCATCATATACCCATTCGTCCAAAAAGAAATGAGTTAACGGTCATTCCATTTATGGAAATTTTTTGAACAAAAAGACTTGGTCTGACATGTCACGATATATAATAAGCCATGAAATGACCTTCAAAAGCTAATTGAAATGTATACAAATCATTCTTATATGCTAGAATTTATACACATTATTAGGAAAAATATATTGAATTTAACCCTACCACAACAATACTTGTCCAGATTCGGAGAAGACTTTGAATAGCATACCACATAGGCAGGGGATAAAACCGAGATCCAATCCTTCCAATCATGAAAATACATATCCTCCATGGATTTTAAAGATATAACTTTGTTGGAAGAAATCATTATATATGCAACTGGAAAAGAAAAATTCCAAATAGAATTGAAAGTTTGCTTGTACTGGGAGGTATGAATCCAAGATAGTATCAAGGTTCTGTTAATTTTCAGGATTCCCTTCCTTATACATGATACATTCCATTTTACCAACAATCTGTTCATCTTCAGGATTTTACTGAAATTTTAAAAAACATAGAAACTGGAGATTCTATAGGCTTGAGCCAAGCCTATAATTGTCTGCTAAAACATGTTGAACTACAAATTCTTCAACCAAACCATTCGTGATGCAATCCAAACCATGTGAATTAAGGTGTTGGAGAAGAACATGGACGAGTAGACATTCCTCTATTAATTCCAATCAGTTTCAAGGCATCGAAGTACAATCTAACAAGATAAATGAATCAATTTTGTTGATGTCGAATACCCAAAAGATCAAATTGCTTATGGATCCATTTTGGAATGGTACTTATAAATTAATAGTGGTTTCTTATGGAAAACCACTAGAGATTTCTTATAGACCTTATGAGTGGGTATTGTGACTAGTATGACCTTGGAAACATATTAATTACAAAGAATCCATAACAATACTAGCTATCTTAAACCATTATATTCTTTTGTCGAAAAATATAGCAACGCTTACATAGTGTCGTCAAAAACCAATTATAATGATAATTGGTGACAAACATTTTCTACACTCACCAAAAGTAAAATAAACAAGTACTAGTGAGGGATACTAAAATATTGTCACTAGAAGTGTCACCAAAGAGAGAATCAGTAATGGGCCTTTAACAATTCTCACTAAAAGTGTCACTAGAAAGGGATTTGGTGACGAACCTTAAAGGACAATCTCAAAAGGCACCTATAACAATTATGTTTTAAGGACCGTCATCATATGTGACATTCATGACAACCCTTAAAGGTTTGTCACATGTAGGACCCTTACCAATGACCTTTTTTCTTTTAGTGATATATTTAAATACTTCTTGAAATGCAAAGTAAAAAAATCAAAATCCATGAGAGAAATGATCTCATTTTGAATAGGAAAAGAGAGGAGAGTAAAACAATTATGAGAACACTAGTAAGTATGTTAGTGCATAAAGTTGAGTGTCCTAAAAGTGGGATTGGTATCTACTATTTCCTTTGGTATGTTGTTCTCATTGTTACAATTGATGTGAAATGTTTCAATGTCTAGTGCAAAACATAGTTGGTCTTGAAGATTTTGTGAAGATCGTTTATTTGTGATAGTTTTCTAGATACTAGGTAGGATTATGCTTTGTGTAATGCAAATAGTGTGTTGCAAAGGAAAGAGTTAACAAAATACTCTAGTCTTTTGGCTGGTTCCAAGAATGTTGTACAGTCATGTAGTCAATCAGTGGTTGTAGTGGTTGTTATAGAAATGCTTATGTATGCTAGAATAGTCAACATAGATAAAGTATACACAAATTTGGTTCATGTAACTGAGGACTTGAACAGTGGATTGATAAATTTATGCTAAGATATTTGTATGAAACAATTGGAATTATTAGATGTATTGAACATTATTTTGATATGAAACATTGAGGGTAGTTGTCGTATTAAAACCAGAAACATTGATATGATTAATTTCCAATGTAGTGTGTTTTCCACTTGGAAATACAAAATAATTTGCTTTTCGATATATTGTTCTTAGTCTCAATCTTGTTTTCTCAATGAGTAGATATTTGGTTCTGGAAGCCTTCAATTTCATAGCGATAGGTGAAAAAATTGTATTATGATTTGCATGTATTCACTTTTGCTTAGTATCTTGACCTCAAGTGTGTCCATGGTCTTTACAAGCCTATCTATCCAAGGTCCATAAACCATATAGCAGATATGTTTTCCAAATTTACTTGTTTTCCCCCTCAGTCTTCCCGACTGGAATTAGACAGATGGATTCATGTTGGTTGTGGTATATGGTTTTGATCAATTGATCCCAGTGCTACACATTTTTAAGTACTTTGTAGTAATGGTAGGAAAATGCAAGAACAAATGATATGGATCTTAGAATGAAACAATTTTGTGTGTTTTATCGGTGTGTGCTCCATGATTATTTTACTTGGACGATGTTTGGGTCTTATTTCATTAAGCCTATTTGTAAATATCCATAGGAATAGATGCATTCCCACGATGCTTAGTTATTTTATCAATCTTATCAGAAAATGCTTTGATGGCCATTCAAGTAAATTTGCAACTCTATTATTTGTGGTATGTTGAAAGAAAGGATAAATGTGAACAATGAAACAAATGGCCTAGCCAAATACCTTTATTGATGTATGGGTGTCGAAATTTTTGAAACAATTTTATTTCTCAGCCAATTTAGTGGCATGATCTCCTTCTTACAAGAACATTAGCTTTTCCACGTCTGTTGTGCACACTCCTATGTATTTTCCAAAGCCATTTTCTTCTTGCAAAGTTCCTAGCATTGTGTGAGGCCATTGTTGTATTTGTTCATTTGCTACTCATAAATTTAAAAAAAAATATTGACATAATAAAATGCATATATTAATATTCTTCCTGAAATGCAAAGTAAAAAAATCAAAATCCGTTAGAGAAATGATTGCATTTTGAATAGGCAAAGAGAGGAGAGTAAAAAATGTATGAGAACACTAGTAAGTATGTTAGTGTAGAAATTTGAGTGTCTTAAAAGTGCGATTGGTGTCTACTATTTCCTTTGGTATGTTGTTCTCATTGTTACTGTAATTTACTGACTAGGATTAGTGATACAAAAACTTATTTCCTCAAAGAATTAATTAAAAACAATGGTTTTAGGGATCTAGTTTGACTATGGGTGGACAAGATCAAAGGTTATGGAGGGAAGGAAGGCTCTTATATCTCTTTATACCTCTTCACAAATTACTGAGACCATTTATGTTTCAAAATCATCCAGACTAAAATTTACTCCAACACTCCTAGGAACCTCAGCATATGCAGACTAGTATGGATCTAAAATTTGAATGGAAGCTATGGATGGGTGTTTTTGACTTAGAGAGGAAAAATAAAATTAAATATAAGTCAATAAAAATTCATAGGTCACTCCAGCAATTTTGGGAAGTTCTGAGAAATATTGACAAAGATACACGCAAAATTGCATTTCAGGATTGCACAACTAGTAAAATTCAGGAGCTCCCAAACATGTAGAGAAGGCTCACAAATTATTCAAATCAGACATGGATTGGTTCATATAACATGTTAATTAACATCAATAACTAAAATAAACTCATTTGGACCTCTACTCATTCATTTATTCAACATAGTCTAAAAACTAGTCAGTTTCTATGCAAATCTAGATAGGGTGGATAAATATGAGAATAATTCAGAATTATGTAATTTTAATTAACATGAATGATATCATAGGTTTAAATTCACTTTCATTACATCATATATGGGCCAATAGTGTCAGAGATATGGATATAGCTAAACTAGCTTACCTATCTATGCAAAACAATAATATAACAACAATAAGTAAAAAAAAGAGAATGAGAGAAAAGAGTACACCAGATATACGTGGTTCACCCAATTGGGATACGTCTGTACAAGGGAAGGTAGTCTTCTATTATCTCCAGAATATCTCCCTCAAGCTTACAAGAGAGCAATTCCAATAACCCCAATACAATATAACAGTACTTGTGTGAATAAGTAAAGATCATGATATGATCCAAAATGGATGAATGATGTGACTCCCTTGACTCTATTATATACTAAGAGATGAGGAGGAATTACTCTCACATATTACATGTGGGATAAAATAATTCTTCATAATAACAGATCTCTTTATATAATAATGAATATCAAGAGTATATTTTACCATAATGAATATGGGATATAATGTATTACTCTTCTACATAATATTGTGGATATCTTCCGACATAATACAAAGACATTATTACCTTCGAAGGAATATAAAATATTCCAACACTCAACCTTAATAATGGCTGGGAGAAAAGCCCATTAACAAAGGAAGGAAGGAGTCATTACTACTCCCCCTTGATGACAACTTCCAAAAGATACATAGGTTGCAAAATGGAATTTGATGAAGAACAACTGCTTCTCACTGAACCATGAAATTGCACACGAACTGGGTTGTCTGATGAAATACCCAATAGTAAAATGCCGAGAACATGTGACGCAATCCAACAACAAGGTGCCCAGATCACCACAAGAATCATCACAACCATAACTGATAGCTGAAGAAATATGATATAACATCCACACCAATGTATAGATACCTTCTGACGGCTGAGACAATAGAACATGTGGCTAAGAACACCACAATAGTGTAAAAAATACCCAGATGGCCAATATACATGCGGATAGCAGACATTCTTCCAATCAAGGTGCAATATAAATAGTTTTAGAAGACCTCAAACATTGAAGAAAAAATACCCCAATGGTCTATACATCAAAAATGATATCATACAGATGAACATCATGACTTTAACTGTAGAAGATGGTGCTTCATTAGTTATGGATTAAGATGGAAATGTAAACAGAGAACTTATCTGCACAAGAACTTCCAAGATTAATACATACAAAGATCATAAGACAAAATTGCTCATACATAAATGAAAATGCTCATACACCAAAGGTTAGCAAACATCATAAAAAAAGGATGGCAATATAATATGAGCAAATAAAATATTAACGTGCTCATTAAGGAAAATGAAGTTACTTTTACTGTTATGTGGAATTCTGCCCTACGGATAAGTCAAAATTCCCTTAGGCTAAAGTAGACTTTAACTAACTCTAGGCTAAGAACAGACAAAACAAATGCAACCTTGAATCCCTAGATCTAACAAACATCTCAGGATTAAAATGCTGAAGAGAATAGAAGGAGTTTAACTGACCTTATGTCCAAACGCTTGTCTTTGATATTTGCTCCAAGCTCCAAATCCTCACAAGTAAACCTGTTAACAATGGAACCAAAACACAAGCATGTACTATTCTCTAGCAATCTGAAAACATGAGTTAGGATCTAAATCTATGAAAGATACAAATCATATCATTAAAACAAGATTAACACAAATGATTTGGGAAAACAAGACAAGTTATTCCATTACAACTTGAAGATTACTTACAAAGGGTGCTTGATGCCCAAGCCAATCCTCCAACTCCAAGTGTCTTCTCCTCTAGCTATCTCCACAATGCTGCAAGACCATAAGTTTGGTGCTCTCAAGAGTCCTCCTCCTTTTCCAATGGCATGCCTCTCTTTTATAGTGAATGGTGAGGTTAACCAACAAGAGAGATGAGTGGATCTAAGGAGGGATAAGTGGATCAGGGTTTCTAATCGAAGGAGATGAGTTGAGATCGAATCAAGGAACCCAATCTTCCATTATCTTCGAAAATCCAAGATCCCACAAGCCAAGGGCAAAAAACTATTAAAAGGGTGCCGCGTTTTGCAAAGTCTGCAGAACGCGGCACTGCTGCGCTTTGAGGAAAAAGTAGCACGCGGTAGTGTCTAGTGCCGCGTTTTGGGAACATAGCAAGGCGCGGTAGTGTGTAAAAATAAAGTCCAAGGTGGGTCAAAACTTGCCAGGGTGGATTTACCTTCAAGGTTGACTCATCATCTGTCTCTTCTGGATGGTTCAAAACAGTAGGGAAAGTGTCGTCAACTTGTTTTGTGATGGGGATGCGACACCGTGAAATATAGAGGTATAACAGATGCCCCCTAAAGTGTGAGGTCAGAAGGGACTGATGGCCGAAAGACTTTACGAATAAAATGTGCAGAGATAGCATCGAGGAGAGCGACACGGAGCTGAAATAGAAACAAAGTGTTAGATATACCACCGAGGCGGGCATTCCCATGCTCGGAAACAAATGACTCAAAGCATGGCTGCCGACCAATACATTGCAGATCCATGAGTACTGAGATAATGTAAACTGTGGACAGATCATGGCTACTATGAACAATCGTAGATCCATGAGACAGTAACGACACAGCCACGACCAATACAATAAGTGGATCTGTGTGACAATACAAAAGACATCTCCATCGCAGCCTGGACGCAGTCAAGATATAGTGATGCACCCAGGGTCTTCTACCCGATCGCATAAAGATACGAATCTAACCATGTGATTACAAGGTGTTGGAGTCGAACATGGAAGAAACCATTTGATTACCGGTCAATGATGTGGACCGTTAACAAATGCGAGGGAGATCACCAATAATGATGATGATTCCCAAGGTATCAATAGTACATCTCAACGAAATGCGAATGAATGAGTTGATGTCGAGCATCCGAGAGATTGCTTGATCAGAGGTCAATGAGGTGAACCTACTGTCAAACACGAGGAAACCTGCCATTGAGGTATGCAGGTACCAAGGTACTAATGGTTGATTTCTAAGTCTAATTCCTGGATAGTGATTTGGTGTCGACAGGAATAGACTCGTCGAAGGTGGGCCATGATGATTCCCACATCATCGACACGAAATCGGCACATATGATAGGATGATGAAGTAATGAAATATGTACTGACACAACGGAGGCCTGACACAATGAATGACTCGATACAATGCAACCCTTTGAACATATAACAGCATGTAACAAGACTTGGCAGCAGGGATTATTGATGAATAGAGGATAGACACCGGATGAGAGGACTCGTGGCCAGGGAGACGACCCATGATGATGACTGTAACTCAATGAAAGACGGGTACCCAAATATGATGGACACATGCCATGTTCAAAGGTAACGACTGACAAGCTGCCATAGATAAACCTGACTTGTTCCCCCATATTTCCTCGACATGATGGACGAGTACCTCTTTCTTGTTTTACGAGCTTGAAGAGGATAACAGATGCTCGGTGTAGCTCATCTTGTGGATGAGTCCAATCTCACATGTTTTACGAACCTGAGAAAGGAGGGGTTCGTCCCAAAGTGGGTCCTTCGATGTTAATGTTTTAACGAGTCCAAGGAAGGAAAACTCGGTAGTTTTTCATATTTAGAGAGCCTGAAAAACTTAAAGGAAGCTCCATAATGTACTTTTTCGTAAAATTTAGTCTCTCGATCCCGAAAAAGTGTAAAACGATTCCCGAGATAACTCTCCCAGCCGAGATTGACTGAGGTATACCTTTCTCGTAGATAGTCTAGACGGGCCGAAAAAGGGGTAACCTATCACCGAATAGACGACCTTTCAAATACTTTTACAAGTGTGAAAGAGTCAAGATCACTTGGCAATCTTTTCAATTTTAAGGAGTCTGAAAAGAGCTTAACTATGGATTCCTGTGGTCTTTTTCGTAAATTTTAAATTATTCTGGTCCGAAAAAAGAATAAAATACAACCAGGATAATACTTTCCTCATCGTTTAACGAGCATGAGTAAAGCTGACCGTACTCGACACCGTTTACTTGCGTTTGACAAGCACGACACAGGTGTGAAAGCGCTTGGAATCTTTTTCAAGTTTTAAATCCAGAGCACGAAAAAGATAAAGTGGGCTCAATATGAAGGTCAAACTACGAACAAATACCAGTATGAATGCATCCCATTTCTACCGCAGACCCTGTCAATGAATGCTCAAAAATCGGGCATTAGTAATATGAATAAGGGTTTATTAATTTGAAATAGTAATTAATTAATTAAAAAATATGAAAAAATGCTATATAAGGCATGGTAAAAATAGAAATTATCATTCATTTGTGATTTTTACCCAAAGGAGTCATTTTTACCCATTTTGGAGCAAAATTTCAAGGATCGATACCGAGAGTTCTGGGACACCATTTCGACCGTCGTCTGCGCCAGGTAAGAGTGCTTGAGCCCCTCTTTCATTTCATGCAAGAAATTTTTGTTTTCACCAGGGGAAAATTAATTTTTTGGGAAGCCCTTTTGGGCAAAAATCGCCTGCCGTACTGCCGCGCGGGTCCCCTATCGAAAAACGCGGCACTGTTGAACAGTGCCGCGCTGTAACCTCAAAATGAGGCGCGGCACTGTGGACTGCCACGCGGCAGGGTGCCCTCCAGGCGCGGTACGTGCGAAAATTAAGTTTAAAAAATCAAATTTTCCTCAAATTTTTGCTGAAAGTAAGTTGTTAAATAGTTACTAATTACTTTGTTTGCCCTTTTGCAGGGATTTGCAACTTATTTGAAGCAAAATGGTGAGTTGGAAAGAGAGGGAGCACGAAACGGACGATTTTAGGGCCGAAAATGACTTACCAACCGTGACCGCATTGCGAGAATGTGGTTTGCTAAAGTTTTTTAAGACTAAAGGGATCCGCCAACAACCTAAGCTCCTTACTCACCTTGTTCAATTGTGGGACCCTGATATCGAAGCTTTCCGGGTGGGAGAGCATGTGCTTGAAATCCAACTTGAAGACATATACTTTCTCACGGGCCTCTCGAAAAGAGGGGCCCGGCCGAATCTTACCGGGTACAGTGCTTCAGACTCAAGCACGGATGATTTGATTGCTCGATATTGTCAGGCGGGTTCGAGTAAGAAGAGTGGGAAAGTGGCCATAAAAGAGGTCACAAATCTTCCTTTCAAAACTTTGCTATTCACTATTACACGTGCAGCAGGAAGCGTGAGCCCACATCAGGCAACCCGCACACAGGTAAATCTCGCATTAGAGTGCATGGGAGGAACAGTTTTCAACTGGTGTGATGCAGTGTTGTCCAACATGAAGGAACAGGTGCACAAATGTAGAACTGGGAAAAATACCCAGTTTGGCTATGGGAGTATCTTGGTCACTTTCTTCCTGGCAAGGGTGCCATTACTGCGGCCACAGATATCTATGCATCCTCGTCCACCTACTGAGCCATGGATGGCTCGATGGAGCGACTACGCCGGGCGCCTTGGAGGACCTCAGCGGCTAGCCTTTGGAGAGGACTTTTTCTCTTGGCTAGAGGAGCAGATAGTCATGATCGACGACTATCCCTATTCAGGGGTAGATTTCCGTGAGGATATTGACTTGGCTTTGTCAGAAGATGATGACTGGGACAACTCTGGTATGACCTTCATGGATATGTATTTTTTCTTTTTGAATATTCAATTTTTAATACTTTTTTAGAATGTGTAAAAGACTTCTAATGTATATTCGCATGCATGTTGCAGATCGTGGACCACAGAGGCCAGCTGGATATTCTCCACTGCGTCGTGGCGGTGTAGACCGTCAAGCTGATCCTGTCGAAGAGGAAGATGAAGATGAGGCAGGAGGTGTCCGGGACATTGAGAGGAACCTGCAGGGATTGACTCATGGTATCCCTGCTATGCGGATGGATGATGTCCCCTACCACCTCCAGAGGCATACCGTGGGTGTACCTGGACGTATTAGTCGACTTCTTCGCAAGGTGGTTCGAGCTGTGATGTGTTACCACCATCAGCAGGAGGAGTCCGATGAGGGACATGATAGGTCTCCTAGATCTCCATAGATGGTCTTTTGATCTTTTTGCGGCATGTACACGATATGTAGGCTTTGAGGGCCAATTTTTGTATATGGGATTTAATCCCCAATTTTGTCTTTGACACAAACTTTATGTATTTTGGAAAAAACACTTTTATATACAGTGATATGGACCTATTTATGATCTAAATATTTTCAATGACTTGTGCATTTTATTTTTTATGATGTGTTTATGTATGAGCAAGATGCCAATCCAAAATGTAATTAGCCAATGAATCGGCAATACAATTGAATTCTCTCGGTATGTGTTGATATGTGATAAAATCAAATGACCGTTCCAAGAGGCGTACTCTTCGGAATAAACGAAGTAATGTAGGATCGCGAACTGTGTAAACACGGTTTAGATGTGAAACCACGAGTTGGGAGTCTAAAAAGACCGATAAGGAGTCAATCCCGAGTGAGGCAACCTCTGTTAAGAGACCAATGACTGCATGGTACTCTGCGATATTGTTGGTTGCGGGGCCTAAACAAATGGCTCCTGAAGAAAACAACTCGCCAGTGGGGGAATAGATCACCCATGCTGCGGAAGCGAGATTCCGGGTATGTTGGCTTGCACCGTCAGCGAATCCAAAGTAGGTAGACATCTGCGCATAAAGGCACGGGTCAAAGTAAGAGTAGATACATAAGATCCACGCGCACACTAAAAAAAAAAAAAATAAAAAAAATAAAGCAAAAAGCAAACTAAGTACATTATGTACAAGAAGTAACCCGCGTGGGGTAACCTCACACGTAGAAACGCTTGAGGTATAGCCCGTTGCGGGGCCGTGCCAATGGCGTACCATCACAGTCGACTAGTTCATAGGCTCCTTTTTCTAAGATACGTTTTATGATGAAGGGGCCGTACCACATAGATTCAAGCTTACCTTTTCCAAGTTTATCATGCATCTGATCATATGTAAGTACGAGGTCACCCTCATTGAAGATCCGAGGTTGAACGGATTTGTCGTATTGAGCTTTGACACGTTTTTTGTGAGCTTCATTAGCCAAAGCGGCGTCGCGGCGGGTTTCATCTAGCTTGGCTAGGTATAGAAACCGTTCTTCTTCGGAAGTAGTGTGTGGAAGTAGCTCTATGGCTATCTTGAGTGATGGAATTTCACATTCAATCGGGAGAATGGCTTCCAGGCCGTATACCAATTGAAATGGTGTGAACCCAGTAGCATTTTTCACTGAGGTTCGGTATGCCCATAGTGCTGAGAACAGAGCTGAGTGCCAATTGGATTTTTGGGTACCCACAATGCGCTGAATCATTCGTTTCAGGACCTTATTGATGGCTTCAACTTGGCCATTAGCTTGTGGGTAATACGGGGTTGAGTTTTCGTGGCGAAAACCCAGTTTGGCACTTAGTTCTTCGATCATATGATTCCTAAAATGGGAACCATGATCGGTCACAATAGACTGTGGGACACCGAATCTAGCTATGATATGATTGAATATGAACTGCGCTGCTGTTTTTCCGTCTTCAGCATACGTAGGCATCGCTTCAGCCCATTTTGTAAAATAGTCCACAGCTACTATGACATAGCTATGCCCCCCGGCTGAAGTGGGCTTACAGTGCATAAAATCAATGCCCCATTTGGAGAAGGGGCCGACGGCAATGACAGGATGGAGTGGAGCAGGATGCGAGCGTGCTTTGCTATGAAAGAATTGACATGGCGGACACTTCTTGACTGTTTCAATGCAGTCTTTGAAAATCGAGGGCCAGAAGTACCCTGCTCGCAGTATTTTCTGGGCCGTAGCCATCCCAGAGAGATGACCACCACATGCTCCAGCGTGGCAGTCATTGAGAACGCGTTCTGCCTCATCTAAGGTCAAACATCGTCGAAGGACAGTGTCGACACCACGCCGATACAAAGTATCGTTCACTATAAGGTAGTATTTTGCGTGATGTCTGATACGTCGTCGTTCATCGCGGTTGAGGTCGGGACGGAAGCGTTGGGTTTGGAGATATAAGAGAATATCCCCATACCACGGATCAGACGTGCTAATGAGGAACAATGATTCGTCGGGAAGAGAATCAATGGGCTCGGATTGCTCAGTAGCACGGGGCAAGTGACAAATTAACTCAGCGAAGACCAGAGATTTCTTAGACTTGGCTTTGACAAATTCCAAGTCAAACTCTTGAAGGATGACAATCCAACAGGAGTACTTGCCCCCGAGCACTTGTCGTGTGAGGATATAGTACATCGGATTGAAATCAGCGATGACGGTGGTCCGACGGAGTAAGATGTAGTGACGGAATCTCTGGACAGCAAATACTGTTGCCAGAGCCAGCTTTTCAACATGTGAGTAGCGAGTTTCAGAGTCGAGAAGACTCTTGCTGAGGTAGTACACCACATGTTCTATGCCGTTGTGGTCTTCCTGGACTAACACCATACCAATGGTGGAAATCGAGGCTGGGAGATAAAGAATGTAGTCCTGTGTGTAATTGGGGGGTTGAATCACAGGATCTTTGGTTAAGGCCGCCTTTAAATTATCAAAGGATCGTTGGGCTTCATCATCCCATATGAAGGGAACATTCTTCTTGAGAAGCCGCATGTAGCCTTTTGTTATCTCGGACAGATTACAGATAAAATGGCGTAGAAAGTTTGCATGCCCTTGCAAACATTGAAGTTCTGGAATATTGGTAGGTGAAGGCAGGGCTATGATAGCTGCTACCTTTGCGGGATCTAGACGTATCCCGTCTTTGGAGACTATGAATCCCAACAGTTTTCCGGCTTCTACACAGAAAACGCACTTATGCGGGTTCAAACGTATATTGTAGCGCCGGCACCTTTCGAAAATGGCACTCAAGTGATCTGGATGTTCTTCCCGAGTTCGAGAATGAGCGGGAAGGTCATCGAGATATGGCTCTACGATATGTTTGATGTCATGAAATGCGTAGGACATCGCCCGTTGGAAAGTTGCCCCGACATTTTTGAGGCCAAAAGGTAACTTCCGATATGCAAAGATCCCCCAAGGGCAGATAAAGGCCGTTTTGTGCAGGTCGGCTGGGAGGATATCGATCTGATTATAGCCAGAAAAGCCGTCCATAAATGAAAAGATAACACTTCCGGCACAGTTATCGATGATCTGGTCAATAAACGGAGTTGGGTAGTTGTCCTTGGGACAAGCTTTGTTCAAATCACGGTAATCAACACAGACTCTGATCGTTCCCTGTTTCTTGGCTACAGGGACGATGTTGGATACCCATTCTGTCAATGGGACAGGATAGATAAAACCAGCACGCAAAAGTTTTTCAACTTCTGCTTTAATGGCGGCTGCCTTACGAGGATGAACGGGTCGAAGCTTTTGCCGAACAGGTCGGGCGCCAGGAAAAGTTGGAATTTCGTGGACCACAATCCACGGGTCGATTCCTGGCATCTCTTCATAACTCCAGGCGAAAACATCGCGGAAAGTTTTAAAGTAGGCATTATAGAACTCCGTCTCGAGAGGAGTACATGTTTTGCCAATGTGTACATTTTCCACGATACCAGGCTTTACTGAAATGTCGATGGGAGTGGTTGCCATAAGATTGGCCAAGTTGCCTTCAGAAAATACTTCGTCGAGGGAAGTGGGGAACTTGGTTTGAACCATCCCAAGTGAAGCACTGGATTTGGTATCAGGCTCAAGTGACTGAATGGTGGGGAATGAAGATCGATGATGAAAATCTCCCCATGGTGGCTCATTACCGCACATAACCTCTATGATTGATTCATCGGTGGGAAAAATCAAGTTGAGAGGATCAAACAATGGTGGGCGTGTATGAGTTTCAGTCGAGAGCTGTGCCACTGTGTGATCAGTAGAACAGTCGACCCAATCTGTGGCTGATTGGATCGCGTCATAAGCTGCAAGGTTTCTGTTCAAAGGCATGGAATTGCCATAGCCTTGGATCTGAGTAGGACTCGGGATCACCCATGAATCATCAGACGGGGTGACATACGATGAAATCATGTTGACTGGTTGAAGATGGGTTCCCAGCTCTGGAAAAACTCCAATGAGGGATGAATCCTTCATGAGACCAACACCTATGTCTTGGAACCGGTACCGTGGTTGATCCAATAACGGAACGGTATTGGCGGAATTCGGATGGGAGTCTAGAATACAGTAATCCAATTGATCAATAGTGACAATTTTCCCTTCATGAGGAAATTGTACAATCCGGAAGACTGTAGATGCTATGGCAGTCATGGCATAGAACCAGTTCCGACCAAGTAGGAGGTTGTAGTCCAAAGGTGCATCTACGACTTCGATGTGTACGGATACTGTTTTTCCCCCCCAGTTCAACACCGATTGAGGGGATGAGTCCGTATGGTTGAAAACCATGTCTATCAAACGCTCTAAGAGTAGTGGGAGAAGTTGTGACCTCAGGCGAGCCGAGGGCTCTCCAGCAGTTCAAAGACATAATCGACGTGGAAGCACCCTCATCTAACACTGTGCGGTGGATAACATTTCCACGGATTTTCGTATGCACCTGGAAGGCTAACTGGTGAGAAAGCCTAGGTTTAGCGTGCTCCAAGTTAAACATGATGGAGTTTGAAGTATCTGGGTCCAATGCCCCCAGTGCTGAAAGTAGGGTTCTACGCTGCGTGGGGCAGTGTTGGAGAACCTCGAGAGTTGACATAGCGCAAGGTGCTTGAGCCAAATCTTCAACAATGTTGTAGTTTTGGGCAGCTCGCGCATTCGGATTGAATGTCGCCTTTCGTATGGTGCCCTTGGGTGGGCGTAGCACTGTATCCATAAGTGGTCTCTCGATATGGAGATGACCATTAGGGGGGGGAATAGGAATCGGATCTTCAACAGGAGACTTGCCTTTGGCTGTCTCCGATTGTTTGTTTGAACTTGGGGGATTGTCATACGTCTTTGAACGAGTGGTGATATTAATCTCCTCATTACTTGTCATTAGAATTTCGCGGTTTGTGGACGTCTCTCCATGGGAAGGATTGGTCGGGTTGCCCCCTTGTGGGGATTCCTGGGCAACCATTTGCTGTTGCTGTTGGGGGAAAGGATCAGTTAGCACTGCCGGTCGAGAGGATCCTTTAACGAACTTATGGACCTCGTCCTTGTAGGGACAGTCACGCGTATAATGATCATCTTGACAAATCAAGCAGGGAAACTTAGCTTTCCGACGTGGTTTTTGGTCATTCTGGATAGGTTGTGGTTTGGGGTTCTCCTGCTGGTTCTTCTTGGGTTTACCACGATTGTTTTTCTTCTTTCCTCCGGATGGTTGTGATGTAGATTGGACTGCATTCACTTCGGAGGAGACAGCAGGAGAGGTGGAAGCTTTTGAAGCGGCCTAGGTAAAAGCGGGGGAAGCAGAAGCTTGTTGCCCCGTCGAGTTGGTAGCAGGCTGAGCCTTAACTGAACCAACGATACCATCAATGGGTGGTTCAGTAGTAGGCTTTGTAGGATCAGTGTGAACGCGGGAAGCATGTGGAAGAAGTTCATGTAAAGTACCGGATTGAGTATATACTAAATCCATGTATTGTGCTGCCGAGATGGCTTGTTCTTCCGTAACAGGTCCGCGCATAGCAATATCTCTGGCTATGGGAGGCAAAAAGGATTTTGTAAACCAATCAGCAAGTAGCTGATCTGGAATAGGTGCCTTTATTAGCCTACGACGTCTTCGCCACTCATGGATGTGATCCGAAATGTGTGTGGAAGTGGTTTGACGCAGTGAAGTTAGCAGTTCTGTTCCAGTCTCATACCGGATGGGAAGCTGGAAATGTGTCAAAAACTGCATAGCCAAAGTGTTGAAATCACGAAAAGAGTGCTGTGGCAGCTCGATGTACCATTTTGCTGCCGTTCCGGTAAGCGTACGTTGGAAGAGCCGAAGTCGGATGGAATCATCCATCAAGGAGTTGGATGAACACCAAAGATGGAAGGTCATCACGTGGTTCTTGGGGTCTTCCCCGGGCTTAGCATCGAACTTGGGAATGTCCGATGGTAGTTTGGCTGGGATAGGTGGCCAGTGAGGTTCGTGCCATATAGGATCGTTGATAAGCCTCGACAAATCAGGTAGATCAAGTGTGGCTAAAAAGGGAAGTTGCCGGTTGGTCTGCGGGTATGAGTAATAACCATGTGGTGCAGAGAATCCTGGAGGACCCTGCATAGCATGCTGCTGTGTGTTATACCCATATGAGTTTCCCGCGGGATACTGCTGGAAGTTCTGCGGATAGTAAGCCATCTGGTTAACCGGTTGATTGTAAGCAGCCGGTTGGTAAGTGTTCTGCTGAGTGGGTATAGTACCCTGAGGCTGTTGATACCCAGGAATGGTTGCTGTTCCTTGTTGGGAAAAAGTTCCTTGGAATTGTTGTTTTCCAGGGATGTTGCCACCATACTGTGTAAGTGGAGGATTTCCCATAGCAGGGTTGGGGGGTGGCTGCGACGGTGGTGTCCATGGAAGGCTCGTTCCTGCTTGAGGAACGAGTGGAAATTGAAGTGACGGGTTCCACGGAGTTGTAGCAGCCGAAGGGTAAGGTAAGCCAGAATTCAAGTTGGGGGAAATCTGAGATTGCCCCCCAGCTTGGTTCCAGTTTCCAAAAAGTGAGTACCCCCCACTCTGTGGGATTTGATGATCCCAAGAAGGAAGCATACCTGACAGGGGTGGTTGAGAGTAAGGTCCGGTTGGAACACCGGAATAAGGTTGCCCACTGCCAGGTGGATTGTACATACCGAACTGAGTAGACACTGCTGGTTGGGAAACTTGTTGGAGCGAGCCAATAGGTTGTCCGCCAGCAGTTAGGTTAGATGGTCCTATGTGAGGAGGCTGTAGACTGGGAACTGGGTTCCCAGCAAAAGTTTGTCCTCCGACTGGTTGGGTTGATGGCCCACCAGTTGGAGGTTGTTGACTAACAATGGGGTTCCCAACAAAAGGTTGCCCCCCAGCTGGTTGGGTTGATGGCCCACCAGGGAGGGTTTGTAAGTTGGAGTTAGGGACCATTGCAGTCGGTTGTCCACCTCCTGAAATAGTATAAATGGTGGCTGAAGGTGATCCTCCGGTCGAAACGGAAGATCCAGCAGTATGACTAGGTGTTCTTCCGCCGCTAGCCAAATATGATAGCATGGATTGGCCAACGGCGCCAAAAGTACCGATTTGCGGAGGAGGTCATCCATATTGGACAGGTGAGGACGGAGAAAAAACTGGGTTATCCCTCATAGAATGTGCACCAAACATAGGTGATGACAGCAAATGTGGGGAATTTAGCCCAGGGGTATCGGTGTCGTCCATAACGTGTTCAATAATAGGAGGACCAACGAGAACTGGGTCCGAGTTCATATCCTGGAAAAGATTTTGGGGATCCGGCAGGAACCTAGGTGTAGTAAAGTCCGAAGGTCCTGAGCCGTCTGCAAAAGAGTGATGAAATTCTGTGCTAGACGGGACGTTGGGATCCCTATAGTCAGAAGGACGAGAAACAGGGGGGTATCTAGACGCTGTCGAAAGCATTTGCTCTGTGTTGCGTCTAAATTGTGCCGATGCTAACGGAGAGTTCGCTAGGCTAACCATACTAGACTGGATGGAAGCCATGATTTCGTGTCCCGGTGGGATGTTGGGTAGATGTAAAGTGCGAGGTACGTTGCTAGAAGAACTTGTCTCCTGAGGATGAACACTGGGTGACGTAGTAATGACAGGCGGAAATTCCGTCTGGGAAGTTATGAAGCCATAATCAGGTTCAAAAGGTGTGTCAGGTAGACGAGTATCTTCAACGATCTCAACGTATCCGCCTGGGACTGAAATTAAGCCGGGTATGTCCTGGTCAGACCCTTCTGTGGTGCCAACAGATCCGTCTATATCATCGTGGAAAGTGTCTGATGGACGAGAAGTGTTGGCATCCGGTAGAAGGATGACCTCTGGTATAGTACTCTGGGTCGTGCTAGGTTCAGCTGCTGTAACTGTTCCCACTGTTACAGATGAATCTGGAATGACAGTGGGTGAGGTGATAGTGGAAGTCTCAGACATGCTAGTGGTTATAGAAGCTGCAATGGATTCTGAGACTGTGCTGTGTGTGGCAGTTACAGGTGTAACTGAAGATGTTGTACGTATCGGCGGGGGGATGTTGCCTCGACCAGCACCGTGGCCAGGAGGAGCAGGAATGCGTGATGCAGGCGGACCAGAAGTCCGTGGCGGTGGTGGTGGTGGAGGGCTTAGACCCTGTTGTCTTCGTGATCTTCGTTGTTGATCTGACATGATGACAGGAAAATGAAAATCGGGGGCAGTACCGTAAACAAAAGAACTCAAAAACTCTAATGCAGCCGAGTGTGCAAAAGAGGAGCTAGAAAAAGCAAGGCTCACAGGCCAAAAAAGCAAGCTCTAAAATCTATACTGAGACCGGTGTCTCAATAAGCGAGCTAATCAACAAAAATGGCCAGAATGCCAACAAGCAGTCCCTACAAAGAAAAAATGACCCTCTACAAAGATGAGACGCCAAGCAAACTCCTAACTAAGAGCTGGAGACCTCAACAGGCTGTATCCTTCGCAAGGTGATGAAATCCAAGTCGAACAATACAACATGAGAGACCGATATAAGAAGGATATCCCTCTACCGAAAGGGATCCTGGGTATAAGAGCCCTAGTAGAATAGATACTAAGCCACCTCGTTCATGACACGTCGGAAAAGGTTTTGGGCACTTCAGCCTTCCGAAGAAGACAGCGATCGATGTTGCCTTAGGGCTAAGTGGAGTGCGGTATTCCACAGAGTCCGTCCGGTTCTCAATCTCGCGGCCGTTTAACCCCTGAACAGTTGGAAACAGTCAGGAGGCCCCTCCACAAACTAGCTGTGACCGTGTCAATAAGTACTAGAGGATTTTAGTTCCCTAAAGACAACGACTATGTCTCAGATGAAAATGACAAGGGGGAATTATTTTGATGCCTATCCCCGGTGTCCTACCTAACTGCCAAATTCTTTTGATTTCCTCAAGTGAGGTTAAAGTTGGTTTAATTAGGGTGATTAATTTTAGTGGCTGTCTTTACTCAATCGGGTAGTGGACGTGAAACTTGATGGTGTTATGACGACTCAAACCATGCAAATGAGAATGAATCATAAACAAGCCTTTGTCTTCGATGAAATCTAGCTAAGGTAAAGATAGAGGTTCTTCGATCAAATATGCATAACAATTTTCACAAGCAATCAAAGTAAAAGATTTTTCTTTTCTTTTTGATTTATAAACAAATCCAAACTGAAGTAAATACTCTTTTCAATGCACTGATTTCACAATCTACAATGCTTCTATAATGAGAATTTTTATGGCAAAATTAATGGTTCATTTCTCTATGCAAAATACCACTAGACTTTTTCGATTTAAACAACAAAATTTGCTCTCAACCAATGATCTTTTTAATTTACTGAAAATGATAATGACAATATGACTGTAAAACTACAGTGTTCAGTAACATAAGACAGTGGTGTTGAGTTGGTTGTGGGGAAAAAATCAAGTCAAAATGCAATCGAATTGAAAAATGACCAATATGTCAAAAGTGCCACTTAATTCAATCAATCAATCAAACTCACAAACTAGGTGATAAGCAAACCATACAGACTGGGAATTAACCAGGATGCTAACAGGCAACAGTAAAGACTATCTGAGGCAGGGAGAAACTCAGGAAACCAAGCAAAAATTAAAAAAAATTACCCACTTGCAGACACTACCGCGGGCTAAAGCCTGACTGAAGCGGGGCACTGTGTAACTGCCGCTCTGGTATTAATGCCTAGGACGCGGCACTGTGTAACTGTCGCGCTGGAAGTGGTTACGAGGGCGCGGCACTGTGGCAAGAGGAAGAAAAAACGCAACTGGAAAAGAAAAGATAAAGTTTTCAGGGCTGTTGCTAACCCAGGGGACTCAGTAATTAAACAGGGAGATAAATACGGCAAGGAGGGGTGAATAAGGGTCAAAAAAGACCAAAATTCAAGCTGGTTTGAAGTGCAACAAAAACTCACAATTCAAATATAGATGACTGTGAATTAAATCAATCAAACAGTAATCAAAACCAGCGGAGTCGCCATTCTTGTTATGTGGAATTCTGCCCTACGGATAAGTCAAAATTCCCTTAGGCTAAAGTAGACTTTAACTAACTCTAGGCTAAGAACAGACAAAACAAATGCAACCTTGAATCCCTAGATCTAACAAACATCTCAGGATTAAAATGCTGAAGAGAATAGAAGGAGTTTAACTGACCTTATGTCCAAACGCTTGTCTTTGATATTTGCTCCAAGCTCCAAATCCTCACAAGTAAACCTGTTAACAATGGAACCAAAACACAAGCATGTACTATTCTCTAGCAATCTAAAAACATGAGTTAGGATCTAAATCTATGAAAGATACAAATCATATCATTAAAACAAGATTAACACAAATGATTTGGGAAAACAAGACAAGTTATTCCATTACAACTTGAAGATTACTTACAAAGGGTGCTTGATGCCCAAGCCAATCCTCCAACTCCAAGTGTCTTCTCCTCTAGCTATCTCCACAATGCTGCAAGACCATAAGTTTGGTGCTCTCAAGAGTCCTCCTCCTTTTCCAATGGCATGCCTCTCTTTTATAGTGAATGGTGAGGTTAACCAACAAGAGAGATGAGTGGATCTAAGGAGGGATAAGTGGATCAGGGTTTCTAATCGAAGGAGATGAGTTGAGATCGAATCAAGGAACCCAATCTTCCATTATCTTCGAAAATCCAAGATCCCACAAGCCAAGGGCAAAAAACTATTAAAAGGGTGCCGCGTTTTGCAAAGTCTGCAGAACGCGGCACTGCCGCGCTTTGAGGAAAAAGTAGCACGCGGTAGTGTCTAGTGCCGCGTTTTGGGAACATAGCAAGGCGCGGTAGTGTGTAAAAATAAAGTCCAAGGTGGGTCAAAACTTGCCAGGGTTGATTTACCTTCAAGGTTGACTCATCATCTGTCTCTTCTGGATGGTTCAAAACAGTAGGGAAAGTGTCGTCAACTTGTTTTGTGATGGGGATGCGACACCGTGAAATATAGAGGTATAACATTTACACATTAAGTGTCAGCCACAACACATAAATAGTGAGCACAAAAAATGACAAATATTAGATTGTTTTTATAAAATTGATCAAGAACAAAATAAACATGACATGATTAGAAATCACCATGATTAAGCATGAAAAAAAGCAAAAAATATTTATTAAGTATATTGTTAAAAATATAAGCATTAGATGGTTTATAGCTAGAATCATGACAAAATACTAGAGACCAATGCGCTTAAAAAATGCCAATGCTTCCATATAGGAATGTGAGACAAACATATACCAAGAACAAGAAATAATATCTTAATAAACATGATTAGAAGCAAAACCTAAATTCAAAAAGATGAATAACATAAAATTCAAATACTTTACCATACTGATCTAAATCTGAAAAAAAAACACAATTAGAAAAATAGTAAAGGAAAAGAAAAGTTTACTTACAACCCTTTGAAAAGTTTCAGGAAAATTCACTCATGGGTCTTCCAACATGAAACTAGTGAATAAACACTGATACTCGCGGGTTCGGCACGACAAAGGTCGTGGGTTCGCAGGTCTGTAAAGGAAAATGTCGCGGTTCTGATCAGGGTGTTTTGCGGGTGTCTGTGCAGTAAAGTCGCGACTGTGCTGAAGCATTTGCGGGTCTTTGCACAGGAGGGTAGTGAGTAGACTGAAGTAAATGCGAGTTAGCAGTGAGAACAGTCGCGAGTATGGCTTAGCATACGCAGGTCTTCTCACTGGAAATCGGGGTCTGCAATATACTCCCGAGTTCGCAGTAGGCACAGTCGCGGTTAACCGTGGGTTCTGCGAAGCAAGGGGCACGCACGTCAAGTTTGAGGCCGAAAACAATGTCGAATATGCTGAAGACAGAAAGCTGCACAAAGTCTACCAAACTTGGATGAAAACTGCCGTTTTGAAAACTAGAAGATAGATATCCTTGAGGAGAATAAAAAAATCATATAGATCTACAAAAAAAATCAAGAAACCCTTGAAACATTTATGGAAAAATCTACACAACAAGGTTAGGGTTAGAAAAAAAACTACAGAAACATGTCTAGATCTGAAGAGAAGCCTAATGGATACCAAATAGAAAGCAAATCTACAAGAAATAAACAATGCCCAAATGATAAAATATTGTTTTGAAAGTAATAGAAGGTGCTATATCATAGCAACAAGCTCTAATACCATGTCATAGATATTGATCTAGCTAAAATAGCTTACCTATCTATGCAAAACAATAATATATCAACAATAAGTACAAAAAAGAGAACAAGAGAAAAGAGTACACTGGATATATGTGGTTCACCCAATTGGGCTACGTCCACAGGAAGGTAGTCTTCTATTATCTCCAGAATATCTCTGTCAAGCTTACAAGAGAGTAATGTCAATAACCCCAATACAATATAATACTACTTGTGTGAATAAGTAAAGATCATGATATGATCCACAATGGATGAATAATGTGACTCCCTTGACTCTATTATATACTAAGAGATGAGGAGGAATTGCTCTCACATATTACATGTGGGATAATATAATTCTCCATAATAACATCTCTTTATATAATAATGAATATCAAGAGTATATTTTACCATAATGAATATGGGATATAATGTATTACTCTTTTACATAAGATTGTGGATATCTTCCGATATAATACAAAGACATTATTACCTTCCAAGGAATATAAAATATTCCAACAAATAGGCATCTCAAAACATTATAGAAACACCTCTCTTCTTCTACACAAGAATCTAGCTCTAGAAATCCATAAGAAGCTTGGAGATTCGAACAATGAATTGAATCATGCTTCTTCTAAACTTTAAATTTGAATTTATAAGCTACAAGACATGCAATTAAAATCAATGATAATTTATGAATTCCATCATCCTCAAATGATTGAATGCCATCATCCTCTCACAGGAAGCAGAGCGCGTTCTTTAAAGCTCGAACCCCTAGATCTAGTAAAATGCCCATAACTTGATCATCCAGACACCTTTTTTGATGAGACAAAAAGTTTTTCCTACTAGAAACAATGCTATGGACGAAATGGAATAGGTCTCAATGTCCATAAATTCTCAGAAAGGTTGAAACAAGAACCTCCATTTCATCCCTCCAACACTGTTCCTACTAAATGAAGGAGTTGAACCATACAATGAGAACACCAACCAATGGATTAGGATTCAGTACCTGAAATAGACCCAGTGATGAAGAATGGATGTCATCATCCTTTCAATCGAATCATTGGGCACATATCCCAACTAGGACCAAGGGCACATCTCCCAAGTCAATGAGGCAAAATTGCACTCAATTCAAATCATTAATGATAAAAAAAAGTGAAATGGATTTGTAATCATTATTTTATAGATTTATGTGACTTTTTTAGCAAGTAATATAGGCTAAGGCTCCCTCATGGAGTGGATAAGGTTGCTTTGCTTTCTGATTTAGCTTTTTCCTTTCTTTTCTGTATGCTTTAGCTTTCGCCTTGGTTTCTGCTTTTGATTTTTCTTTTGCTTTTGCTTTATCCTGATTTTTCTTTTTTGTCTTGATGTTTTCCTTCTTTTCTACCTTAACTTGCTTTTCTGCTTTGTCATGCTTTTTCCCTGCTTTTTTGCCTTACCCTGCGTTTCTGCTTTGTCTTGCTTTTTCTTTATTTTCTTCCTTTGTCTTGCTTTTCTGCTTTTGTCCTGCTTTTTTTATTTGTCCCGCTTTTCTGCTTTTATCCTTCTTTTGTCCTGCTATTCTACTTTTGGTCTGCTTTTTTTGAGCTTTGCTGCTTTATTCTGCTTTCTTCTCCTTTTCCTAGTACTTTTCTTGCTTTGACTGCTTTATATTTTCTTGTCTTGCAAGTTACCTCTTAGTAAACCTTATCCTCTAAGGAACACTTGTGGAGCATTATCCACTTTATTCCAAAATAAAAATGTCTAATTAATAAAAAATACTTCTACCAAGCACATTTCAAAGTTAGGATAAAAATAAAATTATACTTCCTAACTAATTAATGCCTTAACTTCATAATTAACCCCCAAGTGCATGAAATCTTCTACTCAACCCAAAGGATTGGTTTGGCTAGGAAATCCTTCCACTAATCATCAATGAGGGGACATGACAGTTATAGCTGATGTGAAATGTTTCAATGTCTAGTGCAAAACGTAGTTGGTCTTGCAGGTTTTGCAAAGGTTGTTTATTTGTGATAGTTTTCTAGATACTAGGTAGTATTATGCTTTATCTAATGCAAATAGTGTGTTGAAAAGGAAAGAGTTAACCAAACACTATGTTAATTTATATCATTGGAGAGGCATTCATCCCTATTTCCATAACAAGTTTTCCAATTACAAAAAAGTTATCCAATTTGTTATGTCCATTTTGTTTTTCCTTGTTGAAGAACTAATATGCTATTGCAATATGCTGGTTAATTGTGAGCTCCAATGGTAATTATTCAGCGTTTAATTCTATATATTTTCCTTCCTTTCAACTATCTTGATGTCTATTGAAATGCTTCACACTAGCATTGAACACTTGTTCTATCATGCTAAAGAGTTTAATGTTTGTTGAATTTCTTTGTGGTTTTATCTCATATTTGTGTTGTTGTTCTAAGTCTCCCATAGGATTTTTTCCTTTGGCAGTTACCAAAATTTCACATGTGGTTATGATTTCTATTTATTCTAATGGATTTACATTTATGAAGTCTTGTTTGCTATCTTTTTGATACTATATCTATTGTTCGCAAAAGAAAATAAAAGAAAAAGGAGCTTTGCTTGTTATTTATAGTTGTTCTCTAGTTGTCTTCCTTTACTTTGAAAAGGGTTGCTAGTGTTTTTTTTTAATAGGAACGCGAAGTAGAATATATTAAACAGAGTGTAAGGTGCAGATACAAAATTCCCTTTCATGCAGGGTAGAGAAAAAATAGATACTGTGAAAATCCTCACAGCAGATCTAAGAGTTGATGTATACCTCACAAGAAAGATTATGATTAAGTAGGAAGATAGAAGAAGAGTGGTCAATGGAGTGTAAATGAGCAACATAATAATAATACAGTAGAACTCAGATAGAAGCAAAATAACTTCACACACACTAACTCATTAATCACAAATATGAACAATAAATAGTACAATGGTGGAGAGGATTCGAATGCCAAGATGGAAATTCGAATTAGCCTCTCATAGAGTGATCATAAGATCAATAGAGTGTCATCAAAGCACAACTAGGATTCCTCATCATCATCAGTGGAGTCATCGATGCACAAGTAACTGTCAACCATATGTCAAACTGAGTCTAACTGAGTGTGGTAGGTGTAGCTGGCACATGGAGGCACTAACTAAATGAAGGAGTCTCATTGGAGGGCACATGAGGAGCTAACTGGAGTCAGAATGGGTAGTCTAGTCTCATTGGAGGTCCATTGGAGTGATACAGTTAGTTGAGAGTCAGTCTAGCCTTAAATCAAGGAAAGAACTAAAGATAACTTAACTAATTGAAGTGCAACTGAGTGGTAGGTGAGAGAGGGCGCATGAGATGCATGCAACTGCATGTAGGGCACACTAAGCACTAGGAGGGCTAAAAATGATCAGTGAGAAGCTCTTGGGGCTAGCTAACTGAGGGCTAGGTGCTGGGACTGATGATTGGGATGCATGCAATTGCATGCATGCAATTGCATGCATGCATGCAAAATCATGACTGGATGCATGACTGAAAATGCAAAAATGGA
Organism: Larix kaempferi; assembly: GCA_027924585.1. Lineage (NCBI taxonomy): Eukaryota > Viridiplantae > Streptophyta > Pinopsida > Pinales > Pinaceae > Larix > Larix kaempferi. The sequence goes on from BSBM01000997.1 coordinate 21,548,746, forward strand.
CAATGCCGGTAGGACTAGGATGGAGTATAGGAATATACCAACACCCCCCCTTAATCCATCCTGGGCCCTGGTAACTAAGACCAAAGGTCACCCAATACAATGAATAATAATAACAGCTAATAAACCAAGGAAATGGGGGAAACCTCATGGGAAAAATACCCCCCCTCAAAATAGACTGTAAGGAACACAAAAAATAAATGCTCCAAACTCAAGCAGGTGTGATGCTTGGTCATATGTCTGGAGGTATCTTCTTCTTTAGAAGAAGTGGATAATGCTCAGAAAGCACGTGCTTGTACTTTCTTTTCAGATCGAATGTGATAAGAAAAATCAAAAAGTATGAGGATGATCATTGAACTTGTGATTCGAATCAGCTGAGGTAGGATCAAAACCATGAATGTGTAGATAGTCTTTTGATTTCTCCTTCGAACCATCATGGGTGATATTATGCTCAAAAGAACCATCAAATGTCAGTGATTGCTTGGAATCCAAATCAGATCCAAGACTTGAAAATTGGTTTCTTCAGATCTCCTTTGAACCATTTGAGGTGAGATCTAAACCATTGAATGCATGAGAAATCATCCCAAGCAAATGGAAATGGCCATCATCTTCAATCACCTTCTGAGAGCATTGAATAGTGATCTTACAGTAGTAAATAAGAGGTGATTGATCAAGGAGGGCGAATGCATTACCTCCAATGGCCGATTTAACTTCCGAAACATTCATGAGATCATGATGCAAACCAACAGACTCTGGTGCAAGAGAGGATTTAGGAACCTCTGCAATTTCTAGAGTGTGAGCTGGCAAAAAATTCCAAATAGAAGAAATTTGGAGCATGAGTGTATAATTGCAAGTTCTTCTTCTTTGTGGACAACTTCAATATGAGATATGTTTGATACTGATTCATGATCAATGAGATCATCAAGGAGGGAGAATGCATCATTGGGATTTCTCTCGAAAGGGTTTGGACCAATCCCTTTATTCTGTTTGCCAACTATTTCATCTAGATGGGCCCATAGCTCTTTTGTAGATTCAATATAATTAAGGAAATCGATTACCATACAACGAGACATAGCAAGCAACATTTATCCATAGGATATGTCACCTTCATTTAACCAATCACTCTCCTCTTCAGAGGATTCGAACTCTCTTTCAAAACAATAATCAAAGAGACCATGGATCTTCAAATATGCTATCATTTGTGGTTTCCATTCATCGTAGTTGAATGGAGAAAGAGGAGTAATTCCTTCTGAATTCATGGAAGTTGTTTCAGAAGACCTACAAAAAATAATAGAGAATATCTGCAACTGCTACTACTGCAAAAAGTGCAGAAACTGCTACAACTGTTGCACTCGAAATCTAGATAATAACCTGCAAAAAACTCTCAGGAATGGATATAGACAATACTCTCAACATGCTCTGATACCATGTGCAAATCCTCACAGCAGATCTAAGAGTTGATGTACAACTCACAAGAAAGATTATGATTAAGCAGGAAGATAGAAGAAGAGTGGTCAATGCAGTGTAAATGAGAAACAAAATAATAATACAGTAGAACTCTAATAGAATCAAAATAACTTCACACACACTAAGTCATTAATAAAAAATATGAACAATAAATAGTACAATGGTGGAGAGGATTCGAATGCCAAGGTGGAAATTTGAATTAGGCTCTCATAGAGTGATCATCATATCAATAGAGTGTCATCAGAGCACAACTAGGAGTCCTCATCGTCATCCATGGAGTCATCGATGCACAAATAACTGTCAACCAGATGTCAAACTGAGTCTAACTGAGTGTGGTAGGTGTAATTGGCACATGGAGGCACTAACTGAATGAAGGAAGCTTAGTGGAGGGCGCATGAGGAGATACCTAGAGTTAGAATCAGAATTATAGTCTCACTAGAGGTCCATTGGAGTGATATAGTCAGTTGAGAGTCAATCTAGCGTTAAATCAAGGAAAGAACTAAAGATAACTCAACTAACTGAAGTGCAACTGAGTGGTAGGTGAGAGAGGGCGCATGAGATGAATGCAACTGCATGCAGGGTGCAGTAAGCACTAGGAGGGCTAAAACTGATCAGGGAGAAGCTCCTGGGGCTAGCTAACTGAGGGCTAGGTACTGGGACTAATGACTAGGATGCATGCATGCATGCAACATCATGACTACATGCAAAATGCATGCATGATTGAAAATGAGAAAATCGATAATGCTAGTAGGACTAGAATGGAGTATAGGAATATCCCAACAAATACTGTGTAGTTCAAAATTGAAAAGTTTCATCTTTCTATCCCTGAGAATGATACTTCCTATCTGTTCATAACTACTATAATTTTTTTGAATATATCCTGACAAACTGTTTAAATAAAATAAGGAAAAAAAATTAACTAGACAAGAAAAAAGAGCACTTCGACATTCCTGATATTAAGCTGGAGGGATTCCTTCATGAGTCTTTGAATCATCCTCCATCAAAGAGATTTATTCACGTTGATTTCCAAGGTCCGTCAGTTCAATATGCTTTTCAATTTCATCCTTCATGTCTTGCAGGGAAACTTCCATTTGTACCACGTGGGCTTCAATCCTATTATTTCATTTTTGCAGGGTGTCAAACAGTTGACTCTTCATGGAAAAAAGAAATTGATTGAGGCCTTCAAATTTGTCTTGATCAAACTCCTTCATGCCTTGAATAACCTTTTGAAGATCCTCAAGCTCTCCCACCTAAACCCGAGTGTTGGTATCGACATCCTCTATGCGCGACTCCATCTAAATTATGTCCTAGCCAATGAGTTTCCTCTGATCTAGAGTGACCTTAGAAGCTTCAAAAGAATTATGAGCATGCTTCTTAATGTCCTAATGGAACCCTCTAATCTCCCTTAGATCCTTAACCATGCTATCAAGATTCATCCTTCTAAGTACTGGGGAAAACCATAAAACATAGCAGAGGTCAATCGAAAGAACTTCAGCATTTCAAGTGAGAGTTTTAATGCCTGATACCACCTAATGAAGAGCAGCACCATATCCCAGGGATAAGTCGTACAATCTAGGACCTCAATGCTTCGACATTACTCCACATGCTTCCATATTACCCCCACAACAACTCCCATTGATGCGAGTAGAGGTCCAAGGCCCATCTTTAAGACTCAGGAGAAGGTGACAACCACTTGTCCATGAAATTGGAGGGGCACTATGCATGCGCACCCCCATAGGAATGCTAAGGGTTAAAAACATGGAGTCCAATTGAATTGGGTAGGACCTTGGTTAAGCACCATAACCCCTTCATTAAGCCTAGCTCCTTGATTGGACTTGATATTTTCCTCTGCGTTATTGTACCTTAGGATATGGTAGAAATGAATCCTAGAGATGTTGGAAATGGAGGAAGCAATTCACTTCTATATTCTTCTCAGGGTCTTTTTGTGTCCTCTTTGAATATTGATCATTTTATGAATAACAATCTTGGAATATCCTAGGGTGATGAAGTCATATATGTGAAGCGAATTCATAATGTCAATCCCTTGTAGGAGAGGGACCCATTCAGCTTGATTATTGATTCTCTTGCCTAATCCCCATGCAAATTGAGATGCCTTATTTCCTCCAGGGTCGTAAACGACCCCTCCTGCACCTGCCACCCCTTTATTTCCTTTGGATGCTCCATCAAATGAGAGAAGACACTGCACTTGATTTTTCCTCTAAATAGAAAAATCTTTTTGAGACAAATCAAGAACCCATTGAGGGCTCAAGCAAGGTGTTAACACCTGATTTTTCCACCTCATAAATATCAAGTGTGAAAGGAATAGGGTTAGAGAAACATACCTGAAAAAGACTTGAAAGCCCCACTTTTCCTCCATGGTTAAGGGCCAGAATATGAGAAATTAAGATATAAAAGGCTAAGAGGGAGTACCCCATAAGAAAATTCACAAAGAGATATGTGAAGGAGCCTTCTAAACGAATAAATAACCCCGAAATCCTAAGTCCGACAGCCTAAATTATTATGAGGGTTAAGTCTCGGCAAGAGAACCACAGTGGATGCAAAGCGAAGCCATATCCATAGTCCAAGATCCATCTCATCGGGAAGCTGTGTGATGAATAACCAAAAAGGTGGTAGCGATGGGTGATACCACCGGACAGATGGCAGTCAGAGGGCTCTTTGCGAGATGAAAAGCGGTAAACAAAACCACCACAAGGGCACGAGATACCGGGGTGGTAGAGTCATAAATCAATCGACAGTGCGGAGAATAGGTAGCCTAGATCGACAGTGCGGAGATGAGGGAAGGATGCACGAAAGAACAGACAGTGGGCCTCGTTGTCGGAGAAAGGTTTAACATTAAATAGGTTGCTCATCTCCACCATAGATGCAAGGCACTACAAGATCCACGGTCTAAGATTCATCTTGTCGAGAAGTAGCACGGTAGATACCAAAAAAGGTGGTCACGATGAATAAAACCGTGGGACAGGTGTCAACGCCACAGGTGATCGTGGGGGAGGGAAGTGGTATCTAAAACCACTATGGGAAAAATCGATGATGCTCTGGGGAACACATGGTAATAGTGAAAGGACATAGAGTGGGTCCTACCCGAGATCCGAAGAAGGGAAAACAAAAAATGTCACATCAGGAGATTGAGTAAAGGTCTAGATCCGATGGTTGAAAATCACACGTGTAAAACCAGCGGTCGGGATCGTCGGACAAGTGGTGGATAAGACCAAGGGTTAAGTAAAGAAGATTTATATATAAAACCCTCAGCGTATGAAGTAGGCATTTTTTTATTTGGAAAACTGCCAATTTCTGGAAGTTGCTCAGTCGGTGGGAGATGGCGAAGGCGACTGGGCTTTCGACAGGAACATCCCAGAATATTTGCTAGCAACAGGTAGGCCCTTTTTCCCTGGTATTAATAAGCTTCTGGCCCAGTTTCCGGGGAAGGAGGAGGGTTCGAATGAGCAGGTAGATAAGATCTAGATCCCAACCTTACCAAGATGAAGACTAAAGATTTCAAAGGGTTATATACATCACAAAGGTGTTGGATGCTTGTGACTGAGAAGTTGGAAAATAGGAGGAGACTAGAGAAAGTTTGTAAAGGAGGAGGGAAAAGGAAAAAAAGTCCCTTGTGTAGATTGGAGGTTGGCTCGGAAGATGATGGAGGTAATGTGACCCACGTCTTTCAGAGGGTCTAGGAAAGCATGAGATTAAGTGTTGTCGCATGAGAGATGTCAGAAGGAAGGACCCACAAAGCCTAGTGATATCCTTTATTATGGCCGGTATGATGGAAAGCACTTTTTGCATCATCATTGGCTACGTTGTCTATCTGGGATGACATCGTTGAGCATGCGGAAGTCGCTGTCGTCATCACAACAGTTATGGATAAGGTTTTCACGTCTTTTATCTACAGTTGATACAACAAAAAGATGGTGCACCTGGTGGTTCGACCATCTTCTCAGTTACTATTGGCTCATGGAGAGAAGACGGGAAAGCGAAGTGGTATTCATGCTAGAGAAAGAGTGGGATGAGATGGAGGAAAATTCTACTCCTCCACCTCTTATAGTATAAGACCTCATAGAATCCAATTCTTCCAACGAAGACGAGCAGCCTGATGGATGACAAGTGTCCAAGGGAAACCGGTAAAGAGAAAAGAAGGAGAAACACGAAATCAAGCAGGACAGCCAACCAGGTGCGGAAATAGTTCACAATTTTGTACTTTCCACTAAGGAAACGACACCCATCCTTCCAAAGGGCGCATCAAAGGTTGACAACTCATTAAAAGTGGAAGATTTCTTTGACTCGCAAGAACATTTGCGAACCCAGGGTTAAACAATCCTCTGTCTATAATATCTCGTTCCCTATCTTAATCAGTCTGTTTGAGACATAAATAATTTGTAATATTTTTTGAGGTGGCTAAATGGATAGCCAGCTGGAAATTTTATACTTACTATGCTTACTTTACTATGATGTCAATTCCATTCGGTAATAATACCGACATATGTAAAATGTAGTTAGGACTGCTCTACCTATTTTTTTGTTTGAAAACGGTTATGGCAAACCAATTTTTGTTGAGATGGCATATGGGTGTAACTATTTTCTGTTCAGAAGGAATCAAGCCTAGAGCTTGAGGACATCCATATATACATTTGTAATCAAATACATAAGGGTTGGAAATCTTATGAAAGAACTATTTGTGTTTTGATGATCAGTTTGTAAGACTTTTCTCTTTGAGTTGTTTTAATAGAAATTGCAGAGCTGAAGCCTGCGTTTTGACAGAGATTCTTGTGTAATCGGTTTGGTAGTCTGTTTCTTTTTTTCTTCCCATGTGCAAATGTGTTTCTCTCTTTATTATTCCATTCCATGTTATTTCCTTCATGCTTGGATCAGGGTTATAGTTAAGTAGAATTTATAGAGATTATGCTCTACTTAGTTTATTCCAAGTATTTCACCAAATATGTTCTGCTAAAATTGATGTGCGATTCATCCTTGATAGATGCCCTACATTGATGGATTGTTTCTTTTCTCTTCTGTCCCACAAATTAAAGCTCTTTGACTACTAATTGCTTTCTACCTCGCCCTTGTGAATTCATTTGTAGAATCTTTGTGAATATTGCTTTCAGATTTTGTTAAATGTCACTCCATTGCCCAAAGGAAATTCATGTGTTTTCAACCAAACATTTCGTGAATCCTTTACGTTTCCTAAACATAAATATGATCTTCTGTAAAGTTGTTATAATTGAATATCTTAGCCATGAATGTTGGTGTTCCTTTTTCATTATTGACAATCTTGATTATTCCAGTCCTTTCACGAGATCATAGAGAGAGTCCTCTCTGTTTATGTTTGATCAGAAGCGTAAACGAAAGATTGGTTAGTGGTTACCCAAGATTACCCTCTTTCAGACTGTTAACACCCAAAAAGTGTTCACTACCTCATCTACCACATTATATGGCTCATTTGTCCATTTTCCTACCATATTTCCCTTAAAATCCCAAAACATCCCATTAAAAAGCCTCCAAAGGGCCTAAAATGCCTCCAAAAGGCCACAAAACCCTCAAAATAGCCTTAAAAAGGCTAAAAAACCCCTTTTTCCTCCAAAAATATCCAAAATTCCTCAAAAATAGCAAAAATCCCCTAAAAAGAGAATAAAAAATATAAAATAATGAGGAAAAGGAGGAAAAAACCCTATACAGCTGCCCAAAACCATGGGTCAGCACTCCACCACCAAAAAACTATAAATAGGTGATGGAGATCCCTTATTCCATATCCACAATCAAGTATACCCTTACTCTGCCAAAATCTCTCTCGAAACCCTAGTTCACCATTGAACTACTTTCACCTTGAGAGCCACTTTTGGCCCATCCCCACCATTGGAGAAAGAGAAGGAGCACATTGGAGCTTGGAGCAACCCTCTTGGACATTGCAAGGAGCTTCATCAACCTTCACATTGAAGGTAATATTAATACAAAACCCTTGTTTACAAATTGTTGTTTATTTTTCATGCACATGTTTTAGAATAGTTTTTATTTCTGTTTTAGTTTAATTATTTCCATTTACTGAACTGCTACTAAGGAGTCCATTCTCCTTAGTAGGTGCTCATTTGCACAAGCTAGGGGTAAAACCCTAGCTACAGTTTTGGCGACTCCCCTAGATTTTGAATTTCTGGTTTCGTTTTAAAAAAAAATTCCCTTTCGGCCGCCGTACATCGCATTTTTTTCCCTCTGCAGTCGCGTCCCGACCGCGTCTTTCAGGCCTTTACCTGCGACCCGACCGCGGCTCTCAGACCGTTTCCGACGCCTTGCCGGTGGATTCAATTCTGTTACCTGTGATCCGACCACGGCTAATCAGCCTGTTTGCTGCAATCTGACTGCGCCTGTCGGCCATTTTCCCGCGTCCCGACTGCGGCTTTCAGCCTCTTTCCCGCGTCCCGGCTGCGTCTGTTAGCCTTTTTGCCACGACCCGACTGCGTCTTTTTCCCTCTTTCCTACGTCCCGACTGCCTCTGTTGGCCCGATAACCGCGACCTGACCGCGTCTGTTTCCCTCAAACCCGCAGTCTGCCTATTCTGTTTCGCCACAGACCCGCGGTCTGATTTCTGCATTTTTCCTGTTTTGAGCCCAGCCCCTTTTGCTGCAATATTTTCTGCATCTAAACAGCCCCCTGTCCTACCTGCAGTCCCACTTCCTTACAGCCTTTCTGCAACATAATTTCTGTTCCCTTTACAGAATTCTTTTAAAATTTCAGTATTTTTAAATCAGAAAATTTTGCAAGTTAAAGTTTCAATTCCAGCATTATTGATAGTTAGAAGTTGCCCCCCTTGTGGCACTTCTATTTTGGGTTCATCACCTCACGAGCACACACTCTATCACATAATTCAAATGAGCCTTAAAAAGTACTTAACTGAACCAACATTCTAACCCCACTTTGGGAACACAAAAGAATCATTGTAGTTAGGTAGGATCGGGGGGATAGGCTTCCAATAACACCCCTCGGTTACTTTCACTTGAGACATAGTTGTTGTCCAAATAGGGAACCAAAATCCCCTAGTACTTTTTGGCACGGTCACGACCAGTTTATCAGAGGGCCTCTCCCTTAGGAGGGTTGAAGTCGGGAGACTGGTTCCGGAGGCCTAAGTGGAATACCGCACTCCATTCAGTAACCGAAGGGCTACCTTTCGCGGTTCGCGGGATATCCCTGTATAGGGATATTGCGGTAAACGGACTAAACGGCAGATTCACCTTTCTGGACGTGTCATGAACGGGGTATCTTAGTTGCCATTCTTCTAGGATTGACTACCCGGTGTCCCTCCCGGTAGGGGGATATCATAGCCACTTGGCTTTTCTACTCATATTGTCTGACTTGGATTTCATCACCTTGCAGAGGATATGTTTAGTTGAGTCAGAATACTTTTAGTTAGGTGTTTGCATGCTCCTTTACCTCCCTTTTGTCTAGTGAGTCCACCATTTTTCATTTTTAGGAAACCTGCTGCTTGTTGGTATTCTGACCATCTTTGTTGTTACTCCACCTATTGTAGCACAGCTGTTGCCGTGGGTGTTTTGAGTTGGTTGTTGGCCTGAGTGCCTTGTTTTTGAGCTCTTCTTCTGCACACTCGGTTGCATTAGGATTTTTGAGTTGTTTTTCTACTCACCTCAACCCACAGAGATTTGACACCATCCGTCACCATTGAGTCCCCGAGACATTCTCGGCGCCTCAGGGGCGAGCCTCCACAGCACGGTTCTCTTGACACCACCCGTCATAGATTCCGATCATCATCCGTTGATACCACTCATCACAGATCTAGAGCCTTGTCACTTGACTCCACTCGTCAGCGACATAGGACTCCGTCACCAGATATTGACGCTCCTTACTTTACCTCTGATTCTGATGAAGAGTCTGAGAACCCTATTTACACTGCCCCTACTAGCCCCATGGCTGGCACGACTTCCACTCCTTTTGTTATAGGAACCATTGGTGGCACATCTACCACTACACCAGTTACTACACCTATTTTGGGTATGCCCTCCATGGGGCCCCCATCTACCGTTCCCCTCACGGTACCAATTCCCACAGCAGGAATCCCTATCCCCACTACATCAGTGGCTCACACTACCCATGGTGGTGCTGGACCATCCTCCACCACCTTAGTTCCCCCACTTGGGGGCACCATCCCAAATCCTGTCCCTCCACTTGGGGGCATTGGCCCCCACCTGGTCCAACCCACTACTATGTCACATCCTTCTTCCAGTTTGCCATTCATGGCTAGCCTCAACCTACCTGACCTGGCCAGATTGACCAACGACCCTATTCGACACGACCCTACGTGGCCTCATATGCCTACCAAGCTCCCCTCTGACATCCCTAAGTTCGAGGGCAAGGCCGGTGAGGACCCACAAAACCATATCATGTCTTTCCACCTATGGTGTTCCTCTAACTCCATAGTGGATGACTCTGTTCGCCTCCGTCTCTTACAGTGCACCTTCACTGGCTCTGCAGCCAAGTGGTATATCGAGCAACCTCATGGGACCCATGCCACCTTTGCTTCCCTTTCCTCGACCTTCCTGCAGTTCTTCCAGTTGCCTATCCGCTATGACGTGGGCGTTGAGATCCTCCTATCCTGCAGACAAAACACGGCTACCCATATCACGGACCACATCCATGAGTGGCATCGACGCCGTAGCTTATGCAAGATCAAACTAGACGATTGCATCTTCCTAGATTGGTTCCTCAAATCCCTTCTCCCTGTTATTGCTAAGGATGTGGCATCAGAAAGACCCCAGTCTGAAGAAGAGGCCATCCTTAAGGCCCAACAATTCGACCTCATTTACACCCAGTTGGATTACCTTTACACCATTATACCTGACGTCCCTCGCGGTGAGTCCTCCCAGCACGATGCGTCGGGGGCATCCCACGCTGCCGATGGTATCATTGGCCGTGTTTCTTCGCATCCTCAACCATTTTCCATAGCACGTCCTACCCCTGGCCCCAACCTCTCGTGGGCTACCTCACAGTCTAGAGCAACCAACTCGTATGCTCCCATGGCACATCACCACCACCATGGACCCTCATGTCCTCCTCAATACTTCGGTCATGCGACTCCCGCTTATGCCCCCCCAGTCGCACCTCAGCCTTACTACCATCAGCAGGCTGCCCCAGCTCCTACGCCTTCACAAGCCCAACCCGCTTATTATCCGCCACAGGCAGCCCCTGTGGCAAACCCACAACCTGCTCCGCAGCCATATCAGCAACCCCCTCAAGTTGCTGCACCTGCTCAGCCTCCACCTGCATATCATCCCCCGCAGCCTGCTCCCGCACCTACGCAACCTCAGAACCCACCTGCTTCCCAAGGGCAAGTCTATGCGCAACAAAATCCACAGTAGAACCAGAACAACCAACGCAACCAGGGCCAACAGAACCGCGGCAAAGGCCGTAATCGTGGGAACAACCAACCTGCATACCAAGCTGGTCAACCGGCTAATCCCCCCGACAACAACAATGCGGCCCTCGCTAATCAAAACCCTGATCGCCCGCCCAAGCAGGATAAAAACCCCAATTTGCAAACGAACCACCCTTGTTCTATTTGCGGGGTCTATGGACACTACATGCATGCTTTCCCACACTTAGAGCGAGCTCACCAACTCTGGGTTGACGATGCCCACTGCCAAGGGCAGGCAGCTCCTCAGGCGCCTCCTAACCCCCCTCAACATCAGCAGCCACCTTTGGTGCTGCAAAACCCATTACCAACCCAAGGCGTCGTGAACACTCAGCCGTTGGCTCCCCCTCAAGCCAACATGCAACCCCAACAGCAAATCACGTACGCTGCTCCCGATCAACCCATGTTTGACTCAGGAACTCACCACTTATTGATGATGTCTTCCGCTGATGTCAACCTCCAGAATCATCGGAACCAGTATGGCTCCACCACTGACATACCTCCCACAGACAAACCTACTAACGCTCATCCCACCGATCAAGCGTTACGTATTCCTCCACCTCCACTAGATGGCGCTCCCAAAGCCCCTCGTTTCCCACTTCGTTGTATCAACAATAACCCCAATGCGCGTGCTGCGTCAAACTACAACATTGTAGACGACCTAGCCCAATCTCCCGTAGCCATGTCTGCGTTAGAAGTCTTGAAGAATTGCCCTTCCCAGCGCAAGACTTTACTCTCTGCCATTGGGGGGATTGACCCAAATGATTCGAATTTGATGGCATTTGATTTAGACCAGTCTGAACCTCGCCTGCCTTCCTCCTTAGCATTCCAAGTTTCTGTTTCCGTTCGGAATCTTGTCATCCATCGATGCATCATCGATGAAGGTGCCTCCACATGCGTCATGTCTACGTTCGTGTGGCAGAAGTTGGGATCCCCCACTCTCCAGCAGTCCACAACTGAATTACGCGCCTACGACGGTTGTTCAGCTCAGCCCCAAGGCCTCCTAGCCAATGTCCCTGTCCAGTTAGGTGGCAAAACCGTACTCATTGACATTGAGGTAATCAATGCCCAATTGGATTATAACCTTTTACTTGGTCGCAGCTACATGTATGCCATGCGGGCGGTTGCCTCTTCCGTCTTTCACACCATGATGTTCCCCCATGAGGGACGCGTGGTGAAGGTTGACCAGCTCACCTACTATGATCCCAGTGCTCCCGCGACACCTGAAAATGTTCTCCCCATGGTTGAACAACCTGTTTCTCGTGCCACCACTTCATTTGTTTCCTCTACGGGACCTGGAGTCTATTCAAACGCGCTGATGACCTCCACCTTCCAATCTATTCCGCCTCCATCAGCCCCCACGGACGTGTCTGACTTATGTACCTTGTCCCACGATAACCAACCACCTAATAATCAACCACCCTTGTTGCCTAAACCACCATTGGTACCTAGCCACATTGGTGTTACACCTATCCATACGATCCCCTTCTTAGTCCCTCCGTCAGGAGTAGTAAGCGCCCCGGTCATGGCTACCCTTAGTCTCCCTGGGTTAACTTTGGGATTACCCGTATGGTATCTTTCACCTCCCGTTCACCCGCCAACACCAGACATCGTCCTCCAACCGGTGCAACCCATGGCTACTACCACTCAGCCACCTCCCGATGTCTCTACCCCTTCGTCCTCCACGACTCCCCCTCCTACTCCCAAACCCACTGGGGGCAGAGGTCCACAACCTTACACTGCTGTACCACCTCCCAAGACAGTCAAAAACCCTCCAGTGTTTCATGCTCCTCCCAAATGCTCGCTGTGCGACGAGTTGGGCCATGCGACTCACCAGTGTCCACAGTTACCAGCCCTACAAAAACACATGCAGATGCTCGATGATGACCCCAACATCCCAACTGTCGAACTAAACCCCACTCCCAAGCCTAAAGACAAATCCCTGCATACCAACCACTCATGTGCCATATGCGGTGTTTACGGGCATTACTCACATCATTGTCCCGATCTACCCGATTACAGAGCGGCTCTCTACGAGATGAACAATCTGGATCTTGAGACGGCACCACCTACCATTGAGGAGATCTACCCCCCAGACTCTTCACCTTCAGGAGAGGTTAACACCATTTACATGATCTCTTCCACTACCATTCCCTTGTCAACCGATTTGACGACGCAAACTTTCCGTACCGATGAGGAGATTCTTGAGGCCCTTTCCACCCCGGATTATCCCTGGGATGATATGCATCATCGTTCTTACTTCATCCCAGAAGCATCTTCCTCTAGCACCGCTACCCAATTTGCGGTTGAATCCAAAGACTTCCTTCCCACTAAGGTCGACTGGTTCAAGGACCCTATTCCTGCTCCTGATGCCTTCGAGGAAGGTAACATGGCTAACATCTCACCCGTCATCCAAATTGATATCGCTGCCCCAGGACGTGCCCCTGAACTCATCACTTTAGGAGCCTTCTGCAGTAAGCAAGAGATTGAGGAATACACTAACCTCTTTAAAGAGTTCCGTGATGTCTTTGCCTGGTCCTATACCGAAATGCCCGGTCTTGACCCCGCCATTATCGAGCACCACATTGACACATGGCCTGATGTACCCACTGTCTATCAGAAACAACGTCCCATATATCCCTCGAAGCTCCTAGCTGTTAAAGCTAAGATTGAGACCCCTGAACTCATCACTTTAGGAGCCTCCTGCAGCGAGCAGGAGATTGAGGACTACAAACAACTCTTCCAAGAGTTCAGCGATATCTTTACCTCCCCACTTGAGCAACGTCTGCTATCCCTTGAACAAGCCGATGCAGACCGTCATGCCGCTCTACAGACCATTGAAGCTGCCAAGAACCGCTCCAAAGCCGGTTACGACAAACATGTTCACCCTCGCACTTTCCACGAAGGGGACCTCGTCCTCGCCTATGACCAAGCCCACGACAAAACTGGCAAAGGGAAGTTTGAATCCATGTGGCAAGGCCCTTACATCGTGCAGACCTGCCTAGGCAAGGGGGCATACATCTTAGCCGACTTTGAAGGCCATCTGTTGCGCAACCCCCATAATGGGTTGTATCTTAAGCGTTTTTACCCATGAAAGACACCGATACCTCGTTGGTCCGCATTGTACAGTTTGCTCTCTTTTTGTTTTTCACTTTTTTTACCATCATCTTACATTTCATCATTTCTGCATGATTACAGATGGACCATCTTCCACCTTGTTACACTGGCTTTGCTGACGGCGCAAGCCGCTGGTCTCCCAACCTGGCTTCTGCAGCATGGGTCTTGTACTCCCCTTCCAACGAGATGATTCACCTTGACGGAATATGTATAGGCGCTGCTACCAATAACCAGGCGGAGTATGATGCTCTGATCGGTCTCTTGATTGCCACCCTCCAAATGGGCATATGTCACCTTCATGAGTTCCTTGACTCCCAGCTACTTGTCTCCCAGCTCAACAACTGCTACCAGGTGCGTGATCCCTGCCTTTTTAGAAAATTCCTGCGCGCAAAGCAACTCAGCCGACAGTTTGAATCCATCACATTCACACATGTCCCCAGAGCCCAAAATAGTGTCGCAGACCAAATGGCCAACAACATCCTAGATTGGCATATCAATCACACCATGTAACATCATGCATCATCAATCCCATAGCATCTCATAAAAATATATAAAAACCCAAAAAGATTGCATCGCATCCACATTTGCATCCATGTACATACACCACATTCATATCCATAGGGTCATCCACGTGCCTAAACATACATATATCATGTCACATCACATAAAATACACAAGGGGCATCCATGTGCCTAACATCCTAACCTACTTGCATCCATGTGCAATGTAAACATATCACAACTCATAAAGCGCATCCACGTGCGTACAAATAAAACAACATCATACAAAAAGGTGCATCCACGTGCATATATATATATCACAAAATATACATGTTCAGTACTATACATGTCCTGAGTACCCCTGTACTCAGCTATACAAAAAATGGCTATACATCCCTAAAAGCCTCATCAACATACATGCCGTAGCTACAAAACTCGGGGGGAGTCCCCTGTACTCCCTAATGGGAGTCGTATCCTACATCGGCTGCCTCTGAGTCCTCCCCTCGCTCCTCCTCCAGCAAGTCCTCATCTCCTACGGGCTCCTGTGCCCGTGCCCGGTCCACCAAGATCGCCACCCGGATCGCGATGGATCTGAACTCCCGGGACGCCATCATGCAATCCTGAACTACATCAGGATCAACATCCCACCATCCCTCGTCGGTCACCCCTATCAACAACCAATCCAGTAGTGCCCGCACCGACTCCAGTGTCCCCTCCGCATCACGGCGACGGACCTCACCTCACCCAGGCAGAGCTGGGACGGCCACAATACCCCTCCGTGCCACATGTCCTGGAGGCGACCTCGGGCCCACATTTGCAAGATCACCCATATGTCAGTCACAGTATATCAATCTACTATCATATAAATAAAACTTGACATAAATAACATGCAAGCAAAAACACATACGTACCGTCGGGACCCCATGCCTGTCCTGGCGCTCGTGGCGCCTCCGGATCTCCCGTGAAGTCCATGTCCCGATACGGGAAGTCGTCCAGTGTCAGTGGTATCTGAAGCCACTGCAGGTACAACTCCTGCGTGAAATATCTTCCCACGTCGCCGCCACCACGGCGGCGCATCATCTCGCCCCACCGCACCATCCGCGGCTTCCTCATACCTCCTGCCCTGATCGGCACCCGTGGCCGCAGTGTGGGTACCCTCTCCATAAAAAAGGCACACAAGAAGGAACCAAAACAAAAGCCCTTGCCAGCTTCCTTCGATGACGTCAGCTACCGCTGAACGCAGGTCAGGAACATCTGGCCCCACGCGTAGTACACACCGTCCAGTACGCGCTCTATAATCTGCATCTGGCCCCCAGACACCTTTTCAGGTGACTGGGAACCCAATACCTGCACCACACATGCCGCCATAGCCTGCACGGCCGGCTCCTGTAGGTCCTTCACCAGGAGTACATTCCTATGCACCCTCGCCTCAGGACCGCAATATTTCTCCAACATGTCCTCCATGTCGATGTCCGCGGCGACCCGGGGCTGTGTGTCTGCTACCCTGCCTAGACAGGGCAACCCCGTCAGAAAATATACATCGGTCAGGGTGAGGTCCACCCTCTCACCCTGTACCCGGAACGCCTGTATATCCGGCTCCCAGAAGCTGATCAGCCGGTTCAGCAGCAATGCTGCTGAACGTATCATGGGTATTTGTGCGAACTTCAGTAGTCCGCACATTCCCAACACTGATCGCACATGGCTCTCCCCTCGGATGACGGCCATGATCTCGTCAGGAATCTCCCGCTCTCTCCATAGAGCCTGCGGCATCCTGTCAATCACACAAAGTCAACTCATTAGACTCATATCCCATACATAAGTCCTTTTCCCTCACCCGGAAGACCCTAATAGCTCGACCCAAAACCGCGGCTTTCGGGCTTCCTGCCGCAGTTTCCAACCGCGGCTGTCAGGCCTATAGTCGCGATTCTTAACCGCGCCTGTCAGCCCTAACCTCGCGGTTTGGCACCGTGTGTTCCTCCTTGGAACTCGCGGTACTAGACCGCGTATCCATCCAGGAATCACACGGTTTCCAACCGCGTGGTTCACCCCGAAACTCGCGGTCGCCAACCGCGGTTTCGACCCCCTAACCTGCGGTCCACCCCACATGGACTGTACAAATCAGCCCTGGGACCCACTACCCAACCCCCGACCCTAAAAAACATGCAGGTATGAGTTTGACCGAATACCTGTATCTCCCGGATCTGAAATTGGCCAGTCGGATCGTCTAGAAATGCCACCTAAGCTCTGGTCCACTCTGCTCACAAGTCAAAGTCAAACAAGTACAAATGACACATGTCATGTTGGACCCACTACTATTTATAGTCAGTTGACTTTTTCATGTTTTGGCCATTCTGACCCCATACGGAGTCCATTTTTCGAACCGTTTCCACCACTGGAATCAGCACGACGAGATCATCATGATGGTCACCTAGTTGCATTATTTTTTACCCATCATTTTTTGCCCATTTTTTAGACGCCACTAGTCGCCTCGATTTGTGTGCCACATTGGTCGTTCTCCGTTTTTCACATATTTTATATCATCGGATTCATTTTTTCGAGCCGGTGATGATGCTTGAGATCATTTCTCGCTCTCACCTCCATATTTTTTGGGAATTTTTTCCAAAATGCCCCTGTCACCTCAGTTTACGTGCCACATCGGCCGTTATCCATTTTTGACACCTTTTATATCGCCGGATTCATTTTTCCGAGCTCGTGATGATGCTTGAGATCATTTCTCGCTCTCACTTGGTACAATTTCAACATTGTGTCCCGACACCTTGCTGCCTCGGTTCGTGCGCCACATCGACCACCATCGGATTGTTCCACTTTTGTACATGAGCCATTCACTCCTGTCACACTGCAAATGTTTCGTTATTTTGCCACCATTTCATTCACCCCGCAAGGAGGCCCACCAGTGTTCCCCACTACCCTCGTTCTTGGTCATCATTACTGTTCCTTGATTGAACACTTCCTCCTTGCCTGGCCATTCCTTTTCTTCGGTATAATTTTATCCCTTTTTCGGGCCGGACAAGTCCTTTACGAAAAAGGCACTTAGGGAGTTTCCGTTAAGCTCTTTTCTGACTCCTAAAAGAATGAAAAGATCGCCGAGCAATCTTGCTTCCTTTCATGCTCGTTAAAGTACCTGAAAGGGCGTCTATCTGGTATAAGTTTAACCCTTTTCTGGACCTGGTAGACTAATTACGAAAAAGGAATACTCTAGTCACACCGGCTAGAAGAGTTCTTCATTGCATCCTTTTATGCTTCTTTGGGCCTTGGAGACTAAATCTACGAAAAAGCAACCCCCTGGAGTCTTCTTATTTGCTTTCAGACTCTCTAAAATTGAAAGCAACCACGAGCATGCACTGTCCTGGGCTCGTAAAATCCACACGACAGTACCATTTCATCATTTCAGAGTCTTCTTATCGCTTTCAGACTCCTTAAAATTGAAAGCAACCACGAGCATGAACTGTCCCGGGCTCGTAAAATCCACACGACAGTATCATTTTACACAAACTTCTTCTAGTTCCTTAACCCATGAAGAAGTCCCCACCCATGCCTCCTGGCACTACGATCGATCATCTCAGCAGCACCCCCAATCAGGTTGCCTTTGTTCAGAGTATTCTGCAGTATCCTGCCATTTTATACCAGCTTGAGTCTCCCTCAGACCAGTCACCCTCCCCTATCCAATACAGCTATGATCCCTTTCCCCTCAGTCAGTTTCATATGCTGCCAGATCATTCCCATTATCATACTCTGAACAAAGGAAGTTTGAGTCCACCCACTCTACTTGCCCAGATACCCCCCCACAGTTTGGTCAGTCCTGCCATCAGTACTATCACATTTTGGTTCTACGCCTCGCGCTCCTGTCCAGGAAACATCATTGCCTTGATAGGGGCAGGTCTCCCTCTGTCGACGACAGCCCCTCTATTCCAGAGGATAGGCCCAGAGGTCCCTACGCCTTGGAATTATCACCATCTGTGGTAAGTGCCTACGGATCATTCTGAGAGGAGTCATCATTGCCTCTCTGAGTGGTTGTTTCTCACATGCTCGACTTCAGCACCTTTATCGCATCGTCGAGAATCGCGTAGGGTTACATCCTTTACATTATTTGTCGAAGACCCCGGATCTCCCCCGACTCTAGCACATTGGTGAGTCACTTCGGAACACCCAGTTATATGTTCCCGTGGATGTCCGGGCTGCGTTAGGCGTTTGTATTCGGAAGCCATCCAGATATCTGCTTCCTTGAGTACCCATTTCAGTTCCAGCTCAGTGTACCATTGAGAGTGTGACCGTTGTCACTCTGATCCAGCCGATCATCAGTTCCCTTGGTACCACATTTAGCAGCACTATTGATATTCCGGTGCACCAATTTTTCAGCTTACACATGGTCAGCCCAGCAGTATGTCCCAGATTTGTGTCTCCTCTGGACACCTATGTTGTACACAGTGGTTATCTATGTATCTTATAGGTCCCACTTTTCGGGCCTCACAGTTCTGTTTATGTATCTTGATACGAGCATGGGTATGCCCGCCTCGTCCATATATTGAGATGATTCCTCATTCAGTTTTTGAGGTCATGTATATGTCAGGTCCCCATTTTTTGGACCCCATTGTTATTGTTATGTTATATCCTGATACGAGCATGGGAATTCCCACCTCGTCCATATGATCAGATGATTCCTCATCCATTATTGAGGTTATGTACTTTTAGTTCTTGCAGTTGTTCGGGATCGTCGTTTCAGGATTCAGTTTGTTTCTTCTCTTCTCTCCACACCCCAGGAAAACCATTCATGACTTGTGATGTCCATCGGCCATACGATGAGCTCCTGCCCTCGCACATCAGGGAGCAATCTGTTAACACCCAAAAAGTGTTCACTACCTCATCTACCACATTATATGGCTCATTTGTCCATTTTCCTACCATATTTCCCTTAAAATCCCAAAACATCCCATTAAAAAGCCTCCAAAGGGCCTAAAATGCCTCCAAAAGGCCACAAAACCCTCAAAATAGCCTAAAAAAGGCTAAAAAACCCCTTTTTCCTCCAAAAATATCCAAAATTCCTCAAAAATAGAAAAAATCCCCTAAAAAGAGAATAAAAAATATAAAATAATGAGGAAAAGGAGGGAAAAACCCTATACAGCTGCCCAAAACCATGGGTCAGCACTCCACCACCAAAAAACTATAAATAGGTGATGGAGATCCCTTATTCCATATCCACAATCAAGTATACCCTTACTCTGCCAAAATCTCTCTCGAAACCCTAGTTCACCATTGAACTACTTTCACCTTGAGAGCCACTTTTGGCCCATCCCCACCATTGGAGAAAGAGAAGGAGCACATTGGAGCTTGGAGCAACCCTCTTGGACATTGCAAGGAGCTTCATCAACCTTCACATTGAAGGTAATATTAATACAAAACCCTTGTTTACAAATTGTTGTTTTATTTTCATGCACATGTTTTAGAATAGTTTTTATTTCTGTTTTAGTTTAATTATTTCCATTTACTGAACTACTACTAAGGAGTCCATTCTCCTTAGTAGGTGCTCATTTGCATAAGCTAGGGGTAAAACCCTAGCTACACAGACTTGGGGGTCCGTTTTGGTGTTAACAAATTGGCGTCATTACCGGGGAAGCACGATTGGTTTTACCAATCCCTGGGAGAACGATATATACATCCGAATTTCAAAGAATAAGAGAAATCCCTGTGGGCAAACTGATTTTTTCGTTGTTTCAAGAAGGTTGAAGAATTTTGTCTTGGCGACTCCACTTACCAAGATCAAACAATTTAAGAAGACTCCACTGGAGAAAGATCAGTATGCCAAACTATACTATTAAAGAAATTCCAAAGGCATCCTGGCCTCAAGAAAGATCCATACAAGAGGTAACCCTTTCCCTGAAATCCTGTTAGGAATAGATAGCCCTGAAAGTTTACTCAAACAAAAAACTGTGAAATATCGGGCTAGTGCTCCTAGCATTGAGACTGTTTCATTTTTAGAAGATACATCCGCCTTTCAGCAATTAGATTTGGATATTGATATTAGCAAACCATTTCCAAGAACCAAATCCGAATCATACCTAAGCCTGGGTGAAGGAAATCTGAATAATCTTGAATCATATCTTTTAGACCCTGTGTGGTTGGATTTTAAAGGCCTTGCCAAAACAAAAGACCATAATCCCATTTCTCAGATCCCCCAAGCCCGCATCACAGTCCCAGTCAATAATCCTACTCAGAATATTCCCCCACAAGCTCTGAATCCACCTAGACCCATGGCCGCCAGATATATACCTTTGGTCCTGCCCGTTGCCTTGAATGACCTCCCTCAGAATTATGCCTAGAGAATTGTCTCTTATAACGGAGAGGGATACTACTCAGCCAAACAACATGTTGATAGATTCAAAGATTTTTTAGACCTAGAAGAAGTGGACCACGATGATGCTAAAATGAGATTGTTTTCTCAAAGCCTATTTGGAGAACCTAATAAGTGGTTCAAACAACTACCTAATGCATCCATAGCCAATTTTGCAGCTTTTAAAGTATTGTTTCTATAAAGATGGGAAACCATGGGAAGTCCTGCTATAGTCTTGTCCCATTATAATCATTTAAAGAAAGGCGGGTTTGAATCAGTCCATGAGTTTTCTGCCAGATTCATGAAAGCATACAATTCTATTCCCGATGATCTAAAACCTTCAGTAGGTGCTGCAAAGCTCCACTATGCAGATGCCTTTGATGGAGACTTCTCATGCACATTGAGAGAAATAAAATCCACCTCACTGCCTGCCAGGCTGAAGGATGCCTTGGAGGTTGAAGCTAACATGATGGCTTATGGGAAAATGCAGGGAAAAACTAAAGAAGACAAGAAGAAGCAAGAAAACCAAGCCTCTTCTAGTGATGCTAAATTTGATACCATGATGAGATTTATGGAGAAATTGTTGGATAGGTTAGCCATAGAGAATAAGCCTCCTGCTAGGGAGTAGCCTGAAAATCAGATAAGGAACCCTAATTTTAGAAGGAAACCCCCTCCAAAAATCCAAGAAACCAAAAAGATCATCAGATAAGACCTCCTTTTCCTGAAAATTTAGTAGATGAAGAAGGACCTAAAAACCTTGCTGCCGACCAGATACATCTCTTTGATACCCTTGAACACACAGTCCATTTGATTGAAAAGGAGCACGATTTTTTCACCAAGGGGAATGCTGATAAGGCCGCAGAGTTTGATTCTGAACAATATCAAATGGGCTACATGAATGCTGTGGACGAAATATAGAGAAAAATGAGGTTGAGAAACAGAGAAATACCAATAACTGAAGGGTAGTTTGCCCAGAGTCAGCCCCTTAAGACTCAACAGAATACAGATAAACTGAAAGGGAAACAACCAGTGGGTCCTATACAGAAAGCTTAGAGGATGAGGGATAGCATTCTAAAGAGGGTAGGAAACCAGAAGTAACCGAAGTAGGGAAGCCGGTGCCAATCCCCTTGAATGAATTATTGAGAGTTAATGAATATAGGGAAGAGATAAATAGCTTAGTAAAGGGGCAGGTTGGAAATACGCAAGCCATGTTGGAAGTGACAGATGATGCCCTCACTATAATCTTTGGTTCCAAAATGGAGGAACTTGATGATGAAGAAGTCCCTCCCTTTTATTTGAGCCTGAATATCCACAACTAGTTATTACACAATGCCCTGATAGATTTTGGAGCTTCGCATAACTTGATGCCAAAGTCGGTAATAGACTTATTGGGGCTAGAGGTCACTAGACCCTACAAAGACCTATATTCTTTTGATTCCAGAAGGGTACCCTGTTTGGGGTTGATTAAAGACGTGGTGGTAACCCTCGCCTAGATTCCAGTGAAGAGCGTCATGATGGACATAGTGGTAATTGATCTACCTGCTAAGTTTGGGATGTCGTTATCAAGATCCTGGGTAAAGAAGCTAAAGGGAACCATGAAGATGGATTTATCTTATGCTACTCTACCACTATTCAGAAGCAATAGGAAGTTATACATAGAAAAAAGGATGGCTTATGTAGTCAGCAGTGATGACAAGCCTGAAAGTCACCCTATTTTCACGGTGGACATAGACATGGGTTCCTCCATCCTTTTCAATGATGGTCCACATACTAATCCTGGACCCCCATTTTTTCACGAAGTGGAGGAAGAAAAAGAGTTTGCAGCAAGGCATGAGGCATCAGAGAGGCAAAAAAATGAAGAAGGATTGTGGAAGATGTACTTTGATGGTTCACTAAGCAAAAATGGAGCTGGGGCTGGGGTTTGCATCATACCTCCGAACCAAGAATCTAGGGCCCTATCCTATAAATTGACTTTTGAATGCACAAACAATGTGGCTGAATATGAAGCTCTACTTTTGGGACTGAGAGCTCTGAAGGATTTGGGAGCCATAAGACTACACGTATTTGGAGATTCAAAACTGGTGGTGAACTAGGTAAACGATAGTTATCAGGCGAAGCACCCCAGAATGAGAGCTTATAGAAATGAAGTTTGGGACATGTTTGGGAATTTTTTTAACAAACATAAGATCTGGATGATTCCAAGATGTGACAATCAAGTAGCTGACTCCTTGGCCACTACTGTAGGTGGTTTTAAAACACCCTTTTTTTCCCAAGAAAAATACGAGGTCGAAGTGGTAAACATGCCATCCATCCCAGACAATTCCAAGTATTGGCAAGTGTTTGAAGATGACCTACAAATTAGAAGGTTTTTAGAATTGTCTCATGAGTTTGCTAACTTTCAAATCGACACAGAGAATGAGAATGTAGAAGGTCTAGTGGACCAGGAGCAGTCAAAAAACAAAGAGAATGAAAATATAGGTTGGAAGAAGACTCTAGGAGGCAAAGACATTTTCCAGTTAAAAAGCAACTATATTCCCAAAGGACTGATACCTATGGAAAAGATCTTTAACCAAAACGATGTGGCAAAGAATCCCAAATTTGAACCACCCAAAGATACAGTAGAAGATCAGAATGTGGGTTCTGTTGGGGAACCTCGGATGGTAAAGTTGTCTAAAAAATTGGAAACCAAGAGAAAAAAGCAATATGTTGATCTAATGAAAAAGTATGCTACTACTTTTGCCTGGAGCTATGAAGAGTTAAAGGAATATGATTCCTCAATAATCCAACATTCCATCCCAATTAGGCCTGGAGAAAAACCTTTCAAACAAAAGTTGAGAAGAATAAATCCCAGGTTGGTGCCGATGGTAGAAAAGGAGATCAAGAGGCTGTTCAACACAAAGATTATTGTCATCTTGAGATTCTCCCGATGGGTGGCTAACCTAGTTCCTGTAAGAAAAAAGAATGGGGAAATTAGGATTTGTATAGACTTCAAGAATTTGAACAGAGCATCCTTAAAGGACAATTACCCTCTACCCAAGATGGAGCACATCATGCAGGAGGTAGTAGGGGCAGAAAGGATTTCTACAATGGATGGTTTCTCAAGGTATAATCAGATCAAAGTCATTCCAGAAGATCAAGAAAAGACTGCTTTCACCACTCCATGGGGTACTTTCATGTATGCTAAGATGCCTTTTGGATTGATGAATGCTGGAGCTACCTTCCAGAGAATGATGGACATTGCCTTTGCTAAAGAGAAAGATAAGTTTCTAGTGGTATACATGGATGATATAACAGTATATTCAAAATCTGATGATGAGCATCTCAAACACCTAGAACAGGTTTTTAAGAAGTGCATAAAATATGGTATCTCCCTCAATCCAAAGAAATCCCACTTTGCTTTAGAAGAGGCTAAACTCCCGGGTCATATTATTTCTAAGGAAGGTATTAGGATTGACCCTGAGAGGGTGAGTGCGATCCAGAAAGTTGAAGAGCCCAAAAGTAAAAAGGAAGTGCAATATTTTATTGGACAAGTGGGTTTTTTGAGAAGGTTCATACCTAGCTTTGTTGAGATTATAATGAGCATTACCAATATGATGAGAAATGAAAACCAGATAAGGTGGATAGAGGAAACAAGAGGCTCTTTCAAGGGAATAAAAAATGCTATTTCTGAGTCCCCTGTGTTAGCTAGCCCTGATTTTTCTAAAGATTTCCTGATTTTTTCTTATGCTTCTGAGCATACAGTAGCCTGAGTGTTGCTGCAAAAGAATGATCAGAATGCAAAACATCCAATTGCTTTTTTCAGTAGAGTATTAAGAGATGCAGAATTAAAATACGATATCATGGAGAAATAGGATTATACTTTAATCAAGTCATTGAAAGATTTCAGGGTCTATATTTTCCATTCACACATCATTGCTCACGTCCCAAATAGTGTAGTAAAAGGTATCCTTACCCAGTCTGATCCAGAAGGGAGAAGAGCAAAATGGATCGTTGTGCTGCTAGAATATGACCTGGAAATAAATCCTACCAAACTGATAAAAGGTCAAGGGTTAGCAAAATTGATGACCAAAGCTAACTATGACTCTTTGCAACTAAATTTTTTGCAAGACTCTTTATGTCAGTTGGATGTAGGATTACAAATAAAGCCCGAATTTTCTGTGTCTCCCTGGTACTCTGAAAGTGTTTATGTATTGCAAAATCTCCAAGCTCCAGATGGATTAGGTAAGAGCAGGGACAGAGCTGTAAAATTAAAGGCCGCAAAATACTATATCATGAATCAGTTCTTGTACTGGAAGGATCCTGGAGGTGTACTGCTGAATTGCCTTTTAGAGGAAGAAGCCAAACATACCAAGAGAGAATTTCATAAGGGAGATTGTGGTGGTCACCATTCTTGGAAGGTCACAGTAAACAAGATCCTGAGGGCTGGTTTCTATTGCCCCACCATGTTCATAGATGTGTATAAAGAAACAGTGACCTGTCACCAATGTCAAATTTTTGAAGGAAAGAGGAAAGTCGTATCACTACCCCTTCCCCCACTCATAGTAGAAGATCCTTTTCAACAATGGGGACTAGATTTCATTGGGGAGATAAACCCTAACTCTTCTGGGCAGCACAGATGACTATTGACGGCCACAGATTACTTCACCAAGTGGATAGAAGCTATACCTACTAGGAATGCAACAGAAAATGTTATTATGGACTTTCTAGAGGATAATATCCTATCTAGGTTTGGTTTCCCCAAAAGGATCGTGACTGATAATGAGCCTGCATTTTGCTCTAAGAAGATGGTTAATTTCTGCCACAAATATCATATCAGTCTAAACCACTGTACGGCCTACTACCCCAAGGAAATGGTCTGGTAGAATCCTCCAATAAGAGATTGGTAAAGATCATAAAGAGATTATTGGAAGAGAATAAGAAGGCGTGGCACACTAAGCTGAAGTATGCCCTATGGGCTGATAGAATAAGCACTAAAAGGGCCATTGGAATATCTCCCTTCAAGTTGGTGTATGGAGCCGAAGTGGTTTTTCCAGCTTCTCTGGGGTTACCAGTTATGAGGTTGCTGCAAGGGTTAGAAGAAGAACTGAATCATATGTAAAGGAGAGTGAACCAGATAATTGAGTTAAATGAATTGAGAACTAAATCCTATGACAGAGTACAAGGACACCAAGAAAAGATGAAAGAGGCGTTTGATAAGAAGACCAAGGAAGATAAATTTCAGGTGAATGACCTGGTCCTGAAATGGGATTTCCCAAGAGAAGACAAACACGGTAAATTTGACCACGTGTCGATGGGTCCATACATCATTGCTACACCCAGAGGAACCAACTCTTTTATACTGGAAGAGCAAGATGGGTCTACCTGGTCTAGAGGACCAGTCAATGGTGGATTTTTAAAGCATTATCTGTCCTAGATGAGCCAGGTAATTCATGTACCATACCTTGTACATATTTTTTCTTTTTTCAGTTGTTTGGAAGTTTAATGGTTGACCAGAAGACTTGAAGCCCGAAGTGAAGGCCGTAAGTTCTGAAAGGGGAGGCCATGCAATTTTTTTTTTCTTTTTTTTTTTCCTTTAAGTGTTCTACCTGGAGGTGAAGGAAGCACAGTTCTCAATGTCAAGTTCTGAGAAAAATTTTCAGTCTAAAGCCACAAGAAAAAATACCCAATGGATCAGGCACTTAGTCTACGGAGTTCTTTGCTACCTCACAGGGAGGATAGCATCCCCGAGTTGGAGCCAGTTGTTAACACCTGATTTTTCCACCTCATAAATATAAAGTGTGAAACGAATAGGGTTAGAGAAACATACCCGATAAAGGCTTGAAAGCCCCAGTTTTCCTCCATGGTTAAGGGCCAGAATATGAGAAATTAAGATATAAAAGGCTAAGAGGGAGTACCCCATCAGAAAATTCACAAAGAGATATGTGAAGGAGCCTTCTAAATGGATAAATAACCCCAAAATCCTAAGTCCGACAGCCTAAAGTATTATGAGGGTTAAGTCTCGGCAAGAGAACCACCATGGATGCAAAGCAAAGCCAGATCCACGGTCCAAGATCCATCTTGTCAGGAAGCTGCGTGATGAATAACCAAAAAGGTGGTAGCGATGGGTGATACTGCCAAATAGATGGCAGTCGGAGGGCTCGTATCGAGAAGAAAAGCAGTAAACAAACCACCACAAGGGCGCGAGATATTGGGGTGGTAGAGTCATAAATCAATCGACGGTTCATTGAATAGGTAGCCTAGATCGATGGTGTGGAGATGAGGGAAAGATGCACGAAAGAATGGACAATGGGCCCCATCGTCAGAGAAAGGTTGAACATTAAATATGTCGCTCATCTCCACCGTAGATGCAAGGCGCTGCAAGATCCATGGTCTAATATTCATCTCGCTGAGAAGTAGCATGGTAGATACCAAAAAAGGAAGACACGATGAATAAAACCGTGGGATAGGTGTCAACACCATAGGTGATCGCGGGGAAGGGAAGTGGTATCTAAAACCACTCTAGGAAAAATTGATGATGCTCCGTGGAACACGTGGTAATAGTGGAAGGACACAGAGTGGGTCCTACCCGGGATCTGACAGAGGGAAAACAGAAAATTTCACATCAGAAGATTGAATAAAGGTCTAGATCCGACAGCCGAAAAATCACACGTGTAAAACTAGCAGTCGGGATTGTCGGACATGTGGTGGATAAGACCAAGGGTTAAGTAAAGAATATTTATATATAAAACCCTCGGCGTATGAAATAGGAATTTGTTTATTTGGAAAACTGCAAAGGTCTGGAAATTTCTCGGCGGGTGGGAGATGGCAAGGTTGACCAAGCTTTCGACAGGAACATCCCAGAAGATTTGCTGGCAATGGGTAGGCCCTTTTTCCCTTGTATTAATAAGCTTCTGGCCCAGTTTCCGGGTAAAGTAGGAGGGTTGGAATGAGCAGGAAGATAAGATCTAGATCACAACCTTACTAAGATGAAGACTGAATTTTTCAAAGGGTTATATACATCACAAAGGTGTTGGATGCATGTGACTGAGAAGTTGGCAAACAGGAGGAGACCAGAGAAAGTTTGTAAAGGAGGAGGGAAAAGGAAAAAAAGTCCCTTGTGTAGATTGGAGGTTGGCTCGGAAGATGATGGAGGTAATGTGACCCACATCTTTTAGAGTGTCTGGGAAAGCATGATATTAAGTGTTGTCGCACGAGAGATGTCAGAAGGAAGGACCCGCAAAGCCCAGTGATATCCTTTTTGATTATTGGTATGATGGAAAGCACTTTTTGCATCATCATTGGCTACGCCATCTATCTGGGACGACATTGCTGAGCATGCGGAAGTTTCCATCATCATCACAACAGTTATGGATAAGGTTTTCACATCTTTTATCTATAGTTGATACATCAGAAAGATGGTGGACCTGGCGGTTCGACCATCTTCTCAGTTACTATTGGCTCATGGAGAGAAGACGGGAAAGCAAAGTGGTATTCATGCCAAAGTAAGTGTGGGATGAGATGGAGGAAAATTCTACTCCTCCACCTTTTATAGTATAGGACCTCATAGAATCCAATTTTGCCAACCAATATGAGCATCCTGATGGATGACAAGTGTCCAAGGGAAACCGGCAAAGAGCGAAGAAGGAGAAACACGAAATCAAGCAGGGCGGCCAACTAGGTGTAGAAATAGTTCACAATTTTGTACTTTCCACTAAGGAAATGACACCCATCCTGTTAGAGGGCGCATCAAAGGTGGACAACTCATTAAAAGTGGAAGATTTCTCTGACTTGCAAGGACATTTGCGAACCCAGGGTTAAACAATCCTCTGTCTATAATATCTTGTTCCCTATCTTAATCAGTTTGTTTGAGACATAAGTAATTTGTAATTTTTTTTAGGTGGCTAAATGGATAGCCAGCTAGAACTTTTATACTTACTATGTTTACTTTACTATGATGTCAATTCCATTCGGTAATAATACCGGCGGATGTAAAAAGTAGTTAGGACTGCTCAACCTATTTTTTGTTTGAAAATGGTTATGGTAAACCAATTTTTGTTGAGATGGCATATGGGTGTAAATATTTTCTGTTTAGAAGGAACCGAGCCTAGAGCTCGAGGACATCCATATATACATTTGTAACCGAAGACATAAGGGTTGGAAATCTTATGAAAGAACTATTTGTGTTTTGATGATCAGTTTGTAAGACTTTTCTCTTTGAGTTGTTTTAATAGAAATTGCAGAGCTAAAGCCTGCATTTTGACAGGGATTCTTGTGTAATCAGTCTGGTAGTCTATATCTTTCTTTCTTCCCATGTGAAAATGTGTTTCTCTCTTTGTTATTCCATTCCGTGTTATTTCCTTCATGCTTGGATCATGGTAACAGTTAAGTAGAATTCATAGATATTATGCTTTGCTAGTTTATTCCAAGTATTTCACCAAATATATTCTGCTAAAATTGATGTGGGATTCATCCTTGATAGATGCCCTACATTGATGGATTGTTTATTTTCTCTTCTGTCCCACAAATTAAATCTCTTTGACTACTAGCTGCTTGCTACCTCGCCCTTGTGAATGTGTTTGCAGAATCTTTGTGAATATTGCTTTCATATTTTGTTAAATGTGACTCCATTGCCCAAATGAAATCCATGTGTTTTCAACCAAACATTTCGTGAATCCTTTACATTTCCTAAACAGAAATCTGATCTTCTGTATAGTTGTTATAATTGAATATCTTAGTCGTGAATGCTGGTGTTTCTCTTTCATTATTGACAATCTTGATTATTCCAGTCCTTTCACAAGAGCATAGAGAGAGCCCTCTCTGTTTATGTTTGATCATTAGCATAAACCAAATATTGGTTAGTGGTTACGCGAGATTACCCTCTTTCAGCCTTGGGGATCAGTTTTGGTGTTAACAGAAGGTTTGGACTGAAGAGAGCTCAAAGCTAAAATATTTGAGACCCATGTAGCTTTAGAAAAGGAAAAGGATTCATGATGTGGAGGACATCCTAGGCAAGCCGTGAAATCTTTGATTTGGGACTTAACGTTCCTTACCATTTTTATCACCCCCAGCTTCTTTCCTTCGAAGATTTCCTTATTCCTTGTGAGCCATATTTTCCAGTTAATGTACTTGGGAAGTGCATTCCAAAGCTTTCCCACAATTCTTTTGTTAGAGGTAGTTCCAGGGTATTGATGTCCCCAACCTTTGAAGAGGCCACTTATGTTGTTTGGAAGAGAGAGATCAATGTTGAGGTCCCTAACTATATAGTCCCAGACTTGGAGAGTGAAAATGCATTTTAAGAATAGGTGATACAGTGATTCTTTCTGCTTTTTGCAGAGGACACACCTGCTAGGACCAACTATTCCTCTTTTTCTTAAATTCTTAGTAGTTGAAATTTTTTGTTGTGTGAGGAGCCAAGATAGGATGCAAAGATTGGTAGGACAGTCTAGATGCCAAAATCTCTTCCATTTCTGATCCTTAAGAGGCCCTGGGAAATTAGTGAGAAGAATTTTATATCCATCCTTGACTTTGTAGAAACCTCTTTCCCTGCAACCTCTAGAAACTTTCTCTCTGATATTCAAGGGGGCCTTCCCATTAAGAGACAAGTGGAGTTTTTGTAGCTTTTTGTAAAGAGCTATGGGAGGGTCAAGAGGAATCCATCCATTCCAATTCCCTTTCTCATCACAGGAGGAGAGATCACGGAGTTTGACTATGTTCTTCCCTGTAAGCCACTTCCTTAATCCATTGAGAGACTCATTGAATTTAGGGGGGGGGGCACCCAATATCCTATCTTCCCAGATGTCAATTCTTTTCCCACTTCCAGGGATCCAGTAAATGTTCCGTCTTATTAAATGGACTGAAGATTTGCATAAGCTCCATATCTTGGTTCCATCCCCATAAAAATTATTTTCAATGCTCCTAAGCCTACTCTTTCTTATGTGTTTTTTTATTATGATTTCCTTCCACCATTTATTCTTACTAGTGACCAATCTGCACAAAATTTTGGCGCCCATGGAAATGTTGTTTAATATGGGTTCCCTTATTTCTAATCCACCTTTATCTTTCTCTGATTGAACAGTTTCCCACTTTAGCAGAATGAATTTATTCCCTCCATTAAGCCCTCCCTTCCATAAAAACTTCTTGATTTCTTTTCTAATATCACTCATTATTCCCAACGGGTCAAGAACAATGGAGCAGAGATAAATGGGAATCAAATTGAGCATCGAATTGATGAGAGTTAATCTTCCTACTAGATTCAGCCATTTGACCCCCTAAGATTGAACCTTGTTCTTTATTTTACTGACAATATCTCTCCATCCTTCAGTCCTACCTTGTATGGAGATAGGTATGCCCAAATACTTAAAGGAGGTCCATTTCCTTACCATTTTGAACCCCATAATTATGGAAAGGATCAAATTCATATTGTTGGAGAAATTCCAAGTGTAGATGTAGCTTTTTCCTTTATTGATTCCCCACGTAAGACTTCTAAGAAATATGAGAGGGTATTGGAGAAAAGTCTTGTGATTTCGATGGTGGCCTTAACCAAAAGGATGTTGTCGTCTACGAACTAGTCGTGGTTAACTAGCCTACCTCCTCTAACAATGTTGATCCCTGGCATATCACCAGAGCTGAAAAAGTTGTTTAGTTTTCTGTTGAAGGCTTCAACGGTGACGATGTAGAGAGAGGGGGATAAAGGGAATCCCTACCAAAGGCCTCTAGATGCCTTAAAAAACCATTTAGGTCTTCCATTGTAAAGAGGAGATATCCAGGGTTCTCCTATGAAATATTTAATACAATTGATAAAGGAGGAAGAGAACCCAAAATATTATAAAATTTGGAAAAGGAACCAATATCGTACCCTGTCAAAGGCATTTTCCAAATCCATCTTGATGGCCATTCCTTTTTCTTTCCGACTGAAACTTGAGTGGATTTACTCTTGCACTACTATGATGTTGTCCATTATTTGTATTCCCCTCACAAATCCTCCTCAATCTCCCGAGATGAGCTTCATAATAATATGTCTTAACCTTCTTGAGATAATTTTAGTTAGGATTTTATAAGAAGCATCGCAAAGGGATATAGGATGATACCTGTCCAGAGAGGTGGGATTCCTATCTTTGGGAATTAAGGTGATGAATGCCGAATTTTTTTCTCCTCCAAGCTTGTTCCTGCTCATGGAACAATTCAACATTCTATAGAGATCTCTTTTAATGATATGCCATAAGGGCCGATACAAGCTAATGGGGAATCCATCCGATCCAGGAGATTTTTCTAGATGCAAGGAACAAATAGATTTCTTGACTTCTTCTTCCATGATGCTTTTAATCAAAGTCTAATTAGTTTTATTGTTGAGAAGCTTGGGAATGCCTGAGCAGAAAGAATAAGAGAGAGACTCCACCAAATCTTGATATTATTTGTACAAAGATTGAAAGTAGGTGAAGATTGCATTTTGGATCTGTGGCCTCGAGGAGATAACTCCTTCCTCTTCAGTATCTATCTCAAGAATGGTGTTCCTCCCTATTGATTCCTTGTGTTCATTGTGAAAATATTTGGTATTCTGATCTCGACGATCCTTAAGCCAAAGACATCTGGATCTTATCCTCCATTCCTCCTCATATTTTCTTTCATACTGAAGGAATTTCTCCTACAACTCATGTTCACTTTTAATATGAAGGTCAGTTATTCCCCCGGTCTCCATTCTATATTTTAACTCCTTGAGGTTCTGTTGAGCTTTAGTATTCAAAATCCCCGTCGAGGGTTTATTCTTGACCCAAGTCTTGAGGGTAGATGTAACAACCTTCAATTTGGACTCCCAAATGAACCTAGGGGACCCATAAATAAAAGTGTTCCAAGCTGTCAAGACCAACACAAAAACTTCTTCCTCCGTGGCCTAGGTAGAGAGGAATTTGAAGGGAAAGGGTCCAAGATTAGAAGGGAGAAGGAATTCTGGGAGAATAGGTTTGTGATCTGAAAACGAAGAGGGAAGGATTATTGAGGAGGGGATAACGGGAGAGTGGAGAATTAGACTATTTACCAAGAATCTATCTAGGTGAGCGGCAATGTGCCCTCACTCGATTATTCAATTATGCAAAGTGTAAATGCATTTTCTTGGCTTAACATTTGTGATATCCCAAGAGGACAAAAATTCTTTGAGATGTTCCCTGAAGGGATCTCTTACATTCGAACTTCTACGTCTTTCCTCCCCTGAGACCATGGTGTTGAAGTATCCAGCAACTCTAGAGTTTAGGTGGAGGTTTTTCCTTTTGAGATATTTGAAGGAGAGCCATAAGTCCTGCTTCTTGTTGTAGATAGTGGGACCATAAACATTAAGAGCTTTGATCTGCCTGTTATCCTCCTTGTCTTCTAAATCAATAATAATCCACTTGGAATGCCTCCTTTCATCTATAGATATGTATTTATTCGTATCCCACCAAGTGGAGATTCCTCCTGAGCTCCCCATGGAACCTATGTAGGCTCCATCACTGTTTTTCCATATTTTCTTCATACAAGTCTGAGTGTCTTCTTCTGACATCTTAGTCTCCTGGAGAAAAATAATGGAGATCTTTTCATTCATAATTAAAAATTTAATATCTTCCAATTTTGACTTACCTCCGAGTCCTCTGCAATTCCAGGATACTATTTGCATTGTGTTTTGGTGAGGAGGTCGATCTTGACCTTCAGGTTCTCTCTTGACGCTTCAGGATGCTTGACAAGAGGCCTTAAATTTTGATCAATGCAGGTTTTCTTCCCTTCTGCCTTGTCCTTTTCTTCCTTCTCTTCTCTGTGGGCTATGTTTGGCTTCCTGCCCTTCTTTCCAGCTGGATCCTTTTCTTCTTCATGATATTCAGAGGACTCTTCTTGGGAAATTTTAGATCTAGATCTGGTCACTGAGCCATATGTTTCTAATATGGTGCATTTTGTTCTAATATCAATATATGGTTTTTAGGGAAATCTAGGGGCATAATTTTACTTTTGAGTTATGTCCCCTAGACTGATTTCTCCTTTCCTTCTTGTTCCAGAGGCACTTCTCTTATTTCACCTTCTTCTTCACATTCATTTTCTTGTATTCTTAAGACCTGAAAGCGGTTGCTGGTGCCATTTGTTGAGGGGGCTCTAGGGTTTGAGTTCTGTGCTGGAGGAGCTCCCGCAGGAGCTTGTCTTTTCCTTCCTTTTTTGGATACCTTATTCCATTCCCCCTCCTCTTCTTGGTCCCCTTTCCCCTCCTTCATTTTTGGACAACCTTTGGTGAAATGGCCATACTCATGGCATGCTTTGCATTTAAATGGTATCTGTTCATAATCTAATTTCTGAAGTTGATTCCACTCATCCATTGAGAGATTGATTTCCTATGGTATCCCTTTTTCCGTATCTACTTCCATGCATATTCTTGCACGGGGAAAAAGAGGGGGATGAGGCTCCGCTCTGTCTATGAAATTCCAAAGGGAGTTACCAATCGACCTCAGATCCTCATCCCCCCAATAGTGAAGGCGAAGATGGGGTAGGTTACCCCATATTGGGACTGCAGATGGAATGTCCTTCTTAGGGTAAAAGGAAGCGTTCCACTAGTTTAGATACATTCCCCTCAGACCAAGAAAATAAGGGTCACTCTGGAAGATCATTTCCCTATCTTCCTTGTGATCGAATATAAATACAAAGAATCCTTTCCCACAAAATTTTTGTATGGCGTCCCCTTTCATGAGCGGTATCCAGTTTTTTTTTATCCATATCTCAATAGATTTTGGGGATGGCCACATGCTGGTGAAATGCCCGATCAGGCCTCTTTCATAGAGCGATACAATCTTATGTTTAGAGGCGGTGGAGAAAAGCTTGACTTCCGACGCCAAGGCCCATTTCACAAAACGCAAATCCTGCGAGGGAACTACCTTAGGAAGAGCTAAGGCAGCTTTATTGATATCCCAATAGTAACATTCATCCCAGGAAGGAGAGGCCTCTAGCTCAGACACCAGAGGCAAAGCCATGATCTCATATTTCTCTGAACCCTAACCCTATGCTTACCTTGAATTGTTGAACAATTGGAGCATTCAAATAATTACCCCTCGGGTTACTAGTGGTTATGAGAATTGTTATTGCATGGGTTTTTGTACTAACATTGATGTGGGTAGTATGTAATTGATGTTGAAAGGGGACAAACTCATAGTTAGTAGTTGGCGATTTTTTGTTTGTCAAATAGAATTCAAATAGATCATATAGTTTATATGCTAAAACCATAATTTTTCATGTGGGTTATGGCTATTGGTACTAATATGTAGTACAAGCAATAACTAGTATATTTCTTCATGTGGTTGTAGAAGAAATTGCTATTTTATGTTTGAAAATGTAAAAATACATATCGTAGATAGATTTTAATTTGCTTCTTCCTTGACTACGTGTCATTTTATTCCTTTGACCATTTGTTTTATACTTATAAAAAAAATTGCATGGGTTTTTTTTCTTACTCTAGTTATGTACATTCGTGTGGATATTATTGATGGCGATGGTTATGATCTTAGAGCCTCAAACTACTCACCAAATGATTGGCTGTGGTATTCCCTGTTGCTAGTGAAGGTCATTAAGCAAATTCATTTTTCCCTTGTTAATTTGAATTTGAATTTGGAAAGGTTTGGTTGGTTCCTTGTATTCATTGAGACAAATGTTACTTAGGATCACTTCCCTCTTACACTGCAATATAGAACTGTTCAATCAATGCCTAGAAATTTGTGTTGCTTGACCTTTATGTATTTAATTTGATTCAACATTGAATATAGCATTCTGAAGTTGTCTTTGGTGTAACAATCAATATTTCAATAGATATAATACTTTCCTGGATTCTAGTGCAAATATGTGATTCCCTTAGTGTTTCCCTTGCTTTCTTTCCACTTGGTATTTCCTTGGTTAGAAGCATTTCGGTGGTGTATTTGAATGAAACAATTAAGTTAAAAATATCGGTGTCTATAGATACTTTGGTTTTCTGTTGCTATATCTTAGACTTTTGTTAAAGAGATAATATGTTGATCTATATAGTTTTACATGTGTGATAATCTACAGGGATCTAGCAACCGTAATAATTCACAATCTAACTTTCAAGATTATTTGCAAAGAAGAAGAAGCATGCATTCAATAATCACTCACAAACACAGAATAATGGACAATGTCAATATCATACAATGAATAATGAATGGACTACATTTCTCCAATGAATTCAAGTAATAGCACCAGGATTTGCTATGGAAACTCAGAGGCTTCTGGTGCACAAGTGAAAAGATAGCTGCTCAAAGAAATGCTACAACTGTTGCTGCTGCAATGGCTACAATTCAAATAGCTACTTACTGCTCTGATACCATGTGATAATCTGCAGGGATCTAGCAACTTTGACAAAATCACAATCTAACTCTTAAGATTATTTGCAAAGAAGAAGAATCATGCATTCAATAATCACTCACAAACATAGAATAATGGACAATGTCAATATCATACAATGAATAATGAATGTAGAGAATGTGTTACAATAATCAATGATGAGGCATCATATAGGATTCAAATTAGCCAAGTAGGTCATTCAAATTCTGAGCTCAAAGTCTAGCATGAATAACTACGGAGACATCAACTAGTTAGCAATATCAGTCATGAGTGGTAAGAGTCAATCAAGTGTGACTAATTGAGTCTAATAGAACTAACTATCCATAAATCAAGGAATGGAGACTCTAAGTGGAGTGCATGAGGCTGTCTAACTCAAAGTCTAGCTTGGATAACAATGGATACATCATCCAGTCAATAGTATCAGTCATAAATGGTAATAGTCAGTCAAGTGTGTCTAACTAAGTCTAACCGAACCATCTAAGCATAAATCAGGGAATGGAGACTCCAAGGAGGGCGCATGAGGCTGTCAAATAGTCAAGTGGAACTCCATAACTAGTTAACTAGGATCTACAAGGAGTCAGTATGAGCAATCAGTGGAAGAACTACTCAATCAATGCACTAACTGAATGATAAATCCCGGTAGGTGAGTAAGAGCGCTCTAACTGATAGTGGTAGGTGAGAAGGGCGCACTTGTTAAGCAGATAAGTCAAGGAGGGTGCATTAGGTAGGTAGGAGGCCAATTGAGGGCTAAATACAGGATCTGGAGAGCTAGAAGCAAGCTCTAGGTGCTAGGGAGACAACCATGATGATGACTGGATTCTTGTAGGGGCATGCAAATGCATGTAGCATGCAGTTTTGCATGCAAGCATGCAAAATACAAAAATGATGGTGTGAATATTCCAACACCTCCCCACAAGCTATACTATGAGGAAATAACAGAAATAAAAAATAGGGACCTAGTGACTAAGACCAAATAGGTCACCTCGTACAATCAATCTAAATAAACTAAGTGAGGAAAGAGGGAAAACCCAGTGGGAAGAAAGCCTTCCCTTAAAATAGACTGAAGGATGCTAATGAAGCATATCATCACCCACCCCTGAAGGAGTCAAGTGCCCTTATTTTCAAAATAAGGGTTGATCATTCTAAAAAATATTAGTAATGTGAGAAGGATGAAACCTTCCATCCTGAAAACTTGATGAGGTTCTCCGCCGATCAACTGGATCACCAATGAGAGCAGTGGCTACCCATCTCAGAAGAGGAGGAAAATCAGTTGAGAGATCATAAGGGACTGAATCTCCCATGTCCACATTAGCATTTTCTAGATCTTCAGGTTCTTGTGGATCTGGATCTAGCATTTTTTCTTCATCATATTCATTGTCATACTTTGAATCTGATCTACCATGTGATGATGGTTTTCTCTTTTGGAGCTTGTCAACACTCCCAAATTCTGAATCGAAAATATCATGTGGAGATGTATCCAGAGCTGGCTCATCACATCCAAGATATAAATCTGAACTCTCATGAGGAGAAGCAAGTAGAACTGGCTCATCATCAAACACAAACTCTAAATCTGAAATCTCATGAGGAGAAACATGTGAAGTTGATGCCTCATACTCCAAATCTGAACTATCATGTAATGGGAATTCTTTCTCTTGAAACTCATCATGACTCTCAAAGTCCGAATCTGAAAGCTCATGTGAGGAAGTAAGTGATCCTACCTCATCATCACTTTTAAACTCTAAATATGATGAACTGGGAGCATCATGAACCTACTTTCGAAGCTGCATGTAGATATCCGATATCTCCTTCGAGAGATCTTTATCAAAATAACTAGAATCAAATGATGGATCTTCAACAATATCCCCATTAGATGTAATAGTGTATGTTGAACCAATAGGTTCTAGATCTTCAGGTTCTTGTGAATGTGGATCTAGCATTCGGACTTCTTCAAGATTCCTCTTTTTCTCAATCTTCTTAGAACAATCTTTACAGGTGCCATGAGAAATCTTGCTATTGGGAAGACTTTCAACCACATATTTAGCTAGCTTGTGATTGAGATGAGACATTCTACTCTCTTCATGACTATGAGAGCGAAGAGCAGACTCCTTTTGTTATACCTCCATATTTCACAGTGTTGTATCTTCACAATAAAAAGCAGTTGACGACACTTCCCCTGCTGCTTAAACCACCTGGAAGAGAAAAGTAATGGTTGAGCCATAAATACAAACCCTTTCTGTTAGGAATCAACCCAACTGAGACTTCATATACCTACACTACTGCTCCTTGCTCAAGCTTAGGGGCGCAATAGTCCCCACTACCACACTATGCTTTGTCCCTTCTATGTAGTGCTACCGCGTTTTGCTCAGTTTCAGGGGAGTGGTAGTCCTTTTTTAGCCCTTTTTCGATGGTTTGTGGAATCTTGATCTTTGAGAGATTTTTGAGGATTGGTATCCCTGATTCGATCCTAACTCACCTTCTCAGATTAGTGGTTCTGATCCACTAAATACTCCCAAGATCCATCCTTCTCTCTTGTTGGTTAACCCTTCTACACACTATAAGAGAGAGGCCTTCCATGAGAAAAGAGGAGGACTCTTTGAGATATCAAACCTATGGTCTTATATCTTTGTGGAGATAGCTAGAGGAGAAAGCACTTGGAGCTGGGAGTTGGCTTGGACATCAAGCAACCATTGTAAGTGACTTCAAGTTTGCAATAAAACATAACTTGTCTTGTTTCCAAAATTGTATGTGTTGATCTTGTTTCAATCACATGATTTGTTTCTACTATAGATCTAGATTGTAACATATATTTCAGATTGCTAGAAGATTGTATATGCTTGTATCTTAGTTCGTTCTAATAGGTTCATTCCCGAGGACTTGAAGATTGGAGCAACAACTAGGATGAGCGATTAAATCAAAGCTCAGTCAGATCTCTTCCATTTCTTCCAACATTATGATATTGAAATATTTGTTTGGATATAGGAATTCAAGGTAGCATTTGTTATCTTTTTATCTTAGTTTAGAGTCAGTTAAGTCTACTTTAACCTAAGAGAGTTTCTACCTATCCGTAGGGAGAAATATCTACAACACCTTTGAGAGAGGTGTGAAGTAGGAAAACTCATAGAGTTTTGTCTCATGATTTGCAACACCTTTTGAGATGATTTCCCCTGAAACCATGTCTTGTACTTCAACTTCATTTGGAGAAAGGATCACTCTTTTGGGCTCTCCAACATGGGTCATTTGGTATACTGAAATTAAATTTGCTACAATAGAAGTAACATAAAGCACATTAGAAAAGTAACTTGAATCAAGATCGATTCTTCCACTCCCTTGAGAGGAGACTTCTAAATCATTGCCCAATTTGATGGAAGGGCCAACTGAGCTTTTGAAACTAGAGAAGAGATCTTTAGAGGAAGACATGTGTCTTGATGCTCCTAAATCTATGATGAGAGTAGAATCTGTTGATGCACTTTCCATGAGGGCATGACATCTTTCCTTTTCTTCAGATCTGGAAAGCTCAGTATCAGGATCTTTCTTCCTCGTACATGCAAGTATAGGAAGATTGTTCTTCTTAATTAACTGAGCCATCATATCTATAGATTTTTGTATACAATCACTCTCAGGATGGATACCTGTAATACAATAGGTGCAATTGGGTCTTTTCTTCTGAGAATTCTTGGTCTTCCTTGAGTTTGAAACCCCATCAGACTAGTATGAACTATCTGTAGTCCTTGTACCATTCAATCTCTTGTCATAAATCTTTTTCTTGCCTTTACCATTCGCTCTCTCTGCAACTATAAGGGATGAATCCAATTTGGGTTTGATCGTTCCCATAGAGATCAACTTCTCTTCCTCTTGAGTAAGAGATTAGATGAAATCATCAAGTGAGGGAAACTTCCATTTTGGAATGGAAAACCTAGCTGACTGGAAAGTAGAGACAAAAATTGAGAAGTTTACCCCCAACTTTGAGAGAATGGCGAGTATAAGATGCTTGTATTCTTTCACTATCTCATATATTTTCAACTGTGATATCAAGCTTTTGAACTTGGTGAGGAAGGCATTGATAGATTCGAAACTGTTTGGACTCAAACATATGAGCTCATTCTCCAATTTGTGTCCTTTCATATCATCTTTCTGTCCAAAAAGGGATTCGAGCTTGTCCCAAACCTCTTTAGGATATGTAAGATCGATAACATGGAAGTGAAGATCATCAAAAATTGAGAGAAGGAGGAGACCAACTGCTTCATCAAGCCTATCCAAGTACTTGTACTTTTCAACTGCACTGAGAGGTTCTACCATCGTTTCATTGAGTATTCGAGTGAAGCTCTTGGATCTCATGAAGAGAATCATCTTGGTTTTCCATTAAACATAGTGGGAAGATGTAAGATTTAGATCCATCTGAAACAAATAAATTCGAATAATTGAAGAAGATTCTTAATGGGTGAATAAACCTGCAAAACAATAGAATTTTTGCTGATGGAGAATGCTGCACTTCAATTGAACACTACCTTAAGGACACTTGGCACATCGACTAAGTCCTTCACACCTGGCTAGACCTAACTACATTTCTCCAATGAATTCAAGTAATAGCACCAGGATTTGCTATGGAAACTTAGAGGCTTCTGGTGCACAAGTGAAAAGATAGCTGCTCAAAGAAATGCTACAACTGTTGTTGCTGCAATGGCTGCAATTCAAATAGCTACTTACTGCTCTGATACCATGTGATAATCTGCAGGGATCTAGCAACTTTGACAAAATCACAATCTAACTCTTAAGATTATTTGCAAAGAAGAAGAATCATGCATTCAATAATCACTCACAAACATAGAATAATGGACAATGTCAATATCATACAATGAATAATGAATGTAGAGAATGTGTTACAATAATCAATGATGAGGCATCATATAGGATTTGAATTATCCAAGTAGGTCATTCAAATTATGAGCTCAAATTCTAGCATGAATAACTATGAAGACATCAACTAGTCAGCAATATCAGTCATGAGTGGTAAGAGTCAGTCAAGTGTTACTAACTGAGTCTAATCGAATTAACTATCCATAAATCAAGGAATGGAGACTCTAAGTGGAGTGCATGAGGTTGTCTAACTCAAATTCTAGCTTAGATAACAATGGAGACATCATCCAATCAATAGTATCATTCATAAATAGTAATAGTCAGTCAAGTGTGTCCAACTGAGTCTAACAGAACCATCTAGGCATAAATCAGGGAATGGAGACTCCAAGGAGGGCACATGAGGCTGTCAAATAGTCAAGTGGAACTCCAGAACTAGCTAACTAGGAGCTACAAGTAGTCAGTATGAGCAATCAATGGAAGAAGTACTCAATCAATGCACTAACTAAATGATAACTCCCGGTAGGTGAGTAAGAGCGCTCTAACTGATAGTGGTAGGTGAGAAGGGCGCACTTGCTAAGCATATAAGTCAAGGAGGGAGCATTAGGTAGGTAGGATGATAATTGAGGGATAAAGACAAGCTTTGGAGATCTAGAAGAAAGGTCTAGGTGCTGGGGAGACAACCATGATGATGACTAGACACAGGCAAGGGCATGCAAATGCATGCAGCATGCAAAATACAAAAATGATGGTGTGAATATTCCAACAACATGTGTGTTTTTTTTTCCCAGTTTCTTTAAATTTATAAAATTGACATAAAATGTTTTGTAGGTTTAGTTATATTTTTGTTTGCTGTAGAAAGTCAAGCACTATGACTAGATGGTTTGAGTTTTAGAGTTGTTGATGTTTTTTCGAGTTTTTTTTTTAAACAATATGCTCCCAATTGCTAGGTGTATTATTTGCTAATTAGTATGTCAGGTTAAATAGTTTGGGTGTTTTTAAAGTTTGCTATTGTTTATTGTGAAGGGTTTTTCCCCATGGATTTATATTTGGCA
Source organism: Larix kaempferi (assembly GCA_027924585.1). Classification (NCBI taxonomy): domain Eukaryota; kingdom Viridiplantae; phylum Streptophyta; class Pinopsida; order Pinales; family Pinaceae; genus Larix; species Larix kaempferi. The sequence goes on from BSBM01000997.1 coordinate 21,590,842, forward strand.
TTCCATCTTATCTTAAAAAGTTTGATGCCTTTGTGGTTTTTTGTTGTTTTCCCTTTTTTCCATTGGGTATTTTCCTTTGTTCTAAACTTTGAAAAGGTTTTTTTGATCATTGTTGTTGTTTGATGGGTGTAGGGTTGTGTGTTCTTCTTAAATTTATTCATTGTTGGAGGGAGACTAGTGCTTTGATTTTCTTGGGTTGGTTGTTGAGAAAAGGTATGTTCTTGACGAAGTTGATATGCCTTTTGGCAAAAATTCTTTTTGCAGATTTAGTCATTGTATGCTAGGGTCATTGTTGTTTTTGTTCTTATTTTTTCTCTTTTTCTAGTGTGGTTTGGTAGAATGCTCAAGTTTTTTCCTAGTTATAGTAGTGTGAATAAACCATAGTATTTCCAAGAAACCATAGTGCTAGAATTTGAAATTGCTCTACAGTCTTTTCAAATTATAGAAAATACTTTTCTTGGCTATTTAACCTTTTCTTAACCAATCCTATTTTGAATATGAAAATGGTGTTGCAAGCGATTGGTCAATTGCTTCGTATGTTTAATTGCTATGCCCATTTGTGCAATAATTAGTTTTTTTTGTTATGACGAAAAAATGAAAACATGTGAGCTTGTTGAAACTTGTAATGTTCTTGCTACTATGATTACCTGAATTTGTGGTAAATGCTCTAATATGCTCCTGAATTTTTTTCCAACATTTATCTAGACTAGTTCTCCTTTTCTTAATTGACTCTACTTTGATTGCCAAATAAGTGTTGCATTTGGTATGACTGATGCATTCTTTTATTTCCATACTTGTCATACATGTTCTGTTGTTAGTTCAGAAACATTTAACTGTTTCCATGATCAGGGTAAAGTAGAGTAAAAATCTCTTGTTTGCTCACTAGCTATAGAGGAACCAAGTTTAGTGATATGGTTTAAGACCAATAGTAGTTGTTTGGATTTTTTTCCCATTGCTGTGAATGCAATTCTATTGCAAAAAAGCAGCAATATTTCTTGCATCCGTTTGTCATTTTTGCACTTTGTTTTCTGCCGTATCATTGTTTTCCTACATTTGTTTCTTATGGTATATTGGAACATTGCAATGCCTGAACCAACTTGGAATTCATACTACAGGTGCAATTACCTGGACTAGTATAAAAAATTGTTTCTTTAATAGCTTATGTATTCTACAATGATCTGTACTAGTGGAGAATCTAGAATTGGTGACAGGGCATTTTATTTCAATAAAAACAACTGATTTTTCTTATTCACTCCAAAAGATGAAGGCATTGATCATATATTAGCAAGTTCCCAATTGCTCTGCTTATAGTAGTTTTACTATGAACCAAGAAATTGTCTTTTTGATGCACTTTTCATGCTATTACATTTTCAATATACATGACAAGATATAAAATAAGGGGTTGTGATCCATTTTTGTGCTTCCTTGGAATCCAAGGACGTTACATCTCTTCAATCAATGCGAACATAATTACCTATTGATTTCTAGGTGTATTTGCATCCAATGGAAATGTCTGGATTTCAACCAACTAAATATAATGAAAAAGGGCTATGGGGCGATATTTTTTGTATCAAATGATTTTCTAAGTGGCTTGATGTTTTATTTTTTGTTTGGTCATATACAAAGAAAACAAATATCTTTCATTCACTAGAGCAAATACAGACTACTTCGATAGTCTTCCATTTCATGATGAAACACCATCACTTGGCCATTTCAAGTTATTGATTCACTATCTAGGCATAAAACACTTAAGGAATATTCCATTACAAGATGAAAACAACTTATACGATCAACATTGCCAAAAAATGCACTATAAATAACATCTATTGAATAAACCCTTTCGGAACAAGGACTACACATTGTTGATTTAGTGAGTGGTGATTTCCATGAATCGTTGTTTCAATCAGTTTGCAAATTGTTTCCCTTATTTGATGTGCAAAAATTGCAACGAGTAGTAGCACAAACATTCTACAACTGCTTCATAGGAAATGGCATGTGTGCAATCAACTACATTAAAAAATATCTTACTGAATTAAAAATTAAGAAAGAACCTCTTGTTTCAAGTTGGCAGGGTTATGTGATAAACAAGTATCAAATCCATATTAGCAAGGTAAGATAGAAGGAAACCAATTTGAGATGTAGTTTTTATGTGAAGTATTAGGTGTAAACATATTTTTTTGGAGCATATATCTGAAAAACATTTCCAAATGTTTCTATTCATTGCATAGTTTATCACATATTTTATACCTTATTTGTGATACTTTGGACTCAACGCATTTGTATTTTCAACCATTGCTGCAAAAAGGGAATTTGTATAGTCCTTCCAAACTTTCACTTACAACTATGTTGTCTAAACTATTTACCAATATCACTTGCAAAAACATGGATCTGTTTGAGACTCATCAACACATGAATGAAAAAAAATAGTGGATTTAGAAAAAAAATTAGTGAAAATAAAGGCTTGTGTTGATTAAATATCGAGATACATAAGCAAGGACACCTTATACAAAATCAACAAGCCACCTATAAAAAGGGGTAAAATCAATACATGCTTTTTTGGAAGCAATTGAAGAAACCCCGATACATCCATGATTAGTATGTGAGACTTTACATTTTCAAAAGTATATCCATATTATCAAAATTAAAACCATCCTAACACCGTCTGATTGTAGGAATTACTGTTGGGAAAAGGTCATTCAACATGGTGACCAGATTTGTGCATCTTGCAATTGGCCATTGTGCGATGAAAAAGTGGCTAGATATGAAGTTATTTTGCACATTCGACGTAATAGAAAGATACCCTCTGTTGAAGTTTTGACACCATTAGAAGAACGTTTAGTGTCACCAAGAATGGCCTGATTCGCACAAATAAGGAAACTTGGATATACAAGTGTGCAACTTGGATTGATTGGAACAATGATTAATATCCCTGTAGATTTGGATAAAATTCAGCAAGCATCGCCTCAAAATTTGGAAGACTCAATGAAAATTGCAGTTATGCTAAAGCGGAAGCTAGAATATAAAAGTGCATACTTGTTTCGAAATGTGCTCCCAATGAATGCTATGGATGCGTTAAATGACTTGTGAAAGACTATGTTGTATCAAGATGAAGGAATAACGATCAATGTTGATTCGGAATAAATATTTAACAAAAGCATTGAACAAGAATACACAAATAACTCAACGATGGAAATAGATGAAACTTTTCAAGAAGATAAAGAGATGGCACAAGTGTTCGAATCAGTGATACATGGATATGGACATACTCATTTAATAGATGACTTGGCTAACAATATCTTGCAAATTGCACCTTTTGAAGCATTTAAACCACTAGGTATGTTCCAAGGAATTTTTCTGACAAATTGAATTTCCTTACACTTTTTTTTTGGATTTAGCCGACTTGTAGACATTTTGGAGAGATTTTCATATCAACAAATTGTACATTAGGATCTTGCACATATGAGCAATTATTTTGAATCACACAATACAAATATTTTCTTTAAAACGATAAAAATTATTGGATATCACTGCTTGGATATCAATTCACAAAGGAGAGCTAAAAGGGAAAAAAATGCTACCAAAAGATGTGAAGAAAAGAAAGGATCTTGAACAAATTCTTAATTCTCCTATTGCATGTCGGTCTTTGAAAACAATACATACATCGCTTGACTATTTTGCAAACATGAGGAAATATGTTTTTGGCATGATACACCAAATTGTCCCACTGACATTATTTATAACGTTAACAAGTGATGAGCATGTTTGTGTAAAATTAGTCACAGCAGATCTAATGAACAAGTAAATCAATCACAACAGATGAACATAGAAAAATATGGTGTAAAACTGTGCAAAACATGCATCAGTACTCAATATCCCAATAAGGGTGAATAATTACAATACAATCATTTAACAATGAGTGAGCAATTCAAATTGACTAAGGAGGTCATTCGAATTACTGAATGGTGTAGCTTGGCTCCAACTAGGAGTCCTCATCATCAATTAGTGGTGGTCATCAATGCACAAGAACCAGTCATCCAGGTGTCAATATGAGTCTAACTGAGTGTAACAAGTGTAACTGAAGTGTGTAGCACTGATATAGGGAACGAAACTTAGTGGAGGGCGCATGGGAGGCTTAACTAAAGTTATACCAAGTCATCTAGTCAATATGGAGGTCCAACGGAGTGAAATAGTCATTCGGGAGTGAAACTAACCTCAAATCAAGGAGAATCGGAGCTAACTGAGTGTAAACTGAGTGGGTAGGTGAAGAAGTGCACCCTTCTCTGGTAGTAGGTGAGAAGTGGGTTCTTGCATGACTACGAGGGCTACAACTATGATGGAAGAAGCTCCCAGGTGCTAGAATGAAGTGGATAAGGTGTTGGAGGCATCAACCTGGTGACTAGGATGCATGCAAACCCTAGAATTTGCATGCAAACCCTAATTGCATGCAAGGTCCTGAAAATGATGATGTGGATATCCGAACACCCCCCCTCAAGCTAGACTATGATGCACAAAAAATAATGTAGGGTCCTAGTTACTAAGACCAAAGGTCACCCCAATACAATAATCCAAAAAATGCTGAAAATAAGCTAAGTGAGGAAAGAGGGAAAACCTAGTGGGAAGAAAGCCCCCCCTCAAGCTAAAACATAATAATGGATCAATCTATCTCCACCATGATGGAACTCACCCCCAACAGTGAATGGAGGTGAGAGAACTTCTTCTCAGTGAAGCTCTTGGTGAAGATGTATGTAATTTGCTCATCGGTAGGGCAATATTGCAGAATGATGGTGCGATCATGCACCAACTCTCGAATGTAGTGCATATGAATCTCAATGTGTTTGGTCCTCTGCAACTAAACTGGATCTGTGGAGATCTTGATAGCACTTTGATTGTCACAAAATAGGACATTCAAAGTAGTGCCACCAAAACCAAACTCAGAAAGAATACCCTACAACCAAACTTCCTGAATGCAGGCACTGACTGCCCCTCGATACTCTGCCTCTGCTGAAGAAATTACAATGGCTGCCTGCTTTTTGCTTAACCAGCAAATAGGCCCATGTCCAATCATGAAAACATATCCAGAAGTGGACTTCTGATTTATGCTATCACCTGCCCAATCTGAATCAATAAAACCAATGAAATCTAGCTCAAAATTTGCAGCATAATGTATGCCAAAATGTTTCGTACCTTGCACATACTACAAGATCTGCTTGGATTTCCGCCAATGAATCTCATGGGGCTGCCGCATATACCTTGACACAACACTCACGGCATATGAAATGTTAGGCCTTGAGTGTGTCAAGTAAAGTAGTGAACCAATCAACTGTCGATACATAGTGCAATCTGCAAGCGGTGTAGAATTTCCCTCCTCAAGACTGATTCCTGAGAGGAATGGGAATGGGGATTCCTTACATTTAGCCATATTAAACTTTAATAATAGGTTGGAAGCATACTTTTGCTGAGATATAGTGATCCCATCAAAATTTTGAGCTATCTCCAAGCCCAAAAAGTAACTCAGCAAGCCCAAATCGCTCATGTCAAAAGCTATATTTAAGGCAGTTTTTAGCTTGTTTATTGAAGTAAGAGTGCTACCAGTAATGAGAAGATCATCAACATAAAGTACAATAACCAAAAAATTACCTCTAACTTGTTGTAGGTACACATTCGGATCAGATTTGCATCTTTTGAAATTCTGAGAAAAAAGGAAGGAGTCCATCTTTGCATACCAAGCTCTTGGGGCCTGTTTTAAACCATACAAAGATTTCTTCAATCTGCAAACTAATGATGGATCTGATGTATAACCTTCTATCTGCTTCATATATACCTATTCAGCAAGATCTCCATGTAGAAAATCACTCTTCACATCCATGTGGTGCACTTCCTAGTGCTTGGATGCAGAAATTGCCAAAACTAGGCGGATGGAATCCATCTTTGCAACTGGTGCAAAGGTCTCAGTGTAGTCCACTCCTTGGACTTGGGAGAAACCTTTTTCCACCAACCTAGCTTTGTATTTGATGATAGATCCATCAGTAGAAACTTTCGTGAGGTAGACCCTTTTACATTGGACTAATTTTCTGCCAAGTGGAAGAGAAACTAGCTCCCATGTATTATTCTTTTGAAGAGAACTGTACTCTTCATCCATGGCACTTTGCCATCTCGGATCTCGGTGGGCATGATAGTATGTTGTGGGATATGAACTAGTCATCAAATAAAAAATCTCAGGAAGTAATGGATCAGAAATAGAAAGAGCCATACCTGCTCTTCGAAAGTCTACTCTTGTTCTTCTTGGATCAACAGGATTTCCAAGGTTCGAACCAGCAGATTGAAGAGTGTTTTGGGCCCACTTCGGTAATTGAGGAGGATCATAATGGTCAGATTCCGAACCTGATATGTCGTGATCATCATTTGCTGCTGAAATATCATAAATATCAGAACCAATACTCTCTTTATTGCTGCTCAAATCTTCTTCTAGTGAAGGCGGTGAAACGACAGTTTCTTCCTCGACTAGTTGCAGTTCTTGAAGTGGTTCTTCAAATTTCACACTACGCTCTATGAATATCTTTTTGGATATGATATACATGAGTTTATATGCTTTTGATTCTTCCCCATATCCTATCAGTATGCACTCAATACTTTGTGGATCCAAAGCTCGTCTCTTCTTGGAAGGAATTCTAGCCCATCCAGTAGAACCAAAAACTCTCAAATTTGACACATCCAGTTTGTGACCAAACAATGCTTCGAAAGGAGTCATACCTTTCATGGATGAATGTGGAACTCGGTTCTAAATATATGCATCAACATTAATTGCTTTAGCCCAAATATTTGCAGCCAAACCTTTTGAATCAATCATGCATGTAGCCATCGCTTTTAGTGACCGATTTTTCCTTTCCGCTACACCGTTCTGCTGGGGTGTGTAGGGAACTGTATGTTGGATCTGAATTCCACTTTCAGAACAAAGTTGCAGAAACCTGGACTTAATATATTATCCACCATTATTAGATCTAATATCTTTGATCTTGCTCTCAGTGGCGGTCTCAACAGAAGCCTTAAAATCCTTGAATTTTCCAAGCACTTCTGACTTGTTTTTTAATAAAAATACCCAATTAAAGTGGGAAAGATCATCAATAAATGTCAAAACATACCTTGAACCATTTAATGACATATTTGGTAGTGGACCACTAATATCAGAATGCATGAGGCCCAAAATGGTGTAAGCTCTGCTAGCTTTTCCGCGGTCGAACATGTGCTCGGCGTGCTTCCCAATAATGCAACCGATGCAAAATCCCTTCGAGGAACGGAGTTGTGGAAGACCATATACCATGGATTTCTATTGTAGCAGCAACAAACACTTGTAATTAAGGTTTCCAAACCTTTCATTCCAAAGCCTACTAACCTTGTTTCCATGAGTGAGGAGAGCAGTGGGCTTTTCAAGCGGCACAAAGTGAGAAAACTCATAGTATTTTGCAGTGTGGTTTGCCTTTCTGACTGCAATAAGTCTTCCACTTTTGATATCAGAAATTTAAACTATATTAGGGATGAATGTAACTTGCTTTGGTTCACCAGTGTGGGTCATTTGATACACAGAAAGTAGATTTGTAACCTGTTATACCTCAAATTGCCACACCATGTGTAAGTGAGAATATACATGTTTCACCACCATGGAAAACATGGTGTTTATGCCTCCTAAGGGTGTTAGGACCCTTCATTCTAATGTTGGTACCTTCCCTAGTCACACTTGGAAGAAAATCCAACAAGCAAGGGGTCGAAACCCACATTAACCACCTCCAAAAATTAAGTCTTCTAGAACTATCGCGCCCTGCATGCCTATGGGGGAGCGGTAGTGTCAAACTACCGTGTTCTGCATGCCTATGGAAGAGCGGTACTGCCACATTATGCTCAGTGGTAGGGCGCAGTAGTCCGAAATTAGCCTTTTTTCCTTGGACTTTGGGATCTCAACCTTCGAGGAGATTTTGTTGGGATTACCACCTTTGGTTCGATCCTAAATCCTTCTTTGTTTAGCTGGCCTGATCCACTAAACCCTCCATAGATCCACACTTATCTCTTATTGGTTAACCTTCCCATATGCTATAAGAGAGAAGATTTCCATGGACCAAGGGGGGGAACATTTGGGGAATCAAACCTATGATCTTCAAACTTCTATAGAGATAGCTAGAGGAAGCACTTGGAGCTGGAGGATTGGCTTGGATATCAAGCAAGCTTTGTAACTACTCTTCAAGTTTGTAATATAAGATAGCTTGTCTTGTTTTTCCCATTTCATGTGTATTGTATAAATCTTTGATATGAAATGTATCTATTTTAGATTTGAACTTAATCTTTGCTTCAAGGTATTTGGAAGCTTGCATGCTTGTCCCTTGTTTGGTTTCAACAAGTTCTACATTGGAGCTTTAGGATCAAGAGCTAGAAGCGGGACAAACGTCAAATTGGAAGGTGAGTTACGTCTTTCATCTCTTCTAAATGCATTTAATCTTGTTGTGAAGATTAGTTTAGGAACTCAAGGTAGCATTTGTTTCCTTTTTGTCTTAGCATAGAGTCAGTGCATCCTGCTTTATCCTAAGAGAGTTTCTACATATCCGTAGGGAAAAATATCTACAACAAAAACTGGTGACTCCACTGGGGAGATGTTCTTCCCTAGTTTCACCTTTGCTTGCTTGTTTAGATCATCCAATCCTCTTCTAAGTGTTGTTTTTCATCACCTTAGATCCTCTTTGATCATCATTGACGACCATTTTAAACTCAGGACCTTATCCTTGCTCAGATCTTGGCCAACTTTTCATTTTTTTCAATCCTCCAGGAAACTACTGCTCCCTTATAGTAGGCTATAGCGTGGTACTACCACTCCACCATAGTTTTCTAGAGCACGGTACTATCAAACTACCGCTCCCCCACAGTGTTCTAGGGAGCGGCACTGTCCTGTTTTAGTCATTTTTTAGCTTATTTGGAGGGGTTCCCTTGGATTTTTTGCTCCCAAACTTTTAGGGTGCCTCCATATGGTCCATTGGCTTCTTTTTGACACATTTTTGAAGATATTTGAGTCTCTTTTGAGTCCTTTAATCCACATTTTGTCTCTAGTCCTTCATTGGCATCTTTGAGGCCATTTGGTCAATTTTGAGTCCTCTAAGCCACTTTTCAGTTTTGGGAGTCAAGTGTACCTTCCCAAACACTTTATGATCTCTATAAAATAACTTCGAACCCTTCCAAACCTCATTTTGGAGAATTTGTGCCCCTTTTTCTTTGTTTGGAAGACTAGTTTCTATCTTGGAGAGTTGAAATCCCCTTGGGTTAACTTGATCCCTTGTGTACATTTTTTATTTTTTCTGATTTAGAGTCTCTTGATCAGTGATTTTGTGACCATTACATGACTGATTTGGACTGATACAATTCATTTTTGGCTTGTTTTGGAAACTCTTGGCATCTTTTGGAAGTTCAAAGCCTTTGTTTGGTTTCTTGAGTCAAACTAGTGCTTTGGTTGCTTGTTGGGTAGAATTGTCATTCTTTTCAAGCCCCAATAGCTTGCATTTGTTTTTAAACTTCTTCTCGCCATCGGATTGTGATTGGATTCAACTTTTTTGTAGAGATCTCGTTAGAGTGATATTCCAAAGGTCTTTTTGCTTTGGCATCATTTGGATTGCTTAGATTGGCTTCGAAAAACTTGGGACATCCTTGTCTTTTGAAGTCATTTTCTTGGGTTTTGCGCTTTGTTTCCTTTTCATCTTTATCTATTTATTGGTCATTGGAATAGATCGATCCCTTGTTTCTATTTTTTTTTTGTTCAAAGGAAAGTTTTATTTTGTCACTCTTTTGCTATATTCATTAAATTGGAAAACATAAGCATTCTTCTTGCTTTAATTTAATCATTTGACATTCTTGGTCTTACATTCATGAGAAGAAGAAAGGCTTGTTTTATATTTATGTGCATTTGAGTTAGACAATATTATTAGGTGCTTCTCTTTGTCTTGCATTTGATTGGAAGCGTTTGTGGAGTTCTTCTTTCCATAGATTAGATGTGTCTTTTGCAACTGTAAAGAGATAGGAAACGGATTATAATTATTACATTTGGTGTTCATATAAAGAACTTTTTTATTGCTTTGGGTACATCTTTTACCTCTTTCTATCATTTTGAAAGAAATAAAATTGTATTTGCATTGGGTTGTACATATTGGGAACGAAAAGAATTCTTCCTTACTTTAGCTAGTGTTCATCGAAGAGAAAGGCTCATTTTGATTCCTCTTCATTTGCATGGTTTGAGTCGTCACAACACCATCAAGTTCCACTTCCATAACCCGATTGTGTAAGTCAACCTCTAAAATTAATCTCCCTAACTAAACCAACATTAACCTCACTTGAGGAAATCAAAAGAATTTGGTAGTTAGGTAGGACACCGGGGATAGGAATCCAAATAATTCAACCTTGTTGTTTTTCATCTGAGACATAGTCGTTGTCTTTAGGGAACTAAAATCCTCTAGTATTTATTGACACGGTCATGACCAGTTTGTGGAGGGGCCTCCTGTTGTTTCAGGGGTTAAACTACCGTGATATCAAGAACCGGATGGACTCTATGGAATGTCACACTCCACTTAGCCCTAAGGAAACATCGACCATTGTCTTCCTTGTATTCTTCGGCCACCATACTGGTGATACAAGGGTGATAAGGCAGAAGCGCCGAAAACCTTTTCCAACATGTCATGAACAAGGTAGCTTAGCGACTTTTCTACTAGGGCTCTTTACCCGAGATCCCTTTTGGTAGAGGGATATCTTTCCATTATTGGTCTCTCATTTTGTATTGTTTGACTTGGATTTCATCACCTTGTGAAGGATACAACTTATTGAGGTCTCCAGCTCTTAGTTAGGAGGTTTTGCTTGCTATTTCATCTTTGTAGAGGGTCTTTTTCTTTGTAGGGCTGCTTGTTGGCATTCTGGCTGTTTTGTTGTACAGCTTGCTTACTGTGGCACCGACCTTAGTATAGTTTTTTGAGCTTGCTCTTTTGGCTTGTGAGCCTTGTCTTTTCCTAGCTCCCCTTTTGCATGCTCGATTTCCTGAGGGTTTTTGAGTTCTTTTTAGCAAGACTCCGTCCACATCACTTAGTCTTGTCCAATGGCAAATCCATCTCCATGCACCCAAGCTCCTTCTGGGACTACCAATCAAGAGACCCCTTTTCAAGGGGTACCTTTTGTCTTTCCTCCAGTTGGATATATTGGTCCTCCCTTCATTGCCACGTTAAATCTTCTTGGATTAACCATAGGATTACTGGTATGGTTATTCAATCATGTGATTTCGATTGTACCCAATGTTTCAAATGTTAACTCTCCACCACAAGAGAGTCATTCCCAAACTAATCCTTCCTCTTCTTCGTTGGATGAATCTTATTCCCTTCCTTCTTACTCACCCAATCAAAGCAAAAGTGTTAGTAATCAAGTGGATAAGAAGAAGAAGAAAAGGAAAGTTAAGAAGAAGAAGGATAAGAAAGAGACCAAGCGTAAACCAGTTGCCTCTAATGACACTCATTCTATGAAAACACCTCGTAAACCCAAGTTTCCTTGCAAAATTTGCAAGGGTGATCACCTTCTCAAGGATTGCCCCAGTCTTTCCCGTGTGTCAGAAGTGTGGTCTAAAAACACCAAACCACTTGTACTGTCGACCTCTGACCATCATGTCGATGACATTCCCTCAACCAGTGACCCCTTGGTGAAGGGTCAGAAGGGTAAAGTCCTATATCCCTGTTTGATATGCAAGGGTATGCACCGTACTTTCCTTTGTTCAAGCATGGATGAAACTTCGTGGTGGTTGGAAGATATTACTAGTTCTCAACTGGTGCTTCCAACAAACAATAGTAAGTTGTCCCTCGACCCCCCGCTGGTTGACAAAGTGATCAATTCAGTTTCATCTGCAATTGATCCCACTCTCCCTCCCGAGAGTGAAGTGATCGAGTTGCTGTCATCCCCACTCAATCCCGCTTTTTCATTGTAGAAAGTCCAGACTGAAGCAGTCATCTTGACACAATATTCATCTCATTCTTATCTTCTAGGAAAGAGTGAATTGGAAACCACTGATGTTTTCCTTATCAGTTCAGAATGTCCTCGGCAAGGGGAAACCCTATCTGTTTCTGCGAGACCCCCTCCAAGTACCAAGGTTATTTCCTTTGATTGGAATGGTCTAACATAATCTCGTCTCCCTTCGAGTGTTCCTTTTCTGATATCTGTAGGAGTTTTCGATAAGGAAATCTTTTGCACCATAGTGGATGAGGGAGCTTCTATTAGTATTTTATCCTCAACTGCTTGGCAAGCCTTAGGTTCTCCTCGGCTTGTGCCTATCACTGACTAGATATTGGGTTTCAATAGAAGTCCTACTGGACCTTTAGGGTCCCTTCCTCAGTTACCTATCACTTTGGGAGGAAACACTGTCTGTATTGATGTAATGGTCGTCCAAGGTCCCTTAGACTTTAATCTACTTCTCGGACGTGATTACATCTATGTAATGAAGGTTGTAGTGTCCTCACTCTTTTGAGTGATGTATTTTCCCCATCATGGGAATGTTGTGACCATTGATCAACTTTCCTTTGTGACGCCCACTCATCGCATGACTCCTAGTCACCAGACTTGCCTAAATGTTCCACATGTTCTAGTGGTTTCTTCCCCCTAGGGGGAGGGTAGTTTGAGCAAAGTTCTATTCCGGTGTCAAGCTCGTTAAAAAATGAAACCATTTTCTCAAGCATAGTTTAGTTTTGGATTTAAGCTTGTGTAAAAATGAAACCAACCATCATTTTGAGCAGAGTTCCCTTTATGTGTCAAGATCGTTAAAAAATGAAACAGGTCACAATGAGCATAGTTCCCTTTCTATGTCAAGCTCATTAAAAAATGAAATAGGTTCCCACGAGCATAGTTTATTCTCTGTTTCAAGCTCATTAAAAAATGAAACCCACCCTCAAGCATAGTTTACTTTTGGTTTTAAGCTTGTGTAAAAATGAAACCAATCCCAAGCATAGTTTATGTTCAGTTTCAAGATTGCGTAAAAATGAAACTACCTTCGAGCATAACTTCTTTTTGTTTTAAGTTCATTAAAAAATAAAAAGGACCCTTTCAAGCATTGTTATTATCTATTTCAAGCTTGTGTAAAAATGAAATAGATCTCCCTTCCATTTGTTTGAGTCTCTCACTAGAGTTAGGATTTGAACCTTCATTTCATCTGCCTGGGTCACTTGGTCCTGGTTCTCCCTACCCCCCCTAGTGAACACATTCGGATTAGTAGCAAGGATTTTTGGGTAATGAAGAAGACTAGTCAGATGAAACGAAGCTTGGGGGACATTTTTAGCCATTAGCAATCATGCTGGGGGCATTTACCAACCTCTGGTCATCATGTTGGGAAGGAACCCATCAATGGGCCTTAACTGTGAGCAGAGTTTACCATTGGCTTCAAGCTCATTAAAAAATGAAACCGATAGTCTGAGCAAAGTTCTACTCCTGTGTCAAGCTCATTAAAAAATGAAACATATCCTTTCCCTTTGAGTCGAGTCTCTTCGTAGACTTAGTACTTGAACCTTCTTTTCACTCGCCTATACCTTAGGCGAATGAAATGAAGCTTGGGGGCATGTCTTCAACCTCTAGAATTTACGTTGAAGTCAACTCGATTGCCTCTCCACACCATGTTGGAGCTAGGTCAATTAATTCTAGCAATCATGATGGGGGCGTGTACCAACCTTTGGATTTCATGACAGGAAGAAGTTCACCATTGGGAACATTTTTCGAGCATACTTTACTTTTTAGGTTTTGAGTTCATTAAAACATGAAAATTATCCTGAGCATAGTTCATTTTCTGTTACAAGCCCGTTAAAAAATGAAGCAGACATCATGAGCATTCTTCCAACCTATCTTCGAGCTCGTTAAAAACAGTAAGATGGTGTTTGAGCTTACTTTTCACTTTTTCGTGCTCTGGTTAAAACATGAAAAGTGGTTTGAGCTTAGTTTTTACTTATTTGTGCTCTGGTTCAAATATAAAAAATATTCCGAGTGCTTTTGATACCATTGTTGTGCTCGTTAAAAATTGAGCAAAAGGGTGTGTCTAACGGGTATAGGTTTATCACTTTATCCGGCCTTGCTAGACTATTTACGGAAAAGGAACTGTGCCGATTTTACTTTTCCTTTGTCGTGCTCGGTCATCAACCATGACAAAGTTGTACATGGAGTCCTCTTTAAGCTCTTTTCAAACTCCCTAAATAGGAAAAGATTGCCAAGCGAACTTGATTCTTTCACACTTGTAAAAGCATTTGAATGATCGTCTTTCTAGTGATAGTTTATCCCCTTTTTGGACCACGAAGTACTATTTACGAAAAAGGAATACTCCAGCCAATCATGAATGGAAGAGTCCTCTCCTGCATGGTTTTACCCTTTTTCGGGCGATGAGGCTAACTTTACGAAAAAGGACCATTGGAGTCTTCTTTAGTTCTTTTCAGACTCTCTAAACATGAAAAACTGTCGAGTTTTCCTTCATTGGACTCGTAAAATCAAACATCGAAGGACCCTTTTGGGACCAACTGTCACGTCCCCTCCCATCATTCCAGCTAGATGGAGAGGATCGTGAGGTTAAACCGGGCATCTATCCCCCATGATCTTATTAAGCAAGTTTTCACATGATATAAAAGACATATGAAGATGCATAAACATTTTAAAACATATAGAAGACATGTGGAATGTATGATTATAAGAAAAACACAGCAGAATTAATTTCAATAGCACTTCCATAATACATTCCAGCTATTCATCAAAGGAATAATTGCAAAGTTAAAAACACAAGAGAATACTTATCTTGACAAAATAGTCCCAAGCAACTGGCTATGCAACTGCAACATTCCACCCAACCATAGGCCAGTTGTGCTTATCAACCTCTTGATACAACTGCCACCCCCGAGATGGGCATGATCTCTACAAGGAACCAGGGAACAGTAGACTCACACATAGCCTAGCATACACCAAGATGAGCCAATCCAATCTGCAATTGGGTTTATCAGGCTGCTAGGACATGGAAGGGAAGAATTGCTAAGCTAGTGAGCTCAACCACAGAGCTATGGGTACCTCTCCTAGATCTATTCAGCTTGGAACTCACAAATCCTACACACCCAATCACAAGGAAGTATTCTCTTCACTACCACATAGTCCCTCAAGCCATACCTTCCTTTCTAGTGCTCTCAGGGTGTGCATAGAAAAGTAGCCAACCCTCTTGATCTTATTGAGAGGTTACTCCCTACACTAGGTTTATCAAGCCAATTCTGTCCACTACCACTCCAATTTCTTGCTCACAGGTTCACAACAAATCAAGGATGCACATAACAACAAAACTACACTTGTTGAGCATGAAGAAAACGTTTTCCACAGTGGAATGCATGAGATGGGGTTTCAACTAACTCAGAAAAACGTGGGAACCCACAAAAACGAAATGGGAAGTTGGGGAACAACCCAGGGAAGCCAAATTCGTTTTTAGAAAAACGTCCTTAGACATTCGGGGGCAAAAACGACCTCCATACAGTCCCCAAATCGTGGCCCTTCTCTCCCAAGCTACTGTATATGCAAAAATGAACTCCCAGGCATGGAAAAATGCAGGATTTGGATGAAAAACGTGTAGGGAAAGACCCAGCTAGCTCCAACTGCGTGAATGAGTGAAGACTGATTATTCAGAATGGCTTTGGGCACCATTTCGTGGGTGTTTTCTTGCCCAAGGAGACAAAACATGAATTTCCAAGTTTATGGCTTTCCCATACACGAAAATGGCTGCCATACTTCTTCATTCCCAAGGCATTAACTGCCTCAACCAACTCTTGGAAGAATTAAATGATTGGGTCCATAACCCAAAATGGGTAGTTGGTGGTTTATGGGTTTTCTCATTAACACATGGATTAACACCATTGGCTCAAGGGTTTGAATAATTTCCCTCCCTATTCCTTGTAGAATCATGCCCCCATCTCTTTGTTGCATTGCATAGCTAGTTGTGGGTATTTTTCATTAAAATTCGTATTTACATGATGTCTTATTTACATCGTGCCCATCTAGCACAAGAACCATAGGCATCTATTTCTTTAATTACCGATACATAAAACGCTAAATCAATGGTGGGGCCTTGGCCTTGAGCTCATCACCATGATTAAGTAATAATATTTACATCATTTACGATTTAATTGCGAAGGGGGTCAAAATGGGGACGTGACACCAAACCCCTCCTTTCTCAGGTTCGTAAAACATGTGGGATTGGACTCATCCAAAGGATGAGCTATACCGGGCATCTGTTATCCACCTCGAGCTCGTTAAAAAACAAAGAGGTACTCATCAAACATGATGGGGATTGGGGAGGAATAAGTTAAGTTTCTTTTAGAAAGCTTCATGGCAGCTTGTGTCGCCCTTGAACATGGACCCTTTTTGTGTCTCGTCATACAGTTGAGTAATCTACTTATCTCTAATTCATGCCAATTCTATGAGTTATCTCGCTCCTTCAAATCATCTGAATAATGCCTCAGTCATCATTGCATTATATGTTGGTCTCTGCCTCGTTGAGTCAATGTTGTCGATTCATTATTGTCGTTCCATTCATGTTCAAGGGAAGTTTACCTTAGTCATACTCTACAATATTGTTAGCCTTTACATCCCTGTGTCAGTCCATACTTTTCTGATTCATGACTTCATATCACTTTCCTATGTTGGTTTCTTGTTGATGATGTGGGATCCATTATGGCCCTCCTTCAACGAGTCTATTTCTGTTGACTTCAACTCATTATCTGGGAATTAGTCTTAGAAACCAACCTTAGTACCTTGGTACCTGCATGCCTCAATGGCAGGTTTCCTCGTATTCACTAGTAGGTTTTCATCATTGACCTCTGATCAAATGATCTCGCGGATGTTCGACATCAACTCATCTATTCACATTTTTTCAAGATGTACTATGATACCTTGGGAGTCATTTTCATCATTGGTGATTTCCCTCGCACTTGTTAATGGTTTCAATCATTGACCGATAATCAAGTGGTTTCTACCATGTTTGACTTCAGCACCTTGTAGTCGCATGGTTAGATTCGTAACGAGTAGAAGACCCTGGATAGTTCTGAAGTCTTTTTAACACATCCAGGTTGCGATGGAGATTTTTTGAGTAGGTTCCCACATATATATTATGTTGGTGACCTCATTGATGTACTGTCACACAGATCCACTCTTGTATTGGTCATGGCTGTGTCATTGTCTTTTCATGGATCTACACTTGTAGTCTAGTAGCCATGATTTGTCTCCAGTCATTGTTAAGTCAGTATTATCATGGATCTGCAATGTATTGGTCGGCATCCATGCTTTCAGTCAGTTGTTCCAAGCATGGGTATGCCCACCTCGAGGTCGTTATACATATTGTCGATATTTGCTTGCATCTCTTCTCCAACTCTCCTTAATATATCCTTGCACACTTATTGTTTGTAAAGTGTTTCGGCCATCAGATTCCTTCTGACCTCACACTTTAGGGGGCATCTGTTATACCTCAAATTGCCACACCATGTGTAAGTGAGAATATACATGTTTCACCACCACGGAAAACATGATGTTTATGCCTCATAAGGGTGTTAAGACCCTTCATTCTAATGTTGGTACCTTCCCTAGTCACACTTGGAAGAAAATCCAACAAGCAAGGGATTGAAATCCACATTAACCACCTTCAAAAATTAAGTCTTCTAGAACTACCGTGCCCTACATGCCTATGGGGGAGTGATAGTGTCAAACTACTGCGTTCTGCATGCTTATGGGGGCTGCATGCCTATGGGGGAGCGGTACTACCGCGTTATGCTCAGTGGTAGGGGCGCGGTAGTCCAAAATTAGCCTTCTTGCCTTGGACTTTGGGATCTCAACCTTCGAGGAGATTTTGTTGGAATTACCACCTTTGGTTCGATCCTAACTCCTTCTTTGTTTAGCTGGCCTAATCCACTAAACCCTCCATAGATCCACACTTCTCTCTTGTTGGTTAACCTTCCCATATGCTATAAGAGAGAATATTTCCATGGGCCAAGGGGGGGGAATTTTTGGGCATCAAACCTATGATCTTCATACTTCTACAGAGATAGCTAGAGGAAGCACTTGGAGCTGGAGGAATGGCTTGGATATCAAGCAACCTTTGTAACTACTCTTCAAGTTTGTAATATAAGATAACTTGTCTTGTTTTTCCCATTTCATGTGTATTGTATAAATCTTTGATATGAAATGTATCTAGTTTAGATTTGAACTTAATATTTGCTTCAAGGTATTTGGAAGCTTGCATGCTTGTCCTTTGTTTGGTTTCAACAGGTTCTACATTGGAGCTTCATGATTAAGAGCTAGAAGCGGGACAAACGTCAAATTGGAAGGTGAGTTACGTCTTTCATCTCTTCTGAATACATTTAATCTTGTTGTGAAGATTAGTTCAAGAACTCAAGGTAGCATTTGTTTCCTTTCTATCTTAGCATAGATTCAGTGCATCCTACTTTATCCTAAGAGAGGTTCTACCTATCCATAGCGAGAAATATCTACAACATAACCAAGGAAGGCACATAGAGAACATTCTGAAAGCTTCCATGATCAACATGGATTGTACCTTTGCCCTTTGAAGAAATTTTTGAGTCGTCTCCCAAATGGATGGGGATGGAGCTGTTTGGATCGAATGAAGAAAAAGAATCAATATTTGCAGCCATATGATTCGAGGCACCCGAATCTATCAAAAGAGTAGTGGGATTCGAAACAGTCGCCATGAGTGCTTGTCCTCTTTCATGATCATCATTCCTATCCTTCCTTGCACCATCAGGAAGATTTATGTTATTCTTTTCCAAAAGAAGGGCCATTTGAACTATAGTCTTCTTCATGCATGAAATTTCGGGATGAAAGCCACGGTTGCAATAAGTACATTTAGATTTTTCCTTACCCTCTTTACCCTTTTACTTGAACTTCAAACTAGATGGTGCATTCGTCTGCTTTCCTTCGTCTCTTTGCTTGTGAGGTTCGAATTTGGGCTTCTCTTTCTTTTTCTTTCCTTTACCATTCGAATTCTTGGGTCCTTGAACGAATAGGGCTGAATCTTTGGAGCTTATGGACCCCATTTGAATCAACTTATCATGCTCTTTTGTGACAGACTCAATGAAGGCATTCAAGGTAGGCATCTTCCAATTCGAGGTAGCTAGCCGACCATAATTGAAAGTAGAGACAAATACCGAATAGTATTTACCAAGATTGGTGAGAATAGAGAGGATCAATTGCTCATCCTCTTTGATAACTCCATTGTTCTTCAACTGCAATGTCAAGTGCTTGAATTTTGTGAAAAACTCATTGATGGTCTCGAAATTCTCAGGACTAAGAGCAATCAATTCATTCTCTAATTGAAAATCCCTAAGCTCGTCCTGCTTGCCAAAAAGTGTTTCAAGTTGCTCCCATATTGCTTTTGGAGTCTTCAATCCGTTGAGATGGAAGTGAATATATTTGGAAATAGAGAGACAAAAGAGACCATAAGCTTCATCAAGCTTATTGTAGTGTTCGGTTCTTTCCGCCAATGTGCTTGGCTCCAATTCGAGGCCAATTGTGACTCTATAGAATCGTTTTGAACGTAATATGATCTCCATATCATCTTTCCCATCAAAATAGTTGAAGGGAGTGAGGATAGGCTTTGAAGAAGAGTATTCCATTGCTAGGAGCGAGTGCACTTTGATGTAGAAAGGCTTTCAAAAACAAGGTATGAATGCAATTGATGGAGACAATAACCTGCAAATCACAATGAAACCAAGAAAAGTAAGGTCGAACAATCAACCCTTTTAGAGTTGCATCACACCTGGGATTGGAGATCAAGCAATGTTGAATGGGTCCAATGTATCAAATCCAGGATTTATGTGGAAAACTCAAGCTTCTGGAGTGGTATTGGAAGTATTTTTATGCTTTGCATGCATAGGAGCGAATTCTCTTGAGATCTTTCATGCCAAAACTTTTGTAATTTTGAGTAAATTCACTCAAATCTCCTTGTAGAACACCTGTAGAAGAGAGATCTTGTCCCTGCAATGGCTCTGATACCATGTAAAATTAGTCATAGCAGATCTAATGAACAAGTAAATCAATCATAATAGATGAACATAGAAAAATATGGTGTAAAACTATGCAAAACATGCATTAGTACTCAATATCCCAATAAGGGTGAATAATTACAATACAATCATCTGACAATGAGTGAGCAATTCGAATTGACTAAGGAGGTTATTCAAATTACTGAATGGTGTAGCTTGGCTCCAACTAGGAGTCCTCATCATCAATCAGTGGTGGTCATCAATGCACAAGAACCAGTCATCCAGGTGTCAATCTGAGTCTAACTGAGTGTAATAAGTGTAACTGAAGTGTGTAGCATTGATATAGGGAAGGAGACTCAGTGGAGGGTGCATGGGAGGCTTAACTGAAGTCAAAACAAGTCATATAGTCAATCTAGAGGTCCAACGGAGTGAAACAGTCAGTCGGGAGTGAAACTAGCCTCAAATCAAGGAGAATTAGAGCTAACTGAGTGTAAACTGAGTGGGTAGGTGAAGAAGTGTGCCCTTCTCTGGAAGTAGGTGAGAAGTGGGCGCCTTCATGACTAGGAGGGATAAAACTCTGATGGAAGAAGCTACTGGGTGCTAGAATGAAGTGGATAAGGTGCTGGAGGCATCAACCTGGTGACTGGATGCATGCAAAATGCATGCAAACCCTAGAATTTGCATGCAAACTCTAATTGCATGCAAGGTCCTGAAAATGATGATGTGGATATCCAAACAGTTTGGGATCTACTTGGAAATGCATTGCAACATATTCAAAACCAACAACTAGCAAAGCATACTGACAATAGTTTTGAATAGAAAATTGATTAGTTGATCAGAAAATTCCCTGTACTGTGTACTCGTTACTATAGACATAGAATAAATGCATTCAAATCCTTGGTCTTGAACAATAAAAATTTCTTTTGAAATTTTGAGGACTACTTCTTTACAATAGAGTTCCAACATAGAGGTAATGAGCATGAACATGGGATTCTCTAGATAAAAAATGCACCAGTATACGATCAAAGTTTTGATAATGATATTATTGCATTTCTCAATCAATACATATCTACTAACTCATCATTGCATGATGAGGATCTTGTTAAGGTTCACATCCATCATCATACCAAAACATTCAAGAAAAAGGTTGCTTCTGATTGTATATTCAATTTCCCTTTTCCTCCGTTGGATGAAACATTGATTTTGCTTCTGCTATAACATGCAAAAAATCAAATTCTTGTGAAAGCAAAAATCCTTTTCTTGATATTGGAACAATTTTTTTTTCAAAAGACATGTCTTTCAAATATTTCTTGATGGAATTAGAAATTACTAAAGAAGTTCATATATACTTCTAGTTCACTCCTTCCTTGTATATCATGTTCTTTTATTACAAAGGAAACTAGGAGATACATGGGTAAATGCATTTGCAAAAAATGTTCCACGTATTTGGCAAGCAAATACATATGCACAATTCATATTGGATGAATACGCTGCATCCACCTATTGCAGTTAACATATAAAAAAGATGGATAGAAGCATGACAACTGCATTTAAAAATACTAGAGAAAATGTCTATTTGAAAATGATGGAAGAAAAAAAATCGCAAACTTGGTAATGCATTGTTAAATATGAAACATATGTCCACACAAGAAGCAATCCATAAGTCCCTTTCACTTCTTCTTCATTCGAAATCAAGGAATTTTTTTCATTAACACTGAACCGGAAGAAAAATGTACGTCACTATGCGTTAAAAACACCATTTCTATTGCAATCATGTAGTATCCCAATTTTGACCCCATCACATTAAAATGTAAATAATGTAATATTGTTATCAAAATCATGGTGAGGAGCTCAAGGACAAGGCCCCACCATCAATTTACTGTTCTCATAGCGTAAATTGAAAATTGATGTATGTGGATTGTGTGCTAGCTTGGCACGATGGAAATCATAAATATGATGTAAGCATGCATTTTAAATAAAAATGCCCACAACTAGCTATGCAATGCAGCAAGAGTATGGGGGCATGATTTTTACAAGGAATTGGGAGGGAAATATTCAAACCCTTGAACCAATCAAGTCAAGGCAAGTGCCAATGAGAGAACCCATGAACCATCAACTACCCATGTTGAATTTTGTACCCAATCATGTATTTCTTCCCAGAGTTTGTTGCGGTAGTTAATGCATTGGAAATGGGGAGGTATGGCTATCCAAAGTAGGGTATGGGCCCTTGCCTTTTTTTCTCCTAAAATAAACCTGAGCCTCCAAAATTCTCATAATATTTTGTACAATACCTAATTAGGAGGTTAATATATGATATATTCTATTTCTTCGCATTTAATTGTAAGCTCTGAGCCTAGTATGCATAGGTTGGAGTGCCTAGGAAGCCTCAAAGTAAACATCATGCACAACTGTTGTTGAAATGTAAATGGCCCCAGTATGTTGTTCATAGGACTCAAAAGTTGGCCATGAACCTGATATATTTTATGCTTCAATTTCTACCATACATTTTTCATATCCTAAATATTAAAAATTCCTAACCCTGGAGGGAAATTTAATTGTGCAGTCCAAGACTAGTTTTTCTGCAAGTAGTTTTTCAACTAGTTTTGGTATAAGTTAATTCATGTGTTAATTAATGTTTTAAATTATGAATTGAGATAATATATTTGATATAAAATCAGGGATATTACAATGGTATCATAACATTTTCCTTTGAACCTTCTCTTGACAAATTGTGATGAGTCCTAAGAGAGTTCCATTCCCCAAAGGAAAGAATCCTGAAGAACCCCATGTTGAAGAAGAGGTGGAATATACTGGAGGAAAATGCAAGGAGGAAAGGATATGCCTGAATTGGATGAGAAGGAGGAGTTCAGAATATTTGTTCAAAGTATATTAAAAGGGTTGCATGACATATCTCAGAACATCATTCAATCTAGGCAAGACACTAGAGAATTCTTGACTAGGCAGCTAGGAAAAAAAGTCAGAAAAGGGAGCAGCAATGGCTCTCAAAATGAAGAAAAGAAGGTTTCTAGTGGATCTATATTTTCAAAGACTTGGCCTCATAATAGGCCTAATGAATTCAAATAGGAATTCAAGAAGAGGCCTCGACATACCATGCCCAAGTTCATTGAGGAACACAAGGAATATCATGAAGTGCATACTAAATCAGTTGCTTCATGGGAGGAGCGATATGTAGAATACCAAACCTTGAGTGAAGAATGCAGAAGGGAATTAGATTTCAAAGATTTATGTGAATCACATTATAAAAATCATCCAAAAGGAGGTCATAGGAATCCAAGACATAACTATGAGCTGAGAAATGTCATCGGTAACATATCACTATCCCTTTTTGATGGATCCTCAAGATATACTAGAAACTCTCAGGTGCAAAAGCTAGACACCTATTTCCAACTGAATCCCATGGCTGAAAGGGATTCCATCAAAATGAAAAATTCGCATTTGGAAGGAGATGCAAATGACTGGTGGTTACATGGAAAGAGAACCTTGGACCATGATCAAGTGAAATCCTATGAAGATTGCATTAGGATACTAGTAGAGAGGTTTGGTAGGAGAGACCCTAAAATATATTTCAGGGAGTTGGCACATATGAAGCAAATCGAAAATCCTGAAGCATACATCTCTGAGTTTCAGAAGCTTGAAGTGATGGTCACTAAAATCTATGAGGTTCGCTTGATCCTCCTATTCACATAAGGATTAGTGGAGCCATTGAAAGGACTGTTAAAGGCATACAAACCATCCACTTTACAAGAAGTAGTGAGCAAAACAAAGGATCTGCAAGATGCCATCCCAAGAAGAAGGTATGCTCCAAAATTTAATGTGCCTACAAAATTTCAGAATCCAAGACCACCTTTTAATAATGTGGCTTCCCAAAATAAGAAAGAATACTCATACATAGATCGAGATTAGTTAAGAACAATGAAGCTATGCTTCTCTTGTTAGGAACCTTGGGTTCTGGGACATAAATGTGATAAGGGGAAAGATCAATACATTGATATATTTTCACAAAGTGAGAAGGAATAATTTGAGGGAGAAGCACCAATAGAGGATGGCTATGAAACAATAAGGGAAGAGCAAGCTCCACAGGCAGCCAACAAAATTGCAGTTCTAAGTGGATTTCCCCGCTTCCATACCCTTAGATTCAAACAGGTAGTGCAAGGGAAAAGAGTATCAGTTTTGGTTGATGGGGGTGTCACCCATAATTTCATTGATGCAACCATGGTAGAGAGGAGAAAGCTACCAACATAAAAATTTGGAGTTTTCACTGTCATCATTCTGGGCAACAACACTATGTAGTGTAACTGATGGATTCCAAAGTTGCAAATGACTGTTGGATATTATACCGTGACTGACAACTTCTATGTTGTCAATGTGGTTGATACTAATATGATGTTGGGAGTGCAGTTTTTTACTCCATTTGGGAGCATTCAATGAATTATCAAATACCCAAAATGCGTTTCAAAGATGTTAATTGGAAACAAGTGGTTTTGGAAGGTGTCAACACCTACCCAAAACAAGTAATTTTTGCACATAGTATGAGATCAATTTTGAAGCATGGTGATGTTGAGTGGGTTGCTGAATGTTTCATCACCACTAAAGTAAATTCCATAGATGTTTCACACCATCCTGAGGACATCAAAAGGATTATACACAAACACAAGAATGTTTTCAAAGATCTTCCACATGGAAGGCCTCCCAACAGAGGTATTGAACATTGGATTGAGCTGGAAGTTGGCACAATTCCTATCAAGATCCATCCTGACAAGCGCCCTAAAATATTCAAGGATGAGATTGAGAACACCATCAAGGAGCTGCTTGATTTGGGATTCATAAGGCCAAGCTCAAGTCCCTTTGCATCATCAGTGGTCCTAGTAAAAAACAAAGATGGAACAATGCACATGTGCATTGATTATAGGGCCCTGAACAAGAAGACAATAAAAAACAGATATCTTATCCCAAGGATTGATGAATTAATGAATGAGATGCATGGAGTAAGATATATTTCCAAGATAGATATCCGATTATGATACCATCAAATTGGGATGAGGGAAGAAGACATCCAAAAAATGACTTTCCGGTGCCATTATGGACATTTTGAGTTTCTTGTCATGCCTTTTGGCTTGACCAATGCACTAGCCACCTTCCAATCCTGCATGCACATATTTTTCAGTAAGAAGTTGCATAAGTATGTCCTTGTGTTCTTTGATGTTATCATGATTTATAGTAGGAAATGGGAGGATCACCTGCACCACTTGGAGAATGTCTTGACAATTTTGGAAGAACAATCCTTTTATGCCAAATTGTCCAAGTGTGAGTTTGGATTGACTGAGATCCTCTATCTTGGTCATATAATTGAGAAATAAGGAGTCAAGGTGCATATGGAGAAGATCAAGTACATACTTGAATGTCCAATCCCAAAGAACATCACAGAATTAAGGGGATTCATTGGTTTATACACCTACTACCGAAAATTTGAGAAAGGATTTTCTAAACTATCATCCCCTTTAACAAATCTCACCAAGAAGGGAGATTTTTGTTGGCTAGGAGAGGCTGAACAAGCTTTCAACATACTGAAAGAAGTGATGAGCATTTTCCCAGTACTTTCACTTCCATATTTCACTAAACCCTTCATACTAGAATGTGATGCCTCTGAGGAAGGCATTGGAGTAGTTCTGATGCAGAATAAGCACCCCATTTCCTATGAGAGCAGAAATTTACATCCATGTGAGAGGAATTATTCAATTTATGATAAATATATGTTGTTCATTATGCATGCCTTGGAAAATTCATACAATACCTAGGAGGAGGAAAGTTCATAGTAAAGATTGATCACAACAGTTTTCATTTTATGACCCAAAAGGAGTTGAATGATAGACAATAGAAATGTGTAAGTAAGGTTCAAACCTATGAATTCAACATAGAATACAAAAAAGGTAAGATGAATGTGGTAGTTGATTCCCTCTCTAGGAAGCCTTCTTTTTCTTTTCTACAAGTCCCAACTAATTGGAAATTCCAACTAGCTATGGAATATTCTAAAAACCCATTTTCTTGTGAAGTGTTGGATGGGTTGATTCAGGATGATGCATACAAAATCCTTAACGATCTCATATATTACAAAGACAAAAAAATTATAGTGCATTGTAATACCCCTATTTTGACCCTTATGGTTTATTGGCTTCAATGTAAATATTGTGTATATATAGTGTGTATGTTCCCTAGTGTGGAGCTCAAGGCCAAGGCCCCACTAGTGGATGTCAGGGATAATTTTAAGGACCGATACTTATTTAAAAGTGTATAAACCTTGACGAATCTTCCCATTTCTTAAAATGTCAACTATAAAAATATTTGGCGATATTTTTCTAAAATTATTTCAATTTCTAAGTATTTTATATATTTTATATAATAGTTTGGCGAATTTTAGAGTGAAAAAAGTTTACCCCATAAAAATTGGGCGAAATGGGGCTTCAAAAAATGCAAATTGGCGAATCTATTTTTGGGAAAAAACATGGAAAAATAGGCCATGGGCTAAATTTCGCCCCTAAAATTATCCTTGGTGGATGTTCAAGTTTAATTGCATAGAAAAATATTTGACAGTTTCATTTTCCATGAGTTGTTAAGCCATGAAGGATTGTAAATCATGTAATTATTAATTATTGTAATAAAATACCCAAGAAGCTGGCTAAGGAGGAAACCAATGAGAAAGGGCCATGTGTATCCATTAGGGAGAGATGAGGGAGTTATGGGATTGGTACCCATGCTGCCACATATCCAATTGTGAACCCATTTGACTCACCATGCTGACATTAATGCAACTGTAAGAGGGTGGTTGAGGAAACCAGACCCATGAATTCGATGGAGTATGGACAATCTGCGGATTCATATGGCAGGGTATGGCCCTGTACGTTTCTTGTCCCTTAAGCCACTCCACACCTGGGAATTATCCCATCCTGCTTGCTAACCCATTGTTGACCAGAACCCAATTCATTCATGCACTGGAAAAAATGATCCATAAAGAAAACATGTGAAATCGTGATTTCATGTGTAAGCCGAATGTGTAGAGCCAACAACACAAAGTAAGCCCTATGCAAGAATGGAACTGGTCATGACATCCATAGTCTGGTCTATGGGATGAATTGAGGATCTTGAACGGCCTAGAAAACCCATGAGAATCACTTAGAACGTTTTGGAAGAAGGATGAATTGAAGGGTAGAGTTTCGGGCATGGCCGTGTGAGAAATTGGCTTGTATAACAGAGTTAAAGGTCAGATTAGGGTTGGGTTTGCTTGATAAACCTAGTGAAGGCTATAATCTCATGAAAAACAACAGCTGAACCTTTCTATGCCCACCTTGAATAGAATTGGGGGGAAGGGGCCTTAAGGGACTATGCAGCAGAGAAGAGGTCCTTCCTTGTGTTGGGTGAGGTAGGTAATGTGGGTGTCATGATTGTTGAGCGGTCTGAGATGCCTGCAGCTCTGTGGTAGAGCTCACTAGCTTAGCATAAACCTCCTTTTCCCTAGATTGCTTGATAAACCTAGGTATAGGTGGGATTAGCATTGGGATGCGACCTTGGCTGTGAGAGAGTTCCTTATCCCTCTTTAGTGGATACACAACCCATATCGGGGGTGGTATCTCAACTGAAAGAGTACAAGTTGGACAGAGACCTAAGTTTAGGTGGAACATTGTCCTCATTTAGTGTTGATGTATATGTAACTTCGGAATGTATTTCATCTATGTATTTATTGTACTCCTATAGAGATGTATTATTCCTCTATACGGAAGTGTCATCATTTGTATTGACAAGTGTTGCAAGTGTTGTAACTTTTTTATTGGTTATTAGACCACCTAGTAAGGGGTCGGCCCAAATTAATGTAACCATGGGTTATTAGACTGAGTTAGACAAGTCAGCCCCAATAGTTTATTAGGCAGCTCAGGACAAGTATAAATAGAGAGTGGGATCTCTCTATCTGATCACCTCATTACTCACTCTTCTATCACTCAGAAAGTGGTGCACACGTGAGAAGGAGGATCAGCTACTAGGAGAAGACTATCTCTTGTACTTTGGTTGTATCATTGCTCTTTCTATCTTTGAGAAAGTTGTGGGGTTTTTCACCTTTATGGTTTTCCCCAGTGAAACTCTGTGTGTCCATTGTCTTATGTGATTGCTTGATATGCTTGATACATGCTTGATATGCTTGATATGTTGCACATGTTATTCTCTCAGTAAAGATCCTAGAGTATGCTGAATTAATGCTCAAAATCTAACATGGTATCAGAGCTTCCCTCAGAAGAAGATATTATGCAGTGGTGAAAACTAGGGTTTCTTGTTTATTGGGTTTCGCTCCATAGATTTTGGAAAAGTAGTAAGGTAGATTGACTCTACTCATCAAGTAGAATCTTTCTATCCAATCAGAATTCAATTCTGAGCACTTTCATTTTTGGCCCTAAAAATTAGTGTTTCCACATAAATAGGAATTTATGAAATCTGAAGACATAGCTGGAAGCGCCTTGGAAAAATCGAAGTTTAGAGCTTTGGATCGAGATTTTTGGTTGGGTAAAACTCTAGGAAACTCAAACCCTAATTCAAGGTCCTCCCTAGTGAATCTGGGAGATTGAAAAGCATTTCTGAAGGGTGAAACTTTGCAGTTTTCAAATTCTGAGTATACCAGGCTGATCAGCTCATGAAGGCACGTCCTTTTATCCTTTCAAGTTTGAAATTCACATTTTGAATTTTTAGGGTTTCTCTAACAAACCCTAATCTGAGACTAGATCCAGTTTTCAACAAGATAAGTGGTAAGACCTAGAACATTTCTATTTCCATTTGAAGTACTCTTTAAGATGTCTCACCACACCAAGCTTGAGGATAAGCTTGAAGGGGATGATAACTTCGGAGCATGGAAGTATATGATTGGGTTAATCCTGGAAGAAAATGAGTTGGACATTTATATAAATGAAGTGGTTCTTGTCCCAGAAGAAGAAGAGGCTAAGGCTCTTCACAAAAAAAACTTGGTCAAGGCAAAGAGGATCATTGCTGATTCGATCAAAGATCATCTCATACCCCATGTGTCTTCCATAAAGACACCAAAGGAGATGTTTGATTCCCTAACCAAGCTATTTGAAGGGAAGAACATAAATCAGAAGATGACCCTGAGGAATCAATTGAAGAATGTCAAGATCCAGAATGCGGAGACCATGCATTCTTATTTCTCAAGGGTCTCCTAGATAAAAGAACAACTTGAAGCAGTGGGAGAAGACATAGAAAATGGATAAGTGGTAATTACCACTCTTAATGGCCTTCCTAGGTCATGGGATTCCTTCATCCAAGGAATTTATGCTAGGAAGAAACTTATCACTTTCAGTAGACTGTGGTAATAATGCTCACAGGAAGAATCTCGAATTGTAGCTCAAGAAGAGAAGATGGGGAATGAAGATAAAGCTCTCACAGCACACTCCAAAACTCATGGTGACAAAAAGACTCACCATCATGGCAAGAAAGAAAGACATCACCATCAGAATCAGAAGGGTAGAAGAAACATGTCCGCTTCCCATTGCTATACATGTGATGAAAAGGGACACTATTCCAGAGATTGTCCAAGAAATAAGAAAGATGGTTCTCACAAAAGGAAGAAAACCAAAAGAATACATCATGCTCATGCTGTAGAGGATGATGAACCTCCCAGGAAGAGGGCTAGAGAAGATAGTGATGATTCTTCTAGTGATGAAGAATATGTTTTGATTTCTGCTCTCACTGGAACCATTACTCATGGGAGTAATGATTGGCTTATAGATAGTGGGGCTTCTAAACACATGATAGGATTCTAGGAATCCTTTAGGAACCTATCTAGACTTGAATCACCCCACAAGGTGAAACTTAGGGATGAATACCAGTATCTAATAAAAGGGAGTGGTGAAGCCTCCTATAAAATAGACTCTGGAAAGTCTATGAAGATGAAAGATGTACTTTATGTTCCAAGTCTCAAGAAGAATCTACTCTCCATATCTGCACTGGATGCAAAAGGCATGAGAGTTGCATTTGTAGATGGCCATGTCCTAATGTGGCCAAAAGGTAAGACTATAGATGATGTAGTTTTGATTGGAGAGCAAGAGGGAGGATTATACAAATTGAAGGGCCAACCAGAACAAGCCATGGTCCATGAATCAGTAGAGCCAAGTGAACTTTGGCATAGAAGGCTTGCACACATGCACTATAGGGAATTACCAATTGCAAGCAAAGCTGTAGAAGGTCTTCCTGAAATCTAGACAAAGCATGAAGGCATTTGCAAAGGTTATGCAAAGGGAAAGAACACAAAGAAGATATTTCCAAGCAGTGAAAGCAAGGCAAAAAGAATCTTGGAAATCATCCACTCTGATGTATGCAGTTCGATGTCATCCAGTTCTCTGAGTAGGTATGTATACTATGTTTCCTTCATTGATGATTTCTCTAGGAAGACTTGGGTTTACTTCTTGAAGAACAAATATGAAGTGTTTGAAAAATTCAAGGAATTCAAAGCCTTGATAGAAAATGAAAATGACATGAAGATAAATATTTTTAGATCCAACAATGATGGAGAATTCACTTCAGGAGACTTCAAGAAGCTATTAGTGATTCAGGGATTAAGAGGGAGTTGACCACTCCTTACAATCCACAACAGAATGGGGTTTCTGAAAGAAATAATAGGACAATCATGGAAGCAACTAGGGCAATGCTTCATGACCAAGATCTACCCATGCACTTATGGGAAAAAGCAGCAAGAACAACGGTATATGTACAGAACAGAACACCTCATAAGATACTTGACAACAAAAAACCAGAAGAAGTGTTCACTGGTAAGAAACCAAAAGTTGCCCATCTCAGAATATTTGGTTGTCCAGTATACACTCACATCCCAAAAGAAAAGAGGACAAAGCTAGATCCTTCAGGAAAGAAGGGCATATTCCTGGGTTACAGTGAAAGCTCGAAGACTTACAGAATCTACTTCCCAGGATTCAAGAAGATTGATATCAGTAGGGATGTAACATTTGATGAAAGATCAACATACATCAAATCGAGGAAAACACCAGTTCAAGATAATGAAGAAACCAAAATATCCAGTGTTCAAATATCCACATCATCATTTTTAGGACCTTGCATGCAATTAGGGTTTGCATGCAAACTCACTAAGTTTTTTTTACCCAAAATCCGATGGCAAAAAAGTTGAATTTGCTACAACCTATGGTCGACTATCTGACAATTCCAGTATTTTTTTATTATCGGTGGAATATCGGCTAAAATCCC
The DNA here is from genome assembly GCA_027924585.1 of Larix kaempferi. NCBI lineage: Eukaryota > Viridiplantae > Streptophyta > Pinopsida > Pinales > Pinaceae > Larix > Larix kaempferi. The sequence continues at coordinate 21,622,173 of BSBM01000997.1, forward strand.
ACATAGTTCAAGATGTCGGATATTCGACTAGCAAATACGTCGGTTAACTGACTTCCTCCAGCTTCACTGGAAGTCGGATAAGTGACAGCATCAACTTTCAATATTTGTCGGATTCCATCCTTTCCTCGTCGATTATGCATCGGAAAATTCATCGGTTAAGCGACGTGTTTGCCAAAAAAAAATACAATTTCGACGTTCCGAGCCGTTGGAAGTATAGCACAATTGTAGGATATCACCATGCAATCGTCGAAAAGGTCGTCGGTTAAGCGACGTGGACAACATAGCAAAAAAAAAATGGAACCGACGTTCCGAGCCGTCGGTAGTATTTCAACACCGTTGGATATTACCCTAGGGTCCTTGTTATTATGTCGTCAGTTAATCGACTACCCAATACATTTAAAAAGAAAATAATAATACAGGAAATCAATATATTCTATCTCTATTGTGGAAATATGTAGAACAATTACATATATATATAATTGAGAACCCCATTATGCTCTTCCCATTATATTAGCATCGGAGTAGCCTAACGGAATAGAGCCATTGTAATAAAGCCATTGTATTAGAGTCATTATATTAAGAAGCAGAGTCAATCATTATTCAAGTGGACCTACAGGCTAGTGGGTTCCTATTAAGGTGGCATAAAAGACTGTAATCTAAGTCTCAAGTGCTAGTGTCTATGGAACTTACTTTATGGACTACAGGCTTTCCACGTAGCAGAATAAAAGGACTGGGAAGTTATGTAACATTGTGGCATATTCATCACAAAGAGATGGTAGTGTGCTTCCATTGTGTCAAGGTACTCTTACCTAACTTCTCTAATTTGGTATGCTGAGGAGTCTGTATATTCATGTATGAGATCATATTATTTGAATAAGGCTCATTAGATAGTTAATGGGTAGTTACTTAATGTAAAAGGCTCATTTTTATTAAATAAGAACCAGTAGGTGGTTGGTAGTCATTAATTTTGAGATTGCATGTAGTTAGGGTTTTGGTAGTTATTAAGAAACTATTTATAGCACTAGAAGGATGTATATTTTTTTGTCAAATATTGGTATTGTATTGAAGCTTTGCTCAAAGGAGCTCATCCTCTCCAAAAGGCCCATGAAAATTACTCTCTCTTTTTTAATTTATTAATACAAGTGTTATATTTTGCAAGTTTAATCTCTTTCTTGCATTTTCTTTTGTTCACTTATATTTATTTGAGGTTAAGCTGGATATTGATTCCAAGCAAATTAAAGAGAAGGTTAAGGATATTGATTCCAGTGCATCATTTACTCAACCTTTCAAGTTATGGAAACTCGAAATTGGTTATGAGGAGCAACCATAAATCACAACAAGCTCCAAGAAATTGTCAAAATTTAAACGACATGCGTGTGGGTTGTAGAAATCCAGCATCGTAGCCATTCATTGAGCTCCTCTCTGTTTCGAGAATAATTTCATATTCTCTACTGAACAAGGCCAATCACGTGAAGGTAGAAGCTCTTATGGCCCCTCCCCCCCCCCCCCCCTCACATCACTCTCAATTCCCCATACCCAATGCATGCAATCGAAAAAAACAAATATGTAAAATTCATTCATATTTTATCATGAACTTTCATCCATTATTCATTCAATAAATGCTAACATTCACTAAACCATTGTTTCTGTCAATACACACATTCATTCAATAAAATATAACATTCAATAAACCATTCATTAATCATTCAGTCAACACATTCATTCAATAAAAGATGAAATTCAATAAAGGTAACAATTTACTACACTGAATCATTAAAACATTAGAAAATTGATTAAACCATTCATTCATTAATTAGGCCAAAAATCGTGGACTATATATTGTTATCAAAAATATTTAGACGAGATTTGAACCTGCGACCTATGTCTAGTCCCAAGGATACCACCTTCAAGCTTGACCTTATTAATCAATTCCCATCACCATTTCCTCTCATACGACGTCCCAAAACTATTTCTCTCGAGACCCACTCTTCATTTATTCTGCATGCATTTCACTATGCAACCGTCTCAAATTCCCATTGCGTTTTCCATCAATTAGTTGATCAATTCAGTATGACCCATGTCAGTCATCCAATGAGTGTTTCCGCGGTCTTCAGTTTCATCCTGGAAACGGTTGACGATTCATGGTATTACGTTTCCCTTTGACTGGAAATGACAAACTCATAGTTCACTATTAAGGTTTGTTTGACAAAGTTGACGGTCAAAGAAATCTTGATAGTGAACTATGAGTTTTCCATATTGCAGCTTAAGGGAAACATAAATATAGAATGAATCATCATCGTTGTCAGGATGGAACTCAAGACCGCGAAAACACTCCTCGGACGGCGAGCATGGGTCATACCGAATTGATAAACTAATAGAGGGAAAATGCAATGAGAATCTGAGATGATTGCATAATGAAATGCATACACAATGAATCAAGGTTGAATGTGGTAGCTCGCCATCTCCCATTGTGAAATGCATGCAGAATGAATCGAGCTTGAAGGTGGTCGCCCTTGCCAGTTGCACTTCAAGCTTGAAGGTGGTAGCCTTGGGACTAGACATAGGTCGCAGGTTCGGATCTCCTCAGTTCAGTTCGTACCCTGTTATTTTTTCGATGCAAACTATATGTTTTCTTTAATTTGTTGTTGACTTTAATTCCCTAGCGTAGGAGGAGCCATTATTGTCAAGTTGCATTCATAAAAAAAAAGATGAACATTCACAACAAGCAGCATGTCTCTAATTGTTGTCGGTGTATGCTAGCTTAGTGACAATTATCATGCTTCAGATGAAGCCAGCCTTGAATGGTAAATATACAAATTTGGAAGGGTTTAATGTGAGGTTAAGGATATTGATTCCAAGGAAATTAAAAGAAGGTTAAGGATATTGATTCCAGTGCATTATTTACTCAACCTTTGATGTTGTGGAAACTAGAAATTGGTTATGAGGAGCAACCAAAAATCACAACAAGCTCCAAAAAATTGTCAAAATTTAGACAACACGCGAGTGGGTTGTAGAAAGCCAGCATCGTAGCCATTCATTGAGCTCCTCTCTATTTCAAGAATAATTTCATATTATCTACTGAATAGGGCCAACCACATGAAGGTGGAAGCTCTTATGCCCCCCCCCCCTCACATCACTCTCAATTCCCCATACCCAATGCATGTACTTTAAAAAAAAAATGTGCAAATTCATCCATATTTCATCATGAACTTTCATCCATTATTCATTCAATAAATGCTAACATTCACTAAACCATCGTTTCAGTCAATCAACGCATTCATTCAATAAAAGATAACATTCAATACACCATTCATTAATCATTCAGTCAACACATTCATTCAATAAAAGTTGAAATTCAA